>CM049413.1:28290000-29670000 GCA_026929865.2 Hyperoplus lanceolatus
ACTGAATGTGTTTTTCATCAGGCTGTAATTGCTCATGAATGCACCATATTTGGAAGCAGTTTGGATCAGTTGAAGCTCCGTTCCACACAGAATGTATTCACACCTGTTTATGGTAGAGAACTGCTATAGCAGATAAGACCCCTATGCTACATTCACTACATTCCATAGTTTTAGTCAGGTTGAGGTGTGTTGTGGCTTTAGGATAACTTCAATTGCAATGTACTCTCTGTGTCTCTCTGACTATGGCAATGTCTCATGTTCATGCATGACATGTGTTCCATGTAGATATAAAATGTGCAGTATGGAAGATGCAAAAAGAGAATGACCTGTTCCGAAATTACCCCCTTTCCCTCAATCACAATAGGCCCTCAATAGTTAACTCAATAGTGAAAAATATATATATTCTGTTTTAAAACTCATACATTTTTATAATTTTGCATCCATGCCATGGACTCTTTGTTTTTTTGTGGCTGTTTTGTGCTCTATTTACTACCTAGGGGGTGATATCAGACTGTGTGTGACATGGATGAAATAAAGAGAAAACATAGCTTTGGGTATGGATCAGGTTAAGGTCTCTGTTTTATATATCCGTGCAGAAAAGTAGGTGCAAAATAAACATATGAGCGATAATTGTTAGCAGATGTTAAATATGGCAAATTGATAGATTTGACTCGAATATAATCAATATACGGACAAGCAGTCAGTTATCCAAGAGAATATGGCAAACAGACACCCGGTAAAGAGAAAAACATATTCCCTTTTCAGCTTTAGACTATGAGTTTATACCCTGTAGCCCACACACTAAATCATCTGATCATCTAAATATCACTTTTGATTTATTTCACATGAAAGATTTCTGTTTTTGCTTTTGTCTGTGCTCTTCTCACTGTTTATAGGATTGACTTTTCTTCAAAACTTTAACAGTGATTGCTGCTTATTTTCTTATGAATTTTTAATATTACCTAAAACAAAATGTAAGATTTTGGTTTGAGGGGCCCAGTAGGTAAACTTCCAATAACACACCCAATACAAGGTTTAAGATTAGATCTTTAGAGGCAATGGAGCAAATCCTGTTCATGTTTGGACATTGCTACTGACATTTCGTGTGACACATTTCTTAAAGGGAGACAAAATAAATATTAAAAAGATATTTACAAGAACACAAATAGGATATGCGGTATATGCATGAAACAACAGATTACATTACAATTAGGAAGATTCCTGAGATCCCTACAATACAGACAGACTTTAGGTTGGTAAACCTTCGTCTATATGCCTGATTACTGAGTGAATCTTTACCTCTACACATGCTTGTTATCTGCTTGTAATGCATCACAATGCACTTGACGTAAAGTAGTACTACCGCCCACGCTGATGGCCCTCACCTTGCTCTGCTGGGATGGAGACGGAGGAAGGAGAATGAGGTACACAGCACAGACAGAGACATAAAAAAGAGCAGGCATCCTGGAGAACAAGGTATTATTTGTCCTGCCAATAAAACCTTTTTTAAATTGGATTTAGAATGGAGTGGGAGAGAGTGAGAGAGGGAGAGAGGGAGAGATTGAGTGTGAGAGTGGTGGTGGCGGTAGCCCCTGCTGCTGAGCACATTGATAGCAGCCATAATGCCTGTGAGGCTCCAGCCCAGACAGACAGGCAGACAGACAGACAGACAGACAGACAGACAGAGGGGGAATTGGTTTGGAGAGATGGTGGAACATGCTTTGAGGGGTGGTGGGGGGGGGCTGGCACTGGCTCAAGAGAAGAAGCCCCCTATGCACACACTCCAGCTCCACATAGTTATTGTTATTATCACAAAGGCCCTGGCAGAAGGAGAAGGAATTGGCTGGCTTGGTGCTGGGTTAACCGGGGGCGGGCGTGGGGGAATATGGAGACAGAGGCAGAGGGCTTGAATGGTAAAGGAGGCCATGTGGAGACGGACAGATTTCAGATCAGTTGCCTTGTCAGTTGGTGCCGAGCGAAAACAGGCATTTGAAGAGAAAGAGGGGCCGGATAATATTTGGAGAAAAAAAACAAGCGATACAAAGTGAAGATGTATTTACCTTGTATACAAGGTGAAGATGTATTTACCTTGTATACAAGGTGAATATGTATTTACCTTGTATACAAGGTGAAGATGTATTTACCTTGTATACAAGGTGAAGATGTATTTACCTTGTATACAAGGTGAAGATGTATTTACCTTGTATACAAAGTGAAGATGTATTTACCTTGTATACAAGGTGAAGATGTATTTACCTTGTAATAAGTAAGACACATCTGCTGTGTTATCGAAATTAGCTGAGAAAACTCATTTTAAGGTATATTTTACTTTATTGATTTACATTTTATTTATATTGATTTATGTTAGGAAGTGTTATGTATCATTATAAGCCCAACTTGTGTGACTTAACTTGAAATAAGATTATTGTGATATTATAGCATTTTAAGATGAGATATGTTAGCTAGAAATACTGCTAACACTTTACAATTAATTAGCTGTTATTCATGGTTAGTTAATGCATTGTTAACACCTTTTAAGCATTAAGTAAGTGTTAATGCTAAGTTTTTAACAAGCTTCATTAACTAATGCTAAGTTAAGCCTAAACTAAGCATTACAGTTAGTTAATGCTGAGTTTATGTTTATTAAGCATTTACTAAGCATTTAATAACAGTTAGGTAATGCTTAGTAAATGCTTATTAAGCCTCAAATAAGCATTAACTAACAGTTAATTAACGTACCCTTATTTTAAATTGTTACCGAAATACTCATATTGAGCATTTGTTACTAGTAATAGGAAGAGCCTTTGTGTAATTCTAATCGTCTTTCTCATCATGCATACACACACACACACACACACACACACACACATACACACACACACACACACACACACACACACACACACACACGCACACACACACACACACACACACACACACACACACACACACACACATACACACAGAGGTGGAAAGAGTACAAAAATATTCTACTCAAGTAAAAGTATGATTACTTGGAAGAAATTTTACTTAAGTAAAAGTAAAAGTACTGGTCTAAAAATCTACTAAAGTAAAAGTAAAAAAGTAGCTGATTTAAAATGTACTTAAAGTACAAGTTACTAGTTACTCTTTAACAGCGGGAGGGGGCGGGGGTCTCTTCAGTGTAGGGCTTTATATAGACAAGGGGATATAAATCTCAAACTAGTTTTGTTTAATTAATACAACACTTACAAATTAAAGTGCACAAATTAAACAAATCATGTCACCACACATGTATGGATGTATACTGTGTCATTATACTTTAGAGAAGCAAATATGGAGCAAATAGTCTGTTAATGTGGGAATGGGAATGTAACGGGTCTACAGACCTAAACAGACTGCAGCTGCAGTTCTAATAATGTAATTGTGTACAATTGATCTAAACCATGGACATTGCAAGGTTAGGCTGCTCGATTTTGACAAAAATCATAACCATGATTATTTTGATTGACATTGTGTAATCACAATTATTAGACAATTATTCATTGATTTAAGAACTGCAACATGCACTTATTTAACATTTGAAACCATGACTTTTGACTTTAAACATATCCTAATTGAACTGAAAACAAGGAAAATACAAATAGCCTAAGTAAAACATATGTTTGATAATTCAATTAAATAAGTGTCAAAATCTAAATAAACCGTTGCAAATGTTGTTGATAGGGCACGTCTTCTGCTAGCAGGAATGTGAGGGCATATTTTATTTATATCTCATGGAGCTGGCTGGATAAGCAAGTTGCATTGTAGGCCACAGTGTTCTTAATTGATGACTGTTGTGGTGGCAAGAGTCAAGGAGCTTTAAACTCCTGTGTGTTTATTCCTTTATTGCTTGGTCATAGACCACTAGGATTCAACTTAAAGTGAGTAAACTAATTGGTCGTGATGTTTTGAGGTGCAGCTGGGTCGCATATGACTTTTGTTCTCTCTCTCTCACGGTCGCGTATGTCATCTGACTCGCGTGTCCGCGCATAACATATCTTGCACATTGTTTTAGTCTATTACTTTTACCTTTCTTCTCGAGCAAAGGCTGACTTTCTGCCGTCTTCTGGAAGTTTTTCAAAGCTCCCGGCAACACGCACCGTCTCCACCCTACTCTGCACTGTTAAACTGAAAGCTAGGTGAGGGAGGGGCCGATCGCACGGCTGGATGAAAGGTTTGCTGCATTTAAAAGCCTTCACGTCTTCACGTGCGGTACAATGACAGTTTAACTAGGATTATTATGTTTTAATGATAGAGGGAAGCAATGTTTGTTGTTATCATTTAGTCGCAATGATCCTGTCGATCATTCTCTGTGTTAGTTTCCGGTATTGTGCCGTAAAAATAAAAGCCCCCCACGGTATTTCTTTTCTTTTCTCTCATTTCCCTATCAATTTTTTTTACTCAGTAACGCAGGTGATATAAAATGTAGCGAAGTACAATTCTTCAAAATAAACATACTCAAAGTAAAAGTAAAAGTATTGGTTTTAAAAATCACTTAAAAAATTACAAGTACACGAAAAAACTACTCAATTACAGGAACACGAGTAAATGTAATTCGCTACTTTACACCCCTGCATACACACACACACACACACACACACACACACACACACACACACACACACACACACTGACAGACACACACACAGACACACTCACACACGCAAACTATATCAAACTGTAATGTTGCTTGTTGTGATCGTGTCTTATATTAAGTGTCACAAGTTATTATGACTAGAGGTTAGAGTGATATGCTTGGTAAGATTCTGAATTCAGTTTCAGCTCCTCTCTCCAATCTGGAGCGGGGCTGTTGGATGCAAACAGGGGATGCACCGTGGAGGAGGCAGGGTTGTTTCACTGTTCACATGAGTCATAGCGGTTGGAATAGAGCAGAATATTCTCGCCCTCAGCCCCGAACACTTCAATCGGTTGGAAATAAATCAGCTTGAATAAAAAAATGCTCCACAGACGGAAATTCCAGAGAGAAAACCGAGTCCAGACACACAACAGTTAGTCAGGCAGGTGGATCTTTGGGAATGGTGCCTGGTGCTGGTGGTGGTTGTGTGTGGTAAATGTCTCTCCCTGTGTTGTCTAGCAGACCCTCACTGCTTCAAAATGTTCTGCTGTCTGGCTGGGACCATGAGCAGAACGCTAGTCTAAAAACATGCAGTGGGGGCGCTCGGTTGGTGTAGCGGATAGAGCGCGTACCATATTGGCTCCGGCCTTCATTGCAGTGGTCGCAGGTTCGAGTCCGAACTGTGGACCTCTCTGTCTGTCTCCCCATTTCAACTATGTACTGTCAAATAAAGCTTGAAAATACCAAAAAATTATCTTGTATATATAAAAAAAATGAAACATGCAGTCCTCTGTGTTAACTATCACACTGTGACACAGGACCAGGTCAGCACATAATGTAGTTACACCACTAACATGGCCTTAAATCACCATAGCAGGAAGCTTACTATCAGCTTCACATACACTTTACATCACAAGCACCACATGTCATTATCTACTGCCATTGGTTTTCCTTGACTTCTATAATAATGAAAACCAATCAATCAATCAACTTCATTTTGTCATTGCACATGTTTCAGAGCACCAAAATTCTGTGTACAGTTACACCCCGCCAAGAAACATAAGAAGACGGTGACCAAACATGGTGGGGTGAACTGAAATGAGCTGAAAGCAGTTTACGTTATGTGATCCATTACCGTTACTCCATGAGTAATATTTAACTTTGAATATATTATCTGAAGTGTACAGCAGGCACAGTACATACAGTAGGTCATTCTCACAGCATCAATGTCTTCGTCAATCTATCACATGAACAGTATTTCCTTAAGTTGTATAGCTCTGAAGCAATACAATGACTTATGTGGTCCATAAAAATGATTCACAAAGATTGTTTGGGTCACAAAGTTAATTATTGTTGTGAGGTAATGCGCTATAGGTAACACATTAGTGATCCAACAATACAATAATGTAACATTTAAAAACTTGTAATTTACTTTCTAATTCATTTGAATCACCTAATCCTTTACTAGTTTGAATTGTATTGCTCTAATACAAACCTAAAGGTGATTCATTATGCAATATGAGCAAGTTTTATATGAATAGTGAAAACATGGTTTGCATAATCACTATTTGTGATTTATTTATGTATATTAGGGAGTGTTATGTATCAATAATGGATACCAACTTGTGTGATTTAACCTATTTAAAGTCATACATAAGTGTCACCGTTCTAGATTTAAGACAAACACCTACTTGCAATAACTTAAAGGTGATTAATTATGAAATATGAGCAAGTTTTATATAGCTAGGTGAAAACGCAACAGCATGGTTTGCAAAATCACTATTTGTGATTGGAAACCAAGCAGTACAGTTTCCACTACAATACAGTATCTCATATTTCATAATGCTTATTGTGCAAAACAACAAACAAACAACAACACCAGAGAACTACTGCTGATGTAAAGTTCAAGTTATTGATCATCCTATATGAATATGAATTAATGTCTGCCATGGAAGAACACTGTTAAAGAGTTTTCCCCTATCCATCAATTCACAGCAGAGCCAAAGTGGTTCTAAATCCTTCTGGAATCAGAGAATAATCTCCTAATGTAATCATGCATCTTGAATTTGAACTCAATTGAATGTGATTAATATCACAGTTTCTTCATAAAGTATTCAACTCCTTAACTTTCTGCATATTGTACCCATTATATTATGCACCAATTTGAATAAATCATCATGCACACAGAGTGCGTTTGTAATGGGCTTTTGATGCATTATAATGCCTTATGAGGACCACTCCAAGTCATGTGCTGCCCCCATTTTCACTGCAAATGGGATTAGTTTTCTGAGTTCCTGCACATTCTAAATGGGTCTTAACCGAGGTATGTATATGGATCTGAAGATTCTGTGTATTTTGTTTGTGTGTGTGCCTATGTTTGTGTGTTGTGTGTGTGTGTGTGTTTGAGTGCATGTGTGTGTGTGCGTTTGCGTGCCTGTGTGCGTGTGTGTGTATGCGTGCCTGTGTGTGTGTGTGTGTGTGTGTGTGTGTGTGTGTGTTTGCGTGCCTTTGTGTGTGTGCGCTGTGTGTGTGTGTGTGCATGCCTGTGTGTGTTTGTGTGTGTGAGTGTGTGTGTGTGTGTGTGTGTGTGTGTGTGTGTGTGTGTGTGTGTGTGTATGCGTGCCTGTGTGTCAGTGTGCATCTGCTCTTGTTGTTGTGTAGCCAGGCCTGATGGGAGTCCAGGTCCGGGGGGTACAGCTCTAGTTAATAATTCAGATGAGGCTCATTATCAAGGCAGCACAGATCTCTCTCTCTGATTCCACCTTAATTGCAGGCAGGATGTGCCTCTCAGACACTCTCACTCCCCCTCCTGTCTGCAGCTGCAAACGACTAGCACACACACACACACACACACACACACACACACAGATCTCCACTGGTTCTCTTCCAGACCTCACCTCTTCACACAGTAGGTCCCCCTCTCTCGCCAGTAGCTGTGTGTGAGCAAGGTGAGTGGACATTTGGAGATGAGTAGATAAATCCCACTCAGAGCTGATGACTATGGACTCCAGGGCCGGGGCATGTGCTCCTATTATGAGTCACTTCCATGTTTTAATCAGATCTTCACGAGGGCTTTCTCCTGTTGGAGGGCTCAGCAAAGCAAGACTGATGGGAGGTAATCAGTCAGAGGACAAGGGGCTCTGTGATTAATGCTGCTGGGAGAGTCAACCACTCAGCGCCACGATGGATGACCTGGATCGTGGCTTTTTCAACTCCAGATTTTCTGTATTGAGCAGGGCATGTATAATCAAGGGGTCCAGCGCTGCTTGACAAGTAGTATCAGACTTGTGCAGTGCATTTAAATGGTGGCTTGGTATTTCAAATTTAAGTTACCGCTTTAGAGATTCCCCACATATGATAGTACAAGAGATTTAATAAATGTAATTCAGTAACACAGAACTGACAGACAATACTCATGCAAGTTGGAATGGGCGGCGTGAAGAAGGAACTAACCTGGCACAACTTTAGCCTGGTGAGAGCAGCCTGATGCTTCACATCCATTTCTCTCCCACAGATCAGTCTGAACTTTCTCCAATCTCTGTGGGGAGGAGCCTGGCTCCGTCTGTTAGTGGAAGGCAGCACCTGAATGGCTATTGTACAAACATTGTATCACTCTGCTGCTAGACCTAGCCTTTTTCCTCCTTGAAGCATTAGCAACATATAGCTGTAGCCTCCATCTTTTTTTCTCTCTCTCCAAAAGGTGAATATGTTTCATGCTTTCTGAATTGATCCCCTCATGACAGGTGTACATCTCTTTTTCATTGAGGCGCTTCAAAGTAGAGTTGTGTTTTGGATGGATTTATTGGACTATACAAATTAAGAACAAACATGCAAATGCTCACTCTAGTGTAGGGAAATGTCTCCATTGTTTAATAAGGTGAATAAGTCCCTGTAACCCAGTTAGCTGGAGAAGGCACCAAAACTGCCAGAGCCAGGGTTTCATGGGGAGGAATGGACTCAATGCACTCATAATCCATGACCGTCTGAACAAAATGTAATGACAATCTGTCCAATAATTGACACAATGTTTTAGTTAGGGCCAAAGCAGTTGCCAATCCGAAAAATAAAATAAAATAAATTGAACACAAAATCAATATGATACGAGTATTTATGCATGACAGCTTGTACAGCTCAGAGGCCTGTTTCAGGTAGCTGGTTTTGAGGCAACCCAGAGTTTGTTCGCTCTGAGTTAGTGGAAACTCTCGGTTTTCCATTTCAGGTAGCAGGTTCAGCGCATCCGAGAGTCAGTTACTGCGGATAGGTGATTTGACCTACTCTGAGTTTGTTTTCACTTTACGCTGCAGCTCCGACTGAAGAAAGAGTGTCACTGTCACACGCGTCCCTGTACAGTTTGAAGCATCACTCTATAGAAATCTCCATCGGGATGTGTTTATCATGTACTGATGATTTTAGGTTTGATCGATCATTTATCTGATCAGTAGCCTTATTCTCAGTCCGTTCATATAGGCGGCCACCTTACACATCGTGACCTGCTCTACATTCAGATTAATAAACCTATTTGTATTGTATGCTTTTTTAACGTCTGTGCCACTGAACAGATTTATGTCAGGTGGATTCATGTAACGCTGCGGCTGCACACGATCGTTACTGTTCATGTGTGCGATCCTAAAGTCACAGACGAGCCTCGTTAAATAGCCTAATATGAATATAAAAATTATATAATAATTTAAACTGTGATCACTTGAGGAAAATGGATCTGGTAATAAATCAATCAGGCTCTTCAATGGAAACTGTCACCTAATGTGTCTGACGCTGAGGTCTTTCAATCCCCATTTAAAAGAAGCGACAGTCTGTTTACTGCACAGTATTAGGCCATAGCTTGCCAACATATTATACAGCGAATATAAAACACTCTCAGCAATGCTGTGCTGCGCCAGCTTAATACTTTACTGCTGATATGCGTAACTTTTTAAAATAGACTATGGCTTCTCATACGGAAGCGAAATGATTCTCTTGACAAAAAATGTTTGCTCTGTTTTTTTCTGATTTGCCGAGGAGATTAGATCAGAGTTATGAGACAATATCCCGTTAATTCTTCTTCGTGGGAGGAGCGGAGATTTCTTTTTTTCTTTTTTGAGAAGTGGAGAAGTGGGAGGATCAATCATTTGTTTCTTCTTTTTCCATGGTGAATCATGTTATCAGCGATCCATTGACGATGGCTTTTATGCACATGCTCCACCCAGAGTGAACACGCTCAGAGTTGATAAACCCAACGCTGATCCACTGTTCTGAAACCGAAAACCCAGAGTTGCTCATCAACCCTGCGCTCTGAGTTGACCAACTCAGAGCGCAGGATTAAACTCATGTATGTATGTAAAAGCAGCTACCTGAAACAGGCCTCAGTAGTATGTATGTAAAAGCAGCTACCTGAAACAGTAGTTCTGTGACAGCTGCCTCAGGGTCTATGTTCAAGTTAATGTCCAGGAAGATTCTCCACCGCATCTGACTGTGTAACATCACATACAATGGAGTGTATGCCCTTCGCTCATCTCCATGATTTTTAACAGTCCCCATCATTTTAGTCTGGGGCTAGATTATTTCTATCGTCGGATGTAGAATAGAAAAAAGAAAGAGTATGCGATTCGGAACGCAACCATTCTTGCACTAGGCTCAATCACTGAACCAATTCAGAAAACTAAAAAATCTCAAATTCGGGATGGGAAGTTGGACTGTGATGGAATCTGATACATTGATCTGTACACATCAACAGATGACAAAAAGCTTCATCATTTTTGAGAAAAACTAATGGCTGAAGCAGTTTCAGGGTATATTAGTAAACTGCTTGACTCCATCATTTGACTGTACCATCTATCACTATTGTTTCATATTGTTCTGGGTGCAGCTCAGTCATGTTCAGATGACGTTCTGCATCAGTCGAGTCCCATTCATGTGCTGGCAATTGAATGGGTTCTCATTTAAAGCAGTGCGTAATTGCTCTTTGATAATGGTTGACAAAAGCCGGTTGAAAATAGAAGCCATTAGTGCCTTTAAGAGCAGGATCATTTGCTCATTATCTTCATCCACTCATAATTGGTAAATGGACTTGACTTATACAGCGCTTTTTTAGACGATTTTCTCAGCCCCAAAGCGCTTTACATTTCTTACTACATTCACCCATTCACACACACACTCAAACACTGATGGCAGTAGCTGCCATGCAAGGCACCCTCTGAACCATCGGGAGCATTTTGGGGTTCAGTGTCTTGCCCAGGGACACTGTGACATGTGGAGGGGAGACGGGGGATCGAACCTCCGACCCAGCACTCCAGGGCGATCTCCCTAACCACTTCGCCACTGCCGCCTAAGAAGTCTGTTAAAACAATAGCTGAGTAACAATAGTAAAGTGTCCAGACACAGACAAGAACATGCCAACTGTCTATTGTCAGCCCAAAGAAGGGTCACGGAAGAGCTTGTTTCACTTGATGAATATTCATCAGTCCCAACGGCACATTTGGACAAATGACAATGCAAGCATCTCAAGCCTGGAGCTGAGTTGAAATCACTTACAATTCATCTCATTTTAGATTGTTGATCAGACATCATCATGAAACGTTGTCGGTTGATAACTGACATTCAGATATGCATCTCATTAAAAACCGAAAATCTAGATTAGAAAAATAGATCTAGATATTAGCGGCCAATGTTTTTTTATATTTTATGAATCTAAAAATTCTATGTACAGGTCTTAAAAAATGCAATTTTCAGCATGTTTTTAAGAAGACAATGTATATGATAAATAAGACAATGAACAACATATGAACTGATCCTTCTGTAATAACCTTCAGAATAGTGCCAAGAATGATAAGGGAAAGTTTTGTTGATGTAATTGCTTCAGAAATTGAGATTTCTAGTTCAGAAAGAATATTTAAATAAAGTTATGTTTAGATAATGTCTTTTGAAGATGGTTTTATAGGGAGAAATTGATAGACACAGTTTTGTCAAATCAACAAATTAACATCTCTAGAATAGTGCATTTTGGACCATTGATTTATAGTAGTTTTAATGAAGACATATTATGGAAACTGAAGAAACAAAAATCTCAAAATTAACCAGTGCTTGAAAAAATAATGTTCTTGCCCGCATTGTGTAACCCTAACCTGCTTCAAATCCCAGCTGAGCAGAATTACAGTGTGTGTGTGTGTGTGTGTGTGTGTGTGTGTGTGTGTGTGTGTGTGTGTGTGTGTGTGTGGGCTCACTGAGGGCGGTCTGGGAGGCAGACAGAGGTTAGCAGCATAAGACGGCCTCTCAGTGGAATTCTGTGACAGTTTGATGGAAATAGGTCAGAGATTCTGAGCGTGGCGTTTAGCATTCTAGCCTATGTGATGCCTGATGACATCTATAGCCTCAAATGAACTCATCACTCTTTCTCTTTCTCCCTCTCCTCCTCCCTCACTCCTCTGTTATCTAAACTCCTGTCATCCTCCATCTCGCCTTTTCAGCACACGTAAAGAAATTCAAATCTGTGTCTGTAGATTAAGCCCCGCTCCTCCGCAGCAATTGCACATAACTAACACATCCAAAACAGTCTTCTGGTAGAACTGATGGGATTTAGATTTTACTTTTGAGTATTGTGGTTCTGTTTTCATGAGAGAAAATAGATGTGCTGCAATGCTTTTAATGTGGATACCATAGTCAAACTGTGGCCAGCTGCAGTGACCTAGCTTAGTGTAAGGTCTACAGTGTATGTGAAGGGCTTGATTTATTATTCTCCTACAGAGCACACACGCCTTCATCTCTCATGACTGCCATGCTTTAAAACAAATGACTCTCTCTCTCTCTAAAAGTGAAGCCACATACAGATGAGTCAGGTAAATGTTTTGCTATACTTCGAAGTGAGTCACCACCAAGCAGCAAGCACCTCGGGCATGAGGACAATACACAAATAATAGGTCCATGTAAAAGCTAACATCAACAACAACAACAACAACAACAACAACAACAACAAGGGATGAGTGATAATATGGCCGTGAGGTCAATTTTGTCAAATTGATTTTTCCTTATAAGATTGATCTGTGTCCAACTAGACTACCTCAACAGACACAAAGGTTGGTAGCAGTTTAAATCACAGTCAAGTTGCCTGAGGTTGGTTGTCTTACCTAGCTGTTAGCCATCCAAGAGATAACTGATGTCACGTAAAACGTGTGACTTATAGCTATTAAGCTAAAAGTATTTTTTTCTCAGCTAGTACCAGGGCCTAAGGATTGCCTCTTTTGAAAGATTATCAGACTCTTCACCCAACAATACAGCAAGACATCAAAAAGTACTAGCCAGAGATGCTTTCAAATGTAGAATGCCCTTAACTAGTCTCTAGAGGTTGACTTATGGCCAATGCTGCTGTAAATGTGTTTGGTATGATGCTGCCTTGCTGTTTGTGTTCATTTCCGAGTTGCGTGAATCTGCAATGCCATTCAGTTGCTGTTTATTTGTCTTTTTGCACAATTGTTGGCCGTGTTGTTGTTGTTTTTGTGCGGACATGATTGTTGTTGTGTCGGGTCGGGTCTGATCGCAGCCATGGTTGATTAGGGGAATAGATATATCGGGGGGGAGACTAGCTGCGTAGCGTTGGGCGCGTTGAACAATTTTTTGACACAAAATGACCAATCGCCAGATCAGGTGCGTTGGGCGCGTTGGCCACCACACCCAACCCGTTTGGTGTGTTCGCACCTACCCTACCTGGCTGTGAAGGGACCGTGGCTGGCGTAGATATAGGCATAAACACCGGTGCTTCGCTGTACTCGTTGTGAAAGTTACCCGGACTTAGCCGTTATGTTTGGGTTCATTATATGAAGGTGGTGGCCGCACACAACCGGGTGAGTTAACTAATGCTATCCGACCGGTGCTAACTTGGTTTATCGGCTAAAGCACAGCCGCACATATTCACTGAATTAACCAGGAAGCCCATTCTCCTGGCTCACTTTCCCCACGTCTTCTAACACCAAAGTGGTTTCATACAGCACCAGGCCCAGCAAATAGCCTACATTTCCTCCTCTGTGTTTCTCAGCCTCTGTGTTGTCCTCCCACCGTGCCGATGTCCGTGACATCGGGTCAAGCTCACCGCTGATTGGCCAATGCGGCTAAACGTCACGCGTTGGAGCGTTAAAAGTTAAATTTTTTGAACTCGCGGGTTGGTGCGATGGTGCGATGACGCTTTGGTAACGCGGCTATCGCGCCCAAAGCACCGCTTTACCGCGGCCAACGCATCATCGCGCCTCAACCAATGGTTCCCTATGCAAAAATAGAATTTTTCAATGCCACCACCGCACCCAACGCATTAGATTTGCTTCAATGGGAGCTAGTTGTCTTTTCTTTAACATGTCCACCATAAATATATACAGAAGGAACAAATTACTGCATGAAAATTAACTAGAATGCACAAAATTCAGTGTTCGAACCTAAATTTTTTCTGGGAGACTACCCCCAGACCCCCGCTTTTAATGCCCCCCCCCCAATGTTGAAATGAAACCTTGCCCTTCATTCATTAATTAAAATGTGTTAATTACACATTACTGGATGCAGACCAATACATGTAAACTGTAAAGACGCAACCTGGCTATTGAAATGATTACATTTTTTTATTTTTTTTCCTTCGACGGCCCTCGTCCCAATGTTGGGTTCCTAAATTGGCCCTCAGCTATCACAAGTTAAAGAACCCCTGGCCTAGAGGAAAGGTGGCCGACCAGTAACTATGCTGTCACTGGTTAGATCCACGGCACCGGACAGGAGGGTGTTAGTTATAAAGGCTGGTATTACTTCTAAGGTGCCCACCATCTCTACCATTGTGTCCTTGAGCAAGTCACCTGCGCTCTGCCTCTGACCCCCTCCGATTTGGATTGGATGATTTGGTCATTAGACATTTGTTAGGGAAACAGCACCATAGAAAAAGTTCAACATCAGCCTGTCGTGTTGGTTGTGTGCAGCGTTCATGTTGGCCTCTAGAGAACCCTGTGTTGAAATCTAGTGATAAGATCTTATATATAACACAAATACATGTTCTGTATTCTTAAAGTTGTGTTTATTGAAGGAACTGGAAACATACATCTAGTGTGCAGATAGGCCTGTGAGTGTCTAGGCCTGTAATGAAGATGTCATGTGTGTTGCAAATGAAGTCTATGTTCATGATTCACATAAAGTAGTAAGTGTGTGTGTGGAGGGGGGAGGGGGGTAACAGAGGTTAATCATGCCATGATACATGCAGCAGTGGAAGTGTTAAAGTCCATTCTTGAATCAATGAATACTAGTAACTTAAATTATGAAGTGTATGAAGTAACATTTGCCCACATATACTGTACATGTAGAAGTGTTAATTTTTTGCAAAGCCTTATTGGTCCAGTATCTGCTTCCTCCTTATTGTCAGCCTCTACCTTGTGAACGCTTAGATTGCAACCTCACTAACTGATTTATTGACCCTCCCAAAGTCCGACTTCATCAAATCCTTGATAGCGCTAGTCATATATACCGTCTTTGATGAGTAGCACGGAGAGTCGATGTGTGGATTTTAATGGCGGCATTAATCTGCCTGTTTAATGGTGTTGTTGAGTGGAAGGTGGTCACCACAAGATGCAGCACTAAAAGATGAGTTATGGCCCACCACCCGGCGAACGATGAAAGGGCAAAATGCAAAACAGTTGAGTTGTGGAGGAGAGTGGCGGAATTAAACAAGGTCTCTCCCCTACGCGCGCTGTACTTCTGAAAGGGCAGATAGAGTGACGGGATGGTAGCTTCAAAACGCAGTGTGAATTTAGAACATTCATGATGGTGCGGGCCACGTTTGCAGCGAGTTGCTACCCGTCGCTAGATGTTACTTAACACATGATGTTTTATTTGTTTGCGTGGTTGGCGTTCCTGCTTATCCGTTAAGAACACGATAATCGATTCTAAAGTGACATTTTATCATATCGTTAGCCTCATAGCATAATTGCCTAAATCATATTTACTCTACTCTACTTTTACTCTACATCTACTCTATTCTACATCTACTCTACCCTACATCTACTCTATTCTACATCTACTCTACTCTACATCTACTTTTCGTTAGCCTAATAGCATAATTGCCTAAGTCATATTTTAGGGTAAAGTAGATGTAGAGTAGAGTAGATGTAGAATAGAGTAGAGGTAGAGTAAAAGTAGAGTAGAGTAAATATGACACAAGTATGCTTCTCTTCTCATCTCCTCACAACCTCTGGTTAGCTAAGGAGCCAGCCTGTACATATCTATAGACTTGACATCACACACCTTTTTCCCCCAGTCAATATTGTGGTCGGTTGTCTTTTTCTAATGAGTTCCCAGTGTAAGCATGGTGCCAGTTTTAATTGGCTGTGGTTTGGAACACGGTTGCACCAATGGAATGGCATCATAACAGGCTTTTATCTGTGTATTCTCTGTGTCATTTACCTATGATAGTATGAAGAGCAGTGGTGGAATGTTACCATTTACACACAACATGTACAAATGCTGAAGTACTGAAGATGTATACTGTAGTTTTCTAGTTTTAGTTCAAAACACATGATGAGATGATAAAATATGATTTTTTTATTTTTTTTTAATAAAATGCCCAACTGTCGATGAGGAGATAGAAGCATTGGCTCCAATGAAACTTATTAAAGAATAATAATGTAAGAATAATCCAATCATTTCACTTTGAAATGCAGGCATTAAACTGTAATGGACTATTTCTACTTTCACATAAAAACATCAGATCTTCAAACCTCTACCACCTACTGCACTATATGAAACGGTTGTCTATGAGACCACTCATTCTATTGGAAAGCTGTGTTAAAACCTAGTAACGTGACACTTCAAAGACGTTGGCAGGGAGGCAAGGTGTAGCAACATATGCTATCAAGTGGCATCATCGGAGTTGTATGATCCAGGGTTTCGGTTGATTGGTGTTTTTAAATTTTTTTAAGTTATTATATATATATATTATACCTGGTAACACAAGTCAGGATATCTCTGCCTCTGCTTCCACACACACACACACACACACACACACACACACACACACACACACACACACACACACACACACACACACACACACACACACACACACACACACACACACACACACATATATAAATTCTTTATCGCGTTCCATTGCATTCCTTTTTAGAATGAATGTAAAAGTCAAGTTCATAAAGTAACTTTCTTTTCATATAGCTATGTGATTGCCAATCAAGAACAACTGACAACATTGTTATGATGGACTTACAAACTTGTGGAATGCAAATTTTTTTAATTTTAAGAAAGGCAATTATTGGCGATTAACTACTGAAATGAATGGTTTGACAACCCTAACATACATACAGTATATAGATAAACACTACAGTTGTATCCGTCTGATCTGAATCTCCTGCATGATTTAATATCTTTAGTACTATTTATATAGACTCCACTGTTTAAATGTCCCATGATACTATATATACATGTTGTATCAGAGGCTTATTTAAGTACTATTGATTCATCATGATGAAATATTGTCACTTCGCAGCTTTCCTCTGGAGGTATTGACAGATGTGATGGCAGTTAAAGCCAACAGTAATGAAGCTGATTGGACAGGGGACAGAGGGGGGGGGGCAGGATGGTCTGAGGGGGCGGTGTGTGAGTGTGTGTGTGTGTGTGTGTGTGTGTGTTTGTGATGGTGTGTGTGTGGTTTCGTGGCTGAGCAGCGCACCGTCCTGTCTGTGTAACTCTCCTACGACTGATATTAAAGTCGCAGTGGGGAGGCCTTCACTCCGCGCTGGCCCTGCACTCCCTCGCTCCCTTGCTTTCCCCATTCTCCCTTTCCCTCTCTCTCTCTCTTCCGCTCTCTTTTTCTCACTTTCACTCGGTCTCTCTCTCTCTGTCTCTCTCTCTCTCTCTCTCTCCGTCTCTGCTAATGATCTGCTCCGCCTGTCGCTGCCTGGCTGACTGATGCCCACTGACAGCCCCACTCATGCAGAAAGTCTGCACCACTCCTCCTCCCATACAAACACACACACACACACACACACACACACACACACACACACACACACACACACACACACACACTCACACACACACACACACACACACACACACACACACACACACACACATACACACACACCGAGTAATGAACTCCTACACATCCAACACCACATACTTACTATGCATGTGTGACACATGCACAATGCATGCCAACTTGCGTAAGCACTCAGGGTGAGATAGATGGATCTGCGTGAACAAATCACGACCATTTGTTCCCTCACATGTCAACAGTCATACATGTAGAGCAGAAGATACACATACACACATACACACACACACACACACACACACACACACACACACACACACACACACACACAGTAGAATACAAGACGTTATCCACCCTGCACTCTGTAGCATCCTTATGGAGCAGCAGAACTCCATGCAGCATTTCTATGCAAATGACAATATTGAATTAGACAGGCTGGATGGCAAGTGGCACATTTCAGTGACATTCCCGCAGTGTCGCAAAATAGTTTTTGCTTGCTTGAGGCAGAAAAGTTTTTTTGGTTGATAAATAAATAATCCAAAGAGAATGGAATGTATAAATCACATGTAGGATGATGCAGGCTTGATAAGCTTGGTGAGGGTATGAGGCCTTGTCAAATGTCTTTACATACAGAGCACAACTTTCCACAAGATAGTTGCACTGTATTGATTTTAGATTGCATATAAGATATCTCTGTGTTAATATAGATTAGTGTTGAAACGCTTCATCAATAAATTAAAAATTAATCATCCAACAGTGTCGATATTTGATTAGAAGTCATTATGAGGCACGTTATATTGACATAATAGTTGCTGCTTGTCTCCACTTGAATACATTTGAAATACATTTGGCTCTAGGATTGTTGGTTATATAAAGAAGCGCCTATTTTGTCTTTAAAAGCAGTATATAAACATTCAGTAGCAGCAATGAACTGTCCTTTGAGATCTCCCAGTGTTATATATACATAGTGTCTTAATGCAATCCCTCTCGACAAGAGTTCACATGACACTTGTACATGTCTGAGTTTCTGTTGCTACAAAAGAACCACGTGCAGGTCTGCTATGCACACCTCTGATGGATTACTATCTATCTGTGCCTTCAGTTGTTCCTCGTGCCGCTGTAACATATGCAGACTATTCACTAACTTCAGCTTCTATCATAGAAACACAACTTAAACCTAGTTCACAATGATATATTCTGATAGATATTGCCTTGGATTGCCAAACACTAATCCAAGCAGTCTGAATAACCAGCTGGTATAGGCAAGATTCTTTCCCCATATTAAATGTACTTATGCACAAATTAGCCTTATCAGAGATGCAGCAGCAAACACTCCAGTGGTGCTCAAAAAGAAATCCTCGCCACATTACATATTTAGCAACACCTTCAAACTTGCATCTTGCTGATGAAGCATTACTTTCTCCAGGAAATCATCTGGACATCTCTCTTGTTCTTATTATTCAAGTGTGCTCCAGCACCAACTCAGTATGGCATGCTCTTGCTCCTAATGACTAATAATAAACAGCCATGCGTATGGAAATCTTATGTCATTTATTCACATAGACAGACAAAGCGGTATTGATCAACTCTTCAATCAATCAATTAAATATCACTGAAATAGACCCCACTTCTTCATATTTGATTCTTAATCAAATACCAATTAGATATATATTTTTTTCATATGCTTTATTTTTTTCCAAAATGATTCTCCAATTTAAAATTTAGACGTCCAATTATACAATTCATCGCAAAGGAGAAATTATAATCCATCTTTTCAACCTAACAAATAACAACCCTTAAAGTAAAATAAGTAGCCTACATGAATAAAAATAAAAAGGAAATATCAATTAGGCATGCTCTGCTCAGTCCCTTCCTCAGCATCTCAACATCCTTGCCCATAGCCAGGGGGATATTCAGGGAGGTAGGGAATGAGGTCAGTAAGCAGTGCTGTGATGCAGGGCCACCCCCACCTCCCCCCTGGGCTCCCCTCACTCTCTGCCTGAAGAACGGCCCACAATCCCCCAGCTGATGGCCCCAGCCCGGCCCACGCATTATACACACTCAGCTGGGGTTACACAAGGCTCTGCCGGTGTTGTGCCGAATTCCCACTCCCCCGCAGGATCCCACTCCCCGACGCGTGAGTATACCTATAACAGCAAGTACAACGTAATCAAGAATCAGAAGTGAATAGTTCTACTAAAAATGATTAGTACAAATGAATACACAGAAGGATTCTTGCTTTTACCAGACAGTGACATAACAGCAGTCGCAACTTCAACATAATTCACATATTACCGTCATTTCGATAATAGGACAGTGTAGCACAACATCGACATCAACATCGTTTTTCAAGTGCAGCTCCAAAGTACGTCTATTTAGTGCAGCACAACATGACTTATATTTTGATGAAACATGAATTAAATAGCCTACTAACAGTTTCCTCAAAGCCTAAGAATCGCGTAGGGGAGTGGGATCCTGCGGGGGAGTGGGAATTCGGCACAACACCTGTTTCCCGATAACGTCCTCTCTTAGCGAGCTACGAAGACTCCTACGTTATGACTTACCAAAGTTGTTTACCTCTGTAGTCGTGGTTCCAGAACGGTGTCTTAGGAGAAACACTCCTTACGTCGTTCGTACACTGCTGAAATCGGTTGCTCCGAGTTCGATTATCCATTTCCTGCTCATTTCATGCGCAGCTGCATCTGTATGCTGTCTAATCAAATCTACCCGTGCATTTCTAGTGTAATATAAAGTCATAAATTAGTTTGTTGAATCATCACCTGTGTTTTGGAACTCTTGTTTTATAATCTAAGTATCTTTAAGAAAACTAATCACGTTACTGGCTGGGTCAGTAATGAAACTGAAAGTAGACATAATATCGCCAATAGCCTATATAAATAAACAGATGGCCGAAACAGCGTCCAAATGAGCTAAAATCCTAAATACAATAAACAGTAACATGGCACACTTATTTTAAGGTAAGCTCTAATTGATTATTCATTAATTTTTTTGCACGTTTACATGTTTTGAGGCGGAGGATCCAACGCACTCTGCCCGGGCTCAGCTGACAGCTCTCACCTGTCAGCTGAGCCGGTGTGGAACACAGTGCGGAGGTTCTAGTGTTAACCATGTCGAACATACTACCATAGCCTATACTAATTTAAAAAAATATAGAAACAGCGGAGGAGATGAAGATTGTTTACAGCAATTATTTTCATCATGAATGACTTGTGGCAGTTCCATGCGCAACAGGGATGTGACTCGTGTCAGTTTTACGCATGGTGCTTTACGGAAGGAAATGTGGGGGTTTGTATCTCTGGCGATGCCACAGCGATCGCAGGGACTTTCACTTGTGTCATTAAACTTATACATCTGACTGTATTTCATATCACAGGGACACAGCGATGACTGTATTTAATAACAAACTGATAAAGACGATCCGACTGTAGGCTATAGTGTATCACGTATAAAGTATTTTCATATTGAGGGACATCGCATCCATTCAGTTAATGCTGATTGTCAAGTCAGTTAGATGACTAAAAAGTAGGTTACTTGTTCATATAGTTTGAACACTTTGTGAATCAGAGTTAATGGTATTCTGCTACAATATATAATAGCCTAAGCCTACTTTAAATATACGTGATATACACTATACAGTTGGATCGTTTTGAACAGTTTGTTATTGAATACAGTCATCGCTGTCTCCGTTTGATATGAAATACAGTCAGATTTATTAGTTAAATGACACAAGCGAGAGCTGAAACATCCCTACGGTAGAGCTAAGAAGGCTCTGCGGGCGCTCCAGACCAACCTTACCAACGTATGACGTACGAAAGAGATCCGTAGCAAAGAACGTTTCGGGAAACAGGCGAAATGTTAAGTAGGAACTCTACGTAGGGGTTACGAATGACGTAGCGTTAAGAAGGCTCTAAGATGGCTTTGGTTAAACCGGCCCCTGTACTCTATGAAATATATGGACTGGAGAGACACCAATAAGGGGGTTACAGAGGCATGCTGTAGTGGAGCATATGCGTGGGGAATGTTTCTCTCTGTCAATACATTAGCTTTTTATGGTGTGTATATTTTATGGAATATGTGTGCTGCTGACACACTTTAAAAAAGGATTCATGGGTTTTAACTAGGGCTGTCAAATGAACGCGTTAATTTCGATTAATTAATCACAGAAAAATTAACGTGTTAAAAAAAATTAACGCAGATTAATCGCACGTCTATATTGCTCTTTGACCCGGTGCAAAAGTGGTGCGCAGCTGCACCTGTAGCTTGCTTACACAGCCCGCACGGGTAAAAGAGAGAAAAGTAGAGAGAAGCAGGGGAAAGGGGCCGGGGGCTCTATGGACGGTTTATGGGATGCTCCGGGCAAATAAGCATGAAGGTAGGAAGACATCTTACTTTATTCTCCGCAGTGTCTGTGCATTATTGATTTAGTGGGTGCAACAATGTAGGTTCAAAACAGTATCTCTCAATCTTCCTCTGTGTCTCAATTTTGTTTGCTAGCTGTCTCGTCTCCCGCATAAACGGACACCCGCCCTGTGTGTGTGTGTGTGTGTGTGTGTGTGTGTGTGTGTCAATCTTTTTGCCTATGAGTACGACGATGGTGAATGAATCGGCATAGGCTATGCGCATCTGTGGCAGTGCAGCGCTGTCTGTTGTGGGAGATGGAAAGTCATCATTTAGTCTGCTTGTTTTTTTGAGAAAATTCGGCGCTAGTTCCTAATTTTATTTCATGTAGAAACCTGGCTGAAGGGAGGAGACAGAAGTTACGCGAGACGGAGAGCGAGAGAGAGAGAGAGAGAGAAACAAACTGTAGTAGGCTATACAGCTGTTTATAAACAGGCATACAAGTGTCATAAAAGTATGAGATTAATTTAGATTAATTAATCACAGAGCCTGTAATTAATTAGATACATTTTTTTATTCGCTTGACAGCCCTAGTTTTAACCAATGGTTTTCTTGTTGAATATGATTTAGTAATAGTTGTATAGATCTGTTATAAGCCATACATTGTAGTTGTGGGTTGTCAGGTTGCTATTGCTAAACATCTCTGGTTGCTGGTGATAATAAAGTCAAAATTACATGAGATTCATGATTATAGAATATTAACCAAGGGTATAAACAATCAATGCTACAGTTTCAAGGGCTAATAAGAAACCATTTCTAACTTTGTAGTAGGCAAAAGTTAGTAAGTCACCTGCAATTTAAAATGTTCAGCATGTTAAATGTATATTAAAGAGGACCTATGATGCTTTTTGACTTTTATGACCTATAAAAGTTGTTATGATGATTCATAGTCATGCTTAACCATACTAAATTATCAAATAATGACTTACATGCATTTCGACGTATTCCCTGCTGACCGTCTGGGGTGTCTGTGCAGACCACTAAACACAGTCGAGAAGTTACGTGTTCAAAGCGGTCTAGCCTTTCATAATTTGTGACGTTGCATAAAAATGTGTGACGTCACCACGCGGATGTTTCCATGTATGGTAATGCTGTCACTTCCCTGTTCGCGTCTGCCTCGCGCCCTTATAGGTCCATGCTCGCGCTTCCCCCACTGAAAGTGTTCCGGAAGGAAGGTAACCAATCACAACAGAGTGGGGTTTGCAGGAGGGGGGGGGGGGGGGGGGGGGAGCCGAAGCACACACACTCAAGTGTTGACAGGATGTGCTGGATCGCCAAAATAAGAGAAAAAGCTTCCCGAAAATCTACATAGTTTTTTGTGATGTGATTCGTGTCAGGTTGCTCTATAGCAGTGTAAAACAAGAAATTAAGACCAGAAAAGTAGCATAATAGGTCCTCTTTAATGTAATTGTACTGTATATAGCAATCTAAACCAATTATGAATCTGCATCTAGTGGTAATATTCAAGATTGCAACACTCCCTTGCCAGTCCACCCACTGCCCCCCCCCCTTCAGAGAATTTACAGAAGCTATGGTGGCAAGTGATGAGCTGAAGATGTATTTAGTTTTTTTTTAAGTACTTCTTTTTCATGTTATCCATTTCTACCAAGTCTGTTCTGAAAAATATTTACCTAACCTTGCTGATGGCATGTCTGTAAAAAAATGGCAATGTCCCTCCGTCTGTCGGTCAGTTAACCAATTTGGTAGAGACTGAAAGGATCCACGATGACTGCATGGATTTCCATGAAGTGTGAACAAAGAGAATGACTCTTAATGACGCTGGCCATCTCCTGACTTTGTGAGGGCAAATCTCTGGATGGATTGCTATGAAATGTGATGAAGACGGGGGCGCCCTTAGCTCAGTTGGTAAGGCGTCCCCCCCATGGGCCTCGGCCAGCAGCGGACCCGGGTTTGATTCCAGCCCGCGGTCGTTCTCTGCATGTCACTCCCCTCTCTGCCCCATTTCATCTCTGTCTCTACACTATCAATAAAGCATAAAAATGCCAAAAAAATATCTTTAAAGAGGACCTATGATACTTTTCGACTTTTATGACCTATAAACGTTGTTATAATGATTTATAGTCATGTTTAACCATACTAGAGTATCAAATAATTACGTACATGCATTTCGACGTATTCCCTGCTGTCTGGGGTGGCTGTGCAGAGCACTAAACACTATGGCAGCCGGTCGAGCCGAACTCGTTCAAATTTCCGGATTGTTTCTGTCACGCTCGGGTCGTTTCTGTCATGTTTCCATGTATGGTAATGCTACCGCTCAGGCAAGCTCCGGCTGCAAGCCCCCAGCTTCCTGAAAATGTCCCGCCGCTGGAAGGAAGGTAACCAATCACAACGGAGTGGGGTTTGCAGCAGGGGGGGAGGGGCGGAGAAGCTCAAAGCAGTGTGTAGAGAGAGACTGCTGTGCTCGCTAGGGTAAGAGGAAGAGTGTCCCGAAAATCTACATAGTTTTTTGTGATGTGATTCGTGTCAGGTTGCTCTATTGCAGTTTTTAACAAGAAATGAAGACCAGAAAAGTAGTATAATGGGATCTCTTTAAAAAAAAATGTGATGAAGACATTTACTGTATGTCCCCATCAGAATGAATTACATTAACTTATCAGCGTGATCACCAGGTCAAAATTATATTTGTATGTATTGCATTTGTCCAATACTTTGGTTCATGACCTGCAAAACTAATGACTTTCCTGTCAGCCTCAGCTGTGCTTTGTACAGTATGTAGTGGTATCAGCACATTTTAGTATACTAGCATGCTAGAGTAAGAAGGTCATGGTATAATATTCTACCTGCCAAAAAGGGTTATAGGGTTAGGGTTAGATTACATTACAATCGTAGCTTTGTTTTTGGTGACCCTGCTTACATCTAAAGGATATAAAAACCTTTGACACTTAGCAGCGAGGAGATATTGCTTGACGGCAAGCCAAACAGGAGGCAGACAACCCAATGAGCCACTGGTTATCAATGTACTAGAATAGAATAGAAAATCTAACTATTCTAAAAGAAAAGGTTGACTTTTTGTAGCACTTTCTGCCTTTCAAAACGTATAAGCAAGTCCAACCATGAAATAACAGAATGGAACTCTTACAAAAGATTTATACACTCACACTAAAAAAAGCACGCAAAACGCCCCCCAAATTCTATTGCATTTTGTTTCATTTAACAGGACCATTAGGAACTTCTGAAGAGCGCTGAGAACAGTGAAGTTACTCCTCGCTTCACGACAAAGTGACGGCAAGAACTTCAAGCTTCTAATGAAGTTTCATCGTCTACTCTTTGAAAGACTGAACGCTCTGCTTTACTCCACCCTTCAGCTACAAGCTTGACCCCCCCACACACTTTCACTCTCTCTCTCTCTCACACACACACACACACAGACACACACACACACACACACACAGTGCAGAAGCTCAAACGCACACAAAAACACACATTCCAGCATCCCCCATTAGCAATTCATGAGCGGCGTCTCATTAGACTTTAAGTTTTACCATAGGCCTCTGAAGTATATGGCTGGAGCAGCTATTAATATTTCATAGTCTCCCATTGAGGAGCTAAAAACGAAGTCGACCCGCTTCCGCTACAAAGTGAGTCGCGCTCCTCTTTTTTTTCTCGTTTTTCGACTTCTCCCCCCGCTCTTCCCCCCACTTCGTTAGACTGTCTCTCTCTCCTCCATGTTCTCTCTCTTCGGCTTGCTGGCTTCCGATCCTTCTCTGCCACACAGACCTTAACTCAAACTGACTTAATTGGGCTGTCTTTGTTCTGGGAAAATGTGGGCATACCTTCCCCTTCTCCCCAGCAGAGAGAGAGAGGGAAGGGGAGGGAAATGATGGAGCAGAAACCTCTGTGAACCCCCGACTACTCTGTGAGCACTCCCTGTGCCATGCTCAGGTTATGTGGGGCTCAGGGGTGTGTGAGGGGGGAGACGGGTACTGTGAGTGTGTGTGTGTGTGTGTGTGTGTGTGGAAAGAAAGAAAGAAAGATGGGGAGGGGAGTCTCCCGGGTTCACGGGGTGTCTGTCAGACTGGCAGACAGGAGATCTGCCCCCGAAACAAACCCATGCATGAATAAGTCAATAATATGTGTGTGTGTGTGTGTGTGTGTGTGTGTGTGTGTGTGTGTGTGTGTGTGTGTGTGTGTGTGTGTGTGTTCTTGTACAGGCATATTTGTGTGAGTGAGGACCTCAATGGCCTGTTTGAAGGTTCAGACTTAGTTTTAGGGTTCAGGTTAAAATGATGTTTAGCTTAGGGTTTGAGTGAGGGTTAGGGATGGGCATTTAGTTCTGAAGGTTGGGCTTAGGGTTAGGTGCTAGGGAATGTATGTGGATAGGGTTAGGGTTAGTCACAGAGTGTCCTCACAAAGATGCAAGTACAAGAATGTAATGTAAAATAACTTAAAGGAAGGGGTTAAGTTTTACCCACGAAGATAGTAAATCGTGTTTGTGTGTATACACAGTATTGACCCCACTTATAACAAAATACCTGATAGTCCCCAAGAAATGACCTTGACTGGCCAGGAAACTGTACTTTGTCTAACTGATCATTTGAGGTGACATCTCTGTTTATGTCCACTCCAGGTTACTCCCTGATTTATTTCAGTGCTTCACAACCTATACTAGTCACCATAACTCACAATACCACAAAGACAAGTATACGTGTGTGTGTGTGTGTGTGTGTGTGTGTGTGTGTGTGTGTGTGTGTGTGTGTGTGTGTGTGTGTGTGTGTGTGTGTGTGTGTGTGTGTGTGTGTGTGTGTGTGTGTGTGTGTGTGTGTGCGTGTGTGTGTGCATGTGTGAAAAAGAGTGAATGGAGGGAAGGGCAGAGCATCAGAGGAGGATGAGGGTGATGAGGCTTCTTGTTTCCCAGCGTCTGTGACAATGAGACAGACGCCACATTCCCTTTCAATGAGAAGCAGACAGAGGGGGAGAGAGAGAGGAAGGGTGATCAAAACCAGAGTGAGAGGGGGGGCGAGGGCGCTTTGAATTGGTTGGGACTGTTACAGCATGTTTGCACGTTGCACACAATTGGCTGCATGTGTGTGTGTGTGTGTGTGTGTGTGTGTGTGTGTGTGTGTGTGTGTGTGTGTGTGTGTGTGTGTGTGTGTGTGTGTGTGTGTGTGTGTGTGTGGTAGGGTTCAGTGCGGGCCCTCAAACTCAGACGTGAACCCGGATGAACCCAGCTGAACCCGTCTTTGGTACTCCCTAATGTAACACTCCAACCCCACTCAAACTCAAGGCTGATGTTTATTTTCAAAGACGACAAGGTTTGCTTGATTTCGATTGGCAAAAAAAGGGTTTATCACTTACAAAACCATTGCCAAGAGTGTTATGGGACAGCCAAACATTACACCCATTCATAAGAGAGTGTTTCCATTCCAAAACCATGACACGTTGGCCTAATGTAGATTCTCAGAAGGTCTAAATCGCTCATTTGACAAACGTAAACTCACTTGAAGGCGGGTGTCTGTTGAAGTTTAAAACTATTGGAGGTGCTAAGTGCCACTCAGGATCTGCCAACCAATCGCATAACGTTTGGTCGTGACGCATGTCATGCGCCGGCTTCTGACTGCAACTGAAGCTGGCGCACTACCTCAACGTCATTGTTCTCAGCCACTTCCTCTGTTCGATGATTGGACCGGTAAAAATCTAGGCTGAGAAATCCCACGAATATACCGCGGACCCAGACTGACTACTGAAGGGAACTGAAAATTGAGCGGAAGTAGGTAGGTGGGCGGTGCCAGGCTAGCCCTAACCCTGGATGGCAGAGGGAATTGAGACTACCGTTCCCCTACCTGTGAACATGCTCAGTGGCGGACTCGGGGGGGGGCAGGGGGGGCGACCGTCCCCCCTCGTGGCTCAATGGTTGAAAAAGCGCGCTAAAGTGCCCTCAAGAGTGGTGAAAACGAGAGGAAGTGCCTTATTGACTGCCCTTTTCACGTGCAAAACATGATTAGGTGCCCTCTAGGATGCCCCTTCATACAATAAATGATGATGATGTGCCCTCTAGAACAAGAAAATTCGATGACGTGCCTTAATGAGTGCCCTTATAGTCCCCTTCTGCCCGTCTGGTGCCCTTCTAGTGCCTGATAGTGCCCTTCTAGTGCCCTCCTGCCCGTCTGGCCGTTCTAGTGCCGTTCTAGTGCCCTGATAGTGCCCTTATGCCCGTCTGGTGCCCCCATGGTTGAAAAAGTGTTGCTAAAGTGCCCTCTATGGTGGTGAAAATGAGAGAAAGTGCCTTATTGGCTGCCCTTTACATGTGAACAAAAATTATTGAGTGCCCTAGGTTGCCCCTCCATACAATAGGCCTATATGATGATGATGAGCCCTCTGGAGCAAGAATACGGCAAACCGAAAAGATATGTTGCGGTACTCTAATGAGGTGCAGACGTTCTTCTCTTTGGTAGCCGACGAACGGGGAACGCGAAAGAGGCGTTGCTTTCATGTGGCGTCGCTATGACAAACAGCTACATCGAGTGGTATTTAAATCTCTACTGGATAACAAAGCAAAAAGCGGATAAAGAGTAGGTCAGCACCCATAGTGGAAAAGCGCAATTAGATGCCAAGTTCGAAAAACTTAATATTTTCAGTTTGCAAAATCCATTTAAAATGTATATACATTTTTTGAATGTCAAGATAGACGATAATAGTCAGCTATCACCTCAACATGAAGGAAAACTTCCTTCAATATTTCCGTATCTGGCTGTCAGTGGTCAAAGACTGTATGGTAGTGGCACATTGATTTTTCTCCAGTCTAATTTACTTAAATGTTAGTAAAGATGAAAGCAGTAAGGCATCCTCCCTTCTTAGGCTAAAATGTGAAAGTGCACAATGATGTGAACAACTCATTTTAGTGTTTATAAAGTCGCTAGAATTAGGGGAAACAGTGTCTTTGAACAACAGTTTTTTTTCAACATCTACAAACACAGTGTTTGGTGTTTCGTTACATTACATTCTATTTAGCTGACGCTTTCATCCAAAGCAACTTCCATTAAGTGCATTCAACAATGAGGGTACAGACTCAGAACAACAAGAATCACGTACTATAGCTGCAAATAAACCAAACTACAAAGTGCCACAAGTAAGTGCTACATGGAGATGTAACAGATGCCCCGAATGGGGCCTTCCAGGCAGCGCTGCCTTTAAGGCTCCGCTGTCGGAACAAAACACCATCGAGTTACAAACGCCACTGTGTGTCCACATGGTGCCCTTTTTATTTTTTCGCCCCTGCCCTTCAAACAGTCTGAGTCCGCCACTGAACATGCTATTTGGAAGGGAGCGGCTAAATTCAGGCAAATGGGTGAATCAGGATTGGGCATTTTATCTCCTACTATATGTAGGATATGTGTTGGAACCTGGCTCCCAGGATCTGCCTCATTTCAGCCATGATAGCTTTGACCACTGATGTTGGCTGATGAGGTCTGGCTCACAGTTGGCATTCAGGTTCACCCCATAGGTGTCGGAGTGTGTTGAGGTTAGGGCTCCTTTCAGACCAGTCAAGTTCTTCTTCTTCCAAACAGGGAAAACAACCTCTGTGTTGATGTGGCTTTGTGCACGGTGACAGAACCATGTGCAAACAGAACAGGGACAAACACAAACTGCTTGCCACAAAGACAGAAAGATCTCTAACACATTGTATAATTTGTCTTAATTTTGACTAAAGGGGGGCTGTATGGTGGTGCATTGGTTAGGTGTCACAGTGGTTGGCTTCTCCACGTACTCTGGGTTTCCTGCCACAGTTCAAACAAATGCATGATAGTTGGATTGGTGCCTTTTAAATGTCCTTGTTGGTGTGCATGTGAGTGTGAATGCCTGTCCGTATCTATGATGGCAACCTGTTTAGGGTGTCTCGCCCCAATGTTGGTAGGGTTTTGGAGTATTGCCCGATATCTAAACTTACTGTCCAGCAATATGATTGAACACACATGGACACAGACACTTTTTAACAGCAATGGAGAAAACTTTCTGAACAAAATAAAAAGTCTGTATATTCAACGCAAACCTCTATAATGCCACCTGGACCTGATCTCCCAAACTTAACATTTGAAGCAGCTTGAGTTGAGTTCAAGTAGCTGAAATGTAAAGGGGGGGGGGGTGATTGAAGGTAAGAGCTTTAGGCGTTGGTACATGTTGTAGCTCTGCGATCATAGCTCACATGCCCTCCTCAGTGTGATGAGGCAGTCTGAGGCAAAATGAAAGGATTGAATAAGAGCCAATGAAGTCAGGGAGAGAAGAGGAAAAATAAAAGAGACATTGGGGAGGGGGGCAGTGACAGAGAGAAAGAGAGAAAGATGGAGGATGGAAACAATTCAGTGTCCTTGGAAACCCATAAGGCTAATTTGAATTTGAGACTGAGGACTTCTTCTTCTCTCTTCTGTCGCCTGGTATGACCTCCCCCTCGCCCTCCTCCCGCGCTCTCCAATCAGTTTAATCTCTCTCTGCTCATCCCTCCCAGATGCTCACTCTCTCTCTCTCTCTGTCTCTCACTCTCTCTCTCTCTGTCTCTCCCTCTCTCTCTCACACTCTTTTCTCTCCCTCCCATCCGTCGTTCATTACCGCTTGCTCTCACCAAAGCACATTTCTTTCCATGACGGATGGGCTCTGTGAACACTCGTCCAAAAGCGCTGTCAGATCTTCTGCTGGTGTAGTAAAAAGGCCCAGAGGCAGGTAGTTCAGTCGGGGACATGCGTGGCATTGTGGGTACTGGGGATTGGGCCAGTCAAGAAGGGGTTGCATTAGTGAGTACTAAGTGTCATTTTTGCATCTCTGTCAATGCCTCAGGGGCAAATGTAATCATTTTGGGGCCTAAGGCAAGCACAGTCATGGGCCTCCACAACAGCCCCTGTGCCCCCCCCTTTCAATCCTTTATCTAGAAAGAACTACAGTATGTGTAACTTCTTTTTGTTTTCTTCTTCTCTCTTTTTGCATTGTTAGAAAGACACTATTAATGAGCGAAAAAGTCAAATATGTATAAATCATTTAAAAACAAAACTATCTCAAGCATAAGTTCATGAGACATTTTAAGGGGCCCTTGGTAGCATGGGGCGCAAGGCAATTTCCTACCTGTCCTTAATGGTGAGATCGCCTCTGCAATGCCTGGATCTAGTTTTGTAGCCATAGGAAATCTGCTGCATGTACATTGACCCTTTTAAAAACAGGGGGAGGGGGGAGGAGGTGTTGTTTTCACGCTCTCCCTCTCATCTTGCTCTCACCCCATCAGTTTTGCCTGCACATTATTTCTACAGTCTCTGTTTTTCTCCCTCGCAGGCATCTTTACAAGTCCTCCTCTTTCAAAATCTCAACCCTAACCCCCTCCAGCCTTTCTCTCCTCACTCTGTCCTCCCTCTCTTCTCTCTCTCTGTCTACCATGGTCATGTCTCACGGGGGAAGACAGTTGGCATGATGCAGGCTTGCTGCCATGGTAACTGGAACCCTCCCTCTCCCTAAGGTCTCCTTAGCAACTAGTAGCTTGGCATTGTAGTAATGAGCCGGGCCAGCATGCCACGCCAGCGAAGCACGAGATGTGTGTGTGTGTGTGTGTGTGTGTGTTTGTGTGTGTATTTGTGTGGCTCTGTCTTTGCAAAGGGTTATATGCACACGTGCAGAGTGGGGTTTGACTTCTGTTGCGATGTAAATTAATAATACAGGATTATAAATTCTCTTCAATTTTTTATTTGTGGCTATGTGCATCCTTTTTCCATTGTGTCTTGTCGATTTCTTGTCAATCTCCCAAATTGCTTCCGCTAAATGGAAATGTATAGCCTGGAAGAACGACAGTTAATACACAGAGAAGAGTATCACCCCCCGCCCCCTTTAAAGTTGGCTTACCTCAAAATGGCACGTACAAGAAGAGATGTGCTTCTCTCAAAAGAAACTGGAGTCCAACTAAATAGTGAGTGTCAATTGGCAAAATCATTGACTGGGGTAAGAAAAATGATCTCAAGTCACATTACTGTTCATTAGTGAAGGGTGTATCCAAAACTGGCTAAATAAGAAAAGGACTAATTCAGGGCTGTACAGTGCGACAGTTTTGATCGCATTTGCTACTGAAATTGATCACGTGCGATGATGAATACAAGTCCACTCGCACTAGTGCTAATGAGGAGAGGCTGTCTTTGAAACACAGAGGGGCGCTGCACAACACTGCTTAGAGGGCTCTACATTAACACTGCGGGTAAATGAGTCTTAGGTAAGTAAGTTATTGAGTCCACCCTCCACTTTGGCTGGTGAAAGATGTGTGATCGGGATCTGTGCTCGTGCGTCGATTCTAGTGTCTAATACACTTCACCAACGGTAATAACCGGAGGGACACGGCTCTCTGCTCTCATTACATTAACGCAGTTAAGTTACCGCGTGTGCAAACAGAACATTTCCTGTGCGCCTTCACATTAAAAGCCTGTTGCTAGCCAAACGTGAGACTTTTATTTTGAAGCCGGTAAGAACAGGAAGTTAGCGCTACAGCACTGTAGCTCTAGCTTGAAAGGCAACTCATTCAGCTGCAGGGAGCAGTCAACAGTAGTCTATTTAAACAAAGTTTGAAATAACTTATTTCAAACTTTGTGTAAGTTACACAATAAGCCACTGAAAAACTACTCCCAACATATTCACAACAATCTATTTAATTTATCCTAAATTGTACCAATAAATATACTTATTTATTTAATGGGCTATGTTTAATGTTTTAAACATTGGTTTTAATTAACAGAAGGACATTTTCTAATAATATTATTAACAATCTAATAATTATATGTATATACAAAAAATATATAGATATAGATATTATTTTTATGGGGAGAAATTATTCTGAATCAGCAAACAATTGCAATTGGCAGGTTAGATTCAGTGCACCCCTATTCATTCTTCTATAATTATTATTGCATATACTAGGATATAATATTAATTGAGAATCTCAAATGAGACCAAGATGACAGGCTCAAAGGTAATTAGAGCGAAATGTAAGGGTTAGGGTTATGCAAGTTTTCGATCATACTTTGTGTGCTACCAAATTTATTTTTGTGCTACTGAATTATTTTGATTGCTAGCACCAGTGCTACCACCTAAAAAAATAAGCGTACAGCCCTGCGGTGTGGGGTTGGGAGAGGGGAGTTTGTGTCCAGATAAAGATCATTTCAGTCAGCATGTCAATCACTATGTTACCATGGAAATTGCAAGAAGGTAGGGCTGCTCGATTATGAAAGAATCATAATCATGATTATTTTGATTGACATTGTGTCATCACAAATATTAAAGACAGTTAATCATTGATTTAAGAACATCATGCATTTATTTAACTTTTAACAAGGTTGTTTCTATTAACACCATGACTTTGGACTACATAGGCCTAATTGAAAAGAAAACAAGGAAAATAGAAATAGGCTAAATAAGTAAAACATATTTTTAATAATTGAATAAAAAAAATGTCAAAATAAAAATAACCCGTTGCAAATGGAGTTGATAAGGACCGTATTTTGCTAGCAGGAATGTGATGGCATCATTTATTTATGTGTCAAGGAGCTGGCTGGATATTGTACAGTGTTGACTGGTTGTGGTGGCAGGAGTCAAGGAGCTTTAAACTTGCTTGGTCATAGACCACTATGATTTGACTTTAAGTGAATAAACAAATTAGTCGAGATGTTTTGAGGTGCAGACATGGGCGCATATTCCTTTTTTTCTCTCTCGCGGTCGCGTATGTCACGTGACTCGCGTGTCCACGTGTGACATATCTTTCACATTATTTTAGTCTGTTGTGAGTCTGAAGTGTTTTCAGACAACAAAAATAGTTTTCCCTTTATTCTCGACCAAAGGCTGACTTACTGCCGTCCTCCAAAGTTTTTCAAAACACCCGGCAATGCGCAACATTTCCCTCCTACTCTCTGGACCAGCCGAAAGCTAAACTATCAGGTGAGGGCGGGGCCGAGCGGAGCACACGGCTGAAAGGGTTCGCTGCATTTAAAAGCCTGCATGCGTGAGGAACAATATTTTGCGTCACTTTACGCCAACAGCATAACACATAAGTATTTATATATAACATGTATCTTTTGAATCTGTTCCTAGCTACGCTACTCTAAACAATTTCTTGAGGGAGGATGGATAAGTCCATTTTTTGGAAAACAGCTAATGTGATCAAATTTAATGAAGGAAGTGAATCACAATGGTAACTCAGTCTGGCTAACATAGTAGTTTTGTCCCTGCTCAAGTAGTTGACTCAAGTTAGTAGTTTAATACTTAAATGAAGCAGTTTGCACTACTTAGTATTTAGAATGCATCTTATGTAAATATTGTTTATGTTTATCTTACTTAACTCTATATTTTTTTATTTTATCGTTCTAACTGCACTGTGGGTCAGAGATAAACACCATTTTGATTCTGAATTTCTAATGTATGTCTTGCATGTATCAGAACTGACAATAAAATACTTTGACTTAGACTTTGACTTTGGGAGCCAAGGTCAATCTCTGAATATTCAACAATAACTACATTTCTTTTAACTATAACGCATATGTAAGTGTTGAAATCAAGTGGTCATAATCAAGTGGCTATTAAGTCTAACTTTGGAGTGAATCAAGATAACCTATAATGGAGGTACTTTCAGAAAAGTGGATCATCTCCCCTTCAGAGGTCTGGTATTCATTCAAAGCTATAGCCTTCCCCTTTGGAAACTACTTAAGTTATGGACGAAAGGGCAAAGGTTCAACTCGTTATTTGAGCATAAGACACAGTTGTTGTTGGTATAATGAGTTGTCTGGCAGACAGTGTCTGATGTGTGTGGGAGAATGTTCCCATCTCTCCAATTCCACAAATCAATCTAGCCTTTTGTTTCTTTTATTACTGTCCCATTCAGACTGTCTGAGCCTGTGTGTTTCTGCCAGTCTATCAGTTTTGACTGTGGCCGAGTGGTGCAGCCTCAGTGTGTGGATGGATGTGGCAGTGTGGACTGCTGAGGTGTGTGGCTGTTCCCCTGATACCTGACAGGTGTGATCAGGCCTGTTTCTCAGCTTCTCCTTTGGCTCCCATAGGTGTCACCATGCTCCACCATGGTGTGTGAGAGCTCCCAGGGGAGGGGTTAGCATCACAGCCGGGGACTTTCCAGTCAAAGGTGGAGGGGACAAACTACTATTTACTCTTTACTCTTGTAATTCAAGGCCTTTTTTCTTTGTATTTGTACTGTTTTAAGGGTCGTTTGGCATCCAATTTATTCAAGGTTTTTGAAGGATATAGTCTTGATATAAATGGTTCTAGCTTGGAATTGGATCATTTTTAGCAATAATTTGACTTACACAAGGCTATGGAAGCTGGCAAACAAGTCAGACGTCAAGCTTGTGTTGTAGATTTGAATAGCCTCTATTCACCAGAGTTACTGAGCAGATAGTCTTAAAGGTTAAGGTTACGAGGAAGAAGTAGAACCTCCCTAGATGGACGTGTGTCTGACTTGGTATGAAACGATCTGTCTATTTGCAGATATTAAGAACACATGATACCCCCCACACATGAGAATATAAGACACTGTTCTGTAACTAACGAGTAGTGCCATTGCGGCCTCAGCCTGCTGCTACTGCTTACTCTGAAATCCTCTGTATGTCTGATGGAATCTCCTTCTGAATAAACCTGATCACTGATGATAAGTCCAGTCTACTACCTTTGTCTTGTCAAGCCATGGGGGATTCGGCTACCACATTTGGCGTCACGATAACGGATATAACAGGAACACGATGAATCTACCTGTACTTGGACGGAAATCATCTGATGAAATGAGAAATGCAGAACAAAGTGGGAATCCCGGATGAACGTCCAAGTTGAAAGGTTCATGTCTGTTCCAGTATCTAAAAATAACTGAGAACTGCTACGGGAGATAATGTGAACTCGGATGAGAGTGCTCTGTGTCTAAGTTCAAGGTCACGGCGTGAGCGTCCGGTCTGGGGGACTAAACACAGAGGCTCCGTTATGGCCAGGTATCCAGTAGTTCCACTGTTATAACAAAGAACCGTGTGCACGTTTTATTGACTAAGACTTTGGGAAAAAGGCTGGACTGGATTCGAGCTTGTTAAGTCGCTCTGTGCCTTATGTACGCTAAAGAACTTGAGGAAGTAGATTGGAGACCAACGTCTGTCATCAAGTAAGCTGAATGCTCTGGTTACGGCCCCCGCGCTGTCGCAAGTGCATTCCGTGGTCATGGCTGTTAACGGAGATGGCCACACGCATGCCAACCGCATACCATCTTGGACTTTCCTGGGCGGCTGGCCACGTCTGGCGGAGTCTGCCAATTTTGAAATGGAGGAGCCATCCTCTGTGCCAAAGTTGGATGGACTACATTTCCCATGCAAGCTGACCATGGCTAAAAATATCTGAACTTGAGACTCTTGAGTTTCGGCTGCAGAGGGCTCTCGCACCCTATTCTCTTTTTATCTTCGTTCTGTGTTTATGCAGTTGCTTTGTTGGTCCCTTTCTTATGTAGTTTACTGCAGTAATGCTTTCATCTATGCATTGTATTCTACTTCACTCATAAAGAGTGTTTCTGTGTTTTGTTGGAGGTTTCTGTTAGGCTATTCAAATATGTTTGGTTACATCTTGTTTTGGTAGAATTAGTTAATTCTAAATGGAGGAATGTTGTAGATTTGAATAGCCTCTATTCACCAGAGTTACTGAGCAGATAGTCTTAAAGGTTAAGGTTACGAGGAAGAAGTAGAACCTCCCTAGATGGACGTGTGTCTGACTTGGTATGAAACGATCTGTCTATTTGCAGATATTAAGAACACATGATACCCCCCACACATGAGAATATAAGACACTGTTCTGTAACTAACGAGTAGTGCCATTGCGGCCTCAGCCTGCTGCTACTGCTTACTCTGAAATCCTCTGTATGTCTGATGGAATCTCCTTCTGAATAAACCTGATCACTGATGATAAGTCCAGTCTACTACCTTTGTCTTGTCAAGCCATGGGGGATTCGGCTACCACACTTGTTTGCTAGCTGTTTGCATTTGGTAACTAGTTCGATAGCAAGAACTCAAGTAAACAATAGATGTGAATTTTTCAGTTTATAAAACCTGGAATATAAATGATAATAAATCATTTATATTTCATGTAACATAACTTTTTCGCAATGCATGAACAATAGAGGATTTTTTTTGCTTAATCCTCTGGTTCATATGTAACTTACGTTGTAGGTTTAACAAACGTAGCAGATTTATAAAGTAGTGAAGTGCCACACGAAACCAACAACCACAAAGACGAGGGACAAGGGAAATATCCCTTTTTATTGTTTTTTCATCAAAATTATTCCTTCACAAAAACCACTACAAAGTGAAACGAGCTTCTTGTTCAAGTACTCTCAACATAAAACATAGTTGTATGATACAAACAATGTAATGTAAGTAATGCTATATTTCTTTATTAGGCAAATGAAACAATAGAACCAAAAGAGGGAAATTGTCCTGTATTTCTTTCCTTGGAGGTTGACTATATCTTTATTAAAATGAAAATCATGTAAGAGGACATAGTGGTGTGCCACTGTTTGTAATGGAAAGCAGGCTTAACCAGGAAGGAAGCACCTCTCTCGTGGCCACTCTGGGCCTCATCACACTTTGTACACAGTTGGCTGTGGATGGCCTGAGGACCGGGGGGGCATCGCTGGCACGCACGGAGGATTTTCCGATCCCCCGCCTGGCTCTCAGATGCTCGTTAATCTGCCGGCTCTATTTTTATCTGCCCCTCTCCTCCCCGCCCCCGGCCTCTCTCTGCCTTCACTGGAGCTCCTTCTGTCTGTCCGCTGAGGGAGGCAGGCTGGGCACCTCCAATTAGAGAGCACTCTCCATTGGGGATTGGGCTTGTTGTCCGCCTCTGGCCCCTAAGGCTCTCTCTCTCCTCTCCATGTCTACCTTCCTCAGGTTAGCCCCAGACGACGCCTCGCTCCCTGCCTCGCTGCACTGCTCTTCTCCCCCATCCTGTCTGCCTCTCCTCTCTGTCTATTCCCCCCAGAGCTGGTGGAGTTCCGTGGGGAGTAAGGGGGGAGCAAAAGGCCTTCTGTCGCCTTAGGGTTGGTTCTAGTCCCACGGCTGTGCTTTGAGGAGAGGCTAACTGGTGCACCTTTCAGGAGGTGGCCCTGGGTACAACTATACTCCAGACACTGATCATGTTGTCACAGTTACTACTAGTGTACAACTGTAAACGGCTGCTGTAAACACTGTTATTCATCCTTCACACAGCAAAGGGAAGCTTGTTGTTGTTGGAGGAGTTGTGTTAAGCCACCCTGACTTATGAACCTGACAATCACAATGTTGTATCATTCTCGCTTTATCAAACATCTAGATTTTTGGTTTTTGGGTGTAAGCATTATTAGTTGGATATTGCCAAAGTTCCCCCCACACATTGTAATGCAAACATTGTTATTGTTTTGATGTTAGTAAGGTTCGAGGTTTCATGATGATATGTATAAGTTCAAACTTTTACCACTACCTGCAGTGTCTCACCTTCAAATGTTCTGGACACCACAGGATGTCCTAAACATTCAGTGTGTTTCATTAGAGTCTTTAGAAAGTGCTTCTCTATGCTACTGTTAAATGAGTTACAATGTGGTACATGTTTAAGGAGCCATTTCATTTGCTGGCGCTACAGTAAATAACTGCTATAAAAGGAAGCATTGAGTTAATGTTACGACTGTGTGACTACACATCTTTATCAGAGCTGAACGGCCTGTGCTGTTGCTGGCCTTGTGCACAACTAAGCTATTGTGTGTCTCGAGTCTTCCTCCTAGCTACACTGCATTCCTCTGGATGCTCTGACCTATTATTTGCCTGCAATCTGCCAAAAGAATAGCATCTTATTTCTGTCCCCCCAGCTTAGCCTCCCCCTCCTCCTCCTCCTCCCCACCCAAACCCTGCATGCTCACACCTTCCCCAGCCCCATTAATCCCTCAGCCTCCCACTTCTTTATTTCCCTTCAAAGAGACAAGCGCTAGCCCGTGACATCAGTCACAGGAAGTGAATCTTTAGCGTTGACTAATTTCCATCGATTGCCTCCAGACAGGCTTAGCAGACGAGACCCATTCCCACACACACAGAGCCTGGCTGCTCTCATTTAAGTCTCTCCCCCCCCCCCGCCTGCAGAAAACGCTCCACAATGAACGCAGTCAGCGCTTTTATCTTCTCCCCCCACTCCTGCTTATTATCAAATAAATGCGCAGCATAGAGAGATACCCATTGACAGGACCGTGCATAATGACTGCTGGCTGTGTGAAATGGATTAATAAATAATGGTTGAGCAAGGGGGGTAGAAGGGCTTTGCCTATAGTCCTACTGCTTCTCAACAAGGGTTGTGTTACAACAATCCCCCACAACAGTCGGCTGGATGGCGGGGGCCGGACCACGTCTTAAATGGAGCGCTGCGCAGAATTTAAAACGCATCCCCTCACTTGAATACGTGGTGGAATGCATCGTAAATTCAGGAGGTGGGTTCCCTTCAAATGTGGAGCAGAAAAAGCACTATAAAATCCACTATATGATGTTCCACTGAATCCTCTAATGAATCCTCTACCCGAGACACTGCTCTCCTGTGAGGGAAAGAGAGGTAGAGAGCAGCCTATAAACATGTCCAGGAGTGGAACTCTCCCTTACAACCTGTTCCCCTGGTCTCAGTGCTGACAGAGCTGCAGCAGAATGTGAATCAGTTAGGTCCTTGCTGCTTCTTTCACGCTCTCATGAGTACAACCAACCCATCATGCACACGTGTCCTCCAGTCTCCATGTGCATACTCAATCCAACAGGCACACAGTCCACTCCAGCACACAAACACCATTTCCTTCTTTTACAAAGCATCCCTATCCATCCCCTGTCAGTGACATATTGCTTCATTAGCACTCTTGGCTTTGTTTATATTGATGGCATTTTTCCCAAAATGGCAGTGAGTCAAAGTGTTCCTCTTTGCACCAAAGGGTCTTAAACTATACTAGACAAATGAAAAGCCCAAACTGAGGCCTGTGATAGTGGAGTGTGCTCTGACTGTCACTGTACCCGTGTGCCAAAGTTATAAGTCTGTCTGGTGCCAAAGTTATAAGTCTATCTGAGACCAAAGGGGTGAAAAGGTCTCAATCTCTTTAACGCCAGATTAAGGAGCAGCTTGATCAAGGTGTCTTAAGTACTTCATTTTGGAATCAGGATCAATAGCTGCTAAGAAGAATTGAGCCAGGGGCTTGGCAAGGTAGAGCTGATTGAATAGAGACTAATGACCCTCTGAGAAGCCTGTTACCACACAGGAATGCCTCACACTGTATATACACCCTGCTCCTGTTTTTATTAAATTAATTTCAGCCATTTATCCTCAGTGCTTTAATGATATAGAATATGTTTTCTCTGTTGCTTGGCTCCAGCTGTCACAGTAGGCAGACAAAGTAATAGGGTCTTGTGTTAGCGTTTACATGCTAACACGCAGGACTCATGGTGAAAAACATGTTTTTTCTACAAGGAGCGGTAACAACAGTGAGGCTGTATGTGTGACGTAGCGGGGGTAAATCCACACGTATTATGAAGACCCACGGAAAATCTGTGCTTGTTTTTCTTATAGGTCCCCGGTTAACTGACTGACAAATAGCGCCCGTCAACGCCGTGGCCAGCCTCAATGGCCATGATCAGACCAATCCCCACCCTGTTTCTGTGGTTTGAGGGTGAAACCCAACTGAGGAGGGCCCAGAATTAACCAGGATTAGCCCGGGATTGTCGGGGATTACTCAGGCTGGATAGGGATTAAGTATGATTGCCAGTTTGGGGTGGGGGGGCTGGAGGGTTGCGCGCGCGTGTGTGTGTGTGTGTGTGTGTGTGTGTGTGCCCATACAGGTGAACATGTGTGGAGTTGTGAAAGGAATATGGTGCTGTTTCTCAAACACATGCTGCGTGCTTATTCATCTGGACTGCAAACAAATACAAATCTTTGTCTACGGTCTGTGAAGAGATGTGGAAACAATCTCTTCCGCTAAGACATATGACAAGGTCCGCTACACATAAAGCCTATTGTGATATGATCTGTTGTGTAGAATGAATATGGAGGGCTTTTCCCTACTCAGACACAAAGCTCTGTTGAGAGACGTTTGCTACTAACAGAGAGACAACAAGAGGAAAGAGGGTGCAAAGGGTTACATCATTCTTGTTGCTATGCAACACAAACTGGATAATTTGAAATAGATGTGATTAGCGTTAGCCAGCTAACCCAAAGTGAGAAAAGGGACAAGGGTTGAAAATAATAATAATAATCAAGAAAATTATCCGTTGCTCTATTATTGACATTCGGAAATTGAGGATGTGGACACAGTACGCTGTTGAAGAGAACACTGACCATTTAAAAGGCTGTTTGGAGACAGGCACTCAGATAGGGGGGTGGGCAGAGAATTACAGCAACTCACAGTTTAATGTTATCAACACCCATAGAGGACAATCAACCTTTTCTCACTCCGACTCTGAAACAAAGCTGTCTTGCACTTTATGGAATTGGACTGCACAGATGTTGTTGTTATTCTGTCCATCCTCTGTATGTTAAGTGTGGAATGCCAAGAGAAGTACATTCAAAGGGACACTCCACCAATTTATCACATGTACAGTGCATAAGGAAAGGCCACTGTGCTTATTGGGACCTTTAAAGCAGCAGAAATGTTTCTGTACCCTTCCCCAGATCTGTGCCTCGAGACAATCCTGTCTCAGAGTTCTACAGACAATTTCATCGACCTCATGCTTGTTTTGTGATCTGACATGCTCTGTCAACTGTAGGACCTTCTATAGACAGGTGTGTGCCTTTCCAAATCATATCCAAACAACTGAATGTACCACAGGTGGACTCCAATGCAGCTGTAGAAACATCTCAAGGATGATCAGTGGAAACAGAATGGACCTGAGCTCAATTTTGAGCTTGATCACAAAGGCTGTGAATACTTATGTTCAAGTGATTTATTTGTTTTTTATTTTAAATACATTTACAAAATAAATCTCAAACAGTTTGTCATTATGGGGTATTATGCGCAGAATTTTGGGGGAAAAAGTAAATGTAATCCAGCGTTATTCCAGGCTGTAACATGACGGAATGTGGAAAAAGTGAAGCGCTGTGGATACTTTCCGTATACAATGTATTTGAATTTTTAAAATCTGAAAAATAACCCTGATGGTGTCACCTGCCTGCAATGAAAGGTGCTTTTGAGTTGTATTTCGGAGCTTTACTTCACAGACTGAAAATCAGGATATCTTGTCCTCTGCTGCTTCCCTTTATGACCATTCTTTTCTTCACCCGTGTCTTGTGTGTCCCCGACTTTATGGATGTGCGGTGCTAAAATGGTGAAGGGCACCTTTAAAGTATGATTCACAAAACAAAACAAAATCAAAACAGTTATGGGTCCACCAAACGCCTTTTAACCACAGCAGAAACGTTTTAGAAGTCAAGCTAACAATACCACTTTCCTTTTCCATATCTGTTCCCAAATTTGACCAAATGCAGTTATCCTTACATGATTACCCACATTATCATTTTCTAAGAACGTTCGGGTCACAGTTACATCAACTGATCCATATACGTTATAAGAGAGCAAACAGGGAGCGTTGACCCTAAGTATCCAATTCATGTTATATGGTTACGTTTTAATGTTCAGCCGTAATTACACAACACACACAGTGATGCAGTGTGTAGTTCCATAAACCTTGTCATAATTTGTTGCCTGGCTAACCACTGGACTGACTATGGTCCCCTGACACATTGAAAGCAGCAGTATGTCAGGGTCAAACGAAGTCACCGTTTGTGCATATTATTATACTGTAGTGGAGCTGGATACAGTGAGGCATGGTCTTATGCCCTTATATTGTACTCTTTCAATTTCTTCAATTTCTTGGGGCTTACTGCATATAGCACATATTGTAAATAATGTTCCTCATATTGCACATTTACATATTTCTTTTGGTTTTACCTCACCTTTCACTATCTAGCATCTATTTATTCTATATATATTAGTTATTTCTTCTCATCTATTTGTATCGGAGAGAAACGTCATTTAGATTTCTCTGTATGTCTTGCGTGAAGACATTGACATTAAAGTTGACTTGATGTTTCCTGTATGGAGGTGGAGGTGAGGAGAGATCTCTGAAACAGTCCGTCTCCTTGTGCATTAGAGTAGAAAAGGTAACGGCTGTGAGCAGAGGGAACAGGCTTCACTTCATACTCTGTCTTTATGACAAGTTCATATCTACACTGAGGCAGAGTCATGGGCCGCTATGTGTGTCAGGTTTTCATTCCAACTGAAGACTGTTGTGGAGGATGTCACTGATCAGCTGTGTGGCTGACAGAGTGCTAATGGTAAATAGACTTGACTTATACAGCGCTTTTTAGACGATTTTCTCAGCCCCAAAGCTCTTTACATGTCTTACCACATTCACCCATTCATACACACACTCATACACCGATAGCATTAGCTGCCATGCAAGGCGCCCTCTGAACCATCGGGAGCAACTAGGGGTTCAGTGTCTTGCCCAGGGACGCTTCAACATGTGGCGGGTAGGCGGGGGATCGAACCTCCGACCCTGCACTCCAGAGGCGACCTCCCTACCCACTTCGCCACTGCTGCCCACTAATCAGTGACATGTCCTGCTATACAGCGTTTGATTGTAATGATAACCTGGGGACTCTCTCCCTTTGCATGGGACACTCGTCCAATCCTGCACTAGAGTCCTGTTGATATACTTGACTACACTCTAAATCATTTAAGTGATTGTCATGAGGTGGCAAATGGCCTAATTGTTGCATTTAGCCAGCACACACTTGTGTGATGATGTTTAATATGGAATAGTGGAGAGCTACATTCTTTTATGTGCATTTGGTTCAAAATAAATCTTTTGAGGAGAACGTTGTTTTTCGGTCAATTACAAGCAGAAGTGACTTGTCGTTAAGGCCGTGTCAATATGAGATGGGGATTTGAACCACTCAGGTTTTGGATGACTGTGTGTGTCTGTAGACACAGCTGCTGCAACAGAATCATTCTACCAAAAAGTATTTTCAAATTAAACAACACAATACATTGTTTGAACTGCTTTCCAAGGATATCATTTAGTTGTGCTCTCCAAAACCGTTTCAAATAAATGTTGCGAAATAGTGTTCTTTATTTTTTTATATCGGAGCTGTCAGTCCGATATCCGATACACAGATTTCGGCCATATCGGACCCGGTACCGATACTGGATGGGATCGGCCCCATCGCTAATGACAATCACAACTCCTCATATTTGGTTTTAGAAACATGTAACACATGGTGCTAATGGTATTGAGTACCTGCACTGACTGTTTGTAGTTCCATAAAATTTGTGTCAGCCTTAAAAGTGTCAGTTTAATCTTAATATATACAGAAGACACTGCAGAATGCTGTCACATTATAGTAATGCACATTGTATTAGCAGATGAACGAACAACAGCCTACTGTGGTGGTGTAATAGTTGCTCTGTTGGCTCTCTCTCACTCTCCGCGCGCACGCACACACGCACACGCACACACACACACACACACACACACACACACACACACACACACACACACACACACACACACACACACACACACACACACACACACACACACACACACACACACACACACACACACACATAGGACAGCTAATCACAGCTTGGTACAGGTAGTGAGAGGTTGGGACTAGTGGTGATTGAGCCTCCCTGGTGGATTGCGAGCCAGAATCTGACAGACTCAGATAAAAGGCTTGTTTGGAGTTGCCTGCAGCATCAAACAGCACCACTCCCCCCAAACCCCCCCCCCCTCTCTCCCTCCTCTCCTTCCCCAACCATCACCCCCCCCCCCTCTTCATTCCTGTCTCTTTTGGTTTACTCTGTTGCCATGGCTACGCCCAGCCGGAGCCCGTCATGTAGCGCTATAGAGCCTGTCAGGGTGCTGCTCTCAGATCAGCTGATGGCGGGTCGCTTCTTTTCACACAGCAGCGTCATTCTTCAATTTGTGCTTTGATAAAGTCTGGCGCGTAGCCAACTCACAAGTGCACTCAACCCCCCCCCCCGAATCACACAACATAATCTCCTGTCCAATTTCCATTTCCGTGAAGAGAGTTGAGTGAAAACGGTGTGATTTCAGTGGAGGATGGGGGAGAAATGACCTGTTAGGAGTCCTGCTGCGCTGATGGGTATGCATGGAGGGAGGCTATTCTACACACCAATGAGAATAGTGATAGGTAGGATACTAGACTGATTTGAAGCCCACTTAAAGCTGTATTCTCCCTGTAAACATGTTGCGGGAATCATTTCACCTGCTGTTCTGGTGTGCCTGTGCTTTTTCAGAATATGCCGCAGACTCAATAGATTGAAAACATGTGTTTCAATACAACCAATTTTGTCAACAGGTTCCACAAAATTGTATACGTTTAGTTAAAAGCATTTTAAGGTGAAATAAGTTGCTAAACATACATTGCAGTAACACAATGATAATGAATTGAGACACTTAGGTTTGATTACTTCTGATCAACCCAATATATTTAAGCTTACCTTAATATATTTGGATGCTACGTTTTCATCCAATAAATGTTGTACTTATTTATTTGACATGATTTAGTCAGCAGGTTTCCACACAATTTAACTGAGCAAAACAAGTATGTCACAACACAAATATTTTGTACATCCAACAAGAGACGCTATTAAATAGACCTTTTTAGAAAAATATATCTTAACTTAACAAATGCCTTTATTCTCAGTTAAATGAAAATGAAAAATTCATATAAAGTAATCTAATCAATATCACAACCAACCTTAGCCATCTTTCTTGTATGGTAACAAGAACAACTCTTTCAGCTGGATGTCCAGTTCACAGCCACACTGCTCAGCATGTTGGGGGGGGGGGACATATGCTGACTTGTATTTAGGGGTGAAATGTAAACTGGCCCCCCGTTGAGCACAGATTTGCGTCTCCCGCTGTTTGTTTCCGATATTTGCTCGCCTTTTAGTGCGAATGAATGAATGAGGGTGTGTGTGTTGGGGGGGGGGGGTGTAGGGTGATGGGAGGATGGATGTGGAGAGAGAGGGGAAAGAATGAGCAATGTTGTGATCAAGAGACGCCGGGCCACAGAGAGGGAGATGAATGGGGCTGAGTGTAGGAAAATTGGACAGGAGGCGGGGAGCGAATGAAGATAGAGAATGGCTCCAGATATCAGGAGACAGAGATTGTGAGTTATGTGCAGGTAATAAACAAGGCAGAAATAGATAGATATCTCAAGAGAGGAAAAAGAAAAAAGTGTGTGATTGGACGCATGGGTTAGACGGCTGAGGAGGTGGTGGGCTTATTCTCTCCCTAAAGATCAGACAAAGAGCCAAAGAAAGACCAGGCAGGGAGGAGGGAAAAGCTGGAGAGAGTGTGAATAACGACACAGGCAGAAAAAAAAAGATTTGGATGAACATGCTGTACTTTAGACCAACTTGGCCAGCTGAGATGATGTGTATCCCTGCTAAGCTCTCCTTTAGGCAGGCTTAGATCTCATCAACTCACTCCAGGTTGGCACCAGCTTCAAATGCCGGAGCTGCCGAGCTCTGGATTAACTATACAGCCGTCACTCAAGACACTTAAACGGGGGTCTGGAGGAGGCTTATCCTATATGCACCCCTGTGCTCCACACCCACCCACAACCGCCACATCCGTCCCCCTTCAAAGCTACTGGAAGGAAGACTGAATGTTGCTGCCTAGAGTCATGTTAATTATGCTATGATTTTAAAAAGAGGTTAAATGAGCATGTCCCACTCGTCTTATTTACCCTCGTTAACTTCGATCACCCCTATCTATTTCCAGGCCTACTGCATGTATGCATGCTTTCTTTTTTCATTCCGGTGTTCTTCCAGATCTTCTCCTGCCAAATCACGCCTCTCCCTCCCTCCCTCCCTCTCTCCCTCCCTCCTCTGTCTCTGGCTGGATCTCTGGCTCTCATATTTGGAGGCACCTGAAATCGATATGGGCTGTCTGTGATTGGGTTGCCTCGCGTGATTCATTTCTGTAACCTTGGTGATGGTTTGATGTGGAGGCTGCACCCCCCTGTCCATATTATGACTCAGTGAGCGCGTGCAGAGAGGAGAGGCAGGTCAGGAAGAGGAATCGATTGGTGCTTCACTCTCCCTGCCCTCTTTGCTCTCTCCTCCATCTCCCTATCATTCGTTATCCATATTTTGTCTTGCTTGCCGTGCAGCAGCCTTGATAGTTTGGCCATACTTTTAAATTACTTTGTGTTCTCAAGAAATGATTATTTAACCCTAAATGTTCCCTTGTGTGCTAATGTTGATCTGTTTTCTTTCTTTCTTCTCTCTCCCCTTTCCATCTTTCTCTCTCATTCCAGAATTCAATCAGACACAATCTGTCCCTGCACAGCCGCTTCATCCGGGTGCAGAATGAAGGGACAGGGAAGAGTTCCTGGTGGATGCTGAACCCAGAAGGAGGAAAAATGGGGAAGGGACCGAGGCGACGCGCTGCCTCCATAGACAACAGCACACGCTACCTGAAGACCAAGGGTCGCATGAGCCGGAAGAAAGCTGGGGCCATAGGCCTCGGACGGGGACAAGGTCTGGGACCTGGGACCGCCATGCAGGGCTCCCCGGAGCATGGAAGTCCAGCAGGTAAAGGAGGCGTGGGCTTGGGTGGTGAGGAGTACGAGACCTGGACGGACCTCCATTCACGCACTTCCTCCTCTGCGTCCACGCTGAGCGGCTGCCTGTCCCCGATCTTGGCAGAGGCCGAGGCTGATGAACCAGAAGAGGGTGGACTGTCCTGTTCGGCTTCCCCACGACTCTACCCGAGCCCCACCAGCATTCGCTCCCCGGCCCTGGGCACTGGGGGCCACTGTCCAAACGTGGAACTGCCCCAGCTGACCGACCTGACTGGGGCTATCAGTCTGGATGAGAGCGGCTACCCCCAGCCGCCGCAAATTAAATGCAACGGTTATCCCTATGTGCCTGGGCCCAAGGCGGAGGGGTCATACTGCGGGCCCATTTATGCACAGCCTTCGATGGGCATGCTCCGGCACCACACACCCATGGAGACCATCCAGGAGAACAAGCCAGTCAGCTTCCAGCGCCCGATGAGGGGCTACTCGGAGAACAACGCCCTGCAGAGTCTGCTAACCGGAGGTTCTCCGTATTGTAACAAAGACACAGTTCTGGGCCAGGGACGAGAAACACACACGCTAATGACACAGGGAACCAATGGCGTTCATAGCCAGCACAGCAGCCACAATCAGAATCGCAGCCACAATCATAGCCAAGAACACGCTCACAATCCCAGCCTACACAATGGCCATGGCTCCTCTCATGACCAGAACACAGCCCACCACCATCAGAACCACAATCAGGGTCACAAACACCAAGCCAGCCTAGACTACGGCCACGGCCACAAGCCCCATCCGACCCACGACTACGGTCCGAGTCATGAGCAAGGTCACGGTAATAAAGTAAACCCAAGCCATGATCACAACCCTCGCTCCAACCAGAGTCACATGCACAATCCCCACACTCCTCATAACCCTATGCACAGTGGGCCTCACCCCCAGGCCCTCTCCCCCCGAGTTAGCACTGACATCCTTCAGCCCTACAGCCTAAAGACCTCGAACCACTATGGGCCCCCCCGCCCGCACCTCCCCACATCACCTTCCCTGCCGCCCAACCCTGCAGGAGTCATTGACGTCCCCCAGGACCCCTGTCGCCTGGCGTCCGCTCCTCATCCCCGACACCAACCTTACCCCGGAGGTCACCACCAGGGTATGACCGACTCCTGGCACGGCTACTACCACACCAACAACCACCATCCAGGGAACGCTGGCTACCACGGGCAACCGCACAACTCCCACAGTAGAATGGCCGCCAGCCTGGAGATGGAGAATGTCCCCAATAGTCTGGACTGTGACGTGGACTCCATCCTGCTCAGTGACTTTATGGACACGGAGAGCATGGACTTCAACTTTGACGGCTCTCTGTCCCAAGGCGTAGGCATGGGGATGGGCATGAGCTTGGGGGCGTTTGCCTGCTCTCCATCAGCGCACAGCAACCAGAGCTGGGTGCCAGGGTGAAACCAGGCCCAAGGGGGGTTTGCATAGACACATGACCGGCGAGTTCACCCCAGTGGAGCCACGCTGCTGGCGGGCTGTACCTTTGGACTGACTGACTGTGATTCTGTCTTCTCTGAGACTGTAGAACAAAATACATATGTCATTTTGTTTCCCGGGGACTCCCTACACCCCCATGTCCTACTCTTCCTCTCTCCCCGCAACCCTGTTTATAAAACCCTCTGTCCGTATTCTGAACCTGCCCCCAATGACCCCATTCCTACCCCGCCCCTTCCCCTGTATTCATGCCCTTCAGTTTTTGTTTTGTTTTGTGTTTTTATGGTCTCCTCCCAGTCTTGTCCTGCCCTGTTATAAGCTGTCAAGCACTTTACATCCATCCTTTTCCTCACAGATGCAGTAACTGCAAAGTCACATTGTGTGTGTTGGCTTAAAGTTTAATGTATGCAATCCACTTTACAGTATTATCTCCTCATACAAAGGAGGTGTTGTTTTTGACTTAAGAACATGATCAAACGGCTGAATAAATATATTTCAATGTAGAGGTGCTCTCAGATTGGAGGTTAAAAGACAGGGAAGGCTTTGAGGTCTAAGGATGAAGGAAAGAGGGAGTTTTTTAGAGGAAGCGTGAATATGCCTTGTTTCCACTGAGCAGCACAGTTCAGTTTTGCACGTTGTGTCAGGGTGCGGTAACCCTAGATCTGGCTTGCCTTTCCACTGCCAACAGTATATCCGTTCTTGGTAGGCAGGGTTTATGCCGCACACGCTTTTGGGACCCTTTTCGTACGAAAGGTTGACTGGAAACACAAATGAATACGTGCCGGGCCGCACCATCCGCTCAGTGGAAACAAGACTATAGATACAGAAGGGATGGAGGGAGGGATAGGACGGAGAAGAAATCCAAAGTCAGTGTGTCTTCTCTGTATCTGGTGGACAGTGGTGTGTCCTGTGCCGTTTAGTGAAGGAGGACAGTCATCCATCAGGCAACCATCAGCGCCACTCCATTGAAATGCAACGTCCCTTCTTTAATCTCCAAAGTAATGCCAGGGTGATGCATCACTATTGCAAATCTAATGCACCACTCTGTGTATTTTCAACCCCCCACTTTCCCTTCTCAACTCCGGACACACCGGCTTAATGTGTTTTGGCGCAAGTGATGATTAAAGTCACTCTGCACTAAATGGGGGAGGGATTGAAAGGGGGTGGTGTTGGGGGGGGGGGGATGATAGGAGAGGAGAAATGCAAATATTCCCTCTGTGCCTTTACTCTCCATTTTGTGGATTTATGTAGCTTTCCCCGTAATGAAATAAGCAACGATCAGAGCCTGCTGTACATCCTGACGAGCTCTCTGATTGGCCTGCGCTATGGGGCTGCCTCGGCACGGCTCCTCCGCTGGCTGACCCCAGAACAGCTTAGCATGCTGCTGTGGTCACGCCAGGATGTTGATGGAGCTGGCGTCCTCAGACCCCATGCAACCTTGTCTAATTCACCAACACCCAGGTTCAAGCCCACTATGCGCTTTTTTTTACGCCTGCGAATTGCACACTGATGAACAGCGTCAGCAGATTACTATTTGGTGCTATCTCTTCTTTCCAGGCATCCCTCCTATCACGACGCCCCATCCCGAGGTTACTCGGAGGGTAAACAAGAGTAATTAACCGCCAAACAAGATGGATGATTTATGCAAGTGTGTGCATTCGCTCATCGGCACAGAGTCATAATTCTTCCCCCGGCTCCGCCAAGAACAAGAAGGGTGATTCTTTGAAAGGTGATGCCCAGCAACAAGGTAAAGAGGCTGGCAAGCAGTGTGCTCGCAGTGTCCTTCAAGCATCCCCCTTCACAAACGCTCCCCGCCCTGTCCCTGGCCATAGTTTTTTGTTGCTGTCGTCTTTTTATTGTGCTTGTTTCTGTGATTGTGCAGTTGTCTGTCCTGTTTCAATGCAGTTTGGGTAGGTGCTTTCGTGTGAATTTCATTTACTTCATTCCAAGAGGGGAGAACAGGCTAAAAGGGACATTCGCTAACCCTGTCCCACTCCAGGACAAAATAGGGGGAAAAGAGAGAGAAGAAAAGGTGGACAGATACAGAGACTGAATGGGAGGTCACTAAGTAGGCAGGATCTGTGAGACTGTGAGAGATTTTCCAGCTGGGTAGCTTTTTGTAGAATTGGCTGTTTGAATCAAGCCAAATGTCAAATGCTACTCCGCCAGCTCTGACCAGAAAGACATTTCTCCCTCCGGATCAAGGACAATGACGGGTATTTCCATACACACTTCTTTTTCTTTCTTTCTTTTTTTTTTTTACTTTTCATGAGTTAAGATAGCCCATTGTTGTTACCCAACTGTAATTTGTTCTCTGGTCTGTGTGCACTTGTGTGTCAAGCTTCTTGTGGGTGTGCGAGAGTGTGTGTGTGCGAGTGTGTGTGTGTGTGTGTGTGTGCGTGTGTGTGTGTGTGTTTGTGTATGTGTGTGTGTGTGCGTGTGTGTGCGTGTGCGAGTGTATGTAGCACAGTGATGTACAATAACTGAGTAAGGGGAATATTGTTGAGAAGTCACTTGCCCTGGTATTGTCAAGCCCGGATGAGTGCAGCATACATAATATATACAGTTTATATTTATTGGTTTGGAGAGATGGGTCTGTAGGACGACCGCTCAGACCCCTTCACTGTCTTCTTGATGACAAAGAGGAACATTTGCTATTTCAGTTTGACTTCATTTCATTCTGTGCATAATCTATATTGACACAATTGTATTATAATTTTTTTGCAAATATCAATTTCTTTTCTAAAATGATGTATCTGGTGACCGTAAAATAAAAACAAATAAGAACATGGATGTTTTGTGTCTCTGTTATCTGTATCCAAAATTACACCTGCACTGCTGCCAGATGAACACCTCGTATTGCATATCAACCCTTCAACCAAAAAAACAGTATTTTGTTTTTCATCATACCCATATCGAGTCAAGTACATTTTTTACTAATAACCAAAATTACAAATGACAAAATTGCCTCAGATGTGATTTATAATCTGTAAAACATATACCAATCTCTGTGGTTAGGCCCACAATTAGGATAAGGAAAAGCATTTGACACGATGAAGACGGTAGAATCCAGAGCAAATGAGAAGAGATCCTTCTTTGGGGTCAGACAGACATGTAAACAGTTGCCGTATATAAATAGTGTTGAGAAATAGCAAATGTAAAACCACAAGATTGAGAATCACACTTACACTATCTCACTCCTATAATAGCAGCCGTGTCGGCAGCACTTGCAAAGCTTACTGCACCAGTGCCTTGGGTGGGCGTGGGCGTGTGTGTGTGTGCGTGTGTGTGTGTTTGGGGTCAGTAAATGCCACGGGGTGACGCGCGGCACAACTCTTACCTGCTGGCTTCCCTCAGAAGAAGCTGCCGCTGTATAGCAGCTGCCGCTCAGAAGCAACTGCCGCTGTATACGCGGAAGAAGCCAACGGCCCAGGCACCGCACTCTGTCAGGTAAAGCCTGATTAAAGGCTGTTACATACTCTGCGAGAAGAAAGAACAAAGTTCTCGGTGACAGAGCTGCGAGAAGAAAATGACGTCATTTTCTTCTCTCAGCTCTTGTTTAGCTGTTCTCACAGCTTGTTCTCGACACATCACCCGGGCCGAACTTTCTTCTCGCAGCTTGTCCGAGAACTATTGTGTGATTGGTCAGTCTGAAGTCAATGAGGAAAGCGAAGTGAAATCAGCTGGCGCTGCTGAGTCAATTACCATGGTAACAATGCGCCGCGATGAGGAGTTCGGCACTTGAGTTCTCGTGAAGTATGTAATGTCAGACCAGAAAGAACTTCTCGCAGCTCTGTCACCGAGAACTTTGTTCTTTCTTCTCGCGGAGTATGTAACAGCCTTTATACTTGTGCAGCTCTGCGCCTCTGCATTCTCTGCTGGGTAGCACGGACATGGAACGTTCTCATGAACCGTTGATAGTAATTCGCCCGTGTGACAGATTGCACACTGCACTTTTGATGTAAATCGGAAAAATCCGTTGCTAAACAAATGAAAACTGAAAGATTTTGAGTTTGATGACAATGAGGAAGAGGAAGAGGAAGAGCTCCTGTGCTGTTGAAATCCCTCCTTGTTGCTCTGATGCCCAATCAAACCTCTGCAGCGCCTGCGGCATCCGGCGTTTAGTCACATTTTTCAGTTGGTGCGCGACGCCTCGGCTCTGCAGGGGTCTGAGGCCACCGCACAGGATCTCTGCGGCTCCGCGGGGTCTCTGCGCACGCGTTACCTCACAGGTATAAATTAGGCTGAAGAGGCTCTGCCGATACGCTAGCGTTATTGGGTAACAGGCAGCCAACAGGCACTGCAATGAGAGGCTTCTCAGCTGAGCCCCGTGCATTAACCCATGTTGGGTGTTTTAGGTGTGATTCCACAGTAGCGCCTGAATAAGTTGTGGAGAAATACTACCAAAACATTCACAACTATCTGTTCAATTCAGCCTACGTTGTACTGAAAGAAAAGTTCCAAAAATGTTTTTGTAGGCCGATGGTGAAAAAAAATGCAATAGGCATTATATATGTCATGAATATATCCAAACATTTGGTGACTTAAGTTTTCATTTGCTTCCAAAATTCACAGAATAGTTTAGTCCAGCCAAATGTCTCTAAACAATGAGTGATGCAGGATACAGGTTATTGTTTTACTCCATTGGTTATTGTCATGACGCTACAAAATGGAAAAGCGGGCTTAACCACATGTGACTGACTAAGGGCCCGTGTCCACCTAACACCTTTTTCCTGCGTTAAACGCTGGCTGTGCGCTCGGGAGTGTCATGTGTCTACTGAGCGTTTTTTTCGGCCACTTTTTTCAAGCGTTTTATGCGCTGGGAGAGAGAACGCTGTGAGCGGGGGAGAGAAAAAGCTGATTGTCATCTGTCACTGTCAGACCTATCAACACTGGTTTAACTGTTTAGGCTTGTTGTTTTCTATTTAAAATTGGTACATTTTAATATGAGTAGTCTTATGAAACGGAGAATACTTTCCACCATCCTCTGTTTGATTGAGGAGTTATCGCGGCTCCTGCAAACACACACGGAGCAAGTAGTAGGCTGACGTGTGCGCATGAAACGATCCGTAGCAGATAAAAATACAGCGAATCAAGTGTTCGCCTAATCTGCTCCCACAAACAGGCTCTCCTCCCACTGTTCTTGTTAGGTTAATAAAGTGCAAACATATAAGAACAAATATACTGTACATTATAACAATTACTTTGTGTGTCTCCTTTTAGTAGTTTTCGGCATCATTTGTGGCAGTTTTAATAACATCCTAAGAAATAAGAAAAAGTAAGCAAAGGGGAGGGGGAAGATGATCACATTTTCAAAGAGGTTTTAAACAGGCCAGCAGTTTAGTCAGATTATCAGACAAATTCATATAGAGGTAAAAACTGAAAGTGAGACACATTCAAATGTAAGAAAAGATTCCTCTATGTGTGAAAATATTATGGTAAGTGGGGCTGATACAAAGTTGAACCAAAAAGCCTCTCATCTTTGGCACATGTTGACAGAAAGATGGTTTGGGAAATGATTGGAATCCTATTCATCTCCTGTTCATTTAACGATGACCCCTCCGCCTGAGATCTTGTTTTATAAAGTGAGCACATTCTACATTTCTACAGATAGAATTGGCGTCAGAAACGACAAAAAATATTCATAACGTTCTAATAAAAAAGGAATTATCTTCTAAATTTAGTGAGAGTCGTTTTCACATCAATAGGAGCTAATAATATGTCATACAGTACAACATCAGCACAGTAATATAACACAAAGGATACAGACTTAGCTGTATGTGTGGGGGTGTATGCGTCTGTATGTGTGCCGTATACATGAACATGTGTGTGAGGGTTTTGTGTCTATGTGTGCATGAATGCTTTTATAGATAACCTGTGTATATATTTGTGTTTATATAAGGGACCACATGTGGAGGATGTGAGTGTATGCACTGTATATGCAAGTGGTGCAAACAAGCACATTAATGTGCTTGTTTGCATATGTTTGAGTCTGTATATGAAGTAATAAGAGTGTGTGTTAAGAGTGTGTGTGCACATAAAGTATTATTTGTTTATAGTTTATCCACGTGCCTGTGTGTGTATAAGAGTATGTAAGTGTGTGTATGATGGAGAGCTTTACAAACAAGTATATCACCCTCAAGTGCGTGACCCCCTGCATGAGTATATGAACATGTGTGATAAGGCTTTTTAGCAACCCGATGCCATGCCACAGCTGAGTCTGTCCCAGCGGAGGCTTCCTCACTGAGGGACTGAATGCATCTGTACTGCCACACACACACACACACACACACACACACACACACACACACACACACACACACACACACACACACACACACACACACACACATCTGGGTGCAACACCTGTTAAGTAGATGTAGGCTATAGAGCACGCGGCTTTTTCCTCATAGGCTGCCCTCACCTTTGCTGCTTTGTGTGTGGCGTGAGCCTGCCGCCAAGGGAAATTCACAGTAATAAATAGCTAGTTAGTTAGCAGAAGCTCACCTGACAAGATGGCTGATCCCCATACACCTGAGAAGATGGCGGCACCCAGCTCTGCACACACACACACACACACACAACAAACACACACACACACACACACACTGTAAGGAGCCAATGACGGCTCTCACCATCATCCTCAATTCATGGCCGTTCTGTTAAAATATGCCTCTTGGATGCTAGTTAGTTGGTGTAGTGGAGAGAGGGAAGGTTAGTGTAAGGCAGAATGCATAATCAGGACGAGCTCCCGCTGCACTTCATGCAAATGTGGAGCCTGACATGTCAGAGCCGTGATGGATTTGTTCTGACAGACACAGTGACAGCCCGGTGACAGCAACTTAAAACCCCTCCCTCCCTCCCTCTCCCTCCTCGTATATATTTACAACCAGAGCATCTTAATGCACTTTTCCTCCCTAATCTCTTCATGTTCGTCTGCCGCTAGTTCCGAGCCGTTCCCATATTTCACAGGATATGGGATTTTGTGATGTGACAAAGGTTGTGGGCTGATACGTGAGGCGCTGCATACCAGTGTAAGATATATCTGCATAAACGGTAAGGTGTGCTGTATAATGTGCAGGTTCTGTCAGTAAACATTAGTGAGACACACTCAGATTCTCAACTCAATCCAAGGAAGCTAATATGACTGCTGATCAATCTCTTTTAGGGATTAATGATACAATGTATTGACCTAATACTTGCACAAGTATTATAAAATGCTATTGTTTTTGAGGTTGAGAGTAGTTACACTTAAGGTACACAAAATTTAAGTCACTACTACATAGTTATACACTACATAGGATTTTTATTTTTGTATTTTTTTAGTAACTACTATATAGTTATGCATTACCTACATAGGTTTTATGAACTACTTCAGGACAATAAAATGATCGAAACATTTCAAATAACTTCCTCAGAAATTGGAAGAGGGTGTTGCCATAATAATGATACAATTAAGATTAATGATACAGTGAGCTTAAAGCTGGGGTGGAGGATTTGTGGAGAAAATGGCAGTTGTGATAGAGATTCGAATCCAAATACCGCAACCGCTCCACTTGTTCTCTTTGGTCCCTCCCCTATGGTCCCTCTCTGACACGCTCTTCACCAACAAAGTCATGCCAAAGTGAATGGACAGTCCCAACAGCCAATAAGAACAGAGAATCGGAGCCTCGCTCTGATTGGTCAAAGTGTACAGCTCATGTTAATGTTGACCAATCAGAAATCACATACCCCAGCTTTAAGGTAATACATTAAGGGAATTACACTCTTCTTGCAATCACATATATAAATTCAAATTCAGCAAATCCCCCTGCAAGTGTATCCACTTTTTGTAATGCAAAACATTTTATACACATATAACCTGTATCCAGCAATCTAATTCAATCTCAGCAAACCACTTTTAGATTTACTATATATACACTGAGCCATCGCTAGCTTACAGCAGACTGATTATGCAGCTTTGTACGACACACTGAGAAAGAACTATACTGTTTCATAATTATTATTTTTTTTTATCCGGAAAAATGTCTTGAGAACAACTGTCTGCTGCAACTATTGCAGGAATGGTTTGACACTGAATTGCAAACACATAAAAGCGAGCGTGAAGCCCAAATCTAAATTCTCCTCACTTCTGTCCGGAGGAAAAATGTAAACTTGAAATGATATTGTTCTATTTCATATTATTCCACTGTTTTCAGAGGATACAAAGGTTTGATACATGGTGGGTATTTTCCTCTTCGTTAGAGATTAAAATCATGATGCACTGAATAAAGTGCTGCCTTCACACATGTATAATATACTGCATAACCAAATGTAAGACAGGGTTAAGTACTGGGTGACAAGGGCAATCCACCCAGCTGGTAAAGTGCTTTTCACACTGTTGAAATTGAAACGATATAACAAACTCTGAGAGATGGCTCACACAGGTGCTCACCAATAACATTACAGTGGCAACATATGATCAGTCAGTCAATCAGTAGCTAAAATGTAAAGGTCGTTTTTGATGATTGCCAAGATAATACCACTGGGGGTAAAACAAGGGAAGTTGCTTTCATATCATAATTTGGTAACACTTTACAATAAGGGTACATTAATTAATGGTTAGTTAATGCTTAATAAGGTTTAACTAACCATTAGTTAACTGATAAATAATGTGCCTAGCCTTTACTAATGGTGTTCATGTTAACTAAGGTATTAATTACTACATTATGTAATGTTTATAAATATCCTATATTAACCTTAGTTAACCCATTAATTGAGCATGAACCAACAGTTGATTAATATAATAAAGCATTAATTAACTGTTAACAAATGTCATTTTTGTAACATTACTTAAGCATAATTAACCATTTATTAATGCTCTTTGTGACCCTTATTGTAAAGTGGGAACCATTTATCCATTAAGTAACACTTAATAAATGCACACCAGTGCTGAATAGGCATTACTGAAGCATAATTAACCATAATAGGCATGACATAAGTGTAATTAACCATTTATTAATGGACTTTGTGACCCTTATTGTAAAGTGAGAACCATTTCTCATGAATTAACACCTAATAAAGGCATACTAGTGCTGATTAAGCATCACTTGAGCATAATTAACCATGTCTTAATGTTATTTGTGACCCTTATTGTAAAGTGGGAACCATTTATCACTTGCTACACTTAATAAATGCAAAATAGTGCTGAATAAGGATTACCTAAGTACAATCCATCAATCAACAATTCTCTTTGTGACCCATGTAAATTCTCTATAGTAATATCAAAAAAATATTTCCAACTGGAAATCAATTCATGACAACAATCTGTTATCAACACAATTCAGTCACCATTTAAAAAAGAAAGAAAATGTTATTTTATTTAGAATCTTCGGTTTTATTTGGAAACACGGCTCTCACATTTGACATAAATACCGTCAAAGAACTCCAAAATAGTTTCTTCAACTAATTATATCCAGTTTAATGATTTTCTCTGAAAGGAACAAACAGGAGGAAATAGATTACTAACAGCAATGGTGAAACACACTGACTCAACAGTTAGGGTTAACAGGTAAATATGTATTTTCTACTCTCTTCCTTGAAGTGTATATCATTGTTGCAACATAAACAAAAATAAAATACACAAAGAACATAACAGTTCCATTTTTAATTATGGACTAAAGATAAAACAAAATAATGATCACTCTCTTGTGAATAAACACTAGTTTAACCTGGCCCTATCACTGTTATTTCAATGAGCACAGATGTGTTTCATTTAACCTTTATTTATACTCGAAAGATCAGTAGAGGGGTGACCCTCATTTATAATCTCTCGCTCTCTTAACATCCAGTTCTTGGGTTTGCTGGCCACTCCAGGCCTGCTGTGCGCCTCTTAAAATGAAGCAGTTGGGCTGGAATCCAAGAATCTTGTCTAATCACCAAGTTGATGTACATGGAAAAAAAGAAAATAATCAGTTAACAGTTCAGATGCATTTTTGTTTCCTTTATCTAAATCATTATAGCATAGCATTACGGTTCCACATTATGTATTATTATTATAACATAATGCATTGCATTGCTTAACTGAAATATCTTTGGTACCTTAAAGGATTACTTCACCGATACAGAACCTGCTTTCTATCATTATAAAATGGCTATTATAATATAAGGAAAGAGGTTTGTCTTGACTCAGTCTTCCCTTGGCCCAGCTGTCCTGATATTCCACACCCCACACGCTCCAATGGATGACGCAAAATACGTCATCCATTGGAGCCGTGGTCTGCGTGCCAGAGGGCCCGAAGACTACAGGCCTTTAGTTCCGCACATTTTTATGCCCACCAATAAGGAATGAGGGAGGCGGGAGCTCACGGACGAGATCTAAACACAGCGTCCGCCATGTTTCTCCCCCGTTTAGCGAAGAAGCAGAGTCCTGAAAAACTCCGACCATGGCAGAAGGATATTTTCCATTTGTAACGCCTGAACGGGATTTTTAATGTTTACTCTAGTGAACGGACATTCGTGTCAACCTGTATTAAACCGGATTACAGCGAGGAAGAGAGGTGATAGTCGTAAGGAGGAAGAGGAGAAGCTAGCTACACTAGCAGCTACTCCATGCTGAAGAGGAGCCCTGCCGCTGTGCCTGGTGGATTCGCGGTGTTCACTGTTAGAAACTTCACTGTTATGGAAAGAGGGACCCCGGAGACATATTTCAGTATTGAGACGGTGAACTGTAGGCGCCAGCCACAGGCCGCGGGGAGAGACGGACGTCGACCACAACACAGTAAGTTTTTATTTTTACTCATTCATCACCGCCACACTTCTTGCATTTGCGTCTGCCTTTCTTTTTTCCCCTGGCGCTTGTGTTAGCCGATCAGAGCAGCTACACAGCACTTTATTAATGGGAATGATCAAAGAAAAACTCATGTAGCAACAGGCTGGTAAAAGCTGCAGCAGTGAGACACTGACTGTGTGGGGGGGGGAAAACTGCGAGCTAGATACACTGCACAGACGTAGGATGTGACCCGGGCGTAAACACGGCACAAGTGGTCTTATTGCAGTTTTGAATCCTGTTCTAAAATGTCTTATTGGCACTACGTTTTCCTGTGGTTGGTAACATGGTCAGCAAAGCCAACGTGACGTAACCTTGCAGTTCTTTTTCATGTATGTGAGCTACTGCAGACTAAAATTAGCTGGCCTTGCTAATGTTTTGCTCAATGTTTTATAGACAATATCGCTGATTCATGCAGTTTCCTGGCGTGAATCCTGCAAAGAGAGAGAGACCCAGCACCTGACCATGCACGTGATGAACAGGACCGTGGCTATCAAGAAACAAGAGCAGCTGTGACCAGAATGACCTGAACCAACACACTACACATTTTATTTTTATAAATAGTTGTTCAGATGTTTGGATTAAAACTTTGAACTCAAGTTGGTTGATGTGGTTTGTCTACTAACCAGAGTGCTGTTCAACTGGAGTACTATTAGAAAAATACAAATTTCTACTGGGGAAAAAGGTTGAGGACAGACTTCAGATGCTGAGCTACTGTATTTAATAAATAAGCAAATATTTTGTATGCTATCAATATAGAAAAGTGACCTGAAGTACTCAATTGAAATATATTCTGGCTAGCTTTGGTAGTAAAACTGATGGCTTAGTTATTTTTCTGTGTGTCTGTTTTTCCTGTGCTTCAGTATGATGAACCTACCTTGCATCCTTGTGAATTTATAACATTTACCTCATAGATTGTATTTTAAAAACAATACATACAGTAATCTGTGCATCAAAATCAGTTCAGCCAACAAGTCTGTACTGGTGAACATGGGTGTAGACAGGAGTCCAAGGTAAGGTAACAACATAAGATGTTTTATTGTTTACAAAGGAAAATATTGTGGCATCATGCTCAATGTTAAATAAACCAGGTAACACACAATGAAACAATTCTTAAAAATAAACTGTCCAATATACGAACATGATAAATATAAGATACAAAAGATGAGCTATAAACAAAAAATATTTACAATTTAGCCTTAAATGAGTGGCTGATAAGGCACAGGTTGAGGTGTGAGGACATATTAGCAGAGCTGGGATGCTCCTGAATTTGACATATTTCCTCTCAGAAGCGTCACTGCAGCTGCCTTGGTTGCAGTTGAAGGGGAGACAGCCATTGATCAACTTTTTACCCCACTATCACAGCTGATATTGAGGGTGTAGACATCGGATTCTGAAATGTCACCAAACAATACAACAGTTAGGCATCTATAAGTGAAACGTTAGCTGTGAGCACTCACTAAAAATGATAGTCTGATGATTTTTTTTCTTTAGTTGCATTACAAACACACAAATGGTTGCTGCATTAGTTTGTTTCTGAAAGAGTTTAGCAAGCCCCCCCGACAGCAGCTATAATTGCATACTGTGTGAACAGAAATATAGTCAAATACGTTGAAAGTCTTACCTGTACGCAAGTGCATTTTGCAGGCCCGGTCCACACAACCTGTCCACAACGAAGATACGTCATTCCCGTCCAGATTGTCCTCTTCACGCCCAGGCTAGAATATTTAGTTTCAGTCCTCCGGTTTGTTTTGAAGGCTAGGCTAGTTTTTTTTTTAGCCGCAGGCATTGTTGAAAACAGCTCACTATCTTGTAAACTGAAGAAAAGTTAGACTAGTGCGCATTTCCTTCCCTCCGTTTTACAGTGAAACCGAAACTAATACATATTTTTAAAAAAATTATTAATTGTGGAATCTACATAGAGTCTGTATTGGTCGAGGTATCGCCAAGAACTGTAATGGGAAGTAGAATGTTTACAAACTCTCATCGGAGTCAGAGGTCAGACGAGACGAGACTATGGAAATGTGGGCGGGGCCTTGGAGTGCTGCTAGCGCAGTGCATTGTGGTAGCCGGAGGATTTCTGACTTTAGAGGCAGAGACCGGCAGAGAGACCATAAAAACACTCTTTTTGCCGTTTCTCAGGCTAGGGTGAACCGATTTCCAAAATTTTTGCACATTTATAACACATAGGTTTTGCTCTACATAGTTACATTCATATTTCCACCGGTGAAATCATCCTTTAATCAAATAAAATTCTCACTGAACCTTTAACAAGTTGACACTATTTTTTCATTCAAAAAACATGTAATCTCTATGACCATTCTACACAACACATGCTCAGCTTCAGCTCATTTTAGCCTGGAATAGCAACATGCACTTTGAATATGGAAAATGCTTACATGTGTTCACATATGGTTTGGTAAGTTACCTGTGAAGCTAGCCAGCGCACGCCTCATGCTAACGGTGCTATGCTAGCGGGAGGCTGCATCACTAATATATTTCACATTATTAATTTCTTACATACACACAACTATTATATCATCTCACGAATACCTTAGTTAACTCACCAATAATTTTGTTGGGCTAATGGCAGCATACTGTAATTGTAACCACCACGGGTCTTTTGTGAGAATAAAGCACATAGCTGCTGGCCTGCTGCTTCACTGTTCAGAAATACGTCCGTCTTTCTTGCTGGCTGATCGCTGGGTGAGTTCAAGTGCTTGAAAAACGTGGGTTATCCTAATGTCAATAAGGTTTGTAAAGAAATATTTTTCTTAAGTAAAGTCTCCAAACATATTTTGACCTTCCCAAAGTTGAAAATACATTGCATACATACATGCATTCCCTCTAAAGCCATTGTTGATTATCAATAGCCTATTATTGATCATATAAATCACCTATAGATCTCGTTTTTTACTGGATCCTGGAAAGACGGATGTGTGCCTGTGGACAGTAAAAGCAGCAGCTGAGCTACATGCTTAAAGCCAGCTTGACCTGACGGACCCATTTTTCTCACACAAAAGACCTGTGGTGGTTAAAGTTATGCTGCCATTAGCCAAACAAAATTATTGGTGAGTTAACTAAGGTGTTAGTGAGATGATATAGTTGTTTGTATGTAAGAATACTGTGAAATATATTAGCGACACGGCCTCCCGCTAGCATAGCAACGTTAGCATTAGCGCGCTACTATATGAGCAGCGTTAGCATGAGGCTTGCACTGGTTAGCTTCACAGGTAACTTTTAGCAGTAATTGTTGTGGTGGCTAAATAAAGTGTGTGTTCATGGACACCAAACCGTATGTGAATAAATGTTAGCATTATTCCATATTCAAAGTGCATGTTGCTATTTCAGGCTAAAATGAGCTGAAGCTGAGCATGTGTTGTGTAGAATCATCATAGAGATTACATGTTTTTTGAATGAAAAAATAGTGTGAACTTGTTAAAGGTTCAGTGAGAATTTTATTTGATTAAGGTACCAAAGATATTTCAGTTAAGCAATGCAATGCATTATGTTATAATAATAATACATAATGTGGAACCGTAATGCTATGCTATAATGATTTAGACAAAGGAAACAAAAATGCATCTGAACTGTTAACTGATTATTTTCTTTTTTTCCATGTACATCAACTTGGTGATTAGACAAGATTCTTGGATTCCAGCCCAACTGCTTCATTTTAAGAGGAACACCCAGGCCTGGAGTGGCCAGCAAACCCAAGAACTGGATGTTAAGAGAGCGAGAGATTATAAATGAGGGTCACCCCTCTACTGATCTTCCGAGTATAAATAAAGGTTAAATGAAACACATATGTGCTCATTCAAATAACAGTGATAGGGCCAGGTTAAACTAGTGTTTAGTCACAAGAGAATGATCATTATTTTGTTTTATCTTTAGTCCATAATTAAAAATGGAACTGTTATGTTCTTTGTGTATTTTACTTTTGTTTATGTTGCAACAATGATATACACTTCAAGGAAGAGAGTAGAACATACATATTTACCTGTTAAACCTAACTGTTGAGTCAGTGTGTTTCACCATTGCTGTTAGTAATCCATTTCCTCCTGTTTGTTACTTTCAAAGAAAATCATTAAACTGGATATAATTAGTTGAAGAAACTATTTTGGAGTTCTTTGACGGTATTCATGTCAAATGTGAGAGCCGTGTTTCCAAATAAAACCGAAGATTCTAAATAAAATAACATTTTCTTTCTTTTCTAAATGGTGACTGAATTGTGTTGATAACAGATTGTTGTCATGAATTGATTTCCAGTTGGAAATATTTTTTTGATATTATTATAGAGAATTTACATGGGTCACAAAGAGAATTGTTGATTGATGGATTGTACTTAGGTAATCCTTATTCAGCACTATTTTGCATTTATTAAGTGTAGCAAGTGATAAATGGTTCCCACTTTACAATAAGGGTCACAAATAACATTAAGAAATGGTTAATTATGCTTAAGTCATGCCTATTATGGTTAATTATGCTTCAGTAATGCCTATTCAGCACTGGTGTGCATTAAGTGTTAAGTGTTACTTAATGGATAAATGGTTCCCACTTTACAATAAGGGTCACAAAGAGCATTAATAAATGGTTAATTATGCTTAAGTAATGTTACAAAAATGACATTTGTTAACAGTTAATTAATGCTTATTATTATATTAATCAACTGTTGGTTCATGCTCAATTAATGGGTTAACTAAGGTTAATAAAGGATATTTATAAACATTACATAATGTAGTAATTAATACCTTAGTTAACATGATCACCATTAGTAAAGGCTTACTAGGCACATTAGTTAACAGTTAACTAATGGTTAGTTAAACCTTATTAAGCATTAATTAACCATTAATTAATGTACCATTATTGTAAAGTGTTACCCATAATTTCCATTTCCAAAGTGTGTTTGGTAAGTAATGGATACTGTAGTCCCATTTCAGTTGGAGTTAACAATCGGAAGTATTGTTGCTATGGTTCCTTGCAGTTTAATGTACCTTGTGCATTTATTTATATCAAACTGTGCTTTAGGGCTTTGTTTAATGTGTTCAATTCTGCAATCATATTAATAAAAACACGAGAGCCAATCATAGGCTAGATTCTTTCATGGCCATTTTTATGAAAGATGTTAAGAGCCTGAAGACAAGAATAATTGTCTCAACCATAAAGTTAGCCTGGTGAGAGCAGCACATGATCTTGCTTCACATTGGTTTCTATCCCACAGTCTGGGTGGGGAGGAGTCTGGCTAAAGAATGCCTGGGCCAATCAGGGCCCAACTTCACAGCTAAAGTTTGTCCCTTATAGTGGAAGGCAGATTCTCTCCTCTTGAGACCAGCTATCTCACAAGCTTATTCGTCGAACCATTAAAAGAAAAATTAACAGAAAATCAAATTCTCATTGATTTTTTTTTTCAAATGACAAAATTCTTACTGTTCTTTATATTTGTTTTCTGGTCCACAGTGTCACACTAGTCAGTGGTTAGTCACACAATATGGTGCTCCAGTCTCAGTGGCCTCCTGACCCCATGCAACTCCCCGAGAGCCACTGATGGGCCTTCCTGTCCTGGTAGTGCGTCTCAGTTCGCTCGCTGCTGCAGTTATTTTTTTTCTTCTTTTTTTCCCTTTTTTATTTCTCCCAGCAGAGGCTCCCCAGGGATTCAGCTGATGGCCAACATCAAAGCTGTGCCTGGTATATTAGAACAGCAAGAAATGTGGGTGGAGGTCATCTCCGATGAATTCTGCCTCATATATGGGACAAACGCCTTCAGCGCGTTGCACCACCGACGTTCATTATCAATTCATGGAGCTATTGCACACTCCCCCTCCCCGGTTTCTCTTCAAATTCTCTTTTTTTCTCGACATTAAAAGGGAGCTAAGCTTTTTTATTTTTTCTTCTTCTTCTTCTTTTTTCGAGCGTGAATTTTCGACGATTCAAACTTCCGCTCAATGACAAGCTTCACGAGTCCCCAATGCTGGAGAAGAAAAAAATAGTCCCATGTTGTTTGAAGCATCTAGGCCGGCTCCCATCTTTTTGATCAGCGGGGCTCGGCTGTGAATTTTCTGCAGATCAGAAAAGTGGATCAGAGGCTCCCGGGGGACCTCCATTTACGCCTGCCACCAGCGGAGGATAGAGAATGTAATTAAGAGTTTGTTAAGATGCCCAAATTCCTTCTCCTTTCTCCCCATATCCCCCCCCCTCCCAGTATAGCTCTGATCTCGCCACAGATTAAACCTCTCGTTCCCCGATGAAGACACAGCTATGGAGGGGGGGAAGCTGCATCTCCAGCCACACACACACATACACACACAAGCCTGATTATCTTAAAGAGTAATTAGCGAGCGTGACAATCTCGGAGACGGAGCGTGTACTGTCGACATGATGGAGATGGATTATTCTGACTGGGGTTACATGGTGGGGGGGGGGGGCTCTGAAAGGCACAAGAAAAGAGTGGGTTGTGTGTGTGTTAATTAACAGTGTCACTCACTCTTTATGTGTCCTTATGTGCTCATTAGTAATTACTGTTCATGTATGTGTATGTATCGGTGTCAGTCAGTCAGTCGGCAGGCAACTTCAAAAAACCACTGCCAGGCAACAATTATCCCCTCAACACTGGTTCAGGCTCGACACACACACTGTGTAAGATTTGATACTGAATGCTAATTGATCTGAAAGTAAATCATTACTTTTTGTGGGGGTGTGAAGACTTGAAAACTATTTTTTTTTCTGGCATAGAAATTGTGTCTGGGTCATTCAGTGTGAGAATATATCTCATAGTTTATTAACGTCGTCTCATTTCTGATCCACAGCAAAAACAAAGAGAAATGAGCATAACACACATGTACAGGTAAAGAGGAATTAAAAAGCCTTTTTAGAAGCGTAGGAATGCCATTATTCTATAGCACTGTTCCTCATCATTATTCCTTTCTGCACTGCAACTCGCTCCCAACATTAAAAATAATACAGTTAAATAAAGTAATTTTAATGACTATAGAGACTAATTGAAAGAAGGGCTTAAAGCTATTAAAAATGAATTAGATTCAATGTGCACATGAGGAAGAGTTGGAGAGATGTGTGAGGAGTCTCTGGCAATTAGACCCCATTGTGACATCATTATTTTATGGGGCTAGTCCTGCCTTGGCAGAAATATCCTCACTCAGTGCGTTTCCATGGGACAACTAGATTGGATTAAGACATATACCTTATATATAATAACTTGCCACTCTAACGGACCGCGTCACTTGTCTGAGTATACATGGCCTTTCAAATATTCGATAAAATGCTGGAGCATAGCTGACTCCGCTATGCTAGGTGGCGCTGTAGCCCTTTCAATAACTGGATATAGAACCACGTCCGGTTCGTTTCCGACAACAACACTATTTATTACGTCGTCTCCTTCCACTTCCTTGTGAAATCCTCCGCAGGGATTCTCGAGCAAGCGCAGAACTGAACTCCGATATGAGATATGCGATCCTGTATACATGCAGAGAATGCCGATTATGAACAAGTTATCTAGGTGTTCTTATCCGACTTCGCTTGTCCGTTAATGTGCTGATTTATGGGCGAAGTAGATCGGATAAAGGTGTTTACATGCATGAAGTCCTGTTGAAGTCTTATTTGTTTATTTACCCGATTATGAGTCTGCATGTTAACGCACTGACTGATTGTGCAAACCTGAAATCTGGCTTCATGTGGTCAGGAGCCGGTTGCGCTTGCTGTTTATAGTTCAATTTAGTCTTTGATATTGACATGTCAAATACATTGTCACCCTAATATAACAGTTGCACCGAACAGTGTTATTTTGACATTGAAATTTAGAGATGTGTTGTCCTTTACTGCCAGTGACTGGCGGCACCATCACTTACTGAATTAACAGACAACTGCTAATGCTAATGCTAAAGCCAATAATAATATTGGACCCTTTATACTGCCGTGCCGGACCGAACGGTACCGCTCCGTGGAAAGGAGGCTTCAGTGGACAACACAGGAGTAGAGGGCCACATCTACATGACCAACTAAAGTACACTCAACAAAAATATAAACGCAACACTTTTGTTTTTGCTCCCATTTTTCATGAGATGGACTTAAAGATCTAAAATTCATTACAGATACACAATATTACCATTTCTCTCAAACATTGTTCACAAATCTGTCTAAATGTGTGATAGTGAGCACTTCTGCTTTGCTGAGATAATCCATCCCACCTCACAGGTGTGCCACATCAAGATGCTGATCTGACATCATGATTAGTGCACAGGTGTGCCTTAGACTGTCCACAATAAAAGGCCACCCTGAAATGTGCAGTTTTGTCTCACAGCAAAATGCCACAGATGTCACAAGCATTGAGGGAGCGTGCAATTGGCATGCTGACAGCAGGAATGTCAACCAGATCTGTTGCTCGTGCATTGAATGTTCATTTCTCTACCATAAGCCGTCTCCAAAGGCGTTTCAGAGAATATGGCAGTACATCCAACTGGCCTCACAACCGCAGACCACGTGTAACCACACCAGCCCAGGACCTCCACATCCAGCAGGTTCACCTCCAAGATTGTCTGAGACCAGCCACTGAGACAGCTGCTGAAACAATTGGTTTGCATAACCAAACAATTTCTGTACAAACTGTCAGAAACCGTCTCAGGGAAGCTCAACTGCATGCTCGTCGTCCTCATCGGGGTCTTGACCTGACTCCAGCTCGTCGCCGTAACAGACTTGAGTGGGCAAATGCTCACATTCGATGGCGTTTGGCACGTTGGAGAGGTGTTCTCTTCACGGATGAATCTCGGTTTACATTGTAGATGGCAGATGGCAGAGAGGGCAGATGGCAGACAGCGTGTGTGGCGTCGTGTGGGTGAGCGCTTTGCTGATGTCAATGTTGTGGATCGAGTGGCCCATGGTGGTGGTGGGGTTATGGTATGGGCAGGCATCTGTTATGGACGAAGAACACAAGCGCATTTTATTGATGGCATTTTAAATGCACAGAGATACCGTGATGAGATCCTGAGGCCCATTGTTGTGCCATACATCCATGAACATCACCTCACGTTTCAGCAAGATAATGCACGGCCCCGTGTTGCAAGGATCTGTACACAATTCTTGGAAGCTGAAAATGTCCCAGTTCTTGCATGGCCAGCATACTCACCGGACATGTCACCCATTGAGCATGTTTGGGATGTGCTTGACCGGCGTATACGACAGCGTGCACCACTTCCCACTAATATCCAGCAACTTCGCACAGCCATTGAAGAGGAGTGGACCAACATTCCACAGGCCACAATTGACAATCTGATAAACTCTATGCGAAGAAGATGTGTTGCACTGCATGAGGCAAATGGTGGTCACACCAGATACTGACTGGTTCTGAGTCCCCAGACCCCCAATAAAGCAAAACAATGCACATTTCAGAGTGGCCTTTTATTGTGGACAGTCTAAGGCACACCTGTGCACTAATCATGATGTCAGATCAGCATCTTGATGTGGCACATCTGTGAGGTGGGATGGATTATCTCAGCAAAGCAGAAGTGCTCACTATCACACATTTAGACGGATTTGTGAACAATGTTTGAGAGAACTGGTAATATTGTGTATCTGGAATGAATGTTAGATCTTTAAGTCCATCTCATGAAAAATGGGAGCAAAAACAAAAGTGTTGCGTTTATATTTTTGTTGAGTGTAGCTAGTACTAGCATGCCAGCCAACTAATCTGCTAGAAAAGTTTACTGCTTATTCATTATTATATAAAGGGATTGATAATAGAGATTTACATTTGTTGTCTACTCATTAAAATGTAACATAAATGTGTGTTTCGTTCATTATGACCAATACTTCAAGGACAATTCTGTGATAATTGAATTGCAAGACATTGAAAAGTTTTGAAGGGATTCCTCAATGTCATTTTCTAAAAATCTGATTAAAGTAAAGTAATGTTACGCATGATTATTCCAAATGGATACAATGTCATATTTTAGTGGCAGAGCGGCATGCTCTCTTATTGTCACGGTTTTTATTTTGAAATGATTCGTACAAGGACAATGTTGGACACACACACACACACACAGCAATGTGGGGTTCACTTTTTGTGGCATGAGATGGTAATCAAAGATGGTGACCCTTTTAGTTCTATGAAAGTTGCTTCAAGCTTCCTCACATTTCCAGAGCCATTGAGAGCTGATGGTCTGAAGCAGGTCAGGCCGGCTTACTTCCTGTTGGCTGCCTACACACTAATGGGATCAAAGCATTTCATCGTACAGCTCCTCTAGACCTTAGAAATGTTATCAGAATGAATTGCTCAAACCCTGATAGTAAAAAACGCGCCAGAAAACAGTGCTTGTGTATGGGGAGAGGGGGGCTGTGGGCAGTCTCCAGCAATTTACAACATGACACAAAGTGAAAAGGGCTTGTATTACCCCTCATGAGGACAACGCTACAAGCATACACTCACACAGAAAGAATAACAATGTCGGTGATCATGTATCCATGATTAGTGAAACATGAAATGGAACAGAAAATGGGCGTAGAAATAATCATGATGAATAAGTTGCCCATTCCAAGAAAGCAGATGTTACTGTGAGTCAGTGTTGGAGAAATAATGACACCACGACAAAGCATGATATAGGAGGCAATAAAAACAACAACAAAGATCAATTTGGTGATCTCTAAAAATAGAACAATGAAAGTTGCCATGCATGATAATAAGTTAAATAAAAAATACTCATCTGTTGGTAATGGTAAATGGACTCCACAACTCTTTTCCCTGGTTTTCACAGACTCAAAGCGCATATTGTTTTGTACACATTCACCAAATCACACACACATTCATACACCGATAGCAGCAGCTACCACGCAAGGTGCTAACTATCTGGAGCAATTCTGGGTTCAATGTCTTGCCCAAGGACACGTGGACATGTGGCGGGGAGGCGGGGGATCAAACTACAGACCCGGCGCTCCAGTGGTGGACCGCTCTACACACCTCGCCAGCTGAGGTCTGTGCTGCCTTGGTGTTAAACTGTATATAGGTTGGTTGATTGCATGAATGTAATAGTTTGGGTCTATAACACAACACTGAACTCTTGGCTCTCCTTACGTCTGCTGCCCCCTGGGACCTCTCATGTTGGCTCCAAGGTTAAACAAGCATGAGAGGAAACAGATCAATGAAACACCATATCAGATGATGAAAAAAAAGTTGTGAGAGAGGAATGTTAGCACAGAGGAGTCAGACAAAGAGTGACGTCACACATCTCGCAACTATACCTGTTGGCTCATGATCCAACCAGGGCTATAAGCCTATAATGCCTTGTTTCCACCGAAAAGAGCGGGTCGGAGCAGTTCGGTCCGGTTATTTTGGGTTTCCATTTGCCAAAAGTTTGTTATGGTCCGGATATAAGCGAGCCTAACCTCGCTAAGCCGCTCCCATTTTCGGTACTCCTCCGTTGGGGTACCAGCCGCCTGAAAGGATGCCGAAAAGGTGCTCACTGTCTCTGTCGGCATGAACAAAGCCGTCTCTGTGCATAATACGCTCACAACACGGGGGGAATAACTAAAGAAGCGGCTGGTTTGACCAAGCAAAAACAAGAGACCGCTGGCTTGAACACAGTTGTTCCACAGCCCGATAGTTTGAACCATATTTTGTCAGCTATTGCTGTCCAGCCTATACCCCGCCCTACCAGTAAGGGTAGGGTCATAAACCCCGCCCTACCAGTAAGGGTAGGGTCAGCAGTGGAAACACGAACGAGATTCTTAAGGCGAGACACCCAGGTGAATAGGGATTTTTTTTTACTTATAGATATCATCATGAAACTTTGCCAGTTGATTACTGACACTAACACAATTATTTTTTGTATTACATGTTTTTCTTTAATATTTTATTAAATATGCAAATATGGCAATATTTAACCAATTATGCTTAAATTTGGGTAATTTTTCGAGAAAAAAATCTAGATGTTGGATAAAGCCAGAGTTAAAATCTCTATTTTATTTTAACCACATATTAGTTTCTAAAGTTTTTACACAACAGATTTTGGATACAACCTTTTTTCATTTAATAAATCAAAAAAGACTATGTACATGTCTTAGAAATGCATTTTAGGCATGTTTTTAGGAGGAAAATGTATCATAAATCAGACAATTAACAATATATTAACAAATCCTTGTGTAAAAACCTTTAAAATAGTGCTATAAATGATTATAGAAAGTTTGGTTCTAGAAATTGAGATATCTTTCTCAGAGTATTGGAAAAAGCTCATTTTGAGAAAACGGCCGTTAAAGAGGACCTATGATGCTTTTTGACTTTTATGACCTATACACGTTGTTATGATGATTTATAGTCATGCTTAACCATACTAAATTATCAAATAATGACTTACATGCATTTCGACGTATTCCCTGCTGACCGTCTGGGGTGTCTGTGCAGAGCACTAGACACTATTCTAGCCAGTCGAGAAGTCACGTGTTCAAAGCGGTTTGACGCTTTGTAACTTCGTGACGTCGCATTTAACTTGGTGTCGTCATCACGCGGATGTTTCCATGTATAGCAATGCTGTCACTTCCCTGTTCGCGTCTGCCTCACGCCCGTATAGGTCCATGCTCGCGCTTCCTGCCACTGAAAGTGTTCCGGAAGGAAGGTAACCAATCACAACGGAGTGGGGTTTGCAGGAGGGGGGGGAGGGGAGCGGAGATGGCCGAAGCACAGGCGGAGGGAGCGGAGATCATAGACATTATAAAGGATAGACGCCGCGTTGGCCGCTACTGCCTATTGGCGTTGACGAGAAATGCGGGCGCCATCTTGAACCGGTCACACGTTCCACTCAGTGTAGTCTGTTTGGCAGGTGGAATGAACTGTCAGCGCATGTAATTAATCATATCTCATTAAATACCAAACTGATTTTCACGCGGTTTTCTTTGCTGCAAAGATCATACATGTAGCTAAGATACACGGCACAAGTTTCGACGTGTTTTAATATTCATAGTGGGCTTAACAGTCATAGAATATTCTGATATGATATAAGTAACCAGACGTCCGAGATCAAAACGAGGAACATCCCCCGAAAAGGGAAGCAGAAACAGATAGGGGCAGTAAAGTCAGCTATTTTAATAAGTTAACAATAGGCCTATATGATTAGGCTATATATAAATATATTTATTCATTTACAGTGACGAGATAAAGACAATCACAGGGATAACATAAACAGAGAACAGAAATAAAATAGGATAAAATATATTAATTTAAATAAAGTAGGCCTATACAAAATACAAAACAAGAGCAAAAATAAAATACTAAATGAACAATGAATTCAGCTAAAACAGTTACAGTCAGATGTGTAAAATTCAGAAATCATAGATTCAAATAAACCAAGAGTAGGAAGAGCAGTCATTTTTAAGTTGCCCTGCAGAGCATTCCATGAATTAGGGGCACTAGCCTACATGAAAAGGCAGTTATTCCTAAACTGGAGTTAGCTCGGGGCAATTTAGGAGGAGTAGTCGAGCATGGTACATATGAAGGGTGGATGTTTCCCATGAAGGCATTACATATAAATAAAAACCAGTGTATATAATATCTCATTAAAAGAGAAGGACAACATGAGTGTTCATGTAAAAATATGTTTTATTTCTCTAATTTAAAACACAAGCTTGTTAGGCAATTGCCTCTTAAAAGAGGACGGGATTTTTTAAAAGCAAAGTCTTCTTGGTTGTCCAATGTTCTATACTAGGGGGGGAATACCAAGTTCAGTCTAGTCTCGAGTTGGTTCCTCAGACACAGACAGGAAATCAATGCGTGCCTTGCAGCGCGGTACATTTAAAAACACATTCAATACAAAACCACAGCAATCAAAAGTATTAAATTAAGGGAAAATCAAACAACAACAGCAAACAATAATACTCAAATGCATAAAATAAAGTTAACCATCCTTACAATCGCATTTTACTCCGAAGAGAAATTCAAGCGAGGCGAGTTTGGCAATGTGGTGCAGCCTTAATTTGTGAAAGACAGACACAACCAATGACAACAAGTCGGAATGGTGGTTGTCGATGCCAAACTGTCTCCTCAATATGTTCCCCAAGCAGAAACACATCCTCCGTTTCAATCTCCTCCCGGACGAAGTGTGTGACTCGGACGTCTGGTTATTCAGAATCTTCTATGACTGTTAAGCCCACTATGAATATGAAAACACGTCAAAACTTGTGCCCTGTATCTTAGCTACATGTATGATCTTTGCAGCAAAGAAAACCGCGTGAAAATCAGTTTGGTATTTAATGAGATATGATTAATTACATGCGCTGACAGTTCATTCCACCTGCCAAACAGACTACACTGAGTGGAACGTGTGACCGGTCCAAGATGGTGCCCGCATTTCTCGTGCTCAACGGCCAATGGGGCGTCTACCCTTTATAATGTCTATGGCGGAGATGGCCGAAGCACACACACTCAAGTGTTGACAGGACGTGCTGGATCGCCAAAATAAGAGAAAGAGCTTCCCGAAAATCTACATAGTTTTTTGTGATGTGATTTGTGTCAGGTTGCTCTATAGCAGTGTAAAACAAGAAATTAAGACCAGAAAAGTAGTATAATAGGTCCTCTTTAAAGATAAAAACGTGAATTCTGCTGATAATCACTGATTATAGCTAGAGTAATTTATTGAATTAGGCCATACACCCCTCAATGCCATATAGGCCTACCACTGCTTAACATATATTAACCATAGCATAGTAACATTTACATCCACATGCTAATTTACACGTGATTAATTCATAATTAGCCACTGTCTGTCAACCTGCTCCTGTCGGCAACAGACGCTCTCTCCCCACCATCTCCCCTCTGATCCTCTGACAGTCTGTGTCTCTCCGACGTGATCGGCGTGATTTACATGTCTTTAACACTTCTCCCCTTCAAATGGCGATCATGTAATGTCTGTAACCAATTGATTAAGTATTTTTTTGTGTTGGTTTGGCATATTTTCGGCGTTTTTCCCATTTTATTTTGTGATTTTCGAGCTACCCGCGGCTAGCATCACGTGATGCCTTTTAGCGAATCACATCGACAGAAATGTGCATTAGCCAATGAGGTCGCGTTCCTACCATTCAATCCCTCCTCACACTTTCACGATTGGTTACTGATACAAAGGAAATTACCATATTTGGTTCCGATAACGTTGTACTTCAGATTCAGAGCTTTCCAACAGTACCATGGTTATTATGATTCATACAGTGGTCGCGGCGCTGTATGTTACGTTAGAATGCTCACTTTTGACGAATTTAGGAGCAAAATACAGACGCAAGCAGTCAAAGTTTAGTAAAATCATCATCATCATCATCATCATCAACCGCTTATCCGAAATCGGGTCGCGGGGGCAGCAGCTTGAGCAGGGAACCCCAAACTTCTCTTTCCCGGGCCACATCAACCAGCTCTGACTGGGGGATCCCGAGGCGTTCCCAGGCCAGTGTGGAGATATAATCTCTCCACCTAGTCCTGGGTCTTCCCCGAGGCCTCCTTCCAGCTGGACGCTCCTGGAACACCTCCCTAGGGAGGCGCCCTGGGGGCATCCTTACCAGATGCCCGAACCACCTCAACTGGCTCCTTTCAACGCAAAGGAGTAGCGGCTCTGCCCCGAGTTCCTCACGAATGACTGAGCTTCTCACCCTATCTCTAAGGGAGACGCCAGCCACTCTCCTGAGAAAGCCCATTTCGGCCGCTTGTACCCGCGATCTCGTTCTTTCGGTCATTACCCAGCCTTCATGACCATAGGTGAGGGTAGGAACAAAGATCGCCCGGTAGATCGAAAGCTTTGCCTTACGACTCAGCTCTCTTTTCGTCACAACAGTGCGGTAAAGCGAGTGCAAGACCGCCCCTGCTGCTCCGATTCTACGGCCAATCTCACGCTCCATTGTTCCCTCACTCGCAAACAAGACCCCGAGGTACTTAAACTCCTTCACTTGGGGCTTACTTCTGGACAGGGGTTTAGTAAAATAAACACCTAAAACGTATATTTTGGACCTTTTATCCATACTAGTATGAAAGAAGACATGCAATGGAAGCTAAATAGACACAAATCTCAAAATTGACCAGTGCTTAAAAAAGAATGTTTTTGCCTGCCGTGTCTCGCCTTAAAAGCGAGCTGTCCCTCTCTAAGCCGCTCCGACCCGACCCGCTCTACTCGGTGGAAACAAGGCATAATATACACTCTTTATAGGTGAGGTGAACTGTAGAGTCAGGTCATAGTGCTCTGTGGCTTCATCAGCACATGTAGTTCTGACTGTCTGATTGACTAATGTCAAGCTGCCTGAGAGACTTTGAAAAAATATTGGTACTTAGCATTAAAAATAAAGACAAACTAAAAAGAATGAGAATCACTGGTCTTATTTCCAGGCTTATTATTCACAGTGTGCATGTGCATGTGTGTGTGCGTGTGTGTGTGTGTGTGGCGTGTGCGTGTGTGTGTGTGTGTGTGTGTGTGTGTGTGTGTGTGTGTGTGTGCGTATGTGCGTGTGTGTGTGTGTGTGTGTGTGTTCCCATTAGACACAACTTGAACATGCCACAAAATCGCTGTAAGGAAAGCTGACTCTTCTCCGTCCTACCATGATTAAAAGTGTGAGGAAGCTGGCAGTCTCCGACTGAGGCAGGAGTGTAGGGTATGATAGCAGGTAGATTGCTTCTATCAGAGGAATCATCTCCTCCCAAAAAACACAGTCCGCCTCCAGACTCTACTCTCTCATTTTATTTGTAACGGAGGGGAGGGGGCAATTCTTTGTGATTCCCAAGGGTGTCAAACCTTGCCATCATATCACAAGTCTTGCCGTGCGGCTGTGGCTATGGATTGAAACAGAGAGGGGTGATGTTGAGCCAGGCAATAGACTTCTCATAACACTTTAATATGCTGCTGTAGCGCCACAGGGTTGGCTGGATGGTCAAAGAGAGCTGACAAAAAAACCTGATTGAGACAACTGCTCTGCTCTGCCTGCCCTCAGAGGCAGGTGCTCCACTCCTTTCCCCCAGCGTGTTAACTCATTTCCTCATGCGTCACTCCTGGTCCCAACCCTACAGTCAAGTCTTCTGCTCTGTGTCCTGTGGCTCTACTTTGATCAAAGCCAGAGATGTTAGACATCAGAATGCTCTGCTCTGCTGTGCTGAAAGCCCTTGTCCTCCATGGCCGGGGTTTGACCTGGCCTGGCCCGCCAACTGGGGCTGTCAGCCAGAGTGTATAGCCTGCACATGACAGTGTTTCTCTGTCTCGACCCTCAACACTGGAGCCATTCTTTTCCTTGGCCTGCACTGCTCCCTGCATCAGGCCACCAGGCATATGGTTGACATACATGGCCGGGGGTTATGCCTGAAGGGCTGGCTGCGCGTCCCCTTCTTTGGCAGGCTTGGTCTCCATGGAGAAGCAGGTGGTGCCAGATAACAGCAGCTGGATGCAGAAGGAATGGTCTTTCCACATATGTGTCCCTTCAAATCAGTTGTATTTTGTATAGCCCAATATCACAAATAGACATTTGCCTGAGTGGGCTTCACATTCCGTACAGTATGACACCCTCTAGCCTTAGACCCTTAGCTCCTAGTAAAAAAGAAATTTACAGAAAAAAAGGTAGAAATCTCAGAGTGACAGAAAGGGATCTCTCTCCCAGGACGGATATCATGCAGTAGATGCCCAGGGTAAAGAACAGATACCCGGCCTTCTCCCCCAGTCTAGCCAGTAGAGCTCTCCAACAGTGTGCCATGCAGGACCAAGAGTACTCAGAGGGCTTACTCAATATACATGTTGGTTCATTTACGTCTTCAGTAACATGTCTGTGTTTGAGTTGTGTCTAATCTTGATATATTTTATGCCCCTGTAAAGCACTTTGAATGGCCTTGTGTCTGAATTTTGCTATAGAAATGAACTTGCCTTGCCTTGCCTTGCCTTTGAGGTCATGGTCACAGCTTGTCATGAAGGTCCCACTGTTGCAGTATTCATGACTCCGTTGGTAGGAATGCCTTGTTAGTTGTTGAGCTGTGAAACTAATACCCTTTTCCCACTAAAATAAGCAAGTCGGCGTGGATTTCTGAACCTGGGTCGACGCTGTTTAAAATAGACAGTGTCCCTTTTCCCATTGCCGGCAGACCCAGCTCTGATCTCCAGCTGTGCAGTGAAGTGAACAGAGAAACACCCCTGTGCTTCCAGGGGTTTGGATACGAGAGCACACTGACTACTGCAGTACACAATGAGTGGGGCTCTCTGGTGACACTGCCAGCTCAGAAAAGACTTCTTTGGTCAAATGGTGAGGAGACAAACAGTGGATGAGCTGATGACTATGATCATGTCTCTATGTAAGAAGCTACAATGGATAAACTATATATATATATATATATATATATATTTTAGATTGGCATAATTTAGTTTGAAATGTCAAACTCAAAGACAAAGACAGATAAGGATGAAGATCTGATGAAACATTACTCCAAGATGAAGATGAATCGAAGAAGCCCTGGGTCTACAAACAACAATGGACTGGCCTTTCATTACAAAACAAATACCTGCATTCAACCAGCTTTCATTTTCATTTTTTTTTATTTCTAAATATGTATTGTTCTGTGATTCCACAGGTTAAAATGTTTCCACATAGTGAGGTCACCTCAGAATCATATTATGATCTAAAGAACATGAGTTTGTTCCAGTGCTGAGGTCTTACTCTGAGGCATAGATAGTATATAAAAGGCTGATGGTTATAGTCACTGTGGTGCGTGGTAACAGTGATGCTTGGATGCTAGTTCTACCCAGCAGAGGAAGCATAGCTGCAGCCTCAGATAGGTCAGACGAGGTGGCATTACTACTGTTCTGCTCTGACAACAGGTCTGCTTAGCACTGAAGTACAACTTAGCAACCAGCTGCTGTACAAAGTGGAGCATTTAGCGACTAAGTATATTGTTTTAAGGAGATAAAGGACACCTCAGGGGGGCTAACGGGAGATTGAGTATTTATAGTATATATACAGTATATGACTATTTACAAAATATTATTTGATTCTTGCTGTGTTGATAAGGCAACTGCTGGCTTTCATAAGTGTGGGTGATATTACAGTATATTTATTATTGTTTGCTGTTGTTACAGTAGTGTGGTGCTTACTACTGTGTGCATAGAGCGGCCCAATCATTCATTCAATCAGGTTTGCATTGGTTGTGCTTCACCTTCATGTGCAATGTAAGTTCATGAATGGCGGGGCCACTGAGGTGAGTTCAGCAAAAAACACTGCGGAATGGTCAGTTTAGCTAACTTCCTGTCAGTGACTGCAGTTAGCAGTCCCCTCCTTCGTTACCACATTAATGCACTGCGGTCTTCAAGCAGCGAGTTATCTAGCATCATCTCAGATCCGTAAGTGCGATAAAACATTATAAAAACCATCAAAACAGACTTTGGGAAGGATTTTTACCTGCTCCGCCATTGTGAAGCATAAACATTCACCCATCTGTCGCTCTGCAGGTGCACCGGCAGTGAGACGGGTGCCGGTTTGTAGTGTTCTCTCTTCTGATTGGTTATCAGTAGTGGGATCCCAGAAAAGTTTATTTGCCGATTACATGCAGAGCGAGTGACTGAGAGATCGGCTTTATGAAACGTACACACTATATAAGTGATCACTGTATGAATAAAGAGCGATTTAAAACTTAAATTAACATAAATATATCGCTTACTTCACCTTTAAGTGATTTAAGTGATGATTTTGTTTATTGTGGCTCTATTGCTACACCTGTTTTTAATTTACTTGTGTATTCATTTCATTGTAAAGTGTATTTGAGTACCTAGGAAAGCGCTTTACAAAATAAATATAATATTTGTATTATTTGAGAAGAACTGGATGGTCTCATTGACATCACTAGCATGTGTTAGTGACAGCTCCTAACAGTAAAAAAAACCCCCAACCTGCTGTTTCTACATTGTTGTATAATGAATAAATTCCCTGCTCGAACACCACGTATAAATGTAGTAAAATTAAAATGACTGTCTACATTTTTGGAGAACCTCTACCTGCATGAGAAGAACTCTTCTTACTGACAGCTCCAAACAGTTTCCCAACTTATTAAAAATAAATCCATACCATATCTCAATATCATATTCAGAGAACTGTGTTAGTTTGTGCTTTGACCCAGACCTCCTCTTGCACCAGGTTTGGGTGAAAAAGTTGTAGATAGAGTCTACCCTCCAGAAAAAAAATTATCTCTCACAAAATGTTTTCAACCCAACGGACGACAAAGGTTTTCTCCATGTGGCTCCTCATGATAAAATAAAGTGTGCGTAAAGGCTCGCCACATTAAAAAAATATCCTGAGAAACATGTAGATGTTACAAACCAGCAGCTTTTGTGCACCGCTTCAGGCAAAAGCAAACAGACCTTATGTTTGCAAACACCTTTAAAGAGAGAGAGAGAGATGGAGAGGAAGAGAGAGAGAGGCCATTACCAGGCCACGGTGACCTGGAGCAAACCTCTCTCGCCCTCCCTCTCTCTCTCTCTCTCTCTCTCTCTCTCTCTGGGTTCGCTCTGCAACCAAACTGCTACTAATTGAAAGTGCTGTAAAATATAGATGAACACACAGGAAGCAAGTAGCAAGCGCCTTCCGTTTTCCTCTCTCGCATCCTCCGTCTCTTCTCTCATCCCTCTTTATCCTTTTATCTCTTTATCTCCTTCCCTTTCTCAGGTCAGATATCTCTCTCTCTCCTCCCTCCCCTACTGTGTAGCTGTCTCTCTCTCTCCTCTTGATCTCATTCTCTCACTAACTCTCTTCATTATGAGTAGAGACAGGTGTAGTGTCTAAAGTGAAGGCCCGATGAATCAAGGTAATATAACAAGCATATAAACGATTGGAAAACAACCAGGGGCGTAGCACAAAGCTCTGGGAACCATACATAAGTATACTCTGTGGGCCCCAGTTCTCCCAGCATCCATCTCTTCTGTTTTGAACTTTGTCTTATTTATATACACTCAACAAAAATAGAAACGCAACACTTTTGTTTTTGCTCCCATTTTTCATGAGATGGACTTAAAGATCTAAAATTCATTCCAGATACACAATATTACCATTTCTCTCAAACATTGTTCACAAATCTGTCTAAATGTGTGATAGTGAGCACTGCTGCTTTGCTGAGATAATCCATCCCACCTCACAGGTGTGCCACATCAAGATGCTGATCTGACATCATGATTAGTGCACAGGTGTGCCTTAGACTGTCCACAATAAAAGGCCACTCTGAAATGTGCAGTTTAACAGTAACAATAATGCGGTTTAGTCTGCACAGATTGAAACAAGTCCCGATATCAAGCCTTCTTCCTCAAATAAATAGATACAGTTGAGATCAAATATAGACAGCTGAAATAAACTATCCCAAATGTGCAAGTCCACGAGTTGTTTTGTTTGTGATGTTTTTAATATGTTGCTATGTGCTGAGGTGTTTTTTTCCTAATCACTACACTCCCTTAGAGGAGGCTAGTTTGGGAATGACCTTTTTTTCCTTCGTTTTCCCTCGTTTTCCTTTTCTATGATAAGTGGCGCAGCACACGCTCCCACCTGTCTCCCATGTTTGGTCACTGTCTTCTTATGTTTCTTGGCGGGGTGTAACTGTAAACAGAATTTCGTTGCTCTGAAACATGTGCAATGACAAAATAAAGTTGATTGATTGATTGATTGATTGATTGATTGATTGATTGATTGATTGATTGATTGATTAAGTGAGCAATCCACCTGATATTTGACTAGTTCGTCAAATGTTTGGGATAATGAGTGAATAAGTGCACTGCGCAAGTAAGAACATTTGTAGGCGACATGTAAGTGTTCCAACCATTGACTGTATATCAGTGATTCTTGAGAACCGGGACAAAAGGCTGTCTTCCATATGTAACTGCTGTTATGTTTAAAACTAAAAATATTTAAAATTGTAGATGTTATTAGGGATTAAGAATAGAATGTCTGGAGCACAACTATCCCCTTAAATAAATGTTATCATTGTTATGTCAAATATATGACACTTTTTATCTTCTCACAATGTCCAAAACAGTGTGTCCACAGAGAAGGTTTCAATCTTTCATATGCAATTAAACCTATTAGAAATGTTCTTTAATGATTAAAATAGCTTTTTTTCACCGGAAGCAACGCTAAATAATCTCTCATATCAATAAAAACAGTTTTTCTACAACACATTCATTTTTTATAAGGATATAAGGACCACTTTACTGTAAGTCAACACCGTCAGACATTTCATTATGTAAAATGTAATAAAATCAGGCGAAATAAGGGGCAGCTTTCACTTTGAAGGACCTCTTGTCAAATTCTACCTCTGCAGAGTACATTAGAGTCAGACAGGCTCTGATTAGTGTTGTAGTTTTAGAAAATGTTACATTCCGAATCTTGAAAGTCCTGTGTCGTACTATTTTAATAATGCTTTGCTTTCTCTTTGCTATGTCGCCTGCAACGAATAGATGGAACAACAATAACACAGAGCAGCACCCGCATACACGGTGGGGTTCATCTGTAATAAAAGCAGGCATCCAAGAGTATTTTTATTTTAGATTGAATGACTTAATCTAACATTGCAAGGCCAAGATGAAGTATTTTGTAGAAACGTCGTACAGTGTCCCCCAGAGACTAACGTCAGGAAGGTGAAGCACTGAAGCTACAAGCCAGCTCACCAACACACACTGCACACACCAAACAAAAGCCCACTCTGGTCTATAACCCCTTTCACACCAACAACGGCGGCGGATACATCTTATTTTTACATGTGTTGGCTCTCGCTTTGCTTTGTTAACTAAACAGGACCCATACAGCGTGTTTTTCCCGGTCAAATTGATCGCTACATTCGGTAATTATGTTGTGTTTATGTCTCATAGTAGCGGTGTTTTTAAATATGGCGGGCATGAGATTTGAGTTGAACAGTTCTCACATCTAGCCCAGCTTAATCCTGGGGCTGGGGTTGAACCGCTTTTTACAGCCAGGAGACGGAGACTCTCTGGCGGTGTGAAACCAAAACACTGGCTCTAGCTCCGATTTTGCGGCGGTCTAAAAGGGGCATCTGAGGAGACTGGAGTAAGATGAAATAATAGAAAGAATATCTATTTGTGAAGATATTTTGAATCGATATATTATTATTTGTGAATTGGACAAAATATGTAAAGAGACATTCCCACCCTTAAGACCTTGCCCAAACCGCAATGTTGCTCTGTGTAGAGCTCATCAGTGAAGACCCCTTTACATTTTCCCATTCAATATATCTATTGACATTTAATAATGCCTTATATCAATAGTCTTAATTACGGAAACCAAACCCACCAGCTACCCCAATACTCCTGACTATTAAACATTTTATTCTGCGCAAAAAAACAAGAATTGAAAAACCAGAGAAAAAGGCAAAAGGTCCAAGACTGTGTTCATCATTTGGTCTGGGAGTGAGATTGGTTGATTGTGTTGTCTTTCCAGATTTACAAAAAAAAACAGAACTTAAAGACATTATCTGATGTTCAAATGTCTGTGCTCAACTGTCTTTGAGCACAGTGTTTCTCTTTATAATACTGTCCTTTGGGCCCCTTGTCACACATTATCTATAAGCAGTTGATTTAAATAATGATTTGTTATCCAGGACTGTTGCATTGAGTCCTTATTGTTACTTTGAGCAGGTCAAACTATACAGCTTTTAAAAGAAAGACAAAAAGAAACTTCTGGAATACATTTTGAGCAGCAGAAATTACTTGTCTTGAGTTCTCATCCCTGGGTATGCACCAACTTGTATAGGTTCAAACCCCCCAGGTCGGTAAGATCTGGATAGGCCCCAACAAACTCCACCAGTCAGACGGTTAGGACAGTCTGTAGCCTGAGGGGCTAAACTCTGGGATAAACAGTGCACAACACACGTGCTACTCTCTGTGAGAGCATGAAACTAAGGCCCACCCACACGGGACCAAAATAGGATCTGGAGAAGGAAAAATGGGAACTGCATCCTTTGTTTGGTGTCAGAATCACACTCCAAAAGGTGGGCCACATAGCCTGTAGTGACGGGTTACAACACAAAGATGACCTGTGGGTGTGAGGTGTACCTGTGATTAGTTGCCACTTTATGTACACACACACACACACACACACACACACACACGCACGTCAGCCTCTGTTTCACCTACGGCATGGAACCCAAGGTTACTAGGCCTGCAGGGGCTCGCTCTGCTCCAAGAAAATCTCTCCGAGTGCACTTTATGACTGCCTCATGCACACACACACACACACACACACACACACACACACACACACACACACACACGCGCGCGCACACACACACACACACAGTTTGCTAGTTTCTGGTCATTTGATATGGTTATGTGTATAAGATAATGTTCTGTTTTTTGTGACTGCACGGCGGAAAAGAGAAAAAAAAGCTTGTTTGTGTGTTTGTGTGCGCGCGTGGTTTTCAGTTGATCCCACTGAAAGTCACCTCTGATAGCCATTACACACCCACACGCTGAAATATCCCTCCATTTCTCTTACCCCCTACCAGCTCACTCCCCCACAACGCGCACTAAACAGACTCGCTTTGTTGTAATGTTTTTCTCTGATTTGCAAGGGATTAACAACAGTGCCACGGCCGTATTAATGGGACGGTAGCTAGATCAAGGAGTAGCTGGTGGATCATAAGCACAGCAGTGGATCTATGACACACCGTACATTCAGCAACCAGTTCACATTCTGAAGTTTGGCCATCTAAAAAATGATTCTGACCATCAATCGTTTTTTCACTCACCCCGGAATTTGTAATGTCTCACAGGATTTAAGTCAATGTGTGACTCTTTATGTGTGGCTGCTGGGTTTGTGCATGCACGTGTTTGATTGCTTTTGAGCATTAGGTGCGTGTATCTGTGGCTGCTATATGAGCAGGTGCATGGGGGCACAATTAGGCGGGGAGCTGCGTCCACCTTTATTTGTATGAGTGTGAGTTGTATGCAGCTCTAAATCACCTCTGTGCCTTTGTTGTGCCGCCGCCTGCCTCTCAGTCTGTGTTCTTTGATAGATCCTGACAAGCTGCTGTCTGAATTATTGATTCTCTGATCTGAAAGTTTGATGCTTAGCCTGAGGGCTGGATTAACCTGCCGACAGCACCGCCCGTCTCTCCTCGGAGGTAACCGCAGCACACACACACACACACAATGCATATTCATGGTCTCGTATGTAGACATGCACACAGCAAACACCAGTTGACGTGGTGCAATAGCAACTAGCTGGACAGCACTGCAGTATCAAATATAAGCAGGCTGCCTTTACTGTTAACTCTCTTTGTGGCTGCATTCCAATCCCCATACGTCCCTTCTAATGTATGAGTATGGTAGAAAATATTTCTTAAAGAAAGTCTTAAAAAAACTGCATTTTTAGTTTGGAAATCAACATGCTTTTTGGATGGTTCTGCAAGTTCAAGACGCAATGTTATGATGAAATAAATAAGTTTAAGTACATCCCAATTCTATGCCTACTGCATGCTAACTACATACCTTTTATGGTCAGCTGTAGTAAGCTGTAGAATAGAAAAAAGAAAGAGCATGATATTTGGAATGCAGGATATGTGTTCTCCTCAGCTCATGGGTGGGGATGTTCAGAGCATGATGGGAGCAAACCCTCCATAAGAATGAAACTCTCCCTGACGTTGTAGCTCCCCGAGGCAGTTTAGAGGCAGCTCACCTTTCCATTTGGAAAACCCTTTAAATTCTCTTCAAAAGGAGAATATATATTTCAAATAAAACATTATGGAAGGACAGTGAAATAAAAACATTCAGTGCATAACATTTTGTTGCAGGTTTATAGAGTTTGTTATGAAGCTGAAGTCCTTATAACTGCACTAAAATCCTCCTCACCAACAAAGCCATAGTCAGACATCTTACCTCTCGGAGCTCATAGTGCTATTGTGTCTAGGGATGGGGCCTATCCGATCCAGTATCGGTATCGGGTCCGATATGGGCGAAATCTACGGATCGGATATCGGACTGACAGCTCAGATATAAAATACGATAAAAAAAAATAAAAATTAAATTAATTTTATTTTTTAATTTTTTTAACTATTAAAGAGCGAAAGCCCCGCGCGAGCAGATGCCGACGTTCGGTGGAGGGAGATAGGATTTGAATACTCGTTCTAAAAAAACACACCAAAGTCTGAGTTTCTTACTTTTCCCATGGAAGCGAACAGAGCTGTTGTTCCGTTCCAAATCAGCTGTGCCATCGTATCTTAAACGAGTTTATTAATCCATCCTGGAACATGCATTTTCGGGGATTTATAAATCCATACAAAAGATCCAATATTGATAGTCTTTTGTATCCATATTATATCCATTATTGACCGCGTATTCCTGTGATGCAAGGCAGTCACTGTTGATTGGCAATAGCAGCGCTGCATAGGGAATTTAAACAAACAGCTAAGCTAAGCTAACGTTAACGTTTCGCCGAGCACTGCTTTCCCTTCCGAGATCACGCTAATGTTGTGGTATAAAGTTAAGGGACACACATATGCTGATATTCTTCCTCCCTCTCTGTATTCCTACTGCGCTTGGTACCGCTTTTAGTTTGCCTCGCTCTGACAATGTCACGTAGCCAGCAGCTGGTGTATCACCGATTGCTCTTTGAAAGGACGGTGGCCAACTAGGTCAAAGTTCAAATAATTTGATAATTTACTTTAAATGAGCATTACATTTATATTTTAACAATTGTTGTATATATAACGTGTATATCTGAGTAGTAATATTTGCTGACAACATATATTGCAGTTTAAGCTACTTGTGCAAAAAAAAACATAAAATACATATATAAAAAATATATATATTTGGAATACTGAATTGAGCTTCGAATACAAACTTAACAAACAAGTTTTTCGATATTCGAATTATTCGGCCCGGCCCTAATGCATTCGTGTATATTTCTTGCTCAGAATTGCTTAAGCCTTCCTAGCCTTACACATAAAGTCACCACAAACAAAGAAATGTAGAATAATTATGATATCGTATCGGACAGTATCGGTATCGACCGATATCCAAAACCCAGATATCGGAATCGAATCGGAACTAAAAATAGTGGATCGGTGCATCCCTAATTGTGTCACCGCACTAGAACAGGGGTGGCCACTAGGTCGATCGCGATATTTAATTTAATTTTTAATTTTTTTTACTATGACAGAGCGAACGAGCCGTGCGAGCATGCGCCGACGTTCGGTGGAGGGAGAGAGGACACCACTTTCTAATTTGACAGTGAGCTAACCAAAGCTAATCCAAGTCAAGGAAGTGGAGAGGCTTCTGCACTGTGACAAATTCTACTATGTAAAATACAACCAGAGAGAGGAAGAATGTTCAGACAAATAGACCACCACATATTCTAGTGCAGGGGTGTCCAAACTACTAAACTTTTTTGCATTTCTTAGTTAACCCACTAGTGCAGGGGTGTCAAAACTGATTGATTGGCCCGTGGCACATTTTAAAAATATGATGTAATATGGCCCTTTTAATTTTTAAATAATTTAAATGCACTCATTATATTACAGAGAAATATGTCCCATAAAAGAAAAAGAGCACCAAGCCCATCCCAGAAGACCCTGCATAATATTTTATTTTAAATAATATTATCATGGAAAATCCATGTGTCCTTCTCCAATAGCTTCTAATTCATCTGACACAGTGTCTCTATTTTTTTCATATAAAATTCTTCAGCTTTAGCCTCTTAATTTCCCTCCTAAAGTGCACCAGATTCATGCATTTCACTTTAAAAACTTTAAAAAATCTACCGGGGGGGACATACCCCCGGACCCCCCTTAGAGGGGCGGGATCTCGGCTGGCTACTATTTTCACCCAGCTGGACATTGGACGCAAAAGCAGAAAACACTGGGTGTATCAATGGCATTTAACAAGAGGGGGGGTGTATCTGTTTAATGTGCAAGTAAAGTGTTGCCGTGAAGAAGGATTACAATTTACGAAGACACTATGAAACTAAACATCAGAGCAGCTATGTCCTGATAAATGTGTTATTTTTGCAAAGTGGCCTGGCCCTTCATAGATTTTTCTGTATGTGGCCCTCAGTGAAAATTCAATTCTGCACACATTTTTCCTCTTAACTGAGAACTGTACCATACAGAACAGAACCGTGACTTAAAAACCAAGGTACGTACCAAACCGTGACTTTTGACCCCTTATAGTAGGTGGTAGCTCACTTTGACTTGGTCATTTTAAAAGTAGATCACAAGCTGAAAAACAGTGGCCACCCCTGCACTAGAAGAACACTGCACTCTCTAAATGCATTATTAGGGCGCTTTCTCACCTGAACTCGGGTTCATTTCCACCTTGCTGCGGTCCGTTTGCACATGGAAACCTCACTCAGGTGTGAACCAAAACCAGACCAAACAATAGTATAGACACACAGACCACTTTGCGGTCTCAGACAAACAAACTCTGGTGCGGTTCGTTTGTGGTGAGAAAATGAATAGACTAAGTCCCCCCCAACTGCAGGAAACACTGAATATTTTTGGACTAAACGAGTCCCTGTCATGGCATAGATATTTTGACCGATTGAAGAACAGTGCAGTATACTGTACATTACTGCTCCAGTCCCAAACAGCAGACAGAACCAGATCTGTACTTTACAGAAAAACTTTTTCTCATGACGATCTTTTCATACTAACAGAATAATGCATAGGAATATTTCCCAAAATGCTGAACTATACCTTTAACAAATCTACACTCTCTTTTCTCAACAAACAGAGGTTCAATTTCATCCTTACTGACCGCCAGAGGCGGTGCATTAAGCACTGGATTTATCCGTCTCGCGCATGCGCAGTTCGAGTACCAATATCAACAAAGTCACCTGTGACCCTCGTGACACCGGAAGGGCTATATAGCCCGATGTCGACAGAGGATCTGTTCCTTTTTCTTCTCACAGAAGACGCAGATCGTACCGCGTGCGGATAATTTTTTCACTTTTTGGGAAGGATCAACGGTGTGCAGCCTCGCGACCAAGGTCGGAGCAATTGGTGAGCTTGTCCTCCAGGGGCTGTTACAGCACAAAGTGCTGTCGCCGCTACTTTGTTGTTGGTACTTTGTTCCATTCCGCCGGGAGATGGTCACAACAGACGCTTGTCTCTCAACTGTTGGAGCCACCGTCTGTATTGATAATTAGCAGCGGGTTTCACACTGAATCTATTTTCTTCCATTCAGTCACTTACTGGTGAAGGCAGCGGTCTCGCGCCCTCTCCTGATAACACTGCTATGTGTTCCACTCAGTCACTTACTGGTGAAGACAGCGCTCTCGCGTCCTCTCCCGGTAACACTGTACAGTGCTAAGCTACTTTGTTGTTGAGGCAGCACCTCAGCTACCCTCCAGCATTCGTAGCTGCTAATTATAGCTTTCCTTGTTTGTGGATAGAAGCAGCTAAGCTGTGTTCTAGGTTACCACATTTGTTTGGTAACTCTTTCTTTTAAAAAGAAAAAGATAAGGGGAAGGGTGCTTTTCCATTCAGTCACTTACCGGTAAAGACAGTGCTCTCCCGGTAACACTGCCGTGTTGGTCTGCTGCTCAGGCTCTGCTGCAGCTCGCCTGGGCACCCCACTGACAGGAGGGACCTCCTGTCACAGCTGGGGGGTCAGATCTGGCATCCTGACCCACATCGCCTTCAGCTCTGGGCTGGGCCACTACAGGGCCCGACTCACTGCTGAGTGATTGCACCTTCAGGGTTACTGTCCTGAATGCCAGGGCAGCATCAACCAGGAGGCAGTTTGGGAACAGGTGGAAACTGTTCTCCAATTGGTGTGCAGCTAGAGCTGTGGACCCAGTGCACTGCGCTGTGTCCCCTGTTCTGGAGTTCTGCAGCCCCTCCTGGATAGTGGCTGCTCTCACTTCACCTTGGGAGTTGAGGTGGCTGTTATCTGCTCCCCTACACGAGGGGGTTGATGGTGCCACGGTAGGATGCCACAGGTCAGGGTCCCTCTTTCATTGAGGGGCTTTGAGGCTGCATCCCCTTGGGGCCCCGAGGGCTCTGGCATGGGGCCTCCCACTGGTCCTGGAGCCTTTGTTACCTCCCTCTAAGCATTTGGTCCAGAGGAGGTCGAGGTGGCTGTCCATGAGGGATGCAATTTCACTCACCTTAGCCCCTGCAAAGCGGGTCAGGGAGTTGCATGCCCTATCTGGGAACGGTACATGCCGGATGTACTCATGTATCACCCTGTGGCCGAAGGCTGCGTTCCCGCCAAGTCGCTTCCACGCAGCCACCTTAGCCAGCACATCCAGCTGGCACGCTTTCCCCGCCCCCCAGCTGAGGAGGGCAGGTCTGAGCTACTGTGCCCGATGCGGGCTCTTTGGGCTTATGTTTCTGCTACCACCTGTATTCGTCAGTTGGAGCAGCTCTTTGTTTGCTATTGTGACCCTAACAAGGGTCAGGCTCTAAACAAAGCAGGGGCTGTCCCACTGGATTGTTCATACCATTGCACATGTCCATGGGACCAGTGGACACCCCCCGCCATCCATTCAACCAGGAGTGTCTCAGCATCATGGGCTGCCCTGAGAGGGCTGCCCCTGAGGACCATCTGTGCCAAGGCATCGCCTAGCACATTTTCCAGATTTTCAACGTCGCCATTCCCCATCCAATGGGGGTGGTCCTATGCCAAGCTCTGCTGTCTCAAACCAGTGAGCTGGTTGCTTGGCTTCTTCGTGACGTTGTTGGTATTGGCCATCCAGTGCTTAATGCACCGCCTCTGGCGGTCAGTAAGGATGAAATAGAACGTAGAGTTACGTATGTAACTCCGGTTCTATGAATCCTCGATGACCGCTAGAGTAACAGGTCACTCAGAAGTCTCGTGGTTCGCGAGAAGATTCTGGGAACAGATCCTCTGCCGACACCGGGCTATATAGCCCTAACGGTGTCACGAGGGTCACAGGTGACTTTGTTGATATTGGTACTCGAACTGCGCATGCGCGAGACGGATAAATCTAGTGCTTAATGCACCGCCTCTGGCGGTCATCCAGGATTCATAGAACCGGAGTAAAAGTGTGTGAGGAAAGTTGTGCATACTCCATTTATACAGTACATCTTACCTTAGGAGGTGGATGCCTCTATATCCAAGACGCTGAGTGTCCTTCTTCAGACCATAGGTTCAGACTCTGTTTAGAAGACTTCAGAAAAGCCCAGAATAACACAAGAATGTTTATATATGACAATTCTGCAAAAGCAGACCCTTTATTTTTATTTTATTTTTACATCCATTGGAAAACTGTTTTTACAACTAATCAAATCAAATCAGTTTTATTTGTATAGCCCAATATCACAAATTGACATTTGCCTCAGTGGTCTTTACATTCCATACAATATGATACAATATGATACAATATGACACCCTGCCCTTACACCCTTAGCTCGACTGAGAAAAAACTCCCAGTAAAAAACCCTTTACCGGGATTAAAAAATGTTTGAAGAAATCTCAGTGAGAGTTGACAAAGTGGGGATCTCTCTCCCAGGACGGACATGCTGCAGTAGATGTCATAAGTAGAGAAAAATCACGAAGGAATTTGATCATTGACCAGATGTTTACATGGTAATACTAAATTAAAGTGTGAATAGTGTGGATGCAGGAGGACTTCAGATGCTGCCAGAGGGGGAGCCGTATCCACACCGTCTTGTTCCACCAGGGAAAACTAAGGTTTCCAGCGCCAGGTTTACATCCAACGTCTCCAGGCTGCGTCCTTAACCACTGCAACATCTTACACATTGATGATCCATTCTCAGCTGCTGCCTGAGGGGGGGGGGGGGCGAATCCACACCGTCTCGTCACCACCAGGGAAAACTGGAAGAGGACAGACAGACAACCAATGAGCGGAGCAAAAATTAATTTAAAGATTTAAAGATTGAACAAGCATGCGAGTAGAAAGAGTACTATCCTGATGGACGATGAATCAGTGAGGCAGGGAGGGTCCGTTCCTAGGATGGCTGATTCTGCACAGAACTCAGAGTCAGTCGTGTAGAATGGGGAGTGCTTGGTAAGGCCCTTGAGTTGAGTGGCACCGGGCAAGCGGTCTTCCGTACACCACATTTCCCATGTCCGCCCGTCAGACGGGGATTCGGTGCTGGGCTCTTTGCTCGCCGCTACTGAGGGAATCCTGGTTAGTTTCTTTTCCTCCGCTTAGTAATATGCTTGAGTTTAGCGGGTTTTCTCGTCCGATCTGAGGTCGTGGTCGAATGAGCAGTGGCCAAAGATGGGGAGTCTCTCGGAGCCTGACGTAGCTGGGTACCCCGCCACGTGGAGGGCCCACCCAAACCTACCCAGCCCCAAACCCCCGCTAGAGCAACACCATTGAAGCTTACGCACGCGTAACACGGACGACATGGAGTGCCCAAGGTCCACCAGCAGCCGCGCCCGACTAATATCGACACATGGCAACTATTGCATGGGGCTCTTAGCGTATCGCTGAATTGGAACTCAGATGCAGTTTAATCGGGCATGCAGTTAATTGAGAAGCCCTTTGCAAAGAGGACACAGAGGCCAAAAGGGGAAGGTGCTTGAGCACCACCTGGGCTCTATCTGTGCTCCTGCCCTCATACGACAGTGATTTAGGGGGTCTGTGTGCACGGTGAGTTTAAAAACACTGTTGTCTAAATGCGGAAGTTCTAATAAACGTAAGGGAAAAACTCTCCCATTTTTAGCGAGGCCATTGTCGTGTAAGTTTAAGCTTAAACTAATGGGCCACATTAAACAGAAGTGCTGTCTGTACTTTTAGAGGTGGAGTTAGCCATCGTGGAGAATGCTTGTTGTCAAAATCACTTTCTATCAAAATCAGTAAATATCACCTCAGGATTCGCTAACTGTCTATACTGTGACTGTGCTGAACAAAAACCTGGTGTTAATACAGAGCCTAGGCTCTCTAAACAGGTGGGGTTTAGACTGACCCATCATAGCAAGCAACCATGCTATCGATAAGCTAAGCTACTGATCGGCTTGTACTTTGGCTTTGATAAGTATTTGGTAACACAAATATAGATATTGACCGGCTTTTTGTCACATGCTACAGTACTAGCCTACAAAAAACACATGCTGCCTGTATTTTCATAGCCATAAATCAAAGCCTATATCAATAGCATTGTTACTGGCTACGGTGGGTCGGTCCGAGCCACTTTGTTTAATTTTGACAACATGCATCCTCCAGAATCACTGACTCCACCTTTGAGACACGCTGGGATCAAAAACAGACTTCTGTCTGCCCCCCCACACCCAGGCCTTTTTTTAGGAACAGGATGTGTCCAATTGTTTTAAAAATTGCAACCCCCGTAAAGGCCCAGGCCCCGATCACATCGGTGGCCGTTTATTAAACACCTGCGCAGATCAGTTAGGTCCCATTTTTTATTTGATTTTGAACAGATCTCTCAGTCAGCAGATAGTACCCTCCCTCTGGAAACAGTCCACTATAGTACCCGTTGATAAGTGTAATAATCCTAAATCACTTAACGACTTCAGACCCGTAGCCCTTACTTCCCTGGTCATGAAGCAGTTCGAGAAGCTTGTAAAATCAGAGCTCGTTGAAAAAACCAAGAGCCTTCTAGACCCTGTTCAATTTGCTTACAGGGAGGGAAGAGGCGTCCAGGACGCTACTGCTACTTTTCTTAATCTGCTTTTTAAACACATTGAAGGCAGTAAGAAGCATGCCAGGCTACTTTTTGTCAATTTCTCTTCGGCTTTTAAAACGATCCAGCCCCATGTTCTCGTTGAGAAGCTAATTAACATCTTTAGCCTTGATCCTTGTCTTGTGGGTTGGGTACTGGATTTTTTAACTAAAAGATCCCAAAGTGTTAAGGTGAACACAACAGTGTCTAGCCTTCTGTCCACCTCCACTGGTTGGCCACAGGGCTGTGTTCTCTCTGCTCTTTTCTTTATTTTATACACTGATGACTGTCGCAGTAACCACAACAACCGTTTCATCATCAAATACGCGGATGACTCGGTCATTGTCAGCCTACTCAACAGCGATGAGAATGTGCATGGCCAGGTTACAGAGGACTTCCTGACCTGCTGCAATGATGCGTTCCTTGAACTTGACATCTCAAAAACTAAAGAGCTCTGTATAGATTTCAGACGTGGCCCCCATCCCACCGAGAACACTGTCATCTGTGGCCAGCCTGTGGAAATCGTGTCCAGTTATAAATATCTGGGCACTATCATTAATAATAACTTGAAATGTAATGCAAACACTGAAATGCTGTGCAAGAAAGGCCAGCCACGCCTCTACTGTCTGAGAAAATTGGCTAGATTCAATGTTGACAAAAGCCTGTTGAAATTGTTTTACAGCGCTTACATTCATTCTGTCATCTCCTTCTCTATCATATGCTGGTACGGTAACCTCACTACCAAGGACAAACATTCTCTTGGGAAAATTGTAAAAACTGCTGCGAAAATCACTGGTATCCAGTTAGAAGGCCTTGATCCTTTCTATTGCAAACAGCTGCTCAAAAAATCTAGGTCCATACGACAAGACAGTGCCCACCCTCTTCATTCTGAATATAGGGTGTTGCCATCTGGCCGTCGCCTGTGTGTCCCTACGACCATCAAAAACAGATACAAGTTTTCCTTTGCCCCTGCCTCGATTCGAGCAACCAATGCTGCCTGCAGCAGATAAATGCTGCTATTGTTGATTGGGTTTTTGATTTTTTATATTGCTGATGGTGTTTATGGTACTGTACTGTTGATATTGTTGCTGTTGTGGGCATTGCTGCTGATGGCACTCTGCACTTTATTTTGCTGCTTTTGATTGTTTGCTGTTGACCACATAGCACTTTATCTTGGCACTTTATGATGTTATGTTTCTAGGATTTTATGTTTGATTTATTTTATTTTATGATTTTTTTTATTTTTTTTATTTTTTATTTTCTTTTGATTTTATTCAAAAAGACCTCATGAAAAAACGAGATAGAGGAAGTGTGACCCTGCCCGGAGGAAGCCCGGGGCCCCCGTCTGGAGCCAGGCCCAGAAAGGGGGCCCGCCTGCGAGCGTCTGGTGGCCGGGTCTGCCACGGGGCCCGGCCGGGCACAGCCCGAAGAAGCTACGTGGCACAAACTCCCTCTACAACTGATGGGCCCACCACTCGTCAGAGGAACCGCTGGGGTCGGGTGCGCTGCCTAAAGGGTGGCAGTGAAGGGCGGGGACCACGATGGACCAGACCCGGGCGGCAGAGGCTGGTTTTGGGGACGTGGAACGTCACCTCGCTGTGGGGGAAGGAGCCGGAACTGGTGCGGGAGGTGGAGCGCTACCAATTAGATCTGGTGGGGCTTACCTCCACGCACAGTCTTGGCTCTGGAACCGTACTTCTGGACAGGGGTTGGACTCTATTCTTCTCTGGAGTTGCCCAAGGTGTGAGGCGCCGGGCCGGTGTGGGGATACTCACGAGCCCCCGGCTGGGCGCTACTACGTTGGAGTTTACCCCGGTGGACGAGAGGGTCGCCTCCCTACGCCTCCGGGTTGTGGGGGGGAAGACTCTGACTGTTGTTTGTGCGTATGCACCAAACAGCAGTTCGGAGTATTCGGCCTTCCTGGAGACCCTGAACGGAGTCCTGCATGGGGCTCCGGTAGGGGACTCCATAGTTCTGCTGGGAGACTTTAACGCGCACGTGGGCAATGATGGAGACACCTGGAAAGGCGTGATTGGGAGGAACGGCCTCCCTGATCTGAACCCGAGTGGTCGTTTGTTGTTAGACTTCTGTGCTGGTCATGGTTTGTCTATAACAAACACCATGTTCGAACATAAGGATGCTCATAAGTGTACATGGTACCAGAGCGCCCTAGGCCGAAGGTCGATGATCGATTTTGTGATCGTATCATCTGATCTAAGGCCGCATGTCTCGGACACTCGGGTGAAGAGAGGGGCAGAGCTGTCAACTGATCACCATCTGGTTGTGAGTTGGGTCAAAGGGTGGGGGAAGACTCTGGACAGACCTGGTAAGCCCAAATGGGTAGTGCGGGTGAACTGGGAACGTCTAGCGGAGGCCCCTGTTCAAGAGATCTTTAATTTGCACCTCCTGCAGAGCTTTTCTAGCATCCCTGTGGAGGTTGGGGGCATTGAACCCGAGTGGTCGATTTTCAAAACCTCCATTGCTGAAGCCGCGGCAGGCAGCTGTGGTCTCAAGGTCTTAGGTGCCTCAAGGGGCGGTAACCCTCGAACGCCGTGGTGGACCTCGGTGGTCAGGGAAGCCGTCCGACTGAAGAAGGAGTGCTTCCGGGATATGTTATCTCGGGGGACTCCTGAGGTAGTTGCAAGGTACCGACAGGCCCGAAGGGCTGCAGCTTCTGCCGTGTCAGAGGCAAAGCAGCGGGTGTGGGAGAAGTTCGGAGAAACCATGGAGAAGGACTTTCGGTCGGCACCAAAGTGTTTCTGGAAGACCGTCCGGCACCTCAGGAGGGGGAAGCGGGGAACTATCCAAGCTGTGTACAGTAAGGATGGGACGCTGTTGACCTCAACTGAGGAGGTAGTCGGTCGGTGGAAAGAGCACTTTGAGGAACTCCTGAATCCGACTAACACGCCCTCTATGTTGGAGGCAGAGCTGGAGGCTGATGGGGGATCATCGTCAATTTCCCTGGTGGAAGTCACTGAGGTAGTCAAACAACTCCACAGTGGCAAAGCCCCGGGGGTTGATGAGATCCGTCCAGAAATGCTGAAAGCAATGGGTGTGGAGGGGCTGTCTTGGATGACACGCCTCTTCAACATTGTGTGGAAGTCGGGTACAGTGCCGAAGGAGTGGCAGACCGGGGTGGTGGTTCCTATTTTTAAAAAGGGGGACCAGAGAGTGTGTTCCAACTACCGGGGTATCACACTTCTCAGCCTTCCCGGCAAAGTCTACTCCAAGGTGCTGGAAAGGAGGGTTCGGCCGATAGTCGAACCTCAGATTGAAGAGGAACAATGCGGATTCCGTCCTGGCCGTGGAACAACGGACCAGCTCTTCACTCTCGCAAGGATCCTAGAGGGAGCTTGGGAGTTTGCTCATCCAGTCTACATGTGTTTTGTAGATCTGGAGAAGGCTTATGACCGGGTTCCCTGGGAGATACTGTGGGGGGTGCTGCGGGAGTATGGGGTGAGGGTGTCTCTTCTCAGGGCCATCCAATCTCTGTACGCTCAAAGCGAGAGCTGTGTACGGGTTCTCGGTAGTAAGTCAGACTCGTTTCCGGTGGGGGTTGGCCTCCGCCAGGGCTGCGCTTTATCACCAATCCTGTTTGTGATATTTATGGACAGGATATCAAGGCGTAGTCGTGGTGGGGAGGGGTTGCAGTTTGGTGGTCTGAAGATCTCATCTCTGCTGTTTGCGGATGATGTGGTTCTGATGGCATCATCGGCCTGTGACCTTCAGCTCTCATTGGATCGGTTTGCAGCCGAGTGTGAAGCGGTTGGGATGAGGATCAGCACCTCTAAATCGGAGGCCATGGTGCTCAGCAGGAAACCGATGGATTGTCTACTACAGGTAGGGAATGAGACCTTACCCCAAGTGAAGGAGTTCAAGTACCTCAGGGTCTTGTTTGCGAGTGAGGGAACAATGGAGCGTGAGATTGGCCGTAGAATCGGAGCAGCAGGGGCGGTTTTGCACTCGCTTTACCGCACTGTTGTGACGAAAAGAGAGCTGAGTCGTAAGGCAAAGCTTTCGATCTACCGGGCGATCTTTGTTCCTACCCTCACCTATGGTCATGAAGGCTGGGTAATGACCGAAAGAACGAGGTCGCGGGTACAAGCGGCCGAAATGGGCTTTCTCAGGAGGGTGGCTGGCGTCTCCCTTAGAGATAGGGTGAGAAGCTCAGTCATTCGTGAGGAACTCGGGGCAGAGCCGCTACTCCTTTGCGTTGAAAGGAGTCAGTTGAGGTGGTTCGGGCATCTGGTAAGGATGCCCCCAGGGCGCCTCCCCAGGGAGGTGTTCCAGGAGCGTCCAGCTGGGAGGAGGCCTCGGGGCAGACCCAGGACTAGGTGGAGAGATTATATTTCCACGCTGGCCTGGGAACGCCTCGGGATCCCCCAGTCAGAGCTGGTTGAAGTGGCCCGGGAAAGAGAAGTTTGGGGTTCCCTGCTCAAGCTGCTGCCCCCGCGACCCGATTTCGGATAAGCGGTTGAAGATGATGATGATGATGATGATGATGATTTTATTGATTTTATGATTTTATTTTGTGACGGTATGACCTGTGTCTAACTGTCGGAGCTAGAATAACAGTAGTTGAAAGTTGCCCTGGTCTGCCTTCTCAGAGCGGGAACACTCTTTACTAAGAGCCCGAATTCTCTGGTCATATCTTGGGCAAATTTTGCCGTACAGCAAAACTCTATCCCCAGCGTGGCCCTTCTTAATCTGTGGAGGGAAAGGAACTGACTGTGTTGTGTTGGTTTCTCCCTGATTCTTGCACTTTGCACTATAGCGCCCAGGCCTGCATACATGTTGTGATGTCTGCGGCCGTCACTGTTTTGTACTGTTATGTGCTGTCGCCTCTCCTCGCTGTAAACCAATTTGCCCTCTTGGGACACTAATAAAAATCTTGAATCTTGAATCTTGACGTGGCACTGTTAATGTGCAACTTCTCTTTTATCCCTGAACCTGTCTCTCCCTCCCTCTCTCTTCCTGTGTGCTGTTTCTCGTTGCTTATCTGTCACATTGCTGAGGTGAGTCCTCTGTCTCCTGATTTATTCATGATACGACTTTTAATATCATTCACTATGACACCGGAGTCTGCATCTCAAATTAAAATCCTTCAGGCAAAGTGTGTGCCGTGCACCGTGTACAGAATATATATGTGTGGGTGTGTGTGTGTGTGTGTGTGTGTGTGTGTGTGTGTGTGTGTGTGTGTGTGTGTGTGTGTGTGTGTGTGTGTGAGGGAAAAACAAGAGAAAATGTATTGTATCTCCATCGGTTTATCTGCCACAGTTAGGGCAGATGCTTAAATAATCCATTATCTGATTACATGAGGGTGTTGCATGCTTATGCACAATGACAATATTACATGTTTTCTCACAAATATCACAGTGCCGTGTACACAGTATATATATATATATATATATATATATATATATATATATATATATATATATATATATATATATATATATATATAGACGGCATACTATTTTATATATATATATATAAAGTGTATGATCTGTCTTTGTGAATCTCTCTAAGATAATGTGACATTGCAACAATTAGCCAGGTGTAATTGAGTGGGGTACATCATTGTCACTCACTGGCAATTGCAGTGATGGAAAGGCACGTTATTCTAGAGCGTGTGGGTGTTAACTACGAGCGTGGCTCCATGTTTGTCTGCATTTTAATGGGCGCTATAAGCTTTGATGGAACATTAGCAGTTTGTTCATGTGCGTGTGTCAACATATGTGGGTGGAAAAGGTGCGCTTCAGAAGAGCTTTTTCTGTTTAAATGTGTGGGCGGGATTTTGTATGTGTTTATCAGTATATTGGAGAATTTGTCAGTAGCATTTGAGAGTGACAAATATGGGAGGAAAAGCCAAAGCCCGGCCTCTGTAACGCTTTACATTAAGGTCCTTGTAATAAGCATTAGCTAATAGGTAATACGACCCTTAATAAATGCTTACTAACATTCATTTGTGTTAATACAACTATATATAGGTGTTAATAATAACATAATTAACATGTTTTTTGTGAGATAAGACTTTTAAGCCCTTAAAAGAAACCTGTTAACTTTTTCTTAATTGCTTAATAACATAAATAAACGTCTTATGAGTTTCGTAAAGTTGTTAATAACAGCCTTACAAACCCGTTTATTGACTCTTACCAATTAACCTATTATGTCATTGTTAAACTAAGCATGTTTTGAAGCTTTATGAAGGTAACAATAGCTTTATTATTAATATATTAGCAGTATACTATGCTCTTATTAAACTGTTAATTATGCATTTTTTAGGTACGGGATCTAAAGCTAGAACAATGCTTATTAAGGTTCATAAATCCTTTAATATACACTTATTAACAGTTAGTGAGTACTATATGTTGTTGATAAAATGAGAATTAAAAAAACTACATATCCTGTAGATACAATGTTTTAGCGGTGAAGCACATACACAAACTTGACATCTATTAAGGGTCTTATTACCTTTTAACTAATGCTTATTACAAGGATCTTAATATAAAGCCTTACCCAGGCCTTGAATGCACCAGTGTGTTTTTATACTTGGGCTGTATTTTCCTGCTATACACTAGTCTTTTCTTTATGACAGCATGATCACACTTTGTACCTGCTGATTGCAATCTGCCTCCACCTCACACCTGATGCTATTGTTTCCCACTGCCGTAAATGTACCCTGGGTTCCGAATCGCATACTCTTTCTTTTTTCTATTCTACATACTACATCCGACGATAAAAATAATCTAGTAAGGATGCAGTAGGCATACTATTGGGACATACTTTACTTTTTTTTATTTCATCATAACATTGCGCCTTGATCTTGCCTCTTGCTTTTACAGTCCCCTACAAAAGTATTGGAATGGTGAGGCCAATTCCTTTATTTTAGCTGTAGACTGGAAACATTTGGGTTTGACACCAAAATATGAATATGAGACAATAAATCAACATTTCAGCTTTCATTTCCAGGTATTTGCATCTGGATCTGATACACAACTGTGAAGATAGCTTTTTTGTGAAGGAACACCACATTTTTAGGTGAGCAAAAGTATTGGAACAGATAGACCTAGACCTAAATAAAAAGACTTAATATATATAGGGGAGAACGGGGGAATCTGAGGCATCGGGTAATGTGAGCCACCCCCTGTATCTAGGCAACGAAAAACATTTGTGGTCATGTGAGATGTTTTCAAGCCCCTCTCATTTCCCCATGGCGCTGAAAGAGAGGACCTCATGGTGCTGTGGTAAGCATGTTTTTTTCACCAAAATAGGTATTTTGCATGTAAAAGTAAATGTTCTTGCTGTCAACTTAATCAACTGTTGTGCCAAAGCAAATGTATTCACGTAGAAAAACTTCTATCATACGTGTTGATGAACTACCAACATATGAAACCATGTGATGCTGATAACTGAAGATTAGCCTGAAATGCTAAGAGAGGTATTTTTTTCTCAAATTGTGGTGGTGGGGGAAAGTGAGCCAAATTCTGTGGGGGAAAGTGAGCCACTGTTTCACTTTCCCCCACAATGAGGAACAAGTTAAGTTTAGTCTTAAACATATTTTAATGTAATATTACGTAACATATGTTTTATTTTAATGTCATACACATTGTAGAAAAGCCATCATGCCAAGGAAATACACCAGGAAGACGACCTGGGGCAACCACACGGAAAGAGCACCTTCTCATCTTTCCCTGTAACCTTCAGGGCTGGAATGTAGAGTAGGCCTAGTTGTAGAGTATGACAGGCTGATGTTATAATCCAGTTGGGTCTTCTCCTGTGTTCTGAGTCCCAGGCTGTTCTCGCTAGTTCTGATTTTCCTATGCTTTGACCCCCAGACACTAGCTGGCTCTATGGGTCCTGTGTTCTGACCCCCAGACTGTGTTCTAATCTAACTGGTTCTATCTTTCATTTGAATCTTATTAAAATCTTTTGAATTATAATATGTTGTATTTGATTTTGTTCGGAGTTACTTTCAAGTGTTTAGAAAATTTGCTTTGCTTAATTGACCAAACCCCATCATTCTTTTACTAGTCCGACATTAGTTCTGGAATGTGTGGCTAGCTTTCAGGATTCTTACTGTTACAATATGTGTTGTTATGGTAGTTTCAGAGTAGAGAAAGTAAGTGGATCAGTTCATAGACGGATTATGAGATAATGGGCCCCTGGGCACAAACTCTTAATGGGCCCCCCACTCCTCCCTATCCAGTCAGATACACTGACTTTTCCACACAGATACAATTAATGGCAAAAACATATTAAGGAAGTCAGTGTTTCCCACAGGGTTTTGGGATACTGTTGGAGGGACCGTGGTCCTTGTCGGGAGGTTCGGGGGCATGCCCCCCCGGATTTTTTTTTTACCTTTTTAAAGTAAAATGCATCTTTGAGATGAAATTTTAGAGGCTATATCAAATCCTGATATGCAGAAGGAACATTATTTTTAAGATTTTTTTTAAACAGGCATCACTCTTTACTCTGCAACTGTAAAACAGTACAGTAGATTGGTCTGCAGACCCATGTTCTATGATGGAGGGGCCCATGTCAACAGATAAAGGGTGGATAGCTACTTTATATGAACAGTATATAATTTACATATAGAAAGCTTATTTCTGTATGTGTGAGGGGGCCGTTAAGGCCCCTCATGGAGCCCCTTAGACAGAGCTACTAATAATGTTGTTTTTAACTTGCTTTTTTATTTCTCCCCTACTAGTTGAGGGGCCCATGATGATTTCTATCTTGTTATATTTTAACGAGTATCCTTATATCTAGGCTATTCTTTTTTGGACCCTGTTATTGACATGAGTGACTGAGCTCTTTGACTATGCAACATGACAAGTTACTTTCAGTATCTCTGGCTTAGGGCCCCCCTGAGCCCTTGGGCCCCTGGGTCTGTGTCCGCTGTGCCCGTGCAGTAATCCACCCCTGGATTAGTTTACCCCACAGCTGGGGTAAAGTGAGCCACATGACAACTTTTTTAAGGTCAAGGTCACTTTTATTTATATAGCACCTTATAAGAACCTAAATTCACCAAAGTGCTTTACATAAAATACATAAATTAAAATACAACAGCACACATTAAAAAACACTTACAGCAATGACACAAAACAATTCATTAAAACGTAAAAGCCTGTGAAAAAAGGTGAGTTTTAAGAGTGGACTTGAAGGTTTAAAACAATCATATTTTCATTGCCCTTTATCTTGAAAAAATTCTGCTAATTCCCATTTCTAGGAAACACCCTGAATTAATGGGAAATGTGTAAATTTGAGTGATAAATAATTTTAGCTCCCTTAGAGGGGAGCAAATGTAAAAAGTGGCTCAGATTACCCCGTTATCCCCATATATATTTTTTTAATATATTTTTTTGGCATTTTTATGCTTTAATGATAGTGTAGAGACAGAGTTGAAATGGGGCAGAGAGGGGAGTGACATGCAGAGAACGACCGCGGGCTGGAATCAAACCCGGGTCCGCTGCTGGCCGAGGCCCATGGGGGGGGGACTCCCTACCAACTGAGCTAAGGGCGCCCCCAAGACTTAATATTTTGTCACAAATCCTTTGCTTGCAATAACTGCATCAAGCCTGTGACCCATTGACATCACACAACTTTTGCATTCTTCTTTTGTGATGCTTTTCCTGGATTTCACCGCAGCCTCATTCAGTTGCTGTTTGTTTTGGGGGGTTACTCCCTTCGGTCTCCTCTTTAGCAGGTGAAATGCATGATCTATAGCGTTTAAGTCTGGAGATTGACTTGACCAGTCTAAAACCTTCCACTTTTTGCCCCTGATGAACTCCTTTGTTGTTTTTGCAGTTGTTTAGGGTCATTACCTTGCTCCATGATGAAGGATCTGCTAATCAGTTTGGTTGCATCTTTCTTTAAATTGGCAGACGAAATGTTTCTGTAGACTTCTGAGTTAATTTTGCTGCTGCCATCATGTGTTACTGTGTTGTTGTCAAGATGAACCTTTACCAAAGTGTTGGAAAGGCTAAAGTTTGGAGAAGGAAAGGATCTTCTCATGATCCAAACATACAAGCTCATCTGTGAAACACGGTGGAGGCAATGTCATGGCTTGGGCTTGCATGGCTTCCTCTGGGACGGGCTCATTATTCTTCATTGATGATGTAACACATGATGGCAACAGCAAAAGGAACTTAGAAGTTTACAGAAACATTGTGTCTGCCAATTTAATGACATATGCAACCAAACTGATTGGAAGATCCTTCATGATGCAGCAAGATAATGACCCAAAACACACTGCAAAACGACAAAGGAGTTATTCAGGGGCAGGAAATGGAAGGTTTTAGACTGGCCAGGTCAATCTCCAGACTTAAATCCTATAGAGCAGGCATTTTACCTGATTAAGATGGGTAACCCCCCAAAACAAACAGCAACTGAAAGAAGCTGCGGTGAAAGCCTAGAAAAGCATCACAAAAGAAGAATGCAAAAGTTTGGTGATGTCAATCAACAGGCTTGATGCAGTTATTGCAAGAGAAGAATTTGCAACAAAATATTAAGTTTCATTCACTTTAATTTATTTTATGTCTGTTCCAATGCTTTTGCTCACCTAAAATGTGGTGTTCCTTTAAAAATAATGCTATCTCATGTGTTGTGTATCAGATCCAGATGTAAATACCTGGAAATGGAAGCTGAAATCTTGATCTATTGGCTCATATTCATATTTTGGTGTCAAACCCAAATGTTTTCAGTCTACAGCAAAAATACAGGAATTGGCCTAACTGTTCCAATACTTTTGTAGGGGACTGTATATCCATCGCATCCCTGTTTGTTTTCATATGGAGGCTTCGGTGATGTGACGTCACTTCAGGTTCGCACTGGATTATTGGTCAGAATCGCCCAAATAGGATGCTGTTTTCAACACTAAAAATCTTGGCCTGATGTAGTAGACATCTGGGTCTGTCTAACCATCCTAAATATGGCCACAAGAATTTGGACATCCTAAATCTTTTTTCTTCCATACTAAATAGTAGAAAGTATGCGATTCGGAACACAGGGTCAAGCTTCTTTTCTCTTGCTCACAGTTCCACAATGAGAGATTGTTGCCCGGATCTTGAAAGCTACCACACTTACAACCATACAGTGGTTTGAATCATTGATATGCAAGTGCTATTTGTATCAAATGGAGTGCTTCAGCAGTGGCAAGGGCATAGATGGAAAGATTGAAGAGGGGTTCATCTAATTTTAAAAAACTAGAATTCTACCTCTGTGAGATATGTAAAATTGCAGAACACAAAAAGTCCAGTGGTGGTTGCCTATGCATTTAAAGAAAGTAAAGCTCCTAAGAAGCTACACGTTCGTACACAGTTCATCTTTGCGTCAGGGTGGACATTTGTGCGATCTTTAAAAAGATATCCCTCAAAGCGTTCTTGAGATATTGTATTCACATAAGGCGAGGTCACCGTGACCTTGACCTTTGACCTCCACAACTTAGACTATTCATCATTGAATTAGAGTGGACATTTGTGCAAACTTTAAAAAAAAATCCCTAAAAATTGTCCATGAGAATTCGCACTCACAAGAATAGCCTGGACCGACAGACGGACCGACAGACGGACCATCTGAAAAACATAATGCCTTGAGACACATGAACACTATTTGTTGTAATTGAGAGTGCATGGAACAAGTCAGCAACTGACCAGAGGAGTCTAAGGCTAAGAGTAATTTGACCTTTTGACACTCCAAAACCTGACGAAAGCACCTATACACTGACCATTCATGTGTATAAAAAAATCAATGGTCTTGAATAAGATGCAGTTAAAGATCCCATCTCAAATGGTGCAAGGTGTCAATGTAGCATAAGGTCATAATAGGTGTTAACACACAAATAAATTATATATACAATATATATATATACATATATTTATGCATGTGATCTTAAAAGGCCTTCTTGTGTTGTGTCTGTCTGCTCTGGGGGGGAAAGAAGTCATTATGTGTGTTACCGCTGGCCTTCCTCTTACCCATAATGCCGCATTGCTCCCTGCTAACAAATACCCCAAGGACAATAGAGAGAGGGGACGACAAAGGATGAAGATGAAGAGGAGGGTGGTGGGTCCCCGGCTCAGCAGTGTCCCCTCCATGCTGGCTGGGGCTTTTTTGATGTTGAGAAGAACTCGGAGTGGGCTAGGGTTTTTTAATGCTATGCAACTTTGAAGATGGGAGTGTTTGAAGTTATGCATGAGTTGGACTCATTTCCAGCTTCTTCCTGATTTGTTTTTGTTGTTTTTTTTCACCATCTCTTTCTTCTCTTGGAGCATTTTTTTCATGAGAGGCAGAAGTTCTGTGTGTTTGAAGCAAAGGAATGTTTCAAGGGTATATACTGTATCTGCTGAAGCGCCCATTGTGCTAGTGGTCTTTACTTTACGCCTTAATTGAGTCTCTTATATAATGGCTGCTGCAACGTTGCTTCATTTCCTCTCTCCAACAGAATGTGTATTCTCTCCTTTTGAAACTGTTCACAGATTTGAACAGGAGAATATATGAGATAACTAGTAGGGCTGTAACGATATGTGTATCGAACTGAGAATCGTGATACACAGAGCCACGATCCCGCATTGCGATGTGAGAAGGCAAAATCATTTATTTTTTTGGCTGTAGTTTTGGATAAAAGGTTTGGTGAAGGGAGTTCAATATTTTAATTTTTTCAACAGTTTTATTTTGTTACAGAGAAGAGAGAAATGTTATATATTTGGTTATTTATTTATTCATGTTGCTTATGAATAATGTAACATTTGATAACAAATAACCTGAACAGATTTGAACATTGAGTTCAAATCTGTTCAGGTTATTTGTTATCAAATGTTACATTAAGTTAAATGTTCTTATAAATGTTATTTAAATAAAATGCTGTTTTCAAATTTCAAAAATCGCTGCATGTATTGAATCGTGGGTCAAAAATCGTGACACAAAACGAATCGTGAACTTTTGTATTGTTACAGCACTAATAACTAGTGGATTGGTTTCAGTTCAGATCTAAAATGACTTCTGATGTGGAGGGATTTAATTTACTACATAAAACTTTTCAAAGAGGAATTCATTAAATGTATTCGACCTTTGAACCACTTGACCAGTAGTTTAACCCATTGATGACTATGGCAATCTAGGATGCATGTCCTTAATGCCGGAGGGTTTCCTGCAAAAATAGTGAAAATTGTCGACGTCTACCAAAACCTTAATATCTAAGCCTGTGTAGCACATAGAAACATTAAATAAAATACATGTTAAAGGTAAGGTTCACAGGTTTTATTTAAACATGCTCCCTTAGCGCTTACAAACCAACAAATCTTTCAAAAAATCGTCAAAATTAGATGGGGGAGAAAAAAATAATAATAATATAAAATATTTAAAAATAATGTGCTAAATGAGGTTATAATCCTGCTTCTTTTTAGAATGGATTGTAGTGACTGAGTGTGCAGTGGAGGGATAAAGATAGATAGATATAGGAATGAGGATATAGCTTTATTTTATTATTTAGTTCAATTATCACTGGCACCATAAATCCGACTTCCCAGTACAACTGGAACGCAGAATGACTCCCGCTGTCGGGAGCCGATCAGCTGGTCCAAACGGCTGTATACCACGGAGATGGTACTGAAACTTAACTATCGCCTGGCTGGGCTGAATTTGAGTTGGAGCAGCAACATATAGCCTAAATTCTTAAATATCGTTAATAAATAGATGCAATGTGTTGTGTGATTTTCGTAAGTAGCCTATAGTAGACCTTGATTCTGCGCTCCGAACGCCACTAACTGTTCTGTAATACACTATCGCAGACACAGCTGGCTCATTTTTTAAATTTTTTCTATTGACTTGATTTTCGGCAAACCACACAACATTTGGCTGGTCACGTGGTCTTAAAAGAATCAACAAAACCCACCTCATGTGTATTTGAACCAATGACGGTGCATTGTATGCTGCGCACGTTATGAAAATTAGATAAAGTAACAATGCTGCACTACGCAGCAGCCGGCAGGAGATACAATGTAGCGTCGCGCAGCAGCCGTCATCAATGGGTTAAAGTGGTTAATGTTTACAAGCATAATTGTATGACGCTTTTCTTTTCTCTTTTCTCCGGCTGCACTACATTATAGCATTTATGAGTATACTGTAAACACATATGGCCAAAGGTGGAGTCAGCGATTCTAGAGAACACTTGTTGTCAAAATCACTTCTTGTTAAAATCGGTGAATATCTCCTCACAATTTGCTATCCAGGGCCGCCAACACAAATGGATGCCCCTCCCTCCCCTTGAAAAGGTCCAGTCAGTGGGCCCCCTTCAATCACTCCTAAACACTTACAAGTTTTCGGAGAAAGACTCATTATCTTATCAATGATTAAGTTCACAGAAAAATTACAAACACACTGTTCATGAAAGACTAACATGATCTCAAGAAATGACTGCATGTATAGTATAAGTAGTAAGTTGAAGTCAAATGTATCCAGTAGGGCCGAGATCGTTTATCAGCCTGTGGCATGTGCCACAGCGACCACTGACATACCATGGCATGTGCCGCTTAGTAACTGTAAATGCCGGTCCCAACAATGGTAGGCTATAGGGGAGAACGGGGTAATCTGAGCCATTTGCTCCCCTCTAAGCGAGCTAAAATTATTTATCACTCAAATGTACACATTTCCCATTAATTCCGGATGTTTCCTAGAAATGGGCATAAGCAGATTTTTTTCCAGACAAAGGGCAGTGAAAATATGATTGTTTTAAAAAAAGTTGTCATGTGGCTCACTTTACCCCAGCTGTGGGGTAAACTGATCCACTTACTTTTTCCACTCTGAAACTACCATAACAACACATATTGTAACAGTAAGAATCCTGAAAGCTAGCCACACATTCCAGAACTAATGTCGGACTAGTACAAGAATAATGGGGTTTGGTCAATTAAGCAAAGCAAATTGTCTTAACACTTGAAAGTAACTCTGAACAAAATCAAATACAACATATTATAATTCAAAATGTTCTAATAAGATTCAAATGAAAGAGAGGACCAGTTAGATTAGAACACAGTCTGGGGGTCAGAACACAGGACCCATAGAGCCAGCTAGTGTCTGGGGGTCAAAGCATAGGAAAATCAGAACCAGCAAGAACAGCCTGGGACTCAGAACACAGGACCCAACTGGATTATAACATCAGCCTGTCATACTCTAACTAGGCCTACTCTACATTCCAGCCCTGAAGGTTACAGGGAAAGATGAGAAGGTGCTCTTTCCGTGTGGTTGCCCCAGGTCGTCTTCCTGGTGTATTTCCTTGGCATGATGGCTTTTCTACAATGTGTATGACATTAAAATAAAACATGTCATGTAATATTACGTTACAATATGTTTAAGACTAAACTTAACTTGTGCCTCATGGTGGGGGAAAGTGAGACAGTGGCTCACTTTCCCCCACAGCATTTGGCTCACTTTCCCCCACCACCACAATTTGAGAAAAAACTACCTCTCTTAGCATTTCAGGCTAATCTTCAGTTATCAGCATCACATGGTTTCATATGTTGGTAGTTCATCAACACGTATGATAGAAGTTTTTCTACGTAAATACATTTGCTTTGGCACAACAGTTGATTAAGTTGACAGCAAGAAAATTAACTTTTACATGCAAAATACCTATTTTGGTGAAAAAAACATGCTTACCACAGCACCATGAGGTCCTCTCTTTCAGGGCCATGGGGAAATGAGAGGGGCTTGAAAACATATATCTCACATGACCACAAATGTTTTCCGTTGCCTAGATACAGGGGGTGGCTCGCATTACCCGGTGCCTCAGATTCCCCCGTTCTCCCCTATATTTTTAAATTTTGATTTTTAAATAATTTATTTTTTACATTTTATTGACAGTTGGCCAACAATGGTATACTGTTGGTCCTTGCACTCTCTACATCATACCAGCATGCCCCGCCTCCCCCTAAAGTTTCACAACAAGTATTATCGTAAATGTAAAGCTATATATATTTGGTCTTTACTGACACTATATCACAACATAACACCGTATAAAGGGATGTTTATGTGTTTGGGTCCGTTCTGTTGTTAGGATATCCGTTAGGATCTGTTTGTTGTTGCTTTTGAAATGACAGAGACTTTTGAAAACAGCCAGACTTGCTGCGGTGACTGTAGTTAGCCTGACAGCAGAGAAACAGTATGTGCCCGTACGAAATGGCAGATACCGTTTTACACAAGTGGCATGCCAGCGGAAAAACGGTAGCTGCAATTATTAATTTGTTTGGCCACTAGTGGACATCAGGACAGCCTGTTAATGCAACACTGGCATTGACATAACATTAGCATTAAATCAAGTTGTTATGGTAAATATCCAGCAGATACAGTTTGTCCAGCAGCTAGCTTCTGCCTGTGTCTATCTGCTACCTACTGAGACTTTCTCAGAGCGCCTTTACAGAAAACAGCTGACTGCTACAGAATTGTGGCCAAAACAATGAGCTGAAAGATGCTATAAAGTTTCTTATTCGTTTAGAATAAATGATATAGCGTATACATTAGGAATGTCTCAATACTCAATATAAATTGAACCGTACAATACGCGTAATTGGTTTTGCAAAAAAAAATAAAAAATCCTGTAGCCAGGTTTTCATTCTTTGTATTTCTATCTGAATTGGCTGTGTTGCATGTGCACAGCATGAGCACCTTTTATGCCAAACTCACACCAAACGACTTCTCACGCCATTTGAGCGTTGCAGACAAATTTCAAATGTCAGAATGAAATAGCAAGTGTCTTGCTTGAGGTGCATGCACCCGTTATCTCAATCGTTTGGTGTGAGGTGGTCACCCGACCAGATTACAGTCTTTTTCCCGTCTTGATGTTATGACAAAATCAAACAGGTTTGATATGATCGTGACTCTTTAGCGTTGGCTCATGGGAATAGGGAAGTAAAATGATGTGAACACACTCAACAGCACCGTGCCCTCTCCCCAGCAAACAGGACGAAGGAGGAGCAGCATTTGGCGCAACCTGTGCCTGCCTGAGAATCACTTTTTTCGGACACTATACCTGGCAGACTCCGCTGGAGAACTAGGCTGACAACTCTGCAACCTTTAGTTGATTGAAATAACCCTTTAGCCCCGGTAGCAGGATTTGAAATAATCATAATCTCAAAAGGAATCTAGTTGTGGTCTTGCAAATATAGGATCCCCTGTCTTTGCAAAATCTCATTCTGTGAGTAAAAACTCAGAGACTAATGACTGATTGTGTTCAGGTGTGAGTTGATTGTCTTTAGATGTGAGAAGGTGTCAGACTTAAGTCTTCTTAAAGTCTTTTCAGAGTATTAGTAAACAAACAACAAAGTCAGATTTGTTGTTCCTCTAATCAAAATCAAAATAATATAAATTTTCTTTCTCCTTATGCACAAAATGCGATCAACCGAAACCGTGACCCAAGAACCGAGGTTCGTATTGAACGGTGGCCTAACATTATTGTGGCATCCCTAGTATAAATCTATGGTTTCAAATGCAAGTATTAAAGGAACTCGTGAAAATCTTTTCATAGTGTGTGAACCACGCCAGGATGGTAATAAACATTGCCAACATGTATTTGGTCCTGTCCAATCAGAAGAAACATATTTAAAAATGTGTGCAATGCTATCCTACAGCATCTATTTTCTTTTAGCTCAACAACTTGTCTCTCCCAATAATAAACAGCACGGAGCTGCACCATCTATTCCTTCACTCGCTGGCTGCTCTCTGCCTCTTGTCAGTAAAAGACAATCGATGTGAATCCTTCCCCCCTTTTAAAAGAACGCTGCAGCCCATTTGGGTTGGTTCTACGGGTGGTGATAGTTCTGTTCAATATTAAGGATTAGGCTTGTGACAGATGCACAGAGGAGGAGGAACCATTATCCCCATTGTCGTGTGAAGCTGGAGAGGGAGCGGTTTTTGGATCTCTGTGATGTGCACTTTTTAATGAGGCCCATTAAAATCAAGTGGCAGTCCCTCACAAGGAAAAAGTTGCTTGGTGTTTAATAGTTCCACCGCAAAAGCTTACATAAGCCCCCCCTTTAATTCAGGGAGCTCGGGCACTCTTTCCTGGGCAGCGCCTGGAGAAAGGCTCTCCCCTTGCCTCCACCGAGAGGCACGCAACACAGCAATTAGCCCGTCCTCTGGAGTCTTCATTAGGGAGCCACGTCGACCTGAAGACGAACGCGTGAGAGGACCACACGTCGGTCAACAAGCCAAACAAAAATAGATGAAAAAGATATACAGGCTCCCAATTAATTACAGACTCCAAATGAGCATCCAAGAAGTAGCAGGCATGAAGTCAGGCAGGGCTGGTTTAACTGGAGTGGAATGATGGAGCGCTGCCACTAGTTTATACTCTTTTCTTTCATTCTTTCTTTTCACGTTCAGAGCTCACTGTAGAGATGTGGGAGGAACGCTTACCAAGCAGCTCCTCACAGCGCCCTGGGGCCGACTGTTTCCCAGTGATCTTTAGGTTGTACGCTATATGTTCTTTAATTAGCCCATGACTGACTGTGAGGGACTATTGTATCCGCTGGCTTATCATTTGGTTAATTGGCATTCAGTGCATTCACTCCTTGTGTGTGTGTGTGTGTGTGTGTGTGTGTGTGTGTGTGTGTGTGTGTGTGTGTGTGTGTGTGTGTGTGTGTGTGTGTGTGTGTGTGTGTGTGTGTGTGTGTGTGTGGGTGGGTGGGTGGGTGTGTGTCAGTGGTGTAAAGAATTCCTGAAATCCATCCTTCCATACTTGAGTAGAAATACATTACTAGAAAAATTACTCATATACAAGTTACAAGTCACTAATGACAATACCACTGGAGTAAAAGTAAGTATCTGATCTTAAAGTATTTAAGTATCAAGAGTATTAGGCTCATATGTCATGTATAATGCTCAAAGATGCACTAGGTAGAGCTTAAGAAGTAGTGGAGGAAGGATTCAGAAAACCTTCACAGTAAAAGTACAAACACTGAGAACTATTCTGGTTCAAGTAAAGTATGATCAGGAAAACGTACTTACAGATTTAGAAATACATGCCATTTTCGGGTGCTCCGGTGGCGTAGTGGATAGAGTGCATACCATATTGGCTCTGGCCTTCGTTGCAGTGGTCGTGGGTTAAAATCTGCCCCGTGGACCTTTATTGCAGTGCAGATCATCCCCCCCTCTCTCTCTGTCTCCCCATTTCAACATTTGTACTATCTAATAAAGTTTGAAAATGCCCAAAAATAATCTTTTAAAAAAAAAGACATGACGTGACATTTTCAACAGCCAATTAATGTGTGTCAGTGTTGGGTATAGCGTACACATCTTAATTGGTAAAGTGACTAACTTCAGTTATCGGGTAAATGGTAGAGGAGTAAAAAGTTGAATATTTCCCATTGAACTGTGGTGGATTAGAATGATTTAGTAGCATTAAAAGAAAACATTAAAGTGAAGTACAAGTGCCTCAAACGTGTGCTTAAGTTACAGTACTAGAGTAAATGTATTTATTTACATTTACACCTCTGCTTATCATTCATTTGGTTAATTGGCATCCAGTACATGTGCTCCTGTGTGTGTGTGTGTGTGTGTGTGTGTGTGTGTGTGTGTGTGTGTGTGTGTGTGTGTGTGTGTGTGTGTGTGTGTGTGTGTGTATTTGTGTGTGTGTGCGCTGGGTTCTACCTGCTTTTGTTCCACCTTTTTCCCCTCACTGTGAAGCAGGTATCTTGCCTCCGTGGCCGTGGTGACGAGGAATGACATCGGAGAGCAGGACAATAGACAATTGCCATGGTGACGGTATGTGTGTGACGTTATGCGTTGGTGTGTGTGGTGTGTGTTTATAGACAGTATAAAGACCAGGCTATGACGCTGAGTATGTCTGTAATAGCTGTTGGTAGCGTGATGACAAAACCATGAATGACAAGGTGGCGGTATATAGCGTCTTGATGGGTGATGAGTCTTATGACGGGGGGATGAGCATCACAGTGCTGAGAGTGATGCCCCACACTAGAGGGCTGCTCCTGGATCAGATTACAGACCCGGTCTGCAAGGCACAAGACAGCAGCCTCTCGTTAACTTTAATGAGATAAAGACATGGCCCTGCTCTTTGTCTGGGGAGTTCTTCTCTTTTTACATTCAAGTGTGTGTGTGTGTGTGTGTGTGTGTGTGTGTGTGTGTGTGTGTGTGTGTGTGTGTGTGTGTGTGTGTGTGTGTGTGTGTGTGTGCGCGCTCGCTCATGTGTCTTGGAGGAATGCTGTTCTGCCCGCAACCACAGAAACCTCACGAAACACAAACAGCATAATGCCATGTATAAAAGGAGAATGTCGATGTTGATCACCTTGATTTTCTTTGTTTGTTAGAGTTGTGCATTAACCATGTTTGCACTGTATACTGTATACCGTTGATGTTTAGCAATGCTCTTGCTTTCATAAGACCTTGACAGCTGACACCCATATACCCATGCTACTTTGCATCTTTGTGAAAAAAAATTAAATAATGTGTGTGCACTCGCAAACCAATATATCTTATCGCACACATCTATTTGTGTGTGTCGGTGAGGTAGTGTAGTTGGCTGCATACATGGGCACCGTGCCAGCCTTTAAGTGACAGCACCCCCTCTCGTTGGCGCATCTTTGTCTCAGAGACTAATGGCACAGAGAGAATCAATTACCGCCATAACGCTGGTGCTATGCCAGAGCTGCTGGGCCATTGAGGACAATTCACACACAGTGAGCCATTCTCATGCAACCCTTCCTGTTTTTAACCCTGCTCCCATCTCAACCAATGGCTGCCTCCGAAGACTTGTGACATGACTCTTCTCTTTCCCATCAGAAGGGCCTGTGTGGAGCACCGCAAGGGAGAAGGCGCCCATTCCAGACACGCCCCACAAGGCCACAGTCACACAAAGGTTGCGTTCCGAATCGCATACTTTCTACTATATAGTATGTAGAAAAAAGATTTAGGTTGCGTTCCGAATCGCATACTCTTTCTTTTTTCTATTCTACATACTACATCCAACGATAAAAAGAATGTAGTTAGAGTGCAGTAGCCATACTATTGGGACATACTTTTCTCTCTTATTTCATCATAACATTGCACCTTGATCTTGCCTCTTGCTTTTATATCCGTCGCATCCCCGTCACTTCACGTGCGCGCTGGATTGTGGGTCAGAATCGCCCAAATAGGATGCACTTTTCAACACTAACAATCTTGGCCGCATGAAGTAGGACATCCGGGTACTTCTAACCATCCTAAATCTGGCCACAAGAATCGGGACATCCTTTTTTCTACATACTAAATAGTAGAAAGTATGCGATTCGGAACGCAACCTTAGGATGTCCCGATTCTTGTGGCCAGATTTAGGATGGTTAGAAGTACCCGGATGTCCTACTTCATGCGGCCAAGATTGTTAGTGTTGAAAAGTGCATCCTATTTGGGCGATTCTGACCCACAATCCAGTGTGCATGTGAAGTGACGTAACATCGACGAAGCCTCCATATGAAAACAGACGGGGATGCGACGGATATAAAAGCAAGAGGCAAGATCAAGGGGCAATGTTATGATGAAATAAGAGAGTAAAGTATGTCCCAATAGTATGCCTACTGCATCCTAACTAGATTCGTCGGATGTAGTATGTAGTATAGAAAAAAGAAAGAGTATGCAATTCGGAACCAGCCAGGCTAGACAAGGACACCCTGAGGCTTAGAAACATGGCTCAAACCCTGCGTTCCAATCCCCATACTTCCCTACTATTTAGTATGCCAGAAAAAGATTTAGGATATCCCAATACATGCACATCAATTGTAGTATGCTGAAAATACATCAGTGCCCCACTAACTCCGATATAGCATTTTGGAGTATTCGTCAATTTTCATTTCATTTACTTCTTTTCATTCGCTTTTAAATGTTTTCTAATGTGTTTTATGTATTTTAATCTTGCCCCTGTGAAGCACTTTGAATGGCTTTGTGTCTGAATTGTGCTATATAAATAAACTTGCCTTGCCTTGCCTTGTACTTTAGTATGTAGTGTAGTAAAAAGAAAAAAGTATGTGATTAGGAACGCAGGGCAACTGTCGGTGATCACGTTTTATTCTGGGTAATACAGCAGCAGGTTTATACCAGGTGGATTATGATTGTTCATCATTAATCTGTCAATAGGAGTGCACTGCTAAGTAGTTTGAAACGTTTTAAACGTAATAATTTTGAAGAAATGTAATCCAATCACAAATGTGACACTTTGTTTCTATTTTAATTGTACACATTGTTATAATCTACTTCTAACAAAAATAAGCATTGTTGTTGAAGTTGTCACTTTGGGCTCTGGGTTAGTGTGACAGCATCTCTCTCCCTGTCTGCTGAAATATTTCCCTTTGTATATGTTCAAACTCACATTTGATACTTATCCTGCCAAAAGTTGAAAATAATTCTCTATAAAATACAAAAATGTTAACAGTCACAACAACACAACAAAACACAAATGAATACAAAATTTCTGTAATAGAGGAAAAATGCTGTCTTCAAGCAGCGAGGTATCTAGCATCACCTCAGATCCTTAAGTGTGATAAAACATGATAAAAACCATCAAAACAGACATAGGAAAGGATTTTTATCTGCTCCGCCATTGTAGGCCCATACACATTCACCCATATGTCGCTCTGCACGTGCACCGGTAGCAGTGTTGGGAACGTTACTTTAAAAAAGTAATTAGATATAGTTACTCACTACTTGTTCCAAAAAGTAACTGAGTTAGTAACTGAATTACTTTATAATAGAAGTAACTAGTTACCAGGGAAAGTAACTAATTGCCTTAGCCTTCTGTAAAAAGAAAAAAGTTGCTATGTGTCAACAAATTTGGATTTTTCTGAGCAGTTTTCACAAGTCAGTTGAAATGAGTAGAACAGACAGGTAGGCCTACTTGTAGGCTACATAACCTTCAATATTTATTGCACATCAACAGACAGCAAGAGGTTTATCCTGCACTTCAAGTATTTTGTTCTCAACAAAAGTAGTAGAGGAAACTGCTGAATGTACCGTGCTGATCTGCTAATGTCACTGGATTCACTTCAGGGGTGTCGGCTAAAACACCACTTAAGGCCAAAAACGTCAGACTATGAAGAATGAGACGATGAGAGGAGGAGTATAGGATTTATCCGCTGTTTATTTCCTTCTTTAACATGCACAGCAGCATACAGATCCCAGGAGAAGAACAATAGCAACATTCGGCTCGTGATGACAAACTAAACAGCTGTTGCAACCGGCGAATCGCGGCCGTTTAATAACATGCATAAATTATAATTTATAGAGATCGGGAAACTCCATGCACTTACTCACAAGGGCGATGCAAACAAACTCAGGGAGGGCACGTTTCGACCGTGGATTGATAGGTGGTTACTGCAGCAACGTGCACGCTCACACATCAGAGAGAGAAAGAAAAAGAAACTTCACTAAACAGGCGCTCCGGCTGCGGCTGACTGACGTGACGGCGCTAACTGAGTTATAATGTCATCCACACTGAATAAAACACAACTTAAAACACAACGGTCTCCTCACTAGCAGTTTGTGTAGTATTGAGCCAGGGGTGCGTTCGGATTACACAGTTTATTCAATCATTAGTAACGCATCGCATTTAACGTTCAGTAACGATAACGGCGTTGTAACGACGGAAAAAGTAATTAGTTAGATTACCCCGTTACTGAAAAAAGAACGGCGTTACCTAATGCCGTTATTTTAAACGGCGTTATTCCCAACACTGACCGGCAGTGAGACGGGTGCCGGTTTGTAGCTTTCTCTCTTCTAGTTGGTTATTAGTAGTGGGATCGCCGAAAAGTTTATTTGCCGATTACATGCAGAGCGGGTGACTGAGAGATCGGCTTTATGAAACGCGCACATGTGATCACTGTATGAATAAAGAGCGATTCAACACTTATATTAACATAAAGGAATCACTCACCTTTAAATACTTTTCTGGGCACTGCATCTTATAACATGTGGTTTCTCAACAGCAACATAGCACGAGGAGCCACATGAAAAAGTTTGTGGCGGTAGTTAAAGCACATACAGTTAGCACTTTCCACACAGCGACTATCAATATTTGAAAAAAGGCCGTGGAAAGAGAGAAAGGAGTCCCTTTGTGCGACCAGCCAGCCACCAGAAAACAAACAGCGTTCTCAGGCCCTGATCTAGCACGCTGAGCTTTTTCAAATAATCCATCAAACAGGATCAAGATTGTCTGACTTCAAACAGACTGCTAGAGCAGGGAGAGAGGGAGGGAGGGAGGAGGGTTAGACTGAGAGAAAGAGAGGTGGACGCAGGCAGGCATCTGACAAACTCATCTGCAACGTAGAGGAGGAGAAGCAAAGAGCGAAGTGTGGTTAGGAAAACTAAAAGAGATGTCTGTCTTCTGCAGTTACAGTAAATAGCTTTTATATATACTTGGGTTTAAAAGAAGAGGAAGAAGAAATAAAAGCTTCCCTAGCCTGTCTGTCTGTGAGGAGCTGTCTTGGTCTAGACGTGGTAAACGGGGCGACATTTGAAGCCTTGCCAAATAAAAGATGAGCTGCTACTCAAAGGCCCTCCTCTTCACTCTCTTTATTTCCCCCCTCAGTCTCTCTCTCTCTCTCTCTAGCCCTCTGAAGGCACCTGTTTTTTTTTACAGGAGCACAAGCATTAAAAAAAAGTTAGCATCACAGCCCAAAGAAATACTTCTCCATAGTAGTGGGTATCCATCCGTAAAAAGTAGCTTTTGGACAGCTGAATCTTGAATATGTCCTATGGCTGGATGGGGTCAGAATGCCTGCGCTGTCACAAGAAGTAAAACCACCGTCAAGAATACAAAACTTTTTTCCTCTTCCTCATCTCTTCCCCCTGCTTTATTTCTACTGTTATGATAACTTCTCATGAAATTTAAATAACATTGTGATCAACTGAGAAGGAGCCGTGTGTGTGTGTGTGTGTGTGTGTGTGTGTGTGTGCGTGCGTGCAAGTGCGTGTGTGTGTGTGGGGGAAGGGGCCCTTTTGGTAGGCCTTTGGTAAATCTTAATTCAAACCAGTGTACTTAACCACTTGCCCTAAGGTCTTACAAGGGGCTTTTGAGCATCTCAGGTGCATGTGTCACCTAATAAAGCAATTCATTATAATAATATTATTAATTAATAATTAAAGATAGCAATGGTGATTGAAACATAAGCTTTCCTATTGAGACTTTAAAATGTACAATGACATAAATTGTATGATGGGGCCCAACAACCAATTCTTGCTCCCAGGGTCTTCGATCAGGTTAGTCCGCCCATGTTACTGTTTTTCACATTAACAATGTTTTATCACTTTCAAATCTAATAATGCCAGTGTTATCATCTTTTGTTGATCCTCTATACATATGTACAGGCCTATGTAACCTTATCATACAACATTTCTGCGTGTTATTGTCTGAGCATGTGCACAGTCACAGTCGTGTCAGTCACCAGAACTACAGTAGAAGAGCCTAGGACTTACGGCCTCCACACACATCCTACCTCTACTGCGCGTCTACTGCGCGTCTGCGTCTGACTTTGTCACCGACCGTGTAATCAACCTAGAGCGGGCACACATCCAACCTCAGACGCACTGCTGATGCGCGTCGGAGGCACGTCTGCAGCGACGCTCCCCTTTACCTCAGGAGGAGGAGCCTATTTTTTCTGAGAGCCGCGCGTCTCTCTCGGGTCTCTCTGCTTTAACTGATAGAGAAATACTCTGCTGAGAGTCATATTGACTTCACACCGGCAGCTTTCGCTGCAGTTTCACCATTTACTGATGTGTCCTTTTCAAAATAAAACTTCCAACAAGCAAAAATGTGGCAAAAAATTTAAAAAATAAAAATAAAAGGCAATGGGGCGCACGGATTACTGTCGAGACTCAATATTAGACTCAATATAAATCACATGCATCATAAATGACATGAGAAAACTTAATTTTTAATGGGAATTATCTATGAAAACTTTATATAGAAAGACAGGGCTTTTAGAAGCAGCGCTGCAGCAGCAGCAGCAGCAGTTGAGACGTTGTATGTGTCTGAAAAAAGCGCGAGAGAGGCAGCAGTAAGGTAAGGCGACGCACTCCAGAGGTAGACGCAGGATGTGTGTGGAGGCCGTGACGGGGATTCCGGCCTTCAGCCCACAGGGTGGAGAGTCTACAGTGGCTGGGTAAGGAATGTGTGTGGTGGCCAGACTGGAGACTCATGGGCCAGGCTTTTCTCAGGTCAGTTTTTACGGTAGTCGTGTGGAGAGGACGCTGCATTATCAAGAGGCCTGGTATGGGCTGGGCTTTGATGAGGTTTATGACTCATGTAAGAGCACATGGAAGTTTCTGTGGACTAATGTCCCTTTTTCCCCTCAGCAGCGACTATCAGGAGTCAGGACATTATTTTAAAAGGAAAGGCCTATCCCCACAATGTCAAGAAAAATGTCCCCACAACATGACTAACACACACACAATCACACTCACAAATAACCATAACCAGAAACAGCTGCATCTAGCAGCAAGAAGGATCAGACACAGTGTGAGAATGTCAACTTAAGAACACTTCCTTAGAAACTTGTTTAAACATGATATTGACAAAATATTGAATTTCTACCAATAGTTAATAGTTGATGATACAATTTAAACCATTAAATGTAAATTAAAAAAATTGTATGTGTGAACCTTTTTTTAATCAATATATTAATAATATTTATTTTAAAAATCATCTACATTCATTAATCCCACACTTTAAATGATTCCCATTTTATCCGAATCGTGCAAGTTTAATTTTTTGGTTTCATTTACATGTAACGGCTGGATCAGGAGGACACAGGCGCGGAGACAGTAACAGTTTTAAGAAGGTTTATTTTGGAAGTAACCAGCAGGGGGTTAGGACCGTGATCCGGGGGGGAGGCTGGCTGTCATGGGGCTCCAGGGAGAGAGCAACGGGGCAAGTCCAGGGAGCTGAGTGTGAGCATGCTAGAGCAGGCAGGCAGGGGGGTCCGGGAGGAAGTGCTGGCGGGCGAGGGCTGGAGCTGGTGGCTGGAGTCAGGCCGGAAGAGTGTGTGGAAACAGAATCTACAATCTGGCAGTGTCTGGCAGGTAGGGCCGGGTATATGAAGAGCAGTTGATTGATGATTGATGGCAGCTGTGAAAGCTGGTGATTGACTCCAGCACACCTGACTCCAACCCTGCAATAGACCAGCACATAGACAAGGGTAAAAGGGAAAAACAACACAAGGGCTTGAGGCCCAAGCAGGATCATAACATTACATTCTGGAAGATTAAAGATTAAAGTGACACGTTTACTATTTACAAAGACTACAATCATATCGCTGACATTTAGGTGGACATTTTCAGATCTAAAATTGAAGTCGAGTCAGGGGCTCCGACTGGATTAGTGAAATTTAAACAGAATTTTTTTTAGATGAAATATTCAAACACAGAACATCTCAGCAAGGATAAGCCATGACCACCTATTGGAATTGCGACTCAACTCAGAGGGTTGAATTTATGATCTGAATTTTCCTATAAAAAAAAGTCTAACTTTAAATGAAACAGAAATACTAAAAATGGGGGCGCCCTTAGCTCAGTTGGTAGGGCGTAATGCCAAAAAATATCTTTAAAAAATAAATACTAAAAATGCCATCTATAGAAATGTCAGTGATGGAAATTCTCCCTACATAAATTCAAGCAAATGGTTTTAAAAGTTGAATATGTCAATGCTATAAATTCCATACTAATTGCGATTAATGAAGTCATATTCAGTAGCTTGTAAAAAATACATACATTTGTATTCATTACATTACATGTTTTCTTAGCTGACGCTTTTATCCAAAGCGATTTCCAATAAGTGCATTCAACCATGCTTATATTCCTGCATGTACATTTAATTTTATTAATTTACCTTTATTTATCCTCCAGAGATCAATGACGTTAAGTCAAAAACAACAATACAAACACAACTAGAACTGCAAGCAGTTAGTAGGGGGCCAAGCCTTCCGACGCAACTCGGGACCCGGGCGTCGCAGACCGCGTCGCCGGCCGATCACTTCACGGAATCCGGGGATGTAAAGTTTTTGAATGTGGGATGTTCGGTTTGGGAGTTATAGACCAAAAAGCAAAGAAATAGCATAGAAATAGCCTATAGTGTATGAGGAGATATATACTTTTTGTGTTTTTGGTGCCTCCTTATGGCGACATTTTCCAATTTTTTTTATGAACACTAATAAGGGTAGCATCAACATATGTCTACAATTCAGCAAATGGGCAAATGGGCGTGGCCTATGCCAAAAGATGCAGCTGACTCCAGTGAATCTGTGGATATAACGTTTTTGACTGTGCGATGTTTGGTTGGGGAGTTATAGCAAAATCAAATTGTGAACCTCTCCATTGTAAAGACACTTTTTTGAATGTTCCCGCCTAAACACTTCGAAACAGGAAGTAAAAATGAAAAACTCATTTGTTTAATAAGTCCGGCATACATAAGAATTTCTTGGCCATATTTTTTTTTATAGACTCAGGTATGCCCCATGATAGTGTCCCTTGAGTTTCAAGAAAATCCCTTTTTTTTTTTTTTTTTTACGGATTTTCGCAAATCTTTAAAGCGCTACCGTTTGGTCTTAGAAGAATTATTTGACCAACTATTGCTCGTGGGAGTCGGTAGAGCATAATGCTTTTGGTTTCGTCCAAATTGGGCGAAAACTCTAGGAGGAGTATGTTTTGGTGACTGACACAGTTTTTGCGATGTAGCGAAAAATGCATATATACGCAAATGGGCGTGGCCTATCTCAAAAGATAAATCTGACTTGTGTGCATCTGTGGATATAAAGTTTTTGACTGTCGGACTTTCGGTGTGGGAGTTATAGCCCCAAACGCGTTTTCCTTTGTTGTAGCGCCACCTAGTGGCCGGCATGTCTGAATTTTTTCGTCTGTGTACCAGGCACGGACCTGGATCTAGTCATGCAAGTGGCATGTCCCAACCCTTTACGGGGGCTGCAGCACCAGTTTTACACAACGCCAAACAAGAATAAAAGTCCCAACAAAAACAATAGGGTTCCCTGCCCAGCAGGGCTATGGAACCGCGTTGCTCTGCAAAACGCGGTCCCAGGCCCTTCTCGGGCTTGGCCCCCTAATAAAAGTCACAACAAAAACAATAGGGTTCCCTGCCCAGCAGGGCTATGGAACCGCGTTGCTCTGCAAAACGTGGTCCCAGGCCCTACTCGGGCTTGGCCCCCTAATAATCCCTACAAAAACAATAGGGTTCCCTGCCAAGCAGGGCTTGGGAACCGCGTTGCTCTGTAAAACGCGGTCCCAGGCCCTTCTCGGGCTTGGCCCCCTAATAATCCTTACAAAAACAATAGGGTTCCCTGCCCAGCAGGGCTTGGGAACCGCGTTGCTCTGCATAACGCGGTCCCAGCTCCTGCTCGGGCTTGGCCCCCTAATAATCCTTACAAAAACAATAGGGTTCCCTGCCCAGCAGGGCTTGGGAACCACGTTGCTCTGCTTAACGCGGTCCCAGCTCCTGCTCGGGCTTGGCCCCCTAATAATAATCCTTACAAAGACAATAGGGTTCCCTGCCCAGAAGGGCTTGGGAATCGCGTTGCTCTGCAAAACGCGGTCCCAGCTCCTGCTCGGGCTTGGCCCCCTAATAATCCTTACTAAAACAATAGGGTTCCCTGCCCAGCAGGGCTTGGGAACCGCGTTGCTCTGCATAACGCGGTCCCAGCTCCTGCTCGGGCTTGGCCCCCTAATAATCCTTACAAAAACAATAGGGTTCCCTGCCCAGCAGGGCTTGGGAACCACGTTGCTCTGCTTAACGCGGTCCCAGCTCCTGCTCGGGCTTGGCCCCCTAATAATCCTTACAAAAACAATAGGGTTCCCTGCCCAGCAGGGCTTGGGAACAGCGTTGCTCTGCATAACACGCTCCCAGCTCCTGCTCGGGCTTGGCCCCCTAATAATAAAAATAATCCTTACTAAAACAATAGGGTTCCCTGCCCAGCAGGGCTTGGGAACCGCGTTGCTCTGCATAACGCGGTCCCAGCTCCTGCTCGGGCTTGGCCCCCTAATAATCCTTACAAAAACAATAGGGTTCCCTGCCCAGCAGGGCTTGGGAACCGCGTTGCTCTGCAAAACGCGGTCCAAGCTCCTGCTCGGGCTTGGCCCCCTAACTACAATGAAAATACATAAAAAACACAACAAGCTGTAAAGAGACAAAACAAAACAATTTAAACATTTAGTCAGTGATTTAGTGACTTTGCAATTCAAATTAAATGGGTAAAAGTACAACATAGCCTAATTAAAACACTGACAGGTATAGTTCGGCAGATTTAAGATAATATGTCTAAATCATAATGATAAAGGATATGAGGGTATTTCTTTTATTTGGTTGCTGTAAATTGTTCCAGGAGTCAGGAGCATACTACAATGTACAATGTAGTCTTTCAGATGAGTTGCACTCTTTATCAAGGTTTCTTTCAAACTTGACATAATAAATAATTGAGAATAGTTTGTTTTATCCATATTTTTTTTACCTTTAGTCGATCACAGCCATCTCTTTACGTGCAACACACTTTACGTGTGTGGGCAGATTGATGATGCAAGTTGTATATAATGAAGTAGGCAAAAAAAACAAGACATGACCTCATGATCAATTCATCTGGCCAGCGATTGCCTGTTAAACCAACACCATCACAGGCCTTGGCTCAGTTTACACTGTGTGAATCTTGTCATCATTAACATTCATGAGCCGAGCGGAGGGAAAGTTTGAGATATTGGGCTGCATGGTGTGTACACCGAGTTTCTCTCCACAACTTCTGTGTATGTGTTGTTGTTGTGTGTGTGTGCCGTCTCACCCACCCAAGGGACATTACAACAGTATCTCATTTCACATGAAAAGGGCCCGGGCTCGGAGGGGAACCAAAGCGTTTCTGCAAGAGAGAGAGAGCACTGCCTCCAACATGAACCAGAAATATATATAAAAAATAAAATAGAATTTTTGATTACAGTAACAAGCCCCATAAATTATGCAGGAGGAGTTGAGGATGATTCGCCCATGAAAGACAGCCCCCTTTTAACCTTTTTTTTTCCCGGCAGAGAGAGAGAATGGCCCCTCCCCTTTCTACAGTGAGGCAGAGCAGGAGACTGGGGTCTAGACCATAGGTTGATGCCTTCAGGATGGGGGGGGGGGGTATTTCCAGTCTCAGATAGTGGGAATACATAGTCAAACACCATCATGGTCTCGCCCTGAAACCTGTGGCAATAAGTTGGAAGGGCTCAGCTCCATTTCACTGGTGCCACCCGAGATAGAAGATTCCAATTGATTTGGCTGGTGTCGCCATTTTTTGTCACCATTTAGATTTTTTTTTTTTGCAAGTGAGGACATTTTGCCTGGTCCCCACCTATTCAAATGTATGTTTGAGGGTTAAGACTTGGTTTTAAAGTTCAGGTTAGAATTATGTTTAGGTAAGGGTTAGTGTGAGGGTTGGGGTTAGGCATTTGGTGCTGATGTTTAAGCTTAGGGTTAGGAGCTATAGGGAATGAAGTGTTGTGATAGCTCGGGATTGACCCAAAAGCAAACAGATACCCAGGTAGTCAGTTTAGAACAATGTTTACTTCAGGCTGGGATCCGTAACAGCTGAATGGCGTGGCAAGCAGAGGAAGGTGGACATCCGGAAACCCACAGGCAGGCAAGCAGGAAAGGTGAGCAGCGGAGGCAACTGGCATGGAAGAAAAGAGGAGCAGAGTTACAACTAACTCCAACTGGAGACATGAAAGAAAATAACAAACATGGAAATCCTGATCTCGGGTAATTTACCGCTCTGGCACCAAATGACTGGAGTCCACAGGCTTAAGTAGAGAGGTCTAATTAGCCAACGATCCACACCTGGAGCAGTCTGCCCAGGAGTGCAGCCACGCCCACATGCCAACACAGAGACAAACAAATGGAATAACAAGAGGGACAGACAGACCAGGGAAAACATACAACACATACAGAGGAGAAGGAGAGGCTGCCGTGCCGTGAGTCATGACATGAAGTACACTCAACAAAAATATAAACGCAACACTTTTGTTTTTGCTCCCATTTTTCATGAGATGGACTTAAAGATCTAAGATTCATTCCAGATACACAATATTACCATTTCTCTCAAACTTTGTTCACAAATCTGTCTAAATGTGTGATAGTGAGCACTTCTGCTTTGCTGAGATAATCCATCCCACCTCACAGGTGTGCCACATCAAGATCCTGATCTGACATCATGATTAGTGCACAGGGATGCCTTAGACTGTCCACAATAAAAGGCCACTCTGAAATGTGCAGTTTTGTCTCACAGCAAAATGCCACAGATGCCACAAGCATTGAGGGAGCGTGCAATTGGCATGCTGACAGCAGGAATGTCAACAAGATCTGTTGCTCATGCATTGAATGTTCATTTCTCCACCATAAGTCGTCTCCAAAGGCGTTTCAGAGAATATGGCAGTACATCCAACCGGCCTCACAACCGCAGACCACGTGTAACCACACCAGCCCAGGACCTCCACATCCAGCAGGTTCACCTCCAAGATCGTCTGAGACCAGCCACTGAGACAGCTGCTGAAACAATTGGTTTGCATAACCAAACAATTTCTGCACAAACTGTCAGAAACCGTCTCAGGGAAGCTCAACTGCATGCTCGTCGTCCTCATCAGGGTCTTGACCTGGCTCCAGCTCGTCGCCGTAACAGACTTGAGTGGGCAAATGCTCACATTCGATGGCGTCTGGCACGTTGGAGAAGTGTTCTCTTCACGGATGAATCTCGGTTTACATTGTTCAGGGCAGATGGCAGACAGCGTGTGTGGCGTTGTGTGGGTGAGCGCTTTGCTGATGTCAATGTTGTGGATCGAGTGGCCCATGGTGGTGGTGGGGTTATGGTATGGGCAGGCATCTGTTATGGATGAAGAACACAGGTGCATTTTATTGATGGCATTTTGAATGCACAGAGATACCGTGATGAGATCCTGAGGCCCATTGTTGTGCCATACATCCATGAACATCACCTCACGTTTCAGCAAGATAATGCACGGCCCCATGTTGCAAGGATCTGTACACAATTCTTGGAAGCTGAAAATGTCCCAGTTCTTGCATGGCCAGCATACTCACCGGACATGTCACCCATTGAGCATGTTTGGGATGTGCTTGACTGGCGTATACGACAGCGTGCACCACTTCCCACTAATATCCAGCAACTTCGCACAGCCATTGAAGAGAAGTGGACCAACATTCTACAGGCCACAATTGACAATCTGATAAACTCTATGCGAAGAAGATGTGTTGCACTGCATGAGGCAAATGGTGGTCACACCAGATACTGACTGGTTCTGAGTCCCTAGACCCACAATAAAGCAAAAAAATGCACATTTCAGAGTGGCCTTTTATTGTGGACAGTCTAAGGCACACCTGTACACTAATTATGATGTCAGATCAGCATCTTGATGTGGGTTGGATTATCTCAAAGCAAAGCAGAAGTGCTCACTATCACACATTTAGACAGATTTTGAACAATGTTTTAGAGAAATGATAATATTGTGTATCTGGAATGAATTTTAGATCTTTAAGTCCATCTCATGAAAAATGGGAGCAAAAACAAAAGTGTTGCGTTTATATTTTTGTTGAGTGTATGTTAACGAGTGTCCTCACAATGATAGAATAACAGGAGTGTGTGTGTGTGTGTGTGTGTGTGTGTGTGTGTGTGTGTGTGTGTGTGTGTGTGTGTGTGTGTGTGTGTGTGTGTGTGTGTGTGTGTGTGTGTGTGTGTGTGTGTGTGCGCGCGTGTGCGTGCGTGTGTGTAGAGAGCAGGGAAGCTGCATGGGGGAAAGCTGTTGATGTCAGCTTGGATCAGTGTGGCCGCTGGGAGCATCCTAGTAGGAAAGGAGTGTGCCACTTTCAGAGTGGCTGGCTGCTAATGTGCTCCTGTGTAACACAATACAACTTTTTACAAATTACACATTTTTCTCATATTCAACAAATCCCATGATAATACCCAAACAAGCAATGAATCAATCCTACAAAAAAGTATTGTGTGTAGGTTACCATTAACATAAACTGTAGTTCATTGAGACTCCATCCTATACACTCTGTCTAGCTGCTAGGAATACACACAAGAAATGTGGATTAATCCGCCTCTATAAATAGTCCCTTACAAATAGTCTGCATGATTTCCTCCTCTATGAGTAACATTTGCTTTAACTTCCTTTTCCAAACACTGTACACATCAGTGTAAAGCAGTTTTAAGATGTTTTATAGTTTTATTATTGTGATCAATTTCGTATCTATTCAAACGGAAGCAATGGGATAGCCACAGACAGTCATAATATGATTTAAAGAGGACCTATGATGCTTTTTCAACTTTTATGACCTATAAACGTTGTTATAATGATGTATAGTCATGTTTAACCATACTAAAGTGTCATGACTTACATGCATTTAGACGTATTCCCTGCTGACCGTCTGGGGTGGCTGTGCAGAGCGCTAAACACTAGGACAGCCGGTCCCAATTCACTTGTTCAAATTTCCGGGATTCGTTACGTGCTCAGACACGCTCCGGCCATGCCCCCACCTGCCTGCTCAAATCTGCCCGCAGGCCGCTGAAAGTGTTCCGGAAGGTAACCAATCACAACGGAGTGGGGTTTGCAGGAGGGGGGCGAGGGGGCGGAGAAGGACGAAGCCCAGTGTTGACAGGGAATGCTGAAATCGCCCAGATGAGAGAAAGAGCTTCCCGAAAATCTACATGTTTTTTTGTGCTGTGATTCGTGTCAGGTTGCTCTATAGGAGTCATTAATGAGAAATTAAGACCAGAAAAGTAGTATAATAGGAGATCTTTAAAAATATGGAAGGACCAACTAGCATATGTTGGTTTTGGTCTTATTTTAGCTTATAGTACATTTTGAAATTCAAGACAGATTTGCTTATAGTAAAGTAAATAACTGTGTGGAACCATCTAGTTAAATTCACCTCTTCTGTCAACACAACAGGTTTGGTTTGAGACAGGTGTTTGTGTGAGTACCAATGTCGAAAAGCTAATGAGTTTGCAAGTTTGCCAAATTAGCAAGCTTGTTAGCGCTGAGAGCCCTATCTTTTTTCACAACATAATGTTCTGAATATATTGTGTAAAAGAGCAATGATTTGTTCACGGTATCATGATATGAATTTACAAAACTGGAAAACAATGGAACTGTGCTTGTGTTAAGCTAATATAATCTTGTAACAACATCTCAATTCACATTACGCATCACTGAATGTGTGTGTTATGTTTTATTTTACACACACAAAAAAAATGAAGAAAGATTCACACATGTGCTTCTACACACACACACACACACGCACCCGAGGATATTTGGCACCGTCCCAAATCACATATCCCACACAAAGAGCCATTGTAGTCAGCTATGATAATGAGCTCAATATGCCCTCCTCAGGAATGTGTGAAAACGGGGCTGTTTCAGTGTCGAAATGCCCTCTTTCCCACAGCCCTTAAAGAGGCAGTGGCCCCCCTCCGAAACATGACTGGCATACAAATGCCTTTTACGCCTCAGTACAAGGGGCCAACGTTTGGAGTATGGGCAGGCGGGCGGACGCGAGAGGGCACCCTGGCTGCTGCCCAAAATCCACAACCACCATATGCAGAGGGGGTGGAGGAGCATCTCCCAAGTGCCTAGAGGTTAACTGTGAATCAGCAGGGCCGTGAGCTCTGATTAGTGAACCAGGGAGCAGGGCTCGGGAAAAGCACTCAGAGAATCGAGCCAAGATAGTTATGGAGGAGAGATGAAAACGCTACAGGTGGGAGAGGGAGAGAGTGAGGGAGGGAGGGCAGTCCGTGGGCAGCTATCACATTTATACTGTATAAATAAAGGCGGGAAACCTCCTCAGAAAACCCAGCCAATTTGGTCGGGTAGTTTTAATTATCAGAATGGAGTGCAAGGAGCCATAAAAAATATTAGAGCGTGTGTGTGTTTGAAAGCCATATTCCAACAAAAGAAAGAGCATTCTCAACCAATGTTGCGTTTAACATTATCAAACTTGATGTATGTGCTTCTTACCTAAACACTGTAATAACACGCTTTAAAATAACCATCAAAGGACAAATCTGAGGGGCACTTTACACAACAACACGAAACGGTGCAAACGTGGAAATATTCTCGTGGTTGCACTATATCATTTACATGAAAACAGCAAACGCAGGCATGAAACCGCAAGTTTTTGAGATCAACTCCCAGGGAGAATTTTTTGGAAAACACAACGGTTTTGGTTTCTTGTAAACACCGAAACCATTTTCCCTTCCACTTCACGTATGCGTAGTCTATAACATTTGCTGTCAAAATACCCACACGCAAGTTATAAAGTTAGAAGATAACATAACAAGCAATGTGTCTCCGCGGCACCATCACTGTGATCAGCGGAGAGTGTCGTGCAGGGCTCAAAATATTAATAACACTTGCCAATTTAGTCTAAGCCATTAGTAAGTTATTGAGACCACCGGCCACTTTGTCTGGGGAAAGATTTGTGCTCTGCCGGTTTTTCTAGCAAAATAAACGTGTGTAGCTTCTATATGCCAGGGACACGTCTCTCTCTACATTAAAAAACACTATCCATAGTTCAGCGTGCAGCGGTTAAGTTACTGTTCAACAAAAGGAGCATTAAGGCTACGGCTTCACAGTAAAAGCATTTAACTGGACAAACGTGAGTTGACTTTTATTTTGAAGTACGCCTATCAGGAAAGTAGCCGCTCACAAAGTCCCTTCACTATCAGCATGTCTTCTGTTTTCACTATCAGCATGTCTTCTGTTTTCACGAGTTCAATGCAGTGAAATAAGAGGACAGAAAGCTTGTAATTTACAATACTTGTAACCCCAAGCTTACACCAACCGCTTTATGAACGTTAATGGCATCACTTTTCGGTTACAGTAAGGTTTTATGCATCAAATTGTACCGGAAGAGCTATCTACTAGACTGTGTCACCGCTGACTATTGGCTTGGCATGGCTGCTACACTGCTACTCTTTCTTTCCCCTTTTTCCCCTAAAATTTGGAGAGGGGGGGGGGGAGAGTGTTTGTGTGTGTGGGGTTTTTTTCTTTGGAGAGAAAAAAAAAAAAAAAAAAATAAAAAAAAAAAAAAACACCCCCCCCCCAGGTTTTTTTTTTTTTGTTTTTTCAGTTCCTGCCATCTCTTGCTCTATCACAATTGATTAGATAGATAGTTGCTCCACACAGTGCCAACAGGTTCACGCTGCGCAATAAGTGTGTGTTTTTATTTTGCTTCCCATGTTACGGGACCGTCAATACTATCCCCGTGTCAGTTTGGAGCTGAACTGCGCCGAAGTGACAGCTTAATCAGCTGAGTGTCAGCTTGAGCCTATTCTTCTCACGAGCCGCACATCCAGCAGCAAAAATACAGTAAAAATCATGTTTCACATCGTAGACTACAAGCCACATAACGTGGCATTGTCATAGGGCTTCATATTATAACCATATGAAACAACAATAATTAGATTTTTTTCTTCTTTATTTATAGGCTAGAAGGCCTTTTTATTATTTTTAACCCCATATTATATCAATGATATATCAGTTTTTACTTCGTGCTTCCTGCTTCTCTCCACCCCAGAATGTCTGTCCAATGAATGAATGACCTCAGATCACGTGTGGTTTTGCTTCGTAATGCTGGTTCACTTAAGGGGCAATATGAAAGTGGACCACACCAAACAAAAAAAATCTAAACTCTATTTGGTCTGGACCAAAGCAAGTGAACTAGCAGGCTTTCCCAGTGTGAATACACCCTAAATGACAGGGAGTTTAATAGCTCTAGGTCGTACATTCATAAAGAAAAGCCCAGTTGTTGTCCTATTTACATATTTATTCAATAATCAAATGTACAACTATTCAAAGCTTCCAGTGGTTCAGAGCACTTTCTCTTTCCAGACTTCATCTGAAGACTAAATGAACTGCAGTTGCTGCTGAAGAGAGCAGTTCTCATATCAGTGCAGGGTCTGCACCTCCAGGACCTCTTGAGTTGTTAGCCCCTGACCCAGCCTGGCTAACCCCATTGGGAGGTCAAGACAGCTTGGGTCAAACTCAAACAAAGTACCAGGACCTATACGAGCTTTGGCTGGAAGGTTAGGAGAGGGAAACAGTGGAAGAATGCACTTAGACTGAACTAGTTATGGTCCTGAAATCAACCATCTGCATGTATTAAACAATTTTCTTTTATAATTTTGTTGAATGTGACCCTTTTCTCTCGGTCTGACCACAATCAGATTAAAAACAGATTAACAACATTTTGATTGGAATGAAGTGACAGTAACATAAGGGAGAACGGAGTAAGTAGGCACACTTTTTACTCTACTGAGAATTGCTTATCACCTAAACATCTTTCAATAGTCATTCCTACATTAAATCGAAGCTTAAGGTGTTGGCTTGAAATGTGTACCCCTCAGTTCTTCTATATTATTGTAATAAAGAAGAAATTAATCATTAAAGACAGCCTTACACATTGTGACAACCAACCCCATCAAGGGGTCGGTTGTCAAACACTATGGGGTTGTTTGTCACAATGTAATCTTAATGGGAATAATCTTAAAAATAAGGCAAGAAGGTAGAACTAAATTTGAAAGTTTAATTGCATTGTCAAGTTGACAAATAGGCCCACATAACTTACTGTAGCCTTGGCAGCTGGTCTAGTTTGGGATGCACTGGGTTGTTTTGATTTTGTTGCCCTTTTTTATTTTGCATGCTAGCTGCCTTTTCCTGCTCTATTATTTCCTTCTCAGGGGTGTCAGTGAGGATACAGCTTGACAATTTCTTTCGTTATTGGGTTCCTTTTCTGGCTGCAGCCTTGAGATAACATGTGACAACCAACCCCCCAAAAAATGTGACACCCAACCCCAACTTGAATTTCTTGCTAGCATCAAGGCCAACAACCATCTGACAACTAATCAGCTTGCTAACCACAATCTAAACTATAGTTTACCCTTCACACTTTGTATGGGTAACAAGTGTTTTGTTATAAACCCATTGTGTAAAAGCCTAGAAGAAAAATACTGAGGAGCTAAATATTTTCAATTTGACATGAAAAACACAAACAGTCGTCTCACCTCCAATTCAGCAGTCTAACTCCAAGGATGACTATGTAGGTGACCTCTGATCCCAATTCTGGATATTTACATACCAAAATTTCACAGACAGCGCCTTCTGGTTCCGAGATATAACGATTGTGACAACCAACCCGTGTGACAAATTACCCTGTTCTCCCCTAAATGATAACATAAGGATCCAACATTTCATACATTGACATTTGACCTGTTGATGGCAGCTCTTATAATTGTAATAAATTGTTAAGAATTATAAGTTGGTAACAACAAAGCCAGGGATTTATCAAATAAATTAGAAATACGGCCTGGCGGTTATATTCCTCCACGAGGCATACAATTGCTGAACAGTGAAATGCCATTGGTGCCGGGGCGGTTCTACAGGGGGGCAGCCACCCCCCCACTGAAGAGCCTTGCCCCCCCAGCTTTACATAATTAACATTGACATCAGCAGGAACATGTGTCAAAACTGAGTGAAGGTGGGTTTACATCTAGGTATACTAGTGATCAAAACTCCAAACTTCCCTTTGAGATTCAATTTCCAAACAAACTAAAAAAATAAGTCAAAGTAGTTAAAGTTGCTCTGCTTGAATGTGTAGTTCTGTCTCACCCTTCCCCTCTCTTCCCTCACTAACACATGTACACAACACATTCACTTCACAAACATCCACCACACAGTCATTCACCAACTTTTATCCACAGAGTGAACACAACATCCATACCAGCACAGAGGCATTAACCCATGTCCCTCATTTGGATAGTGGTGTGCTCATCAGCATGGTGGACGTGATGGTGTGTGTTGTGTGTGTGCTTGTTGTGTATAGCTTTGAGTCTGGGCTTGCCAGTGGGCCACTGAGCAATCAGGGTGTCGTTGTAAAAAAAGTCCAATCAGTGCAGTGAGAAACAGCAGGGCTCACAGCAGTGCATCTGTCTTCAAGGCCAGGCCATAAAGCGCAACAGAATGATGAAAAAACCCGAAGCCGTGTCCATCCTGATACCAACACCCAGTCATTATCCCCATGTCAGAAGGAACTTCGGTAACACTTTATAATAACTATCCGTTGTAACTCGTTAATAGATCATTAGTAAACTCTTAATTAATGATTATTAATGATTTGTTAAGTGTTTGTTAGCAGTTTGTTAAGGATTTATAATAATGGTAGATAGTTAATAGCTTAATAATTAAATCAGTTGATCTGGGAGGTAATCCGAGATACCGACGAGGCTGAAATAGGCTATAGACTATACACAGTGCATGGGCAACTGAGGGCAGCCCCATTTTCAAATATTTTTAAATAAACTCAATACACACTGTGCATGCCATGGACTTGAACGTGACATGATCAGTTAATCTCGGATTACCTCCCAGATGAACTAATTAAATTATTAAGCTATTTACTATCTACCATTGTTATAAATCCTTAACAAACTGCTAACAAACACTTAACAAATCATTAATAATCATTAATTAAGAGTTTACTAATGATCTATTAATGAGTTACAACGGATAGTTATTATAAAGTGTTACCGGAACTGCTTACAACCACTAAACCCTTGGCAACTTAGCAACTGCCCTTCTCTTCCTCCTTTTGTGTTTCCTAACTCAAAAGTAACTGGTTTGGTTCTCAACTTGTTCAGGTGGTTAGTTTTTTCATTAATTGAAAATCCAAATGACGGCGTTAATACTGAAAAGAAATTATAATCAAACTAAAACATAGTCCTACCACACCAGAATTCAACGTGGCTGTCTCTTTGCTATGTCTTTGAGCAAATAAGTGTGTGTGTGTGTTTGCACGCGCGCCCACATTCTAGGGGACTGTTCATTTGTGCCAGAAAGCCGACGTTATGTTGATGTCCCGTTTTCACACACACCTCTGAAAACTGCAAACGTTTGTGTCCTCCCATGCACTGAACAAAGAAGACAATGTTTCTCCTCCTCTTGCTCCTGACAGCAACTGCCGCCCACAACACAGAGCTGATCCTGGGTCAACCACAACACTAGAGTTGACTGTAGTGCAGAGCGGGTGGGATGCACGGTCATTCTGTATGTATGTATGTATATATATATATATAGCTATATATAAAAAAAAATGTTTTTTGTTTTATTTTTATTTTCTGTAACAGTAACTGTGTATCTGAATTCGAATTTGATGAAAATGGGGGCGGTACCTGATAAGCCTTTGGCTTCTTCCGTCTCCCTTCGGACAACACAAAGTATGATGTATGAATATTTTCAAGAGAAAATTGTGTATTGTGTGGAATTGTCCGAAAGAATAATAAATAAATAAATAAATAAATTCTGCACATGCGTTAATTGCGTTAAAAAAAACGTATGCATAGATTCCAGAAATGAATCACCCTGCGTTAAATCGTTAATTTTGACAGCCCTAATATGTACTTCAAAGTTATATCAGGGCCAGCAGCAAAGCCTTCTCTGCTTTGCCGGCCCACCACTGACGTATTCCAGCGGAGGGGAGACACACTGTGGGTCCAATTTAGGAACCCAACATTGGACCGAGGGCCGCCGAAGGAAAAGAATTTAAAAAACTGAAATCATTTGTGAGATCTGAAGACAATAATTATGATTTAATAGACATTAATCCAAAATCAATGTTTCTAAAAGCAGTGGAAGAGAGTGAAATTATAGAGATTGTTCATAATTGTAAAAACAAGACTTCTACCGACTATAATGACATTGACATGAGAATAGTTAAACATGTCATTGAAGGAATTGCAAAACCACTTACGCACATCTGTAACTTATCATTTCAAACTGGTAAATTCCCCAAAAAAATGAAAATTGCAAAAGTCTTACCGCTGTACAAAACTGGAGACAAACACCACTTCACAAACTACAGGCCTGTTTCACTGCTTCCTCAATTTTCAAAAAATTTAGAAAAACTCTTTGCTGCCAGATTTAACAATTTCATCAATAAACACAATTTACTAACTGACAGCCAATACGGCTTCAGACCCAACCGATCCACTTCATTAGCAGTCATTGAGCTAATTGAAAAGATATCAAATTCCCTGGACCAAAAGAATTATGCAGCCGGTGTTTTTATTGATCTCAAAAAAGCATTTGATACCATAAATCATGACAGAATAATCAATAAATTAGAACGGTATGGTATCAGGGGGGTTGTATTAAACTGGCTGAGGAGCTATTTACAGAACAGGCAACAGTTTGTGAAGATGGGTGAACATATATGTCATCTTGTCATTAGGGCCAATTCTTTTTACTCTCTACATTAATGATATATGCAAAACATCAAAGATTTTACAATTTGTGTTATTTGCAGACGACACTAATATTTTTTGTACGGGAGAGGACTTGCAGCAGCTTCTGGAGTTAATTACAACTGAAATGAGCAAATTAAAAAAGTGGTTTGACAATAATAAATTGTCACTGAATCTAAGTAAAACAAAAATCATGTTGTTTGGAAATTGTAATTTAAATAATGACGTAAATGTTATGATTGACGGTGTTAATATTGAAAGAGTGTATGTAAATAAATTCCTGGGTGTGACAATAGACCATAAGCTCAGCTGGAAACCTCACATAAAACATGTTAAATCTAAACTGTCACAAAGCATCGTAGTCCTGTGTAAAGCAAAGCATTTATTGGATCAAAAATCATTGCATATTCTCTACTGCTCAATGATCTTACCTTATTTAAATTACTGTGTGGAGGTCTGGGGGACCACTTACAAAAGCTCACTGCTACCATTAGTCACAATACAAAAACGAGCCATAAGAATAATCAATAAAGCTGGATATTATGATCACACCAACCTCCTCTTTTTACATTCCCGTATCATAAAGTTCAATGACCTGGTTGAATATCAAGTTGCACAAATCATGTTCAAAGCTAGAAATAAACTGCTACCAGGTAACATTCAAAAACTTTTTTTGACCGAGAGGGGGGTTACAATTTGAGGCAACAGTTAAACTTTAAGACACTAGCGGTACGCATGACTTTAAAATGTCATTGCATCTCAATTGGGGGTGTGAAACTGTGGAATGGGATGAGCATGGAGCTAAAGCAATGTCCAAACATGATCCAGTTTAAAAAAGGTTCAAAGCAATGATTTTCAAAAGGTACAGGGATAAGGGTGTGAAGTAAGAAGGAAATTATAATTATATGGATATATTTACTGATTGTATAGATATGTATGTAGATATGGATATATTGATTGTTTATAATTATAAATATAGATATATGCATTGTATAAATATATAAAATGTTATAAGTATATTAAGTTGTATGTATGTATGTATAGTTCGTAAATGGCAAATATAGTATCGCCAATTGTACAGAGAATATATGGATTAAGAGAAGCGAATATAATAAATATTTTTATTTTTTTAATATGGAAAAGGGGTAGGATTAAATAAGTGTATACCTCTTCCTGCTCCTTTTCAGGCATATCTCAGCAATACAGATCATTTGTTTTGTTTTTTGTTTTTTTGTGAAAACATAATTTTTGTTTGTTGTATTTCCATGCTTTTCATTTTGTTTTGTATCACTGATATGTCTGAAATAAATTGAATCAAATCAAAATCAAATCAAATGAAAATTTTCAATGGCCAGCGTCTTTGCGTCTTTACAGTTTACATGTATTGGTCTGCATCCAATAATGTGTAATTAACACATTTTAATTAATAAATGAAGGGCTAGGTTTCATTTCAACATTGGTGACACATTCAAAGTGGGGGTTTGAGGTTTGAACACTTCATTTTGTGCATTCTGGTTAATTTTTATGCAGTAATTTGTGTCTTCTGTATTTATTTATGGAGGACATGTTAAGGAAAAGACAACTAGCTCCCATTGACACAAATCTAATGGAATATAAATCAGTAAGGCACTGAGGCATTCTGTATTGCATTCAAATATTTATTTAATCTGACTTTATTAATCTGACCTCACTTGGCGAACGCTGCATGAATTTGAAAGCCATTTAAAGCACAAACTGCAGTTTGGATTCAATAAACAGTGCTTCGTTGACCGCAGTTTGTGGTCATAAGGAGGTCTTTAGATGTGAAAGAGAGTTATCCTGCGTTCCGAACTGCATACTCTTTCTTTTTTCTATTCTACATACTACATCCGACGAAAAAAATTATCTAGTAAGGATGCAGTAGGCATACTATTGGGACATACTTTATACTTATTTATTTCATCATTACATGCGCCTTGATCTTGCCTCTTGCGTTTATATCCGTCGCATCCCTGTTTGTTTTCATATGGAGGCTCTGTTGATGTGATGTCACTTCAGGTTCGCACTGGATTATGGGTCAGAATCGCCCAAATAGGATGCTGTTTTCGACACTAAAAATCTTGGCCGAATGTAGTACACATCTGGGTCTTTCTAACCATCCTAAATCTGGCCACAAGAATCGGGACATCCTAAATCTTTTTTCTACCATACTATATAGTAGAAAGTATGCGATTCGGAACGCAGGGTTAAACTCCAAAAAACACTGGCTTCTTCACATTTCCCATAATGCATTCTTATTAACTTCATTAGACTGCCATGTAAATGCTCAAATATTTTAGGCAGACGCTCAGTTTCTAAATGCAGGTTTTTTGTCAAACAAGTTGTCGTCGCTGAGCCGCAAAACAATGAGATCATCCTGATGACATCATCAGGGTTATTTGTTTAGACATTACATCTTCCATTCTGTATTTTTTTCTAAAGCCTAAAGTGATTTGGTGTGTGTCACATACCTGGCAGTGTTAAGAACCATAACATAACATGCAGATAAAATGTAAATACATCATGTTACAGTTAAATTAATGAACAAACTTAATATTACATAAATTGTCGGTAGGTAATTAACAGAGTTTAGTTGTTCTGGGTTCTGGACTCATGACTTCAGTAACTTCTTTGACGTCTAAAATCGAGACTGTCCTCCCAAGTTTAAACTCCGACCTCAGACATCATGGGTACAATTAATAACCACTTTAAGGTTAGACGCTTAGAATAAACCAACTCTGACTGTTGGTCAAAAATGGGAAACTAACAGGGCGAAGATGGTTGGGCGGTCATCCACTGGAGTGCAGGGTTGGTTGTTGGATTCCCCGTCTCCCTGCCACATGTTCAAGTGTCCCTGGGCAAAGTGAACCCTAAATTGCTCCTGATAGTTAGCTTGCACACTGCGTGGTAGCTGCTGCTATAGGTGTATGAATGTCTGTGTGATTGGGTAAATGTGTACAAAACAATGTATAGCACTTTACATTGGGTCTGTGAAAAACCAGGGAGAATCGCTATATAAGTGGAGTCCATTTACCATTAACCATAACTGTGGCTCTATATTTAAGTCACACTTCTTCCTCTTTGGCTCTCCTCATATATTCACTACAGCCACAAGACACTTGAACCTAAAAGAAACTAAATGTCTATTCAGTCTGATTATTAAGCAGACATCTCAAAGAGTAAACCTCTCCTGGACCAGTTAAACAAAATAGATCTGCATGAGAAAATATGTGTTTTTGTCACTTGGTTGGAATAATTATTTTATGTAACTCTGTCAACACCTTACGCCCAAATAGGATGCTTGAATGTCATATTACTCATAATAAAATAATAATTAAAGATTATGTTGTTATGATATCTACTTCCTATTTGCTTCATTTCTCAGTTCTTACTTTTTGTAAGCCTTTGCATTTGATTTCAGGTAGTATTTATATAGTTATGTTTTTCTTCGATTTGTGATCTTGTTTCTTTTTCAAGAAATACTTTTGTAGATCTAGCTTTATATCTGTCCTGTAGTAACAAAGGCTATGGCTACTATCTGAAACCCAATAGATTTTCTAAATAAGAAGCACAAGTTGAATTACATTGCTCTGTGTCAGTTATATCCAGTTTCCCGTTCACATGTTAAGATATCTTCCATTCTCTTTTTCGAATATTTTTATAATTTAATTTTTTCGCCTTATCTTCTCACTCTTTGTCTTGAGGCGTATGATCTAATTTATTACAGAATCTTTTTTAAAGAGCTTTCTTTTGTCTTCCCTTTTTCCTCCCTTAGATCTAGGCCTGTGCCATTGTGTGTGGGTGTGTGCGTGTGTGTGTTAACGTCTCCTCCGACCATTCCCCCCGAGCCACTCCAAAGAGCAGGGATTAATATCAATTATGGACGGGGCTGGGAAAGTTCCCCGCCATGTGCCAAATCTTTAATAGGGACATGTGTAAGTCATTACCTCAACACTTTGGGCTCCCAACGCAGTTTTTAAGTATGTGTGTGCATGTATGCGTAAGTGTGTGTGTGTGTGTGTGTGTGTGTGTGTGTGTGTGTGTGTGTGTGTGTGTGTGTGTGTGTGTGTGTGTGTGTGTGTGTGTGTGTGTGTGTGTGTGAGAGAGAGAAAGAGAGAGAGATGATTGATGATAAAGAGGAACAAAGTAAAGGGGGTTGGTCGGGAGTTTCTTTCTAGTTTGATAAAGCTCCGAAAAACGTGGAGAAAGTGGGTTGAAGCGTTTGTTGGCCTTTTGAAAAGTGATGAGAGGCTCTATGGTGACAAACATTCTATCCAAACTTTAAAATATTTTGTTCTCTGCTTCCCTTGTTTTCTCTCTCTCTCTCCTCTCTCTCTCTCTCTCTCTCTCTCTCTCTCTCTCTCTCTCTCACTCACACTCACACTTACACTCACACACACACACACACACACATTCCATCAGAGAGCTCTGTGTTGTTGACAGTGTTGAAGGCCTCTGACACACACAGCTCTTATCTGCCTGGTGTATATTTGTGCATGGCAGATCACAGTCTTGGGCTGGTTCTCTGTGGCTGCTTTCACAGAGCTCAGCTGGAGAAAATGCAAGCCCTTCTGATGAATAGCTGCCGTACAGGGGGGGGGGGGGTCAGAGAGATATATGGGTTAGCCAATATTGGCCCTGATCTCATTGAAATATGGAGGAAGCGCCCAGTCACTGTCGACTGCATGGGGTTGGATATGAGAGCGCAGACTGATCTATGGCGTTATAGATATTGGCATTTTTAAAGCTTTTATTTATCTTGATTTTTTCACTCATGTCCGTCTTCCTTGATGTATTTCCAGCCCTGTCTTGAAGCTAACACACCTGAGCCCTGTTTCAGGTAGCAGGTTTTACGAACTCTGGGTTTAATCCTGAGCGCAGTGTTGATGAGTAATTCTGGGTTTTCGGTTTCAGAACAGTGGATCAGCGTTGGGTCAATCAACTCTGAGCGTGTTCACTCTGGGTTGATCGCGTGTGTAAAAGCCATCGTCAATGGATCGCTGATAACATGATTCACCATGGAAACAGAATAAACAAATGCTTGATCCTTCCACTTCTCAAAAAAAACAAAAATAAATTCTCCGCTCCTCCCACTAGAGTAAGAAATATTAACGAATAGGTTTATGGTATGGAGAAGAATTAACGGGGATATTATCTCATAACTCTGATCTAATCACCTCGGCCATTTAGAAAAACAACGGGGGGAAATAATTTTTTCTCAATAGAATCATTACGCTTCCATAATGAGAAGCAATCTGTTTTAAGTTTTGTTTGTAATAATAACCACCCAAATGTTTATACAGGTTCAGCTGAAGGTGGATTAATGAATGAAATAAATTAATTGGCAACAGTTTTAATTATCTTTTGAGATTTGTTTTATGATAAAACATTTCTTGGTTCCAGTTACACAGAAGTGTAAATGTGCAGCTTCTCTTGCTAATTATTTTAATATTTTTGAACTCATTACGTTTGGACTGTTGAATTGACACAAGCAGGTGAAGTGCTGCGTTTAAGGTCATTGTGAAGACATTTCCTACTGTCTAGATCCAAACCTAATCTATTGATTAATGAGAAGTAGAGATTATGGAACAAACATTGATTGATGATATGACTATCACTGTAAATGGATTTATGTTTATTTGGACAATCCCACACCTCACAATTAAGTGTCAGTGCAGTAAGTAGTGTGGAGGTTGTGGTGGTATATGTGGCCATAACTTTCATGACAGGAGTTTTCAACCTTTTTTACCCTGTCTTTCCTCTATGTTTATCCTTTCCCATGTTTGGTTACTGTCACTCTATGTCTCTTGGCGGAGTAAACGGATTATTGTTGTTTTGTAACATGTACAATGACAAAATAAAGCTGAATCTTGAAGTCAAAGGCCTATTAATTCACCAATGGCTAAATGTTCAATCATAGTATCTAGAGATAAAGACTTGTCATGCAGTTCACAAAGGCTTTAGTGGTAAAACATTATGCGTAAAGGCATCATAAGGTCACAACTAATATAAGGACTTTAGAGAGAGTTAATCATGTTTGTACAGGGAAACCTTGCCCAGTACGACTTTTAAGTTGCTTATCCTCAAATAGCCCCTTGCACCCCCCACAGGGACCCGCAGTGCGCTGGACAGATGACCTCGCTCGCAGCCAGCACTCTGGGGTTAAGCTGAGCCAGCCAGGCAGGCTCCTCCAGGCTCCCAGCTCTCAGTCATTATATTGGGCTGGATGGGAGGAGCAGTGGAGGTGCTGAGGCACAGCCGTGGAGAGCCAGAACCCTGGAGCTGCAGCTCGGAGGAGCACAGACAATGCTTTGACAAAGAGGGATGGATCCGCACGCCACATAGAAGCCAATAATCCACACACCGCAGTGGAATCCAAGACGACGCAACGCTATTCTGTTGCCGTTGTTCTTTGTTTCATACTTTGCATATTTGTGTGCACATGTATATTAGTTTGCATACTTGTGTGATTGTACAGATACATGACATCTACATAGGTACAGTAACAAAGTACTTGTACTCTGATACATTCCCCCACTGGTGTTTTCAAAGTGGCTTCACCTCATCACAGTTACTATTGTTGCAAGCATCTCTGCAATCTGTCCGCCTGCCTCACAAACAAGTGGGAGAGAGAGTGCATTGTTGGGCTGGACCAGAGAGGAGGAGCGAGTGAGTGAGCGTATGGGGAGGAGATGATATGAGCCTGGGCAGACTCCTCGGAGCCGGACGTGGAGCTCCGATTATAGTGGCGGGGGACCACAGCGAGACGTCGCCCAGCAACACCAGCAGCTCTACCAGTAAATCATGTCACCGGGGCTCCTCGGAGGCGCCCAGAGCCTCCCATCCAGTCTGCCAGAAGCCCAGGCTGGGGGACTAAGATCGGGGGGGGGGGAGGAGGGGTCATCCACGCCTGAGGGCCAGCTGGACCAGAGCTGGGATGAGGACATTTGGGTCAGTCTCCTAAGATACGCCTCACCTGCCTTTGAAAATAGCTCACTGTTTGCTCTGTCCTTGTTTCATTGAATGTTTCCCATCGAGTGAAACCATTTTATAACCATAGTCTTTTCAAAACTCATAACAAAGCTGCTTTTTAAAAAACAACTCTTAGCCAAATGTGATGTTACTCCTGAAGAGCATGCCTACTATGAAGGTGTATCATTAGACTAAGATGAACTACCAGATTAAGCTTTTTAAATGAGGAGAGAAAAAGATTCCCCGATCAGCCTGTCTCTTTGTTCTCATAAAGGTCATTAAAAAATGATTGGCTCAAATTCAAAGGCTAATTTCATCAAAAAAGAGTACAGGGCATCATATCCCATAGATTAGAGTGAGAATGACCGATTGATTACGCAGCAGAGGGTTCATTGAAAGGGACAGAGGGCCATCAGTTGTTCACTGGCTCTAATGAGAGCTTACTGGCCCAGACACATTAAAGGCTGTTACATACTCCGCGAGAAGAAAGAACAAAGTTCTCGGTGACAGAGCTGAGAGAAGTTCTTTCTGGTCTGACATTACATACTTCACAAGAACTCAACTCCTCACCGCGGCGCATTGTTACCATGGTAATTTACTCAGTAGCGCCAGCTGATTTCACTTCGCTTTCCTCATTAACCTCAGACTGACCAATCACACAATAGTTCTCGGACAAGCTGCGAGAAGAAAACAGCTAAACAAGAGCTGAGAGAAGAAAATTACTTAATTTTCTTCTCTCAGCTCTGTCACCGAGAACTTTGTTCTTTCTTCTCGCGCAGTATGTAAAGGCTGTTACATACAATATACTAACACTGAAATATATATAAGTGTTTGATTAGTATATTTATTTAATATGTACTTCGAATGTGTTAAATATAAGTTTAATGTCAGTGTATTTGCATCTACTTTTATCAAGTGCACTTTTAGCACCCTTTCAATAAGTTCACTTTTATAACACTTTTTTTCACATCATTGTTAGCACAGCAGTGTTAAAGTGCACTTAAAATAAGTATATTAATAATTGAACTACTACTACTTCAGTGGTAAATTTGTGTATTCTTCATAAGTACACTATAAACCAGAACAAATTCATCAGTATGTAGCCATCCCAGGCGAAAAAAAAGTATACTTTAACATACTAAATTTAAGCACACTTAGGGCCGGTTTCGCAGACATGGATTAAGCCTAGTTCTGGACTAAATTGTACTTTCAATGGATATCCCCCATTCAAAATTCCATTTAGTCCAGGACTAGGCTTAATCCATGTCTGTGAAACTGGCCCTTAGTGTACTTCATAAGCACAACATTATTGTACTCAAAGTGTGTTATTTTCGAGTACTAAAAACGTACTTAATATACTAATGATATATCATTATTGCTACTTAAGATATACTAAAATACATCTTAGTGTACTTGACTGTACTATTTTGGGACACCATTAAGATTAACTTAAATATACTTAAGTACACTTTTCTCTACTAATACTGTACTTATTTATAATGTTCTTAAATTCGATTTAATGTATACTTAAATCCACTTTTCAGATTATTATTAATACATTTAGAATATACTGGAAATGTATTTCTAATTTAATCTGAACATCAACAACAGAGCACCTTTCAATTGACCATGTGCTTTTATTTAATCCAGTAGTCACCAGTATTTCTAATAAAAAAAACAGTACAACCTTGTATATTTCTTATCATCATATGGAAAGTATTCTAAAGCTTGGATTGTTTCACTTGCATTTGACAGCAATCAGAAAACATATTAGACTTATGAACATATTAAGATGTGTAGATAACAGGAAATTTGCTTTGCTGCTTGACAGAAAAATTAATCTTTTGAAAGTCTTTGATTAATGCACAAGTGCTTCAGTCTTCCTATCAGAAGTGGGATTTTTGAAGCATATATATATATATATATATATATATATATATATATATATATATATATATATATATATATAAATACACATCTCAGACTATACTAATGTAACTTTTAATAAAAAAAATCTGATTTTTTTGTACTTATAAAATGTATATTATGTAGCAATGTGAATTATAGTTTAGGCCTAGGCTACTTATTACAACAACAACAAAACAATCTCAATAGTTCATTACAACACTATAGAGCTGTTAAAGCCACTACGAGTAAGTCGGCACGTTGGCGACACCTTTGAACAAAAGCGGTAGTATTATTACGACGCCAGCTGTCGTGAAGCTGTTTTGTAGCTCGTGCAGGAGTGCAAGAGTCAAATAATCAGGAAGCAATATGGTGCGTGGCGTGTCCGTGTGTTGAAAGTGTGAGGGCACCGGACTCTTTTTGGCTCCGTGAGTCTATGGGTGACACAGCATCAACTAATGCCAGTAAGTGCTAAACACACCTGATTGAAATGAGTTGATGCATTGTCACCTCTCACGGAGCTGAACGAGTCCCCGTGTCCTCACACAAAGCGAATGAACGAGAGATGGCAGTTAGTTAGTATGGATCACGATGAGGTAATGTGTTCATGTTGTAAATAATGACTATTTCCGATGAATAATGGTCATCTGATGATGCTGGTGAGGCAAAGTAAACTTTGTTTTAGTAGGCTACCGCTCATTCATTTAGGAGTAAACACTGTTTCTAGTCTAGTTTCGCTGCGTGAAATTGTGTATACGTTGCTTGGCAACGCCCTCCCGTCCGACTATCACTCTCCCTTCTAGCTTTTCTTCATTGCATTTTCTTTTTTTTCTTTTATGGTTCAGCCCCGTTATCAGTCATTATGACGACAAACAACTGTCTCAAACAAGGCTCCCGCTCCCCTTCCCTCACCTGGAGGGATAGGCTTCTCAATTCACGTTCCTGCGCCACGCTGAAATCTGTGACCAATACGGATATGTGACCATAGAGCATGCACGCGTGAACCGAAAATCGGACTAGGTGTACGACCAGATCAAATGCAGTAATAAAAACTATTTAAAAACGTCTTTCTTTGCACTGATGGTCTGGTTTGCTGTTAAAGGTAATTTATGATTATGAGAGGAAACATGAGGCTGTTTAAAAGATATTTAAATGTTACTCGTAGCCGCTTTAAGCGGAAGTGGTTTACTTCCGGGACATGGGACCTCTCGGCTCGAAAACGTACAACGGTAGTCAATGGGAAGAAATGTATTATTTTCTGGTCCCAATAAGAAGAAAACTCAGTCAACATGGCTTTCAAGGGAGGGTTGCTGAAGAAGCCTCTGCTCTCAAAAAAGAACAAAACTGCTTGTCACAGCTTTGCCAGAGAGCACCTGGAGATACCTGAAGTCTTATTCTGTGGACAGATTAGTCCAAAATTGATCTGTTTGGTCATAACCAAAACCGCCATGTTTGGGCAAAAACACAACTCTGCCTACCACCAACAGAACCTTCTCCCAAGTGAAGAATGGTGATGGCAAATGGTCTGCAAATCTCCAGATGTAATGTTTGGGTTGGCTTTTACCTGAAAAATCCCTTTTCTTGTGGTGCTGGAAGATATTTTTGAAGGAAGTCCACTTCTAGGCAGATGTTAAGTCACTCTTAAAGCTCTCCATTTGTAGATGATTTGCCTCACGGTGGGCCGATGGAGCTCAAACTTTTTTATACGAATGTATAGTTGTACCCAGACAAATGTGCAGCATCAAAACTCTATTCCTGAGATCCTCTGAGATTGTTTCCCCTTTGAGCATGTCTGACCTGTATGGGTTCAATTTGGTGAGCCTAAACTGATCTGGTTTTATCTTTGTTTTATCTAGTGGCGCCCAATTTCTTCCCTAAAGATCTCTCACTACATTGGTCTATTTCATCAATCAGTTTGGCCCAACTGATTGTGTTTACCTTGCTCGATTTAAGCAATGCAGCTTAGGGTTCACAAACTTTTGCAAATACAACATTTGTCAAATAATTTGTTTTATCTATTTTAACAATTGATTTCTGGAAAAGAAAAATGTTGAATTGATAAACAAACATCTGTTATTTCATATAAAAAATACTGGTATTGAAAAAAAAATATTAATAATGGTTAAAAAGAATAAAATTCCAAAAGGCTCAAGGGGTTCACAAACTTTTGCACGACACTGTATAAAGAAATGGACACCAGATTGAAACACGGCGCCCATTCATTCCTATGAAAGCTGCTCATTGGCGCAGAGAAGCAACAAGGAAGCATAATCCAATTAATTAATTCCATGCGGCCCGGAAGCATGACGTAGCGTGGACGTAGCTGCATTATGGACCTATCAAGAAAGAGGGTGGCAAGCGTAGCGGACTGGAGGCGGGTGTAGAATCATTCTCGTTCTGTAGCATATAGAATGGCGAAAACAAACTGAAAGCCGTTAAAAGCCGTTGGCCTAATAAAACGCTTGAGGTGGCGTTTTGAAATGAGAAAATTTCCATTTTAATAGTATATGGTCTAAAGATAAGTATGAGCCTATGATTGATATCCAGAAAAAATTTGCTGAGACGCAATCTTGTTTGCCGCTTGTACTGTGTGGACAGGGAAATCTGCCTACGGACCGCATGAAAATAAGCTCCACCCCTCACCATGTAATACCAATGGCTTGGCCACATGTCCATGCTGGCTGCTCGGAGAAGGCACAGTCCTGGGGGCCTGGTTGATAGCCTGCCAAGTTACCGCTGATAAGAATTGTGTCCCCGCCGGCCGGTGAGCGCGCGTGCATCAAACATATTAACCCTTCAATTTCACTCAATTAAATTCAGAAGATCTTTGGATCGTTTTGTATATTGTTTTTGGTAATTTAGTTTGAAAATTAGGTTTGCAAAGTAACAAATGGCTCATCCGCCAATAAAAATGCTTTTATTCTTCTGTGTAATGAACTGTAGCCTAAGTATTGCACATTTATAGCACTTTTCATAACACAAATCAAGGTAGCCTAAGAGGAGGGACCAAGTAACCCAGATGTTTTATTTTAGCCTAGTAGTTTGCATTGGTGTTGAACTGTTCCCTAATTTTTTTTCTTTGAATAAAGCCTAATGCTGCTTGTAAAATGCCATACTCAATAGTAGACATGATATAGAATAATTACCTTTATTACAGTTTAACCAAATGTTTTAACAATAGGCTACAGGAGATATTTGAAAGCACTACACATGAATTGAATGCTATTCAATAACATTTGTGTCAGCAAAACCGTGAATGTTCTCTTTTACTTTACATAAAAATTAATGCAGAAAAGGCACACATTGCTTCTTAAAAATTCACCAGAATGCAGGAAATTAAGTGTTTAATGCTCAAAATTTTGTGGAGAGGGACCCCCAGACCACCAACACCCAATGTTTAATTAAAACCTGTCCTACGACTTTGCGATTCATGAATTAGTTTATTTTAATAAGATGTTTTATGTTTTATCACATTTTCCAATTGTCTTTATTTCTGATTTATTATGAACAATATATACACTTGCAGGACACTAGCAAAAATTATTGGGTGGGAGAGAGGACACGGTTTTGGGTCCCTCGGCCAAAAAATCTCACTCCAAACTTTTGGTGAAACTTGGCAGCCCTGATAATGTTGGTGTGGAATTCTAACCGTTAGCAACAACGTTATAGCATACTAAATGGCTAAGCTCAGCTAGCTAGGCAGGCAGGCACACATGTCCACATTGTGAAATAACCCAGTAACAACATGTTAGAATACATTCATCACTGAAATAACAAATTCTCAATTCATCCACAGCATTCCATTATATTATTGTAAGAACAAAAATTAGGTTTTAAATAGTGAGTGCATATTTAATCATGCACATTACAGCTAACCATAGCTTTTTACAGGTGTAGCTATATAGCATGGATGAACAAGAGGATCAAAATGGAAACCGAAAAGATGACAATTAAAGCCTTTTTTGCTAACTATATTTAATTTTTGTCCCTTTCAAAGACACCGCGATGAAGAAGTTTCCAAACAACACTGTGCAAGCCCTCATTTGCAGAAGAATTTGCAGACCAGGCCTACTCAAAGGAAACCACTCCACTGGAAAGATGAAGATGGGAGAATGTAATGTTTAATTTCAGTTTGTGTTTTATTAATGTGCAGGACATTTCAATGCGGAGCATGCCTCTAAGATAATCATTCTTGTTGTGCTTTATATAATGGGATATTAATTTCTGTACATTTTGCTTCTTTAAATATGCTCTGCCATACCAGAATATTTGCATTTAATTTTGGTCAAGATATAATACTGTACTTGCTTTGTACTCTTGCCTCCACCCTTCCCTTACCCCCCACATTGCAACTCTCTCCTCCTCGGCCTACCTCACAAATCCCTCCATAAACTTCAGCTGGTTCAGAATTCAGCTGCCCGCATCATAACTCGAACCCCCTCCATCCATTTATTTTTATTTTTTCCTTTTATTATTGTTTTTTAGTTAACTTGTTAACTAAACTTTAGTATGACTAAATATAATTCTCTGGGGTCAGAAGATCCAAATTTGAATAAAAATGTTACGATGAAGAGAAACTGTTTGAAGATGTTGTTTAAGAAGTTGTTAAAGATGTATTTAAATGTACTTTATTATGCACATTTTCCCTATAATGGCGTGCATGTTAAAAATAAACTTTTTTTCCACCTCAAGTATGTTCTAAATATTTTTTATGTTTACTTAAAAGTAATTTGAAATTCAAATTAATTATATTAAAAAATATACTTTCTGTGTACTGTTGAAGTGTACTTTAATGAAATACATCTAGTATACTTTCTGCACACATAATTAGTGTACTCAGAGTATATTATTTTCAATGTGCTAACAATATACTTAGTAATGATATATCATGAGTGCTACTTTAGACATACTAAAGTACAACTTAGTGTACTTATCTGTACTATTTTGAGACAACATTAAGATGAACTATAATATGCTTAAGTACAACTTTTTAATTTGTATTTATTTTTTGTAAATATATTTTAAATACAATGGCAATACATAAAGATTAAATTAGAAATACATTTCCAGTATATTCTAAATGTATTAATAGTATTCTGAAAAGTGGATTTAAGTATACTTTAAATCGAACTAAAGAACATTATAAATAAGTACAGTATTAGTAGAGAAAAGTGTACTTAAGTATATTTAAGTTAATCTTAAGTGTTTCCCAAAATAGTACAGTCAAGTACACTAAGATGTATTTTAGTATATCTTAAGTAGCAATAATGATATATCATTAGTATACTAAGTATGTTTTTAGTACTCGAAAATAACACACTTTGAGTACAATAATTTTGTGCTTATGAAGTACACTAAGTGTGCAAAAATTTAGTATGTTAAAGTATACTTTTTTTGCCTGGGTAGTTATAACTGTGAAAAGAACCACTTAAGAGCCTTAACATGTTACAACGAAAAAAATCTGACTGTCAAGATTTTCTCACTGGTTTTCATTATGATATTTTAAACTTATTTTAACATAAAATGGTTACTGTGGTTAGTGTTGAGCAAATTATGAATCCTTTTCGTTCAGGTTATGGTACAGTGTTAATCCATCAAAATTACATTTAGGAACATTTTAATCAATGAATAAAACCACAGTCATGAAAATCAGTTCTGTGATTTTCTTGTTCTTCCATTTAATTTTCTTTTTGTTTTGTCCCTTGAGATAAAGATAGGTTGTTGGCCACGTATCTATGGATTTAGATACAAAGTTTACGTAGCAAATCAGACAAACAGAGAAATAGGAACCTGTCACATCCACAGACCAGTACAGAAGTAAATTAAAAACAGGTGTAGCAATAAAAGCCAAAACACAACAGGTGTGTTCTGATGAATGATTTGGTGGGTGGGTACAGTCTGGAATGTCTATAGATGGAGAGTTCACTTTGGGAGGGGTCTGCTAAATGCTCTGTTACTACCCCTGATACAGTACTTTGGTGGGGAGAGGACCCAAGTGAAAAAAATATGTAATACTTAAAGTATACTAAAAGTATATTTTAATTGTATGAAGTTTGTTAAAAGTCTGTCCAAGTATCTCAATACCCTTATGTACTGTTTTAATAGTATACTTTGAAGTATATTATTGTGTGCTTCATTTATGCTTCAGTGCATATTTAAGTGTTGTATAATATATTTCACTTCACTTAAATTGCACTTAAGTATAGCTCTTAAAAGTGTGCTTTGTTTGAGTGTATTTCTTAATGTGAAAAAGTGTGTTAAAAGTTACCTGAAAGAGGACCTATAAGAGGACCGTCATTATTTGATAATCTAGTATGGTTAAACATGACTATAAATCATCATAACAACGTTTATAGGTCATAAAAGTCAAAAAGTATCATAGGTCCGCTTTAAGTTTTAGACTTTTATCACAAAATATCCCAGGAACAAAAACATTGAAATTAATAAAAAGCATACAGTGGGGGATATAAGTATTTGATCCCGCACCGATTTTGTAAGTTTGCCCACTTACAAAGAAATGAGCAGTCCATAATTTTAAAGCTAGGTTTATTTTAACAGTGATAGACAGAATATCAAAAAGAAAATCCAGAAAATCACATTAAAAAAAGATATAAATTATTTTGCATGAGTGAAATAAGTATTTGATCCCCTACCAACCATAAAGAATTCTGGTTCCCACAGATTGGTCCTCGTGCTTTAAAAAAGTATTCCTAATCTCAACTAGTTTCCTGTATAAGACACACCTGTCTCAACTTGTTACCTGTATAAAATACACCTGACCATAGAGTCAATAAATCAAACTCCAACATCTCCATCATGGGCAAGACCAAAGAGCTGTCTAAGGACATCAGGGACAAGACTGTAGACCTGCACAAGGCAGGAATAGACTACAAGACCATTGGCGAGAAGCTGGGTGAGAAGGAGACAACTGTTGGTGTGATTTTTCGAAAAATTAAAGAAACACAAAATGACCATCAATCTCCCTCGGTCTGGGGCTCCATGCAAGATCTCACCTTGTGGGGTATCAATGATCATGAGAAAGGTGAGGGATCAGCCCAGATCGACACAGGAGGAGCTTGTATATGATCCCAAGACAGCCGGGACCACAGTCACCAAGAAAACCATTGGTAACACACTATGCCGTAATGGATTGAAATCCTGTAGTGCCCGTAAGGTCCCCCTGCTCAAGAAGGGACATGAACCGTCTGAAGTTTGCCAATGAACACCTGAATGAGAGAATGCTTGGGAGAAGGTGATGGTCTGATTAGAACAAAATCAAGTTCTTAGTATCATAGTGACTCGCCATGCTTGGAGGAAGACGAATTCTGACTATGACCCCAAGAACACCATCCCCACAGTCAAGCATGGAGATTGAAGCATTATGCTTTGGGGTTTTTCTCTGCTGAGGGGACAGGTGGGACTTCAGGTGGAATTTTACTTTAAAAGGTTCAAATTTTGCTTCCGGGGGAGCATTCCCCGGATCCCCCTAGAAGGTCCAGGGTCCCAAACAGTCTCCCAAATTCCTTTGAGAAACACTCTATGTGTGGCTGGGTATTAAAAGTCATTAGGCCAGGGGGAGATTTTGTACAAGTACACTTAAAATGATTTGGTCATTCATCGATATAATATATTGTGCACTTTTTTTTGCATTGAGCACATGCCCCCAAAAATGTCTGTGCACGCCACTGGCTGCTGGCACATCAGAGGTTTGCTGCTCCTGAACGTTATTGGGATTAACATCTGATTTTGGTAATCTGGTGGACAAATGGACAGCTCTCAGTCCGTGTGTTCACACTTATATTTTCAAATGTGACTTCTTTGTCTACTTGTGATCCGATTCCATTTACCCGCGCTGTATTTAAATCAACACATACATCATTTCCATTTGCATTGCTGTTTTTAACCGGTGGGATTCAAACAAGTAAACATGCAGGGCTGTACAGTGCCACAGTTTTAATCGCATTTTTTTTTAACAACTCTTATTATTACTATAATTTAATTTGAAAGAAAATAGCAATGCAAACAAAACAAAACTAACCTGTTATATTTTAATGTGGAAATTCTAATGCTGCAATGCAATTTTGGACTGAAATCAGAACAATTTCATGGTTGTTCAATACATTTGGCCAATGCAAACAGTTAAAACATATTATATAGGCCTAAGCCTTTTTTAAATGAATTTGGTTTTAATAAGCTATGAATTTAATTAAAATGTGTGTATTTCAATTTCTGTAGGGTTAACCCTTTTTTTTCTTTTTTTTAAGATACATTTTTATACTTTTCTCCATTTCAGTTTCACATGTTGTTTTACTTGTAAAACGTTATTCTTTAAATTGCTACGTATATACATACAGTTGTTACTTTAACATCATCAAAACCAGTATCCAAGTCAAATGGAAAGTGATGTTGGAAAAATTTACTGTAACATCATGTTTACAAAGCCAAAAAGAGACCTGATATGTCAACTGATCCAAAAGATATTATACTGGAAAATCAAAAGTGTGACTTATGTGATATACCAGGGTTTCTCAAGGGTCCCCCCTGGGTTGTACAACCTAGGGGGCGCTGGGACCAGGCTGGGACGAGCTTTTTTTTTTTTTTTTTTTTTTAAATATATTTTAAACTTTCTTAAAATCTTATAAATCTTTTTGACTGCAAAAATAGGTTACCTGAATAAACAGCCTATTTTAACTTTTCATGTTTCTAACCCCTCAACCTCTTTTTAACTATTCTCTCCTTCTCTTCTGCGTCTGCTGACTGTCACAGCCTTCGAAAAGAGAATCTCTCAGACACCAATAAGAGTCTTTGAGTCAGAACAACCAGCCAATCAAAGCCTTAGCGGCAGAGGAATCAGCCAATCACAGACTAGTATAATGCGTTTACTGATATTCTAATGCTAGCGCAGCGAGATTAAACTTAAACTAACTATTGTCTCTGAGGTGGAGAAAACACAGATTAATCAGCCAAAGCATGGAGTTAACTAACACACAAGCAGAGCCATGTTAAAGACACAACCCTCATATGTTGGAGAGGGACGATATACTAACGCTGTGCACGAGAGGTCATGAAGCCCTGTACAGCAGCCCTATGACACACAAACACACTATCATGAGCCTGTTCGCGGGATAACAGTTCAACAACCAATGAAAGTACACAATTCATTGTAACATATTCAACTTTAATAACATAACATAAACAAACATGGCGGATAGCAAGAAAAGTCGGCAGTACAATGCCAATTCATTAGTTATGGTTTATCCGTCACCGATGAACACCACTTTACCAATGCCTCTCTCGATCAGGTGTTCTCTAATGAGGCCATGAAACCCTCACTACAGAACATTTAGTGAAAACATCCCGAAAATCAGCTGAAGATCCATCCTACTTTAAGTCTCTGAGGGATCAACATTCAGACGGCCCACCATCAACTCTCTGTTCCCGACGTCAATCAAACGGGTTGGTGGCTCCTTCAACATCGCTTTATTAATTGCTAAGTCTGGTTTCCGTCACTGTGGGTGAGTCTTTGGTAATTCCGGCAATAAAAGAACATATCGACAGTCATGGACGGATGAGTCATCAACATCCCCTCAGTATACTGTTGCCATACGGAGATGTCACTGAGCACACTGTGCCACCCTCGTCTGTCCCTTCAGCATCCAGTTAGATGAGACAACAACTGCCGACAACAATGCCCTCTTAATGGCTATGTTGGTACATGTCTGGGGGGATCTCAGGATTACAACCAATGCTGATAGTGTTTTTCTTTTTATCAACCACCACCTGACAGTGGGTTAAATCTCCTATCATAGAACAGCTCATATTGGGATTTTTTTATAATTCTTATGAAACCAAAACAGCCTAGAAAATATGTTTTATTGGTGATAGAGGATGTAGCAAAACATATTCTTAATTGTGTGGTGTGTGTGTGTGTGGTGTGTGTGTGGGGTTTTTTTTTTTGGGGGGGCAGAGTATCTCGGAGGTTAGGGGGTTTGCTCAAAGTTGAGAACCACTGTGATACAGTAGGAGAAGTGAATTGTTTAGTAGATATTAACATGCTCAACAAAAACTCAACAAAAATACACTCAACAAAAATATAAACGCAACACTTTTGTTTTTGCTCCCATTTTTCATGAAATGGACTTAAAGATCTAAAATTCATTCCAGATACACAATATTACCATTTCTCTCAAACGTTGTTCACAAATCTGTCTAAATGTGTGATAGTGCATTTATGTGTCTAAAAGTTTACATAGCTGTGCCAAAAAGCATGCGCAGAGATTTTGCAAGGGCAAAAAAAATCTGCGCACAGCGCACAAGCTTATCATACTGTATGTGTCCCCTCCAATGTTAAACTCGTTCCTGCGCCCCTGCTGGGTGACAACCTCTTTCTCTCAGCCAGGTCCGTAAAAATGGGTCGTCCAGCATGCCAATGACCCTAAAAAGACAGCAAAGGCAACAAAGGAGTGGCTCAAGAAGAAGCACATTAAGGTCATGGAGTGGCCTAGCCAGTCTCCGGACCTTAATCCAATAGATCTGTGGAGGGAACTGAAGCTCAAGCGACAGCCTCGAAACCTTAAAGATTAGGAGAGGATCTGCAAAGAGGAGTGGTCCAAATATCCTCCTGAGATGTGTGCAAACCTGGTCATCAACTACAAGACACATCTGACCTCTGTACTTGCCAACAAGGGTTTCTCCACCAAGTACTAAGCAATGCTTTGATAGGGGATCAAATACTTATTTCACTCAATGAAATGCAAAATAATTTCTCTTTTTTTCTGGATTTTCCTTTTGATATTCTGTCTATCACTGTTAAAATAAACCTAGCATTAACATTATAGACTTAATTTCATTGTAAGTGGGCAAAGGGATCAAATACTTATTTCCTCCACTGTATATAGCTAGTTTAATAAGAGTACATTGCAATTCATGGAGCTATGAGCGTGCGCAATCCATTCTTAGTGGATGTGGCCCTGTGACAATAAGACCCAAGTTGTTAGAAAGTGGGCTTGTCCATGGCCCCTTTTTTCTAATAAATCTACTGTGAATTTCTATGACAGCATGTGCCAGAACCAGACTACCAAGTGCATTAATTTTGTAATGGAAGTTATATAAGTCCAACACTCCTCGCTACAGCCTCCTTGTGAGCTGTTATATTTTTCTCTCCCTAATCTAGAGACTTCATTGGCCAGGAATGAGTGGCACCCTGCCCATCTCCTTCAGATCCCCCCCCCCCGACCCCGGCCACACTAACATGTCATTTGGATGCCCCTTTCTGTCCCCTTAGCGCCCTGCGGCGTCTGGCAACCCCGCCGACCACTAGCCTGCGTCTCGTTAGCATGCTGGTGGCTGCTCCATCTCAGCCGAGGAGCCAAGGTCACTGGAGACTACTGAAGGTGGTCGGGAGTGTGGAGGAGTGAGTTGGGGTGAGGTGGAGGGGGTTTGGGGGCTAGTGTGGGTGAGGCAGAGGGGCTGTAGGAGAGTCAGTCTGCACTATTAGCATTCACCGGCTCCTCCACGCATTGCTAAATTTTTCAGTAACCTCCAGCTGCTTGATGTTTGAGCAAATCACCAGAGAGGTTTACCGTGTGCCTATCTTGACTTACCACCCCTCTCTTTTCCCCCTCCAATTCAACCCAACCCGTCTTACACCCCAACCCGTCTTACACCCCCCCCTCCAGAGTGCCATCTCATTCAGGCCTCTTCACTTATTCATGTGTTTATTTATTATTTCATCAGCTGAGCGTCTGAGCCTGGGAGAGAGGAGGAGGAATCTAGTTGTGGGAACAGTCATTAATTCATTAAAGCCTCTCCCTCTCTCCTCCACTCTCCTCTCTGATCCATCTCTATCTTTATCTCCACATCTCTCCATCCCAGATAAACCCTTTCCCCTCGCTCCAGCACAGACACTCACGGCCCTATTGCCATTCCCCCGTTGCCCTCCTTTTCTCTGTTTACCTGCCTGCCTATGGATACATGTGAAGGACAGGTGTTGGGCTGTGTTCTCAAGCAGAGAAGGGAAAGAGGAGCTGCCCAGTGATCAAGCTGATATCTGGGTATCCGGGCAGATTCACTGCTCAGTGCGGGGACCCCGAACAGTTTACTATTGGGCAATTGGACTGCCAATCTCGGTCAATCATTATATTCCATCTATATGGGGGTGGTGCTGCTGAAGGTCTGATGATTTTACATGAATTTGCTTATTTTCCAATAAACCATGAAACATGGCCTATTGTGGTATAAATGTCAGCCTCCATAAAAATGTTAAAATAAATCAAGAGCTTTTAATCAATCCTCTTAGTGTGTGTGAATGGTATAGACTAAGTTTAGTATAATACTATACATTGTTATGCCACTCAAAGAAGAAAAACTGTCATTATACTGTTGATGTACCACATAAATGAATGACGGTAGGATATGGCTCTTCACGCAGAAGTCTAAAACTCAAGAGAATATTCATCAAACCCAGACAGCACTCAAGCAGCACACATACAATATACACTCACTGGCCACTTTATTAGGTACACCTTACTAGTACCGGATTGGACCTCCTTTGGCCTTAAGAACTGCTTTCATTATTCGTGGCATACTTTCAACAAGGTGTTAAAAACATTCTTCAGAGATTTTTGTCCATATTGACATGACAGCATCACGCAGTCCAAAGGGGCTCTATTGGGTTGAGATCTGGTGACTGTGCAGGCCATTGGAGTAAAGTCAACTCATTGTAATGTTCAAGAAACCAGTGATGATTTGAGCTTTGTGACATGGTGCATTATCCTGCTGGAAGTAGCCATCACGGTCAATTATCATTTTGACATATAAGGTGGCTTGATTGATTTACCACGTCAACTCATGCACTGAGTAACTTGAAGGAAAACACACAAAGCGGCCAAAGACTGTTTGATAGCAGCACAGGGATCCAGTGAAGATTAAAAGTCAGTCAAAAGACTTAGTGAGTTTTGTGTTATTTTATTGTAAAGTCACCAGAATGCGGGAAACAATGTATTTGAATCTCAAGTTTTCATGGGGGAGGACCCCCCAGACAAGATTTTTTTTAAAGATATCGTTCAACCTTTATTTGACAGTTCAAGAGAGGAAATTGGGAGGGACCTGCGACCACTGCGACAAGGACTGGGTCTGTACGCGCTCTACCCACTAGGCCTACAAAAACAACAGAACATGTTAAACTTACCACGTTCATATGTTTAAATATTGTCACCCTCTTAAAATAATGGCCTAAGTCATATTTTCAAGTTGTTCAGAAAACAGAAAAAACTGAATCATATATAGAGTATATTTATGAATCATTTCAAACAAAAAGGTTATGACAATAGATGATTATTGATATACAAATAAGGATGTCAGTCAATTGTGTAACATGAGAGGATAAAATGACTTAGGCCAATTTATGAACGTGCCTTTGCGATTTACGCAATTTTGAACCTGACTTGGGCCAAATTAATTCTGGGATAAGTAAGGCAAAACAGTGCATTTCTTTTTTTCCCCAACTACTGTAACATACCATGAGGAAGGGTATGCCACAAACATTTGAATATGCTAGTGGAGCACACATAGACTCATGAGACAGAGGGAAGTTTGGCTGTGAATGGCACCATTAATCCACTCTACCGACGCAAGACTACAGACTCGGCACCCCACAGCTCTCATGATAATCAACAGAGACTTCAATCATGTCTCCCTCTCCAAAACTCTGACCAGCTTCACACAGTATGTGAAATGTAAAACCAGAGGAAATAAAATCCTGGACTTGCTTTATGCCAATGTGAGGGAGGCATACAGCTCCTCTCCCCTCCCACCCCTTGGCCAGTCTGACCACAACCAGATACACCTTACACCTGTGTACAAGCCTGTAGTAAGCAAGCAGCCGGCTACCACCAGGACTGTGAAGGTGTGGTCTAGAGAGGCTGAGGAGGCCCTGCAGGGCTGCTGCCAGAGAACAGACTGGGATCTGTTCCTGGAGGACCACACAGAGGACATTGAGGTACTCTCCCATTGCATTACAGATTACATCAGCTTCTGTGAGGACAGCGTTGTACCCATCAAGGCGGTCCGCTGTTTTCCTAACAACAAACCCTGGATCAATAAGAACATTAAAAACATACTCAACAGGAAGAAGAGGGCTTTCATGGCAGGAGACAGAGAGGGGGTAAAATCAGTTCAGAAGGAACTGAGAAGGGAACTAAAGGCGGCCAAAACATGCTTTAAGGAGAGGCTGGAGGGCAAGCTCGAAAGGAACAGTGCCAAGGAGGTTGGGAAGGGATGAAGAAGATCACGGGACACAAACTGCCAGGTCCAGCTGTGGCGGGCTGACATGAACATGCTAATGAGCTGAACCTATTTTTCAACAGGTTTGACTCAAACCCTGCCCCAGTGAGCTCAGCAGGTCAGTCCATGCCCCCCTCTTCCACCTCCCCTCCCTTTTCCCCTCCTCCCCCCCTTGTTACCAGTCTTGTCATCACATCAAGCCAGGTAAGGCGGGAGCTATCAAAGCTCCAGAGGAATAAGGCAATGGGTCCGGACATCAATCCCAAGGTGCTTAAAGCGTGTGCCGGACAGCTTGCTGGAGTTTTCCAACACCTCTTCAACCTTTCCCTGAGGCTGAAGAAGGTGCCCCAGCTGTGGAAGACCTCCTGCATTGTTCCGGTGCCTAAGATAGCTCGCCCCAGCTCTCCCAACGATTACAGGCCAGTGGTGCTGATCTCACACATAATGAAGACCTTCGAAAGACTCACCTTAAGCCCCAGATGTGTGACTCCATGGACCCACAGCAGTTTGCGTACCAGGCCCAACTCAGCGTGGCCGGCGCCATCATTTACCTGCTGCACAGGGCTTACTCACACCTGGAGAAGCCGGGGAGCTCAGTGAGAGTCATGTTCTTCGACTTCTCCAGTGCGTTCAATACCATCCAGCCTACTCTGCTTGAGAAGAAGCGCTCAACAATGCAGGTACACCCCGACATGGTTGCTTGGATTGGTGACTACCTTTCCTGCATCAGTGAGGACAGGGAGGACGAGTACAGAGGTGTGGTGGAGGACTTTGTCAGATGGGCAGAGGAGAACTACCTCCAACTCAACATCGGCAAGACCAAGGAGCTGGTGGTGGACTTCCGCCGGAAGAGGAAGCCCCTAACCCCTATTACCATCCAGGGGGTTGAAATAGAGACGGTGGATTCGTATAAAGTCCTTGGAGTACACATCAACAATAAACTGGACTGGTCAGACAACACAGAGGCCCTCTACCGGAAGAGTCAGAGCAGACTCTTCTTCCTCAGGAGGCTCAGGTCGTTTGACGTGTGTGGCAGGCTACCAAGGACATTTTATCTGTCTGTGTCCTTCCACTGCTGCTGGGCTGTTTTTGCAACAAACAAATTTCTCCTACGGGGATTAATAAAGTTGTATCTTATCTTATCTTATCTTTTCTTATCAATGCACACAATAAGGGTGCATTCATTAATGGTTATTTAATGCTTAATAAGCATTAATCTATGCTAAGTTAATGTATTATAAGCATGAACTTAGCATTAAAGGTGGGTTAAGCGGATCATCTTTGTTAAAATTCCCTAGCCTAGGCTGTGTATTAACAAGATTTTTGTCAGTGCTCACACAGTATGGACCGGTAGCAGATTGGGAGGAGATATTCACTGATGTTGACAAAAAGCGAATTGTCAACAAACATTCATTTACCACATCTTTAACTCAACTGATTAACTAAGATATTAAGCATGAACTAAGCATTACGTGAATAATCATGGTAATTAAACATAAACTTACTGTGAATGCTGATTAACCCCCTAACCCTAAACCTTATTGTAAATGTTTACCATATTTGGTTATAATTTCATATAAAATATATTTTTTTACAAACCACCGCCATTTTGAAATGCTAATAAAATTGCCTAAGTCACTCCGTCTAGTGACTTAGGCTAAATAAAATGGCCTAATTCACACTCTTGACATAGGCCATTACACTAAAGGGGTGGGATCACATGATCTGTTCAACTGAGGATGCTGAGAGTTTTACCAGAGGTGGCCAGCATCACAAGGAGCTGATTTAGGCAAGAAAATCATTTTGGCAAAAAAGTGACTTAGGCCATTATTTTAAGAGGGTGACGATATGTGTTCAAAATGCCATGCTGCATATTCAAATTTGGGCATTGAGATTGGCAACCGGGCCCTGTATTTAATTTTTTTATGAAAAATGCCGGTCCTTGGAAAAAGAAAGGTTGGGAACCCCTGGCTCAAAATCATGAAGCATATAGTGCTTCATGATTTTAAGAGTTGCTCTCACCATGGACACACCAACAGTAAAGTAAGTGTCGCCTCCTCACAAGACAAGAGCAGACACTTTATGCTAGGCCGCATCACATGTTTTATTCTTTTGTCAGTCTCGGCTGAATGGACCCAGTGATGGGAAGGGAAAAATATGTAAGAGCGTCACATATCTAATACCATAAACTTGTATTTCTGCTGAGACATTTTCCTCTCTCTGCAGGTGTAGCACTACTGTATATACTTCACACTACACGTCTCCACTTCTATCATATTAACATCAGTAGTCGCACTAGTTTGCCGATGTGAATGTGTTTGTGTGTTAAGGGGGCTCCTGGCAGCTGCTCTGAGGGTTATGTATGGGAGAGCAGAGGGTTCTAAGGTGCTGGCAGGCCTGTCTGGGGTTATTAATGACAGCCATAGAGCAGACCTCACACACTCCATCACCTCGCCGCGTTACACACCACCAGCTCATCTACAACGCTGACGCCTGGCAGCCTCACCCTGCGCCTCACCTTGCCACCACACACCCAGGACAGGAGCAATGGATTCTAGCCGGGCCCAAGACATGCTGGCCTGGCTGTCAGCCTACTCTTAACTTACTCTTACCCTGCATTCCAACCCCCATACTTCCATACTATTTAGTATGCCAGAAAAAGATTTAGAATGTCCCAATACAGGCACGTCAATTGCAGTATGCCAAAAAAAAAAAAATGCCCAACAAACTCCAATTGCATTTTGCTGTATTTGTCTTTATTCTTGACATTTCTCGACATAATGAAAACAAATCTTCCTTATCTGATTTTGTTTTCTCTCCCGTGGCCCTAAAACTCTTCTGTACTTTAGTATGTAGTGTAGTAAAAAGAAAGAGTATGTGGGCAGGGTTTGTCAGTCAGTTCATATTCATTTCATGTTATGCGTAGATGTTATAGAGCAGAGGTATTACTCATCAAGGGCGACACAACCAATCTCATTGGATTAGTGTTTAAACTTTTTTGGATCTGATATTCGATCAGAACAACACTAAACAACACTAAAAAGATATGGACTTTGATTCTAAAGTCAAACTTTTACTCCAAGTATACAAACCTCTGAAACAGCTATTTTTAGATCATCATGGAAAACGGAGAGTGTGATAATCCATCCAATCACTGTGTCATGTTGATGATGTTTCTAGTAGCAATGGGATTACCGGCAAACTCCGTAGGTGAGCTCTTTAACATTTTATTGCTTAGATTGAGATTTCCATCCTTCTTACTTTTTAGAGATAGATATTTATGGTGGTAGGATGGCCTAGAGGAAAGGTAGCCGACCAGTAACCATGGCTGGTTGGATCCCCGGCACCGGACAGGAGGGTGTTAGTTGTATAACTAGCAGAGGCTGGTATTACATCTACGGTGCCCACCATTTCTACCATTGTGTCCTTGAGCAAGACACGCGCTGAACTATGGCTGACCCTGCGCTAAGACCCCCGCCCTCCGAAGTGTGGTAACTTGAGAGGGGATATGTGAAAAGACAAATTTCAATGTAAACATTGACTAATAAAGTAACTGAACTTAATATTTTTCTTCAGGTGTTGATGGAAATCAAGCATAACGAACGGGAGGATAATGGACTAACTAACATTCATCAGGTCAGCAGAAAGATGACCACCCTGCACGTGTTCCATGTGTAAAAAGGCAACATTCAGTATTAGCAGCAGTAGCTAATGGGACGGCTGTGGCTTAGCAAGTAGGGCAGTCATCCACTGGATTAAAGGGTGGTGGTCGTATCCCCGCCTCATGTCACATGTCCAAGTGTCCATGGGCAAGTCCCTGAAACCCAAACTGCTCCTAAAGGTTTTTTGCTTGCACCCTGCGTGGTAGCTGCTGCTATCTGAGTGTATGCATGACTGAGGCCAAACAATGTAAAGTGCTTTGAATCTCAAAAGAAAATCAGTTAAAAGAGCATTATAAGTATCACCAATCCCTTGCTCCGTAAAAAAAAAAAAAAGTCATGTTGGCTGCCACTTCTTATAGGACTGTGCTCAGTATGAGAGAGGATAACTGAAGGATCAGACTAGGATTTAGTCCAAGGAGATTTCAATTGATATTTAGAAGGGTGAAAAATACATTTGTTTCACCGGTTGCTACTGAGTAAACATAATAACATTACCGTAAAGCATTACTAATTTGTGGGGCAGTGGGGTGTCATTATCAGTTGCGAGGTCACAGTAAAATGAAAAGGCACAGTGTCTTATCAACCAAAATAAGCTTAATGAGGCAGTGGTGTTAGAGAAGGCAATTTTGAGAGACTGACCAATGATATAAAATGGAACATACTAAACACTGGTTATTAAGGCTTTTGATTATAGCACAAGCACATTATAGCACACAAATGACTCTTAGTGTATACAGGGTATGAATAAAACAGTTATTTGGTACTTATAATTTACACAGCAATTTTTTTAATTGTTTGATTTACATTTTTATCAGAAATGTTTGAATAAATATAAACATTTGGCAATGTCCAAATCATTATGCAGACATTTGCATCTGCAGTGTCTCACCTTAAAAAAAAAGTACTTACTTATTCAGTTCACTACTAATTCAGTGATCCACCTACCTGCCTGTCCCAGTTGTGCCCTTCAATTATTGGTGCTGACTAAGAAGTATTTTCTTGATCGAAATGATTCACATATTTTGCTGGCTTTTAAAATAAAGCAGTACACAATCATATTTTGCCTTCTGCTCTTTTTTCAGCATTTCTTCAAATATATTCCCGTTGCAATTGCAGCTGCCAGTCAAACCGACAGAGGACGGAGGGCAGAGAGGAACGCAAACCAACAGGGGGAATGGGGTGAGATTGGCAGGCTCTAGGAAGGCCACGAAAGGTGAAGAAAGATGAGCGAAACAGCCAACAGAGAGGTATCTGTGTGTGTGTGTGTGTGTGTGTGTGTGTGTGTGTGTGTGTGTGTGTGTGTGTGTGTGTGTGTGTGTGTGTGTGTGTGTGTGCACGTGCGTGGAGGGGAGGCGTGATAGGGTGTGAAAGAGAGGGAAAAAGGTGGAGGAGAGACGAATGAAAACAGAATGAAAATAGAGGCTGAGAGAGGAATCCTCATTTTTCATTTCAGCCGGCAGGACTGGGGCTGCCTAGGAGATCAGACAATCAGACCTGATGGCTTTAGGGAGGCTCAGTCAGCTTAGGGCGGGGGAAAATGATGGGAGGATGATGAGTAGAATTGCAGCAAAGCAAATAGAAATGCTATTGGAGTAAATAACAGCAGCACAAAAAAGAGAGATTGCAGAAGAGCTACGAAACCGCTGGCAAAAGGAAGTGGGGTGATTTTTTTTTCCTGCCAAGGGCCATGTGTTGGGTTTGGAGTGGGTATCGGCGGGCATTGTTGTTTTAGTGTCACCAAACAGACCCTGAGAGCCAGCCAACCCCCCCACTCCCTGGGCATAAACAGCCCAGTGGAAGGTGAAGGGCGGCGGGGACGGACGGACAGATGGCCCCCTGGATGGAAACATGGGAAATATCTTCTTTTAAGAAAAGCCGTCAGAGCTGGGTCTGTGCGTCCTTCACCCCAATCCCGCAGGAGAAGCATTCAAACACTGCACTATACCTCCCCTCCTTCCCTCCTCCTCTGTCTCTCCGTCTCTCTCTCCACCCCCTCTCTCATTAAAACTGCGCGCCTCGGCTTCTAATTAAATCCCACTTGAAAGTCTTAAAAGTCAGACTCAGATTGATTCAATTTGCATTTCTGAACAGGGAACATTGCCTAAAAGGATTAATAAATTGGTTGAAAAATGCCTCTTTCTGCAATGTGCTGTTGCTTGAAAGACGACAACACCCATCCCGATGCCTGCTTTTTCTTGCATTCTTACACTCTTTTCAACACATTCATACAGATGTACACACACACACAAACACACGCACACACACACACACACACACACACACACACACACACACACACACACACACACACACACACACACACACACACACACACACACACACACACACACACACACTAAAAGCAGTGAACTTCCTTGCCCAAACATCCATTTGTCCCAAAATGCGCACCATGCATGTACGTGCACGCTCCTCTTCCTAATTCCTCCCACATCCGTCAATTGAATTCATATGTTCGCAAAAATAAACTTGCTTGAGCACGCTCATGCAGACAGAGGCATACACACCTACACACACACACACACAAAACACCCACACACACAGACTATCACACACTTGCCACATTCACAGCAGCCATGTATAACAACGTTGGCAGATGTCCAAATTTCCAAGCAGAATGTGATAGAAGAGAAAAGGGGAGGATGGTGTACGTGTGTGTGGGGGGGATATAAAGAAAACGAGAGAAAGAGTAGAGGGGGAGGGAGGCGACTGCTCAAACGAGGCCCGCTGGGGGATTAAATAAGTAATAGGAAGATTGGCATGCAGTAGAACGTCAGCCATGTTGACGTGCCGTTGATGACTCACTTGGGTGATAATATGAGAGGTGCTGCTGTAAGGAGAATGGCCACGGGTCAGTGGCTGGCCTCTTCCTAGGGCACACACCCAGTCAGCTCACTCACCCACTCTTCACATTTCATGTTAAGTGGCTATTCATGCCTGCACAGCTAACTTGGAACTTGCTTTTTTGCCAATGATTACAGTCTCCTGTGTATGGATCAATAGATGGGCTAAACCATTGATCGATTAGTTTATTGAATATTAACTTTGTTTTTTTGGGGGGCACCCCTGTGAACAGACCTGTAGTAAGACTCCACATTTAAAGAGTTTGGAAGGTTTTGTCTATTTTCCTTTCACTACATGTGTAGGTTTTTCGGCAATTCGACACTACTCTAACTCCAGCTAGCATTACAGATGATAGCGAAACATTTCCTTTCATACCAATTAGTTTCCAATCCAAATAGGGCCAACAAGCTTAGCAGCCAAACACTAATATAAGATGAAATAACACAAATCTCAGACATGTAATAGGAAACAAGAATGATGCTGTTTCTTTATTTTCATGTCTTTTGCATTGATGATGCAGATTCTTTCCTGACATGTAGCTATAGCTTTGATATTTTAGGCCACATCTAGCATCAAGGTTCCCTTTTAAAAACCTTTAATTTCTAAAGATTTGCATTAAAAAGTCAGCCAGAGACAATATTTGACTATATGACTAACTTGTGCAGCTAATGTTAGCCTAATTAGTAAGCTAGCTACCGCTGAGAAATTATACTGGCAATACATAGCCTAATTGAAGCCGAATATGCAAACATTGGTGTTGGTGTTATTTAATACATGCGAATGCAAGCGGCGCGTTTGAGGCGATCATGCGAACATTTGCAAACGTTTTTCGTGTGAGTTGAAAATATTCAACTCTAGCAAATCTTTTGCGAGGCGCTTTGACGCTAAAGCGATTCGGCGTTGATATTGACACCGACATCAGGATTTTAAAGTTCAGCACAGCGGCTCCAATAGAGCCAACCTCCAACAGAAGTTTCCTTCTCGTCTGGCAGACAGAGATTTTTACAAGGCGGCATCATCATGGTGTTATTTCGGCTTAAAGATAACCCATTTCTTACAGTCATATTACAGTGAAATCTCTGTCTTATTCACCGAGCCCTGATCGATCTGAATTCCATCCAGGGAACACACATTTTAGTTTGCCTGACGTCTAGCCGGGGTCTGTGTCATGGGGGCATGCCCCCCCAAATGAGCGATTGTGCCCCCCACAACTGTAATTTATATTCTGGGGTGTATTGCTGCGGGAGCGCTAGGGATGGGGATGATATGTAAAACTTTAAAGTTGGCAGAATGTGGTAAACCATGTTGAAGCTCATATTACCGCCCGTTTGGGTTTTGACTTTATAGTTTGTGCCCACCCGCGATTACATAATGACACTCTAATGAATTTGTTCTGACCTCGAACCTGCGTCTAGCGGACTGCGGACACACCCGACAAAGCATTAATTCAGGCTATTTATAATGGGGATTATGATCGGCATACTTCTCACACCTTTATTGCAGCAAGATCACAGTGAAATCTCTGATGGTGTGTTTACTGACATAATGGCCGTGGGTATTTCCTCGCTTCTCGGGACACAACAGGTAAGAGCAAAGATATGTGAAGTAGTTTAGTCCTTGGTTGACAATGAAACATTGAAAGAAAAGTTGTTGTTAAGCCCCTCCCTTCACGCGGCTAAAATATTTGCATCGTGTTTGGTGTGAAATATGTCCCCCAATGATTATCACGCGTTTCATGTGGCGCAACGCGAACATTGTATACAGGGTGGCAAGACCTCTTGGAAGGGTGGCATGGGAGGACGGTATTGGTAAGCCCCATATGTAAATGTCTTTAATTGGGACTGAAATGCTGCATTGCCTTTGCATTTTGTATACCAAAAAAGAAAGAAAGAGGAGAGTGGCAAATGTAACCCTAAACAACATATGAGAAAATAGACCATAACTGAAAACACACAAACTGTGTTGAAATGTCATAGAAAGAAATAGATTAGAAATCTCTTCATTCGTCCCTCAACAGAGACATTTACATGATTTACACTATTAGAAATAAAATAAAACTGAATGTTTTTATTTTTTGCATACTTCCATATTGTGTTGAAATGCAATGCAAGCTACATTGATTATTGCATTGTTCATAGAAAGTCGTATTTGTCTTTTTCTAATAAAATATTAGAGAAGGTAATTAATCTGTTGATTGTCATGTATGATCATCACAAAAGTAGGAAGTGATTGTTTCGAAAAACTTAGATGTATATTGTATATCAGGGGTCCCCAAACTTTTTCCAGTGAGGGCCACATAACTTTTCCCTTCTCTGATGGGGGACCAGGGTCAGTTTCTAACAGAAAAAGTGTGACAAACGCAGGGGTCCCTAAATGTAATCATTTATTGTTTTCCAGAAAACATGCTGACACTCCAGCGCACCACACATATCCAAATATTAATAACCCTTTCTGAGATCAAATAACCCTCTCTGGGTTCTTCACAGAATAAAATAACGCAGAAAATATATAGGCTAATAACACTATTTATGAAATCAATAAAAATCAAATAACCCTCTCTGGGTTCTTCACAGAAAGAAAATGCTGTGCCGTGCACAATCCTAGGTAAAAGTTCAACTTCACTTGTCAGAGCAAAATCTCAAATGTCTCTCAAAGTTCTTGTGTTCTTTCCTTATAATCCAGTTTTGTAGGTTCCAAAGGCTAGCCCAGTAGACACCACTGTAGGCTCTCTCTCATCAACTTCCCTCTGAAAACCACAATGCAAAAGGGGTAGGATTAAATAAGTGTATACTTCTTCCTGCTCCTTTTCAGGCATATCTCAACAATACAGATTATTTTTTTTATTTTTTTTTGTGAAAACATAATTTGTTTATTGTATTTCCATGCTTTTCATTTTGTTTTGTATGTTTGATATGTCTGAAATAAATTGAATCAAATCAAATCAAGCAGGCTAAGAAACCGAACTAAGTGATACAGCACCTACACAGCACAATACATTTCAATACCAGTATGGTTGTGGAGATGGATTTTATCCCAATAGATATTTTATTATGATTATATTTGTTCATACTCAGAATGACTAATTTAAGTCAGCAAAGTGAGCTTACCTATGTACTGTATGTTCATCAGCGTGAATTGTGGGCCTGCATCTGGCTGGTGAGAAGTTGAATGTCCGGTTCCATTCTAGTCACAGCCAGTCTCAAACACTGATGCAAATGTTTATCTGTCAATCTTGATCTCGTTGGAGTTTTCAGGAGTTTCATGCGTGAAAAGGTTTGCTCGCAGATATACGTGCTGCCATAAAGTGTGGACATCTTCATTGCATGTTTTTTTTATGTTAGGGTAGGTGTCATTTGGGAGGGCGACATAGAAGTCAATGAGACTGTTGGGCTTGAATGCGTCTTTCAGAACATCACAGTTCTGTAACTCGGCCAGCTCAAACTGATAAGAAGGCTGGGCTTCATCGATATCGGCAACAAAAGGGTTCTGAAAAAGACGGATTTCTTTTGCATGAACATGTAGTTCACGGAATTGTACACCAAACTCCGCCTTCAGCATTTCCAGTGCTTCCACACACTTTTCACCTGGGAACGCGACAGCTGGCTTCTCTGCAGAAAACCTTTGGGTAGCAGGGAGATGGGTGAAGTTGTGCTTTTTCACTTGTTCCAAAACCAGCGCTAGTTTCACCTCAAATGCTTTTATGTGGGAATACATGTCGCAAATGAGTTTCCCCTTCCCTTGTAGCTGCAAGTTAAGGCCGTTCAGCATTTCTGTCACGTCTGTTAAAAATGCGAGGTGCCATTTCCATGCTGGGTCGATCAGCTCTGGGACCGTTTTGCCTTTTGACAGAAGAAATGCGTTAATTTCAGGTAGCAGCTCGTAAAAACGCCTCAAAACTTTGCCGCGGCTCAACCATCGGATCTCTGTGTAGTACAGCACATCTCCGTACGCAGACTCCAGTTCAGACAGGAATTGTTGGAAATGCCTGTGTTTAAGTCCATTTGCTCTGATGAAGTTTATGCACGATACCACAACCTTCATGGCAGAATCCCACTTCAACACTTTGCAGCACAGCGCTTGCTGGTGAATTAGGCAGTGTACTTGTAGCGGGGCGGTGAGACCCCGTTCTTCCACCTCCCGGTTCATGCGTCCTATTAAACCCTGAGACGCGCCCACCATACTAGGGGCCCCGTCACGTTCACGTTCTATGACTGGGGTATGGGTGGCCATAAGGGTAAAAACGTGCTGGGGCAAAGTGAGGTCGTAATAGCATTTTTCTCTGGTATTGTTCAGGGGGCCGGGTCAAATGTGGAGGCGGGCCGTGTGTTTGGGGACCCCTGCTGTATATAATGTATATATATTTTTGAAAATCATGCACGGAAATGTACATTAAAAAATTGTTGTCTGTTTAGAATCGGATCGTGAGGTGCCAAGAGATTCCTACCCCTAATCCGAAGACTGAAGAGGCATTATGTAGAAATCCAATTAGAATCACATTTTAAACCATGCAAAAATCTATCTATCTTGCAGGGTTTAAACAGCCTGATGAAGACTTTGCCATCAATAAGTTGATGTATATACAGTATGTATTCAGTACATAGACAGCGTGTCACACATGACCAATGTTGAAGGCTGAGCTGATGGCTTATAGTATAATCTTAAAAAAAAATACTGTGGACTGTGGGTCTTACAGTGGATGGGTTGAAAAAGATGAGGCAGTGGCAATAGTCTTCTTCCTGAGAGGTTCCAATAGATGATGGACCACTTAGCTTACAGTGACTGAGTTAATAGAATATAAATCATCGCAATTAGAGCAAAAGAAAATGGTGTAATGAGAGCTCACATTTACATCACCCACTGAAGACAGATACACAAGCAGAACTATTTGTCACATATGGGCGATTTGGCTTGAAAGCCCATTCACATGAATGCACCAAACTGACACGAAGCCGTAGTGTTATCCATTATTACCCTTCAGCAAATCTGCATTTTCCATTTTAGAATACAGTCTCATGTTCATATTGCGATTGACTTTGAGCAATGTCTCTTCTTAAATTCTAGTTGCACTGAAACTCTTGCCTTGAGAGAGACAATAGAAACTCTATAGCCTTGACAGAGACAATGGAGAGCCTTTTTTTCAGGCACCATCACAGTGTCACCACTGTGACACTATATAGCAGCATATTGTCATGTCAGTCCTGAAGCAGCATATGTCCTCTCCTCACTCAGGTCACTGGATGGGCTTCCCATGTGTTGACCTCAGATTGAGGACATCCACACAAGCAAAGGGGGAAAATGTCTCTCAATTTAGAACAACACTGACCTCAAGTGGATGTTTATCGCCAACTCATTCAAATAGACTGGAGCTCTACTTCAACTGTTATTGTTTTCATGATATTACGCTCTGATTACAGTGATCATCATCCACTTACAAAATGCTCACATTTCTAATCTACAATGAGCACCACTGCACGTACAGTATAGTGCTACAGCTACAAAGCAATGTGTTTGTGCCCATGCAGTGTTCTGCTTGACTTGCTTTAGCTAGTGAAATAGTGCTTGTGTGCATTCCGCTATTAAGCCAATAAATGGCACGGAAAAGTAGTTGAAAATAAATAAATGAGGCCAAACTCTATTTGTGTGGAAATAAGACTCCAGGTGCAGGTCCGGATTAACCTGGCAGGAGGCCCTGGGGCAAAAAATTAAATGAGGGGCCTCCGTTCTCATTCAATTAGAAATTAATTGTGTACACACGCACCCAATGTGTACTGCACTCTCGGTAGAACACTTACCCGTATTCTGCCTTGAGCCAGAGTAACTCAGCCAGTACTCTTTTCATTGAATGCCCCCCTCGAGAAAGCGCTATATTTTTTATTTTTTTTTTTAAGATATTTTTATGGCATTTTTATGCTTTATTGATAGTGTAGAGACAGAGTTGAAATGGGGCAGTGAGGGGAGTGACATGCAGAGAATGACCGCAGGCTGGAATCGAACCCGGGTCTGCTGCTGGCCGAGGCCCATGGGGGGACGCCTTACCAACTGAGCTAAAGGCGCCCCCCGAAAGCGCTATAGTTTTGTATCACTCCTTCATCATGAGGATACTGCAGGACTCCAAACATTAGTTACATAACGTCCTTGTCATTTTTGCTGATCTTGTGTTAAACAATTAATATTCCCACACAATTTGGCATTTATTGAACGTATCGCCAATCAACTGACTTAAAGTGAAATAATTCTGGGCCTGGGAGTCTGGCAGCAGCCTTGTTTGGGTGATTTAGAATGGAGATGGAATGGAAGAGTCCGTTTTAAATGTCTAACCCAAGCTCTATTCGTTCCATATGATATGATTTATCTACAGAAAAAAAATTAATCTAACTCATAACTTTAGCTATATTGTGGTGGATGCAGTCTGGCATTCTAATGCAAACACAGGAGAATTCCATTCCGTAATGCATCACAATTTGGAATGATGGCGTGATGCGATTCTCAGTGTACACTTGGGGTTCATCCAGTTAAGACAGACACTTTCGGAGCCCCTAACAGGCTGCTTTTCAGGAGCTCGGCAGGGATAAGGTAAGGCGCTCGGTTCACTGCTGTGTATTTGCACACACTCATAAGCTTTGTCATCATCAGCCTAGTGGCAGCACTGCTCCTCGGCCATGCCTCCTGGCTTTGATTGATCATTGTCTTGATCAGCATCGACTTTATGATTTATCAAGCCCCCTCATCTTTATTAATCTATTTACCACACTGACGCCCCATTATTATTACCTCACACTGTGGATCTTATATGCTGAATAACACACAATAAGCCAGCAGACAGCTTGTGAAATTCATAGCTTTCAAAATTCCCTGTTTTGCTGCATTGTCTAACGGCTATTTCGTTTAAAAAAAAACTTGAAGAAGTCAAATGAAGGGGAGGGGAAAGAACCCCCGGTCAAGGAGGTGCGTGTCCGGCGTCTCAGTTGTTCGCTCATTCAAAAGGTCCCGTGGCAGTTGGAAGCGGTCATCTTTGTCCCACATTACATCTCCATCCGCATCACCACAATCACACCAATCTAACGCCTCCACTCGCGCCGGCTCACACATTTCCACTTTTTCTAAGAGATGTAAATGGAGGAGGCGTAATAGTAGAGTGAGTTACAGACCTGTTAGTAGGAGAGGGAGGAACCAAGAGGTCGAGAGAGGCTCTAGATATGCAGGACAAAAGAGAGAGAGCTCCTGGAGTTTAAGCCCCAGTCCTCAACCACAAAGAGCCCGACTCCAAAGCCAGACTGCTCAAGACAAGGGGACACCAGCAAGGGTGAGAACACAAGTGAGCTTGGTGTCAATGCTGATATTAATGACCAATTGTTTGAATAGTATTATGCTCATGTTATGATATGTATGTGTCCAGTGATGGTCAGTCTCAAGCAACACCAGTGCTGACCATACAGATGGAAATACAGTACATGATTTCTATGATGATATCATACCTATTTTTCATAGCTTAATGTCACCCTTATTGATCTTTTCCCCTCTCACTGACACCCAGTCTGGCAGTCAGAAGCGGTCATCTTTATCCCACATTCCATCTACATCAGCATCACCAAAATCACACCAATCTAATGCCTCCCCTCGCGCCGGCTCACACATTTCCACTTTTTCTAAGCGACCTAAATGGAGGAGGCGTAATAGTAGAGTGAGTTACAGGCCTGTTAGTAGGAGAGGGAGGAACCAAGAGGTCGAGAGCGGCTCTAGATATGCAGGACAAAAGAGAGAGAGCTCCTGGAGTTTAAGCCCCAGTCAACCACAAAGAGCCCGACTCCAAAGCCAGACTGCTCAAGACAAGGGCACACCAGCAAGGGTGAGAACACAAGTGATCTTGGTGTCAATGCTGATATTAATGACCAATTGTTTGAATAGTATTATGCTCATGTTATGATATGTATGTGTCCAGTGATGGTCAGTCTCAAGCAACACCAGTGCTGACCATACAGATGGAAATACAGTACATGATTTCTATGATGATATCAAGCCTATTTTTCATAGCTTGATATGACCCGAATTGATCTTGACACCCAGTCTCAGTGGACACCTAGGAGTGGACAGGACGTCACACGGTGCAGGCAGCTCCACTACGGAGCTTATGTCGGCAATGAGACACGCAATCTGGAGTTCAAGACAGGTCAAGGTAAATTCACAACAGCCAATAAGAAACAGCCTGTTCAAAAAGGCTTTTTTATGTTTCTTTAGGCTGACGATGATTATTGTTAAATTATTATAATATTATAATATTATAATATACACTGGTGTAGTCTAGTTAGTTGTAGTGGGTATACTGTGATGATTCACACCTAAACTCTTCCGTACCTGTCCTATGAACACCACCACACTCACTGTCGCATACAGTAGCCTACAAACACCATAAGTAATTGAGAGAATTACAAGAATGATGTAGCGATTAGGATACAGGAGTAAGGATGAGACGTTCCTACTCAAGGCACACAGGACACGTTTTTTTCGTGCAATTAATTCACACTTAAATAAAATGTATCAAACTTGTATATTGTCGATACAAGCTTTTATAAAATTGTGGCTTTTATTTTTTCGAACAGAGTTTGATTTTTCAAAGTAGTCGCTTCCGATAGTCAGACGTGTCAAAAATCACATTCCAAATGATTTCCAATGAAGTTTACTTGCGACATGTTCGGTGTGCAATGGTCTGTTCCAGGTGTCTTTATTCAACACTTGATATTGCCATCAGTTTGTAGAACAAAAAACAGTCAAATTAAAATCACCATTAGGGGCCGTGTCCACCAAACGCACTTTTTCAAGGTTGAGCGCATGTATGCAATGCATTCTTTATGGTAGGACGCACTGGCCTATTAATAAAGCCCCGGCGGCTAAACTCTCCCCGCGGCCTTGCGTTTTTAGGTGGAGCGCTCTTTGTTAAAAACAGTTGAACTTTTAAAGAAAAGCGCTGCTCATCAACTTCTCTTTTTTTCAAACGAACAGCCGTTGGTGAACACACAGAACATGCCAAAAGCAGTGCACGGAGCGCTCTGCCTTTTAAAAAGCGTGTTTGGTGGACACAGGCCCTTAGGCACAAGCATCAAAAAAACTATTTAAGCATCAATACATAAATAAGTGTTGGCTATAAACACTGCTACATACTACTGTATCTGGATGTAACCAGACTGGCCTCATCACTAATGTGCGAAGGAGTCGACTGGAGTCTTTTTCACAGGACATGTATTGCTGCTGTGGCATGCTCTGTTCAGTGTTTTAGAGCAGGGGTTCCCAACCTTTTTTGATCCAAGAACCGGCATATTCATTAAAAAAACAGGGCCCAGTTGCCAGCAGTCTTTGCCCAATTTTGAAACCACATAGCCTTTTGTTCATGATTTTAAACATTTGACTTACAATCGTTGTAATAGTAGGCCTAGATGCAGTAGGTGCAACAAAGGCAAAAACATTGAGATTCAAATACATTGTTTCCTGTATTCTGGTGACTTTACAATAAAATAACACAAAACTCACTAAGTCTTTTGACTGACTTTTCATCTTTCTAGATCCCTGTGCTGCTATCAAACAGTCTTTGGCCGCTTCATGTGTTTTCCGTCATGTGTACTCAGTGCATTAGTTGACGTGGTAAATCAATCAAGCCTCTTTATACTGTATGTCAATATGATAATTGACCGTTGTGTTTGTTTTACAATATTGTCTCTCTTTTTGCACTGGGAGAACAAAAGTCCCCGAGCGCGTTGGTTGTGCTCCGACAGCACCGTGCACGTCATGTGAGTGGACTACTGAGCTGAACGTTGCGTTGCGCTGCCAGTATTTTCAGGTTGCCCATCCCCCTTTCTTTTACCCAAACAGTGCGCAATGAAACCTGTGGGGGTATCTGCGGCCCACTCATCTCTATACTATGGATGTATTACCTGCTACTTCACATTCCATCCTGACACTGGGCCTCATTTATAGGGCGTATCTCAATTATAAGCCTGTTGCGCACAGGTTGAATTTACTGTATGAGTTCCGTCACTATTGAAATTGTTAAGTGTTTCTTCTTGGGTATACGGGGTATACCTGCGTATCATGAAGACTGAACATCTGGCGTGAAACTTTCAAATAATATTTTTTCTTAGACTCATGGCCCTCCATTCACACACTGAATCTGTCTGTTGTTGCTGTGGAGATAAACAAAACAAAACCTGAACCAGTCAAACATTATCCAAAGTGCTTTTGTTGCCTTAATCCTACTTAATATACACACTGGTGACAGGTGACCAAGTCCTGCCTCAACCTGAAGCTTTTTGTGCCGATCTCTCTGACTTCCCTTTAGGATTTTACATGAAGGAGTTTTTCCTGGAACACGTTTGTAAGTACGGCTGTGCCTTCCTGAACAGCGGGGGTGGCAGTCTGCTGGTGGGGGTGCGTGACGACGGAGTGGTGTGTGGCGTGCACTTCAACCACCAGAGGGAGGACCAGACCCGCCAGCAGGTGGACTGGGTCTCAAAGCTCTTCCACCCTCCTCTCCTTCCACACAACTACAGCCTCAGCTTCCTGCCCGTGGTGGAGCCTGGGAGGAGGGCAGGCCACCTCAAGGTGCTGCGCCTCACCTTCAGAGCCTCCACTGTGCACACACTCTATCAAATAGACCAGGGGAAGGTGTATCTGAGGCGGGACGGGAGTGTGCAGGGGCCCTTGGGTGCTTCTGTCATCCTGGAGTGGTCTAGACAGGTGAGGTTCTAATCGTTATTTCTTACCACCTGGCCGTTATGTGCCTCCTCAAGACATACAATGGTAAGGTTATATTAAGGGTACATGAATCATCATGAACTCATGTCTAAAGCATGAATTCATCCATGTAGTACTTCATGAACTATCAGTAATTCACTAGGATTAATGCTATCTCATGATTTAACACAGGAACAATACATTAAATAATGCACAAGGTAAGGTATGTGATTCATCATGATGTTTGAGTTATTACTGGTGATCATATCTGTCAAGTCACACCAATACACATGGGTTTTGTTAATTACCAAGTGTTTGAATCATGATGAACTAAGCATTCATTTATCATGACTTCATCATGTTTGTGGCCTCTCAAATAAAGAGGTGACCTAGTATCTCAAGGTCAGAACTTGTTAAGTCCTGACCTTGAGATAGTGGTGACCTTGAGTGTAATAAATGGTTTGAATAAGATGAGCCAGGTCAGCACAAACCCAAAGTATTCCACAATACGCAAGGTCACAGTGACATTGATCTTTGACCTCCAAAATATTCATCTTTGAATAGGGAGACATCTATTGACATTTGTGCGAAGTTTGAGGAAAATCCCTCAAAGCATTTGTGAGCTATTGTGTTCACAAGAATGGACTGGACCGACGCGGACACATGAAAACACATGTTGAAGTGGTACATAATATTCAAGCGCTAAGGATGTAACAATATGAAATTAGTGATGTGAGTACGATACGATATTGCGATTGATATCATGATATCACGATACGATATTAAGCGCGGAATTCATTTCTACCCTCTCAAATTAAATGGTGTACCGCTGATTTAAGTAAAACACACACAAATAATTCAAATTTTTATATCTTATTATGAAGAGATTTCTGAGAGATTTAAACAACGTATCAACAAAACAAAGACACTGCTTCTCTACTGCTTTTTTAAGAAGAAATAGGAATTTTAAATCTAAACTTAGTTTAGGCACTTGTCTGTAACTGTAAAAGTATGCATACAATAAAATATTTTAACAATAGTGGGATCATTTTCCCCTTTTTTTATGTTTTATTTGCTTATCAACTCTATTTTATTCAACACTATTTTTACAAGCCATGCTTTTACCTTAATATGGCCTACATTATGACCAGGGGTGTAAAGTAGCGAATTACATTTACTTGCGTTCCTGTAATTGAGTAGTTTTTTCGTGTACTTGTAAATTTTTTAAGTGATTTTTAAAACCTATACTTTTACTTTGAGTATGTTTATTTTGAAGTATTGTACTTCGCTACATTTTATATCACCTGCGTTACTGAGTAAAAAAATTGATGGGGAAACAAACGGGGGGCTTTTATTTTTACGACACAATACCGGAAACTAACACAGAATGATCAACATGAGGAGAGAACACATTGCGACTAAATGATAACAACAAACATTGCTTCCCTCTATCATTAAAACAAAATAATCCTAGTTAAACTATCATTGTACCGCACGTGAAGACGTAAAGGCTTTTAAATGCAGCAAACCTTTCATCCAGCCGTGCGATCGGCCCCTCCCTCACCTGTTTAGCTTTCAGCTTAACAGTGCAGAGTAGGATGGAGACGGTGCGTGTTGCCGGGAGCTTTGAAAAACTTCCAGAAGATGGCAGAAAGTCAGCCTTTGGTCGAGAAGAAAGGTAAAACTAATAGACTAAAATAATGTGCAAGATATGTTACGCGACAGGCAAGTCAGATGGGTCAGATGACATGCGCGACCGTGAGAGAGAGAGAAAAAAAGGCATATTTGACCCAGCTGCACCTCAAAACATCACGACCAATTAGTTTACTCACTTAAAGTCGAATCCAAGTGGTCTATGACCAAGCAATAAAGGAATAAAAAACACTGGAAGTTTAAAGCTCATTGACTATTGCCACCACAACAGTCATCAATTAAGAACATGTGTTTAATTTGTGCACTTTAATTTGTAAAAGTGTTGCATTAATTAAACAAAACTAGTTTGAGATTTATATCCCCTTGTCTATATTTATAATTCCCTACACTGAAGAGACCCCTGCCCCCTCCCGCTGCCTTGTACTTTAAGTACATTTTAAATCAGCTACTTTTTCACTTTTACTTCAGTAGATTTTTAGACTAGTACTTTTACTTTTACTTAAGTAAAATTTCATCCAAGTAATCATATTTTTACTTGAGTAGAATCTTTTTGTACTCTTTCCACCTCTGATTATGGCACAATGAACTCAGTAAAATATTAAATTATGATTTTTATTTGTTATTAATTAAAATTACAGTCTCAAAATCAATGTTTTTGCAGTGCACTCCTCTCCCCCCTCCCTTCCTCACACTTTCGCAACGTCACCTATGTTTGACAGTAGTGTCAGCTTGTTTGACCTAGTAGGGATTCCATAGTATTGCGCAACCTGCCGGTATAGCTGAGTTCACGTGAAGTTGTGATGAACATATTAAGGATCTTTGGACTTATTTCCTTCATCTGCCTTTCACGGAAGTTCGCCGACTTTACCGGGATTTAATGCGCGGTTGCGGTGGATGCTTTTCTCTTTTTTTTTTGTATCTCATTTCCTCACGTTCGCTTGGATTCATAATGATATAATTGACCCGTGAGCAACTTTCTCTTCAGTCTGGTAAGCTACCATGCCAATCTTTTTCTCTTTCTCTCTCTTCTTTGCTGCTGCGTGACTCAGGGTGTATTCACCATGGACATATAAAGAAATGGACACCGGCGCTCATTCATTCCTATGAAAGCTGCTCATTGGCACAGGGAAGCCACAAGGAAGTATTAATGCGGAAATACCATGCGGCCCGGAAGCATGACGTAGCGGCATTATGGACCTATCAAGAAAGAGGGCGGCAAGCGTAGCCATGACGTAGTGGACTGGTAGCGAATGTAGAATCATTCTCGTTCTGTAGCATCCGTAGCATCTAGCATTGTAAGCTAAAGGTTTAAGTAAGCACAGTTGTATTGCTTACCGACCATGGTCGTATAAGTCACTAACCCCCTGATGATACAGTGGTGATCAAGTTCTAAACGGAGATTCCTCCAGCCATCTAAACCAAACTAGTGGGCTAGCTCTGTTTTGATAGCGTGTTACATCTTTATAGGTCCTACAAATCCCTCTGCGAACTATCAACTATCAATGTCCGTCATGTTAAGTAAAGGGAAAACCTCAGACACAAGAAGTTAATGGAGCCGTGCAATGAGCATGGACCTATAAAGAAAGAACTGAGCCCTTTCGGAGACCGGGCCGAAAACCGAAACATTTGTTTCGCTACGACTCTGCCCACAGCTGCCCACCCCTCCTCCTCCCTCGAAAACCAACTGAAAGCCGTTAAAAGCCGTTGGGCTAATAAAACGCTTGAGGAGGCGTTTTGAAATGAAAAAACTTCAGATTTAATAATACACTCAACAAAAATATAAACGCAACACTTTTGTTTTTGCTCCCATTTTTCATGAGATGGACTTAAAGATCTAAAATTCATTCCAGATACACAATATTACCATTTCTCTCAAACATTGTTCACAAATCTGTCTAAATGTGTGATAGTGAGCACTTCTGCTTTGCTGAGATAATCCATCCCACCTCACAGGTGTGCCACATCAAGATGCTGATCTGACATCATGATTAGCACACAGGTGTGCCTTAGACTGTCCACAATAAAAGGCCACCCTGAAATGTGCAGTTTTGCTGCTGGCCATGCAAGAACTGGGACATTTTCAGCTTCCAAGAATTGTGTACAGATCTTTGCAACATGGGGCCGTGCATTATCTTGCTGAAACGTGAGGTGATGTCCATGGATGTATGGCACAACAATGGGCCTCAGGATCTCATCACGGTATCTCTGTGCATTCAAAATGCCATCAATAAAATGCACCTGTGTTCTTCATCCATAACAGATGCCTGCCCATACCATAACCCCACCACCACCATGGGCCACTCAATCCACAACATTGACGTCAGCAAAGTGCTCACCCACACGACGCCACACACACTGTCTGCCATCTGCCCTGAACAATGTAAACCGAGATTCATCTGTGAAGAGAACACCTCTCCAACGTGCCAGACGCCATCGAATGTGAGCATTTGCCCACTCAAGTCTGTTACGGCGACGAGCTGGAGTCAGGTCAAGACCCCAATGAGGACGACGAGCATGCAGTTGAGCTTCCCTGAGACGGTTTCTGACAGTTTGTGCAGAAATTGTTTGGTTATGCAAACCAATTGTTTCAGCAGCTGTCTCAGTGGCTGGTCTCAGACGATCTTGGAGGTGAACCTGCTGGATGTGGAGGTCCTGGGCTGGTGTGGTTACACGTGGTCTGCGGTTGTGAGGCCGGTTGGATGTACTGCCATATCTGAAACGCCTTTGGAGACGGCTTATGGTGGAGAAATGAACATTCAATGCACGAGCAACAGATCTGGTTGACATTCCTGCTGTCAGCATGCCAATTGCACGCTCCCTCAATGCTTGTGACATCTGTGGCATTTTGCTGTGAGACAAAACTGCACATTTCAGGGTGGCCTATTATTGTGGACAGTCTAAGGCACACCTGTGCACTAATCATTATGTCAGATCAGCATCTTCATGTGGCACACCTGTGAGGTGGGATGGATTATCTCAGCAAAGCAGAAGTGCTCACTATCACACATTTAGACAGATTTGTGAACAATGTTTGAGAGAAATGGTAATATTGTGTATCTGGAATGAATTTTAGATCTTTAAGTCCATCTCATGAAAAATGGGAGCAAAACAAAAGTGTTGCGTTTATATTTTTGTTGAGTGTATATGGTCTAAAGATAAGTATGAGCCTATGATTGATATTCAGAAATTTTTTGCGGAGACACAATCTTGTTCACCGCTTGTATTGTGTGGACGGGGAAATCTGCCTACGGACCGCATGAAAATAAGCTCCACCCAACAGCCCCATTCATAGCATGCAGTACCAATGGATTGGCCAAATGTCCATGCTGGCTGCTCGGAGAAGGCACAGTCCTGGGGGCCTGGTATTCACACATGCCGTGTGTAGTTCAGTTGAAACAAACTCAGGTGCACTTCCGCCTTCGGTGCGCATCTTTCAGACAGGTGTGAATACAGCAATCGCACTCGGGGGCGGACCAAACAAACGCTCCGAGACCCTGCTGAAGAGGTGGTCTCGATGCGCTTCAAAACGCACTCTGCTGCAGTTCGTTTGTGGTGTGAATTTGGCCGGACTCGATCTGACCCAATTGCAGGAAGCACTGTGCCTTTTCTTTTTTAATAAATCGCTGTCAGCTTCACATTCTAGGAAAGTGTTGTTGTCGCCATTGTTAGGAAGATTAGTTGTGGTTTGACCGGGAGCCCCGAGCGAATATATTACATTTGATAGACAGGACGCGTAAACATGCTTATGTGTTCCGCGACCAGATGAAGGAGAGGGGAGCGTCTCCCGCACAGTGCCAACAGGTTCACGCTGCGCTTTGTATGAAGTGCGTGTTTTTATTGCATGTTATGGGACCGTCAATACTATCCCTGTGTCAGTTTAGAACTGAGCCGCGCCAAACTCACACCCAGCTGACACATGGCTAAATCAGCTGTGTGTCAGCTTGAGCCTATTCATCGCGAGCCGCGCGTCCAGCAGCAAAAATACAGTAAATATTATGTTTCACATCGTAGGCTACAAGCCACACATTGACACAGGCCTACATATTATAACCATATGAAACAACAATAATTTTATGTTTTTTTATTTTATTTATAGGCTAGATGTAGGCCCATTTATTTATTTATTATTTTTAACCCCATATCGTATCAGTTATATATTTCGCAGTTTTTACTTCGTGCTTCCTGCTTCTCTCCACCCCAGAATGTCTGTCCAATGAGTGAATGACCTCAGATCACGTGTGGTTTGCTACTTAATGCTGGTTCACTTGCAAAAGGGGCAATATGAAAGTGGACCACACCAAACAAAAAAAATCTAAACTCTATTTGGTCTGGACCAAAGCAAGTGAACTAACGGACTTTCCCAGTGTGAATACACCCTCAATGTTGTGAAGCTGGATGCGCTGCTCTGTGTTGTGTAAACAACGGCCCACGTGAGACGTGACTGTTCATTTTAAAGTTAGAAGTCGTGTTTTAGTGATAAGATGTTGTGTCAATGTGTTATTGTTTGGTTTCCAATGTTGGTGTGACCCATACAGTGTTAGATTGAGTGCTACGTTTATGACAACGTTGCTCACCAGACCCTCCACAATGACGGAGCGCATTTACCATGCAAGCTCGCCTCAATACCGTGCCGCGGTATTACAAGAAAAAACGTTCGGTTGACATTTGTGGCCTTTTCATATCGCAAACGACCGTTTGCAGTATATTGGTACATCCCTAGCGCTGACCATGTGTGTGTGTGTGTGTGTTGGTGTGTGTTCCAGATGTGGGCTGGTAAGGTGGAGCAGCTTGAGCGGCATTTGCGTGAAGCTATGTCTGAAAAGTGGTTCTTAGTCGGGCAGATCAACGGGCTACTCAGGACCATGGACCCACTGCATCAGGGCCAGGCTTCATCTCAGCCTCACCCCAGGAAGGCCACTCCATCCAGGGGGCGGGAATGCAAGGCCAGCCGGAGACGGGAATCATCAGCAAGAGAACGTTCAGGAACCAGGGTTTCCCCGCCTCCTGTGGGAAGTCCACAGGACAGCTCACAACAGCAAAGCTAGACATCATTCACTGGAGTCAGAATACAGACGGATGTGAGTTTGTCTGTATGTGGAGTTGACCCGTGATGCACACAGCAGAAAAATAAACTCAACCAAGCATAGTCACTGTCTGAGAGTTGTTACTCCTCTCTCAATAACACTCTGTTTCATTGACCCAGGCCCGGCCCTGGGCATAGGCAGTATAGGCAAATGCTACGGGCGCATCCATCCACAGGGGGCACCGCTAAAAAAAAAAAAAAAAAAAAAAGGGCTAACAAAACTTTATTTAATTTTTTTTTACTAATACTGTTAATACTATAATTTCAAAATGAGATAAGCTTAGAATATGACAACTATGACGACTCTTCCAGATTTCTGGCGATCAACCAGGTATTATTCCGGTCGGAACCAGAAGAAAAGAGCGCACCATGTCAAAAAGACAAAGGTTGCGTTCCGAATCGCATACTATTTCTTTTTTCTATTCTACATACTACATCTGACGATAAAAAGAATCTAGTTAGGATGCAGTAGGCACACTATTGGCTATTGGGACCAAGCCCCAACCTCAGCGATTTTTACCGGCATCCAATAAGGAAGTGACCTACAACTGTAGTAACTCACTTGTTAGCCAGGCCGTTTTCAAAGTCTTATTAAACCTATTTACAGCCTAGGCCACAAAACCATTTTAGTCTGTATGTTTAGGTCATATCTCCATGACAACACTGAGGGGGGTGAATTTTGTTGGCCCACGCTAGTTTTTATTCTTTTGGAGGTTAAAATGTATTGGCGCGATCTCTTGAGTGACAGCTCACCGCCCGTTGTCCCTCACTTTGCCTCGGAGGTATACGTCAGCTATCTCCCTCCCCCCGACATGACGTCGATTCCCCTTTTCGGCAAGAGGAGTGAGGCGGAGTAAAAATCTCACAAGATGGCGACGCGCACAAACCAGGATTATTGGATGCCGTGTGAATAACTGAGGTCAGCCCAGATGCTACATCCATATTATTTACTATCTATGATTGGGACATACTTTTACTCTTTTATTTCATCATAACATTGCGCCTTGATCTTGCCTCTTGCTTTTATATCCGCCGCATCTCTGTTTGTTTTCATATGGAGGCTTCGTCGATGTGACGTCACTTCACGTGCGCACTGGATTGTGGGTCAGAATCGCCGAAATAGGATGCAGTTTTCAACACTAACAATCTTGGCCGGAGGAAGTAGGACATCCGGGTACTTCTAACCATCCTAAATCTGGCCACAAGAATCGGGACATCCTAAATCTTTTTTCTACATACAATATAGTAGAAAGTATGCGATTCGGAACGCGACCAAAAGCTCTCTCGTGCCAAGGGAAGACTGAAAAGGAAAAGAAGAGGAGGAAAAACGTGACAAAAACAGAGGTAGGCCTACAGGCCTTAAGGAGGGAAATAATTAAATGACAACACAATGAAGAACTGGGGCCACAGGTTACATTTTAAATGGTCTGTATTAAGTTGGTAGAAAAATAATAGATTTAAGTTCAGTGCAATCAAATATTTTCAGCAACGTTGCACAGTTTAGACCATAACATTAGGTCAATAACAATACTCTTATAACACCATAAAATGGCTGAAAAATGTCCATAAAGAAAAATAAAATATAAACAAAATAAACTCCTTGCAAGTGTTCCTTTAAGTTTTTGTTCCTTTAGTTCCTTTGGTTCGGCCAGTTCAGAATTAGTCAAAAAGGGGAATGTCAAGTCAGAAGTCAAAAGTCAAAAGGGTCATGCTTCAGAGCGCTTTCACCTGATATACTCAAGTGATGGAGGTTAAGGAAGGATATGCTCCTCCTGGGCACAGGTGGTATCGGTCCACTCCTTTGGATAAGGAGGTAATCTTCACTAGCTTGCCACCCCTTCGTCAAGGGGAATTCGATCCAGATTCTTCAAGGACTCCAAAAAACCTAGTCTATATAAAAACAGGCTATTACTACATGGGTCTCAAAACAACATTCTTTATGGCCATAATGGTATCATCAAAAATACTATTGAAAGGGGCGCTCCTGTGGTGTAGTGGATAGAGCGCGTACCATATTGGCTCCGGCCTTCGTTGCAGTGGTCACGGGTTCGAGTCCGACCCGTGGACCTTTACTGCAGGTCATCCCCACTCTCTCTCTGTCTCCCCATTTCAACTCTGTACTGTCTAATAAAACTTGAAAATGCCCAAAAAATTATCTTTAAAAAAAATACTATTGTAACACAATAGTATTGCAGTAATGCAGAATTATCTTTTTTTTAACTGTACAGCTTTTTCCACATAGGAAATGTGTTATACTCTTAACTAAATAGGAATTATTTTTAGCTATTCAACTTTTAACTATGAAATATGATTAAATAAGTCTTATTCACCATGTAACATAAAACACATCTTACAGCTTCACCTCAAAATATTAATTCAAGGCTATAATAAGTGCATTTAGAACAGTCTTTTTTAACATATGCTACATACCATGAGCAAAAGTAGTGCTTAACAGAGCATCCATGCTCAAATTGTAAACATAAAATACCACAAAAGTAAAGTGCAAATAAATTGAGCAGTAAAGTAAAATAGCTTAGCTTCATATTTTCTATCAGGTTATCAGTGCAATAATGTGCTGCTTTAACTGTAGCTTCAACACTGTACAACAGTAACATAGAGTCAGGTTCACACACAGCATCAGCGGTAAAATACAAGCAGTCTTACTGAGCCTCGTGGTAAGACACAGCACGATAACACAGAGCATGGCTAGCACAGTTAGCAATGAGTGTTAGCTTTAGCTTCTAGCTTCATGAACTCACCAAGACTAGGCCGAAAATAAAAATAATAAAATAAAAATAAAACTCCCGGCGCTCGGCCATCAATTCCCTCTCTCTCACTTCGGTTATGTTTCCCTTCAACTTCCACTCAGTTTTTATACAGTTTAATAACTGACTATTTCTATAGTTTGACTCGTTTTCACTCGTCTGCTTGTGTTAGCGTTCTGGCTGCACATTTACGACAGCAACTTGAAGGGCGGGGTTTACTTCCCTCTAACCAATAGGAGGTCTGTATTCTGAGATACAGCTAATAGGACTCCAGTTAATGCAAAATCACTGATTGACAGCTTAATAACCCAACAGGTAAACAATATGAGAACTAAGGGAATATTACAGACTAAGTAAAGAAAGGGGAAACTTTATGAGAAATAAGGGGATAATATGGGAAATAAAATAATATATCAGGGCCCAATATTCTACTGGGTTACAATCGGTAACGTAACTCCCAGCTTAAATTCATCAGAAACATTTAGAAAGATTTCATAACTTGCCAAAGTTTGCATTGCTTGTAATGGTTATTAGAAAGCTATTCCTTTTCAACTAATTAATGGTTGTCAACCTTGGGTTTATTGTGTTAGTTTACATCAGTGTTAAAAGTGCACAGCATAATAACTGTTAATATTGCATACCTGAGGCAAGTCAAGTTTATTTGTGAGGCACTTTTCAACACAAGATAAATCAAAGTGCTATACATAAAGCCATGAGATATCATCAGAAGGCTTGATTCTGATTTAATAAAATGCAGGAGCAAACTTTTGCGTTTGATTGTACCTTACCTATAGCTTTCCATTAGTTACTGCTTCTCTTCACTCTGGTTAGATGCTAAACTGCATTTCATTTTAATGACAAGAGTTTAATCTTATTTCCATTTTAAAGCTTTTCACCATGTATTAATATAAATAATGTAACAACCTGTATACTTCTCTTTTCTCTTCAGGTTTTTGATTTATATATTTTATTTTATAGATTATAACTTTAAATATTAACGTCTGCATTTTTCTGTGCAAATCGTAATATTGTATTCATTTTTTAATGTTATGTCACTTGTTTTGTAATATGGTTTTTATTTTGTGGGTTATTTTCTATCTAAAATAAAATGAAATGTCAAAAACAAAGCTATCCAGTTCTGTGTGAGTGCATGAACAGTGGTGGACCTGACTGCAATGCAATGGGGGGCGCAGCTAAAATCTTGCCTAGGGCGCCAAACTGGTCAGGGCCGGCCCTGCATTGACCCTTCATTTAAATCTTCACTGATCAATATATTTTATAAGAACAATGTATGGAAGCATTTTTTGGACATTATCATAGGTTAAAGTACAACAATGTTGCGAAAGCACAGAATACAAATGTATACCATGATTCACACATATTTTACTATCCACAAACATGTATCCTTTGACTTGCAAATATCTATCACTTAATCTGAAAATACATAGTTCCCAGTTGATTACTTATATTGAATAAATATGCTAATTGGTTTGAATACTTGTTTGTTAAGCTAGTATTCAAAGCTCAATTCAGTATTCGGTACATTTGTTTTTAATTTTATTTTAAATTTATATTTTTTATAGGGGAGAACGGGGTAATCTGAGCAACTTATTACATTTGCTCCCCTCTATGGGAGCTAAAATGATATATCACTCAAATGTACACATTTCCCATTAATTCAGGATGTTTCCGAGAAATTGAATTGAATTGAAAAATGTTTTTATTTCGAACAAGTAAATAATAAAAAATAAAAAGCAATAATAAACAATAAAATAAATGAAACAAGTGGACAGTTACAATAAAGTAATATTTACACACAATGAAAACCACAAATGATAATAAACGGTTTTACACTTGCTTTACCTGTTCGAAATTATGGGCATTAGCAGAATTTTTTCAAAACAAAGGGCAGTGAAAATATGATTGTTTTAAAATAAGTTGTCATGTGGCTCACTTTACCCCAGCTGTGGGGTAAACTGATCCACTTACTTTTTCCGCTCTGAAACTACCATAACAACACATATTGTAACAGTAAGAATCCTGAAAGCTAGCCACACATTCCAGAACTAATGTCGGACTAGTAAAATAATGATGGGGTTTGGTCAAGCAAATTTTCTAAACACTTGAAAGTAACTCTGAACAAAATCTAATACAACATATTATAATTCAAAAGGTTTTAATAAGATTCAAATGAAAGATAGAACCAGTTAGATTAGAACACAGTCTGGGGGTCAGAACACAGGACCCTTAGAGCCAGCTAGTGTCTGGGGGTCAAAGCATAGGAAAATCAGAACCAGCGAGAACAGCCTGGGACACAGGAGAAGACCCAACTGGATTATAACATCAGCCTGTCATACTCTACAACTACTGCTCTACATTCCAGCCCTGAAGGTTACAGGGAAAGATGAAAAGGTGCTCTTTCCGTGTGGTTGCCCCAGGTCGTCTTCCTGGTGTATTTCCTTGGCATGATGGCTTTTCTACAATGTGTATGACATTAAAATAAAATGTAAGTCATGTAATATTACATTAAAATATGTTTAAGACTAAAATTAAAGAGGACCTATGATACTTTTCGACTTTTATGACCTATAAACGTTGTTATAATAATTTATAGTCATGTTTAACCATACTAGAGTATCAAATCATTACGTACATGCATTTCGACGTATTCCCTGCTGACCGTCTGGGGTGGCTATGCAGAGCACTAAAAACTATGGCAGCCGGTCGAGCCGAACTTCTTCAAATTTCTGGGTTTTCTCTGTCACACTCGGGTTGTTTCTGTCATGTTTCTTTTCTTTTTTTTTTTTTTCTAAACCATTCACACACACATTCATACACCGATAGCAGGCTAACTATCGACATTCACACAAGGCAAGGTGGGTTAAGTGTCTTGCCCAAGGACACAACAACTATGACACAGGTGGCAGGGCGGGGATCGAACCTCCAACCCTTTGATCATCGGCCGACCCGCTCAACCAACTGAGCCACAGTCGTATGGTAATGCTGCCGCTCAGGCAAGTTCCGGCTGCATGCCCCCATCTTCCTGGAAATTTCCCGCCGCTGGAAGGAAGGTAACCAATCACAACGGAGTGGGGTTTGCAGCAGGGGGAGGGGTGGAGAAGCTCAAAGCAGTGTGTAGAGAGAGACTGCTGTGCTTGCTAGGGTAAGAGGAAGAGTGTCCCGAAAATCGCCATAGTTTTTTGTGATGTGATTCATGTCAGATTGCTCTATAGCAGTTTTTAACAAGAAATTAAGACCAGAAAAGTAGTATAATAGGATCTCTTTAACTTGTGCCTCTCACTTTCCCCCAAAGCATTTGGCTCACTTTCCCACACCAGCACAATTTGAGAAAAAACTACCTCTCTTAGCATTTCAGGCTAATCTTCAGTTATCAGCATCACATGGTTTCATATGTTGGTAGTTCATCAACACATATGATAGAAGTTTTTCTACGTGAATACATTTGCTTTGGCACAACAGTTGATTAAGTTGACAGCAAGAAAATTTACTTTTACATGCAAAATACCTATTTTGGTGAAAAAAACATGCTTACCACAGCACCATGAGGTCCTCTCTTTCAGGGCCATGGGGAAATGAGAGGGGCTTGAAAACACATATCTCACATGACCACAAATGTTTTCCGTTGCCTAGATACAGGTGGTGGCTCACATTACCCGATGCCTCAGATTCCCCCGTTCTCCCCTATATCATTTTTTTTCAGAAGTATCTAAAACTGCACTTTATGTTGTCAGCCAATAATAATATTCAGATAAACACGTTGTATACACAACAATTGTTAAAATACAAATGTATCGCTCTTTTAAAATAAATTATCAAATTATTTTTACTTTGACCTAGTTGGCCGCTGACCTTCAAAGCGCAACCGGGGATACACCAGCTGTAGGCTACTGACGTTGCTAGAGCGAGGCAAATTAAAAGCGGCACCAAACGCTGTAGGGAGAGAGAGATGGAGGAATAATATATTATTTTTTCCCCTTAACTTTATAACCACAAGATTTGCGCAATCTCGGAAGGAAAAGCAATGCTTTGCGAAATGCTAACGCTAGCTTAGCTCAGCTGTTTCTTTACATTCGCTATGCAGCGGCTATTGCGAATCAACCGTGACTGGCTTGCGCTTGCATCATGGGAATATGCGGCCAATAATGGATACAATATGGACACAAAAGACGATCAATATTGGATCTTTGTATGGATTTATAAATCGCAGAAAAGATGCATGTTCCGGGATTAATTGAAAAGCTCCTGTAAGGGTTACTGTAACAGAGAGGCCAGCTGATTAGGAACAGAACAACAGCTGTTCGCTTCCAGGGGGAAAGTAAGGAAAGTTATTACTGTTCGAAAGTTATTAAATAATCAACAGACTACGCAGCTTAATGTCTCGTCTCACACACTTGGTTTCAGTGAGTACTTTGGGATTATAAATGTTGGTGTTGGGTGTGTTTTTTTAGAACGAGTATTCAAATACTTTTGTGATTTGTCCCCATTAGCGTCTTCCTATTTTATTGCGATTGCTTTTTCTTAACCTTACATAAATGACTAGGTGAATATTTTAATGTATTGTGTAATTTAAAATTATCATGTCCAAGTCCATCTCTGTAGTATTATAGTACAGAAAAAGAAAAAGTGTGGACGTTATGTAAAATGTGCCACTAACAAGGTATACGGGTTAAAACACCACTTTTTCTTTTGAATGAGAAGTTGGCTTTGACAGAAACTTTTTATCCATTCTGAATTATATTGAATTTGCCTCTATTGAAGCAGCTGAGTTAGTTTCTAGGAGGAGAAAGTTGTGCAAGCACATTTAGCTGTTTTGTCTGAAACTGAACCCTGCCACCTGTGTCATAGTTGTTGTGTCCTTGGGCAAGGCACTTCACCCACCTTGCCTCGTGTGAATGTTGATAGTTAGCCTGCTATCGGTGTATGAATGTGTGTGTGAGTGGTAACACGGGAAAGGAAAACAGGTCTCCCTTGCAAAAGAGTCTTCGGTCTCAATGGGATATACCTGTATAAATAAAGGTTAAAAAAATAAAAGTACTGCACCTAGTCAGATACACAACTCCAAATTAAGGTGAACGATTCTCTGCATTCCAAATGACATACTCTTCTTTTTACTAAACTACAATAACCAACTGACCATAAAAATAAGGTAGTTTGCTGACAGTAGTTTCAAAGTCTCAACTTGTGTTAAAGACTCAACCTCGATAAGAGATGACCTTGAGGATATCGTTGTTTGATCAAAATGTATCTAAATAACTCTGTTGACATGTAATAGGGTCCTTTTGTCAGACTTTACAGAGTTTCCACAGAGCCACAGAACACATTTATCCCTTTGTGAATTGAACACCACATGTCTAGCAAATTGACTATGGCGTGAACAATTGTTTTTTTTCCTTAAATGGCAAAAAGGATTATAGCTACTTTGTTCCTGTGGAAATCAGGCCAAATCTCTGGGCACGTGTGTTTCTCATTGCAGTGCATCCAAGCACCCAGCAGGGGGCAACAGAGTATCAACCCATTTTGTATGGCCGCACTTTTGCCTTGTTGAAGGGTGAGGAACACTCATTGGTGATTAAAGCTCTGGTGATGAGTCACAGAGAGGAGGTGGGAGGGGGTTGGGACAGAGAGAGAGAGAGAGAGAGAGAGAGAGAGAGAGAGAAAGAGAGAGAGATAAGGAGAGAGAGGGGTTGGGGAGAGAGGGCTGCTTACATTACCTCCAGGTGTCCTCTCACGTTGCCAGGAGGCTGACAGATTTCTACTGTCTGGCCATGAATCTGCCTGCTATGTGTTCTCCAGCCAGGGTCCCTGCCTGTCTATTTATCCACAGCACACAATCCATTCAGAACATGCACCAGTACTCTCCATGCAGTGTGGAGGTCAACACAACACAGTCCCTGCATTCAATTAGCCTGGCTCCGCCCGCCTACCTACTTCCGCCCAAATTTCATTTTCCCTTCAGTAGTCAGTCTGGTGGTGGGGCGTATTAGTGAGATTTTTCCGAACAGATTTCTGAGTATCCAATCAGCGAACAGAAGAAGTGGCTGAGAACGATGAGGGTCGAAGTCGCGCTCCAGTTTCAGTTGAATGCTGCGTTCCCTTACGCTCAGAACTCGGAAACTTCCGACTTGTTAGTTCCGAGTTCCGACCTGTCTGTGTTCCAGTGCATCTGCTCGGGAAAGTATGGACGCCTACAACCTTTCACATCCAAATAACTAAACGTTAGGCTCTAGCAAGTTACCGTTGCCAGGTACCGGTAGATCCATAGACTACAATATGTAGTGAAGTCGGAAATTTCCGAGTTCCCTGAACGCACCGTCAACAGCCGGCTCACGACCAAACGTTATGCAATTGGTTGGATAATCCAGAGTGGCACTGCGCAGATCCAATAGTTTTAAACTTCAACAGACACCCGCCTCCAAGTGAGTGAACGTTTGCCAATTACAGCACTTCCAGACCTTCTGTACAAATGAAATGAAGTACGATGGTCTGGTAGCGCCAGGCTAGCATTCAATTATATAGCCAAAAAATCCTCCAAATCCTTTTTCAATAAATGTTATTACAGTTTTTGCCGAATGCTTACACACATGTTGCAGACTTTGGCTCACTGTGTCAAAACTTTAACACACAGGCCGAATAGGACAAAGCACATGGAGATAAACTTCTAACTTATACGGCAAAACAAAACTCTTGAAACAAAACCTAACAATCCCATTTCAAAACTGTTTTTAGCATCAAAACAATACACACATGCACTTTTGAATTACTCTTTCCTAGCAGCAACAACACACAGATGTGCTTTATGAAAAACACAACTGTATTCAGTACTTTGGATGGTTTTTGACTTTAAAAGTCTCATACAGATTCATTTTGTGAAAGATTGATCCACTACAGTTGATCTAGACACATGAAAACAAAATGTAAACGCTTCAGATTTTTTATTTTATTTTGCCATTTCAGGTTTTTGCAAAAGTAAAAAAAGAAATGGTACAACTAGAATATTCTACAAAACGTAGGGCCGGTTTCGCAGACATGGATTAAGCCTAGTTCTGGACTAAATTGTACTTTCAATGAACAATCTCCATTCAAAATTCTATTTAGTCCAGGACTAGGCTTAATCCATGTCTGTGAAACTGGCCCATAGTGTTCTAAGGGAATGATTGGAAGACATTTAGGCTATGAATCCTGTCTCCTGTTGGCATCTGGCCACATCACCTCATCCACGTCACAGGCAATGACCTCCCTTGCCATGCAACGGGGGAAATATCGCCTTGCGTGCCGTATCCAACCTTTTGCAGATTTTTTTGGAAAGATTGATCCACTATATTTTCAATTAGAAAAGAAAACAAGTTTATATTGCAATTTCATGGTTTTGGCCAACAAAAGAAAAAAACACAATGAATAGGTAGGATCGCAGTTCAACAAGCAATTCAGTGTGTCACTATGAACTCTGAAACAATTACAGTAAAAAAAAGATGTGCTGTAAGGAATGGGGCGAGTGGATTATGAATCCTTTGGATACGGCCTCCCGTTTGTGTCTGGCTACATCCCCTCATCGACATCACATGCAATGTAATCCTTTCAGAAGCAACAGCAAAAATATTCCTGATATCCAGTCTAAATGTCCTAATTATGGAGCTATTGTGTTGTTGGACTGGAATTTCAGACCAGGCTCCTATATTGTTAGGCCATGATCTATAACATGGTCCACTATAGTGACTCTGTCTCCGTCTGTTGTCTCCTTTGTCATCGTCCTCCTTTTGTCCTCTTCCCCTGACTCTTACTGTCTCACAAAGGAGCTGAGCTCACCTGAGGTCTATGTGTAATGCTAAGGCTCACACTGATTGGTATTATATTAGCTTTATTTTTTATTTTCATGTGTGTGAATATGTGTGCTTTTCCAATTTTAGTTGTGTTTTGTATTTTAAATAGTTGTGTTTTCCAAAGGATTGCAGGTGATTTCCTTTTTGACCAATGTGTCTTATGTAAAACACTGTGTCTAGTGTTTTGCAAAAAGTGTGTTGGAGAATTTCAAACACAGTGCAAAGCACTTATTGTGTTTGTAGGGTTAGTGCTTGTGTTTAGGGCATGGTCACCAAAGTTAGAGGTTGTGATGCTTTGGGCCTAGCAACCACTATTAGTGTGTAAGCATTAGGCAAAAACTGTAACATCTGGAGATATAGAGAATTCATAAATAGAAAGAGTGAAAAACAACAAAACTGAGTACATGGGCTCGTTTAAAAAACATTTTCCATGCAAAATTCAACTCTACAGACCTCGTTTCACCTTTTCAATCTATCCATCACAGTTCACAGCCTGCTTCCTCTTTATGAGTGTAAGTTTCTTGTCACATATCCGGTTGTGTTTTCCCTCTAAACCCTGCACTGAACATCTGTGGATTTTTTTTTTTCAAATTTTACTTGTGCGGTTGACTTGGCTCAAGCATAACCGCGCACAGCAGTAGCAGCTGTGAGTTAGTGTGGCTGTGCCAGCTGTAGAAGCGTGCATGGGGGTGGCTGACTAAGTCTTCTTACCATGCACAAACTTTGCTTCGACTCCTCCCACCCTGCCCACACACAGAGCATCATTTTGTTGTTCTTGTGGCTGGGTTGTCGTCATAGAGGAGGAATCACCAATGCCGGTGCACGTATACACTATGGGTTGGTAGGCTCTGAATGGAGTTTGACATGGAGGGTGAAGACAAACTGGGTCTGTAATTTTGTCTCACAATAACTGCAGCAAATGTTAAAGGCTTTCCAGGACAGAGACACTGCAGTTGAGAAAGGGACTATTTTTAAATTTAAGATATCGTCATGAAACTTTAATAATAGATTCACTCCACCTCCCTAACAACAACCGGTGCCTTTGTTAATGTCAGTTGATGAGCCTCAGTCCATTTATGACGTTCATATGTTCTTGTGTGCACACATGTTCAGTCATCCCACAGGTGTGTGAGGCAGTGTCTTTATATGTTTAGTGTACACACTAGTGTGTTTTGTGCGCCTAAACCGTGAATAACCTGAGCCGTATTTCTTTTTTTTAAAGGTGTATTTAGCATCTTTTTTCAGAATGTCTTGAAACATACATTACAGTGTTGTTTCCTCGCAGCAGGGGAGTGAATGTACACGCCTGAGTCAACATGTGTATTTGTCAAGTTATCTGGGTGTTGATGGTTAATATGAGCCTGCCACACTTGAAATGGCAGGGATGAGAGAGAGGATGCAGGACAACTCAAATCCGTTTTCCCTTGTTTTATTTGACATGAATTTTGCAACATGCATTTTTGGTAGGAATTGGGATTAGGATTTGGTTGAAAACCTATTGATACAACACAAGAGAAAAATTCAATCAAATTAGTTCTCAAAAAACAATCAAAATGCATAATCAAACATTTAAATCGAATCCAAGTAAATCAGTAAGATATTATCAAAGACAATTATAATTAAAATACCAATATATATATATATATATATATAATATATGTAATATTATAAGATATTTACCATGAAAGACAATAAACTACATTATTTATTAATTAATCTATTTAATAAGTGGGTGTGTGTGTGTTTTTTATATATATATATATATATATATATATATATATATATATATAAATGACATAAATAAATGCATTATTTAGGCATCAATGACCTTCCATACAAACATTTTCACCATGTGCGCCTCCACCAAATGTGCCCAATACGTCACTGAGGATGTCTGCGCCGTCCGATGTGCTGTCACATTGAAGACATGACAAAGTGAAAAAAGTGCCAGACCCCTGCGCACTGTGCAAACTTTACTTTGGTGCAAAAACAGAAAATACATACCAATGCGTGCTCTCGCGTTCTCCCGTGCACAAACCCTTCATGTCCCGACCGGAAACAGCGGCCCTTTATCAACTCACCCGTGTGCACTCACCTCACGTGCTGCAATCAGCTAAGTGCCGGTTCATGAATTGCAAAGTCGTAGGACAGGTTTTAATTAAACATTGGGTGTGGACACATTATAAGTGGGGGTCTGGGGGCCTCCCCCCCAGAAAATTTTGAGCATTAAACACTTAATTTCCTGCATTCTGGTGAATTTTTATGAAGCAATGTGTGCCTTTTCTGCATTCATTTTTATGTAAAGTAAAAGAGAACATTCACGGTTTCGCTGACACAAATTTAATTGAATAGCCTACAATGCATGTATAGTGCTTTCAAATATCTCCTGTAGCCTATTGTTAAAACATTTGGTTAAACTGTAATAAAGGTAATTATTCTATATGTATTCAACATTGTATGGGTTATCCAATTATCCAATTTCAATTCACCATTATTATATTAAATCTATGACACTTGATGTCTTCTCAGAACATATTTTTCCCACAGTAACCTCTAAGCTTAGTTACTCAACACATTCATTCAATTAATGTTGACAACATTTTAGAACAAAAATGTGTTGGTGTGTCAACCAGCCCAATAACATAATGCAAAACAAGCTTGAATATATCAAGTGAAGTGACTGATTTGAATTAAGGTGTTCTTACCTCTTTGTTCATTTAATACCGGCGTCCTTGTTGTCATTAATTTTCCATATAATTTGAACAAAGGGCGGGACTGGGAGGCGGCGTGCTTTTATTAGTTTTGTAGTGTAACGCAGGGGGGCGTGGCCGTGGTGGTTTGCCAAGTGGCTGCTGCGGCTACGGGCTGCACACGGCCATGGACCTATAAAGAAACCGCGCATGCAGAAAGCATGGCAGAAAGAGGATGTCACGGAACTCAGTCCGTTTAGCTTTTCAAAATAAGACTTTTAAAGTAAAAGTACCAAAAAAAAATATATAGTACGGGGATTCATTTCTCTGCGTGAGAAATTGGAGGTGTGGCGTGTGAGCGTGTGAACTGGTTGATATGCGTGTGTCTCACGGCCAAAGCGTGAGACTTGGCCGCTCTGCGATTTTATCGATTTGTTGTTGCAGTCCTACAGACACCAGTTTGAAACATTAATTCTATTGACAAGGAAACATGTATATACAGTGGGTCAGTAATTCTGGAGAATAATTGTTGTCAAAATCACTTTTTGGCAAAACCAGTGAAGATTCTTCATGATTCGCTACCTGTGTGTACTGTGTGTGCATGCGCTGAGAAAGAAATCCAGTGTTATACACAGCCTAGGCTCCGTAAACGGGCACTTTTCTAGCTACGGTAAACCCCCTTTGTTTACATACCCATTTACTGAGTTTGACAAAAAGCCTTCTCTTGAATCGAAGACTACACATCTTTAATATTCTGTCCTCTTGTCACCTTACATATGTGCAGATTAGACGAAAAAATGGGATAATGTCTGTAGGACTAAACATTATTCACTGCATCAGCCGTCCTTGAACCAGAATGCTGCTTGTGCCTAGTTTTCCATTCTGATGTACAGTATATATTTGATTGAAAAGATAAAGTCTGCAGTATTCTGCAAATAACTTACAATGTTGGTCGTCCTTCGGTTTACCTGGTCAACAAATACCATGAATTACTGCTCAGGCAAAGGAAGCAAAATTAATCTAAGAGGATAATAACCGCTTCAGATATGGAAAATGTTTAAGCAATCGCTGGCAGAATACTGCCATGCTTGTTAGCCAGGCTCAGGAGGAAGATGGCTGTGACTGCTGTGCTCCAATCAAATCAAAAGGACAGAGTGACCTTGTAGACGCACAGAGAGGATATATTTTTAGCCAGCCGTTCTCATAGGGTTGCTCTTTTTCCATGTATTCTGTTTAGTTTTTTTGTTCCTCTGACGCCAGTTGCATGGCTGCCTGGCTTCTATTATATACGGATGCATGTTTACAGAACAGACCTCATGAGACAATCAGGCTTCTTGCTTCACATCACTTGCTTTTTGACAAGTCTTTTCTGGAGCTGTGTCAATAAATGGCTGTTCTTTACACACTGGGCACAGGGAAGAAATATTGACTCAACTCAACTGAAGTCAGCCCTTCGAGGGGTTCGGGGAGCTGTTGATCACTGAGCTGTTTGGATTAAACTACTTTTATCCCCTCTGGCTTGATTTTCACTCAATGTTTCATGAGTTTAAAGGGCCTTTAACTCTACGAACCAATAACAGCTGGTTTGCCTCAAGACTGGACCCCTGAGGGCTATACTACGAAGCAAACTCAACAGAGCCTGGCTCAGGTACAAATAAAGTAACCTAATGTCTCAGATTACCTATTTTGTCTCCTTTTGGTGCACAGTACGATTTCCACCTGAGCAGGTCTGACTAATGGATAACAGAGATTTAGAGCTAAATGGCACATACCATTTTATATAAGTGTCACTTTTATCAAGGCACACACTGTTTTTACACTGGCATGCCACTTAAATGGTATGTGCCATTTAGCTCTAAATCTCTGTTATCTCTTAGTCAGACCCGCTCAGGTGGCTAGGCTAACTACCTTCACCGGAGCAAGTCCATCTGTTTTCAAAAGCATCTGTCATTTCAAAAGCAACAACAAACAGATCTTAACACATATCCTATCAACAGAAGGGACCAGAGAAACATAAAAATCCCTTTATTTACGGCGTTATGTTGTGATATAGTGTCAATAAAGACCACATTATATATAGCTTTACATCTACGGCAATACCTATTGTGAAATTATAGGGGGAGGCGTGGTGGAGCGGAAGAAGCCGCAGGATACCATTGTTGGGCATTTACTGTTACTGATAAAGGCTGATAAACCATTTTGGCATCTCTCCTTGTCAGTCCACTCCATCAATGGAAAAGCACATTTTAATCCAATTTCTATGAATAAAGAGATTAAAGTTCATTGTTAGTAAATCTTCCAGATTAATGTGTGTTGATGTACATGATGCATCTTCAACAACACCACCAAAAGAATAGAACATTGCAAGTAGTTTGTGTCCATTGTTTAAAAGACTGACAAGTAATCCTCATCTGATTATCAGTTTATCTCCACTCCTATTTGAACAAAGATACCGTGTGGTTTAAGCTGTTAGTGGCAACTATCAAGACTATTGTTTCAATACGATTAGAGCCAAATTATTGGCGCACAAGTAAACACTGAATAAGAATGAAAGAGAGAGCAGCCAGGATGGGGGAAGGGGAGTATGTAGTGAGTGAGTCCTCAAGGACAGTGTGTGCTGTGGGAGCCTGGCGGAGGTGTTGCAGGGAGACAGCATGGAGAAGGGGGATGGGAGGAGAGGAGAGGACTGACGCATTTAGGAGCTGCTTGGGGGGGAGCTGAGGTTGCTGACGTCTGGACAGCCATGCAAATGTAGGAAAACCAAGGAGATGGCCCTGGTCCAAACTCTGCCTGGTGAACCGTGGGGATTTCTGGCAAAGGATCAAGTAAAGCAATGGGGAAGGCTCAAAGGACAAGTTTGCATTTTTTTTTTTTTCTGCTTGTTTTGCCTCAGTGCCTCACAGAGAGCGCTCCACTTCTACATGAAGAGCAGCATCTCCACAAGAGACTTTTGGACATAGATAACAGTACGCCATGCTCAGCTTCTTTTTTTACAGCACACAAAGGTACAAAGTGGAGTGAAAAAGTTGGTAGTACAATGTGCATTTTGTTTTCCAAAACACAGTTGAACAAAACCAACAGAGCAGGGCAAGAAGTGCTTTGGCTTAGTTCCATGTATTGGCTCAAGAAAGGCACTGTTTGACTGTGAGCCACCGTGACGCAGGGCTGAGAACATCACAGTCACACATTTTGGCTACAACTGATTATGGAAGCGACATCAGTAATATAGTGTGGAGGATAAAGGTTAATAGTGTTACATTTTGAACTTATAGATAAAGTCATAAAACATTGCAAGTTGATTACTGACATTAACACTATATTTTTTTGTGTATTACTATTTCTCAAAAATGTTTGACTAAATATGTTAATTTGTAGATCGAAAGAAAATGCTTAATTTCAGAAATGGTTCTGATATGGAGAAAACAGGACTGTACAACTTTGTTAATGTGAGGGATTAATGTGAAGTCTGAATCTAAAATGACACCTAAGTTTCTGGCAGTGTTGATATTACCGGATAATGATAAGACTGGTGCTTGGCGGGTTGAACAGCATTATTTCAGATTTGGAGTTAAGTTGGAGGAAGTTATGGGCCATCCAGCGGTTCACGTCTTTGAGGCAGTCTAAAACACCAAACTAGTATAAAAAAAGGTCCAAAATATACGTTTTAGGTGTTTATTTTACTAAACCTTATCTGCTTGCGTCTGTATTTTGCACTTAAGTTTGCCAAAGGTGAGCATTCTAATGTAACATAGAGCACTGCGGCTGCTGTCTGTGCCATAATAACCATGGTATCGTCGGAAAGCTCTCCATGCGTTCCAATACCCATAGCTATAAACAGTGATTACCAGTAGAATTCATGTTTTTATCTTTAACAGCCATTTTCTCAAAATGAGCTTTTTTCAAAACTCTGAACGAGAAATCTCAACTTCTAGACCACTGACATCAACTAAACTTTCATTCATAGCACTATTTTAAAGGTTTTGTCACAAGGATTTGTTATATTTTCAATTGTCTGATTTATTATATATTTTTCCTCCTAAAAACATGCCCGAAATTTATGACATCTACATAGTTTTTTTTATTAATAAATGAAAAAAGCCTGTGTCCAACATATGTTGTGTGAAAACTTTAGAAACTAATATGAGCTAAAAATTAAATAAAGATTTGAACTCTGGCTTTATCCAACATCTAGATTTTTAGTTTTTAAGACACAAATTTACACATAGTTCTTGGTTACATATTGCCAAATTTGCATATTTATTAAAAGATGTAAGAAAAAATTTTAATTCTGTGATACAGAAAATAATTGTTTTAATGTGAATAATCAAATAAAAACATATTTCCTCAACTAGTATTTCTTAGGACTTTTAGTATGTTGTTCTGGACACCTCATAGAAATTATCTGAGCTGAAAAAAATTATTTTACAATTTGTCTGTCGTAAAACGCTATTTTGCCTGGACTAAAATGTCAAAGTTTCATGATGAGTTACATTTTTTACCCTATTCACATGGTGGGTGTCTCGTCTTAAACGTTCCTTTTGTATAATGATATAAGTAGATGGACTCAGGATTGCAGCATGTAGTGTCAGCTATCTATTTGACAGTGAAATGCCGACAATCACATAACATTAGAAAAAATCCATGTATTGTGTTAGTCCGACTGAACACAAACTATTAAAATACATAGTATAATTGATAAAAAATGCACATTTGAAAATGGGGACTTTTCCGGGGACAGTTTCAACCAGGGACAGGCCACCAAAAAAGGGAAGCACCCACTGACCCTCATTTATCAAACTTGCGTGGAAACTGGTGCAGATTCTGGCGTTAATACCTCCCTACGCCAGGTATCGCGTGGGATTTATCAAACAGTCGTATCTCGCCAATCTCAGCGTACGCCAGGCCATTATTGACAAATGCGGCGGCTGAAAACAATCGTATCACGCCCCTATATTTCCTCAGTTGAGAGGCCTCGCCCAGAGGTTTTACGACATGGATATGCGCATTAAGGCACAGAAGAGGAACTTCTCTGAAGCAGAAATTGACAGAAAAAAAAATACTTTAATTTCGGAGCATTACAAGCGGCATCAAAGAACGACAGAAGGCAGCAGTTAGGAAGGAAATAACTGCTGCGGTCAACAGCGTTGGTATTGACAACAAACGATCTCCAGCTGAGGATTTTGCGTTTGAGGTTTACATCAGTAGGCTATCGCTCAAATGGTATAAAACAGCATACAATTATATGTTGCCATTTCTTTACATAGATGAAGAAAAAGTCGTCTGACTCAAAAATCGCCACTAAAAAAGCGTGTTGCTGCTCTGAAATGCAACCAACTGGGCATAATATAAGTGGTAGAGGAGAAAAAGACGCACCAACTGTCCGATAATGGTCCCCATAAAAGAAATACACGTCTGCAGAGATTTGAATGATTACAATGCATTGGCCCTTTTAGATAGCACTACTCAAACGGGTTTTAAAAACTAAAAATAACACATTTAACGTTTTACTGTATGACAGCATGCGCTTGGCACGAGTGGTCAGCCCGGCCGTCAGCTGCACAAGCCGACCCAGCAACGATCAGCTGCTCCACCAGCAGATCGGAAAAACGTGCCGGTTAACGGTGGAAATAAATTGCTCGCTTAAGCGATCAATGACACATTAAAAGAGGAACTAACATCTCAAAAGTGCGTCAAATAAAATGTTAAGCTGAATGTTGTGCCGTGTATTTTTTATCATAAAGAGCAGCGTAGGCCTAGGCTACTACTTGCATAGCCTACATATTTAATACTATAGGCTAACATTTTGAATGAATGCAGCCCCCGTGCCTCAGTGTCCCCCCAGCTGCTCCAAGCCAGAGACAACTGCCCTTACGCAGTCCCATGCAGTGCTCGTAAGTGGCCGGTGTGCGCACTATTGAATTAGCTCTCCTACTCAGTTGCACACCATAAGCTGCACATTTTCAAGTGATTAATATCTTTATTTCGGTCTGAGCAAACACTGCATTTGTATTATCTTCTAATAATTGTCCAACAAAGTCATCGGCTACCCGGCACAGCCTGTACTGCGAGTCCATGCTGTTAACAAACTTGCGTACACGAGCTGAGAGCTGGCGTGGGATTTGAGTGTATCCTACGCTCACGTCCATATTGATGAATGCCGAGGTTTGCGTGGACATGTGCGTACACCCACTTTTCTGGTCTACACACGGTTGATAAACAAGGGCCACTGTGAGGCGTGATAGAGAATAATGTTGCACATTTCAGTTCAATTCAATTGGAATTAGCAAGAATTAGCCAAAAGGCTACTTTTCCATCTGTAGTCCCCTAGGCCTTGATGTTAAAAAGGATTTTTATAATACAAATAAGCAAGGAGAAAAAAGAAATAGAAAGGGAACACAAGCACAACAGAATTAAGCAGAAAACAAGGCACGGCACATAATGAGCAGAGAACATCCTGGGAAGAGTCAATAAGCATTAGCAAGTCAAATCACTGGCATGTAAAGCCATGATGTGTTTAATAGTTTTCTCAAGGTTGTAAAACTATCTAAGTATATAATACGAATACAACTTTTATAGGGCTGATAACACACACACACACACACACACACACACACACACACACACACACACACACACACACACAATGATTAGGCATTGTGTTACTAGCGCGGGGGCTTCAGACAATTGCTTCAAGGTTCAAGGCTTCCAGAGCAACCAGTGCTTCTTCATTTCCTCTGACTGAGACGCTAAGAAAGGAAAATAAGCCATACATTATATAAAACAATTACCACAGTTCACCTTAACTTACTTCAGTTTATTGTGCTGTCTGAAACCCCTATTATCCATCAGGGCCGGCGGTATAGCCAGGGGCCAGGGTGGGCCGTGCCCACCCAAATGGGGGCTGTGCCCACCCAATCAAAAAAAAATGTTTTATTTTTTTTTAGTTAGAAGTCCAGACCCACTATCGGATAGACGTGTTCATTCGCTGTCCAAGGAAATGTCAAATAAAATTCAGACAATTAATTAATACTAAATAATATACCATTACCATGCATTGCTTCTAATTGTATTATTGGGTGGGCAGGACAGCCTGCCTCCAAGTTACCCACCCGCTTATAGTGGTCACTGGTCAGCAGAGCCGGCCCGAGGCATAAGCGAAATGAGCGGTTGCTTAGGGTCCCGACTGCCAGGGCCCCCCGCCCCCCCAATTTATTTTTTTATCTATTTATTTTTTTAGTTTGTGTGTTTGATATCAACATCATATTATGTAAATGTAAATTATCATACAATAAAAGGAATACAATGTTTTGGTAGATAGTTAATAGCTTAATAATTGAATCAGTTCATCTGGGAGGTAATCCGAGGTTAACTGATCACGTCACGTTCAAGTCCATAGCATGCACAGTTAGTATTGATTTTATTAAAAAATATTTGAAAATGGGGCTGCCCTCAGTTGCCCATGCACTGTGTATAGTCTATAGCCTATTTCAGCCTCGTCTGTGGAAAAAAAGATAACTGGACAACAGAGTTCTTCTGCTTCGTTCCTCTCACTGCATTTAAATGAATTCATTATATTACAGAAAAATATGTCCAGTAAAAGAAAAAGAGCACCAAGCCCATCCCAGAGGACCCTGCATAATATTTTTATATTATTTCAAATTTATATTTCTATGGAAAATCCATGTGTCTTTCTTCAATAGCTTCTAATTCATCCGACCCAGTGTCTCCAAATTATTTGTTCACACAAAATTCCTCAGATTTAGCCTCTTAATTTTCCTCTCAAATTGCACCAGATTCATAGCCTGGAAATCCAGACCCTGATATCTTGAACGATAGAGGGTCTGGCCACGATCAATAGTAATTTCCAACTCAAGGGGCGGCTCCTACTCGTGCATTTCAAATGCCACTGCACGCAGTTGGATAGCACTACAACCAATCAGAGCGATGCACAAGGTGACGTAAGCCCCTTTCGTTTAGCGAACAGCTGTTAAACTGTTAAATTAAACGTTTGCCGTTGTCAGTCGGCAAAACAGAACATTCCACTTACTTGCTAATGAAATATTTGAGTGCCGTCTTCCAAATCGTTAAGGGTCGAGGCCAAAGTAGTCTCAAACTCACACAACATATCCGCAGCCATCTTTGATGTTTACTATCACGGCTTCGACGTCGCATGCACGTCACTGTCGTCATCCAGTTACCTCCTCCCCAGAGTACCATATAAAGGGCTCTGGCGCGCCCATATTAGATAGAACCAATTGAAACCATAGCCAGATTTCTGGTCTTCTTGATAAAGCTTCAACGGAGCGTGTCCAGACCAACACGCGCAGCAAATTTAATTTGCCAGCGCCTAGTGGCAGGTCTGGGAATGCCAGGCTACCAGATTCATGCATTTCACTTTAAAAAGGTAAAAAAAAATCTCCCGGGGGGGCATACCCCCGGACCCCCCTAGCAGAGTTGTGACCTCGGCTGGCTACTATTTTCACCCAGTTGGACATTGGAGCCAATAGTGGAAATACTATATATCTATGTGTATAGTATATAGCTCTGGACTACCACCATCCAGGTTGCCTAGTCCCAAAGCTTTCTCTTCAATCAGCTCAGGCTGCCTACAGTTAATACTGCGATAAAAAAGATACATTATGTTGTATATAATGTATATTATGTTATTCATAAACATTTTGGAGAAAAAAACATGCAAGAATCGAATCTCCCACACAGCAACACTCAAAGTTTATTTGCATATTGTGTTCTACACAATTCACAATAAATGTGCCAAAAATCAGACGCAGAGATCTTACAAGGGCAAAAAATTTCGGCTCGCACGCTCTGCGCGCACACGCATCTTCGGTCTCTCTGCCCAGTGTGCCCACCTACAATTTCTACAGGCCCACCCTAATCTGACTGTCTAGATCAGGGTTTCTCAACGGGGGCGTTCGTACAACCTAGGGGGGCGCTGGGACCAGGCTGGGACACGAGAGCTTTTTTTTTTTTTAATAAATATATTTTAAACTTTCTTAAAAATCTTATAAATCTTTTGACTGCAAAAATAGGTTACCTGAAATAAACAGCCTATTTTAACTTTTCATGTTTCTAACCCCTCAACCTCTTTTTAACTATTCTCTCCATTGTTCTGCGGTCTGCTGACTGTCACAGCCTTAGAAAAGAGAAGGCTCTGCAGACAGCCAATCAGAGGTCTTTGAGTCAGAACAACCAGCCAATCAAAGCCTTAGCGGCAGAGGAATCAGCCAATCACAGACTAGTATAATGACGTTTACTGATATGGCTAATGCTAGCGCAGCGTGATTCAAACTTAAACTAACTATTGTCTCTGAGGTGGAGAAAACACAGAGTAATCAGCCAAAGCATGGAGTTCACTAACTCACAAGCAGAACCATGTTAAAGACACAACCCTCATATGTTGGAGAGGGACGATATACTAAACGCTGTGCACCGCGAGAGGCTCACTGAAGCCCTGTACAGCAGCCCTATGACAGCAGCAAAGCACAGCTACGTCATGAGTGCTAGTTCGCGGGATAACGGTTCAACAACCAATGAAAACGTACACAATTCATTGTAACATATTCAACTTTAATAACATAACATACACAAACATGGCGGATAGCAAGAAAAAGTGCCGGCAGTACAATGCCAATTACATTAGTTATGGATTCATCCCGTCACCGATGAACACCACTTTACCAATGTGCCTGCTCTGCGATCAGGTGTTCTCTAATGAGGCCATGAAACCCTCGCGACTACAGGAACCTTTAGTGAAAAAACATCCCGAAAAATCAGCTAAAGATCCATCCTACTTTAAGTCTCTGAGGGATCAACATTCAAGACGGCCCACCATCAACTCTCTGTTCGCCCGGAACGTCAATCAAAGCGAAAGCGGGTTGGTGGCGTCCTACAACATCGCTTTATTAATTGCTAAGTCTGGCTTACCGTTCACTGTGGGTGAGTCTTTGGTAATTCTGGCAATAAAAGAAGCAATATCGACAGTCATGGAGCGGGATGCTGCGCCAGTCATCAAAGCCATCCCGCTCAGTAACGATACTGTTGCCCGGCGCATACGGGAGATGTTGCTCGACACTGAGCAGCAGCTGTGTGCCACCCTGCGTGCGTGTCCCTTCAGCATCCAGTTAGATGAGACAACAACTGCCGACAACAATGCCCTCTTAATGGGCTATGTTCGGTACATGTCTGGGGGGGATCTCAAGGAGGACTTCTTGTTTGGGCAGTATCTCACCACCGACACACGCGGACAGAGCATCTTCACTGCCCTGGCCGAGTTCCTGCAAGAGAGGGCCATCCCGATGGAGAACATCATCGCCTGTGCCACGGACGGAGCGCCGGCTATGGTCGGCAGGTACCGCGGCTTTGCGACGCTGCTGAAGAAACAGGTGCCACATGTGCTTACCGTGCACTGTGTACTGCACCGTCACAACTTGGTGGCAAAGCACATGTCCGACTCGCTCCATCAGTCCCTTAATGTAGCGGTCAAAGCGATAAACAAAATAAAATCCCATGCGCTTAATGACCGGCTCTTCAGGCAACTTTGTGGAGAGAATGACGAGTCTTTTCAGCGCCTCCTATTCCACACAGAGGTGCGCTGGCTCTCCAAGGGGAACTGTTTGGCCAGGCTGTGTGAGCTGTTCCCCACTGTCCTCCAATTCCTGGAGAAGACCGACGACACTTTGAAAGTCCAGCTATGGGGCTGCCGCCACGACGTCTTCTATCTTTCCGACTTCTTTGGGAAGATGAACGAAGTGTCGCTGAAGCTCCAGGGAAATGGTGTGACGCTAATCCATTCAAAGGCCGCCATACGCACTCTCCTCGCAGAGCTGGAGCTGTATGGACACAATTTGAGCAGGCGTCAGTTCAACAACTTCCCACTGTTGGCTAAGGTAGGCTAATAATTATTCATACAATCTGATTGGCCGAAACGTTTGACTAGCCTACATGTGTCACTCCGCTCTACAGGTGTTCCTTATTACTGCCACATTGTTTGTTGCTTAGCAACAGTTAAATCCCAGTCTCGGATCTATTTTTGTTGGCAGGGTCAAAAAAATTATTTCATAAACAAACAAATCGTAATCTTTTGCTGTCGCTGATTAGTTAGTTGTATAAAAGCAATAGCTTATAACACCGGAGGTTGTGCTGAATATCAGCTGTGATTATTTTCGGCATTCGGCCCGCTGCCTTGTAGCATGTGATATTGCTTAATTATTAGTCTGCCATTGTCATCAATAAAATAACTTAGGCCCTACTGTAATGACTTACATTCAGGTGTTGGATGAACTGACCGATGAACATCTGGTGGTGTACGCGGACCACTTGAAGGCCGTCAAGGCTGATATGGAGGTCCGCTTCAGCGATCTGGACCAGTTGGCCGTTCCCGATTGGGTGATGGAGCCGCTCCAACACAACGCAGCCAGCAGCGAGGAGGCCATCCAAGAGAGCCTCATTGACCTCCAGAATGACGCTGAGGCGATGGCCACGTTTCGCACCTCTGGTTGGCGAGCATTGTGGATAGCACACGGACAGCGTTTCCCTCTGTTGTGGGAGAGAGTCCACCTTCTCCTCCTCGCTTTCCCCACGTCCTATCTCGTTGAGCAGGGATTCAGCCAAGCACTGCACATGCAGTCAAAATATCGCAACCGTCTCAACCTGGTCAGCACTGGTGCTCTTCGATTGAAATTGACGTCTCAGTGTCCCAACGTCAAGGCGCTGGCAGCGGGCCACCAACCGCAGGGCTCCCACTAATTTATTATCCAGCTGCTCTGAGCGTCTTCACAAAATGACCGTTGCATTTTACATCCCCAACTTAAATAGGCCTAATTAGGCCTTGTGCACGTTCTGTTTCGTGATTGGTTATTCACCAATCAGTTAACGGTTATTCACCTCATAATTAATACAATGTGCCTGCTGTTCACGTGATGTGCACTTGTTTTTTTCCATTATAAAATGACACATGTTGTTACCTACGTTCAATGTTTCTATTGATTAAAAAGAAAAAATAGATTACAACCAATGCTGATAGTGTTTTTTTCTTTTTATGCAGCCAGCCACCTGACAGTGGGTTAAATCTGCCCATCATATTGGGAATTGTTTTAAATAATTCTTATAAGAAACCAAAACAGCACAGAAAATATGTGTTATTGTTGATAGAGGATGTAGCCAAAACATATTCTTAATTGTGTGTGTGTGTGTGTGTGTGTGTGTGTGTCTGTTTGTGTTTTTTTGGGCGCTAGAGTATCTCGGTAAGGTTAGGGGGCCGTTTGCTCAAAAAAGGTTGAGAACCACTGGTCTAGAACCAGGCCTGTTATCCATACACATCACACTGTGTTTATGTCAGTGTCATATTGGTGAATACATCCATCATTCGTGAATTATGTGACATTGTAAAACAAAGAGCAGTTTGTATTTGCTTAAACAATAGAATAAATAGAATGAAATTGCCTTATTCCTAAAATGGTATGTCTCAGTGTGACTTAAAGAAAGGCAGTGTAAACTCCAGAATGTTTTGAACACATTTCCTTTTGTCATACATGACTTCAGTGGTACACCTTGATAACTGAGAACGTCCTGCTTCTTCATGGATAATTCAAACCTAGAATGTTTTGTACATTAAAGGTTCAGTAAGCGGAATGGTCAGATTAGCTAACTTCCTGTCAGTGACTGCAGTTAGCAGTCCCCTCCCTCGTCCTAAAGACACCACATTAATGCACTGCGGTCTTCAAGCAGCGAGTTATCTATCATCATCTCAGATCCATAAGTGTGATAAAACATGATAAAAAATATCGAAACAGACAATGGGAAAGATTTTTACCTGCTCTGCCATTGTAGGCGCATAGACATTCACCCATCTGTCGCTCTGCACGTGCATCGGCAGTGAGACAGGTGCCGGTTTGTAGCGTTCTCTCTTCTGATTGGTTTTGGGATCCCCGAAAAGTTTATTTGACGATTACATGCAGAGCGAGTGACTGAGAGATCGGCTTTATGAAACGCACACACTATATAAGTGATCATTGTATGAAAATAGAGCGATTTAACACTTATATTAACATAAATAAATCGCTTACTTCCCCTTTAAGGTCACTTGGTATGGAATAATGCTGTGAGCCCAATGTCGAGGGTTTGTGAAGCAAACCTCAGTGGATCAAATCTTTACAGTGGATAAAATAAAATAAACTTTCTTCAGACCAAGGTGCAGACTTTTCACCTGTGTCCCCCAATGGGAGACACTTATTAATGAGAGATGCATGTCAAGCACATAACTCTTTCACGTGGCAGAAGAAACAACATTCATGTTGTTTCTTCCTGATTTAAAATAGCTGCTAGCACCCTCTCCAGTCCCTCTGTAATACTCATTACAACACACAAGCAACATGATAAACATTAGGTTTTGGTTAAACTAGCAGAACACTACAACTTAATCCAAATATGCTGGATTTTCTGGGTACCATAACACAGTGCCATATCTGGCTTAAAACCTTGCATTTCTGCACAGACTTTCTCTCAGAACTTGACAGAATGAATTTCCACAGGTTTGTTGCTCTCCAAACCCCAAATGCATCACCACCTTCAACGATTTACTGCACCATGTGATTAGCAGAGATGTACTCGAAGAATGTTTCCAGTTAACCTCTTTTCATAGCCTGGTCCTACCAGACCATCGTACTTCATTTCATTTGTACAGAAGGTCTGGAATTGCTCAATTGATAAACATTTACATTTAGTTGAAGGCGGGTGTCTGTTGAAGTTTAAAACTATTGGATCTGACCAGTGCCACTCTGGATCTGCCAACCAACCGCATAACGTTTGGTCGTGACGTAAGTCATGCGCCAGCTTCTGACTACAACTGAAACTGCCGCACGTCATTGTTCTCAGCCAGTCTCTCTGTTCGCTGATTGGACTGGTAAAACTCTATTGGAGAAAACCCGTAAATATACCACGGACCCAGACTGACTACTGAAGGGAAATTAAAATTGAGCGGAAGTAGGTATGCTGGCGGTGCCAGGCTAGTTTTTTCACACTGTCCCCACTTCATTTCCACATGGGATACATGGGCTGATTGTGATACCAGCACCAATCAATTTGTGGAGCCAAATCCAGACCTTGTATTAGGTCCTTGTTCTGTTCCACAACGCTTCGATTGTATCTACATCTGACGAAGAAGTGTAGTAGATACATAGCAAGCAATGGAGTTTGTTTTACTCTAATTTATAGGGAAGGATAATTATCACCTGATTGATTATGGCTTTAGCTCTGCATTCGCTGAATCACTAAATAACTGTCACACCTTTCAGACATCCTAGATAGGGAGATGTACTGGCAGACAGGTTCAGTGTTTTCAGAAACCTGCAATTATGTGTGTGTCTGACTCATGACTGCACCTGTAAAGGCAATGCGTTATCAAGAAATATATGTGAAGCCGTGTAAACACAAGCCTATGTCATCTCTCCTGCTTCTGCCCAGGTAGTCTGGCATTACTGTTTTAAAACAGAAAAAAACATAAATGAATTGCATTAGGAGTATATTAGGTCCTAAAGACACTTACTACTACTAGGGGTTCGATGTTACATTTACAGTTGATTGGATTAGTGGTTCTAGCCTGGTCCTACCAGACCATCATACTTCATTTCATTTGTACAGAAGACTACTTGACTATTGAAGGGAAATTAAAATTGAGCGGAAGTAGGATAGGCGGCCGGTGCCTAGGCTACAGTGGTTCTGTAGCAAACTGTGAAAAATGCCCAGTCAAGCCAGCTGGGCCTTTGGTGTGCTTCTATCTGTGCTTGGTACAGATGCTTGGAAGGCCTAAAAAGGACAACAGTGTGCCACTATACCGTAACAGCATGAAAAGATGCACATCAAAATACCAAATAACAGCATTGGCACATTCCGAAATGTGCAATAAACTAGTGATAATAAAAAAAACATGAGTATTTGGCCAGTAAGGTAGTTACAAAAGGCAAGGTTACGAGTGTCTCCACTGTGAAATAAAAGATGAATAACATGTTGGTTTGACACTGCACCGAGTGACAGTGTTGCACATTCCTTGAATACCTGTTCAGCGTCACTTTTCTTGTTGTCTTCAAACCTGCATTAACCCCTTTAACAGAGTGCAGGGGTGAGTCATGTAGTGAGCAACAGTTAGTGATGATGAGGCCAACAGTCTCAGACAGCAAGACTAGCTTCCACAGCTGTGGAGAGACAAACAGACAGTGAGACAGTACAGACAGTGAGACAGTAGGCTAAAGCTGAAGTGAACGCTGGTGTGCGTCATTGTTTGCTTCAGGGTGCGGAGCAGAGCAATGACTTCTACCTGACTGTCACAGCTGTTTACAGGGAGCGCACGGCTGATGACATCGTAGCTTGGGGAAAGGGCGTGGACCATTACTACTGGTATTATTGAATCACACTAAACCATTTGATTCATTTTTGTGCTTTTTTAGAAATGAACTATCACGAGGGAGCAAAGCATTTAAAGGTGCACTATGCAGTTTCAGCGTAGAGAGATGTGTTTACATTTGTAGAGCCTGCAGTTTAGTTAGTACTACGAAACAAATGTACTTTACATGTAATTCTTAGTGTTGATACAAGTGTATTTTTAAAGTGGATAGGTCTAGGCAAACTGTTTCCCCCTGCCTCCAGTGTTAATGCTAAGATAGGCCTGTCATGTCCTGACATTATCTGTACTTAAAGGTCACCTATAATGCAAAATGCACTTTTTCATGGTTTTTCAACATTAAAGGTGCTGTAAGCCAAATGGTTATTTTAGCTAACTTCCTGTCAGTGACTGCAGTTAGAAGTCCCCTCCCTCGTCCCTACATCACCACATTAATGCACTGCGGTCTTCAAGCAGCGAGTTATCTAGCATCATCTCAGATCCGTAAGTGCGATAAAACATGATAAAAACTATATATAAAAATAATATTATATATATATAACTAAATATTGGGAATGATTTTTACCTGCTCCGCCATTGAAGGCGCATAAACATTCACCCCTCTGTTGCTCTCTGCGCGTGCTATACGCTATAAACCGACATTAAGACGTGCCGGTTTATAGCGTTCTCTCTGATTGGTTATCAGTAGAGGGATCCCAGAAAAGTTTATTTGCTGATAACATGCAGACCGGGTGACTGAGAGATTGGAGTTATGTAACGTGCACACTATACATACAGTATATAAGTATATATTTAAATATATCGCTTACTTCACCTTTAATATCGCTAGAGGCTCCCAAAGTATGAGAAAAAACAACCCTCTCTCTTTATCTCCACCTTCACCAAAAACCATGTGTTCAAAAACCCCAGTCCGATTTATCTCTCCTTATTCAAATGGCGAGAAGCCACACATCCTAAAAACCAACCCGACTAAGAACTTCCTCCCCTGTGATAAGCACCCCCCCAGATACACCTGAATCTAACTGGCAGTTAGATTCAAACCGGCAGTTAGATTTAAGGCCAATCAGAGAAGACAAGGCTTTTTGAAAGGTGAGGTTTAAAGAGACCGGCTCTAAAATGGAGCATTTCAGACAGAGGCTGAAACAAGGAGATTTAGCAATGGTACAGAGTAGGGATGAGCCCAAATCCGAAGATGTATTCGGATAAGCACGGATAATGAGTTACATACGGATCATTTCCGAATAGTCCCGTTATTATTCGGGGATTTTTTTTTTTACATTATGCGCTTAATTGACGCAGCGCGTTCCGCCTCAATGACATAACAGGTAGAATTTTCTTTCCTTGAATTTCTTTGTATTCTGACAACACATTTAGAACTTTATGATTGCTCCACTGTATCTTATGCGACACAACGTTTAACGTTTACCAACTCCGTTATTAAAGTTTTTTGTGGCAAGTAAGATTGTTTCCACTCACTTATTAGTAAATGAGGGGCAATAAGAAAGAGAGAGATGAAAAGGTAGAAATATATCTGACTTTTTGACTTAAATGTCAATATTAAATCAATTTGATGCTTTGAAGGAATAACAATTGCATTGACAATGAATATTAGTTTAGAAAATCAATGTATGTGTGACTTCCTTTAATGTAGGCTAATGTATAAGAAACATCCGGTATACGCCACGCCCACTTCTTGTTGTGTATCCGGATACAGATACAGATCATTTTGTTGGTTGAACAGATACAGATACAGATACAGATACAGATAAAGACGTCTCCGCACACCCCTAGTACAGAGAAATATATACCCAGGGGGCAAAGTGATTTTATGGACATGGAGCGTTGTAAAAGGTTGTTCACCAAAAATGACATCTAGGACCTTCCACGATCACAACCTGGGTGGACAACCTGGTCAACAAGCTGCTGGAAAGCTACAGCGGGCCGACATAGAGCATATCAGAACCACTGTTTAAGCGAATGGGGGTGAATGGGGATGGGCTAATAGGGAATTTTTTTGAAATTATAGATATCATTATGAAACTTTGCCAGTTGATTACTGACATTGAAACAAACACTTTTTGTATTACAGTATTTTCCAAAATGTTTAAATAAATATGAAAAATCATCAATATCTTACTAATGATGCGTAAATTTGCATATCTGCAAAGCCCCAACATCTAGATGTTGGAAGAAAACAAAGTCAATTTGTTTTTAAATTTTGAAAACAAAACAAGTGTCCAACTGCCTGAAGCCTCTCCTAATCACAGTTCAAATTTGATCAATAACCCATTGAAAATACATTTTTTACACAGTTACATTTCATGTGCCATGGACCAAATGTGTCCTTTTGGAGTCTCTAGCTGGTATTTTAGGAAACGGCTAGACATTCCCTTGGAAAAAACTGTGTAAAAAATGCATTTTCTATGGGTTATTGATCAAATTTGAACTGTGATTAGGAAAGGCTTCAGGCAGTTGGACACTTGTTTTGTTTTCAAAATTTAAAAACAAATTGACTCTGCTTTTGTCCAACATCTAGATTTTGGGGCTTTGCAGATATGCACATTTACGCATCATTAGTAAGATATTGATGATTTGTCATATTTATTCAAACTTTTTGGAAAATACTGTAATACAAAAAGTTGTTGTTTTAATGTCAGTAATCAACTTGCAAAGTTTCATAATGATATCTATAAGTTTAAAAAATTCCCTATTAGCCCACCCCCATTCACTTAAACAGTGGTTCTGATATGCTCTTTGTCGGCCCCCTGTAGCTTTCCAGCAGCTTGTTGACCAGGTTGTCCACCCAGGTTGGGATCCTGGAAGGTCCTGGATATCATTTCTGGTGAACAACCTTTTACAAGGCTCCATGTCTGTTTTTCAAAAAAAAAGGGGTTTTGCCCCCTAGGTAATAAAGGTTTCTTTGGACACAACACCATAAAAACTGTTTCTAGTAGAAACCAAAATTACAATTTTGAACTCGAAAATTAGCATAATGTTTGACCATTAAAACAATGTGTATTTCCTACATTATTAAGTGTCATTTGAGTGATTTTTTTTCAAAGTCCATTTAAGATACGTAAGTATGATAATCATTGATACTATTTGAATTGTATGTGGGTGTGTTCCTCCTTAGTACACAACCTAACAAGAAGTAACCTCGGACACGCCTGGGCTTGTTGCTATGTGCTCGTCATTGTTTAAATGCAAAACTGACTGTTGTGTAACTTGCTGATGTAAACGGTGTAACATCATTATTCTTAGATCTGTCCTTACCTATTATCCCATTTAATGAGCCTTTATAGAAGCAGACGTTGCTGTACCCGACCATTACAGCCTTGTGTGTTGTGGGTCTGAAAGCTCTGCTGCTCTGTTGTGCTTTAGAGGATGACCACGTCAGAGCAGATGCAGCCCTACCCTGCTGTCCCACCAGGTGGACTTGGCAGTGCCAGCCTCACTGTGTCCGGGATTAAGACTTGTCTGGCAGACATAACAAAGAGATCGCGGCTAAGAGATGGTTGCTCATGCAAAGCAGTTCACGCTCTACTGTTTGAAGTGAACCAGTTTGGTCACAAGACAGAGCGGCATATGGATATTTTTACCAAACACTATTAGGGAACATATGACACATTCATGTGTATACTGTACACAGTGAGGTGTGACTCTTGTGGAGTTTGTGACTTTGTGTTTTTTTAGCCTTATGTTCTGGGCCCAGTTTCAGCATTAAAAGATCTTGGAGCTGAATAATAATAATAATAATACATTTTATTTACATAGCGCTCTTCTCTCACTTGAATGATACACATTCAAATGTTAGTAAGTTAGTTATTAGTTATTATTTGTCACATATACAATTGCACAAAGCAATGCATAGTGAAATTATTGTTTACGAGTCTGGCTGTCATTCAACTATATAAAGGGCAAGATTTGATTATTATAATGATTGGATGGTCACTGGGTGGTGGGCTAAGTGACATTGTCAGTCTGGTTTAACAGTCTAATGGCCTGGGGAAAGAAACTCCTCCTCATCCTCTCTGTGTTGGCCCCCAGCAGACGGTAGTGTCTCCCTGAAGGCAGCAGGGTAAACAGACTGTTGTTGGGGTGGCTGACATCACTTCTTTTTGGCTCTTTTTCTGCATGGTTTGATGTGAATGTCCTGCAGATTGGAGAGGCTGGTCCTGATGGTTCTCTCAGCTGAGCCGACCACCCTCCTTAGGGCCAACTGATCCTTCTTGGTGGCGCTCCCCATCCAGGTGGTGATACTCAAATGTTGGTATCCATTTCTTATCGTGGAGGGGTTTTCCACCTAAATGCAATGCCTGTTGTGTAGCCCTGTGCAGCAAACAGTCCCATTCTGCTAGCTGCTAGCCCTATAACCACCTAGCAGTCTCACAGGAGCAGAGGCTGAGTGAGGAGGGAACATGACTCATTACACATGCCGTCCAGTAAACTGCTCCAGTTATTCATTTTGCATTGAAGATTCATGCAGATATACTGCCTATTGTACTTTCAACTCAAATACACACACATAATAGCTTGGATTTAGATACAGCTATAGGGGACATTTCTATATAAAGGTGCACCTGTCTACCAAATGACAATGTGGGCCTGAATCTCAGCTGAATAATTAACTTTAATTTAAATTATTTTTCTCCATATGAAATTATGTTATTAAAAACAGGCACCATTTATGAGTCACAGAAAACTTAAAGATAACACTGGTGAAATGCATTTGGCATTGCCAATAAAGGTGAAGTCCGGGATTCTAAAGCTTGTTGTCAAAATCACTGAATATCCGCTTACTGAGTTCCTTGACATATGGAGTCCAGTGTTTCAACACATCAGGGACTGAGGTGTCTGCCCCCTTGGTGCCACTTACCCTGCCGGGTGCCATGTGTGATTTGCCCCAGTTTTATTTTTGCTTTTGTTTTGTTTAGTTTTGTATGTATTTGTAGCTTGATTTCTTGATTATTTTGTCTTGTTTGTTTGTTCCTGAGCCCTGTTTCAGGTAGCTGGTTTTGAGGCAACCCAGAGTGTGTTCGCTCTGGGTTGCCTCTTTTTTTTTGAGAAGTGGGAGGATCAAGCATTTGTTTATTTTGTTTCCATGGTGAATCATGTTATCAGCGATCCATTGACGATGGCTTTTACGCACGCAATCAACCCAGAGTGAACACGCTCAGAGTTGATTGACCCAATGCTGATCCACTGTTCTGAAAGCGAAAACCCAGAGTTGCTCATCAACCCTGCGCTGCAGGATTAAACCCAGAGTTTGTAAAACCTGCTACCTGAAACAGGGCTCTGGTCTTTTATTATTTGTATTCTTTATTTTTGTTTTGTGTCTTTCTTGTCTTTTTATTTGAGGGAGGGGGAGGGGTGGGGGTTGTGTGGGTATTGTATGTGTCTACTTGTTCTGTTTTTTGTCCATATGTGCAAAATCGTAAAACCACTAAAATAAAAGTAAAAAAAAAAAGAATATCCGCTTACTGTCCATAGGTTATGGTGTGCACACCTACAAAGGATCTTGTAATAATACACAGCCTAGATTCCGTAAACAGGTATGTAAACAAAGGAGCCCATCAGAGTTAGCAACATACTCATTTACAGAGCCTAGGCCATGTATTAACACTGGGTTATTTCATACAGGTAAGCGGATCATGAGGAGATTTTGTCAAAAAGTGATTTTGACAACAATCCATCTCCAGATCACTGACATTTATTATATTTAATAGGGCTTCTGCAATCATTTAACAGTTGTACTGGTGTGTGTGATAACACTACCATTGCTTCTTTTGTGCATATCTGGTAAGTAATGTGTTTTTCCATTTGAGTTTGTTAAACTCAATCTCATCATATTGATAAAACATGTTCCTGTACTGTATTACTGAACAGCACTGTGTATATGATTGACTTTATAAACAGAAGTGAGCTCCTTTGTTCTGCTGACTATGAGCAGTGAGGTCTCTCAGAGAGGTTTGTTATTAGATTGAATATTGTTAATTACCTTGAGATATACAGTATAGTCTCAACATTGTTTCTTTTCCAGCCAAGATGGTATGTAGCCTATTTCAAGGTCCAAAAAGCTACACGGTGGGGGAAGGGTAGCTAAACGATGAAGCACATCCAGGACATTAGGCTGCAGTGATACATCCATGAATTATATCAACTGGTTTGCCAGACAAGCTCTGTGTTTTTGGACTGCATCCCTTTGTGTTGGCAAAGTGGTCTCATTGGAATAACTGAGGAGGATACATATGTTTGTATGTAGTTAAAGACATACAGGCTACGACCTCTGGCTGTCTTTAAATCAGCTGCACACATCTGCATTACAGTACACTAACCCTGAGCCTCAGAATATCAGGTCACAGTTTGATGATATTTTCACACAGACCACTTCCCCCTGCAATGTTCAGGAGGCATAGAGGAACACGCTTTGGGAAGAAGGGTTGGATATGATTACGTGCTGTAACGTTATTGCTTGACTTGAACTCATACATGTCAAGATTATGCATTGTATGTTCCTTTTCAAAAGTGAATAGGATTCAGCATGCATTTCATCCACATATAACACGTGTGTATGGACGGACCAGGCTTTGAATCATGGATTTCAGTTGTGCCCTAATTGAAAGATGTTCTTGAAAGGGAATATTCCATATGCTCAGTCTAATAACTGGAGAAAAGAAGTCACCCTTGAATGTGCTCTTGGTATAATGGGTACAGAAGGCCTTTGAGCTACCACATGAGATCCAGCGGGCTCTCATGTTTGGTATGCTTACAGCCAGAAGGGCTATTCTGAGAATGGATATGAACCTCCCTTGCATTGCTTTAGGAAGTAGCTCAACGACACAGTTTCCTGTTTATATTAAGAGGAGATAAGCTTCTCTTTAGCTTGCGCTCAAACTTGAGGTTCATACAGAATTGTTGGCGCTCTCATTGACCTAAGCAGGAACAAGGAACTGGTATATGTACTGTATGAAGCACAGCGAGGCACATACAGTACAAGTCAAAACACACACACACACTAACCGGACACTTTATTAGGTACACCGGTTCATGATAGCACATACATGTTCTCATGGCAGCAACTCAATGCATTTAGGCATGTAGTACTGGTCAGGACAACTTAAAGTCTTCTACTATTGAGCAGGTGACTGATTTGATGTGCTCACTGACAGCATGGAGGCTTGCTGTTCTGTTTTAACCATTGTCACTACCTCTGTCCAACAAGTTGATGTTAAATGTTTAATCAGTCCTCCTCTGTCCTTCTCGAATGCATCTTTTTTTATGTCTTTCTCATAATTCTTCTTTTTTAGACATAATTTAAAAATTTTTACATCTCCACTTATTACGCATTTCTCTCCATGGTAGACCTTTTACTTGTCATATATCGCCTTAAATATCTTTTTAAAGTGTTGGCTCAGCTGTGTTCACAGGTGTGAAATTATCTTGTGTGTGAGATCAATTTAAGTCTGAGCCTACAGTCACCACTTTATTTGTAGGGGAGAGTGGCCTAAGTTGTGCCACTTTTTACTCAAAGTGACTTTAAAGTGAGGCCTTGACAGTAAAGTCTCCAACTCAAATATATACATATATTGCAGGGTGTTGTGCATCCCTGGCAATAAAAACTTTGGATCTGGAATAAACTGTTGAAGAAATATAGCTTTCGGAAAAAAAGTTGTCTTGATGCACAACTTGCCCCCGGTGTGGTGTAAGTTGTGCGGTTGGAGAGAATACCATGGGGTGAATTGTGCCATTGATATACCTGTATATCGCATAAACTGTAATGCAAGACAAATCCATAAGACAATCACTTCTTTAAGGTGTATTTAAAGTAAATAAAGTAAATAGTTGACAAAGATTGAAGGACAATTTTCTTAAACAAGGCCTAGCAGATCTAATGGTTTTACCTGCAAAGCTCACAATTACAAAGTCACAATCATCATCTTTCTGGCCATCTGAACTCTCATCAGTGGTGTCGTTAAGTGGAATTGAGATGTCACTCTCTTCTGAGCTACTGTAGACAATCACTTTCTTTTGGTGACCAGCGTATACAGCCATGCCACTGGCACAACTCTCAGAAATGTACTTTGCACTAGTTGCTCCGTGCTTGTGGAACCAACTGCCACCTGACAAATGTGATTCCCCTACATTTCTGTCTTTAAATCAAGGCTCAAAACCCATATGTACTCCCTGGTGTTTCCTCCCCATTAACTATCTTACCTCTGCACTACTATCTGTGTTTATGTGGATGTATGGGCTTTACGTCTTTTATTTTGGTTATTGTTATTTTACCTTCATTGTTTACCTACTGAATACACTATGTACAGCACTTTGGACAGTGCAAACTGTAAATGTGCTTTTATAAATACATTTTACATACTTACTTACTTATAAATCACCCAGGCCCTTTGGCACAAATCACCCCAATCCCAGAAATTTGGATAATAAGCATGATGCAGCAATTTAGGGCTGACATCGTGCTAACTGTATAGACTCAAAATGTAGCATACCAAAGCACTAAAACGTGTCAAATGTTTTCAAACTTGTCAATAATTGTTCAGACACAATAATCAAAAAACCTTGATCATGGAAATTTTACTTTGAAAGGCAAAACACAGTTTTTTTTAGCTTAAATGTGCTTATATCTTATTCCTTGTGTCTCCCTTCTTTACAGGATGAGTCAAATGGATGGCTCTTCTTAAATATGTGGTCACATTTCCAATTTCTTCCACGGTTTACTAGAAACAAGGGGTAGCACAACTTCCAAAATGCACAACTTAGGCCTCTCTCCCCTATCAATGATACATTTCGCAGTTTTTACTTCGTGCTTCCTGCTTCTCTACACCCCAGAATGTCTGTCCAATGAATGAATGACCTCAGCTCACGTGTGGTTTTGTTCATAATGCTGGTTCACTTACAAAAGAGGCAATATGAAAGTGGAACACACCAAACAAAAAAAATCTATATTCTATTTGGTCTGGAACAAAGCAAGTGAACTAACGGACTTTCCCAGTGTGAATACACCCTAAAGGTGCGAACACACTACACGCGTACAGACGCGTATGAAATTGGCAATTTTTCCATAGGGAACATTGGTTTACGCACTTACATGGCACGTAGAGGCGTTACTCACGCTAAAGCAACACTTTAGCCGCGTTAGCCGCATATGAGCCGCGTATATACGCACATGAGCCGCGTATATACGCACCTACGCAGCTACGTGCGGAGTTCAAAAAATGGAACTTTTTACGCTTCTACACGTGACGATTAGCCACGTTGGCCAATCAGCGCAGGGCTTGACCCGACGTCACATACATTGGCATGTCGGAGAACAGTGTACACAGAGGCTGAGAAACACAGAGGAGGAAAATGTATTGCAGGCGGCCGGTGTTGTATGACAGCAGCTCGGGAATAGAAGACGTGGGGAGAGTAAACCAGGAGAATAGACTTCCTGGTTAATTCAGTGAATATGTGTGGCTGTGCTTTAGCCGATAAAACAAGTTAGCGCTGTATAGCATTAGTTAACTCACCCGGTTGTGAGTGGGCGGCTAGCGCCTCATATTATGAACCCAAACATGACGGCTATGTCCGGGGGACTTTCACGACAAGTACAGCGAAGCACCGGTGTTGATCTACGCCAGCCACGGTCCCCTGTCACAGCCAGGTAGGGTAATGTTGGCTACTTGCCTTTATGTTGTGCCGCTGTGCACCGATGCTGCTGTAACTGTGTTTGTTATGTAGCTGCCGTGAATATGCAATGCTGTTTTAATGCTAGGCTATTTGTGCTGTTCAGTTTGTCTTTTGGCACAGTTGTTGGCCGTATTGTTGTTGTTTTTGTGCGGACATGCACACTGTTGTGTCGGGTCGGGTCTGATCACCGCCATGGTTGATAAGGGAAATACAATATGGGGAGAGACTAGGCACGTTACGCGCGTATAACCATTTTTGACACAAAATGATCAAGCAACATTTTAGCTGCGTTACGCGCGTAGTGTGTTCGCACCTTAAGTGACCATCTGCAGGCTGAGACCGATCCCAGCAATAAATGCCCTAATTATACACCCACTCAGATCTTTTCCCATTAAATCAAGGACAAGGACAAAACGTCGCTTTGCCTAGCATCATGTAGAGCAGAATTAGTTTTTCAGTTCTCCTTTATGTGAGCTCCACAGCTAATTATAATTTTAATGATCCTATTTTTATATATTTTTTCCATAAATCCCCACAGAAAAGTTCTTCCAATGATCGCAAGATTGTTAAGAAAAACCTGTGGCTGAAGATGTATGGTGAGCTCCTCACAGTCAGTTCTAACAGGAGAGAAGTAAAACGGAAATATAAGAAAAAAAGACGTGTTTTAAAAGCAAATGTAACTTTTGAAGAACTGGCTCAGTCAGATCCATATGTGTTTCATTACATTGGAAAGGGAAGACAGCCACTGTTGCAACACTGTGTTGTTTACACTGTTGTCACTTTGCAGGTCTTTCACTTTTTCAAATTCACATTTTAAAGTTTTGACGCACCATAAACTTCAAACCTATGCTGGTGGGTCCAGCTATGTGTTGACAGAGTGCTGACTCACTACCTTGAAGGATATGTTGTTTGTTCTTTGCTGTTTAGTTTGCTCATCACTTCCTGTAGGTGGAACATTGTCTTAAACCATCAAGAGAATAAAAGCTCTGCAGATAGGGATGCTTGATAGCATCTGAAAGTGTCTTTGGAATGGGCTGCAAACAGTTTGCTAGCAACATTACAGTACTTTCCATTTGAGTCAAGTCCATGTGCCATATTGTGCTCTTTTCGAGTGGATAAAGATACTAAGAATATATTTCTTTAAATAAATATTTTATTTGAAAATAAATACATTTTCTTAAAATAGAATCAATAACATTACAAAAGCTTTGGGGGTAGTGGGGAAGGACAAGAAGGGAGGACGGGGGAGGAGGAGGGGGGGGGGGGTTACCCAAATGAATGATGTGTACTTTTGAAACAAGGAGTACAATCTCACACGTTTTTTCCTTATATTTTAAGACAAGTTCCCACAGTGTGTTGTACTGTACATTCTCAGGCTGCTTTGTGGGAAAGTGGTGGCATCCCCTCGCGCTTGCTTTAACATGCAGTCTACTTGGTCTTAAAACTTCAGGCCCTGCACCCAGAAAACCATTGGTACACTCATACTGTATATACAAACTCGTTTGTAAAAAAAAAAATAAAAAAAAAAAATGAAAGATATAATCTTTTGTCAACACATCAAAGTCAGCCACTGATTTACTTCTGACAAAGGTTTTTTTTCTTTTCAAAAGTACCTTAAATGTGTCTAGTTCAACTTCACCTCTAGTCTACACAGTACAAAGATACAATACATAGAAGAAGGCTCCACTTATTGATATAGCAGTAATCAGAGGCCACTGTCTCGCTAAGGCCAAAAGGATTTCCATTTTAACAGCGAGGTTGTGACTTTTGTCCGGCTGCAGTTTGCCAGGTGTAAATAGAAACAGAGCGGGGAAGGCTCCGGCTGTAACCACAGCGTTTCAATGGCCATTGTATGAGAGGAGAGCTTTGGAGACGGCCAGGTCTCTAGAGAGACAGGGACAGCACTTGTACTGGAACAGATTAACACGGTGCAGCAGCACTGTCCTGACCCCTCACACAGCTCCAGAAATAGCCTCATGAGCGCAGGAAGTTCTCTCTCAACAGGCCTGCAGCGGCAAAGCACAACACCTCCACAAAACACCACAGAAGCAGTCCATCTTAACACGTATTGAGTTACTGAGAATGTGCAAGCCAACCTCAATTAAGACAAGCGTGTGAGAACATTTCATTTGAATCTAATCAGTAGAATAGCAGCAGAGTATGCTAATCTATGGCAATAAACAACAACTTTGCACGCTTTGTGCTCTGCGCTCACTCCCCCTGCCAATTGAAATCAATGCCACAGGTAGCGGTAGCTTTAAATAATGATTAAAGCAAGTGCTGCTGTGGGGAGTGCTGTGTCCACACATCAAAATCCATCTCCCCCCCACACACAGGATCCCCGCACAGCCTTCCATCACCTTCAGCACGGTAGGAGGGCACCAAGCCATGGGGTTTAAATGCCTTGCTGCACTGACCACACACAGACTTACACTAGTAACACACAGACGCAAATGCTGCAATCACACACTTTTAAATTTTATTTGGACCCATCCTGTTTGAGAGGGAAAATCCCATATTAGATCTGTGACTAACACCTTAACTTTCTGTTAGCCAGTGGTGTGCACAGGAGGGGTGCAGGGGGGCCATGTCCTTTTTGTTCTGCGTGCCTCACAGCCCAACTTCAACTTGTTAACCTGTCAATTTATGAACATTTCAAGAACTAGTCTGCTTTACCGCAGGCCATCTCTTTACATCAATGTATACATCTATATACTTCTCTGCTGTTGAAATGCTAAGAACTGGTTTGACGCATGCCCGTTTGAGAGTCTATGTACGCCACAGCTGTTTTTGTTTAGCTTGCAACAAGCCAGAGTCATGGTGTCTCCCACGACAGGTTTCTCTCCCCCACTAACAGTTTGTGCAATTCTACTAAGCAGTAACCCAAGACTCGGTCACAATGTGCAGCTAACTGTCCGACTTGGAGCAGAGCAACTTCTGAGCATTTCTCTACAGATAAATGCTTTGTTTAGACCAACACTCACTAAATCACTCAGCAGTGTGCTAAATGGCCAATGATCACAGTTCATTGGTTGGGAACTGGTGCCATACATTTAGTGATTGCAGATTTGATCAGAGTCAGGTAAATGAGAGTGAAAGATAAAGAACATATCAGCCATCACGTCAGCCAGGAATGCTGCACAACCACCTCACTCTCCTGCTATTCAAAGGGAAATGTGGAATATTTTTGTAGGAACTCAGTTTTGAAGAGCCAGCCTTCAATACCCACACACATTGACAGAAAAGAAAATCCATTCCTAATCCCTTCATCCTTACACAAACAATTTCAGAGGACTACCTTTTATAAACTTGTAAAACGTCTGCTACTATTTGAAGGTGTCACCGGAGATAAAGTACATTTAGAGATGCCACAGATATCAAGCAGGCCCAGATGGATAGTCTTTTTCTGGGCGTTCCCCTCGTTGGGTTCCTTAAGTTCACAACGATCCCAAAGCATTGGCACTGCAGGCACGTGTGCTGAGGGGCCAGACGGGTACAGACGAGAGCACGGCTGCCTCAACTTGGGCCAAAGACGACAGATCTCGCTGGCGGTGGCTCAAATAATCCAAACGTCAGCTGGCAGCAGGCAGGTCAGTGTGAAGGTGTACCAGAAAACACACAGACACAGAAATACCCAAATAACAGAACAGAGAGATTGTCTCCTTTCTCGCTGTGCTACTGTGACCGCTCTAGTTGTCCAGTCCAGTCCAGTCAAAACAAACTCAAATAAACAGCTTCCAGGCTGCTGTTGCTCAACAGCTCACTGTGCTCGGCTGCTGTTTGCACACAAAGTCCGATATGAAGTCAAACTCGTTCTGTCCCAGGTAGAGCTCAGGCAGCTCCTGAACACGGTCCAAGCCCAGCTCCAGCACCAGAGAGGTCAGAACCTCCTCGTCGATCAGGTCCATGTCCATGCCGTTCATGCCCAAATTGCCGCCCATGTGCTGCATGCCTGCCAGCTGGGATGGGCCCATGCGGTACTGAGCTCCGTTGGGCATGTGGTGGCCATTGGCTGATGCCAGAGGGTGTCCGTGGTACTGGGTGTTGAGTTTCTGAAGGTGCATGCTGGCCATGAGCTGCTGAGAGGTGAGGTTACCGGTATGGTACTGCTGTGGATGGCCACCTTGTTGCTGCTGCTGCTGCTGCTGCTGCTGCTGCTGTTGGTGCATGTGGTGGTGCTGTTGTTGTTGTTGTTGTTGTTGAGCCTGGCCGTTGTATATCATGTTCCCAGACATCATCTGCTGGTGGTGGTGGTTGGCCATGGGCGCTCCACCGTTCACCATGCCTCCGGGCCCCACCATGGCCGAGCGCTGCCTCATGGCTGCCTCGTGCATGTTGCTCTGGGGGCTCCGGCCATAGTGCATGACCTGTCCGTTGGGTAGATTGCGCAGACCGGGCTGGACAGCTCCAACGCCGTGCTGCGGAGGTCCGTTCATGCCCATCCTGAAGCCGTGGGTCATGGGCATCATCATGTGTTCGGCCATGGCTGTTCTCTGTCAACCCTGAAAACATACACACAACACGTCAAATTAGATTGGAAATGTAGACCACAGTCATTATAACACAAGTCAGCTTAAAGGGGGCCCTCCAGCACATTAACGTTTGAGTCAGGGATTCTGGAGAACGCTAGTTGTCAAAATCCTATCTCCTCACAATTTGCGCTACACGTCCATACTGTGTGTGTGGGGTGAATGTTATACAGTGATACACAGCCTAGGCTCTGTTAACAGGTATGTAAACCTGTTTAATTTCAACATGAAGCCAGCTAGCCTACAGAACTGTTAGTTATTCAACACAGCTAACATAGCCAGCTATCATCTACTAGTAGACAATTATTTGAGTCAAAGAAAAATCAAATCATCAAATGTATTACCCATACTGCCCAGCCCTTCCCTGATGATGTCATCAGAGTTGTCTCGGATTGCCTTTGAGACTTTTTTGTGTAAACATGTTTACAGTCTAAATGATAAAGTGAAGGTGAGGGGGTTACAGATGGGAGCATTTATCACGTTGTGTTATGGGAATTGTAGGATTCAGCATGTACGGCTTTTTACCCATAGGCTAAGAGACTAATAGTCAGTATCTCTGTCTCTGCTCCAATGTCACTGTGGTGAAAAACTAAACCGCTGGAGCGCCCCTTTAAAACAATGACAAAAATAAAAAACTCCCTCACTGACTCACTTGAGAACAAACCCCAGCGTTTCTCTACTGAAACTAGCCTAGTGTCCCTCTCTCTCTCCCACAGTTTCCCCTTCTCTGTTTGAACACAGAAACCTTCCAAAATTACACACATCATCCACATCAGTGAATGAGCACTGGGTCTCACGCTGACGAGGGAGGGCAGCAATACCCTTGCATTGCAGCCAAAAGGACGCAGAGGAATGCTTCTTCAGACCACACACACACACACACACACACACACACACACACACACACACACACACACACACACACACACACACACACACACACACACACACACACACACACACACACATCCCCCCTCCTAAACACACACACACACCATACTGCCTCTGTCTTTTCTTCACACAGTCATTACAAAACATCTCCCCAATTAAGATCACACACAGACACACACAATGCTGGAAGGCTAATTTGTTGTCAACATGATTGGCTCGTGTAATAAATGTATGACATTCTCTTTTATAACATGCCTGCCTCTAAACGAGGTGACTGTAAAAACACATCCAGAGCGAGCCATGCTATATGATTGAATGCCTGGCTCCTGTCTGAACAAAATAGTCTAACAAAGGCAGTTCAGGCTTTTTAATTTAATTCCCTCTCAACAAGCAAAATTGAACTGTGGTAGTGTCCATGGCTGCTGCTGGCTCGTAGCATTTCAACATGTTAAGAGCTGATTAAACATGACACTTTCCCTAAATACCTAAATCCCCATTGGAACGTTCTCCTTTTATATCCACTGTTATCTAATTATACTGTAGCCTATATCTGTGGAGCTTCTTTGCAGATCTGGACTATCATTGTGCCAATATGCCACTTTAAAAGACTAGTCTGAATGAGGATAATAATTTGATGGCATTCATACACAAGCAGACATTATCTCTCTCTTCGTTAGACTGTGCATGTGCGGGCTATTTGGCATTACGCGTTGCCCACAAAAGCGCAACAAACCAAAGTGGCTATTGGTGAAATGTGTCCTGTCTTAGCGTGTATGCAGATATAAGCAGCCTGTTTATTCTGTGGAGATGTGATAAAGTAAGTCAGCAGTATGGGAAAGGGAAAGTGGCAGCCTCTACCTGCTTTAAGGGAGCAACAGAACAGAAGACGACACCTACCTAGTCCAATGTGTTTTAGTAAATGTGGAAATCCGTGCGCGTAGAGAAGTTGGATCGGTTGGCCGGGCGTTACGGCTGATGCTCCGGCTACATGCAGCCCCTGCGGCGGATTGGAAACTCTGCGCGTCTCGGTACAGTCAGAGCAGAACGGTTTGTTTTCTGGGTCAACTCGGGGATTATGTGCATCTATAAAGCGCACAGAGAACGAGCGAGCGAGAGAGAGAGAGAGAGGAGGAGCCAGCGTCCTCTCTGTCTCCTTTGTTGCCATTGGTCCTCCCCCTCCTCTCCCTTAATCACCGCGCAAAGAAACATTGACTAACTACCACTACCTCCGGTCAGCCAGCGGAGCAGCAGAGCCCAGTTAGGCCGAGCTGAGATGGACGTATGGAGAGGCTTTCTTTCACTGCCGCCCGCATTCACTCCGTAATGATCTCTTAACTCACTCTCCTAACTAAAAAGCTTACCACAGAAGCAATGTTTTTTTTAAAGAAGACAGCATTGTGCAAGCCCATGAGAAACCAAACCAAAAAGATTACAAGCAGCATGATCCGTGTATTAGGACCAGGGCCGTTGCTAGGAATTCTGGGCCCCCTGAAAGAATATCGGTGTGGGCCCCTCTACCCCATTCATTGCCACCTTCAATTTTCTATTATTTTTAGTGTTCTTGACGGTGCTTGGTACACCCAATTTGTTTATTTTTTTTTTTACAATTAACGACTTAACAAGTCAGAGTATTATTATGTAAATTATGTATTATTAGTTGTCTTATTCTAGGAGTGATGGTAAGTGATTTGCAACTGTTTAAACAGCCACTATGCGGGCACTCCAACGGGTATCAGACATGTGGTGAAGGGAGCAGCAGTGTTTTCCGCTAGTGCCTCCAATGTTCCAGTGCTGGGAAAAAATAGTAGCCAGCAGAGTGACCCTCCTAGGGGGGTACCCCGGGAGATTTTGTTTACCTTTTTAAAGTGAAAAGCATGAATCAGGTGCACTTTGAGAGGAAGATTATGAGGCAACATCTGAGGAATTTTGTGTGAACAACTTTTTTCTGTGTACTAGGCCTACTAATTTTTGGAATAATTTGGAGACACTGAGTCAAATAAATGAAATGAAGCTATTGAAGAAAGACACCATACAAATATTAATATAAAATAGAATATTATGCAAATAAACATCCACAAAGTTGTCATCTTTCTATATTATTTTCTAAAGAAACCACTTAACTTCACATGAATAACTCTGTTGTCCAGCTATCTTTTTGTTCACAGATGAGAGTGAAGTAGGCTATAGAATATACACAGTGCATGGGCAACTGAGGGCATGTTTTCCAAATGTTTTTAAATAAACTCAATAATGTCCAAATAGATTAAATCATAGTCTGTTTCTGACATCAGAATACTGAGGAAAGTTTATAAAAATTAAAAACATGGTTCAGTGACAGTAGGCCTATTTCTCCTCTCCTCTCTGTCTGTATGTCACTGATATAGGGAGGAGGGTCTGCTACACTAGTCTCAGTCAGCAGCGCTATATGCATTATTTTATCATTCGTGGCAAACTAAGCTGAACGATTAGAAGACAGACAGCTTAATTTGTTTAGCTAGTTAACTGCTGAGCTAGCGTGCTGTGCTTCTCTGGACCGACAGAACAGATAAAAATATTGCGTGTTCACGTTGAATGCAGGTGGACAGGTGAAGCCCACTCATGGGACAATGTTGGGCTTTATAACTTGTTTTAGTTCACTTACTTGCTGTAACAACCAGCGTAATTCATGTCTATTCTGGTCCGAACGTTATTAGCGTATTAAACCGAAACGCTCGTCCACCATGAGTGATGCACTGCGAGTCTATGCTTGTGTTTGTGTATTTGTGCACCTGCGCTGAGACAGAGACACACAGACAGACAGCGCAGCGAGGAGCTGCCAGATTCTTCAGAGACGCGAGGGCGGGTGGACCAAACCATTATTTAAGAAGGGGCTAAGGGGGTTATTGAAATTAGAATATTGTATGATTTGTGGCTTTGTTTTGATTCGAATTAATTCGATTGAATATTTAATAGTTCAGCGTATGCATAGTCATTGTCATAGAGGCTACTGGGGGGTTTGTGTGGGCCCTAGTGGGCTGTGGGCCCTTATAATTGTCATAACTTACCCCCCCTATACGACGGCGCTGATTAGGACCCCTGTCATAGCCTGGCACCGCCCGCTTATACTTCCGCTCAATTTACATTTCACTTCAGTAGTCAGTCTGGGGCTGTGGTGTATTCATGGGTTCCTTCTCCAGCCAGACTTTTGGTTATCCAATCAGCGAACAGAGCGAGTGGCTGAGAACAATGAGGTCAAAGTCGCACTCCAATTTCAGTTGAATGCTGCATTCCTTTATACTCGGAACTCGGAGATTCCGAGTTCCGACATCTGCTCGGGAAAGTATGGACGCCTACAACCTTTGTCGTCCAAATAACTAAACGTTAGGCTCTGGAAAGTTACCGTGCCATGTACCGGTATATCCATAGACTACAATATGTAGTGAAGTCGGAAATTTCCGAGTTCCCTGTACAACTGGAACACACCATCAGAAGCGGCTCATGACGTACGTCACGACCAAACGTTAGGCGATTGGTTGTCTGATCCATAGTGGCACTGGCCAGATCAAATAGTGTTAAGGTGCCAACACACTGCACTACGCGGCGCGGCGGCTGGCCGCGCGAATTGCAGCATAATGGAGCTATCCTCTTTAGCTGAGGCGGCATGTAAATTCACCCTGCGGAGCTTCTCACCGCTGAGAGAGCAGCCGAGCGGGGCTAAGAAGCGCTAAGTGTTTCTGCTTCAAAATAAAAGTCAAAGACTTTGATTTCTCACATTTCACCAGTTAAAGGCTTTTAATGTGAAGTTACGCAGTATGAAATCTGCGGTTTAAATAACTGTAACTTCACTGCGAGCTACATGTATAGTTTGTCTCCTAAAGAGTGGGATCTGTGAGCTACATGTATAGTTTGTCTCCTTAAGAGTGGGATTTGCAACATAACGAAATAAACGATATTGCATAAAATGAAACGATAGACGTTTTTGTTTCGTTAGACGATATATATCGCACAGCCCTAATGCCAATAGAGCAGTTCCAGACCTTCTGTACAAATGAAATGAAGTAAGATGGTCTGGTTGGACCAGGCTAGTAGGCCAACAGGCTTAAAACAAAATATAAAATAACAGATATAAGCCTAAATAACGTGAAAAATAAAAAGACAATAGTAGAAAAAAAAAGCTCCACTTGTATTACTGTAAAAGCCAGCGCAAAGTGGTGAGTTTTAAGCATCGATTTAGAGTCATCGATGGACTGAGCAGGTAATTTGAAACTGTTCTACAAGTGAACAAATGAAGATGATTTTGTCATATATTCACTATCTTTTATTTATCTATCTATGGAAAAACAGTTTTTGTTCAGTAGGCTGTATAAGCACACTTTCATCAAATCTTTCCCTGAACTTAAAGTCAACTGATTTTCAAATTGAGCATGCGGGCAGCAAGCATCTGACACACTGTTAAGTTACTGTGAAGGTGGAGCCGGCTACGGTTTATTGACACAGCCCACTTTATCTCCAGGCTTTCTCAGAGCTGTTCCTCCTGCTATGAATGAAATCTTCGGGGTCTGAAACCAAAACAAGGAGCTTAAAGTGCTAGGGGGAAAAGCTGAGAAAAAGTTAGGTGATAATTGTGAATTTGTCACAACAAGGGACTCGTTTCACAATGCACATAATCATTTCGTTAGCCTCATAGCATAATTGCCTAAATCATATTTACTCTACTCTACTTTTAGTCTACATCTACTCTATTCAACATCTACTCTACATCTACTTTACCCTACTCTATAACCCTTAAAATATGACTTAGGCAATTATGCTATTAGGCTAACCAAAAGTAGATGTAGAGTAGATGTAGAATAGAGTAGATGTAGGGTAGAGTAAATATGATTTAGGCAATTATGCTATGAGGCTAACAAAATTAAATCTTGATAGTTTTGGAGTGTTTATAGCTTAAAGCCACTACGAGTAACATGGCACGTTGGCGTCCCCTTTGGACAAAAGCGGTAGTATTTTTACGACGCCCGCTGTCGCAAAGCTGTTTAATAGCTTGTGCCAGGCGCGTGAGTGTGAACTGAGAAGGGAGCAATATAGTGCATGTCCATGTGTTGAAAGTGTGAGGACTCTTTTCGGCTCCGTAAGTGGTTTTGACACTGCATCAACTTATGCCAGTTACTGCCACACGAACCTGATTGCAATGAGTTGTTGCAGCAGTGTCACCTAACTACTCTCTCTCACGGAGCTGAAAGATTACATGTCCGACTCCTCACAGAAAGCGAATGAACGATAGACGGCAGTTAGTATGGATCACAATGAGGTAATGTGTTTATGTTGTTGTAAATAATTACTATTTCAGATAATGGTTATCTGATGATGGTGAAGCAAAGCAAACTTTGTCTTAGTACCAACCGCTCATTCATTTAGGAGTAAACACTGCAGTCTAGTTTCGCTCTCGTGAAATTCTATACACGTTGCTTGGCAACGCCCTCGTCCCCCCGTAGCCTATATCGCTCTCCCTTTTAGCTTTTCTTCATTGCATTTTCTTTTTTTTCTTTGATGATTCAGCCCCGTTATCAGTCATTATGACGACAAATAACTGTATCAAACAAGGCTCTCGCTCCCCTTCCCTCACCTGGAGGGATAGGCTTCTCAATTCACGTTGCTGCGCCACACTGAAATCTGCGACCAATACGGATATGTGACCATAGAGCTTGCACGAGCGAACCGAAAATCTGACTGGGTGTGCGACCAGACCAAAAGCAGTAATAAAAACTATTTTAAAACGTCTTTCTTTGCACTGATGGTCTCGTTTGCTGTTAAAGGTAATTTATGATTATCAGAGGAAACATGAGGCTGTTTAAAAGATATTTAAATGTTACTCGTAGCCGCTTTAAGGTGAGACCCCTGCAGGTAAAGAGGGTCATTCCTTTTAGAAATGTTTGAATAAATATGCAAATGTTATCGAACTAATTATGCATTAGTTATTGTTATATAGATGCATTTGCATCTCTTTAAAAACCTATAATCTAGATGTTGGATAAAGCCAAAGTTAAAAGCTTTATTTAAATGTTACAACAGTGGTGAAGATAATGTAAGGTTAAGATAATGTCCGTTAAAGATGTTTGTATAGGAGAGATATACAGACGCCAACAGACCAGGTTTAATTAACACTTTAATGTTAATTTATTTTAGCTTTTTTTAAATTTTAGAATGAAAGAAGACGTGTTAGAAAAGCAGAATAGACAAAAATCTCAAAACTTCCTGGAGAGTCTTTTATTAAGACATAGAATTAAGGTTTCCCAAGATTCTTCTCCTCAGGGTGACATGGGTGAACATGGGCCACAGAGGAGGCAAGACACACACACACACACACACACACACACACACACACACACACACACACACACACACACACACACACACACACACACACACACACACACACACACACACACACACACACACACACACAGACACAGACACTTCCCAAATCGTGCAGACTTCAGTTGAAGTGAATATTAATATTACTGTGATGTCTTTTACTTTGACATCACAGTAATATTTACAAAGTACGTTTTTTTTAACCCTATATTTCTCTTTCTGTGATGTCACGAGAAAGAGAAATATAGGATTTAAAAAAAACACTCTTTCTGCCTTTTCTCAGGCTAGGATGAACCGATTTTTTTTTTTTTTTTTGCACATTTATACTACATAGGATCTCAGAATTCAACACACCTTCATATTCAAACCGGTGAAGTAGGCCTTAAGTACTTTATTTCATCTTTTCTTTTCATGACACTTTCTACTTCTATTCCCAGTACATTTATTTGAACGCTGCTGCTGCTTGTTACTTTATAAAGGAAGATTGTTTGCACACATAACATATGAAGAGTTAATAACATATGATGCTTTCTTATTAAATGAACTAGCAACAATACAAGCACAGCTGAAACTATGGTTAATCAGTGAGTTGACTGAAAGACAAATACTTGGAAACTGTTTCAATAAACATGTAGTTCTTTTTCTAGACAAAACATTTCATGGTTCAGAAATGTGTGGATTTTCTTGCTTTAATTTTCTAATAATTTTTTTAAAAAAAATAATTTTTTTGTTGTTGAAAAAGCAAGGTGTAACTTTGGGCCCTGCAGTTTCTTCACAGTAATATATTAAATTGTGTTTTACTTTATGCTAATTTAATAAGAACCACATTGTTACCATGCCCATTTTTGTTAGCTTGGTTCAATGCAGGGCCTATGGAAGAATATGAAACATTTGTATATTACTATGTCATATTAGTAATCAAATTTGACTTCATGAGCAATACAATACAGTACATTTGTGGCTTCTGCTGCACCAGCCACTTTGACTGGTTTGACCAGTAGCTAATGGGAGCTAATTTACGTGACATTGAGTAAGTTTGTTTTATGACTTCCTGACACTTCTCCCATACACACCCACGCAAACTCTGACTTAGCTGTCAGTGGTCATGTTGCATTGTGGGTAGAGAGCATAGGAAGTGGGTTTTGACAGTGAAAAGAAACGCCTGGAAAAAAGCCTCTGCTGCATCAATGTTGACGCTCCTTGTTGGAATGTCCATTGTGCGTCCAACAATGTTATAGGAATGCAATGCTAAAACCACAAGTGTCCTTGAGGCAAAGCAACATTCAGGGGGCTCCTTCAGGGGTTAGGGTTGGACAGACACCCCTCTGTGTCAATTCTACAATGACACTAGAACATGTAGTAGCCTGGTCCTACCAGACCATCGTACTTCATTTCATTTGAGGTGCACTGGAACACAGACAGGTCAGAACTCGGAACTACCAAGTCAGAAATTTGCGGGTTCCGAGTATAAAGATACGCCGCATTTAACTGAAACTGGCGTGCGACTTCAACGTCATCGTTCTCAGCCACTCGCTCTGTTCGCTGATTGGCGGAGCAGAAATTTTCCTGAGCTCGAACACATGAATACACCTCAGCCCCAGACTGACTACTGAAGGGAAAATTTAATTTGAGCGGAAGTAGGTAGGCGGGCGGAGCCAGGCTAAACATTTAGAGGGGTGCCAGAAAACTGCGGATGCATCTCCCACTGTAATATATCAAATACTCTTTGCCCTCAAAATCAGTACAAATAATACACAAAAGAACAGAACAAATTGAAAAAAAATAAAAAATTAATAACATTTGTTATTTGTTAACATTTGTTCCACGCATACTCCTTAAAGGTGAAGTAAGCGGTTTATTTATGTTAATATAAGTGTAAAATCGCTCTTTATTCATACAGTGATCACTTACATAATGTGCGTGTTTCATAAGGCTGATCTCTCAATCAGCTGCTTTGCATGTAATCGGCAAATAAACGTATTGTAGTATCCCGGAATTTTTATCCAATCAGAACAGAGAACGCTACAAATCGACACTCGTCTCACTCATATATATTATATACACTCCATGGGCTCACTGTCGGTGCACGCCAGAGCAACAGATGGGTGAATGTGTACGCGCCTACAATGGCGGAGCAGGTAAAAATCCCTCACAATGTCTGTTTTGATGGTTTTTATCATGTTTTATCACACTTATGGATCTGAGATGATGCTAGATAACTTGCTGCTTGAAGACCGCAGTGCATTAATGTGGTGACGTAGGGACGAGCGAGGGGACTGCTGACTGCAGTAACTGACAGGAAGTTAGCTAAAAGAACCATTCCGCTTACAGCACCTTTAATGGGACAGCTATTGCTAGTGATGACATCAGAGAGAAAAGTAAAATTCCATCTGCATTTATCTTAAAAGCAGTGAATAGCATGTTCTTGCTTTAAGCTAACTGGCAGCTTCAATCACTTGTTCAAATTAGTCCCTGAGGTTTTACTCAGTGTATTTTTCCACCTTTGACTTCATTTGCACTGGTCAAACCAAGGAGATACAATGTGGTTATGGATGTTCTTATAGTCGACTCCACTCAAGCATGTGTTAAAAAGATGTTACATTGTTGTTGTTTGCAGCGTGATGGAGATGAGAGCAGCTCCAGAGCCAGCAGCATGTCCTTTTGTTTTGGCCTCCTTCCCCCTGTGTGGAGAGAGAGAGAGAGAGAGGGAGAGAGAGAGAGGGAGTCAAGCCCCCTCAGCAGGAGCTTGGTATGTATTCCTGTTGACATACACACACACCCTCTGTGGCAGAGGAATGTGTCCTTTTTTCATGGCCCCTACAGTCAGCCAGTCTTCTTCCAGCCTCTTTCCTAATACTCGGTTCACTTGACCAGTGTGGCTTCATCCTCTTCTCAGAATAGTTTTGATCTTGTTTAGTATAAGGAGCAGTTGTTTTCAATAGTGAATGGATGACTCCTGTTGATGTTGAGTATTCTGCCAAATACAGTGTGCATTCAAAGTTGGGCTTTTTCTTCAGGGCGCATTGCAGATAGCCACTGGTCACATGCAACATTACAAGTCATTTACATTTACCTAAGACCTGGACTTATTTTACTCAACATCATTGCAAAAGAGGGTCACCCCTCAATTGATATCTTCAGTGTAAATAAAGGTTAAATGAAATGAATTTTACTGAATCATTCTTTATACACAGCAGGCAACAGACACATAGGCTATTCATAGAACGTATGGGAGCATAGGACGTATGGGAGCAAACTGTGACTATTATGTTTTCATCCATCTTAATTTCCTCTGTCAGTCGTCCCGAAGCGAGTGACGTGGGGAGGAGCTCAACGCTGATTGGCTATCGCGGTGCGGCCGGCGACAAAAAGTTCAATATTCTCAACTCCTGCGGCAGCCGCGCTGCCCTATCCGTGCCGCGTGAACCGCTCTATGGGCGCCGCGCAAAATACATTGACTTTCTATGTAAACTCGCTGCGCGGCGGAGTGCAGTGTGTTCGCACTTTAAAATTGCTGCCATGTGATTGGCTGATTAGCTTTTTGTTTTTATAAGCTATTGAACAGGTGTACCTAATAAAGTGGCCGGTGAGTGTATATAACAATTACGTTTTAGATGACTTTTACACTTGTTATACACAACATTATGATCAGTTTAAGGCGAGACACCCCAGCTGAATAGGATTTTTTTAACTTATAGATATCATCATGAAGCTTTGCCAGTTGATTACTGAGATTAACACAATATTTTTTTGTATTACATATTTTTCTTTAATCTTTTATTAAATATGCAAATATAGCAATATTTAACCAATTATGCGTACATTTCAAACAAAAAATCGAGATGTTGGATAAAGCCAGAGTTAAAATCTCTATTTTATTTTAACCACATATTAGTTTCTAAAGTTTTTACACAACAGATTTTGGATACAGCCTTTTTTCATTTAATAAATAAAAATGTCTCAGAAATGCATTTTCGGGACTTCCAGGTTACAGAGCATGGAGTAGGTGCGTTCGCTTTCTAGCTCCCACTAACTACACTCAACAAAAATATAAACGCAACACTTTTGTTTTTGCTCCCATTTTTCATGAGATGGACTTAAAGATCTAAAATTCATTCCAGATACACAATATTACCATTTCTCTCAAACATTGTTCACAAATCTGTCTAAATGTGTGATAGTGAGCACTTCTGCTTTGCTGAGATAATCCATCCCACCTCACAGGTGTGCCACATCAAGATGCTGATCTGAAATCATGATTAGTGCACAGGTGTGCCTTAGACTGTCCACAATAAAAGGCCACTCTGAAATGTGCATTTTTTTGCTTTATTGGGGGTCTGGGGACTCAGAACCAGTCAGTATCTGGTGTGACCACCATTTGCCTCATGCAGAGCAACACATCTTCTTCGCATAGAGTGTATCAGATTGTCAATTGTGGCCTGTGGAATGTTGGTCCACTCCTTCTCAATGGCTGTGCGAAGTTGCTGGATATTAGTGGGAAGTGGTGCACGCTGTCGTATACGCCGGTCAAGCACATCCCAAACATGCTCAATGGGTGACATGTCCGGTGAGTATGCTGGCCATGCAAGAACTGGGACATTTTTAGCTTCCAAGAATTGTGTACAGATCCTTGCAACATGGGGCCGTGCATTATCTTGCTGAAACATGAGGTGATGTTCATGGGTGTATGGCACAACAATGGGCCTCAGGATCTCATCACGGTATCTCCGTGCATTCAAAATGCCATCAATAAATGCACCTGTGTTCTTCGTCCATAACAGGTGCCTGCCCATACCATAACCCCACCACCACCATGGGCCACTCGATCCACAACATTGACATCAGCAAAGCGCTCACCCACACGACGCCACACACGCTGTCTGCCATCTGCCCTGAACAATGTAAACCAAGATTCATCCGTGAAGAGAACACCTCTCCAACGTGCCAGACGCCATCGAATGTGAGCATTTGCCCACTCAAGTCTGTTACGGCGACGAGCTGGAGTCAGGTCAAGACCCCGATGAGGACGACGAGCATGCAGTTGAGCTTCCCTGAGACGGTTTCTGACAGTTTGTGCAGAAATTGTTTGGTTATGCAAACCAATTGTTTCAGCAGCTGTCTCAGTGGCTGGACTCAGACGATGTGGAGGTCCTGGGCTGGTGTGGTTACACGTGGTCTGCGGTTGTGAGGCCGCTTGGATGTACTGCCATATTCTCTGAAACGCCTTTGGAGACGGCTTATGGTAGAGAAATGAACATTCAATGCACGAGCAACAGATCTGGTTGACATTCCTGCTGTCAGCCAATTGCACGCTCCCTCAATGCTTGTGGCATCTGTGGCATTTTGCTGTGAGACAAAACTGCACATTTCAGGGTGGCCTTTTATTGTGGACAGTCTAAGGCACACCTGTGCACTAATCATGATGTCAGATCAGCATCTTGATGTGGCACACCTGTGAGGTGGGATGGATTATCTCAGCAAAGCAGAAGTGCTCACTATCACACATTTAGACAAATTTGTGAACAATGTTTGAGAGAAATGGTAATATTGTGTATCTGGAATGAATTTTAGATCTTTAAGTCCATCTCATGAAAAATGGGAGCAAAAACAAAAGTGTTGCGTTTATATTTTTGTTGAGTGTATTTCAGACTTAACTGATTAAACCCTATTTTCATCGATTTTTTTTGTGCTTGTGTTGCCGGTAACACTAGCACTGATTCTGAAAAATGCCCAGAGGAAAGAAAAACGCAAAAAGAGATTCGGCAGACTCAGATATGTCCTCGGACAGCGTGGTTAGCATGGACGTCAATGCTAGCTCAATGGCTTCCATACCGGACTTGCTTGAGCGGCATAGAGCAGCCATAGCCACTGAGTTCAAGTCATCGTTTGCCAGAATGGACACTAAGCTAGACAACATCCAGGCCGTGGTCTCAGGCCAGGGGAAACGTATAACCGATCTCGAGGAGAATGCAGAAACTGTTTGCGGACGCCTGGAGCAACTTGAGGCTACGTGCTCCTCACTGCAGGAAGACAACAAGTCGCTGAAATCTAAACTATCGGATTTGGAAGGGAGAAGCAGGAGACAGAACGTTCGTATTGTGGGCTTACCAGAGTCACTTGAGGGCACACGCCCCACCGCCTTTTTCTCTGAGCTTCTCGTCAAGGTTTTTGGTAAACAAGCTCTCCCTTCTTCCCCGGAACTGGATAGAGCTCACCACACTTAGGCACCCAAACCTGGCCCGGGTGAGAGATCACGGCCCATCATTATCCGCTTCCACCGATACCAGATTAAAGACTTGATCATGAGAGAGGCACGTAAACAAGGCGAGCTGGAATACCACGGCCACAAGTTCCGGTTCTACGAGGATTACAGTGCGGAGGTCTTGAAGCAGCGGGCTGAATACAGGGGGGCCATGGCTGAGCTTTATCAGCGCGGTCTCCGCCCCTCTCTCTTCTTCCCTGCGAAGCTGCGCATTACTCTCCAAAGCGGTGAGAGAAGGTGGTTGCGGTCCGTCTCTGAAGCATCTAACTACATCTCTACATTGGGTGTGAGTCTGTAGTAAATACGATTGCCTGCTGTGAGTATACAAATTTGGACAAATGCTCTTTTCATATCCCCAGCCAAACTCTCAGACTGATGGTACTACACGCATTTTGTCTCCCTTTTTTAAAATGAGTAAATCAGCTGGGCGAGCGTGACATTTTTGTTGCTTGTCATTTTGACGTATTGTCTAACTCACTCGCTTTTTTTATTTATATCTCTATTTTAAAGCGGCTGAATAAGCGTGTCTGTTTTTTGTTTTTTTGCCATTTGGACAGCTTGTCTAAACTCACGCCTTTTTCTTTTTTTTGTATTTTGAATCTGTTGGGTGAGCATGGTATTTTTGTTTAGTGTGTTGTCATTTTGACAGTTTGCTGGATTGTTCATAGTGTTACTCGGCTGTTATGGGGTGAACTGTACAATACCTATGTGGGAGCTAGCATAGGTCAGGAAGTTAAAGCTTGGGATGTTTGTCGTGAGACTAGTAAGGGTCTTTTGGGGTTTGCTGTTTAGAGCAATATATGGGGTGGGGTCTGGGTGGGGTGGGTTGGTATTAACTGGGGGTTTAGCTGATAAGTCATCACCTGCTGTGTTTTCAGTTATTTATGTTTTCCTTTTTTTGTGTGTTTTTCTTTCCCTCTGTATTTTGCTACTCTTTTTCTAATCGGAGGATCTCTTTTTATTCTCACTATAACTGAGCTAGATGAAGGGCAATCTTAATTTAATTAGTTGGAATGTCAAGGGGCTGAATCACCAAGTGAAAAGGGGTAAGGTCTTAACCCACCTAAAACGGCTCAGGGCTGGAATAGTTTTTCTTCAAGAAACCCACTTACATGACCCTGACCATGGGTGACCAAGTAAATGCTGGCGTTGACAATTTTTTCATTCTAATTTCAGGGGTAAGGCTACGGGCACAGCTATCCTTATTGATAGTAATATTCCTTTTGAGTCCTCAAACATTATATCAGATAAAAATGGACGTTTTATTATTGTTTCAGGCAAACTTTACAATAAGTCAGTCATCTTGGCCAACGTCTACGCGCCTAACGTCGATGATGTAGAATTCTTTAAGAATTTTTTTTCTCAACTCCCTCATCTCAATTCCCATTCTCTTATTCTTGGTGGGGATTTTAATTGTTATCTAGATCCAGTCTTAGACCGCTCTTCCCCCAAACCTGCCACTCTTAGCAGATTCACCTTGACGACTCAGCCCCAGTCTGGGTAACAATGGAGTCCAGCGCTATTAGCCAATTGTCTCTATCTGCCCTCTTAAGTGCCGCACTTCCACTCTCTTCGGCTATTCCCAACAGTAGCCCCGTGATTAAGCACTCCCTTCGAATCTGGACCCAATTTAGGAAGAATTTTGGAATGCAGAATTTTTCACTTTTCAGCCCAATTGCAGCTAATCATTTGTTTACTCCCTCGACGGTGGATGGTGCATTCAAGATCTGGCATAAAAAAGGCTTAAAATGCATCGGTGATTTATTTATTAATGATCTATTTGCTAGTTTTTCTCAATTGACAAAACATTTTGGTATCGAAAAGACAAATTTTTTCCGATTTCTGCAAATCAGGCATTTTACGCAGAAGGTAATTCCCCAATTCCCTTATAAACCGCCAGCCAATCATGTCGATTTGTTTCTTTCTGTTAACCCCACATTAAAAGGCTCAATTTCTGTGTTTTTCAACCTTATTTCAAAGTTGCATAGCCCCTCATTAGCAGCTATAAGAACCCTGTGGGAGCAGGACCTAGTTTCTGCCTTCACAGATCACATGTGGGATTCAGTCCTGGATTGGATACACTCTACCTCCATGTGCGCCCGACATGCTCTTGTGCAATTTAAAGTAGTACATCGTATCCACATGTCTAAAACTAAATTAGCTCGTATGTTCCCCGATGTAGACCCGACCTGTGATAGCTGTAAGAGCGCATCACTCTTTCACATGTACTGGTTGTGTCCCACCTTGACTGAGTTCTGGACATCAGTTTTTCAAACAATTTCTGAAGTACTTCAGCATCAAATTGAGCCGAACCCTTTCACTGCAGTTTTTGGCATTGCTCCAAATTCGGGCTTACCTAAAGTGAAGCTGAGGGTACTGGCCTTTACCTCATTACTTGCTCGTAGGGCTATCTTACTCAAGTGGAAAGCTCCTGCTCCTCCTTCCCACTCACATTGGATTAGAGACATTATGGCATGTATGAATTTAGAGAAAATACGTTACACTACCCAGGGGTCCGAGAATAAATTTGACAGAATTTGGCGCCCCTTCCTAAATTATTTTAAAAAAACAACAATAACAATAGAAGAGTAGCTACCTCCTCCCCTCTTTTATTTGATTTAATTTTATTTCTTTTTTTTCATATTGATTGTTTATTTTTGTTTCTTGTAGTGTGTATTTTGTGTGGTTGGGTGTGAGGGTGGGATGTGGGTGGGGTATGTTCAGGGGGAAAAAAAGGGGAAAAAATGTGTTCCCATTGTGCTGTAATTTCTTTGTAACTAACATTTAATAAAAAAAAACTTTGAAAAAAAAATGCATTTTCGGCATGTTATTAGGAGGAACATGTATCATAAATCAGACAACTAACAATAGGCCTATATTAACAAATCCTTGTGTAAAAACCTTTAAAATAGTGCTATGAATGATTATGGATAGTTTGGTTGATGTCAGTGGTCTAAAACGTATATTTTGGACCTTTTATCCATATTAGTATCAAAGAAGACATGTTATGGAAACTAAATAGACACAAATCTCAAAATTGACCAGCTATAGTTTAAAGGGCGACGTATGGATTGAACCAACACAGCGATCCACTTCAGCATCCAATGCGCAAGTGACAAACAGTGTAGTACATTCAGGTGGCCACTAGTGGTACCAAAAGTGAGCCATTTTTCGTTGACTCACTTGTAAAACAGGCCACTTTCACAGTCTCATTAAGCCTATTTACGGACTGGTCCACAAAACCATTCTAGTCTGTATGTTTAGGTCATATCTCCATGACAACACTGAGGGGGGTGAATTTTTTTCTAGCAGGCTATTTTTTTGTCTTTTGGAGGTTAAAGTGTATGAACAATTTGGATTGCGATCTCTTGAGTGACAGTTATCCGCCCAGTGTCCCCCACTTCGCCTCTGAGGTATACGTCAGCTAGATGGCCATATCTCCCTCCCCCTTATGTCACATCGATGCCCTTTTTCGGCAAGAGGAGTGAGGTGGAGTAAAAATCTCACAAGATGGCGACGAGCATAAGCCAGGAGAATTGGATGCAGTAGGAATAACTGAGGTCAGCCCAGATGCTACATCCATTTTATCAGAGGTGGAAAGAGTACAAAAATATTCTACTCAAGTAAAAGTATGATTACTTGGATGAAATTTTACTTAAGTAAAAGTAAAAGTACTGGTCTAAAAATCTACTAAAGTAAAAGTAAAAAAGTCGCTGATTTAAAATGTACTTAAAGTACAAGTTACTAGTTAATTTTTAACAGCGGGAGGGGGCGGGGGTCTCTTCTGTGTAGAGCATTATATATATAGACAAACTAGTTTTGTTTAATTAATGCAACACTTTTACAAATGAAAGTGCACAAATTAAACAAATCATGTCACCACACATGTATGGATGTATACTGTGTCATTATACTTTAGATAAGCAAATATGGAGCAAATAGTCTGTTAATGTGGGAATTTAACCGGTCTACAGACCTAAACAGACTGCAGCTGCAGTTCTAATAATGTAATAGTGTATAATTGATCTAAACCATGGACATTGCAAGGTTAGGCTGCTCGATTTTGACAAAAATCATAATCATGATTGACATTGTGTAATCACAATTATTATAGACAATTATTCATTGATTTAAGAACTGCAAAATGCACTTATTTAACATTTGAAACCATCACTTTAAACATAGCCTATCCTAATTGAACTGAAAACAAGGAAAATACAAATAGCCTAAGAAAAACATATTTTTAATAATTAAATTAAATAAGTGTCAAAATCAAAATAAACCGTTGCAAATGTTGTTGATAGGGCATGTCTTTTGCTAGCAGGAATGTGAGGGCATATTTTAATGTATATCTCATGGACCTGGCTGGATAAGCAAGTTGCATTGTAGGCTACAGTGTTCTTAATTGATGACTGTTGTGGTGACAAGTGTCAAGGAGCTTTAAACTTCATGTGTTTTTATTCCTTTATTGCTTGGTCATGGACCACTAGGATTCAACTTAAAGTGAGTAAACTAAATGGTTGTGATGTTTTGAGGTGCAGCTGGGTCGCATATGACTTTTTTCTCTCTCTCACGGTCGCGAATGTCATCTGACTCGCGTGTCCGCACGTAACATATCTTGCACACTATTTTAGTCTATTAGTTTTACCTTTCTTCTCGACCAAAGGCTGCCTTTCTGCCATCTTCTGGAAGTTTTTCAAAGCTCCCGGCATCACGCACCGTCTCCATCCTACTCTGCACTGTTAAACTGAAAGCTAAATTATCAGGTGAGGGAGGGGCCGATCGCACGGCTGGATGAAAGGTTTGCTGCATTTAAAAGCCTTCACGTCTTCACGTGCGGTACAATGATAGTTTAACTAGGATTATTTTGTTTTAATGATAAAGGGAAGCAATGTTTGTTGTTATCATGTAGTCGCAATGTGTTCTTTATATGTCCATGGTTCTCTCCTCCTGTCGATCATTCACTGTGTTAGTTTCCGGCATTGTGCCGTAAAAATAAAAGCCCCCCGCGATATTTCTTTTCTTTTCTCTCCTTTCCCTATCTATTTTTTACTCAGTAACGCAGGTGATATAAAATGTAGCGAAGTACAATACTTCACAATAAACATACTCAAAGTAAAAGTAAAAGTATAGGTTTTAAAAATCACTTAAAGCCACTACGAGTAACATGGCACGTTGGCGTCCCCTTTGGACAAAAGCGGTAGTATTTTTACGACGCCCGCTGTCGCAAAGCTGTTTACTAGCGCGTGCCAGGCGCGTGAGTGTGAACTGAGAAAGGAGCAATATAGTGCATGTCCGTGTGTTGAAAGTGTGAGGACTCTTTTCGGCTCCGTGAGAGTGGTTTTGACACTGCATGAACTGCATGAACACGCACATGATTGCAATGCTGATTGCTAACTACTCTCTCTCACGGAGCTGAAAGATTAGCCTACGTGTCCGACTCATGGACATATAAAGAAAGGTCCGACTCCTCACAGAAAGCGAATGAATGATAGACGGCAGTTAGTATGGATCACAATGAGGTAATGTGTTTGTGTTGTTGATGTAAATAATGACTATTTCAGATAATGGTTATCTGATGATGGTGAAGCAAAGCAAACTTTGTGTTAGTACCAACCGCTCATTCATTTAGGAGTAAACACTGCAGTCTAGTTTCGCTCTCGTGAAATTGTATACACGAGGGCAACGCCCTCGCCCCCCCCCCCCCCCGTAGCCTATATCACTCTCCCTTTTAGATTTTCTTTTTTTTCTTTGATGGTTCAGCCCCGTTATCAGTCATTATGACGACAAATAACTGTATCAAACAAGGCTCCCGCTCCCCTTCCCTCACCTGGAGGTATAGGCTTCTCAATTCACGTTGCTGCGCCACACTGAAATCTGCGACCAATACGGATATGTGACCATAGAGCTTGCACGAGCGAACCGAAAATCGGACTGGGTGTACGACCAGACCAAAAGCAGTAATAAAAACTATTTAAAAACGTCTTTCTTTGCACTGATGGTCTCGTTTGCTGTTAAAGGTCATTTATGATTATCAGAGGAAACATGAGGCTGTTTAAAAGATATTTAAATGTTACTCGTAGCCGCTTTAAAAAATTACAAGTACACGAAAAAACTACTCAATTACAGGAACGCGAGTAAATGTAATTCGCTACTTTACACCCCTGCATTTTATATACTATCTATGTGTACGACATGGGCTGCCTGTCCTAATGTGACAAGCCTTCAGACTGTTATTCTCATCCCCTCTCATCGGTCTGAGAATGACATGCTGCTCTGAAGGAAAACGTATTCTAACAGTTGACCAATGAAACAGTTCCTTTTGTGATCGATCATTACCCATAATGCTGTGCTCCTTCTATAGCATGACTCAGAGCTCCAGCATATTTATTTTGCAGCCTTGAGCCAAATATTGCTGTGGTTGCTTTTTGAAAATGTGCTACATTATGTAATGACACCAGCGTCTATGCAAAAGGGAGGACGGCCTAGATGTCATTTGTTTATGTGCAACTGCTAGAACAAAGACAACACCAGCACTGATTCTCTTTGCCTGCTTCTCTTAATCTCTTTCTATTATGCCTATACTCATTTTCTTGTCTCCCCCCCCAACACCATATACAGTACGTCCAGGTTTCATATTACTTACTGCTTTTTGTTCCCAAACCTCCCCCCTCCCCCTCCTATGCTTATTCCAATTAGCAGCTTTATGATTTGTCACAACATGATTAATGTCGTTTTTTTGCAAAAGGCAATTATTGCCATGCAGAAGGGCAGAGCCACACACGGGGTAATCACAACACACCACTGCTCCAGTTCTATGGCTCCCCGGTCCTCATGCAGACAGAATAGACCTGTAAAAAGGTCAGTGGAATACATTGCCTTTTCGGTTATCAGCAAAATTTTTCTGTGTCCTCCTGCGACGCACACTGCCTCTCAGGTCATTGAGCCGTATGAGCGGCCATATTCCTAGACAGTCTGTTTATGTCATCTATGATCAATAAGAAGCTTATGGCTCCTTTCACATTTGTTTATACTATTTATTGGACGTGCATCTTATAGAGAAATACCTAATTTCTTCCCCATGTAGGCCACGCAATAGTGACAGTGAGGCGCTACGTGCTTTTAGCCAATGAGCTGTTTAGATTGGTAATGAGGGGCGTGGCTTCTCCCCTTATGACATCATAAGGGTGTTTGGAAATAAGGTTTTCAGAAAGGTAGAGGAAAACAGAAAGGGTTGTTTTTCTCAAACTTAATGCAACCTTAATGCGTATCACCTTATTGGTGATACGCCTGGGGCACTGAACCTCTTCTGACACCATGTCTCAACAACTAACACACATTTGACCTGAATAATATACCCTGGCCAGGTTTTTGGAAAGTAGATTATTTAGATATGACCAACAAACCATAGCAGCAGTGCACAGACAAATGACAAGCCTCACATATCCGTCTAACCAGTGTAAGCTTCCTTCTTTCTCCAACAATAGAAGGGGTCTCCTGTCTCCTTTCCTTTCCCTCCCCTTATGTTATACTCAGTAGGGAGGGGGTGTCCCACCTGCTGCTCCAGGTAGCACCAAACAAAGGCATATGCTGTTTTATTAGTCTGTGTTTGTGTGTGTGCGCGGCCACGTCTGCTCATGCATGTGTGCTCAAGGTGCTGTTCCTCCACTAATGCCTGTGTTTGCACAGGGGGGGCGGGGGTGCTCTCAGATTCCTGGGCCTCTTGGTGTGAGCTGTGTTGTGCTCCAGTGGTTCCATTTGGCCAACAACACCCCCCCCCCATACACCCCTCTCTAACCCCCATCACACAACCTTTACAAGTCCTGCCTGCCCAGATCAGGTCTGATCCTGTTAACTCTTTGCTCATTATCTTCTCACCCATTGTGGTTGCTCATATACAATGTGACTGACACAATGCAACCCAACACACACAGAGAGAGCTGCAACAGGAAACTGGTGTAACAGCGGTTACTCTCTCAAACAACTTCTCTTTTCAGAGTTACTGAGAAAATCCCCATTTTGATACGTTCTATTGTGAGCTATGGAGGATCAGGTTGCTATATCATTCTCAGTGTGTTACGGTGGATTTACTTTGATTTGCTTGAACCTTTATACTTGGAGTGTTTATTTCCTCATTCTGTTAAAGAGATCCTATTATACTACTTTTCTGGTCTTAATTTCTTGTTAAAAACTGCTATAGAGTGACCTGACACGAATCACATCACAAAAAACTATGTAGATTTTCGGGAAGCTCTTTCTCTTATTTTGGCGATCCAGCAGGCCCTGTAAACACTTTGCTTCTGCCATCTCCGCCCCCTCCCCCCCCTTCCTGCAAACCCAACTCCATTGTGATTGGTTACCTTGCGAAGGGAAGTCGTGCTCCCCCCCCTCCTTTTGCCGGTGCATCTAACAGTTAGCGTACTACAGCAATGGTATTTGGTGTAGTAGATTTTATGACAATTTTATGCTTTGTAAGGTACTATTATTAGTATAAATGGCAGGTGACAGTGGCACACAAATAATACAAAAAGGTTTATGACACTGAATCAGTGTTAAACAATAGGAACCTGTAGGCCTACTTTGATAAAATATAGTGAAAAAATTCTAAATGTCTAGTCTACAAAGAGACAGCCCGGGCGGGACGCGAACTGTTTCATAGATGAACTCCCTACCGGCTGAGCTAAGCGAGCACTGGTCTAGCAATGTCACCCCCTGCTATATATAGCAACCTGGGAGCTTGCCTGAGTAGCAGGCTGCAGCATTACCATATATGGAAACATGACAGAAACGATCCCAGCGTGACTCACACATCCCGGAAATTTGAACAAGTTCGGCTCGACCGGCTGCCATAGTTTTTAGTGCTCTGCACAGCCACCCCAGACGGTCAGCAGGGAATACGTCGAAATGCATGTACGTAATTACTTGATACTCTAGTATGTTTAAACATGACTATAAATCATTGTAACAACGTTTATAGGTCATAAAAATCAAAAAGTATCATAGGTCCTCTTTAAGGGTTAGTTGACTATGTGTTCCCTTTCTCTACTCATAAATGCATGTCCTTGTACAAACCACACACTAGACTCTCAATAGGTTGTTTTACATACACTCAAGTAATCAGGTTAAAGTTAGCTTTCTGTAGTATAGCCTGGGGGTGGGCTCACATAGGCAATTAGCACCCTGACATGCACCATTAGGGAATTGGGGACGGCATCAATTGCAGATAGATTCCTGTCCTGGAGGGCTCTGGTGGGCTGACGCAGGGGTAGCAACTATGACATTTGTTTTGGTTGGTGAAATAAAATAAAATAAAATTGCAAGAGTAAATTATCTCATTTTGCAAATTGCTGCTTGCATGTTGCACATTGTCTTTAATGCAATTTGATTAGGGGATGAGACGCAATTTCTTGGCCACGTGTGCGTTGGTGAACCGGTTTGTAAATACCTCTTTACTTGATATGGTCAGACAGGGAAAGTATGGATGTGACTGCAGAGCGCTAAGACCCCGTTTCCACTTGTCTTTAACATCTGGTTTTTGTGATCGGATCATGTGAATACAGCTCTAATTACAGGTGAAAACACTCTCAAGACGCATTGAGATCGGATCACAAAAACCACATTCGGAGGTGGTTTACGTCGCTTGTGTCCGATGTGTCCGCATTCATTTGATAGTGGAAACAGCAAAGTGACTTTTGTCCACATTAGGGACCTCCTACTCAACTGCCGCCCCCTGCCTGAGCGGAAATATTTTGAAAATGCATCACTGGCGTTCATGCAGCTTTTATAGAAGCCTCATGAACGTCAGTTGTATCTGCCAGTATTAAAGTATTTAAGTAAATGACAAGCTTTCTTGTCCTCTGTTTTCATTTCACTGCGTAAATCTGAAAACACGGAAATCGCTGCTATTGACTGGTGCGCTGCAAGGCAATGACTTCCTGTTCTTATCTGCTTAAAAATAAAAGTCAACTCGCGTTTTAATGTGAAGGCGCACAGGCAATATTCTGTTCGCACGTAAAGTAACTTAACTGCATATAAAGCCGTGTACTGGTGGTGGTGACAAGAGTGTATCAGACGTTAGAAAAGCCGCCCGGCAAACACACATCTTTCATCAGCCAAAGTGGCGTAATAACTTACTCACCTAAGACTTTTTACTTTTATATACTATCTATGATATTTCCCGCATTTGGCGAGTGTTAATGTAGAGCCCTGTAAGCAGTGTTGTGCATCGCTCCTCCTTGTCTGTAGCCTATCTCGTCAACCTAGACTGGTAATTATCTTCGCATGTAATACATTTTAATAGCAAATGCGATTAAAACTGTGGCACTGTACAGCCCTGTATGTTTACTTGTTTGAACCCCACCGGTTAAAAACAGCAATGTAAACGGAAATTATGAACGTGTTGATTTAAATACAGCGCGGGTAAATGGAATCGGATCACAAATAAGTCACATTTGAAAAAGTGTGAACATACGGACTGAGAGCTGGCCACTTGTAACCAGATTACCAAAATCAGATGTTAATCCCAGGTGGAAACAGGGTCTAAGACCCCGTTTCCATTTGTCTTTAAAGAGGACCTATGATACTTTTCGACTTTTATGACCTATAAACGTTGTTATAATGATTTATAATCATGTTTAACCATACTAGAGTATCAAATAATTACGTACATGCATTTCGACGTATTCCCTGCTGACCGTCTGGGGTGGCTATGCAGAGCACTAAAAACTATGGCAGCCGGTCGAGCCGAACTTGTTCAAATTTCCGGGTTTTCTCTGTCACGCTTGGGTCGTTTCTGTCATGTTTCCTTGTATGGTAATGCTAGCCGCTCAGGCAAACTCCGGCTGCATGTCCCCACCTTCCTGGAAATTTCCTGAAATTTCCCGCTACTGGAAGGAAGGTAACCAATCACAACGGAGTGGGGTTTGCAGCAGGGGGGGAGGGGCGGAGAAGCTCAAAGCAGTGTGTAGAGAGAGACTGCTGTGCTGGCTAGGGTAAGAGGAAGAGTGTCCCGAAAATCTACATAGTTTTTTGTGATGTGATTCGTGTCAGGTTGCTCTATAGCAGTTTTTAACAAGAAATTAAGACCAGAAAAGTAGTATAATAGGATCTCTTTAACATGTGGTTTTTGTGATCGGGTCAAGTGAATACAGCTCTAACTACAGGTGAAAACACTCTCAAGACGCATTGAGATCAAATCACAAAAACCACATTCAGAGGTGGTTTACGTCGCTTGTGTCCGCATTAATTTTGTAGTGGGAACATTAGGGCAACGACTTCCTGTTCTTATCTGCTTAAAAATAAAATTCAACTCGCGTTTGGCTAGGAACAGGCTTTTAATGTGAAGGCGCACAGGAAATATTCTGTTCGCACGTAAAGTAACTTAACTGCATATAAGCGTCTAGCCTACTGGTGGTGGTGACAAGAGTGTATCAGACGTTAGAAAAGCCGCCCGGCAAACACACATCTTTCACCAGCCTAAGTGGCGTAATAACTTGCTCGCCTAAGAGTTTTTACTTTTATATACTATAGATGATATTTACCAGCATTTGGCAAGTGTTAATGTAGAACCCTGTAAGCAGTGTTGTGCATCGCTTCTCCTTGTCTAAATGAGAAAGTAGCCTATCTCGTCAACCTAGACTGGTAATTATCTTCGCATGTAATGCATTTTAATAGCAAATGCGATTAAAACTGTGGCACTGTACAGCCCTGTATGTTTACTTGTTTGAACCCCACCGGTTAAAAACAACAATGCAAACGGAAATTATGTGCATGTTGATTTAAATACAGCGTGGGTAAATGGAATCGGATCACAAGTAGACAAAGAAGTCACATTTGAAAATACAAGTGTGAACACAAGGACTGAGAGCTGTCCACTTGTAACCAGATTCAAAAAATCAGATGTTAATCCCAGGTGGAAACAGGGTCTTAGATAAAAGGAAAAGTCAGAACACTTTCTGCATTCTCATTCAAATGAGGTGACTTCCCACCACTGAACATGTGACATTCACTCACATGGGTGTGTTGTATAAGGAAAAGGCTGTGCACGACTGAACCGCTCTGACCTGGTTTGTTGTTGGAAAGCAAATATAGGCCTACTAAATGTATCTGGAAAGTCATCTGGTAATATTATCAGCCTGTCCTTTGTTCTAACATTACCTGTGATGTACTTGTTCCTTTCAATGCTAGTTATGACTGAGTGTTATCAGAAGCAATATTACAAGTAACCTTACAGCCTCATTTCCAACAAGCCTTTAGTTCCTGGGCCGCGTGGCTGTGTGTGTTTCCACCAGGGTCGGAAGTCCCTGGGAGGTTAATTCATATCAGGCCCATGACGTATGGAGAAGCAGTAAAAGTATCTGAACTGCACGTCATTTTATAACAGGCTACATTTAATTAATGTCGAGTTTCGAACGGAATCAGAATCAACAGATTATTTCTCTATCTATTTTAGTAGAGACACGCGATCGTCTGGTGAAAAAAAGAAAAAGAGGAGGCTGGTGAGATGAATAGTGGGGCTGGCGAGGTGCGCTGTGTGGCTGCTCTGGTCTGTTAACACGGGCAGCGGACAGATTATTTCTCTGTTTATTTTAGAGGAGAACAGCGGCCACCTGACGGTAGAAAAAAGAAGAAAAATAAAAGGTTGAATTGTTGCTTCGCTGCCGAAGAAAGAGCAAGATACATCGAGTTAATTACTGAGCTTCAAAATGTGTTTTTAGATCACATCCCATTGGCATTTGTATTTTTGACTTGTTTTTCTAGAAAAATACAGTTTTAATACTGAGAGCTCCCAGTGGCCTTGTTGACACTGCAGGCTTTACTGCCTTGATCTGGTTCTTTTTGGATGAGATCTATTCTAGGACACAACCCATATCTGATTCCAATATGAGCTGACAGCAAGGTTGAGCAGACCTTGCTTGTCAGCGTCAAAGAAAAGAAAAAGGGTAACACTTTACAATAAGGTACACAAAATTGTAGTAGCTACTACATACCTACTACATAGATATGTGTTACCTACTACAAATGTTTTTTTTTGTGCTACCTACTACATAGGTAGCACAAAGAAAACCTGTGTTAGGTTGCACAAAAAAAAACCTATGTAGTAGGTAACACAAAAAAAACCCTATGTGTTAGGTAACACAAAAAAAACCCTGTGTTGGGTAGCACAAAAAAAAACCTATGTGTTAGGTAACACAAAAAAAACCTATGTGTTAGGTAGCACAATAAAAAAAAACCTATGTAGTAGGTAACACAAACAAAAACCTATGTAGTAGGTAACACATATCTATGTACTAGGTATGTAGTAGCTACTACAATTTTGTGTACCTTATTGTAAAGTGTTACCAAAAAAGATGTCACATTTGTTTTTGTACCTATACACTGAGCCTCTCCAACATGTTAAAGGCTTTGGTTGTCTGATTTTAAAGCAAATTCATAAGACAATTACTTATTTAAGGTTTATTTAAGGTAAATAAAGTAAATAGTTGACAAAGATTGAAGGTCAATTTTCTTAAACAAGGCCTAGCAGATCTAATGGTTTTACCTGCAAAGCTCACAATGACAACGTCACCATCATCATCTTTCTGGCCATCTGAACTCTCATCAGTGGTGTCGTTAAGTGGAATGGAGATGTCAGTCTCTTCTGAGCCACTGTAGACGATCACTTTCTTTTGGTGACCAGCGTATACAGACATGCCACTGGCACAACTCTCAGAAATGTACTTTGCACTACCTGTTCTGTGCTTGTGGAACCAACTGCCACCTGACAAATGTGATTCCCCCTCCATTTCTGCCTTTAAATCAAGGCTCAAAACCCATGTGTACACCCTGGCGTTTCCTCCCCATTAACTATCTTACCACTGCACTACTATCTATAGCCCCTTTTACACAGCCAGTGAAAGCCGGGAATATGCCAGCATTTCGGCCCTCCACCCTGCTGTATAAATGCGGCCGTTGCAGAACGAGGGAAGGAAGGTGCGAGAGATTGTTCCGGGAATTTTACTACCTTGGGGGGTAGTAAGATTGCAGATCAATCTGCACATCGTGGGGACAGTAAAATACGGCCCTCTTACTGCAAGCTCCAGCACTTCTGCTCTCAATTCACCGGCCAGTGTTGTTGTTGTAAAGCAGCTGACCGGCGCGGCGATAAATGCTTATGTCACACCTGACGCTGTTTACAAGCACCTCTTTCATTCCGGAACGCTGTGTAAAAGGGGCTACTGATGCGCCAGCAGGCCAGCGTTGCTTGGTTCTGTGTAAATAACACAGATGTTGTTCCGTCAATATGCCGCAATCTCTGTGTAAAAGGGGATTTTGTTTATATGTGGATGTATGGGCTTTATGTCTTTTATTTTTGTTATTGTTATTTTACCTTCATTGTTTACCTACTGAATGCACTATGTACAGCACTTTGGACAGTGCAAACTGTTATAAATGTGCTTTTATAAATACATTTTACTTACTTACTTACATATTTATAACTCACCTAGGCAAATATAAATTACACTTATGTTTCCAACATATACTAAGCTACTGAGCTACACTTTGATACAACCTCCCAGCTTTAATACTTTTTATCAAAAAGGGCTTTTTACCTTGCCATTCTTTATTTTGTGTCAACACCGTCAGACACCAAAAACACAAATTAATTTTCCCTCAATTTATGCTAGACCCATGAGAAGAATTGTGATCACAAGTTCACCAAGACTGACAGAGGCCACAACAAATATTTTCAAAATGTATATGACTATAGATATTTTATATCGATTTTCCTCTATGTTCTTCAGTTGAACTGTATAATACAATGTTTACTTTAAAATGAACAGCAATCAAGATGTGTTTCACATTTCAAAACACATTCTCATGTTAGGTGACTGGTTAGATTTTCACATATGACCAACCATTTATTTATTTATTATTCTTTCGGACAATTCCACACAATACACAATTTTCTCTTGCAAATATTCATACATCATACTTTGTGTTGTCCGAAGGGAGACGGAAGAAGCCAAAGGCTTATCAGGTCCCGCCCCCATTTTCATCAAATTCGGATTCAGATACACAGTTACTGTTACAGAAAATAAAAATAAAACAAAAAACAATTTTTTTTTTTATATATAGCTATATATATATATATATATATATATATATATATATATATATATATATATATATAATACATACATACATATATATATATATATATATATATACATATACTACACACATACACATACATTTTTTTTTTTTTTTTTTAAGAATCTGCAGTCCAATACACAATCAATTTTAATGTAATTGCATTCCTCAACAACTATGAAATATCATTATGTATTGTTATCATAATAATATAAATCTGACGGAGTTGACACATATCTGACGGAGTTGACATATCTGACGGAGTTGACACATATCTGACGGAGTTGACAAGTATATCTTATGAATTTGACATAACGAACGGTGGTGACAAAAACCCAGATAACCATCAAATACGTAGAATAATCAATAACAGTGATTTTATAAAAGCATATTATTGGTTGAGCGTTAATTCAAGATTCACATTACAGTCTTTCAATCAGACTTGCTCTAAAAGACTCAGACCAAATCGCCTCATTTTGTATATCATCCTGTATTTTAAGAATCATCCATGACAAAAGAAGATTGTGAGAGTTTTAGAAAAACCAAACCCTATTTCTATATTTAATATAATTATAATAACTTGAAAACCACCCAAATATGATGCCTTCACATTGAATGTCAACTCCGTCATTGGCCTGTCACCACCGTCAGACAGGAAATCTGACGGAGTTGACATCTGACGGTGTTGACATATTTAACGTTTCTTAAACAAAACAAATGGAATTAATCTACACTCAACAAAAATATAAACGCAACACTTTTGTTTTTGCTCCCATTTTTCATGAGATGGACTTAAAGATCTAAAATTCATTCCAGATACCCAATTGTACCATTTCTCTCAAACATTGTTCACAAAGCTGTCTAAATGTGTGATAGTGAGCACTTCTGCTTTGCTGAGATAATCCATCCCACCTCACAGGTGTGCCACATCAAGATGCTGATCTGACATCATGATTAGAGCACAGGTGAGCCTTAGACTGTCCACAATAAAAGGCCACCCTGAAATGTGCAGTTTTGTCTCACAGCAAAATGCCACAGATGCCACAAGCATTGAGGGAGCGTGCAATTGGCATGCTGACAGCAGGAATGTCAACCAGATCTGTTGCTCGTGCATTGAATGTTCATTTCTCCACCATAAGCCGTCTCCAGCAACTTCGCACAGCCATTGAAGAGGAGTGGACCAACATTCCACAGGCCACAATTGACAATCTGATAAACTCTATGCGAAGAAGATGTGTTGCACTGCATGAGGCAAATGGTGGTCACACCAGATACTGACTGGTTCTGAGTCCCCAGACCCCCAATAAAGCAAAAAAATTAACATTTCAGAATGGCCTTTTATTGTGGACAGTCTAAGGCACACCTGTGCACTAATCATGATGTCAGATCAGCATCTTGATGTGGCACACCTGTGAGGTGGGATGGATTATCTCAGCAAAGCAGAAGTGCTCACTATCACACATTTAGACGGATTTGTGAACAATGTTTGAGAGAAATGGTACAATTGTGTATCTGGAATGAATTTTAGATCTTTAAGTCCATCTCATGAAAAATGGGAGCAAAAACAAAAGTGTTGCGTTTATATTTTTGTTGAGTGTAGTTAGCCATTTCGTTTTTCTGTTGATGATTGGTGCTAGTATGAACTACTTCAGGAATATAAAATTATCGAAACATGTCAAATAACTTCTTCAGAAATTGTAATTCGGTGTTGACATATCATGTTGTGACGCATAACTTTCAAGATTTGGAATGTAAAATATTCTAAAACTACATCACTTATCAGAGCCTGTTTGACTCTCATGTACTCTGCAGCGGTAGAATGTGACAAGAGGTCCATCCTATTGACAGCTGCCCCTTATTTCGGCTGATTTTCTTACATTTTAATGGATTGAATGACGGTGGTGACAAAAAGTGTCCCACCACTTTGAAACCATATAAAACATGAATCTGTTGAAGAAAAACAGTTTTTATTGATATGAGAGATTATTTAGTGTTGCTTATGATGAAAAAAACACTTTTTAATAGTAAAGTACAATCTTAATAGGTTTTATTGCATATGAAAGATTGAAACCCTCTCTGTGGACACACTGTTTTGGACGTTGTGAGAAGATAACAAGTGTCATATATTTGACATAAAAATTATAAAATTAAATTTAAGAGGATAATTGTGCTCCAGACATTCTATTCTTAATCCCTAATAACATCTACAATTTTAAATATCTTTATTTTTAAAGATAACAGCAGTTACATATGGAAGACAGCCTTGTGTCCCGGTTCTCAAGAATCACTGCTATAATTGTTCAGACACAATAATCAAAAAACCTTGATCATGGAAATTTTACTTTGAAAGGCAAAACTGTTTTTTGAGCTTAAATGTGCTTATATCTTATTCCTTGTGTCTCCCTTCTTTACAGGATGAGTCAAATGGATGGCTCTTCTTAAATATATGGTCACATTTTAATTTCTTTCACGGTTTTCTAGAAACAAGGGGTGGCACAACTTCCCCACTGGCACAACTCACGCCACTCTCCCCTATGTCTTAAAAATTCATTTTCAGACAATGATCAACATATGAACAAGCCCTTCTGTAATAACCTTCAGAATAGTGCTAAGAATGATTATGGAAAGTTTAAATTGATTTAAGGTCTTAAGAAATTGAGATTGGCCGTTCAGAGTATTGAAAAAAACTAATGTTGGAATAATGGCCATTAAAGTTCAGAAATATACAGATGCAAACAGACAATGTTTAGTAAAATAAACCATCGAAATGAACATTTTGGACCTTTGATAATACTAACATGGAAGAAGATATGTTATGGAAGCAAAATAACCACAAAAAATTATGTTTTTGTCTGCCGTGTCTCGCCTTAAATGAACTTGGACTGGAGATTGAGTTTAAAGCGACTATAAAGAAGCCCTGAGTCAAGCACACACATCCACCTGGCGTAGTTTTGGCTACGTGCTCCAACTCCCTCTGCTTTGCTTGTTGCCCAAGACTAGTTGTGAACTTAGTGCCGGGAGCACAGGGTCCAGTTTGCTATTCTTAGCACTCTTGGAATGCCGTTTCTCCGCCCTGTTACTTTGTTTGCTCTCTCTCTCTTCCCTTTGGTCATGTTAGGGAAACTTGTGTTTGGCCTGGCGGCTCTGACAACCCGCCCTGGAGACCTGTGACGTGCTGTTGAACAGTTGTGGAGAAGAGGAGAGTCATGATGAGCTGAAAAACAAAGTGCCTGGTGGTTACGTCCCTGGTTACTGAAGGGAATAAGTCCCTGGATATTGTTTAAGACTGCATGTAAAACATTGTCCCTGTGTTCCGAATCGCATACTCTTTCTTTTTTCTATTCTACATACTACATCTGACAATAAAAATAATCTAGTTAGGATGCAGTATGCTACAATTGGGACATACTTTTTCTTATTTATTTCATCATAACATCGTGCCTTGATCTTGCCTCTTGCTTTTATATCCGTCGCATCCCCTTTTGTTTTCATATGGAGGCACGATGTGATGTCACTTCACGTGCGCATTGGATTATGGGTCAGAATTGCGCAAATAGGATGCTGTTTTCAACACTAAAAATCTTGGCCGGATGTAGTAGGACATCCGGGTATTTCTAACCATCCTAAATTTGGCCACAAGAATCGGGACATCCTAAATCTTTACTCTACCATACTAAATTGTAGAAAGTATGCGATTCAGAACGCAGGGTGTGTCTTCTTGAAGCATTTACTCATCAATTAGCCTCGGTGATTGATTGAATTAATTTGGTTTTAAGTGGAGACACTGCATCCAAGAAAATAGTTTTTTAATGCGTTGATCAATTTTAAGATGTTTTACTATTTTTCTTCTATAACATGTATCCTATCATATAGTATAAATTAAAAAAAGGTACAAATTGTACATGTAGATGTTTTTTTTAATCAAACCTTGTCGGTTTGCATCGGTATATTTCTCATATACAACCATCTTCAACGGCCATTATCTCAACATTTTTTTTGAAATACTCAGAACCAAAAATCTCAATTTCTAAAGCACTTACATCAATTTCACTTTCTTTAATCATTCTGATAATAATTGTTTTACTGTTTTACTGATAATAATTGTTTTATAATCAACTGGCAACATTTCACGATGATTCGTTCTAAAAAGCCCTTCTCATGCAAATGTTATTCGTGCAGAGTGGAACAATGATGTCATGGTTTACACAGCGACAAGCTTTGCTAGTTTACATAGCCACGCTGGACGAAAACGCTGTTGGCGTGTAAACGAACGCTGAAAAACATAATGATATTAAAAAATGTTGCCTTGTAAACAGCCCTTCAATCAGAGCAAATTGTGAGTTTTAAATTGAGATGCCTTTTCAGGTGGAATTAACCAGGGCAACTGACCAAGGCCAAAGGAAATCACAAACTATACACATGGATAGTTCATTCGACAGCCATTCCTGCTAAGTGTACAATCAGTGTCTCTTGGCAGAATGTGCGAGTCCTAAGGTCGAACAGAATGTCCTGATTGTTGGGGCCGGTTGTGTCAGATTGTTTTCTTAGTTCCTCTTCTTCATTCCCCCCCCCCTCTCTGAAAAACACACACACACTGCGGCCGACTGGATTTCTTGGTATCCAGCAGATTGATCACATGTCTCGCAGGCTTGAGTAAATCACACAGCACAGAGCAAGATGGGCTGGACAAAAGGGAAAAACAGGCTGATAGCGAGGAGGAGGTGGTGGGGGTGGCATAGAGCAGCACGTGTTTGAAGTGGCCCAGCTCATACCCATCCAGATGAGAGAGAGAGAGCACGTGGGGGGGAGGGAGGCTGTCCGAAGGGATAACACAGGCACCTCTGCAACAGGAGGCAAAAACACCACTGGAACCACGTGACAGCTCCATTGTTTTTTGAAAATAACTTGTATGATAAGACATGTCACGTGATCCAACAGCAGAGCAAAGTGTTCTCTTGTCTGTATAGCAGAGAACTGGGCCCACACAAACTTTGTCTTCAATGAACAAATCTGGGTCATTACAACTTAGATAGTCTGGCCACAACTCCTATCTTTCTTTACATTATCGGTCTACTTAGCAAGTGAAGTCAGGCCAATTGTAGTTATCATTCATAATAACGCAAATAACAGATTGCCTCACAGGGGGGAGGATGGGGGGTCTTACAACCACAATCATAACACAGTGACACAGGAGGACAGGTTTCAAACAAATCACCGGATTAGTTCAATGTATTCTGAAGATGAAACAAAAAGGTCAACTGCAGTAGGCCTATTATCAATGCTAGACATCCGTTACAGTTTATGGTCGAACATTGGAGTTTAACTTTGACTTGGGTTTTGGGTTTGACAGGGTTTTTAGAGAGATATAATGAAGTCATGACTCTTCATCTCTACAAAGCATCCTCGTGGATACTGTCCTGGAGAAACACATTACCCCCAAACCATCCACATGCACACCACAACAACAGACTGGTATTTAACCACTTGTGTACTGTACAATAAGATGTAATAAAAGTGATTCTGATTCTGAAAAGAAAGTAACAAAATGAGGAAAGAATAGTTTTTGTCTAACTGAAACATATCCAGTCTAGATCTGCCACTAAAACCAACAAATGATCAGAATAGACACAGAGGAGCTGACGTGAATCGTAGCTCTAACATTTTGGGTGCCATTGCTTTCATTTTGTTGCGTCTGAATAATGTGACTAACATCTAACTAAACTGAATTTTTTATTTGAATCTGAGCAACTTCTTTTGAACAATCTGTAACATTCCATGACTTGGCAGTTTCTTTTTTTAATACTTGGCCTAAACGCTGCAAGGTATTCTCTTTCCTACTCTGTATCAATTTGCTCGAAATGTAAAGAGCAAGATTGAAACAGAAAATACTTCCATTTTCAAAAAACACAAAAACAAACACCATTTTCACAAAAAATGTATATCTTTTGACACAATTAACCTTCAATAGCATGTAACTTGGTTTGGCTACGTGTTCTTTTTTATTTTATAAGAAAAAGCACCAGAGGCCAGAACCAACAGCCTTGCAACAGTCAGCAAATAGAAGGGTTTACCTTAGCTTAGCCCTGGGCTTAAAGTTGTTTCAACCTTACAACTTGGAATGTGGGATATCCGCCTCTTTGCCTAGGGCGGACTTTGGCTTTCTCACCTACTTCTTTGGTCCGGACTTAAGGGTGAAGTAAGTGATTTATTTATGTTAATGTAAGTGTTAAATCACTTTTTATTCATACAGCGATGACTTATATAGTGATCGCGTTTCATAAAGCCGATCTCTCAGTCACTCGCTCTGCATGTAATCGGCAAATAAACTTTTCAGGGATCCCACTACTGATAACCAATCAGAAGATAGAACCCTACAAACCGGCACCGTCTCACTGCCGGTGCACGTGCAGAGCGACAGATGGGTGAATGTGTATGCGCCTACAATGGCGGAGCAGGTAACAATCCTTCCCAATGTCTGCTTTGATGTTATTTATCATGTTTTATCACACTTATGGATCTGAGATGATGCTGCTTGAAGACCGCTGTGCATTAATGCGGTGACGTGGGGACGAGGGAGGGGACTGCTAATTGCAGTCACTGACAGGAAGTTAGCTTAACTGGCCATTACGCTTACTGAACCTTTAAATTGCAGGTGTGAAACCTCCCATGGACCAGACTGAACAGGTGGACCTTGGTCTGACCTAAAGAGGTTTGTCTCCATCCAGATTATACTGAACCATGGTTGGGTGGGTGTCCAGTGTGAGGGCAGGTTTTGGATGGTTCAGACTTTAGGACCAATTACAGTTAGTCCTGACTGACTATCTCCAGTCACACAGAGAGAAATGAGCCACTGAGGGGGGAACTGTAATTTGTCTTCATTCATTCACACTGATGAAGGCTTTAGCACCAAATAGAAACGCTGACGTCAGACGAACGCCCATCTACAAACCCATCAATGTCCAGTATAGGGGGACGCAGCCCATGTAGGTGATAAGCACAGGACGTGGGTATGTCATGGAAAGTTATTTAGTGCGCTGGCAAAACTGCAATGTGAAACCAAACTTACACAAATCAGTAAAAAAGATAGTCCTTCGTTCGGACCTCGGTGCGGACTTTTAACAGAATTACCCCTGACTCTTTGGGACTATATCCCAAAACACATGGCAACGTTACGCTAGTGCTAATGTGTTGTTAGTCCAGGGTTAATACATGCTGGTGAGGTGAGGCTAGAGCTAGGCCTTGGGCTTTTTGTATCCAGGTTCAGGTTATCCTTGCAGTGGGAACACATTTAACTAGCTCAATACTCTTACTTTTCTCCGCAAGATTAGCTGGCTATAACACAACTGTTAGATGAACTTTGACACCTCAAATGTGGGACTGAGATCCTGACTTACTTATGTTATTGAAACCATGATGATAGCAACAGAGAAAAAAGAGTGAAACTTTGAATACATATCATACTGGAAGAGCATTATGTACCTATTTCCCTATGGTTGCATGACCTCTGTTTAAACATGTGTCAGGCTAAAAAAATTAAGATGGTTTATGAGTGGGTGTAGAGTGTTTTTTTTAGAAGTAAATGCTATTAGATGCAGGGACTCTGCCAGAGCTTGGGGTTTGATAGAATTAAAAAAAAACTCTGTTCAGCAAGGTGAAAGATAAATCCACATCACTGTAACCTTGTTGAGAATTCACTGTATGTTTTGTTCCCCCGTGCTGCAGAGGCTCCAGCGTTTTCCTGGCACGTAACCACGCTGACACATTACATGCTGCAGGAGGGAGCACACCTGCTGGGTTATGCTCTCCTTCTCTCCCTCTCCTCCACCCCTCCCCCCACCTATCTGAAAACCCAACCTCGCTTTCCTGGCAATGTGGCGAGAGAGAGCCGTTGGGCTGCGTCTTTTGTTTGCGTTCCCCTGGCTTCCTCTTTTCACTTAGGAGCTTGGGCAGAACACAGATAGCATAGCTCCCCTCCCCCCACCACGCCTCAGCATGGGGCTGCATGCACAGCGACCTGAGACGCTCTCTGACTCGCTGACTTTTATTGGCTGTCACTGGCACAAACACTGTGGCCAAAGCACGCACAGCACGGCGGTTTTAATGTGTTCAAACCGTAATGAGGTGGTTGTAGGTTTGTTGTTATAGGTTGTGTTGACATTTGAACAGACTACCCTATCAATACTAGCCTAACAAGTAAAGAATAGTAATCCATTTTTATAATAATGAGAAACAGCTCCAAGTTTGAGATCATGTAAAGGGGTAAGGGTTAGAGTATGGACCAAAGCTAATGTTGAGATATAGCCATTAAAGATGGTTGTTTAGGTGAAATACACAGAAGTCATTTTTGTTCTATATTTTGTTTGGAATAGTTTAACAAAACCAAAAGGTTTTTCAAATAGCCCATCCCAGGATGCACTGGGTGACAGGCAGGGGGAAATACCTTGTGTATTGACATCCTGTGGGACATTTTCAGTCTTCACTTGCCTTGACCTGTAGGCTATGGGTTTGGATCGGGAGAGGAAACCGGAGCACCCAAAGGAGACCTATACGCACACACATACACAGAGAACATGCACACTATATGAGAAAGACTGTTCAATGTGATGTATGGCTGGTCCCCTGCCATACATCACATTAAACAGGTATAGAAGTGTCAGCGTTATAGTCTGCACCTCACTGGTAAGGTTTCAGAAGAATAGCAATGTTCACTTCTTCCTTTAGAATACACTCGACTTGACTTGACTTAACTTATACAAGAAACAGGCTAACTCCTTCTCTGTGTCTCCAGGCTTTATGGCACTGACTGCAGACAGTGTAGTTAAAATGTAATACAAATGTAAATTTAAGTAGATTGTTAGGTCTGATTGTATTGTATAGTGGAAATGCGGACTTCAATACATTGGTATAACTAGGAAATAAGGTCCATGTACTTTGATATGTTAAGAATAGGTTAGGAGGATATTAAGAAAATTAAATCAATTGGACTGTCAGGGTTTACTATGTCCGAGAACAGAATTAGCCGTGATAAAAAAGGTAAACAGTTTGAAATGGTTTCAACACACCAGAAATATATACATATGAGTAGAGGAACGTGCCAGTGAAAAAGAACATTGTGGATATAATCAGTAGCGGCTGGTGGTGATATTGGGTGGAGGGGCTAACAAATGGATTAAGCCTAGGGCCTATAAACATTCATAGTTCACGCTGAAGCAACAACAAAATCACATCAGAGGTACAGTCCAGAGATACAGCACCAAGTTACAGCAAGTAATACTGCTCTACAACAATTTAGAGAAGTGGGCTACACACATGTTCTGATGCCAAAAGTTTCTCTCTCACACGCACTCACGCACACACCATGGACCTATAAAGAAATGGACAGCGGACTGAAAACCGTTGGAACGTTGAAGCCATTCATTTCTATGAAAGCTGCTCATTGGCGGAGGGCGACCATTCAGGAAGTATTCCTGGCTTCGGCTTCCTCTTCATGGGTGCCGACACACCCCTAAAGCATGACGCGCAGTGTACGTTTCACTGACGTTCCGGATGAAGAAAGCAGTGTAACAGCCTAATAGGTCCATGCCGTAAACTCACAGCGTAAACTAAGCTGAAGCTAAGCGGAGACGAGCACAGTTGTATTGTTTATCTACCATGGAAGTACAAGTTGCATATCCCCGATGATTATCTGTTTGTAATCTTAAAATGACAACCCGTTGTTGTAAAGTAATATAGTGATTCACAAGTTCTAAACGAAGACTCCTCCTGCCATAAGGGCAGCAATATTAGCTAATGTAAGCTAAACCCGCTCGTGGGTTAGCGCTGTTTTCGTAGCGTGTGCTGTTAGGTAGTGAGCAAAGTTCTTAGTGCTCTATTGAAATAAAGCAAACAAATGTTCAAATGTCTAAGTGAGCTTTTTAAAGTTTAATTATAAGACCAAATGTGTGGCAGTCAAAGCAATTGTCTAATCAGAATGGGTTAGAATTAGTTTTATTTGCCTGCTGTGGGTATCAGTTATATTACAAATTACACAAGCTTAAAAATTCAATATAAAGTTTTAAGAATATTAGTTTGTCCCTTTTTGACCTGTGTTCTGGAACTGAAAATCAGGCTGTCTGGTTCACAGGGTTCCCGCGGATCCTTAAAAAGTCTTAAAAAGTCTTAAATTCATAAATCTAAAAATAAGGCCTTACATAGCATTAAAAAGTCTTAAATCCATCTTTCAAAGGTCTTAAAAATGTTAACACATGGTAAGTAGGATTTTATGACTGTAATTGGTCTCAAATCTAAAAATAATACGTAACATTTTAAATTTTTTTAATAAATTGCCGAATAGTTTAATGTCGCGCAATCACGAGAGCGGAACATGGTCATATAAAGAAAGGAGCGGAACCAACAAAACATTTGTTTTCGGCCGTGACTCAGAGCAGACGCACGTCGCTCAGGTAGCAGTAGCAGCATGAGTAGCAGTCGGCCCGCATCATGGGAAAGTGTAAATTCAACAAAATTTGGCTATCCAACAAGGATTTTTCTGCCTGGCTGAAACCGGTACCGGCAATTTATACGAGGCACGTTGTACATGCACAGCGCAAACACAAAGCCTCAAAATCAAGCTGTCAACAAACGCCAGGTATTTCCCTGTTCTGTTCTACTCGTTGTGCCGTGCCTCCACCCCTCCATGCTCCACCTCCGATATCAACAACCGGGACAGCACACCAAATCTCCAGACAATGTTGGTTGCACGCGTAGCCTACTAGGGATGAGCCCGAATCCGAACATGTTAAGCTATTCGAAAAGCACGGATAATGAGATCGATCGATAGTCTCGTTATATTCGGGGGAAAATATTTATTTATTAAGCGCTAAATTGACAGCGTGCTGCCTTAACTATAGTGGCACATCAGCTGTTCATCTCCGCTGCCGCGGCGGAGAAAAAGACCGGCTCATTTATCATGCTCCGTTCCCGTCTCTCTCCATTCCGCTGAATTTTTGCAGCCCTGTCACTCAGCCCTTCCTGCCTTTCATTTATTTCAGACCTCTGAACATGGACCACTCTCTCTAGTAGGGCACGGCTGTATAATGCTATTAAATAGACAAAATCGATCTTTAAATATTTGAAATGTGACGCTTCGCCTGTTTAGTTCATACAATCTGTTTATAACTAAGAGATAAGCTGAAAAAAGTATAATCTTTGTGCGTTGAACACTTGTAGAGCACTAAACGCTGTTTCCTGATCCAAAGTAATTATTCATTGAACCAAGTTAGAAAAAAAGGGAGAGATAGAGCGACAGAATGAGTGAGAGAGTAGAGGGAAATAAATTGGGCAAAATAGATCGGTTAGATCTCGGATCGATATATCATAGAACTTTGTCGAGTTAAAAATAAAAAGAGACGAAAAAATTAAATAAAACAGACAATTTGAATTACTGTGATGTAATACTGTTCTTTTTCAGATTCTGAATGTTCATTATATCCCCCAGTCAAAGGGCTAGTGGGGCTCAGACAGTTCATATAACTTATAATGAGAGAGAGAAACGGATGAAAAGTACAGTATGAGGTAGAAATGTATCTCATAATTAATGATATGCCAATATTACATCAATTTGATGCACTGAAGGGACAATAATTGCAAAAAAAAAAAAAATCAGACATAAGCCCCGGCCATTTCCGGCTTCATATCCGACTACAGATACATACAGATTATTTTGTTGGTTGAACAGATACAGATAATGACGTCTACGCTGAAAGCAGAGTTACTGTGTTGTCTGACCACCGAGACAATACATTTTTCCTTTGGTCTGTTGGTCTTACATTTCATTTCAAGTGGCATTAAAAAGGTCTTAAAAAGTCTTAAATTTAACTTGCATTAAGCTGTAGGAACCATGGTTCAGTTGAGAGTTGGCAATGAAATACCAGTTGACGCAGCATTCAAGTTAAGTTATTAAGATGTTTATTGCTTTCAAGCAACAGTCAAGACACAGCTGCAGTATGGCAGTCATTTTTCAAAAAGATATAGTAAACTGTACCTGTTGCATGAAACTCACGAACATTTGCAAGTCCACAACAGGCTTAACGTGTGTGTGTGTGTGTGTGTGTGTGTGGGGGGGGTGTGTGTGTGTGTGTGTGTGTGTGTGTATGTATGTATATATATATATATATATATATATATATATATATATATATATATATATATATATATATATATATATATATATATATATATATATATATATAAACACCCCTTGTATTTATTTTTTAATTCAGTGAACTCACTGATTCATTCAAGTTGTTAAGAAGCGATAATTAATATTAATATTAATAATAATCATGGATTAAAGCAATTGCAGAATTAGTTAATCTTCAATGTGATTTTAAACTTTATTGATCTGGGAACTTCATTAATATGCACGTTTGCTCCAAATAACAAATAACACCAACAACATAGTAGTCCTACAAAAAATGCAGTTCAATATTATTGCTTAAGAAACAGATTCCTTACATTTAACTATTTACAAAAAATGCAATCAATAATTTATATAAAAATAAATGGTTACATATTGAACAGCAACGCAGTTGGAGTAGGCTACCAACATAATGAATTATAATACACCAACATTGTTAACTGTTATACACAAGCAACTGCAAATTAAAAACCAACGCAACTGAAATGGTTATATTACACTAAGAATACCATGGGTAGCGCAAAATGGCATAGTATATTAGAGCTCATTAGCACAGCTGGAGGTGATTGTGAGGCTGGATGAGCAACTAATTTTTGACCATGATCCCGTAATGCACCCATCCTTTGCCTATGGATCTTTTGAATAAATGGATCAATATATGGTGAATCGCAATGATCGCAAGCAGAGGAACGTGAGAGTTGAGCTCACGCGACTAACAGCTGAACCAGTCTACAAATCCCTCGTCGACTGTAAGTGTTAAAAAGACACCAAAATGCCAAAAAATCATCATCGTCCTTCATGTTAAGTAAAAGGAAAAACCTCAGACACGAGAAGTTAATAGAGCCGTGCACCTGGCACTGAGCGAGTCATGGACCTATAAAGAAACACTGAGCCCTCTCGGAGGCCGGAGCAGAAAACCGAAACATTTGTTTCACTACGACTCTGTTCAGCTGCCCAGGGCTGCCCACCCCTCCTCCTCCCGCGAAAACAAACTGAAAGCCGTTGAAAGCCGTTGGGCTAATAAAATGCTTGAGGTGGCATTTTGAAATGAGAAAACTTCAGTTTTAATAGTACATGGTCTAAAGATAAGTATGAGCCTATGATTGAAATCCAGAAAAATGTTGCGGAGACACAATCTTGTTCGCTGCTTGTATTGTGTGGACGGGGAAAATCTGCGTCCGGGCTCGTGTGAAAGTAAGCTCCCATTCACAGCATGCAGTACCAATGGGTTGGCCACTAGTCCATGCTGGCTGCTCTGAGAAGGCAGCATCCTGGGGGCGTGGCACACACACACCGTCGGCCTGCACAGCAACAATGGTACTATGATACTTCATCAGCCAGTTTCTGTTCATACACAGCTAACATACAATCAAGCAACTCGTTTTTGGAGTGTAGCCTATTTGGCAACCTGTGCGTTTGACAGGTGATCGGCTAACTGGCTATTGCTATCTTAACAAGAGAACTGCTCAACGAAACACTATCCCGCTGGAGAGAAGTTGCAGATTCATCAGTGCCCCTCAGAGCTAGCTCGTATGCCCCACAGAACATAATACAGTCCACAATCCTTAACAGCCAATGTCTTTTTTACTTTACCTGCAATATTAGCTTTGTCCAACATCGACAGCTTTACACAGTTCCCGATGTGACTTGCACTGTATTCTGTTTCTATTACGTTTCTTGATTTTAGACGATTCATGTTTTAAATCCATAACCCCTTGTGGGTTCAAGCCGTGTCTCCTCCAAACAGCAGCAATCACGGGAAACAGAGATGTGCACTTTTAGCTACGCTAGCCGTTAGCCAGTCCTTCCTTTCAAACTATGACACGCTAAATGAATGATTTTGACATGTTTCCTTTTATTTTATTTGGCAGTATTTGGGCCTAGTCTCTTTATTTATTTATATTTCTTCCAAAATAATCAACGAAAACAGCTAAGACAGTAGATAGTCCACTTCATAATGTATGTTAGCACCGGTTAGCACTGGCTATTGTTGATCAACAAATAATATGGATGTAGCATCCGGGCTGACCTCAGTTATTCACACGACATCCAATAATCCTGAGCTGCATTCCAATAGTAGTTGCACTTCCCCTCGTTCATTTACCCTCAGCCCTTGGTATGACGTAACAGCATACGTTGCACGTGGGGAACTTGGAGAGCGGAGGGAGACTGGGTGGGGGAGGAGCGGAGGATTTAAATGGAACCCACTTGCCCTTGTAGTCGCAATGGACCGTCAGTAGTTCTGAATGCAAATAATACAGAATTATAACATTCTGCTAAGGTAGCCTATGTTGCAGAAAGCCATTTCCATAGCATAACAAACATTGAATTTCGACACGGTAACTCAAATTATCAAGATATTGTTACTTACACATGTAAATTATTTGCTCCGACATATTTTCTTATTTATGTTAAGTTTCAACCAAAAACATTTGTTTTAAATAGTCCTCTAATTGGCAGCCATCGGTGTTATAGCAGCAGGGTCATTCTACGAAAATGTGCCATTTTGTGTCCCTGACACAAAATCTACCCGAATAAGCTGTATTAACAACACAATTTAAAAAAAAAATATATTGGTATGATATGGTAAACAAACAATCTTAATTTTAAATCTTCAATAAATATTCATACATTGATATTTCTTTGCATTTTAAAGATTTTTCAATTGTATATCTGTTAAATATGGTAAAAATGGCTTGTCCCTCGGTTACATTTCTCTATTACAAGCAGCTTTTAGAGAGGATAAAATCAAATTATCTGATTTTTTTTTTATATTAATGAATAGCCTTAATTGTTAGTTAATAGATAATGCTTTTATTTTATTCTTGACCTTATTGGAATATTGAAAAAAATTACATTTAAGTAATGTCCCTATGTGTTACGTCAAATGCGTTACTTTGGATAAACACGCCCCCAGGGACAATGCACTATTCCATAAGTGACATCATTTTCAGGAAGTGTCATCATCTGCCTTTTATCAGGATTCTGCCAAAGAGACAAGAAAGTGCTCCTCTATTTTAATGAATTTTCATTTAGTTGTTTTTAATTTTACTGAAGGGGACAGTCAGTGTGTCAAACTGCATTACCATTATATCATGTATTAAAAAGTTAAAAATTTAAAAAAAAAATTACATATAAACACACATTTTAGCATCTTTAGAATGCACACCATGTGGTGTCATGGTGTCAACCACATGGCTAGTAATGGCTGCCAAAAGGATATTTTGTCAAACCTGTTACTGTCAAGCCTGTCACTATTAACCCTTTCCCCGCCATGACCCCATGTTTATTGTGTGTCCAAACCAGAATGATTTATACAATACATGATTATAAATGTGATTTGTATTAAGAATAGCATGTTTTGTCCCTAAATATGTTTGTAAGCTTATTATAATGATATAGCGCATATATATAAAATTCATGCAGATGTGTATTGACTTCCCGTTTTGAAACTTCTTCAAATCATTCAAATAAACGTGAACAAGAAAGGTGATTTAATATGCATTTGTATTTTACATGCTTTTGTTAGGATGCCTCTTTCTGCAGCAGAGAAACAGCGTCGATACAGGCAGTGTAGGGATGCTGATCCTGAGAAAAGGAAAAAGCATTTAGAAAAAGAGAGGGAAAGATCGGTGAAGGACAAGGATGCCGGCAGAAAGTTATCTATCAGTGATCTCAATGAAAGGGAGAAAGAGGCCAAGCGGATATACTGGAGAGCAGCACAGGCAAAATCGAGGAGAGCCAAAGCACAACATACAGCTACCTTAGAGCAGTGCATGACCCCTCCCCTAAGTCCAGAGCCAGAGCCAGCTCCAGGGCCCTCAAGGTTAGAGTTCAAGGACAGAGGTTATGGCCTGAAGTGAATTTAGTTTTGACAGAAAGAGAGAGAAAGTGTGTGTGAGAGTGAGACAGAGCTAGTGAGCGTGTGTGTGAGAGTGAGACAGAGAGAGTGAGAGAGAGAAAGAAAGATTGGATACATAGATGACAATTAGTAGATTATTTAATCAGCATTTCATTGTGTTGCAGGCAACGTTGTGAGGGGCGATTAAGGTCAAAGAAGGAGAGAAAAACGCTCCGACTTGAACTGGAGGAAATAAAGCAAAAGCTGAAAAAAGAAAAAAAAAGAAGGAGTACAAGAAAAGGTTACGTACCGTCTGAAAATAAAAAGTGCTTCCCCATCTTCTAAACCCAACCCCCTGAGAACCCCATCCGAACGGTTGGATGCAAGAAAAACCCTCACATTTCATTCTTCACTTTTGAGGGACTTAAAGAGTAAATATAAAAACTCACAAGATGAAAGAGAGAGACAGATAATCTCCAAACTAGTCTCTGGGAAGATAACAAAAAATACCACCTCCAGAAATACGGACAAAGAGCCACTGGGTTTCCAAGAAGAAGGTGGAAAACTTTAGAAGGAAATCCACTCCTCTTTACCCGCAAACAAAAGAATCGCGTCCAAGAGGCATTCAAAACCAAGATCACAGAGTTCTATGAGAGAGATGATGTCAGTCGCGTGACGACTGGCAAAAAACAGACCCTGACTCGTCTCGGAGTTAAGAAACAAAAGAGGCTACTGGTAGATTCAGTTCTTAATCTACACAAGAAATTTGAATCAGAAAACCCACACAGGGCCTTGTCCTATTGCAGATTCCGTCCCTTTTGGGTTATACACCCAACATTGCAGGACAGAGATACCTGCATGTGCAAAGTCCATGAAAACCTTGGCTTTGTTGTGGATAGGCTGAAACAACTCAATTTGATTACAGATACAAGTCTTGAGAGACTTACAGAGGAGGTTGCTTGCAGCACTGAAAACAAGGAGTGTATGTATGGTGAGTGTTCGTCATGCAACCTCAAAACCTTCCCTCTGGCTGCTGAATACATGTATAATACATGTAATACATGTATAATACATTGTACATGTGGACTTCTCAGAAAACTATGTGTGCAAAATGAGCAGAGAGATCCAAGCGCTGCATTTCTCGCACCAACAAGCGACCATGCATACCGGTGTGCTGTATGTTGGTGAAAATGCAAGCCCTGTCTGCTTTTGCACTATCTCAGAGTCCAAGTACAAAGGGCCACCAGCAATCTGGCAGCATTTTGAACCAGTATTCGACTACATTAAGGCCAATTATCCATCCGTGTCTGTAGTCCACTTCTTTAGTGATGGGCCATGTACGCAGTACAGACAGAAGGGGAATTTCTTCTTGTTCTCTACAGAGCTGTACAGGAATGGATTCAAGAGTGGCACATGGAACTTCTTCGAGGCCAGCCATGGAAAGGGAGCTCCTGATGGCGTGGGGGGAGTATTGAAGAGACTGGCGGATCAGCTTGTGTGTCAAGGGCGTGACATTCCAGACCCTGCCGCACTCTACCGTGCATTGCTCACGACAGGCACCACAGTCAAGCTGTTTTACGTGGAGGCTGAGAGAGTTGAGGAAGCTCACTCTCTCATGCCAGAGAACATTCCGTCTGTCCCAGGGACAATGAGAATACATCAGGTGGTCACTAACGAAAAAGGCCACTTGATCACGAGGGATGTGAGCTGCATGTGTGTCACGCAGAAAAATGTGTCCTGTAAGTGTTTCAATGCTCGGCAGTTTACCTTCCCCACTCTGTCAAGGGGCTGCCAAATCATCGAGGCTGAGGAACCTGGACCCTCAAACAATCCAGCCAACGATAACCCTCAACTAACCATCTCCGAGAGGCCCCAGAGAGAGCCCCAAAAAGGACCCCACAAAATTGACTGGAGTCAGAATGAGATGATTGGAGGCTGGTGCGTCGTCACATATGACAAGGAGCTGTACCCTGGTATCATCTTGGCAAAGGATGAGGCCAATGTACAAGTCAGGTGTATGCACCATGCAGGCCTGGGCAAAACCCGATTCTACTGGCCCCCCGCAACGATGAAATTTGGTACTTGTTGGACGATATTGTGAGGCTCATTCCTGCAATGTGACGTTGAGGCATGTAGAAATTCACAAAGACATCTGGGCACAGCTAACTAAAAAGAGAATGCCAATTCAATCAATACCTGTTACTGTATGTTTACTTACCTGTTACAAGAGAGTTACACCAAGTATGCTTGGCCTTTGCTTGATCCGAGGAAAATGTTACTTGTTGTCTTCAGTATTGTTTCTAAATAATATTCCTTGTGTTACTTCCTATGCTACCAAATATTTGTTTTAATATGTGTTACGTTTTTAATGTCAATGAAATAAATAAATGAAATGAAATGTTATTTTAATGTTAATGTTAATAAAATAACTGTTTTACATGTATTAAGTGTAATTTCTATAATTTTTTATACACGTCTCCTGAACAGGTTTTCTATTGTCAATTGCGTTACTTTTAGAGTACTCTCTATATATATATAATAAATAAAAAAGGCCAAATATAAATAACCTATTTTAATGTTAAGTAAAATATAACAATACTGCCTTGAGTATTTAGGATATAATTTTTAAACATATTACTTTTTCATGATTTTTTCCTAAAAACTAACATACAGTGGCTTGGCCGATATGCATTTGAGCTATCCATCCATGTAGAACAAATTGTATTCCTTGTTATTTTCATTTTTTAACACTCTGAATGTAAACAGGGATGATGTATCTTTCATAATATATAGATATAGACCCGGACAATAACTTTTTCTTCAACCTCAATGAGAACTGTCATTATTACACTAGTGAGCAGTTCAATGCAAAAAATGTACTGTACTGGAAAACTGTCAATAATTCACTTTAACAGCAGGCATTTGAGCAAAAATGTCCACGCAATCAAGGACTATTTACATACATTTGCCAATCCATTTCACGTGATTGCTATATCTGAATCCTGGATTAATGAGGGGGAGGAGACCAACTATACTCTAGAGGGCTATGATCTGGTTAACATCATCAGACAAAATAAAGGAGGGGGAGGAGTGGGGATTTTTGTGATCAATGCTCTACAATTTCACATAGTTGATGAAATGACAGTAACAATGGACAATGTACTGGAATGCATAACAATAGAAATCTGTATGGAGAAAACAAAAAACATCATAATAAGCTGTATTTACAGAACCCCAGGGACTAGTATTGAAATCTTCACTAACTGGATTGACTCTATGTTCTCAAAGTTATGCAACAAAGTGGTTTTTGTTTGCGGTGATTTTAATATTGACCTCCTAAATCCAGGTAACTACTCAGCCATTGATACTTTTATTGATACAATGTACAGTTTGAGCCTGTTTCCCAAAATCACCAGGCCCAGTAGATTCACCTCCTACTCTGCCACCCTAATTGACAACATTTTCACAAAGGACGTTGAAAACAAATCAGAGAGTGGTTTATTAATCAAGGACATCACTGACCACCTACCAGTTTTTGTGGTGTACAATGGTAATTATAAGATAACCAGAACAGATAGACCAAAACAGTACAAACGTACAAGGACAGAGGAATCCATGAAATTGTTAAATAACGACTTGGGGGAGCTGCAATGGGAGGTGGTCTATGAAAAGGGTGATTCAAACAGTGCTTATGACACATTCATGAGGATTTTTAAGATTTTGTATGATAAAAATTGTCCTGTAAAGGAGTGGAATTGCAAAAAGAACTACACCAGTTGTCCCTGGATCACAAAGGGATTACAAAATGCCTGCAAAAAGAAGAACACACTCTATAGAGAATTTATAAGATTGAAAACTGTAGAAGCAGAAAATAAATATAAAAAATAAGCTAACTCATATCATAAGGGCAAATAAAAAAGAGTATTATAAAAAAATTCTGGAGGATAATAAAAACAATATCAAAGGAATATGGAATCTTTTAAACAGTATTATAAGAAAGAACTCTGCTTCCGACAAGTATCCACAATACTTTATTGATAAGGACAAAGTGAACTATAACATGGAAGAAGTAGCTAACAGTTTTAATACATTCTTTGTCAATGTGGGGCCAGATTTGGCAGAAAAAATTCCGGATCCAGGGACAACTGGTGAAAAGATGGAGAAACTGGTAGATAGAAATCCCAGTTCTATGTTCTTGAAGGCAGTTGATGATGCTGAAATTTTGGACATTGTAAACAACTGCAAAAACAAAAGATCCACTGATTTTCAAGACATAGATATGGCTCTAGTAAAACTGGTAATACCGGCAATTGTAAAGGTAACACTTTACAATAAGGTACACAAAAAAAGAGTAGTTACCCTTTTTAAAAGGTAAGTTACCTTTTAAAAGGTAAATTTACCTTTCAAAAAGGTAAATTTATCTTTTAAAAGGTAAATTTACCTTTTAAAAGATAAATATACCTTTTAAAAGGTAAATTTACCTTTTAAGATATTGATTTTGATTTATGACCTAAATTAATATTGCCTTTTAAAGAGGTAAATTTGATCTTTGAAAAAGTAAATTTACCTTTTTAAAACGCAAATTTCTTTTGGAAAGGTAAATTGTACCATTTGTAAAGAGAAATTTACCTTTTTCAAAGGGTAACTACTCTTTAAAAGGGTGACTACCCTTTTCAAAAGGTTAGTTACCCTTTTGAACTAAGGCATGTGAAATTTGCCTAAGTCGAGAGTTTGAGAATTCTTTCATTCTCTAGTAACTTTCAAAATGTACAAGTTTTTTCAGGAGTGTCACTTTAAATACTTATTTAATGGGCCCCTTGGCCCCGAAGGTATGAAAATATATGAAAATATGTATGTGGATCTGAAATGTTATTTTCCAAAAATGACTCCACAGCCCCATTCTAAGAGGATGGAGAAAATTCAAAAACTTACCTTTTCAAAAGGTAAAGCTAACCTTTCAAACAGGGTAACTAGACCTTAAACACAAGGGTAAAATAACCTTTTAAAAGGTGATTTTCCTTTTAGAAAGGTAAATTTACCTTTTGAAAGGGTAACTACCAATTTGTAAACTGCAATACATTCACTGGAAAGTAAATTTACCTGTTAAAAGATAAATTTACCTTTTTAAAAGGTAAATTTACCTTTCCAAAAGGTAAGTTTACCTTTTAAAAAGGTTAGTCCTGCGGGTGGCTGCGATGTCCCTAAAAGCATTACAGTCTACCGGAAAATAAAAGGAGAAGAAGAAGAAGACGAACTGCAATGCACTGTGGGTGATATCCACCTCGGAGTGACCATGGATGTTCACTTGATCACTCAGCCCTCCGAGGGTCTATATCACAAAGTTCACTTCAGTTTCCAGACAATTGGAACGACACTTAAGATGGCGGCGGGGATTCCCCCGAGGGCAAGTGCCTAGGGCAAGTGAACGAGGGCATGTTGAACGGGTATTGGAACGCAGGGCTGGTTTGTGCGTGTCGCCATTTTGTGAGATTTTTACTCCGCCTCACGTCGGGGGGAGGGAGATAGCTGACATATACCTCCGAGGCAAAGTGAGGGACAACGGGCGGAGAGCTGTCACTCAAGAGATCGCGCCAATACATTTTAACCTCCAAAAGAATAAAAACTAGCATGGTCCAAAAAAATTCACCCCCCTTAGTGTTGTCATGGAGATATGACCTAAACATACAGACTAAAATGGTTTTGTGGAGCAGGCTGTAAATAGGTTTAATAAGACTTTGAAAACGGCCTGTCTAACAAGTGAGACAACGAAAAATTGCTCAGTCTTGGTACCACCCCAGTGGCACTTCCGTTTTACTACAGTTGTGGTCACTTCCTTATTGGATGCTGGTAAAAATCGCTGAGGTTGGGGCTTGATCAACACTCTCCCTGCGTTCCAATACCCATTCAACATGCCCTCGTTCACTTGCCCTAGGCACTTGCCCTCGGGGGCATCCCCGCCGCCATCTTAAGTGTCGTTCCAATTGTCTGGAAACTGAAGTGAACTTCGTGATATAGACCCTCGGAGGGCTGAGTGATCAAGTGAACATCCATGGTCACTCCGAGGTGGATATCACCCACAGTGCATTGCAGTTCGTCTTCTTCTTCTTCTCCTTTTATTTTCTGGTAGACTGTATGCTTTTAGGGACATCGCGGCCACCCGCAGGACAAATATATATATATAAATATATTCCAAAACGCCTCAATTAGGCTATCCTATTTCCATGCGAACAATCCAGTGAATGTATTGCAGTTTACACATTGCTGCTATAACACAGATGGCTGCCAATTATAGGACTATTTAAAACAAATGTTTTTAGTTGAAACTAACATAAATAAGAAAATATGTCGGAGCAAACAATTTACATGTGTAAGTAACAATATCTTGATAATCTGAGTTACCTTGTCGAAATTCAATGTTTGTTATGCTATGGAAATGGCTTTCTGCAACATAGGCTACCTTAGCAGAATGTTCTAATTCTGTATTATTTGCATTCAGATTTACCTATGTAACTGACGGTCCATTGTGACTACAAGGGCAAGTGGGTTCCATTTAAATCCTCCGCTCCTCCCCCGCCCAGTCTCCCTCCGCTCTCCAAGTTCCCTCCGTGCAACGTATGCTGTTACGTCATACCAAGGGCTGAGGGTAAATGAACGAGGGGAAGTGCAACTACTATTGGAATGCAGCTCTAATCTCCCGCCTCCAACAGTGACAGTCACCAGTGAGAGTCACTGTCACTGTTGGAGGCGGGCCTAAAGTCACTGTAGGCTACTGTGATTGGTGGAAAGTCAATGGTCTGGGCTTTATTTATTTAGCCCAAATGTTCGCTAAATCGAGAAGGTATGTCATGATACCTGTCAATCACGATTGGACGGCACAGATTGGACGCTGATTCTGATAAGTGTGGGCTTAGAAAAACCAGCCCAGAAAGATATTTATCCTGCTTTTTTGTGATTATTTGGTGCTGTTGCTGCTTGTTTTGCACAAAATCGACCAATTCTAAGTATTAGTAATTATTATATTTTAATAATTTCATTAATTGAATAATGTTCTAATGTGTATTATGAAAGATAGGGAGGGCTTAGTCCCACTAGCCCATTGATACCAGCCGTCCCTGGATATAATAATATGTAAAAAAGTTCAAGAAAGAAAGAAAAAGAGTCTAAAAATTTGGTGATCCCTTGATTGTTCTTTCATGAGCTTCTGCATGCTTTACCTTGCAGCTTGTGTAGGGATTATAAGCAGGGATGTACAGACAACTAACAAAGTTTTTTTAATTTGCATTTTAAACCTCCTATGAGGGACTTTTACATGTATATGAATGGTCACATTTTTCTTCTGATGATCACACATCATTTAACAGTAAACGAGGCCATCAATGAAAATAATGCTACTTTATTATAGTTATTATTAATGCCTCAGCACGGGTTTGATTTTTCCCTGCAACTTATGAATAACACTAATAATAATACCTTAGTTTTAAATAGCGCCTTCAAGAAACCCAAAAGGCTTGACAAACCTGTTAAAGATGAAGTAAGCTATTTATTTATGTTAATATTGTTACGGTAACTGGAGATTGGACCCAAAAGCAGAATGCTCACTCCGGTAGTCAGTTAGAACAATGTTTATTTAGATATGGGATCCACAACAGACTGGCAGGATGAATGGCTTAGCGGGCAAGGGCAGGAGAATATCCGGAAACCCGCAGGCAGGCGAGCAGGAAAGGTGAACAGCAGAGGCAACTGGCATGGAAGAAAAGAGGAGCAGAGTTACAACTAACTCCAACAGGAGACGTGAAAGAAAATAACAAACATAGATAATCCTGATCTCTGGTAATTTACCGCTCTGGTACTTAGTATACTCTGGCGCTGAATGACTGGAGTCCACAGGCTTACAGTTTTTCACAATTGCTTAAACACATTTCCTGATAGACTACCTCACTTTTTCAAAACCCTAAACTCAAATTTCAAAACTCAAACACAAAATGCAAAATCCTTCACTTCTCTTACAAAAGAACTCTTTACCCTCAAAACAGTGTTTACTCTTCACTAAACGGTGTTTTCTTTTCAAATGACAAACACATACATCATATGACTAGACATTTGTAGCACTCATTGAACACTGGGGTGCAGAATGGAAAACACTATACAATAAAAAGTACTGGGTTAAAAAACCAACCCAACCATAACCCAGCTCCTGGGTCACTATTGGACAGAACACGTGCTGGGTTGAATTGACCCAAGGGCTGGGTTACAGTTTTTAACCCATAAACTGGGTTATTCATTTGACCCAACCTATTGGGTTGAATTACAGTTTTTGCCGAATGCTTACACACATGTTGCAGACTTTGGCTCACTGTGTCAAAACTTAACGCACAGGCCGAATAGGACAAAGCACATGGAGATAAACTTCTAACTTATACGGCAAAATGAAACTCTTGAAACAAAACCTAACAATCCCATTTCAAAACTGTTTTTAGCATCAAAACAATACACACATGCACTTTTGAATTACTCTTTCCTAGCAGCAACAACACACAGATGTGCTTTATGCAAAACACAGCTGTATTCAGTACTTTGGATGGTTTTTGACTTTAAAAGTCTCATACAGATTTTTTTTGTGAAAGATAGATCCACTACAGTTGATCTAGACACATGAAAACAAAATGTAAACGCTTCAGATTTTTTATTTTATTTTGCCATTTCAGGTTTTTGCAAAAGTAAAAAAAGAAATGGTACAACTAGAATATTTTACAAAACATAGTGTTCTAAGGGAATGATTGGAAGACATTTAGGCTATGAATCCTGTCTCCTGTTGGCATCTGGCCACATCACCTCATCCACGTCACAGGCAATGTCCTCCCTTGCCAAGCAACGGGGGAAATATCGCCTTGCGTGCCGTATCCAAACTTTTGCAGAATTTTTTGGAAAAATTATATTTTCAATTAGAAAAGAAAACAAGTTTATATTGCAATTTCATGGTTTTGGCCAACAAAAGAAAAAAACACAACGAATAGGTAGGATCACAGTTCAACAAGCAATTCAGTGTGTCACTATGAACTCTGAAACAATTACAGTAAAAAAAAAAGAATCCTTTGGATACTGCCTCCCGTTTGTGTCTGGCTACATCGCCTCATCGACATCACATGCAATGTAATCCTTTCAGAAGCAACAGCAAAAATATTCCTGATATCCAGTCTAAATGTCCTAATTATGGAGCAATTGTGTTGTTGGGCTGGAATCTCAGACCAGCCTCCTATATTGTTAGGCCATGATCTATAACATGGTCCACTATAGTGATCCTGTCTCCGTCTGTTGTGTCCTTTGTCATCGTCCTCCTACCGCTCTCTCTTGTCCTCTTCCCCTGACTCTTACTGTCTCACAAAGGAGCTGAGCTCACCTGAAGTCTATGTGTAATGCTAAGGCTCACACTGACTGGTATTATATTAGCTTTATTTTTTATTTTCATGTGTGTGAATCTGTGTGCTTTTCCAATTTTAGTTGTGTTTTGTTTTTTAAATAGATGTGTTTTCCAAAGGATTGCAGGTGATTTCCTTTTTGATCAATGTGTCTTATGTAAAACACTGCGTGTAGAGTTTTGCAAAAAGTGTGTTGGAGAATTTCAAACACAGTGCAAAGCACTTATTGTGTTTATATGGTTGGTGCTTGTGTTTAGGGCATGGTCACCAAAGTTAGAGGTTGTGATGCTTTGGGCATAGCAACCACTATTAGTGTGTAAGCATTAGGCAAAAACTGTAATCCTATGCTGGGCTATAACTACCCATACACTGGGTTATTCATTTGACCCAACCTATTGGGTTAAATTAAACCTATGCTGGGTTAAATACTACCCATAAACTGGGTTATTTCTTATGTGAATCAATATATCATAAATATAAATTATACACTTAATATTTACAACAAAAACAGTAAATTTCATAAAAACACAAAATAGGCATAATGTTAATGTGAATTTATTGATATTAAACACACTTTGTAATACACTCCCCCAACAGAAATACTAAAGTATCCTCAACAGTAAGGTGAAAACATTTCATTGTTTAAAAACTCATCAATGATAAATATTCCTGCTGGATCTGCATATAAAGAAACTAGGTAAAACTAGTTAATAACAGCACATCATAAGAAACTGTAATATACTTAAACTATTAAAAAAACATATGTAAATATTAGGACTGTCAAACGATTACAATTTTTAATCAGATTAATCACAGAATTCTGTGGATTAATCACAATTAATCACGATTGATTCTACCATTCGAAATAGGCCCGAAAAATAACCATTTTCTCTGTATATTGTTGTATGAATGGAAAGATAAAGGACAGAAGGTGAATATGTACATTTAAATAAATGTAGTTTTTCTATTTATTGAAAATCCAAATGATGGTGTAAATACTGCAAATAAATTATAATAAACTAAAACATATGCTACCACACCATGCTTCAATTTGACTGTCTCTTTGCTATGTCTTTGAGCAAATACAGGATAGGATATAGCATGGCATTTATTTGGTGAATCCATGGTTTTGCATCCCTGAATACAACCAGATTACAGTCTCTCTCTGTGTGTGTGTGTGTGTGTGTGTGTGTGTGTGTGTGTGTGTGTGTGTGTGTGTGTGTGTGTGTGTGTGTGTGTGTGTGTGTGTGTGTGTTTTTGCACGCGCTACCACGTTCTATGGGACTGTTCATTTGTAACTGAAAGCCGACATTATGGTGATGTCACGTATTTATCACACACACCTCTGAAAACTGCAGACGTTTGTCTCCTCCCATGAACGGAGCAGAATGTTTCTCCTGTTGCTTCCGAGAGCAACTGCCACCCGCGAGTCCGCGACACGAGCGTGGCCGTTAGCAGCAGTTATAGTTCCGTGATTAGCAGTTTAAACACAGTCTAGCGTGCTGCTATGTTTGGCCGCGTGCAGCTACTGATCCTGGGTCAGCCACAACGATAAGAGTGACTGTAGTGCAGAGCGGGTGGGATACACAGGGCGGATCATTCTGCACATGCGTTAATAGCGCTTAAAGAAATTAACGCGTTAATTTTGACAGCCCTAGTAAATATCATTAAACACACGTAGAAATAACAAACAAAAAAGGCTTCATTTTTACGGGATAAAAAGCTGCTGTTTTCCTCAAAATGTTCACAAGTCAGGCCTCATGTCCATCTGTATGTTATACTGCAGAAACCTCAAGACAGAGCAGGAGGGGGGGCACCTCTTTGTGTAATCAATGTAAAATACCATTCAAATCCTTGAAGTCAACATGTACTCTCCAGCAAATAGTCTATTTCGGTGGCGAGGCCTGAAACGATCGCATTGGCCTGGCACGTCTTCATGTCATCTCCGAGGCACAGAATGATGGGTTGTTTGGTCTCTGCAGTTTGCAAATACTCCGCCACGATTGTCCCCACCTGTTGATTACACATCAGTGAATTAGTGTTGTGTTATAATCATAGACTGTTGAGTCTTATGGAGCTTAATTTGTGGAATAACCAAAATGCAAAATGCAAAAAAAAGTAAGATAACCAGAAAAAATTGAATATTAGAAACATTGCAAAATATGACCAAATGCAAATATGCTTAAACATTTTATTTACCAATAGGAAATAGTGTTGGAACTCAAAGGGCGCTCTCACCCTAGTCATTCGTACCATGCCCAAGCTAAATTGTCCCCTTAGTTTATTGTGTTCTCCCAGTGCTCCCTACACTTCCTTGGCCCTGTCCCGGTTGGAAGAGGTGAGCCACAGTACAGAGCATTAACATAGACCGAGTCCTGACCTCACTTTATATCAGACTGTTCCCCTCCACCCGATATGTCCATGTGCTCAACGGAACCTAGGTTTGATTTGGAAATGGTATGTTTGCCGACGCTTCTGATTGGCCCGAGACTACCGGCTTCATTCTGTTGTTTATTCTCCCCAACTCTCCGGGGACTTTTGAGTGTATTTACGCAGCGTGCAGCCTACTCTGGCTCTCTTTCATTTGATTTGCATCACAGATCCGATTTTTTTTCCATATATTCGCTAAGCTCACCCAGTGTTGGTTTTTGGGGAATTTACTTTTAACATACGAGAGGAGACATGTAGGGCAGCTAGCAGCTAGGCTAAATAGATAGCAGCCAGCTGGGACAGACATGATAGCGAGCGATTACATTACAAGCCTCGGACTGAACTGATTACCTCAATGAAATATTCAGGCTGAGACACGGCTTGCATTTGAAAACACGTATCCTGAAACAAGCACTAAACAACTTTATCATGCCCGTGTTTACGTGCATAGGGATGTACGTGACACATCCCTACAGCTGACTGTGTGGCAGAGTCACACATCGGGACAACAACCATCCCTTTTAATGGCCCGTAGCAATATTCTTCTACTTCTTTTAGCAAACGGATACAAGGGGGGTATTTCATCTGTGTTTTTGGCGGTTGGTTCAGTTAATAGTGCAACAACTGCTCGTAATTTCTGCTTTGCTACTTTGCTCCGGAGTAGGCTTTCAGCCCCTTACGACAACCCCGCCCACGTTCAGCAAGTATATCTATTTGCGGTGGAAAACGACCCGTGCTGCTACCAAACCGAGTCGAGTCGAGTCGAGTCGAGTTGAGTCGAGTCGAGCTACATGTGCGGTGGAAAAGCGCCATAAATGACATTCTTATTACAGAAAAAACTATACAAAAACAAAACTGTCCTTTAACAACATTTGTTTAATGGATTGTGACATATTACTATAAGAAATATCTTACCTTGTATTTTGTCATCCAGCCGTAGTTTTCTCTCTCACTGGTCATTACTGAGAGCAGCCTGGTTTGCAAGGGTCGCCTCAGGATGGAGCCGCTGGAAGTCTTGTGATATCTAATAAAATGTGAAAAAACAGAAAACAAATGTAACTAAAACAACACTGTTTGAAGATATTATAATCAGAAGGCAGACAGTACACGAAGATATGTCCATTTGAAAGATCACTCAGACAAAAATCTAATAGTATAGAATGTGATGCAGATCGAAATACAATAAAAAACCCAATATGTTGTTCGAACACAGTTTATACGTAATAATATATGATATTAATAATAATAATAATGATTTAGCAAGATAGTACATTTTGCTTTCTGTCCCTTCATAATAACATCTCAACTAGGGCTGGGTATCGTCAAGGACTTCGCGATACGATACGTATCTCGATATATTGCGTATCTTGAGATATCACGATATATTGCGATATTCCATAAACAAGTTGCCTTGTCAAACATAACAGCACAATATATTGATAGTTGCACAGACAAATGAAGTCAAAACTATTTCATTCACAACTTCCTTTACTATTTTTCTTCCTTTTTTTTGGTTTTGGCAAATGATCGAACACTGCTGCAGCTGCTTAACATCAAAATAACAAATCCAATTCACTCTTGTACTAACTGTACAGGACACACTGAAAATGAAAACACATCAGTGTGCTTTTGTCACACAGTGAATCTTAAGTATTTTTATAAACAAAACTGATCTAACAGTAATAGTCAGTATCCTAGAGGCTCAGGCCTGACAGCAGACATGGGTTTGAATCTGACCCATGGTTGTTTCATTCCCTCTCTGTCCCACTTCATATCTGTATCTCTGCACTGTCAATAAAGCCTTGAAAAGCAAAAAAAAAATCATAAAAAAATTAATTAAAAAAAAATCGATATTTTGATATAAAAATCGATACTGATATCGGGAAACTAAGTATCGCAATATATTGATATTTCGATTTTTTGACACAGCCCTAATCTCAACTGTATATCTAGGCCTAAATTAAAATATACATACCTTTTTAAGCTGCCATTCTGGTAACTCTGGTATCTCTGTCACAGAACTGTCCATCTGTATCAGTCCCAAACTCAGTCAAAAACCTAGAATGAAATTTCACATTAAAGCTGCAGTTGAGAGTTTTTTTACTGTAATATTTGGCAAAACTGTCATAATAGCCATTCAGCTATCGGTAGGTGAAGTGGTTTGAAAATATTTTTTTATCACTTTGCTCCCCCCTGCCTCTGTGTGCTGCCCCCCAAAATTGCCACCGCTCATGTTAATTTTGACCAATCAGAGCGAGGTCAAATTCTCCGTTCTTATTGGCTGTGGGACCTTGGCAACGACGTTGATGCGTCAGTTGCGTGAGCGTTCACGACCCTAGCAGTCTGACACTAGCCTACTGTTTGGTACTAGGCTACTACGGTGGACAGCGAGTAGCAATGTCTTCACAAACGAACCCTCAATTTACCATTCCCAGGATACCAACAACTAACACCGCTAAGACAGCAAAAAAACGAGGAAAGACGAATGTTGAAAAGTTAACTGCTGAAAGGGAGACGGGGAGAGCTCGAAAAAAAGTACACCGGCCATATCCCTATCACATCAAGACCTCTCCGACCGCGACCTCGTCCTCTTCCTCTGCCCCTAGGCTGCCTGCCGCTAGCAGCAGGACACAACGCTCAGTGTTGCCAACTCAAAGCGATTTTGTCGCTATATTTAGTGACTGTGAGTGTTTGTCTCCTGTCAATGTAACTGAATTCACATGAACGCGCATAGCTGTCGTTCGGAGGGAGGAGCTACAGCAGGTAGAGCGTTGGGAAAACAGCCGTTGGGATGCCAACGGCTGAAACTCTCAACTTTTCTGCAGCTTTAAGTAAATTGGAAATTCACAAAAATGAGCATTCATCTTAATTCAGCAACATTGATGTTTTCCACTATTCACAGTTCACATTCACATTATGTTTACTTGTTTTAACCTCGGTTTACCTGCTGCTGTTTTTAGCTCCACTAAAATATGTTTCTCATAATTCCCACCTGGATACCTCTCCTTGGATTTAGATAGAAAAGGATTCATACATGAACAATGCCTGATTTAGTTCAATAAATCCCTTTAGTTTGTTTGTTTAGTAGCTCTCCGTTTAGCAGTCAGGATCAGCTGTCATACTCGCTCTTTATGACAGAGCATCATCTTCCTGAGTCAAAGGTTAACCCCCGCGCTACTTTCAAAACGTGATGCTCACGGCAGTTCATGAACCTATTACAGCACCGCAATTGTTCAAACCACACATGTACTGCCCGGTACTGTCCCATTTATAATAGGTCCATGGTTTACTGAAGCTAATGGTTAGCTAGTGTGCTGAATGTCAGAGTAAACTAAAGCTGGCGTTAGCGGTTAGCGCTACCAATGGCTAGTAGAGGTCAGCCGTTAGCTAGCGGATAGCTCGCGAGCTAACGGTTAATGTAGGTCACTTAGCTAGCCAACATTATTTGTGTAGAAGGACAAGAGGCCGCCACACATTAAATTGTCAAATTAAAAATAGCTATTGATGTATTCGGCAGAGCCTTGAATGTAGCTCTGGTAGTAGCTAATGAGCTAAAGTTAAATTTGCAGTTAGCCTACATTCTCACAGACTAAACCACTGATTTCAGTTTCTACAATGTTACAAATATATATATGAAGGTAATTAACACAAAGGTATAAATATTCACAGTAACCTACCATAAAATCCTGTCGTGTCCGACCAAAAGATCCAGAAAGTTCGACGAAGAGAGAGGAGCGGGAAAATGAAAGAAACAACAGCTGGGTCAAAATAACCCAACCAGATGTTCAACTTCGATTTACCCCTCACTGCCCCGAATAACCCAGCAGTGTGTTTAAAGTGCCCCAAACAACCCAGCATTTTGACCCAACATAAATAACCCAGCAATGTGTTTACAAAAACAACCCAACCCAAAACAGCATTTTTTAGTATACTATAAATGCAAAACACTATATGAATGCTTTATCGGTAGAATTATGGATTTGCATGTTCATACACTTTCACCTACAACATCAAATACTTTACGGTTTTAGCCAAATGCTAACTCACATGTTGCAGAATAGTTTATTTTGCCATTTCAAACAAACACAATGAATAGGTAGGACTGCAGTTCAAGCAATTCAGTGTGTCAGTATAAACTAAGAAACAATTACAGTAGAATTAGGGAACAATGGTAAAAAACAGCGTTGTAAGGAATTGGGTGGTTGGATTATGAATCCTTTTATGGATACCGCCTCCTGTTTGCGTCTGGCCACATCGCCTCATCAACATCACACTCAATAGGCTCGTTCGACCTGTCACCGTCTTGCTAAGACCTGCGCAATTATGACGCTCGTCTTGCTGAGCGCACAGCATTATGGTTAGACTTTTTGTCCCACTTGCACCCGCGGCTGGCTGCGGCTCGGCTGCTTGAGACTTTGAAGTCCCGCGGTATCAAGACGGACACAGACACTGGAGCAAGTCGCTGCAGCTGCTCCCCACGGGCTGCGGGAGCGAAATGTCTGATGGGAAACGTCTTGCTGACAGGCGGAGCTGAGCGCTAATTGGGAGTTTAAACCCCGTGCCTTTGATGCGTTTCCCCAATTGGTTAGGCAAAAGTCTGACATCACCGCTCAAAATTAAATTACGATCCATTCTTTTTGATTTTAATTTATGTTTAACCATTAGGCCGCCACAGTATGCATTTAAGCAGAAATATACTTAATCAGAGTTAAACCTCCACCCATCTGAACCCTTGACATAGAAATAATTTGGATGTGTAACTCTCCTGTATAGATTTATATAAAAGTGAACACAAACTTGAGTCACATAAGATCTTGGTGAAGTGATATCTTTATACCATTAAGATTAAATCATAGGCTTATTTCCAGTGATCTAAATGGTCTGGGAATTGTATTTTACATGTAGTGTCGCAAAGCCAGACCAAAACTACAACAAGTAGTTTGTTTGTTGTTACATCATAATACAGTTCATCATATCCATCTCTACAATAATAATAAGGGATCTTTTCTTAGACCTTCTTTAACTTTATTTAGGCCGATCATATTCGTTATGTGAAGGGAGAAATACTAAACCTCCTTTATTTGGATTAGTAAATTATTCTTTATCACTGAAAAGTAGGTTTTCTAGTAAAGTAACAAGAAAGATAAAGATGTGTGGGGAATGGGGATATTATTATTATTGGGGACCACACTTAAATCCTTTTCGATTTCTGTAAAGGGTATTACGCTGTGGAATGGACTTGATGAAGTTGTCACAGGGAGTTGCAGTTTGCGCAATTTCAAAGCAAATTATGTTTAAAAAATTATTGAAAATTACAGACTAATAACCTGAGCACAATGTCAATGTCACTTACATAACAATATTGTACAGAATAATACAGGCCAGCAGACAGACTTGTTTTTGAATACTTTTGCAGAAGTGTTTTGACTACCAGTTAAGAAATGGAACAGGCCAAATACAAGGCCACTTCACACTTTATACACTTGGCATTGTCACAGAAAAACTGAACTGTGCTGAACTGATCTTCAAAGCTGAAGCAATTACATTAAAATTGACTGTGTATTGGACTGCAGATTCTTAAAAAAATATATATATATGTATATATATATATATATATATGAAATGTATTTTGTTTTATTTTTATTTTCTGTAACAGTAACTGTGTATCTGAATCCGAATTTGATGAAAATGGGGGCGGGACCTGATAAGCCTTTGTCTTCTTCCGTCTCCCTTCGGACAACACAAAGTATGATGTATGAATATTTGCAAGAAAAAATTGTGTATTGTGTGGAATTGCCCGAAAGAATAATAAATAAATAAATTATATCTTGTTTCTTGTTTTGAAAATGCCCCTCGCTTTTAAAGTGTTTACTCGTCTTTGTGTTGTGTTCTGCTTCTAATCGGTTGTAGCATGTGTAGCTCTTCTACGAATATGTTTCTAATGGGCCTTCAAAATAAAACTAGAAAACGAACTGCATCCGCAACAAGGATGCTACTTCCGACTCGGAGCTGTCCGGCTTCAGTCAGGCTTTTTCGTCACTCCCCCAACTGCACTCGTCTGCTCTCGTCTACTTTCCAGACGAGCCACAACGGAGGTCGAACGAGCCTAATGTCTTCCTTTGAGAAGCAACAGGGAAATGATCACCTGATATCCAGCCTAAATCTCCTAATTATGGAGCGACTCAGGTTGGGCTGCACTCTCTGTCCAGGCCCCCTCATTGATAGGCCATGAACTATAACATGGTCCACTATAGTGTCCCTGTTGTATGTGTCGCCGTCTGTTGCCTTCTTTGTCCTCGTCCTCCTGTCGCTCTCTCTCCTCCTCTTCCGCTGACTCTTAAGCCCCTATCTCACTGGGCTGCGACTGTTTGCGACAAGTTGGAGACTGCATTCGCAAACGAGTCTCTAAACTGTCTCCAAACGTTCGCGGAGGTCTCAATTTCCTCCCATGAGTCGCAGAGCCGCGCAGTCTTGTCGCATGAATTTTGAACAGGTTCAAAAAAAGTGTGCGACAAATCAGTCTCAAAATAGTCTCAGAGTCGTCGCAGGTGTGTCGCACGCGTCGCAAACCCTTCTCAATTTAGTCTCCGCGAGTCAGAAAGTGCGAGAAGTGCGAGAAGTGTGGGACAACTTTGCGAGGGTTTGGCAAGGGTTTGGCGACATATGAAACTAAATTGCGACTGCTTTGAGACAAAAATGAGACTGACATTCCGTTCGTGCGACACTCGCCAGACGTTCGTGAGACATAAATGCGACCTCCCAGCAAGAACATTCGCAAATGTGTCGTAAGTAGCAACTCAGTGAGACTGCAAGTGAAAATTGTCGCAAATTGGCATATTTTTTTCGCAATTTTGTGTCTCCAACTGATTGCAAACAGTCGCAGCCCAGTGAGATAGGGGCTTTACTGTCTCAGAAAGGAGCTGAGCTCACCTGGGGTCTATGTGTGCTAAGGTTTAGACTGATTGGTATTCAATTAGTTTAATTTTTTTTCAAGAAGAGTGTTGGAGAATTTCAAACAAGTGCAAAGCATATATTGTGTTTGTAGGGCATGGTTACAAAAGTTAGAGGTTGTGATGCTGTGGTCATAGCAGTCACTTTTAGTATTTACAGTATTCGGCAAAAACTGTATTTGTGCCAAAATGTGCAGTCTACTGTAAATCATAGCCAACAGGAGCTCATCTCTGACCCTTCTATAGCTAACTGCATAAAAGCGATTGGCAGTGTGTTCTGTGTTAATACCAAGAGAGAGAATTCAGGAAGAGTGTGCAAGATATAGAGAATTGTGTGTATAGTGTTGTGAAAAATGTGTGTTTTGGAATGAAAATATGAGTCTAAGGCAGGAAATGTGTTTGGAGTTCAGCAGAATTGGTTAAGCAGTTGGTAAATTAGTTTCAGATTGTGCACATTGTGTCTGATGTTCCAAAAAATGTGCTTTTTGACTTTTATGACCTATAAACGTTGTTATGATGATTCATAGTCATGCTTAACCATACTAAATTATCAAATAATGACTTACATGCATTTCGACGTATTCCCTGCTGACCGTCTGGGGTGTCTGTGCAGAGCACTAAACACTATTCTAGCCAGTCGAGAAGTCACGGTCTACCCTTTCATAATTTGTGACGTCGCATAAAACTTTGTGAAGTCACCACGCGGATGTTTCCATGTATGGTAATGCTGTCACTTCCCTGTTCGCGTCTGCCTCGCGCCCTTATAGGTCCATGCTCGCGCTTCCCGCCACTGAAAGTGTTCCGGAAGGAAGGTAACCAATCACAACGGAGTGGGGTTTGCAGGAGGGGGGGAGGACGGGAGCGGAGATCGCCGAAGCACAGGCGGAGGGAGCGGAGATGCCCGAAGCACACACACTCAAGTGTTGACAGGACGTGCTGGATCGCCAAAATAAGAGAAAGAGCTTCCCGAAAATCTACATAGTTTTTTGTGATGTGATTCGTGTCAGGTTGCTCTATAGCAGTGTAAAACAAGAAATTAAGACCAGAAAAGTAGTATAATAGGTCCTCTTTAAACAATTGTAAAAAACTGAAAGTAGAGAGGTCTTATTAGCCAACGATCCACACCCGGAGCAGTCTGCCCAGGAGTGCCGCCACGCCCACATGCCAACAGGGAGACAGACAAATGGAATGACAAGAGGGAGAGACAGACAAGGGAAAAGATACAACACATACAGAGGAGAAGGAGAGGCTGCCGTGCCGCGAGTCTTGACAAATATAAGTTTTAAATCACTCTTTATTCATACAGTGATCACTTACATAATGTGCACGTTTCATGATGCCAATCTCTCAGTCACCTGCTCTGCATGTAATCGGCAAATTAATCGGGGGTCCCACTACTGATAACCAATCAGAAGAGAGAACGCTACAAACTCACTGCCGGTGCACATGCAGTGCGACAGATGGGTGAATGTGTATGCGCCTACAATGGCGGCGCAGGTAAAAATCCTTCCCAATGTCTGTTTTGATGGTTTTTATCATGATTTATCACATTTACGGATCTGAGATGATGCCAGATAACTCACTGCTTGATGACCGCAGTGCATTAATGTGGTGACGTAGGGACGAGCGAGGGGACTGCTAACTGCAGTCAGTGACAGGAAGTTAGCTAAACTGACCATTCCGCTTATTGACCATTTCCGCTTTTTTAAAACATCTGAAAAACAAACCACTCAACTTAACAAGACGGCAGGCAGATCGGAAGAGACTGTGTTTCCTGACCAGTTCTAAATCAAACCATTATTAATCTCATATAAATATATAACCTCATTGTAACTTATCTGCAGTCTCTCTACATGGATGTTCTAACCCGCTTCCTAAACAAATGCAAAAGCTGCCTGCAAGCGCTTATTTTGATTATGAATGCAAGATACAGCTGTCGGGTTTTATGGGTTGAATTAACAAAGCTGGAACAGATAATGGAGCAATTTCAATTGACCTTCACCTCGAGGCTCTTACCTCAAAAAAAGGAAATTATTTTCTGTCCTGGAGAACATTTCACTGACTTAGATTTTGGTATAAGATGACTTATTGAGCCACAACACGGTTTTCAAAGATAATAGTTTGACATTTTGGGAAATGGTCTTATTAGCTTTCTTGCTAAGAGATAGATGAGAACATTGATACCATCTATCTTTCTGCTTTGAAGCTACAGCCACAGCCGCTAGCTTATGCTGGGTTTACACTACACAACTTTTCACGCAATTTGACAGTCGCAGACAATCTTCCAATGTCGGACTGGAATCACAGTGCTGGAGTTGTGGCGCGCACCCGTAATCTCAGTCGTTTGATTTCAGCCAGTCTTCTTCCCGTCTTGATGTTCCGACATTATCAAACATGTTTGATATTATTGTTAGTCTTAAGGAGTTGGCTCAAGCGAAATGAAGTAAACACTGTCACACTCTCACATGCACGACGTAGGAGGAGCGGCATTAGTCGCGACCTGTGTCCACCTGTGCAGGCACTTATTTCGGACACTTTTTCCTTGAAACTTCGGCTGGAGAACCAGGCTGACAGCTGCGCAACCTTAACACTTTACCGTCAAATACAGGGTTAGGAGTTAAAGCATAAAGTTATTGGGGGACGAGATCAGCAAATAAAGATGGTCAAATAACTAAAGGAAGTCCCCTGCTCGGAATATTGAAATAACTTTTTTTTTATTAAATAATCACTATCGCGTTTGCGGAAATAATATTCATCTCAAAATGAATCTAGTTGTAGTCTTGCAATATGAGACCCCCTGTCTTTTCAAAATCTCACTCTGACTGAAAACTAATAATAATAATAATAATAATAATAATAATAATAATAATAAATTTTATTTATAATGCACTTTATATTCAAGAATCTCAAAGTGCTTAAAAAGGGGGGAACCTCAAAGAAAGTTTAGCCAAATGCTCTTTTAAAGAGATGAGTTTTGAGGTTCCGTTTAAAAAGAGCTGTAGTCTGTGGGGCCCTCAGTTGGTCAGGGAGAGCGTTCCATAGTCTAGGAGCTGCAGCAGAAAAGGCCCGATCACCCATGGTGCACAGCTTTGTATGTCGGGTTTGGAGGGTGTGAGTGGATCCTGAACGGAGTGTACGTGAGGTTGTCGGGGGGGGTGAGGAGTTCCTGAAGGTAAAGGGGGGCATGTCCGTGAAGGCACTGGTGGGTGAGGAGGGAGACCTTGTACTCAATTCTGAGTGAGACAGGGAGCCAGTGCAGTGATTTCAGGATGGGGGTGATGTGGTCGTGCTTGCGCACCCTCATCAGGATCCTGGCAGCACTGTTCTGAATGTACTGGAGCCTCTGGATGCTCTTGCCAGGGATCCCGATGAGGAGTGCATTGCAGTAGTCCAACCTTGAGGAAACAAAGGCATGGACAAGCTTTTCTGCATCTGCCAGGGTGAGTGTTTGACGGAGTTTGGCGATGTTCTTGAGGTGGTAGAATGCTGTCTTACAGAGGTGTTTGATGTGGGTGTCAAAATTGAGTTGAGGGTCCATTTTAACACCAAGGTTGGTGACAGATGTGGAAAGGGGGATGTTTTGGCCAGAGAAGGTGATATTGGTAATGACTAGTTGTCTTCAGGTGTGAGTTGATTGTCTTTAGATGTAAGAGGGTTTCAGTCTTCAGTCTTTTCAGAGTCTTTTAAAAGTCCTCTAGTGTAAGCCCAGCATTAGCTTAGTTTAGCAAAGACACTCAAAACAAAGGAACTCAACTTATCACCAGTCAAGATCACTCATTTACATGTTATATCTCGTTCGTTTAAGGATCAATCATGTGTAGATTATATGAAGCGGTTAGAAACATCTGCGGTGACAACGCTTACAAGCTCTGGAGAAAAACAGACAAAGATTTAAATAAAAAATGAAATAAGTTACATCTATCTTTAATGAACTGTGACACTAGCGTCCCATTAAAAACAGGCAGTAAGTCAAAGGTTCATTGAGGAGCAAAATACACTCCAGGGATTACAACACAGAATAAAGCAGATACATAATAAGCATTTGGAACACACATTGTTTAAAGAGACGGCCTAATGATACAATCCATCATAATATAAGTCAATTTGAAAATAAGGAGCCTGACAATACTGCCCTACAAAGGCAAAAGACCTTAACTCACCAGAGTGTAGAACTGAGAAAAATGAGTTCAAAGTTATTTTGTTGTCCTGCCAAATCAGTTGTAGGTAGATACTTGAAAATTTGGCATGTTATTGTATGAAAAGGAAGTTATTTATCCCCCAAAAATCTAAGATTTTAACTTGACCTTTGACCCTTATTCGGAAGTTACTGTACTCTGCCTTTGTATTATCTGCAAAACAATAATGGGTCATGCAAAGGCAAAAGACCTTAACTTCTATTCTATTGACAATTTGGATTTGTATCACTCTATATCAACATTTCCTGTGATGACAGTGATAGCATTAAGTGAGTGTTGTCTTGTTAGGCATAATACTACACAAATTGAATATTAAAAAAATAATAATAATTAGATTTTTAAGGCTAACATTGTTCATTTTTGGAAAATTAAAAAAAATTATGGTTGTACTTATTTGAGATAAAATAACACTTTAAAGTATCCACCTATATTTCTTACATTTGAACGGTTGGATGTCTGTAAAATGTATGAGAGAGATAGAGAGAGATAGATAGAGAGAGAGAGAGAGAGGAGAGAGGAGTCCGGATATCAGGGATTAATTCTTCCCACAACAATTATTTATAATACTCTTTATAATTATGAAAAAAATATTTTGTAATGCACACTTTCACAAACACATTGGTGTTTGGTTAGGCCCCACTTCATACCCTGAACATCCAGAGATAACACGAGCAAATTTGCGTTCTTGTATGAAGACTACTACTTGCTACTTTTAGACTAGGCTACATAGATGTTTAAAAGTGGTATTCAGCAAGTGCAGTGAGACCTAAATCACTTTATGACAGCTGATCACTGCACCGGAAAATATACAAGCCAGCGAATGGGCTAATAACACTGAGAACTCTTTATGAATTTAGACAATGGATTTTTCTCCTCGGTGGATATTTTTTTGCCATGGATTTTGACCAGATTTCAAGAAAAGGTAAGCTGCGATCTAGGATCTGCTGGATTGGTTTATCGTTCAGGCTATGTTTTCTCCGAGCCAGGGAGATGTGTCTTGAGGCATCGCCATCTCGCTCGCATTGTTTTCTGTCAGTGAGTGGAGTGGACTGTCATTGGCAGGCAGCTTATTAGGCTACTTACTTTATTGAAGTTAATGTGTGTGACAGAAGTAGGGTGACCAGATGTCCCGCTTTGTGCGGGGCAGTCACGCATTTCTATTACTTTTGAGACGTTGTCCAACATTGTTATTGACAGTGAGCCCGCATTTTTAAATGTGTGTTTTATAATATGGCATTTATCCAATAGCTGTGTGGAGACAGCAGACTTGCTAGTTGCTACTGGAGCGATGCCGAGCTCAGTGGGCTCTGAAGGTGCTGCCCGCTTCAGTGTTTACCTTCCTGTGACTTCAAAATAAAAGCTAACTCACGTTTGTCCAGTGACATGCTAATGTGATGGCAGTGAAATGCTTTTAATGTGGAAGCGCAGAAGTGCTTCAATTACATGCAATACACAGGCAAATCACCGTTACTCCAGCGCTGTAAACAGTAACTTCACTTTGGTGCTTTGTAAAACCATGGACATATAAAGAAGTAAAACAAAGGCAGAGCGCCGTAACTCAGCCGTAACTTCATCCGAACGTTCCAGAGCGACGCAAAAACAAAGCCAAAGGACCGCAACTGGGGCCTATTTCAGGTAGCTGGTTTTACATACTCTGGGTTGATAAGCAACTCTGGGTTTTCGGTTTCAGAACAGTGGATCAGCATTGGGTTTATCAACTCTGAGCGTGTTCACTCTTGGTGGAGCGTGTGCATAAAAGCCATCGTCAATGGATCGCTGATAACATGATTCACCATGGAAACAGAAGAAACAAATGATTCCCCTCTTTTCAAAATGAAAAAAGAAATCCTCCCCCCACTAGAGTTAGAATTATTAACGAATGAGTTTATGGTAGCGGAGAAGAATTAACGGGATATTGTCTCATAACTCTGATCTAATCTCCTCGGCAATTCAGAAAAAAAAAGAGCAAACAGTTTTTTGTCAAGATAATCATTTCCCTTCCGTAAACTTCTCAAAAAGTAACGCATATCAGCTGTAAAGTAATAAAGCTGGCGGGGCACAGCATTGCTGACAGTGTTTTATATTTGCTGTATAATATGTTGACAAGCTATAGCCTAAAGCCTACTGTGCAGTAAACAGAACAGACTGTCGCTTCTTTTAAATGGGGAGTGAAATACATTAACGTCAAGACACATTAGGTGACAGTTTCCATTGAAGAGCCTGATTGATTTATTACCAGATTCATTTTCCTCAAGATCACAGTTTAAATTATTATATAATTTTTATATTCATATTAGGCTATTTAACGAGGCTTGTCAGTGACTTTAGGATCGCACAAGTGAACTACAACGATCGCGTGCAGCCGCAGCGTTACATGAATCCACCTGACATAAATCTGTTCAGTGGCACAGACGTTAAAAAACATACAATACAAATAGGTTTATTAATCTGAATGTAGAGCATGTCACGATGTGTAAGGTGGCCGCCTATATGAACGGACCGAGGGCTGAGAACAAGGCTACTGATCAGATAAATGATCGGTCAAACGTAAAATCATCAGGAAATGATAAAAACATCCCGATGGAGCTTTCTATAGAGTGATTTTGCTTCAAACTGTACAGGGACGCGTGTGACAGTGACACTCTTTCTTCAGTCGGAGCTGCAGCGTAAAGTGAAAACAAACTCAGGGTAGGTCTAACCACCTCCCGAGCAGGTTAGACCCACGGCGTATGTTGCCGCAGTAACTGACTCTCGGTTGCGCTGAACCTGCTACCTGAAACGGAAAACCGAGAGTTTCCACTAACTCAGAGCGAACAAACTCTGGGTTGCCTCAAAACCAGCTACCTGAAATAGGCCCCTGATGTTACGGTCTTCTGCCTTGGCTTTCCCTCTGCTTTTGGAAGTTACGGCTAAAACAGCATCTTATTTTGACAAGAAAACAACAGAATTGACTCAAGATATTTGTTCACATGATAAAACTGATGGCCAGTGTTCCAAAAATGACAAAAACTAATTTTTGAAAAAATTGAAGTTACGGTCTTTTGCCTTTGCACGGCAGAATAGTTCTGAATGTGATTTTTGTTTGTTTGGATCCACTATTGATCCCCGTTTTCAGTATAAATACGTAACTTGTCTGATGTCAATTTGATATGGGAAGCTAACACAGTTCCATGAATCTATCCAGTATTTAGCCACACTAGCGTAAATACTTTAGACATGGTAAAGTCCATCTGTCAGTCTGTCCACCCAAAACTTTGGTCCAGAGACAAATATCTCTCAACAACGGGATAGGTGTCCATTCAATATACAGTAATACATATTATACAGCATGTGCAGGCCTGCGTTTGCATCATTCTGTGAATCTTCTGAACAACTAATTCATGGATTAGCATGGGATGTTTCCCTGTCAATCATGGTTCCAGGACAATGTACTCTGATGACTTTAGTCATTCCCTGAGTTTCCTCCAGTGAAACCAGGAGGCTGCCATGGAAAACACATGTTTTTCTATGGATGAATCCTAATCATTTTGACAACTATTGAATGGATTGCCATCAAATCTGGTACAGACATTCATGGTGGCCAAAGGACCAATTGTAAAAGCTTGAATCCCTGACCTTTCACCTAACACTGTCATCTGGTCAACAATAGTATTCGTCTTGTAGGCCTTCTGTAGTATATGCACCCACATACCAGCAAGAACTGAAGACATTCTCGTCCTCTTTTGCTAATTTGACAATATAAGCAAGAAACACGGAGGAAAACTATAGATTGCTAAAAATATACATTTTATTTTGTGGTTTTTGGTCAGTTAGCATATAATCAATTTTTACAATTTTTTTTCTGAATATGCTGCTCTTGGGTGTGGCAAAAAAGGAGGTTGATGTGAGCAGTGAGACTGAAACAAAACTTTACATTTGCAGGCCATAAAAAAAAATGTGCTGGAAGATGCTAAAACACTAAATACTTAGTGATAACCTATCATGCATTCATCACTACTGCTACTGCATTTCACATTATAGATGGTCATTTGATTAATTGTTAATAATAATTAAAAATCGGTCCAGCTTTAAACATTATATGTGTGTGTTTAACTAGTAGACCAAGAACACAACCAAAGGGATGGGGCTCGCGGTTCAACACTGCTCCCATTCAATCTTTTTCACCAATGCTCTCAAACACGGCAGCAGTACTGAGAAAAAGCCTGTCGTTTCTCCTTGTGTTCTGGCTTTGTTCCACAATCAGCATGCGTGTGAATCATCCTGGAGGGCCAATTCTCATGACGCTGGTTGCTGCTCTTGTTTTTAGCGGGGTGATAATGATGAGGAACAGGAGTTATTAATACACACATTTCCTTTGGGGGCCTCAGCCTCACACAGTCGACAAAACGGAAGTTGACAGAAACTCTTGGAGGTTTTTCATAAGCTTTTTTACCGCGATAACTTTGGTTGCTTTGTTTTTCATTTAAAGATACATTGTTGTAATGTTTGAAACCACTAAGTATTTGGAGAATCTTAAGCCCCTGCCATGTTATTTTCAAAAGAGCCATTTCACCTAAATACTAAAGATGGATGTCAGTTCCCAAATGTAATCTTGTTGCTTTTATAATTGTAACGGAAAGCAAAGATCAAACAGATAGTCCCAACATGAAATTGGAATTAACAGCTATTATTCAGGACTCTGAGCAGACTAACAGATGTGGCCTATTTATAATAATTCATCACTTAATAACTAGAGAGTAATATCTTCTATCTATCTGCGGACATGAAGTGGATATTTGAAAAATATGTTTAGATAGTTTTTTTAAATACCTTGAAATAGGTTCAATTACAGTTGAAATTAGGAGAATGACATGGAGGCGACTGTGGCTCAGTTGGTAGAGCGGGTTGGCCGATGATCAAAGGTTTGGAGGTTCGATCCCCGCCCTGCCACCTGTGTCATAGTTGTTGTGTCCTTGGGCAAGACACTTCACCCACCTTGCCTCGTGTGAATGTCGATAGTTAGCCTGCTATCGGTGTGTGGAATGGCCCCCCCCTCCCCCCCCCCCCCCCCCCCCCCCCCCCCCCCCCCCCCCCCCCCCCCCCCCCCCCCCCGCCCCCCCCCTCTCTTTTGCCCCAACGCCATTGGGAATGGGAACAGGTCTCCCTTGAAAAAGAGTCTTCGGACTCAATGGGATATACCTGTATAAATAAAGGTTAAAAAAAAATAAAATAAAAAAAAATGGACAAGTCGGGTAAAGAATACTGCTTTTGAGCATTACAGGCTTATTATGATATCACACGGACATAACACTTCCTAATACTAGTAGGATAAACCTCAAAATGAATTTCCCCAGCTCATTTGAAGATGTCCTCTACCCTGAAAGGCTTAAATAATGCATCTTATTTCGAGACATCTTACCAAGTGAACTTTCGCTCTTTCTATTGGCAGATTTTACATATTTTGAATTGGCATTTTTTTCCCAGTGAGATGTGGTCCACATCTAATAATTCATTACTTGATAGAGAGTAATATCTTGCCAATGAACATCCACCGGTCCACTACCCACGCACGGATATGACTAGAGGCAGAGTTTTGATTGTTGGCTGAAAAGAAGCCCCGGGAGTTAACTGTCTTTTTTTGATGTTCTCATTTACAGTGAGTGATGGGGAAACATCCCAAAGTAAACACATTTGTCCATTTGAAGGTTCCATTCTGTTGTTCTTACACCCCGCCCACACACACACACATTTACCATCCCAAGCCCGTCTCCTATTTCCCAGTGCATTGTGACAAACAAACAAGGGGGAGGAGTCCAATGTTCATGCTCCACATCAGGGATCTGTGGTTGAGTGTTTTCTTCTCAAAGCCAGCTGTAGCCCCCACAGCTGATTCACTCAGACTGGGAACAAATCGGCCCACACAACCCTAAAGACAACATGGCATTCCCAACACATCAGTGTCACTGCCCGGGCAAAGTACATCACGATTCATTCATCTGCACTTAAAGACACTATGACACTGACACAGATAACAACTCAGACAAACAGGAAAGAAGTAGGGAGCGTGACGAACATGTGATTATCTATTTGTGTGTGTTACAAATAAAGACGTCAGGATATTTAAGAGATAAGACAATGGTGACACAAGTATGGAAGAGTATTAGGGCCGCGGGATAGAGACAAAAGTTGTATTTCCATTATGCTTTTAAAGTGTAACAAAATCCCAAAACCACTATTTTTCAGCTTACAACCCATTTCTATGGGAATTTAGTAGTTGATTGTACCAGGTCAAATTCATGTCAAATGTCAGAACACGGAATCTTTCAGCTCTGTGAGAGTGTTAGTGATTTCCCCACTGCAATCAGGTGTGTGTGGCACTGATTGGCTGATTAAGGTTCTAATATGTCAACATATTTCCAAATTTAAGGCAGTCTTAAGCTATCGAGTTTAATCTCAACATTGCATTTCAACTTTATTCTGACTTATTTTTTCTTATTTTTAAGGAACTTAAAACTTTTTTTTTTCACTCCCATGGACCTAATGCTCATGATATTTAGGATTTGATGCAGATCTTTACCTAAAGCTTTCTTTGTCTGTTGGACTGTTGCACCAAGTGTATGTTATCAGTAAGCTAGTTAGAAACAGGCACATGGACCGTGTCAGTGGGAGGAAGGGAGGGAGTGGGGCCTTTTATGTTTGTGTGTTCAGCTCAGCCTCTGACTGAACTCACCACTCAGCAGAAAGCTCAACTTCTCTCTGTGATTTACCTCCAGTTGCTCTCTGCTTGCCTATATGGACCCCGGAAGCTTATGTAGCCCATTTATGAAGCTAAGCGATAAGACCTTGAAAAAATTCCATTTGTCCTATCTGTGAACACAGGTAGTCTACAGCCATGCAGAAAGCCCTGTGAGGCTGTACTCAGACCCCACTGGGCCTGTGGTAAACAGGCAATTTTTACAAATCTATCTATCTATCTATCTATCTATCTATCTATCTATCTATATCTATATCTATCTTCGAGGAATGGCACTAGTTTAGCAGGTATTTTGTCATAAACTAGAGTACCTGACAAATCCAAAGTTTGACTGCTAGATTCATATATTGTACACCCACTAGGTGGGTTATATTTTATATTTACATTATTTAATCATAACATAAGGAATATTCATATTAACAAGCTTAGTGCAAAGCACTTTTCACAAAGTAGTTTGTAGAGAACACAATTGATTGTATTCAACATGTTCCATTTAGAAACAAATACATTTGTGTGTTGCATGTCTTGTTCCTATCTCAAACTAAGGCTCAGAGAGATGCTTTATGTAGATAATATCACAAACGTTATATTTCTAGTGAAGCGAAAGTCTGCCATGCTGCTTCTGCACACTGTCGCCATGGCGATCCCTGGGGAAAGGTCATGAGCCGCCCGGCTGGGATGTTTTATGGTCTGCACATTGACGCTGATGACACGAGACTGGCTGGCACACACACACACACACACACACACACACACACACACACACACACACACACACAAAACACACCCCCGGTCATTCTTCAGCCGGCTCATTTCAAACTTTGCTCTTTCAGACCATAATTTTCTCCCCGTTTGATGCTAAGCAGAAGACAGCTTCCACTAAAGGCTGATAGCTCATGTTTCTGCAATAAAAATGCCAACAGCTGCCATTCAGAATCTTTCAATGTATTTGATTATGTCATAAATTATGGATATCGCAACTTTCCACTCTTAAAGGTTCAGTAAGCGAAATTGTTCTTTTAGCTAACTTCCTGTCAGTGACCGCAGTTAGCAGTCCCCTCCCTCGTCACCACATTAATGCACTGCAGTCTTCAAGCAGCGAGTTATCTAGCATCATCTCAGATCCATAAGTGTGATAAAACATGATAAAAACCATCAAAACAGACATTGGGAAGGATTCTTACTTGCTCCGCGGTGGCCCTGAGAGCTCACAGCACTGCAACTTAAGAAAAAACATGCACAAATTTAAAACACAACACATGCGCAGCATTTAGAAAATGCACTGCAAAGACCACCACACATTACAAAAAAGCACTGCAAATAGTTCACAACACATTCGGGAAAAGCTATGCAAATAGTCCACAATATGTGTTAAATCGCTCTTTATTCATATAGTGATCACTTATATAGTGAGCGTGTTTCATAACTCCGATCTCTCAGTCACTCGCTCTACATGTAATCAGCAAATAAACTTTTCGGGAATCCCACTACTGATAACCAGGGGTGTAAAGTAGCGAATTACATTTACTCGCGTTCCTGTAATTAAGTACTTTTTTCGTGTACTTGTAATTTTTTAAGTGATTTTTAAAACCTATACTTTTACTTTTACTTTGAGTATGTTTATTTTGAAGTATTGTACTTCGCTACATTTTATATCACCTGCGTTACTGAGTAAAAAAATAGATAGGGAAAGGAGAGAAAAGAAAAGAAATATCGCGGGGGGCTTTTATTTTTACGGCACAATACCGGAAACTAACACAGAGAATGATCGACAGGATCATTGCGACTAAATGATAACAACAAACATTGCTTCCCTTTATCATTAAAACATAATAATCCTAGTTAAACTGTCATTGCACCGCACGTGAAGACGTGAAGGCTTTTAAATGCAGCAAACCTTTCATCCAGCCGTGCGATCGGCCCCTCCCTCACCTAGCTTTCAGTTTAACAGTGCAGAGTAGGATGGAGACGGTGCGTGTTGCCGGGAGCTTTGAAAAACTTCCAGAAGACGGCAGAAAGGCAGCCTTTCCTCGAGAAGAAAGGTAAAAGTAATAGACTAAAACAATGTGCAAGATATGTTATGCGCGGACACGCGAGTCAGATGACATGCGCGACCGTGAGAGAGAGAGAAAAAAAAAGTCATATGCGACCCAGCTGCACCTCAAAACATCACGACCAATTAGTTTACTCATTTTAAGTCAAATCTAAGTGGTCTATGACCAAGCAATACAGGAATAAAAAACACAGGAAGTTTAAAGCTCCTTGACTCTTGCCACCACAACAGTCATCAATTAAGAACACTGTAGCCTACACAATGCAACTTGCTTATCCAGCCAGCTCCATGAGATATACATTAAAATATGCCCTCACATTCTTTCTAGCAAAAGAAGTGCCCTATCAACAACATTTACAACGGTTTATTTTGATTTTGACACTTATTTTATTTAATTATAAAAAATATGTTTTACTTATTATATTATTACCTATTTGCATTTTCCTTGTTTTCAGTTCAATTAGGATATGTTTAAAGTCAAAAGTCATGGTTTCAAATGTTAAATAAGTGCATGTTGCAGTTCTTAAATCAATTAATAATTGTCTAATAATTGTGATTACACAATGTCAATCAAAATAATCATGATTATGATTTTTGTCAAAATCGAGCAGCCTAACCTTGCAATTTCCATGGTTTTGATCAAATATACACAATTACATTATTAGAACTGCAGCTGCAGTCTGTTTAGGTCTGTAGATCGGTTACATTCCCATTCCCCCATTAACAGACTGTTTGCTCCATATCTAAAGTATAATGACACAGTATACATCCATACATGTGTGGTGACGTGATTTGTTTAATTTGTGCACTTTAATTTGTAAAAGTGTTGCATTAATTAAACACAACTAGTTTGAGATTTATATCCCCTTGTATAGCCTATAGAATACCCTACACAGAAAAGACCCCTGCCCCCTCCCGCTGTTAAAAAGTAACTAGTAACTTGTACTTTAAGTACATTTTAAATCAGCTACTTTTTCACTTTTACTTCAGTAGATTTTTAGACCAGTACTTTTACTTTTACTTAAGTAAAATTTCATCCAAGTAATCATACTTTTACTTGAGTAGAATATTTTTGTACTCTTTCCACCTCTGCTGATAACCAATCAGAAGAGAGAACGCTACAAACCGGCACGTCTCACTGCCGGTGCACGCGCAGAGAGCGACAGATGGGTGAATGTCTATGCGCCTACAATGGCGGAGCAGGTAAAAATCCTTCCCAATGTCTGTTTTGAAGGTTCTTATTATGTTTTATCGCACATATGGATCTGAGATGATGCTAGATAACTCGCTGCTTGAAGACCGCAGTGCATTAATGTGGTGACGTAGGGACGAGGGAGGGGACTGCTAACTAAAGTCAGTGACAGGAAGATAGCTTAAATAACCATTTTGCTTACTGCTCAATAAGGGAAAACCATTAGTTAACTGTTAACTAATGTGTCTTTTAATCATTTACTAATGGTATTCATAGGGTTTTCATTTCTACATTATTTAATGTTTATAAATACCCTATATTAGCCTTAGTTAATACATTAATTAAGCATGAACCAAGAGTTGATAACAGATTGTTTTCATGAATTGATTTCCAGTTGGAAATATGTCAGTTGTTTAATTTTGTTGTTATAAAGAATTTACACAGGTCAAAAAGAGCATTTTTGATTGATGGATTTCAGTAATCCTTATTCAGCACTAATTTGCATGTATTAAGTGTAATAAGTGATAAATTTTTTCCCACTGTACAATGAGGGTCACAAATAACACTAATAAATGGTTAATTATGCTTAAGTTATGTCAAAAAATTACATTTGTTTCCAGTTCAATGCTTATTGTTAAAATAATCAACTCTTGGTTCATACTTAATTAATGTATCAACTAAGGTTAATAAAGGATTTTTTATAAACATTAAATAATGTATAAATGAATACCTTAGTTAACATGAACACCATTTGTAAATGATTACACATTAGCTTATAGTTAACTAATGGTTAGTTAACCCTTATCAAGCATTAACTAACCATTAATTAATGTACCCTCATAGTAAAGTGTTACCAATTATCAAAGGATTAACTAACCGTTATGCTTGGTTAATGCTTAACTAAGCATTAATTGACTAAACATAGCTCATGCTTAACAAACCATAAAGTTAAAAACTGTTGACGTAGTGTCAGCTAAATGTCACAAAAGTATCAAACATAAGGTGTGTCCCTGTGTCTTTAAGTTTTAATATTGATATAACATAGCTTTAACTAATACGTATACACTCACCGGCCACTTTATTAGGTACAGCGGTTCAATTTCTTGTTAACACATATAACTTATCAGCCAATCACATTGCAGCAACTCAATGCATTTAAGCATGTAGACCTGGACGGGACAACTTATTGAAGTTAAAACCGAGCAACAGAATGGGGAAGAAAGGGGTTTAAGTGACTTTGAACATGGCAATGTTGAGGGCGCCAGAAGGGCTGGTCTGAGTATTTCAGAAACTGCTGAGCTACTGGGATTTTCACTCTAAACCATTTCTAGGGTTTAAAGAGAATGGCCCGAAAAAGAAAAAATTGTCATGACTCACGGCTCGGCAGGCTTCTCCTCTGTGTGTTTTCCCTTGTCTGTCTTTCCTTTTTTGTTGTTCCATGTGTCTGCCTCCCTGTTGGCATGTGGGTGTGGCGGCACTCCGGGGCAGACTGCTCCAGGTGTGGATCGTTGGCTAATCAGACCTCTCTACTTAAGCCTGTGGACTCCAGTCATTCAGCGCCAGAGTATACTACGTACAAGAGCTGTAAATTACCAGAGATCAGGATTATGTTTGTTGTTTTCGTCTAAGTCTCAGTCGGAGTTAGTGATAACTCTGCTCCTCTTTTCTTCCATGCCAGTTGCCTCCGCTGTGCACCTTGCTCGCCTGCCTGCGGGTTCCGGATATCCACTAGCCTCTGCTCACCACGCCATTCAGCCATCCTGTGTAGGGATGGGAATCGAGAACCGGTTCTTGTTCAGAACCGATGCCTAGTGAACCAATTCCTTGGAATCGTTAACATGCCTGCTAAACGGTTCCGCTCGTTGCAAATGCGTCACGACTTCACACTCGCGCTGCTTTGTTTTGGTTCAGAACGCAGCAAACATGGCGTCGAGGCAGAAGCGCTCTGAAGTTTGGTTGTAATTCAAGCAAAAAGGTGACAATATGGCCACTTTGTACAATTGTAAAGTTTCCATTTCGTCAAACGACACGCGCACAAGCAAGCGTGCAGACTGTGATCCTGATGGTTAAACGTTTAAACGTCCGCTGCCTTAGTAGTCGGCACCAGAATTGCCCATCACTTGGATTTGAACATAAAATGTATGAGAATGAACGTGTGTGTAGGCCTAGGTGTGGGCTGATAAAAGAGGGAGATACATAAAAAGGCAAAAGCAGCATAAAGCAAAGCAAAAAGGATTTCTTGAGCGCTGCCTTAAGGCCCGCTGTTTACTCTCGTTCATCAGCTGTTATCATGCTGCCTTTACGCACGGTGGTGTTGAAAACCCAAAACAACACACAGCGGGACTCGGCTCCGGTGTTAAGAAAACGTTTAACAAGACACTTTATAAAGACAGTAAGACACACTTAAAATAACGATCTCTGCCCGATACAAAAAGCTCTGCTTTGGATTACTTAATGGAGCGATCGATGTGTATAAAACCATTCGCTACGTGTGTCTGATGACGAGCCATTATATTAATAATAAACAGCACACTGCACACAAGAACAGCATGTACATTGTAAAGCTGAGATGGAGAGGTGACTCCTCGTCGCGGGCGTAGTGAAGAATAATAGAGCAATACATTTGTCTTTTAGCCTTTATGCCGTATTTATTCTCTTCTTGAATAGCCTACATGACTGCTAGTGTGCAGTCAGTTCAACAACAACGTACAACGTGACAGTTTGACCTGAGGCGTTCCTTCTATGGACCTATAAATAAAGGGTTCCTTCACTTGAACGTAGTGACATCATTACGTTGCCCTTTCAGAGTAAGGGCACAATCATCATATAATAACACTTAACATAAATGAAATATCTCGTATCTTTCCTGAGAGGGAAAACGTGATGATTGTTCTGCATAAAAATTGTTAATTTGCCAAAGTTGATAGTTAGTCTTATCTTTTCAAAAGGCTTGTTTGTATTTATTATGTCAATTGAATTTGGTTTCAAGTGCAGCAACGGTTACGCGGCTCCAAAGCACTCAACCAGCCGAACAATGACACACAAGGTAACACTGTGTATTAGACAGTATTATATGGTGGCAGAATGATCTGTTCCAGCAGGTACTGAGCCTGCGGGGACGAGAACAGATGGAACACCCAAAGAGGAGACGGTTGCTGTGGACTTAATCAGAGCAATGTTATGGCAGAGTGAAGGTGATAAAGATCAGCGGTCACACTGACAAGAAAACCAAAAAGATCTTGTGTTAACTGCCACGCGTGTGAACTCAAATACGATTGCATGCCGTGGACAAATGGATGATGCAAGCCCTGTTTATAACAATGTGCAAAACTCATATTTTACATGACATCAGCCTGTCCTTAAGTCCACTACTAGAACACGTCTACATATGTTACATGAGTTAAAAGGGGATCAGCAATTCCAGTGAACAATTGTTGTCCAAATCACTTTGTCAAAATCAGTGAATATCTCTTTGTGATCCGCTACCTGTATGCACTGTAGCTCCATTCCATTAGTAGTTGCACTTCCCCTCGTTCATTTACTCTCAGCCCTTGGTATGACGTACCAGCATACGTTGCACGGAGGGAATTTGGAGCGCGGCGGTAGAATGGGCAGGGGGAGGAGCGGGGGATATAAATGGAACTCACTTGCCCTTGTAGTCGCAATGTACCGTCAGTTACATAGGTAGTTCTGAATGCAAATAATACAGAATTATAACATTCTGCTAAGGTAGCCTATATTGCAGGAAGCCATTTCCATAGCATAACAAACATTGAATGTCGACACGGTAACTCAGATTATCAAGATATTGTTACTTACACATGTAAATTGTTTGCTCCGACATATTTTCTTATTTATGTTAGTTTCAACCAAAAACATTTGTTTTAAATAGTCCTATAATTGGCAGCCATCTGTGTTATAGCAGCAATGTGTAAACTGCAATATATTCACTGGATTGTTCCTATGGAAATAGGATAGGCTAATTGAGGCGTTTTGGAATATATTTATATATATATTTGTCCTGCGGGTGGCCGCGATGTCCCTAAAAGCATACGGTCTACTGGAAAATAAAAGGAGAAGAGGAAGAAGACCAACTGCAATGCACTGTGGGTGATATCCACCTCGGTGTGACCATGGTGATCATTTAGCCCTCCGAGTGTCTATCTCACGAAGTTCACTTCAGTTTCCAGACAATTGGAACGACACTTATGATGGCGGCGGGGATTCCCCCGAGGGCAAGTGCCTAGGGCAAGTGAACGAGGGCATGTTGAACGGGTATTGAAACGCAGGCTGTGTGTCCGCTGGAAAAAAAGATCTGGTATGAATATAAACAGCCTAGGCTCTGTAAATGGCCATGTTGCTAGCTATGGTGGGACCCCCTTTGTTTACATCAACATGTTTAGATGTTGTGGCTGTGTATTAACAGACAATGTGTTCAGATAACACACAGTACAGACAGGTATAGCACACTGTGAGAAGATATTCACTGTTTTTGACAAAAGTTTTTTTGACAACAAGCGTTACCCAGAATTGCTAACTCCACCTTTAAAAGCTTGCTGCCAACTTTTGGTTTCATGCCGACGCCCCTTTGCATTAAACAGTCAGAAGGTTGTACATGTAATCAATACAAAAAAAATAGAGCTCAAGACTACTTATATCACATCACATGGTCATGGTCTGTCACAACAGTCACCATGACATAATATTGCATTGCGAGAAGGGTGAAAATATGTCATTTAACAGCAGTCAGCTCATCGTTTGCTCATTTCAAGGCCAAGGTTAATTGATTAGAAATAATTTTAGTGAATTAGACAGACGGAAGCAATATGCTGCAGCGATGACAAACACTTAATTAATGAACCACTGAGTGCAATGGGAGCAATCACACATGAAACCATCTGTGTTTGGATAACAAGTAGGATTAGTTTACACATGGATAGACGGGCTTTGTCCTGTTTGGAACCAGTGCTATTAAAGATGTACCTGGTGTTGCTTGGAAAATCAAATAAGACTGGCTACATTTATAATGTGGTTTGCTTGTCTTTTTTGACATTTTTTTCCCTCATAACGAAAAAAGAAAATACAATTTTATTTTATTTTTTATTTATTTTTTAACCTTTATTTATACAGGTATATCCCATTGTCCCATTGTCGTTTGCCAATTACAGCAGTTCCAGACCTTCTGTACAAATGAAATGAAGTACGATGGTCTGGTAGCACCAGGCTAACATGTATAGGCCTACATCATACATCTGTTATGGCAAAGCTACAACAAATTCAGTATAGCCCTGGCTCAATAAGCAACAAGTTCTGAGTGATACTGTGTGCTTTTAGAAATATAATGGACAGGAAACAAACACCAGCAGAGACAACTTACAGTATTCCTGTCTATATGTATTACACTGGAGATCATCAAATCAAATCAGTTTTATTTGTATAGCCCAAAATCACAAACACATTTGTCTCAGTGGGCTTTACATTTCATACAATATGATATATGAGACAATATGACACCCTGCCCTTACCCCCTTAGCTCGGCTGAGAAAAAACTCCCAGTAAAAACCCTTTACCGGGAATAAAAAATTGAAGAAATCTCAGGGAGAGTCGACAGAGTAAGGCAGTGCTTCTCAATTATTTTCTGTCATGCCCCCCCTAGGAGACTGAAATTTTTTCGCGACCCCCCTAAATTGAAATACTATTGAGAACCTGCTAATATTTATTTATTTATCTGTATAAGAGTTATATATGAGTTTGAGTTGCTAGCACCAGCATTCTGCATACAATCACCTTATTATTGAAATAGATTAATAAAATTTGCTGACATCTGCAACATCTTAAAACAATTTCCAAGTTTATTAACTCAATTTGTAACATTTAAACAAGACCGTTCAGTCTGTGTGAATCTCAAAACACAGAAACAAGAGCAAATGTTTCACTGGGGTTTTCATTTAATTAATAACATTTTTAAACAGTAAACATTGGTCACTTGTCAGTCAGCTTCATCAGCTTATTCCCTTTCAAAAATATATATGACTTAAAAATAAACATTACTCTTTGTGTGCAACATTTGCAACAATATTTAATGTACAATTTGCATACTTTCCCTGAACATAACACAAGACATTAAAAAAGCCTTGAACCCTGAACTATTTGAAACTGGCAGCTACATCAGTTTGAGCTTTTTTAATATAACTAAATTCACCTTCACAATTATTTTGAACTTATTTCCCTATTTGTCTGTTTTATATGAACACATTCTGCTTATAATACACAAAAATACAATTTGCTCTGTATTCTAGTGGCTGCAGTGAGCCCTTTTTGCAGTGCACATCATTCCAAATCTGGGCTTCAAACTTGATACTGCTAAGTAAGATGTTGACAGCCTTCTGTCCAATGAGTGGATACTCCCTTTCCTTGTAAGATCTAAATTCTGTTACACTTCTGACCCTTGGTATAATGTTTATTTAAGAAAAAAAAAACACTAAGTCCCCCCTGCCGCTCGCGCCCCCCCTGAGACCCCACCGCGACCCCCCGGGGGGTCGCGCTCCACCATTTGAGAAGCACTGGAGTAAGGGATCCCTCTCCCAGGACGGACATGCTGCAATAGATGTCATGAGTAGAAAAAAATCACGAAGGAATTTGACCAGGTGATTACATGGTAATACTAAGTAAAGTGGGAATAGTGTGGATGCAGGAAGACTTCAGATGCTGCCAGAGGATCCACACCGTCTCGTCTCCACCAGGGAAAACTAAGGTTTCCATCGCCGGGATTACATCCCACGTCTCCAGGTGGCGTCCTTAACCACTGCAACATCTTTCGCGTTGATGGTCCATTCTCAGATGTTACCGGAGGGGGGACCAGATCCACACCGTCTCGTCACGACCAAGGAAAACTGGAAGAGGACAGACAGGCAACCAATGAGCAAAGCAAAAATTAATTTAAAGATTGAACAAGCAAGCGAGTAGAAAGAGTACTATCCTGATGGACGGTGAATCAGTGCTGATGTGAGGCAATAGCAGGCGGAAAAGATCATGTAATAGGCCTACTGCTGCTTGGACTACACACTGTCCGCAGACTTATTACGGTGTGTACTTGAGCTATACAATCAGACAGCTAGCAGGTAGCAGGATGAAGCTATTAAAAAAAATACTCTTCAGTTTCCAACACACCCTTTCACCGTCTGTTTCACAGTTTCACCGTCTGTTTTTCACACAGGGGCTGTCACGGCAGGACTAACGTGAGCTCACAAAAGAGCCAAATAACAGTCACTGCAAAAGACTCACAGCTCTAACCGTTAGCATAAAGCTAACGGTAAAGTCGGCGCTAATGCTAACGACTAAACCCCGCATTCTCTCATTTCAGTCGGTGTTGGTTATTATAGGAGGGATAAAATAAAGCACATTACAGACATTGAACTAACAAACGGACAGAATTATTTTTAAAATAGGACTACTTACATTTCGGACGGATGGTGTCTCTCAGTCTTCCTGGCACAGTCTCCTCCACACTCCAGTTAAAAGGCTTTGATCACACTAACAGATTGCAAACCTTTGCTGGAGATAGCCTAACAAAATGAAGTAAATCCATTCAGCCCTAGTGTGCTTCGAGGCTGGGGTGTGATGGTAGCTTGAGGTTGAGCTCACACTGCAGCTTGCTTCTCCTCTGTTGTTGCATGAGCGAGTGGAGGCTCAGCCAGGTGTGTGTGGTTACCAACGGGGCGTCTTGATTTGCCAATCAACTGCCGAGTTTCTGGTGAGCTTTCCCGTGGGAGTATTTATGTTAATGAAAACCGACCGATTTCCTCATCAGTCAGTGTTTTTTGGAACAAACCTTCAAATCCCCCCTTTTTCGAAATAAGTGTACCAGAGGAAACTGACATATTTGTCTTTTTGAAGCTTGTGTGTGCTGGTAGGGATGCCAATAACCTAAACAGTGTGCCCAAACACCGGCAATGTTTGGTTTTTCATAATATGTCCCCTTTATGTCCGTTTGACTTGAAATTTCTCACACAGGTACACATGAGGTTGCTCTACAAAAAAGCCTCTGGGTCCATATAGGTTAGCTTGGAAATATTTTTCGCTAATTTGCATAAACTGAAAAACAGGTTTATAACTTTCTCAAATGTTATGCAATCAACACCAAATTGATCACGAAACACTAGGGGAATGACATGGATAGCTTGAAAAACATGGCTGCCCTTCACCAAAACGTTTACGCAGGGCGGGGCTTATTAGTTAATTGGCCATAACTCATTGACCATAAATCCTATCCATGGACCTATAAAGAAATGGACAGCGGATTGAAAACATGGAGCCCATTCATTCCAATGAAAGCTGCTCATTGGCGCAGCGCAACATCGTGGATAGAATTTCTTACGCATCAGTGGGATACTAGAAGTCATGCGCAGTGTACGTTCCATGACGTACTGGATGTAGAAATATTCTCGTTTTTAGCACTGTAGCATCACATTGTTTATGGACCATGGAAGTACAAGTTACTAACCACCCGATGATTCTCTATATAGGCGGCACATATATGAAAAAAAACACCTAACCCTAAAAAAATTCTAACAAAAGGTTTCTCAGCTGTTTTTTGTAGTAATAGGTGTCCTTAATAACATACTAAAAGTCTACCAAAATTTGAAAGGGGTAATTTTCAAGATGGCGTCCAAGATGGGCAGTAAGAGTTAAGGTAATACACAGTGTCTCCTCTATAGAGGTTTTTGAGTATAAAAGTGGAATTATACTAAACCCAACAAACTAAATTCACAATTATCAGTGATTCAGAAGATGGTGGAAGATAATATTGACCTTTGATACTGCTTTTGGCTAAATGGCCATCGCCAATTTTTCCTATGGCACTAGTGGCGGAGCTAATGCTGGAAACTACTTAAGAACATATACCTGGCATTCAGGGAACAAAATTAAGGCAAAACCATTGAATATTAGTGAAATTTTACATATTTTCCAGCACCAGGCAAGGTAAATTGCTAGCAGTAACTTTTACTCACATAAAGTTGTATGAAACACCCTAAATACATTTGCGTAAACATTAATTGAAAATAAAAAATGGACCTAATCCTACTTTTACAGGAATGAGAAATGCAGAGGTACTATTGACAACATGCTACTAACTACATATGAACAAATATCTGGCATTCAGGGAATTCAATAACTACACAATAATTAACACATTTATAATTATTTCAGAAAAAACACCCCACGACAGTGGCAGAGGGCATTGCTGTCCACAGCACCCCTTTGTGAATCCACAGCAGAGGAGTTCACAACAGGTGACCTGGTGATATGAGTTGAGGGGCTGCAAGCATCATCTGCCCCATGTATTGGCCAGCTTGGTAGGCACTGGCAGCCCCCTTCTGTGTTGCATCAGTGCCGCTTTTGTTGGGGGGGGGGTCCCTTAATGGTTGTACCTTTCTGGGTGAAGAGCTGCTTGTGCGCCTGATTAACTGATTCCTGGCTGCTAATGCAGTCATACAGCAATAACACACATCACTCTAGAGGCTCCATCCTGTTGTCTATGGAGTAAGCCAAGAAACAGAAGGGTCTCTTGATGTCATCAAAGCTCCTCCATGTATCCCATGCTGTCTTACCATGTACCATGCACACTGCGCCCTGAAGTACAAGTGTTGTGAGAAAGTGTTGCCGACTCGCCTGCTGTTATAGTAGTGAGATAGCTTGACCAAAGTTTATAATTTCTTTCAAGGTCAAATCATCTCCTCTTTCCAGCAACACTAATTTAAAACCTACATGCACTTGGTGAAAACACCCCATGCTACATCACCTGTTTGTGGTAATTATATAATGGCTAGCTGGTAATGCTATTCCAATTTTAGAATGCTACATGTTCTGCAGCACCTGTAAAGCAGAGAGATGAACAGCATGGAGAGTGACAATCTGTGCCAAACACAATACACACACACACAAACACTTCTCAGCACAGTTGATTAGCTGCTGGATGGATGTTCACGGATGTGCCAGATGTTTACGTATACAAATACATAAGCTAGCTGTTCCATATCTTTGGTCCAGCCCCCCCTGAATGCTCACAGTCAGTGACAGATCTGGCAGAAAACGGTAATATGCCTCCTCTCATGCATGTGTGCTAATGAGATGAGCTGGGATTTGCCACAGTCTGAGGCTTCTGCTGCTGCTGCCATGATCGTTTGTGTCACTGGCTAAGCCTCCTATTGATTAAGGCCTTGAACGAGCCCAGCCAAGCTGCTTCACTCATTCAGGCTGGCATATGTCAATCCTTGTGTGACTTACGCATGATGAGGCCACTTTGTTTTTTAAATATATATTTTTTTAGTCATCAGTGCTCAATACAGCGGCTTCAGTCATTTTGTAGCAGACAAGAATGGAACAGTCCAAACTAAGCTTGCTTTTTAAATCATCATAGACACACGGACAAATGAATAAATGGCTGTCCTTTATTCGAAGGCTGATTGATAGAGCACAGTAATGATCTAGCCACTAGCCAGCTCATAGAAGCTTTTAAATGATCTGTTCTAAATGCTCTGCGCCTGTCGGACAGAGGCCAGCATTGACACGACATTACCTTTCCCCACTCGCCACCGCCACACATTTAAATTCTGTCGCCAAACTACATTCTAAATCCATTGTATGAATGTGTTTTTGTTGTCTCATTTTAAAAAGACATCTTGATCAGTTAAACTACCTGATTAAAGGGATGCTGAATATAACATGAGCTGCAGAGAATGAATGAGTGAAAGAGCTGCCCATTCAGTGTGGTCGCTAATCCCTGTGAATCCAACTTCTTTTTTTTTGTTCTCCCTCCCCTTCACAAGCCACATTCCTCAGCCAGGCCCAATTTTTAAACACAAATGTCTGACCCCCTCCTCTCCTTATCACACACACACACACACACACACACACACACACACACAAACTTGCTCTGTCAAATCTACTCATCACTCTCTTTTGCAGTTGTGAAACGGTGTTAATGAATATTGAATTCTTCATGCTGCAAGTAAATATTATTATAATATTTTTATATCATGAATTCTGTGATATCCTTGAACAAAAACTCAAGCCTTCAGTTATGAAGTTAAAGCCTGACCCAAATGGATCATGCAACATGATGGTGATCCGAAGTCATCATCATCATCATCATCATCTTCAACCGCTTATCCGAAATCGGGTCGCGGGGGCAGCAGCTTGAGCAGGGAACCCCAAACTTCTCTTTCCCGGGCCACTTCAACCAGCTCTGACTGGGGGATCCCGAGACGTTCCCAGGCCAGCGTGGAAATATAATCTCTCCACCTAGTCCTGGGTCTTCCCCGAGGCCTCCTCCCAGCTGGACGCTCCTGGAACACCTCCCTAGGGAGGCGCCCTGGGGGCATCCTTACCAGATGCCCGAACCACCTCAACTGGCTCCTTTCAACGCAAAGGAGTAGCGGCTCTGCCCCGAGTTCCTCACGAATGACTGAGCTTCTCACCCTATCTCTAAGGGAGACGCCAGCCACCCTCCTGAGAAAGCCCATTTCGGCCGCTTGTACCCGCGACCTCGTTCTTTCGGTCATTACCCAGCCTTCATGACCATAGGTGAGGGTAGGAACAAAGATCGCCCGGTAGATCGAAAGCTTTGCCTTACGACTCAGCTCTCTTTTCGTCACAACAGTGCGGTAAAGCGAGTGCAAAACCGCCCCTGCTGCTCCAATTCTACGGCCAATCTCACGCTCCATTGTTCCCTCACTCGCAAACAAGACCCCGAGGTACTTGAACTCCTTCACTTGGGGTAAGGACTCATTCCCTACCTGTAGTAGACAATCCATCGGTTTCCTGCTGAGCACCATGGCCTCCGATTTAGAGGTGCTGATCCTCATCCCAACCGCTTCACACTCGGCTGCAAACCGATCCAATGAGAGCTGAAGGTCACAGGCCGATGATGCCATCAGAACCACATCATCCGCAAACAGCAGAGATGAGATCTTCAGACCACCAAACTGCAACCCCTCCCCACCACGACTACGCCTTGATATCCTGTCCATAAATATCACAAACAGGATTGGTGATAAAGCGCAGCCCTGGCGGAGGCCAACCCCCACCGGAAACGAGTCTGACTTACTACCGAGAACCCGTACACAGCTCTCGCTTTGAGCGTACAGAGATTGGATTGCCCTGAGAAGAGACACCCTCACCCCATACTCCCGCAGCACCCCCCACAGTATCTCCCGGGGAACCCGATCATAAGCCTTCTCCAGATCTACAAAACACATGTAGACTGGATGTGCAAACTCCCAAGCTCCCTCTAGGATCCTTGCGAGAGTGAAGAGCTGGTCCGTTGTTCCACGGCCAGGACGGAATCCACATTGCTCCTCTTCAATCTGAGGTTCGACTATAGGCCGAACCCTCCTTTCCAGCACCTTGGAGTAGACTTTGCCGGGAAGGCTGAGAAGTGTGATACCCCGGTAGTTGGAACACACTCTCTGGTCCCCCTTTTTAAAAATAGGAACCACCACCCCGGTCTGCCACTCCTTCGGCACTGTACCCGACTTCCACGCAATGTTGAAGAGGCGTGTCATCCAAGACAGCCCCTCCACACCCATTGCTTTCAGCATTTCTGGACGGATCTCATCAACCCCCGGGGCTTTGCCACTGTGGAGTTGTTTGACTACCTCAGTGACTTCCACCAGGGAAATTGACGATGATCCCCCATCAGCCTCCAGCTCTGCCTCCAACATAGAGGGCGTGTTAGTCGGATTCAGGAGTTCCTCAAAGTGCTCTTTCCACCGACCGACTACCTCCTCAGTTGAGGTCAACAGCGTCCCATCCTTACTGTACACAGCTTGGATAGTTCCCCGCTTCCCCCTCCTGAGGTGCCGGACGGTCTTCCAGAAACACTTTGGTGCCGACCGAAAGTCCTTCTCCATAGTTTCTCCGAACTTCTCCCACACGCGCTGCTTTGCCTCTGACACGGCAGAAGCTGCAGCCCTTCGGGCCTGTCGGTACCTTGCAACTGCCTCAGGAGTCCCCCGAGATAACATATCCCGGAAGCACTCCTTCTTCAGTCGGACGGCTTCCCTGACCACCGAGGTCCACCACGGCGTTCGAGGGTTACCGCCCCTTGAGGCACCTAAGACCTTGAGACCACAGCTGCCTGCCGCGGCTTCAGCAATGGAAGTTTTGAACATCGACCACTCGGGTTCAATGCCCCCAACCTCCACAGGGATGCTAGAAAAGCTCTGCAGGAGGTGCGAATTAAAGATCTCTTGAACAGGGGCCTCCGCTAGACGTTCCCAGTTCACCCGCACTACCCGTTTGGGCTTACCAGGTCTGTCCAGAGTCTTCCCCCACCCTTTGACCCAACTCACAACCAGATGGTGATCAGTTGACAGCTCCGCCCCTCTCTTCACCCGAGTGTCCGAAACATGCGGCCTCAGATCAGATGATACGATTACAAAATCGATCATCGACCTTCGGCCTAGGGCGCTCTGGTACCATGTACACTTATGAGCATCCTTATGTTCGAACATGGTGTTTGTTATAGACAAACCATGACCAGCACAGAAGTCTAACAACAAACGACCACTCGGGTATCCGAAGTATTCCAGCAAAACAACCAACTCTGAAATTTGGCGGAAGTAGGTGGGCGGGCGGGCGGAGCCAGGCTAGATGGTATTAGGGATTAAGAATAGAATGTCTGGAGCACAATTATCCCCTTAAATTAAATTGTATCATTATTATGTCAAATATATGACACTTGTTATCTTCTCATGACGTCAAAAACAGTGTGTCCACAGAGAGGGTTTCAATCTTTCATATGCAATAAAACCTATTAAAAATGTACTTTAATGATTAAAAAGTGTTTTTTTCATCAAAAGCAACACTAAATAATCTCTCATATCAATGAAAACATATTCATGTTTTATTTGGTTCCAAAGTGGTGGGACACTTTTTGTCACCACCGTCAGACAATCCATTAACCCTTCCAACTCGGAGCCCGCAGTACTGCGTTCTATTGCGTTCTGTCGGTGATTTCGTTATGTTTTAATACATTATTTAACATTAATAAATCGCAGCAATGTGGTTTAAATATCTCCGGAAAGCTGGGATTCTGCCTTTTCCGGGACATATTCTCGCGATAGTATACGTGACTCACAGCCAGAGATATGTTGCTGAGAGGCGCGAAAATGTATCAATCCTTTCCCTTGCGCTACTGGTTGAGCCGCTTGTCAATCAACATTTGCGAAAACGTCATCGGCCCTTGTCCTTGCGTGATTGGTAGAGCTGCTAGCTCTCAGATTTTGTAAAAAACCAACAAATCAACTTAGTGTAATCACTAAGGACCTCCCCATTACTTGTCGAATATATTTACCATTATTTACCACTAAACAAAGGACTCCTTTTTCGACTTCTCGACTTCACCATGGCCCGGATGCTTTCGACAGCTGCGGCCCTCGACGAGATTCAGCGGAGCAGTGATGAGGAAGACGCCAATTCCGACATTGAGGGCTTTGACGAAGAGGAATATGAAGATGACATGGATCCATTTGAAGACAGGTAAGAGCATTTATTTGCCAAAACGTCTGTTTTGTAATGGAAGCTATGTGTGAACATGTAAGCTAGCTTGAATGTTGCGTCCGTGACATGACAGAATTTTTTTTTGGAACTGACTTGATAGAGCTGAATACTCCAGTCGTCAGCCTTCTGTTGTTTGAAAACAAGTAATAGTTGTTTATTCTGTGTACAATTGTTTTCCTTATGTACAGTTTTCAAAAGGTAGAGAATAGATATGTTTTTCAATAGTCTTTTATTACTCGTAAGTTGTCAAGTTTGAGTGTTTTGCGTGTTTTTATTATTATTACAATTACTACAAGGGTTGCTTGCTGCTGTTGGGTTGGAAGGGAAAGTAAGACTGTTTTCCCGTTTTTAGGTTACACTTCTTAGATGAACTCTGTGTTTGGGTGTTAACAGTTTCATTCATCTATCTATAAAGCAATAAATGTCTGTCTGATGAATGGAGAATGAAACGTTGATGTCCTCTTTTTTTCATACAGAGAGGATTCTGACCTGCAAGGCACCTTGACCCTCCCACCCCCTGTTGAACCTGCATCCCATCCATTTGAAGCCGGGTAAGATAATTTATTTTAGAAATTGCGTTTAAATGTAAGCTAGCTTGAATTTTGCATCCTTGACATTACAGGGACTGATTTCTCTATTGATAGCACTACTTGTGTTTGAAAATAATGGTAATAGGTGTTTATTCTGTGTAAAAGTATTTCCCTTTACAATTTACAAATAGTACAGAATGGAAATGTTTTTGCATCGACTTTTATTACACTGTTGTTTGCAAATACAAGTTGTGAAGTTTGAATATTTTTGTTATGAGATAATGAGACTGATTTCTGTGAATCTGTGGCAGGTCCAGGAGAAGAGGAGAACCACCCGCAAAGAGGTCCCGTGTCCCAACTCCACCAGCACCCCCCTCGCAGCAGCGGGCTTGGAAGACTGAGGAAGACCAGGACACCGCTCCTGTCTCCAGGTTTCAACCTGCACGCACCCCTGGCCCACAGCTAGGCACGCACTTCTACACACCAATTGAGCTCTTCAAATTGTTTTTCACTGCACACACTGTACACACACTCTGTAGCAACACAAACAAACAGGCTGCCAAAAAAATTGCCATGGGTAAAAAGTTTAAGTGGACTGATTTGACAGTTGAGGAGTTTTACAAGTACATTGGACTCCTCTTTTACATGGCCCTGGTTAGACTACACCACATTGCTGATTACTGGAGGCAGAACCACAGTTTAACCTGTCCATTTGCTGCAACAGTCATGAGTAGGGACAGATTTGGTGTCATCTCCTGGAACTTACACATAAGTGATCCAGATGAAGATGTAAACAATGATAGGAAGAAGGGAACGCCACAATTCGACAAACTCTTCAGAGTCAAACCTCTCCTCAATTTTATCAAAACCGCAGCAAATACCTATTTTCATCCACACAAAAATCTGGCAGTGGATGAAAGGATGGTTGCCTCAAAGGCTAAAACTGGAATGACTCAATACATGAAGGCCAAACCTACTAAGTGGGGTTTCAAATTATTTGTTTTGGCAGACTCAAGCAATGGCTACACCATAGATTTTAAGATTTACACAGGGAAAAGTGGCATCCCCTCCGGACACGGCCTCTCTTATGATGCTGTAATGTCACTTGTGCAGCCACACCTAGGGACAGGGTATCACATTTACACGGATCATTTTTATTGAAGTCCCAAACTGTTCCGAGCTCTCCAAAACAAAAAATTCTTTGCCTGTGGGACTTACAGGGCGAATCGTAAAGAGACCCCTAGCACAACGCTGAATGCACTTACAAAAAAGTCTGTAAGAGGCTCAATTCGTTGGCTGCGGGATGACCAATTGGTTTTTGTGAAATGGATGGATATAAGGGAGGTATCGGTGTGCTCCACCATTCACGCTGCACATTCTGGTAACACGGTGCAGAGGAGAATTAAGAAGGGGGATGGCTCCTGGGCAAAGGTGTCGGTCCCCTGTCCGACACCTGTGACAGAATATAACACAAACATGGGTGGGGTAGACCTTTCTGACCAACTTATCCAGTATTACTCCACACAGCACAAGACCATGCGCTGGTACAGATGCCTGTTTTATCATTTTTTGGACATTGCAGCCACCAACTGCTACCTTATTCACAAGGAACACTCACAGGCACATACAACACTGACACACAAAGCATTTATGGAAGAGCTCGCTACTGGACTGTGTGGAAAGCCACTCAATCTTCCTCCAGCCGAACCACCGGCTCCGGTAGGGCACATGCCAGTATGGATTAGTGAGGGTTGCAGGGTGTGTAAACAGTGCAGTAGGCAAGGGATGCGAAAGGACACCCCTTGGATGTGCCTCCAATGCGACGTGGCCTTATGCCTGGGGAAGGACAGAAACTGTTTTACACAGTGGCATGGGTTTTGAACTGGCATTCATTTGCTCAATCAAGAGTGTAAATAGTTTATATCAAGTAAATAAATAAGTTTTTTATATCTCGGAAAGTAAATGCATACGTTTTATATTTAGTAAAGTAAATAAATAAGTTTTTATATTTAGGAAAGTAAATGTTGTATTTTGAACGATAAATAAATAAGTTTTTATATTTAGGAAAGTAAATACGTAAATAAATAGTTTTTATATTCACTCAATTGTTTGTTTGTAAAAAAATATTTATTGTGATGCGTCCCTTTATTACACATCCCATGGACCTTTTTATATGTGGTATCAAGTCATTATTCATTCTCATTTAGCTTAATTCCTCATATGTGGTCAAAGTAGAGTAAGAGACTATTTGTATTTTGGCAAATTAGATTTTAGTCGTGTTTTTTGCACTACCCAACTTTTTTGGGGAAAATTACAGTGCATTATAGAAGCTAATGCTTTGGAAATGGGGATAATGCTTTCGCTCAGCAGGATAGTACTCTTTTTGTTTTCATGCCTGTTCACTCTCAATGTTCACTTTTCATTTGTTGTCTGTCTGTTCTCTTCCAGTTTTCCCTGGTGGAGACGAGACGGTGTGGATCAGGTCCTTCCTCTGGCAGTATCTGAAGTCCTCCTGCATCCACACTATTCATATTTTATTTTAGTATTAGCATGTTAACATATGTCAATTATTGTATTCCTTCATGATTGTTTTGGTATTGTTTGTACAAGTGACATCTATTGCATGATGTCCGTACTGAGAGAAGGATTTATTCATCTATCACTCTCCATGACATTTCTCAATATTTTTCCCGTTAAAGGGACTTTTTTCTCAGTGGAGGTAAGGGCAAAGGGTGTATTACTGTATGAGAGCTGATAGTGTTCTGAACATTTTGATATGAATCACCTGGGTATTATGTTATCTATTTGCCCTCTAAAATGGTAATTTTTCAAAGTATGTATAATTGAGGAAATACCCTTAGACCTAACCCCATGAAACGTTGGGACAATATAATAAAAATAATTTGTCATGTTTTTTGTACTTCTCAACCTTTTTTTTTGGAAAAATTCCAGTGTACTTTAGAAGCTAATGTTTGGAGAAGCAATTTCAAGAGCCAAAACAATTTGTCCTGGGGAATAAAGGTATTATTACACATAAGTTTCCACATTTTTCAAAAATCGGACTTCAAATTGCAGCATTTGTGTAAAAAGAAAATGTTCACATTGGTCTAGGACAAAAGTGAAACTCCCTAATAGAGAGCTGGGAGTGTTCTGAACATTTTGATATGAATCACCTGGGTATTATGTTATCTACTTGCCCTCTAAAATGGTAATTTATAAAATAATGTAAAATCGAAAAAATGCCCTTAGATCTCAACCCAAAAAAAAAATTTAGTCATGTTTTTTGCTCTTCCCAACCTTTTTATGGAAAAATTCCAGTACATTTTCGAAGCTAATGTTTTGTAGAAGCAATTTCAAGAGCCAAAATTATTTGATCAGATGAATAAAGGTATTATTTCACACAAATTTAGAAATTTTTCAAAAATCGGACTTCAAATTTCAAAATTTATGTCAAAACATTTTTTTTTACATTGCACTAGGGCAAAATTGAACCTTCCTCACTGAGAGCTGAGAGTGTTCTGAACATTTTGATATGAATCACCTGGGTATTATGTTATCTACTTGCCCTCTAAAATGGTAATTTATAAAATAATGTAAAATCGAGAAAATGCCCTTAGATCTCAACCCAAAAAACGTTTGGACAAAAAGATAATTTTAGTCATGTTTTTTGCTCTTCCCAACCTTTTTATGGAAAAATTCCAGTACATTTTTGAAGCTAATGTTTTGGAGAAGCAATTTCAAGAGCCAAAATTATTCAATCAGATGAAAAAAGGTATTAATTCACACAAATTTCGAAATTTTTCAAAAATCGGACTTCAAATTTCAACATTTGTCAAAATATATTTTTTTTTACATTGCACTAGGGCAAAATTGAACCTTCCAACCATGATACGTCAACATCGACTTACAATTCCTGAAGAAGTTATTTGAAATGTTTCGATCATTTTATTTTCCTGAAGTAGTTCATACTAGCACCTATCATCAACAGAAAAACCAAAGGGCTACTAAAAAAACTGTATTTGTTCTGTTTAAGAAACGTTAAATATGTCAACACCGTCAGATATAAAAAAAAATGGGTAACACTTTATTTGAAGGCGTATACATAACACTGTCATAAGACTGTCATTACACTGTCATGACACCTGTCATGAACATTATGAATTGTTATGACTGTTGTCATAAAGTGTCATTCGGTAAATTATGTCACGTTTAATGCCACATTGGCATTGTATGAGATGTCTTTTTTATGACAACCTGACATAAGCTAAGACAAAATAACTTGTCCGTGTCTTTGTAATGACAACCTGACATTAATGAAGTCAAAATATCTTGGTTATGTCGACTTGACATTAACCAATAACATGACCTGTCATAAACATGTAATAGTAGGCTTAATAATCAAATGTAAAGAAACTATTTTGATTTATGTTGTAAGATTACCTTAAACTGTCATATGTGGAAGGTTTTGATATTGACTGTCATGAGACCTTCATTATACTGTCATGAATGTTTCTGTTGGCCTGAAGTAAAGTGAAACAATTTGGACAATTCGTTAACGTGTCATGAAGCGTTATTAACCTGTCTAATGCCTTTATAACTATGAACATCTGTGTCGTATCTTACAATGCGCGTGGACTGCGTGTTGGCCACAGTGAAACTGATCAATCACGCCGTGTTGTTGTGGACAAACTGATGGAGAGATGTGACATTTTGTGTGTTCAGGAGACGTTCCTGGCTAAACAAGACCTGGGAGGACTAAATTCTATACATAGGGACTTTCATGGGGCAGGTGAATCAACAACTGACTTGAGCGCTAAAGTCGTCCGGGGGAGGATCCCAGGGGGCGTGGCCACCATGTGGAATAAAAAATATGACCAGTTGGTTAATGTTATACGACTGGGAGTTGACTGGGCTATTGGAATTGAGCTGTGTTGTAATGATAAGAAAATAATGATTTTAAATGTCTATACGCCATATGAGTGCATGAAAAATGAGGATGAGTACCTCAGTAGATTGGCATTTATCATGTCTTTTATTCAGGACAATCCTTCTACCTGCATATATGTTATTGGTGACATGAATGCTGACTGACTGATGCCAACTCTTTATTTGGTAAACATTTGGCTCAGTTTAGTTCAGACAGTGGATTGATTTTATCAAGTAAACTACTATTGCCAAACGATAGTTATACCTATATCAGCGAGGCCTGGCACTCTACTTCGTGGCTAGATCACTGCCTTTGTACAGTGGATGCCCATGACTCCATTGACATTATGAAGATTGACTATGATTTGGCTACTATGGACCATATACCCTTTCACATGGTCTTGAACACTGGCAATTTACCTAAGAAACTAAACAACAACTGAACGGCACAAATAGCCTAGCATTAAAACAGCATTGTATCCACATCGCTCGAAAATACACACAATTAACAGCAAGCCAGCAACATACCAAACACATTTACACCAGTGTTATGTGTGCAGCGGCACAAAATAAAGGCAGACATCCCCCTACCTGGCTGTGACAGGGGGGCGTGGCTGGCGGACATAAACACCGGCGCACCGCAGTACTTGTAGTGAAAGTCCACACAGACTTGGTCGTCATGTTTGGGTTCATAATACCTTCCAGAGCCGCTTCCAGAGCTCCACACAACCGGGTGAGTTTACTAATGCTAACAGGCGCTAGCTTGGTTTATCTGTTAAACACAGTCGTACAGCTTGTTCACTGAGTTAACCAGGAAGCCCATGCTCCTTCGCTCACTCTCCCCACGCCTGCTCCTTCTTGTAGAACCCTGAGCGGCTGTCATACAGCCCCGGCTGCCCTCAAATAATTTTTTCTCCTCCGTGTTTCACTGGCCTCCGTGCCGATGTCAGTGATGTCGGGTCAATCTCAAAAGCTGATTGGTTTCGCGGCTAAACGTTGTGCTTCATCGTGTCAAAAGTTCAATTTTGTCAACTTCAAGTGATGAAGCCATAGAAGCAATGAAGTGTGAAATCGCAGCAAAAGCCTCCATCGTGTAAATATGCCGATTTTCATCACGAGCAATGCTTCTGATGTGAACGCACCTTTAGACTTGCATGTGTCAGGTGGACATTACCATGACTCCATATGAAAGTTAAAAACTTGATGAGGCGATGTTTCATGTAACATGTGAGATGGGAAATGTTCTTCAGCTTGGTCCGCTGTCCCCAAGTGTCCAAAAAAAGTTAGTTATGCAGCTTTAAGATTTTAAGCTTACGCTTGAGTTTGGTAATCTATTTGTCATTAAAGTTGAAGTAAGCGATTTATTTATGTTAATATAAGTGTTAAATCGCTCTTTATTCGTACAGTGATCACTTATATAGTGTGCGTGTTTCATAAAGCCAATCTCTCAGCCACTCGCTCTACATGTAAGCGGCAAATAAACTTTTCGGGGATCCCACTACTAATAACCAATCAGAAGAGAGAACGCTACAAACAGGCACCCATCTCACTGCCAGTGCACATGCAGTGCGACAGATGGGTGAATGTGTATGCGCCTACAATGGCGGAGCAGGTAAAAATCCTTCCCTATGTCTGTTTTGATGGTTTTTATCATGTTTTATCACAGTTATGGATCTGAGATGATGCTAGATAACTCGCTGCTTGAAGACTGCAGTGCATTAATGTGGGGATGAGGGAGGGGACTGCTAACTGCAGTCACTGACAGGAAGTTAGCTAAACTGACCATTCCGCTTACTGAACCTTTAATGTCAATATGGGTCTGCATTGGGATCAAAACAACTGAGAGTAGGACGTCAGAATGTTTAACACATCCTATTAATAGCCGATGTCCATACACGTGTGAAAAGCTGAGGCACATGGACAGGCATCTGGCATCCTGTATTATCTTAAGTTACAATGACGTGAATGCTCGTAAGTGTTTTCATTTTTTTCCATCCCGCATGATGTGGCACTATCATGAACTTATCCCAAATATCTTGTGGAATCTCTGTATGCTAATAGGGCTGCTGTTTTTTCAAACATAATGGCTATAAAGTTGTTGCTATGGAAACAACATGGGACACATTCAGATTGTTTCCGAACCATCTGCTCCAGGCTTAACATTTCAAATCGGTATTCTAAACATACTTGTTCCCCAGTCACATTGAAAATCTTCATTCAGACGCTGGACATAACTTTGTGAACATACATATGCAATTAGTGACAGACCTCTTCAAACTGACAGGCATACTGTTAATTATCTTCATATGACTGGCCTGTGCAGCTGTGCCTTTGTAGTTGTGCTTTGTATATGTGCTTCAAAGGTAAAGTACCTTTTTAATGTGGTATTTTCATTACTTTTCTCAACCACTGCACTGCAGTGGGCGACATTGAATAGCCAGTCATGATGATGACAGAAGGCCTATCACACTCAAGCCAGAGATAGGAGGAAGCACATGTTCTTCTGCTTTGTAGCAGAAGCAGAAGAACATCAAACAAATATATTTAGACCCGCTCTACTCTGTGCTGTACAAACTCCAAACCGGGCGCTATTCCCCCTTCCCAATCTGTATGGCTGTGTTCCGCTGCATGCAAAACACAGCCAGGGCTCCTCTACACTGTCAAAGGCTTTGTTAAAAAGATATACCCATGCTGAATCAATCCCCTATGTAGTGGAAACAGGAGCTGATTCACAGCCATATAGGTTCCACCATAGTCCATCCATCCATCCATGGTTTTGAGGACAAAGCCTGCTGTTGTATCGACAGGAGCCAAGCTGTCTTCCCATGACCAAGCCCCAGACTGGCCATGTCTTTTTTTTTAAAGATATTTTTTGGTATTTTTATGCTTTATTGATAGTGTAGAGACAGAGTTGAAATGGGGCAGAGAGGGGAGTGACATGCAGAGAACGACCGCGGGCTGGAATCGAACCCGGGCCCGCTGCTGGCTGAGGCCCATGGGGGGGACGCCCTACCAACTGAGCTAAGGGCGCCCCGGACTGGCCATGTCTAACGCAGTGTCAGGGCGCCTTGTGATGGGCCTAATATGTCACAGATAACAGGACATGGACTGGCTCCCTCTCAGCTGTGGAAAATAACAAGCTGCTTGTGTGTGTGCTGGAGTGACCCGGTATATTTGATAACAGGAACCAGGAGAGCAGGGCAGGTGAGAGCACTGGGTGGACTGTGACATTATCAAAGGTGGTTGTCACAGGAATTTCCACTCAGATACAAAAGAAAAAGGAAATGGTTCCCTGAATCCACTGGAGCATCCTGACAGCTAGTATGAACATACAGAGAAAGTGGTGTTTAAATCTCATTTTGGACATCCTGTACAGCACTTCAGTGATCTGCATGCCTGCTGTCTCGTAAGCCCCAGGCACAGTGAGCTTGAGTGTCCTCATTTGGAGCTTTGAGCGGCAACGTGCTGCAATATTTTCCCCTCTGCAGTACGTTTAAAGCAAATCAAAAACCACAGACATCATTTATCGACTAATGCTTGACCTCAGCTGGGCATCGACAAGCCAATCATTTAATCCAAAGTGACATTATTTTTTGAAAAACCCACCGTTCATTGAAATCAATCTGATTTGCTCCTTATCATATGAGAGAGATATCGACCACATGCAGCACTGAAATAACTTGAGTATCCCAAGTTTTTCAGAGATAAATGCAGGAATTCATGGTCATATAAAGCAGTGGTTCCCAACCTGTTTTCCTTGAGGACCCCCGTGCCAGGGTCCAAGACAAGCAAGGCCCCCCCCCAACCCTAACTCCGACCCACACACACACAATAAAAGAATAGAGTGATTAATAACAAACTTTTATTTGCAAAAAAAATAAGATAAATAAACAGGTACTGATTTACACAGAGCTCTGTGGCTCTGTGTAAATCAGTACCTACTTTTTCAAAAGCTTTTCTGATGTCCGTGGATCTTGATAGTGCCAATTGCTTCTTGCTCTCAAAATATTCTCGACTTTCACCAATAGTCTCGGGGTGTTTGGTCTCCTGGTGTCGTTTCAGTTTGCATGGTTTCATGCTCTGATTAGCTAGCTTCTCACCGCATTCTGGCCGAAAACTGTCCTGTCCTTCCATAAAACCAAAATCGATGTATCTCTCGAGATATTGCTTTGTTTTCAACTTTGGTACAGACGAACCATCTGTACATTTACGTTTCACAGCCTTTTTTTTCTGTGTAAAGTGAGGCTGACCGCAGCAAAACAATCAGCATTGCCCGCCACCCACGAGCCAACCGGGGGGTTGCTTACGCAAGTTCAGAGGTCATATAATAATTAATTTAAATGTGGACCAATAATATGTTTTAATTAGCATTAAACATCGTTTTGATTATCCAATTGGATGTTATTGGGGTTTTATGAATTTAATGTGCAATTTTTTTTTTCACAAGTCACAACCTCAGCGCAGACAAACTTGTGCGCCCCCCCCCTGCGATCCCTGGCGCCCCCTGCTGGGGGGCGCGGACCCCAGGTTGGGAACCACTGATATAAAGGGCACTGATTTCTATGTCTCTTTTAAGATTGCAAATGTCGGACAATGTATCAGCCCACACTGAAATGTCTCAATAAAATGGGTGAGCCTCCATGAAGATATTAACGGTTTATAAAAGAAAAGTCCTAATAAAAAAATTCCCTTTTTTAAGCATCACCATCAGATCAAAAATTCAGTTTATCAAATATCTTTGCTCATAAAAAAACATCAGCCTCAGTTATACATAATAATTAGTGCTAATTAGAAAACGTTGGCATGTTGAGTGAATTTGTATGAATGTATTAAATAGTGTTAGTGGAGCGTTGACTGTAAACATGTGAGAGGCATGCAACAAGGGGTTAGGGTTCCCGTACATCAGTCTGGACGTTCTCCAATCTCAAAGCGTCTGTGTCTGTAAGAAGAATGCAGCCCCTGATTGGTTTATGCAGTCGTTAATATAGCCTCCAGTCAGACCGGACCCTCCCCACTTTCCGTCCGTTAGTAGAAGGCACCCCCTGATTGGTTATTGTAGTCATTGACATCAACATTGATTGGTAAATAAGCTTGTGAGATATGGCTGGTCTCACGTCATTTCATTTGTATTACCTCTGGTAAGTATTTGTATTGTCAAACAAAGCTGCGAAGCTCCTACTGTTTGTGAACCTTTAGAATTACTCTTGTCAGCACTATAACATACTGTATATCCAGTATCATAGTCCTGTGGTTTGTACAACCACCATCGAACCGACCCCTTTTCACTGCCATCTGAATAGTATCAAGATATTGCCATAGCAATTAAAGGTGAAGTCAGCGATTTATTAATATTACAGTGGTTGACACTAACAGTTGCCCGCTTGCCCGGGGCAACTGAAAATAATGTTTGGGCAAGTTGAGATTGCTTTTTGGTTGCCCGAACGGGCAAGTGGATTTTAGAGGGTTTGTCTGTTCATGTGTTTCACAGTCTGCAAAACATTTTTTTTTCCCGCTAACTCACACAAAATAGATCGGCTATATTCGCAATTGAGCAGCTGCGCGCAGCAGCCAGCAGCATCACGGTCGCTCTTTCGCACTCGATCTCTCTCTCTCTCACACACACACACCAGCCTGTGTGCGCGCAGTTTCGCTGTCTACGTTCCGAAAGCCGGCTCTATCCTACTGACCTGGTTCCGCTATATTCAAAACCCAGAAATCAATAACGTTTGAGCTTATCGATACAGCTATGGAGTCCAGTAGGCTAGGTCACATTATGTAATTTTAAATATCGAGTCGCATCATGGACTGTAAAAGTGTTCTACCTTTGACTGTCTTGAAGAAACTCCTTCAACCCGCTCCGTCTCCCAAAAAAAAAAAAAAAAACTCTTGTCTGCTGAGCCGCTGCCGCTGCAGACGGGCTCGGCACCGTCTCATCATTCATTCAATGCAGCGGTGATCAACAAACGAGAGACTCTGTAGCAAGTCCCGCAGTTAAAAAATCGGATAGTTTTTAAATCCATATTAAAATCTGCAGGATAAGACCTAGTTAGCTAAAAAAAAAATCGCTAACGGTTCAAATGTGATGTGTTCGGTCGGCTCAGTAAAATGATTATTAGGCAAAGGTCAATAAAATGACATCATGATGTGTTCAAATGTAACATCAAGAAAATAAGAAATTTGATTTTTTCGCAGGAAGCTTGAATAATAGCCTACAGTTTGGGTAAAAAACTTGTTTTCCCAGCAATATAAACTAAATAGTAGGCCTAAATATGGAATTATGACCTGCTTAAAGTCCTATCCTGAGCTCTGCTCATCTTATAAGCAATTAAAGCAATAATACCAGTTCTCTTTAAACAAAATAATAGAAAATTATCGATAAAGATTTGGATTGTGGAGTCTTTATAATGGTATCAATATGAATAGAAATGAATGATCCCCTTCCCTATTACAATGTAACTGGGCAATAGCTTTAACATGGTGGACTTTAATCATTTTATGGCACACAATCACTTTTTGGCACAATGTGACCGTTTTAAATAAGTAAAATAAGTTAAATTGTCCTAAGGAAGCTAAAATTCAGCTTGACTCTGAGCTAGACTGAGTTTTCTGAGCCCCTGGGCAAGGTGCATGGCAAAAAGAGGCCCTTTCACGATGCTGCAGCAGGACCAAGCACTTGGTGTTGTGTGATGTCATGATATCTAGGCTTATATGAATTGTTGTTCGTTTTATGTTGTCAGGATGAGAAAAGTAAGCAGTGTTTGCATTTAAGAGATAAGAGATGCTAAAATGTATAATTCAATTAGCCTATACTGTATATATCATTGTTTAACAGTTTTTTTGTTTTTTTTTGGGCAAGTGAACACAACATTCGGGAAAGTAAAACATTACCTGTACTTGCCCTATGGGCAAGTGCATTTGAAACCTTACTGTCAACCCCTGGTTAATATAAGTGTTGAATCGCTCTTTATTCATACAGTGATCACTTATATTGTAAGCGCGTTTCATAGAGCCGATCTCTCAGTCACTTGCTCTGCATGTAATCGGCAAATAAACTTTTTGGGGATCCCACTATATCCAATCAGAAGAGAGAACGCTACAAACCGGCACACGTCTCACTGCCGGTGCACGTGCAGAGCGACAGATAGGGGAATGTTTATGTGCCTACAATGGCGGAGCAGGAAAAAACCTTCCCAATGTCTGTTTTGATGGTTTTTATCATGTTTTATCACACTTCTGGATCAGAGATGATGCTAGATAACTCGCTGCTTGAAGACCGCAGTGCATTAATGTGGTGTCTTTAGGACGAGGGAGGGGACTGCTAACTGCAGTCACTGAAAGGAAGTTAGCTAAACTGACCATTCCACTTACTGAACCTTTAAGTTTCCATCAAATGGTCATTCAAACTAGTGGTGTATATACAAATATTACTGGAGACGGGGTGATGGACTTCATTGGTATCAAGCACGTTCTTGAGCCTGAGAATTAGGCCCTGTTCTCACGGTGAAAACGTGACAGTTTTCCCGTTTTTGTTTTTTTTAAAAACCCTGTTCAGACACAATTTATCTGACATCTTCACCTGTACACATGTTTTCAGAGGAAACGGGACGAAATCGATGTAGTAAGCATGCCAGGCCAGCAGTTGGCGGTACAAGGTAGTAGTAAATAGCATTTCCCGTGCATCCGGTGTCGGCTGTAAGAATTGAATAAAAAGGCGTGTCTGCGCAAGAACGATTCTTTTTCTCAGCTCTGAAAAACAACAACAAACATGGCGTGTCCGCTGTTCACAGCATTTGTGCAGCAATTCCATATTTTGTTGTAGGAGCGATTGTCGGCACGATAACAAACTCATCAGCAACAGCACAGCGAATACAGCTACGTGATCCGCCATTGTTGTTGTTGTTTTCCAACTGGTGCACATGGACCTACAAAGACGGCGCATGCCCATTTATCTCCAAACGCAATGTGCATGTGTGAGGGCGGAGCCTTGGCGTCAGCGTTACCAGGGGAAATGGTTTCGGTGTTTACAAGAAACCAAAACCGTTGTGTTTTCCAAAAAATCCTCCCTGGGAGGCAGTGACGTGCGGTGAGGTCAGTGAGTGGGTAGGCACTGAGTTCTGAAAGCCAGATTTCTCTAAACCTATATATTGTTAAATCAAAAACAATAAACAACAAACAGGCACGCACGGCCGATTTCAAATAAGTTCCTCCCTTTCTTTCTTTCTTTCTCTCTCACTCACTCACTCACTCACTCACTCACACACACGGGACGTATATGAAATGTCACGATGGTGACTTCAGGTTTGCCCGTAGCCTACTGTAGTTTGGTCTAAATGATTAAACATCGCATCCATCGACTTAACGGACCCGTCCCTCACACCGAGGGCCGAAAAAACGTAAGGCAACAAGTCAAACCTTCGCCGATTCAAACTACCGGTACTGCTTCTATTCAACTTAAAAATAAAAGACAGACTTCATCATTATGTAGGACTACAGCATAACTGATGGCAACTCCACTCCATAAACTTTATCTTAATAGATAAAGTACCAGTAGCATATGTCCCATGGACCTGTCCAGCATCAGAATGTAACCATTTATCCACATTGCAGAGCTTAGGTTTGTCCGTCAGTAACAATGAAAACACAACTGCTCAATTGAATATAAAATGCAGAATGGATTGCACTCGGTATCAATTCATCCAACTTTATTATTAAATAAACCCAAAAAAAGTTTCTCGACTCACCAATCTGACTCCCTGGCTGTAGAAATAAGCAAGACGATAGTAATCCAGTGACAGTCTGACTGACAGCACAGCTAGCTAGCATCCTTCCGTTCATGTAGGCTACCTGTCTGTTTGAAATGCTCGAACATTGTTCTCTTGCTATTCATTCTGTTCCTTTTTAAATCATAATCCAATTTGTTAAAATTCCTCCAGTCTGAAATATCTGCAGGCACGGACACGGCAGCTGCAATGTTAACTTAAAAATCCGTGGGGGTAACGCGACGTGAATGAGCATAGCCAACGTAATGACGTTGGCCTAAACTGCGTAAATGTCTAGTAATATCTCGATTTTAATTGGTCCATGAATGATATGTAACGTAAAGGCTTATGTGGCATACCATTTACGTAAAAAAAGCACAAAGAATTCTGCTTATTTGCGTACATGTTAAATAATACAGAATCATACGGAAGAGGATTAGGGCCACACATGAAAAAAAAAAAAGTTCTGACTTTATTCTCAGAATTCTGACATTAATCTCAGAATTCTGACTTTAATCTCAGAATTCTGACTTTAATCTCAGAATTCTGAGAAAAAAGTCAGAATTCTGAGATTAAAGTCAGAATTCTGACTTTTTTCTCAGAATTCTGTCATTAAGTCAGAATTCTGAGATTAAAGTCAGAATTCTGAGAATAAAGTCAGAATTCTGAGATTAATGTCAGAATTCTGAGAATAAAGTCAGAACTTTTTTTTTTTTTTCATGTGTGGCCCTAATCCTCTTCCGTAGAATCAAGTGCGCATGCGCGAAAACTTTTTTTTTCTTGTCGTCCACATTGAGTAGACGCAAAAGCACTGATTCTTTGCCGTACACCAGTGGTTCTCAACCGGTTCTCAACCCCCCAGGGGGGCGCGGACACTCTACCGGGGGGGCGCGAGGGGTATCGGAAAAAAAAAAAAATCTTATTTTTTTTTTTTTTTTTTTTTGTAATTTAAATTTTTTTCCTGATATGTAGCCTAGTTCAGAGATGATATGTATTTTTTTCTTTCTTAACTTTTTTGGATAGGTAGTTGCATTTGGATAGGTAAGTTCATCACTCAAACACTCCAATCCACTGATATGAGATCAGTTTGCAATTTTCAAGTACTGAATTAATGGTAGGACTGTGGCCACTAGAACTGGTCTCTGGTCAGCAAAGGTCTTGAAAACAGCATAGGTGTGCTTGTGACATGCGTGCCACCCATGCACGTGTATGGGCACGTGTCCCAGCAGATTTTTGAAATCTGAATAAAAAAATGTAAGTTTGTAGTTAGCAAGTGTAACATGTTCTTAGGGCAGAATTTCATAAATAAAGGTTTATTTTTTTAGCAAGATATTTGGTCAAAAGCTAGTTCATCCGTCCCTCTGTCCAGTTGTTAGGCATCTGGCTGCTAGCAAGTTATGTTGTCTTGCTAATTTTACTATTCATCTGAACTGAAATAAATATTGACTTTTTCCTTTATTATCTTCGCCAGAATGCACCAGAATGTTTAGATTATATGTTAAAAACACAAAAAAATCTTCTGGGGGGATGCCCCCAGACCCCCCTTCAGGGGTTTAGTTTTCTGACAAACATTACAATGGATAATAACATGATTTGGGCATTTGGGATTATAAATCATCTTTGAATTGGTTGTACAGCATATCACATGCTATTCATTCAGGGGTGCGATGGCCACCCCACTCTAGCTCTGTGGCCCACCTTGGCCACCCCAGTCAACATTTCCTGGAATCGCCACTGAGACACACACAACTCCGCGTTCAGGCTGCACAGCATATTAATCGCAGGTAGCATTTTAAGCTAAATCTGGCCACTTTCCAAATCCAAGACTCAATAGTTGAAACATTCTCTGAACTGGGTTGTCAGACAGCAGTGTTTCCCATTGATCATAGACTTTGTTTTGTGAAGCTTTTTCATAACAGGTATACCTGTTGTAGAATTTATTCTGTGTATGTTCTATTTAGGCTACTATTTTCTTCTCTTGTAAGGAGATTTAAAAAAAAACATTTCCTCAATTTCCTCAGTGTCTCATTGATACAATCTCATAATTAGCTTTTAAAGTGCACCAGAATTTAACGTTAAAATATAAGACATTTCCGGACCCCAACCCTAAACCCAATGTTCAACTCAAAGGTGCGCCACTGGCCTAGCCCTTGTGATAATAACAATAATACAATAATAGATTATCTATCTATCTATCTATCTATCTATCTATCTATCTATCTATCTATCTATCTGTGTAGGGTGGTGTGTGTGTGTGTGTGGGGGGGGGGGGGTTGTCAGGGTCGGTGGGGGGACCAACTGCAATGACCCAGCTTTGGGGGGGGCCCAGCTTGCAGAAGGTTGAGAACCCCTGCCGTACACAATGAATGGGAAACAGCAAAAGCACAATATTTTTTGGGCGTAACTTACTAACTGCCACCTTTCTAATCAAAACGTCTACACTTTTTTAAAGTAATCGCGGATTACATGTAAAGATCGAAATAATTAACAGTAATAATACAAATATAAGTTTATTAAAAAAAAAAAAAATAAAAAAATTATTTATTTTTTTTGCACACGGCGCCAGGGTAGGCACTGCCTACCTTGCCTACCCTGACCGCACGTCACTGCTGGGAGGTGATCTCAAAAACCTGCGGTTTCATGCCTGCGTTTGCTGTTTTCCTGTAAATTATATAGTACAACCGCGGGATTTTTTCCGCGTACGCACCGTTTCGTGTTGTCGTGTAAAGTGCCCCTTAGAACCAAAGCAGAATCTTTTCCTCAGCTGCAGATGTCTCTAGACGTACAGTATGTGCATGTGTTATGTCAGTCAAATATTGTCATCACCTAGACAAGGCTAAAAGACAGTACAGCTGGTCTGACTTAGTTTTCCCTAATATTTCCGCATTTCCTTGTAATTTGTCACACTGCACTGATGTGTCTCTGTTACCCCCTCCTTTATCTGACAGACAGAAGGTCTGTTCAACACACACACACAGCACACACTCGGAGTGGTTAAGCGACACAAAGGAATTGAGATGATGGGTGGGGCTGAGTGGAGGAAGACAGAGGGAGAAGTGTCAGAGAGGGGACAAAGACAACACCATCTGACTGCAGAGGATTGTTTCAGACATTAGCATGGGGTTTTGGGCCTTCACAGAAGTCCGAGCAGGCCTTTTCTCTGGTAACAGGCAAAGCTATTATTGAGCAAAGGATGATGTTGGAAGTAGGGCTTATAAGTTAGTACTTCATCTTCTCCTTGTCTCTAAAGGCCTGCTATTTAATGTATTTCCAAAGTGTTGCTCTTGAAACAAGTGTTAACACATTGCTGTATGAAATAATTCCTTTTATGATCAGTGAAGGTGGACACAAACTTTGATGGCTTTTGTGTGCTTCTTCTCTGCTGCCTTTTTTTCATTAAAGGATCATTACGTGGATATCATGGTGCTTCCTTTACTATTTTTAACCTCTCCTGTAAAAAGTTAGTGTTTCTTCTTTTTGAAATAGATAAAGTATAAAGCAGTGTATCAGGTGTGTATTAGGACCACCAAGTTAACCTAATTAAAGGAATACTTCATCCATATGGAACTGGCGTTCTATAAAATCGCTATTATAATAAAATGAATTAGGTTTTTCTTCCCTCAGTCTTTCCTCAGTCTTTCCTTGGCCCACCTGTCCTGTTCATCCAAACCCTACATTGTACAATGTGTGATGTCACACATGGGAAAATGTGGGTTAGACATTTAGACCTTTAAACACTCTTTCTTTTCTCAGGCTAGGATGAACCGATTTCTAAATTGTTTGCACATTTCTCCTATAGAATCTCAGAGTTCAATACACCTTCATAGTTCCACGAGTGAAGGATAGGTATTTAAACAACAACATTATTTTCTGGTCCATGCCATCAGGATACACAAGATTTTCCACTGTTCAACCCCTCTCTACCTCTCACTAACAGCCCATCTTATCTGATGCTGACCATGTATATAAGCTAAATCTGCAATTTAGACCAGTGAACTTTGGCTGTCATCCTCTACTGACCGTGAACATGCTAGCGTTCATGATAATCTGAACAGTTAGCTGTCAAGATATTCAAGTTGCTTTGAACAAAGATATATATTTGGTGGATAATTGGAGGGGATCAAATGACTGACCAATATTTAGATTCAACAAACTTTTGCACATGCACCTGGAACAAATATCAAAGTAGATGCTTCCCACATACAGTCCCCTCCAATAGTATTGGAACGGTGAGGTCAATTCCTTTATTTTTTCTGTAGACTGGAAACATTTGGGTTTGACAACAAACAATGAATATGAGACAATAGCTCAATATTTCAGCTTTCATTTCCAGGTATTTACTTCTGGATCCAATACACAACCTAGAAGATAGCATTTTTTGTAAAGGAACACCAAATTTTTAGGCGAGCAAAAGTACAGATAGACTTTAAATAAATTAAAGTGAATAAACCAGGGGGCGCCCTTAGCTCAGTTGGTAGGGTGCCCCCCCCCCGGGCCGGGCCCAGCAGCAGACCCGGGTTCAATTCCCGCCCGCGGTCGTTCTCTGCATGTCATTCCCCTCTCTGCCCCATTTCACCTCTGTCTCTTCAAACTGTCAAATAAAGCATGAAAAATGCCAAAAAAATATCTTAAAAAAAAAAAAAGTGAATAAACCGTAATATTTTGTTGCAAATCCTTTACTTGCAATGACTGCATCAAGCCTGTGACCCATTGACATCACCAAACTTTTGCATTCTTATTTTGTGATGCTTTTCCAGGCTTTCACCGCAGCCTCATTAAGTTGCTGTTTGTGTTAGGGGGTTACTCTCTTAAGTCTCCTCTTTAGCAGATAAAATGCATGCTCTATAGGGTTTAAGTCTACATATTGACTTGGCCAATCTCAAACCTTCCACTTCTTGCCCCTGATGAACTCCTTTGTTGTTTTTGCAGTTTTTTGGATCATTATCTTGCTGCATGATGAAGGATCTTCCAATCAAGTTTGGTTGCATCTTTCTTTAAATTGGCAGACAAAATGTTTCTGTAGACTTCTGAGTTAGTGCTGTTGCCATCATGTGTTACTGTGTTGTTGTCAAGATGCACCTTTACCAAAGTGATGGAAAGGCTAAAGTTTGGAGAAAGAAAAAATCTGCTCTTGATCCCAAACATACAGGCTCATCTGTGAAACACGGTGGAGGCAATGTCATGGCTTGGGCTTGCATGGCTTCTTCTGGGACGGGCTCATTATTCTTCATTGATGATGTAACACATGATGGCAACAGCAAAATGAACTCAGAAGTTTACACAAACATGTCTGCCAATTTAAGGAAAGACGCAACCAAACTGATTGGAAGATCCTTCATCATGGAGCAAGATAATGACCCAAAACACAACAAAGGAGTTAATCAGGGGCAAGAAGTGGAAGGTTATAGACTGGCAAAGTCAATCTCTAGACTTAAACCCTATAGAGCATGCATTTTACCTGCCAAAGAGTTTGACTTAAGAGAGTAACCCCCTTACACAAACAGCAACTGAATGAGGCTGCGGTGAAAGCCTGGAAAAGCACCACAAAAGAAGAATGCAAAAGTTTGGTGATGTCAATGGGTCACAGGCTTTATGCGGTTATTGCAAGCAAAGGATTTGCGACAAAATATTACGTTTTATTCACTTTAATTTATTGAAAGTTTATCTGTTCCAATACTTCTGCTCGCCTAAAAATGTGGAGTTACTTTTCCAAAAATGCTATCTTCTCAGTTGTGTATCAGATCCAGATGTGAACACCTGGAAATGAAAGCTGAAATGTTTATCTATTGTCTCATATTTATATTTTGGTGTCAAACCCAAATATTTCCAGTCTACAGCAAAAATAAAGGAATTGACCTCACCGTTCCAATACTTTTGGAGGGGACTGTATCCTTATTCACTCAGACTTTATTGAAAGGTTTAACACTAGTGGAGAACAGTCGGTAGAAGACATGTCAGGGCCACCTTGGAGAGTATGCTACAGACAGATTGAAGCCATCAAGTAGAACAATACAATCCTTCAGACACATGTCATGTTCATGAAGCAGGAATCCAGCATCAAGATGCAACACTGTGGCCATTGAAAGTTGCTGTCATCTCCTTTTTGAGGAGCTCAGAGAGATCTCGGATATCGACAAAAATAATGTTCTGGAGCGAGGGGGAAATGACAAATTCTTTGTCATCTTTGACCACACTACTTTACCAGCAAACATTTTGGAATCATTGTGTTTCACTCTTTGAAAAGCACAGCCCCCCATTTACCTAGTTTGGTGTATTCTGAAACTACATCATTGTTAAGAAACGTCACACCCTCTCAAACGTCACCTTCAAATGTAAAGTGTTTCACTATAACATGAAACATTTCAAACAAAATAAGCAACAATCAAAATGTGTGAGTTTGGAAAAACGATCCTTTGGTATAATTACTCAAGAGTCAAATTACATCTTATCTTAGCTTAGTAAATGCTGATTGGAGGATAGAAATGCATCACCTCTTCAGTTTAGCTAGAAACGTGAGGCAGGAGCCAATTGTTCATAGAAAGAAGCTAATTGAAAGAAATGGACCCTTAACACTGTCAGCCACAGTCATCTGCAGCCGTCTGAGCAAATCATTTGAACATATTTTAATAAAAGTAATTAACTCTAATAATAATATGAAAGTTAATCATTTGATAAGGCCGGTGGTAATGAATGTCACATCTGCAGAATATGCTATCCTATTAAAAACATCTCAACCTGATATATGAATACCATTCTAATGAGGTTATACAGTAGATCATGTCAACAGTATCTCCCCCATTTTAGCTTTATTAGTCTACTGTTAAAATTGAACCCCACATTAATGTTTGGGGAATTTCTGGGGAATACCACTGTCTATGTATGACGTCACTCGAGTCAGCGACGGTTTAAAAGTCAAGGCCCAATTTTCATTGTGGTGCATTGATCAGTTTCAAAGAGTTCTCTCACCGTTTGGAACTGTATTGGTCTGACCTGGGAATTGGCTTTGCCCGTTGGTGTAGTATTTGGTGTTAGGTGGAGCGAAAACATCGCATCAACATAATATTCCTTTCAGGAACTTTGTGTTTCAGTTGATTCTAGCGCAACTTTGGCTGAAAGGCACAGATTTCCTACAAGCAAGTGCATTCCATCCCTGAAGAGAGACCACAGATGTGTCGCAATAAGGTTATGTATTTATTAGGGCTGTCAAGCGATTAAAAAAATGTATCTAATTAATTTCAGGCTCTGTGATTAATTAATCTAAATCAATCGCATACTTATATGACACTTTTTTGCCTGTTTATAAACAGCTGTAGACTATCCTACAGTCTCTCTCTCTCTCTCTCTCTCCTCTCCTTAGCCAGGTTTCTAGGCTACATGAAATAAAATTACGAACTCGAGGCAAATTTTCTAGTTAAAACCACAAAAAAAACAGCAGGCTAAATGACGACTGTCTATCTCCAAAACAGTCAGCGCTGCACTGCCACAGCTGCGCGTAGCACCGACTCATTCGCCATCGTACTCAAAGCCAAAAATATTGAGACACACACACCGACACACACACACACACACGCACACACGCACACACACACACACACACACACACACACACGCAGCTATCAAAGTGAGACACGGAGGAAGATTGAGAGATACTTGAGTTTTGAACCTACATTGTTGGCGCCCACTAAATGAATAATTCACGGACACTGTGGAGAATAAAATAAGCTGTCTTCTTACCTTCATGCTTATTTGCCCGAAACATCCCATAACACATCCATTGAGCCCTCGGCCCGTTTCCCCTGCTTCTTTCTTTACTAATTAATCCCGTGTGGGCCGCGTCCGCAAGCTGCGCTCTCGTCTCACCCCTTTTGCACCGGGTCAAAGGGCATTATAGAAGTGCGATTAATCTGCGTTAATTTTTTTAATCGCGTTCATTTTTCTGTGATTAATTAATCGAAATTAACACGTTAATTTGACAGCCGTAGTATTTATATGTGACTTTAATAATAACTATATAAAAAATAGTGTTGTTTTTTGCTGATGGTCTCGTTTGCTGTTTCAGGTCATTTATTATCATCAGAGGAAAAATTGGACTGTGTAATTAACATTTGAAAGTTCCTTGTAGGATAATTATTCAGGATCCTCTGTCAGCATTTATCCTCCACACAGTATGAATGACAATTAATTCATATCAATGAAATCCCAGCAGCCGTCCATTTGAGAAACTACACTTTCGTTGTACACTGTACAATGACAATAAAGGATTCTGATTATTCTGAGAAGTAAAATCTGGGTGCCATTAATATGAAGCTCTGCTTCATTAAACAATGTGCAAAGGACTCAAGTCTCCAGATTCTGTTGGATACATTGGATTACCAGAGTAAAAAGAATGACATGGCAAACACTGCTTGATGTAACCATTTACAATTAAATGCAGCAGAATCGGCCCGTGAAAATGTATGTATCTATGTATCCTACAGACAACAGTATTATTCCCCGCTGTGATTGGCTCAGCAGTTTCATTGCTATGGAGCCGGTGATGTGATTGGCTGACAGTGTATTTAGTCATCACCACCCCTCCCATCTGCATTCACATTCACCCAAACCCTTTTGCTGTTGGAAATGCTGAAAATTCAAATGAACCAAGAGATAGCCCAGAGGAGACGGAGACGCCCCAAAGAGTGCGCCAAAGTCCGGCCGCTTTGCACGACTAGTTGATTCAAGAGCGATTGGCCCTGGAGGTTTGAAAAAGAAAAGAGTGAATTGAGAAAGAAGTGAGCTTGCCAAATCTCTTGTCGGCTGCTTCTCACCTCAGCTCCAGGGTAGCGACTCCAGGCTAGTCACTGCTACTGTGGCATAACATTCCCAAAGGTCTTACCAAGCTGTCCGTGGTGACGTTTCATTGTGAGTAATGTAGGTTCCAGGGGATATCATATGTGGGAGAAGTATGAGCTGTATAAAAAGCAATATTTCAATATGTTAAATCGATTCTGACCATTAGGTTATTGAAAACTGGATACTGTTGTAGCAGTGTGATACTTAAAGCTATAGTGCGTAACTTCTGTTCCCCTCATGAGGAATTCTGAGTCATTACAACAACACTGTTGGTGCATCTACATGAGCTAAGCCTTTTGGTTATTGCATTTGGATTTTATACCTTCTGCTGTACATCCAGGGTTTTTTCTTAGAAGTAGAATCAACCACTGAAGTATTTCTTGGGCACTTCTGGGCGACACCAGCTTGTAAACGTTGCCATACTGAGAAATAATGACACTGGCACTAATAGGCTTGATAAACTTTGTGTCAATCCGTTGGCAATGGCTTGAATGTAACTGACATTCATTTATATGAAAAGGTTGCACATTATACCTTTTAACAGAGCACTCATTCCATTCATTTTAAAAGGTAAGATGTAAATGCCTTACAAAACTGCACTTTCTAAACTTTTCTTTTGTTTTTTTGTCCAAAAATTAGCCCAGGTGAAACATGTCTACAGACAATAACAAGCCTCAACAGACAAAGGTTATGCCATGACTTTGGTACAGCTTGTCAGTTGCTTTTGTTAATGGGAGAACTGCATATAGAAATGTTGTATGTCGCCTAGTTTTTTGTGCGTGAAATAAAAGTTAAATTATTTCCACCGTTTTTTATCCTCCGAGCAAAATCTTAGTCACGATAGCTGAGAAAAGTTTGTTTAAACCTTACAGCTCTGATGTTTACATACATTGTATTCACCATCTCTGTCACGGATGCAAACTGCCATATCAGCCTCCAATCAACAGTCAGTTGGGTACTGTCTTTGATAAGGCAGATCATTGGGAATTTCTGACAAAGGGGACTGAATGCAGGTCCTTAAAGAGACAATGGCCTGTGACAACAGTGCAGCGCTACACAAGATGTAACATGAGCCGTCACGCGGCCAGGAGCCAGGTCGTCTGCTAAATCCTCCTGAAAAACTAGTTCCTAGCTCATTGGGATGACACAGGCAGTATTTGCCTTATGCCCTCTGCATGTGCTCTTCCCAGGCAGCCTGATTATATAAGCTGTTATCCAATCGAAAGCCTGTCTGGACCGTGCAGTCCTCTGTGTGCCTGTTTGTTTGCATAGTATAAAGCTGGGAGCGGTACAAAAGGAAACTGAATATTTGGAAAAGCTTTATGTATACTAAAAAAGCCACGCAATGTGCCTTACCTGAATGCACTGACTGTATATACACCCGTATTATACATGATGAATAGTGGCCGTTATTGAGCAATTATTCTGAAAACCTCCAGTCACTACAACTGTATCCCATTCCAGAGGCCGTGTCCTAAGGATGCGGTCTACGCGGTCCTGTGCTGCCTAGCAACCCTGATTGCTGCCGACGGAAACAGCCTTGTCAACGGAGGAAAAAAGAAAAAGAAGCTGCCTACCAGACGAAAAGAAAAAAAGAAAGGAAGATAAAAAAAAATTAAGAAGCTGGAGCAACACGTTGCTGTTTTGTTATTTTTTGTTTTATTTTATGCCATTTCTGAAAAAAACGCAATGAATCTTGGGATATGTTGGGCCGCGAAGGATCCATCTGTTGCAGCCTTCAAAACCGTGAAACAAAGGCTGCATTTCTCGGCCGCATATGAAGGAGCCTTGCAAATGGAACAAGCTTTTGCCCGCCGCTATGACGCAATCGGTCTTCAAATGCAGCCTTCGTAGGCGGCGGCCTCTGGAATGGGATTCACTGTACGTGTGTCACAAAGACTTGATAAAGTGTGTCCTGTCCCGTACCTGTAAGGACAAACCAAACTGGGATGAAAGCCAATGAATGGGGAAAGAGGGAATGACAGGTTCCCACTCAGAGAGCAGAATGTCCAGCAAGAGGGAACACTCTGTCACACTTGAAAATTCTGAATGCCTTCCCACACATAGCTATGACACCCCCCCCCCCCATGTTTTCAAACAGACAAGGAGAGAGCTTTGTTACCACTGAGCAGCACAGTTCGGTTCGGCAGGGCACAGTTTCCCTAGATGTGGCTTGTGTTTCCACCGTCGACAGCACCCTTTCTTTGATTGTGTGGTTACTGCCACATGGCGATAGCCACGGTCAGAATGTATACACTCTATGGACTAGAGCTGTTGAACAGCGCTGGCCCAGGCAGCTAGGTAACTGTGGTGACATCATAGCAGTGGGACACAGTGTAACCCCTTGATTCATTCAATGAAGAGGAAAAATAGACAAAGAACTGGGGGCCAACATTTTTCTCTTAACAAAACACTCTTGCTGAGGTGAATACAGTCGGCTTTGTGTGTAGTTCCAGCCCAACAAAAAGGGTGACAAAAATACTATATGCTTAAATGGTTAAAGTCACTTTTCTGTCTGCAGTAACATCATATCTCACTAACAGTAAAGAGTACTTTATGTCATTAGCTGTGACAATACATACATAAAGGTAAAAACACACTGCACACTGACACGTGTCACGATTACATACAAAGACAATGTACAAGCGCGTTGACGTCTGAATCGGCATCAAGAGTCAGGCGTCTCGCGGCGAACGCAGGAGTTGGAAATATTGAACTTTTCAGCGTTGACGCGTGTGAATGTGTTTTTTTACATGTGTTTAGCTGTTGCTTGTACTTTAGCCAAGGTAGCGCCAGTTTGCATAGTGAAACTCACCCAGCTGTGTGTTGTTCTGGAGCATAATATGAACCCAAACTTCAAAGCAGTGTCCGTGTGGAATTCCAATATAGTACAGCGAAGCACCGGTGTTGTCCTCCGACAGACCGCGCACTTTCACCTCCAGGTAGGCTGATGTCTGCTTTTATTTTTGCCGCTGAGCACACACTGCTGTTGTTAATGTGTTTAGTATGTTGCTGAATTGCTGTTAATTTGGGTGTATTTGCGAGTGGGGTGCGTCTTCATGCTGTTTTAATGCTATTTGTGCCATGACTGCCGCTGGTTACACAGTGTACCTACATATGTCTTTTGGCACAGTTGGACCATGTTGTGGTTGTTGTACCATCAGTGTTGTTGTGCCGGGTCTGATATTAGACACGGCGTCAGCGTCGGCAAATAAGATCTGAAGATATGATCAAGCGGCGAGTCACTGGCGTTACGGGCGCCAACTGACGCGGGAGTCGAGTGCAGTGTGTTCGCACCTTTAAGGTGCGAACACACTGCACTCCGCCGCACGGCGAGTTTACATACAAAGTATCAATGTAATTCACGCGGCCGGCGGCGAGCATTGACCGCGGCCACCGCAGGAGTTGAAGGTATTGATCTTTTTGCCACCGGCCGCACCGCGATGGCCAATCAGTGTTGAGTTCCTCCCGACGTCACTCGCTTCGGGACGATGGACAGAGGAGTTTAAGATAGATGAAAACATAATAGTCACAGTTTGCAGGATCCCGGTGCTATCCCAGGCGGCGGACCCAATATGACCCAATATGATCACGCGGCGCGGAACCTGCGATTCACGCGGCCAGCTACCGCGCCGCGGGGTGTGGTGTGTTCGTAACATTAGAGTAAGGCAAGGCAAGTTTATTTATATAGCACAATTTAGACACAAGGCCATTCAAAGTGCTTTACAGGGGCAAGATTAAAATACACAATACACATTAGAAAAGCGAATGAATAAAACATTTAAAAGCGAATGAATAGAAATAGAACATTTAAATTAAATAAAACTGACAGGTTAAAATGGAAAAAGAAAAGTCTTCAGACTTGATTTAAAAGAGCCGAGAGTTGCAGCAGACCTCAAGTTCTCTGGGAGTTTGTTCCATAGATTTGGTGCATAAAAACTAAAAACTGTTAGACTAAGAATATGTACCAGATTTCCCACGCTGCATACTTTTACTCAGGACATGGGAGCTTCAGCCTCAGTAGTACTGACTTCGTTACAGTCAGTCACAAATTAAATTATACAAATTGGAATTAAGTGTAATAAACATTTAATTTTTTGTATTTTCTTTAAACTCATGGATGGTATTGTGTCTCAGGGCGCTTTGGATCATTGAAATCAATCTCAGACACCTGTGATAATCAGTTTGCTATGTAAGTGTTACAGTGACAACAGGCAAGCAGGACCCAAATGAAGAAAGTTTTAAGTGAGGGTAATGTATTGTCCAAAAAACACAAACTCCAGAAACGCAAAAAGGCACATGGAACACAGGAACATACAGGGACAGACTCACCAACAGGTACAATGAAACACTGGGAGTCACACACACACACACACACGCACGCACGCATAGGGTAGTGGATAGGGATAGGATAGGGTAGACAACGAGGGACAGGTGAAACACTTTAGGGAAGGGAGCAGTAATCAAACAGGAGGGAAACTTGACAGGACATGGGGAGGAACAAGACAGACATACCAAAATAAAACAGAAAACACCAAAACAAGACATGACAAAGACAGACCATGACAGTACCCCCCCGCCCCCCAAAAGGTAGACTTCCAGGCGACCACATACTGGAAGAAAAAAAAAGTCAAACCCAAACAGGGTCGGTGGAGGGGAGCCAGGAGGAGGGAAACAAAAAAAACATGGCCTGGGGCAGAGCACGAGAGTGACCGGCTGGTCAGGGAACAGGAGTGGGGCAGAATGGAGGGGTGTCAGGCGGGCAGCCAGAAACATGCCCCAGGGCATAAACGGGAGCCTCAGGCAGACAGCCTGGGGGGCAAGCAGGGGCACGGCAGGGAGCTTCAGGGGGACGGCCTGGGGGGCAAGCAGGGCCAGAGTGGAGGTGAAACCCTTCAGAAGGTCGGCAGCAGCGAAGACCCCCAGACCGCCGGCAGCGGTGGAGACGAACCCGCTCAGGAGGCAGACAAAGGCGGAACCCCCCAGGAGGCCAGCAGCCACGGTGATAAGGGCGGACCCCCTGGGGCAGGAGCGAAGGGCGGACCCCCTCGGGCAGGAGCGAAGGGCGGACCCCCTCGGGCAGTAGCTGGCAGCTAGCATGCTGTGGCTGGTAGCTACCATGCTCGGGTTGGTAGCTAGCATACTGGTTGCAGGCAGCCGGGGGCTGGAGCTCGCTGCTGGCGACCGGGGGCTGAAGCTGGAGCTTGCTGCTGGAGGCCAGGGCCTGGAGCTTGCTGCTGGTAGCTGGGGTCTGGGAGCAGAGGCTGGAAGCCGGAGACAGGGGGCTGCAGCTGGAAGCAGGGTACCAGGATCAGAGGCTTGAAGCTGGGGACCGGGGGCAGAGGCTTGAAGCTGAGGACCGGGGTCAGAGGCTTGATGGTGGGGACAGGGGGCAGAGGCTTGAAGCTAAGGACCGGGGTCAGAGTCTTGATGCTGGGGACAGGGGGCAGAGGCTTGAAGCTGGGGACAGAGGCTTGGGATTGTGCTGGCAGCTGGGAGACCAAAACTCGGGAGGGTATAAAAAGTTATTTGCCCACTACGGTAGGGACTCCCTGAGCCAAGGCTGTAATTCTACAGCTCAACGTGCCAGAGTCAAGGCTGCCTCTCGGTGGTCGAGTGTGGGGCCCCTCTCCTAGGCTTTCTTGAGGCAAGAAGTTCCCTCCTCAAGTTCCACCTCAAAAAAGCTGTCTGCTGGGTCCATTTCAGGTCCAAGCATTCTGTTACGGTGACGACAGGCAGACAGGCAAGCAGGACCCACATGCAGAAAGTTTCAAGTGAGGGTAATTTATTGTCAAAAAAAACACAAAAACTCCAGAAACACAAAAAGGCACAAAAGCAAGGCACATGGAACACAGGGACAGACTCACCAACAGGTACAATGCAAAGACACAGAACAATGACACACAGGGAGTTAATACACACACACAAGACAGGGAGACAACGAGGGACAGGTGTATCACATTAGGGGAGGGAGCAGTAATCACACAGGAGGGAAACTTGACAGGACATGGGGAGGAACAAGACAGACATACCAAAATAAAACAGGAAACATGGGGAACCACCAAAACAAGACAAAGACAGACCATGACAGTAAGCCCAATCAAAGGAAATCTACTTAACAAGGACGATCCACATGATTAAGCAGGCCACAGGTTTCAAGCAATATGGGAAAGAAAAAGGATCTCTCTGCTGCCTAAAAGCATCAAATAGTGCAATGCCTTGGACAAGGTATGAAAACATTTCACGAAAACTTAAGTGTGATCATCGTACTGTGAAGAGATTTGTGGCTGATTCAGAGCACAGACAGGTTCGTTCAGATAAAGGTAATATGAGGAAGGTTTCTGCCAGACAAATTCATCGGAATAGGAGAGCAGCTGCTAAAATGCCATCACAAAGCAGCAGACAGGTATTTGAAGCTTCTGGTGCCTCTGGAGTCCCGCGAACCTCAAGGTGTAGGATCCAGAAGTTTGCAGTTGTGCATAAACCTAACATCAATGAGGTTGGGAGGCAGTTCACATCAAAACAGCAGCTATGGGAGGCTAGTCCTGCAAAGATATTCAAGCAGAATCTCTCCAAGAACTCACAAGTTCAATGGATGCAAGAATTGTGAAGGTGATATCAAAGAAGGGGTCCTATGTTAACATGTAACTTGGCCTGTTAAGATGGTTTTGATTGAAATAGCTTTTGATTTCACTAAATATGACCTCCTAATGCTGCAAATTCAACAAATGACCATTTTTAGTTGTTTACAACCTATAAAATGTTTTGAAACTCTGTTGTGTTGATTTGGAACAGTGCAGTTGAACAAAATACTTTTATTATTGGGAGGCTTGTTCAATAAATTCGAAATATACTCCAACGGTTGATGACTTGAAAATTATACTGACTGTGATTTGCATCGACTATTTAGGAAAATCTGGGAAAATCTCATTTGCCTTGTAATTTGGAATGCAGTGTATATACAGTGTGAGAATAAATCTTAATTTTGTACTCTTGTGCTTTTTAAACTTATACACTTTTGTATGTTTAATAACTTCACATTCATTCACCATTTTTCAGTGCACATAACAACACTGTATATACAGAGGCAGGCAGTTTCAGTAGATACTTTGCCCAAGGTCAGGGGATAACTATTTGTGTGGGATGTGCCTGCACATGACAACCGGCCTAGCAACGACCCCGCATAGTCAACCAATCAGAAATAATGTATTTGTTTCCATATAACACTTTGTCCCACCATTTTATCTTCAGTCTTACTGGGGACGTTTTTTGAGAACCAGTAAGCTCCATGTAGGCCTACATGTTTCTGCTCACTCAATTTAGATAATAAACCTTTAAGCTTTGAAATAAATCTTCTACTTGTTTTTTCTTCTTCAACTCTGGTTAAAAGAACATGAAATATTTTCCTAACAACAGTCTATGGTTTGTATAAGACATGGTCCTAGGTCCAACATTTTAAACATTGATGAAAAGGTCTTTCTGCACACTGTAAGCTGCTGTGTCTGAAGTTCCAGATTTTCCACGTACAATCAAACACAGCAGGCATGCCTGGACGAGTGTCACTGTGCCGACAATGTAGCAATACAGAATATCTCTGTCTTTCCTATCATAACTTCTGGGCCACATTGTGGGATCAGAACACAGAGAAATCATTCTTCAGGTAAGAACCAAAGTACTTACTTCATACAGTCAATAATGTTTGGTTTTCAGAGAATATCAGATCATAATATGATACTGATGGTACGAAAGCTAACAAAAAAACGCCTAGTACACCACAACAAAACAGAAAATCTAATTCTAACAACTGCAATTCCCAAGTCAAAAGTTGGTGACTTCGAGCATGACTTGAGTGAAATTAATTGGGAAAAGGTAACTAAAGAGCCAGATCTAAACCACAGTGCCAACAACTTTGTCTCAACCCTTTGTGATCTAATTGATAAATACACACAAACCTGGAAAAGCAGACCCAAGAAATTATCTCTTCCATGGGTCAACAGTGATATCATTCAGATCATTAAAAAGCGAGATCTTGCTCTTAAAAGGTCTTTAATAACAAAAAACAATACTGACCACCTTATCTTCACAGGCCTGAGGAACAAATTAGTGTCTGAATTACGAAAGGCCAAGACCAATTACTTCTCTAAACTCATTGAAGAGGCCAATGGTAATAGTTCAAAACTGTGGCAACATATAAATTAACCACTCAAGCAAGCATAAGCACCCCAAAATAACCGGTCTGAAAGTAGGTGATACTTTTATCCATAGCAATGAGTCCATTGCAAATGTTTTGAATAGCTTTTTTATTGAGTCTTTACAAGAGCTGGCAAGTCATTTTAAAGCTACAGAGTCATCTACTGAAGAACTTGACAATGCTCAGTCTGACTCCTTTTATATTAAATTGGTATCTCATGATAAAGTTAAAAAGGTGATCACAAACATGAGTAACTCTATGTGCTTCTCCATCCGTAATAGACCTGTCACCGATGTTTTTGAGGTACGGATCAAAAATTAATTAATTGAATCAGTAAATGAAGTAAAATATCTGGGCATCATTCTGGATAAGAATTTAAAATTTGTTACGCAGGTTAAGTATGTTGCAAAGAAGGTCAAACTAAATCTGAACTGTTTCCGTTTCATAAGAAGGGACTTGTCATGTCAAACGACCAAATTATTTATGCACGCTATGATTTTTTCTCATTTGTCATACTGTATCACATCATGGTCACAAACTTCTTCTACAACATTAAAACCTATCTTTTCAATATACAAACAGACAATAAAAGTCATGGACCGGAAACCCATGAGATGGCATCACTGTGGCATTCTAAAAAAAACACAACCTTTTCACCTTTGATAACTTTATTAATTTGAGTAATCTTAAATTATTTTTCAAGTGTGTAAATAACCATGTGTCACCACTGTTGTCTGAATTGGCCATCAGACGTCAGAGCTCTCGTCGGGCAAATACACAAGCCTCCATCAATGGTGATTGTCTTGTTCCAATGCACAAGACATCTTCCGGTCACTCTGTTTTCTCTGCAAAGGGGGCAAAATTGTGGAAACTTTTGCCCACTAGTCTAAAACTAGAGACTAATAGCAGCACTTTTAAAAGAGAACTTAAACAACGGCTCAAATCAAATCAACAGTGCTCACACAAATAATTTACAACTGGTGTATTGTTTGATCATCCTGTCTTTGTTTTACTCAACGTATCCTATATATTTGACTTATTATATTGCTGCTCTGTACTCCATTGTATACTGAATTTTTACTCTTTTAATTGTCAGTTTTTATCAGTATTTTGATCCTGTTTTTGTTTTGACTTGTTTATTTTGTTGTTTTTAAAAGCCTCCTGTGGACAGGTGTTGTAAACTAGCATTTATGCTAATACACTGAAAACATTGCATCTGGTTCGTCCAATGTCATTGTCATGTCCATACACAAATAAAATCAAATCAATCAATCAATCTGTTCCGGAAGCGACTGCAATTACATTTTACCGCACACTAGAAACTACAACGTAGCTCAAATGGAGCGGATTACAGCTTTAAGCATTATGTTATTACTTCAAGTTCAGTCAAAAGTCATTGTGAAATTAACTGCAACACTGACCCTGCCTCCATTTAATACGGGAACAATAATGTAAGAGTGCAGAAGACACGGCCCCAAAATCAATATTAACAACGGTATTCATGAGGGATTGACTGAGCTTAATCAAGACATCAAACAAGGGAGGTTTTTCCTGTTTGTATGTCTCGCACTGTCACTCACTGTTCATCATTAGAGAGGCCGAGTCTAGTATAGTCTCTCTATTCCACTTAAGAAATGAAGTATTAAATTAGCTCTAATATTTGTGTTATCAATACAAAAGAGGGCACACTGTGGTGCTCTGAGCTCCCACTTCACTCAACTTTATATCCAGCCCATGTAGGGCAGCTTTGTAGGACACACATAGGTTGCGTTCCGAATCTCATACTCTTTCTTTTTTCTATTCTACATACTACATCCTACGATAAAAAGAATCTAGTTAGGATGCAGTAGGCATACTATTGGGACATACTTTACTCTCTTATTTCATCATAACATTGCGCCTTGAGCTTGCCTCTTGCATTTATATCCGTCGCATCCCCGTTTGTTTTCATATGGAGGCTTCGTCGATGTTGTAGGGCATGAAGTAGGACATCCGGTTACTTCTAACCATCCTAAATCTGGCCATAAGAATCGGGACATCCTAAATCTTTTTTCTACATACTATATAGTAGAAAGTATGCGATTCGGAACGCAACCATATTCATTTTCAAAAATAATAGCCAATGCCAGCATACTGTATGCCTGTGGTTCTCAATTATCTTCTGTCATGCCCCCCCAGGGGACAGAAATGTTTTCGTCCCCCCCCGTAAATTGAAATACTATTGAGAACCTGCTAATATTTATTTATTTATCTGTACAAAACCACTGTATGAGTTTCTGGCACAAGCATTCTGCATACAATCACCTTATTATCAAATTAGATAACAAACATTAGCTGAGATAACTTCTGCAGCAAAAAAATTCAAAGTTCAGTTTATTAGCTCAATTTGTAACATTTAAATGAGACTGCTCAGTCTGTGTGAATCTCAGGACAGAGAAACAAGAGCAAATGATTCACTGAGATTATGTAAGGAATTTCCAACATATATGTTATAATTTTAAAAGAAGTTAGTACAAAGTTTGAGACAAGCATAAAAGCCACACAGGCCAGAATGACCTTAGCCCACAAACTGCAATAACAACAGCTTTTGTAGACACAGCAGAAAGATAGGAACACATTTGCAACATCTTGCTACAAATAGCCAGATCTGACACTAGATCTGTTACACACACACACACACATACGCACATGCACACTCTCACTCACACACTGGTAGACAAACGCACACAGACACACACACCCGACTTGGCTGATAAAAGGCCTAGTGCTTTGCCACTAAGCACGCTCTTTCGCCCGAGGAACAAGATGGCTAGGGTTTTCGGGGCCCCCCCTTTTCAAAGTTCGGTTGAGAGTAGGTTAATTCTGGTAAGATCTGAATGATTGTAATGTATAGGCAACATCTGTGTTGAGAGAAGGAGCTGTGTCTACTAGCTTGTAACCTTGATGTCAACCTTTAATAAAGTAACCCTGTTGAGACCTGATCCTCTGCTCTCCTCTCCCTTGCCTGGTGAAGTCTGTCCTCCTAGTATCAAATGTCGTGGAATCAACGGCCCACTCGGCCACGGTAATATCTCATTATTCCACCTCAGTTTGCATTTCATTCAAAACATTTTTAAACTGTAAACATAGTTAAGGTGGTGTTTTTTTTATTATTATAGGCCTTCTGTGATGTGATAACCAATGTGAGACACGTGGACATGTATGGGGCGCGCCCCACCATTTGAGAAGCACTGCCATATGCCAATGATAGGCTAGCATATGGTGAAAAAAAATGGATGGTCAATAGCAACACCACAAGGTTAGGTTACCTGTAGTCTGTATACTTTTCATATACACTATGCATACTCACTGTTACTATCAAATTATATGTCAACCAGGTCAATTGTTGATGTTTATGAATCCTGGTTGTGAAAGTGCATTTAGCATGTATGTTTATATTTAAATCAGCCTTTTCATCCCAAGTCCGGGGTATGTTTTGCTTTTTACATCCTTACTCTTGTGAAAATAGACTATTAAGTGAGTAGCCAAGCTCAGCTGAGTCCACCACAGCTACAGGGACTGAGGAACCAAACTAACTAGAGAGGCCAAGCCCAGGCTTTAGGCCCCGAGATGCTTTGCCGCGGACATACTTCTTGACGCACCTTTGTCCAATATTGATGAATGAAAGTCCGAGTCTTTCTTGCAGTTTAAAACAACTGTTTAGTTTATTTTTACTTTATTTAGCTACACGCTCTAAAACCAACATAAAAACATAGACCCAGACGTAACGTGGGTTGTGTGTTGTCAAAAACTGTTTCAATGTCCGGGTAGCAACTGTGGAACCAACAATTGGTTCCTACTTACAGAGGAGCGCTAATTGGCTCTTACACTAACTTAGCTCAGGAACTCAAACTTTCCTGTGCACATTTTCACTGATCTAATAAGCTGTGACAATTATGCAAATGTGTTATGGGCGTTTCACACGGAACACGTTTCTCGCCCCTGGCAATGCATTCTCAATGGAGAGGCGAGCAGGCAGAGAGAAGGCGCAGTGTTCTGTCAGACGGCATTACAAGCGCGCACACTCCTGTGGAACTGTCACTTCTGTGCTCGTTGAACGCATGCGCGCGCTTGTAGGAGCCATTGGAAAAGTTGAGAACTGTTTATCTTTTTGTTCGTGCCGGTTGAAAAATCACAATGGCGCTCCTGTCACTTCACACGGGGAGCGCAAAATGAAGCCGTGGTGCCAGGCGACAACGCGAGCGGAATGACGCCTATCGTGTGAAACGGCCTTTAAACAGTGTTTGGTGTGATAAAACCTGATGAAGCATGATAAAACCACAGAGGCGGTGTTTTTTGCCTTTAAATACTGTTGCACTACACATGTTGTAATGAATGGATAGAAAGGAAACATGCAGAGGTGTTAGAGAAGGTTAATCATGTCTGTTTTGAAACATCAGTGCTTGCTTAGTGTGTGTAAGGTACTGTACCCAAGTTGCAGCAGCCTCAATGTTAATGTTCTGACCAATCAATAACGTTCAACGGTGCAAACTGTGCACTGATACCAGGCCATAGCAAACTACTACTGCAATGAACAGGGACATATTAAAATTGTGATTCTTAATGTCAAAACGTATTAAGGCTCCTGGGTTGCAGAAATGGTTTTAGTGGTGGAAATTTGGCTACATAGTCGAAAGGAGACCTGCAAAGGTTGAATTTTTTCGACCGTTTTTTTGCCAGGGAATGAAAAACCTAATGACAAACAATGACGTGAATAACAACAAATGGACAAACAAAACCTTTTCTTCAGAGGTTGGTTCAGCTGCTTGAATGTTGCACCAATAAGCACTGACTAAAACCTGATTAAAACTAATATATTCTTTGGTCAAAAGACTGAAACTTAAAAGGTGACGTAAGTGATTTATTTATGTTAATATAAGTGTTAAATCGCTCTATGTTCATAGACGTAACGGTGATGGAAACCTTTTTCAGTAACCTAAACATGCCTTCCCTTTCTCAAGACCTGAGACATAGCCTTGAGGCACCTATTACTCAGAAGGAAATTATTGCAGTAATAACATCTATGCAATCAGGCAAATCTCCTGGTCCAGACGGACTTCCATCTGACTTTTTCAAGAAATTTTCAGCCGAATTGTCGCCTTTTTTATGTTCAGTATTCTCAGACTCATTTGACTCAGGTAAACTCCCGCCTTCGTTCTATCAGGCCTGTATTTCCCTGTTGTTAAAAAAGGATAAAGATCCTCTAGATTGTGCATCATACCGACCAATTTCACTATTAAATACAGATGTGAAGATACTTGCTAAAATTCTCGCCCACAGATTGGAGGATGTTCTCCCCTCTATCATATCCCCCGACCAAACTGGGTTTATAAAGGGACGCCAATCATTTTATAATATCCGCCGGCTAATGAACATTTTATATTCCCCCAGAAATATTGAATCAGAATGCCTCGCTTCTATGGATGCTGAAAAAGCATTTGATAGAGTAGAATGGAATTATTTGTTTTTCACCCTTGAAAAATTCGGTTTGGGTCCTGTTTTCACTTCTTGGGTTAAATTATTATATGCCTCAGTATTAACAAACCGTTACTCAAGTAGTTTTGATCTGCACCGTGGGACCCGGCAGGGTTGTCCTTTGAGCCCGCTCCTTTTTGCTATTGCAATCGAACCACTTGCGATTGCCATTCGTGGTAACAAACAGATTCAGGGGATATGGAGAGGAGAAATTGAACATAAGGTATTATTATACGCCGATGACTTACTTTTGTTTGTCGCCAAGCCAGCCACCTCTTTACCGGAGGCACTTTCTGTGTTGGAGGTCTTTAGTCAGTTTTATGGCTATAAACATAACTTGAGTAAGAGCGAACTCTTTCCGATTAATAAAGAAGCTCTAAAACTTGATTATACAGCTCTCCCACTCAAAGTGGTGACAGATCATCTGAGTTACCTTGGGGTATGTTATACCAGAAATTTTAAAAACCTATTTAAATCGAACTTCCTCAAATTATTGGATCAGGCGAAGCAAATATTATCGAAGTGGTCTCCTCTGGCTTTCTCTCTCTTAGGTAGAATAAATTCAAGTTCCTATATCTATTCCAAAGTTTCCCCATCTTTCTCCCCAAATCCTTTTTTCAGGCCCTTGACTCTTTAATGATAAATTATATTTGGAATGGTAAACACCCTCTGTTACGGAAAGCTTTTCTTCAAAGACCCAAACAAACAGGTGGAATGGCCCTCCCTAATTTCCAATACTATTACTGGGCTGCTAATATCCGTTCTTTAGTGTATTGGGTGCATTTTCACCTTGACGACTCAGCCCCAGTCTGGGTAACAATGGAGTCCAGCGCTATTAGCCCATTGTCTCTATCTGCCCTCTTAAGTGCCGCACTTCCACTCTCTTCTGCTATTCCCAACAGTAGTCCCGTGATTAAGCACTCCCTTCGAATCTGGACCCAATTTAGGAAGAATTTTGGAATGCAGAATTTTTCACTTTTCAGCCCAATCGCAGCTAATCATTTGTTTACTCCCTCGACGGTGGATGGTGCATTCAAGATCTGGCATAAAAAGGCTTAAAATGCATCGTGATCTATTCATTAATGATCTATTTGCTAGTTTTTCTCAATTGACAAAACATTTTGGTAACGAAAAGACAAATTTTTTCCGATTTCTGCAAATCAGGCATTTTACGCAGAAGTTAATTCCCCAATTCCCTTATAAACCGCCAGCCAATCATGTCGATTTGTTTCTTTCTGTTAACCCCACATTAAAAGGCTCAATTTCTGTGTTTTTCAACCTTATTTCGAAGTTGCATAGCCCCTCATTAGCAGCTATAAGAACCCTGTGGGAGCAGGACCTAGGTTCTGCCTTCACAGATCACATGTGGGATTCAGTCCTGGATCGGATACACTCTACCTCCATGTGCGCCCGACATGCTCTTGTGCAATTTAAAGTAGTACATCGTATCCACATATCTAAAACTAAATTAGCTCGTATGTTCCCCGATGTAGACCCGACCTGTGATAGCTGTAAGAGCGCATCACTCTTTCACATGTACTGGTTGTGTCCCACCTTGACTGAGTTCTGGACATCAGTTTTTCAAACAATTTCTGAAGTACTTCAGCATCAAATTGAGCCGAACTCTTTCACTGCAATCTTTGGCATTGCTCCAAATCTGCGCTTACCTAAAGTGAAGCTGAAGGTACTGGCCTTTACCTCATTACTTGCTCGTAGGGCTATCTTACTCAAGTGGAAAGATCCTGCTCCTCCTTCCCACTCACATTGGATTAGAGACATTATGGCATGTATGAATTTAGAGAAAATACGTTACACTACCCAGGGATCCGAGAATAAATTTGACAGAATTTGGCGCCCCTTCCTAAATTATTTAAAAAAAACAGCAATAACAATAGAAGAGTAGCTCCTCCTCCCCTCTTTAATTTGATTTAATTTTATTTCTTTATGTTTTGTTTTTTTTGTTTGTTTGTTTTTTTCGTGTTGATTGTTTGTTTCTGTTTCTTGTAGTGTGTATTTCGTGTGGTTGGGTGTGAGGGTGGGATGAGGGTGGGGTGTGTTCGGGGAAAAAAGTTGTACCCATTGTGCTGCAATTCCTTTGCAACTGGCATTTAATAAAAAAAACTTTGAAAGAAAAGAAGTGTTTAATGCTCAAAATCCCCCACCCAGACCCCCACTTATAATGTTTAATTAAAACATGACCTACGACTTTGCAATTTATGAATTAGTTTATTTGAATAAGATTTTTGATGTTTTATCACATTTTCCAATTGTCTTTTATTTCTGATTTATTATGAATAATATATAAACTTGCAGGACACTAGCAAAAAATATTGGGTGGGAGAGAGGACACGGTTTTGAGTCCCTCGGCCAAAAAATCTCACTCCAAGCTTTTGGTGAAACTTGGCAGCCCTGCAGAGGGCTGAATGCGCCTACAATGGTAAAAATCCTGACCAATGTCTGTTTTGATGGTTTTTATCATGTTTTATCACACTTATGGATCTGAGATGATGCTAGATAACTCGCTGCTTGAAGACCGCAGTGCATTAATGTGGTGACGTAGGGACGAGGGAGGGGACTGCTAACTGCAGTCTCCGACAGGAAGTTAGCTAAACTGACCATTCCGCTTACTGGACCTTTAAAACTAATATATTTTTTGGTCAAAAGACATCAGCAGTCCAGTGGTCAAAATGGAGAGAAAGTTCTTAAATCCTCTAGATGTATTCCTAGAAAAGTAGGAAGGGATAACTGTAGTTAGCGTGGCGAGTCTAGACTGATATTACAAGCTACACATTATTTTCTCTCCCACAGATCAGTCTGGCCTTTCTCCAATCTCTGTGGGGAGGAGCCTGGCACTGTTTGTTAGTGAAAGGCAGCCCCTGATTGGTTCAAGTAGTCACCAATCTAGCCTTCAGTCAGACCGCACCCTCCCCACTTCCCGTCCGTTAGTAAATGAAGCCCTGATCGGTTCATGTAGTCGCTGATGTCAACATGGATCGATGGATATCATTGTGAGATATGGCTGGTCTCACGAGGCTAGATTGACGGGTACAGGGACCAATCAGAAGCTATATGGGACAGACGTTAGGTCTGAACACGGGCTCCGATTGCGCTGGTGGTTTGTAGGCTTGTCACGCCAGGCTAAGTGGCTATGCTACTGAGGGACAGTAGCAAGTGAGCTTCTTTTAACCAGCCCTTACAAAGGGATCACTACTTTGGACTTCTAATCCAGCCTGGTGTGCACAGACAGGAATATGAATGCACTCCTTCTCCTTTAGTTGCTATTGGAAATGCAAAGCAGGCTGATCCTACACTTTGTAGTATCGATTCTGCTGGTGTATTTTCCAGAGAATTGGTTCTGACTGTGAGATGATTGTAGTGTTTTGTGTGTGTGTGTGTGTGTGTGTGTGTGTGTGTGTGTGTGTGTGTGTGTGTGTGTGTGTGTGTGTGTGTGTGTGTGTGTGTGTGCGTATTCATTTAGTCATGAGCTGCTAAAAGGAAGAGCAGCTTGTGTAATGAGAGTTGCACAGTGACGGATCAATATGGGATGAGACACATGCTGCAGCAGAATGAGGCTCCACTGACTCAGGCCACTTTTCAGAGCCTCTTCTTAATAGAGACCTCAAATCAGAGGAGATATTGTTTTTTCATGTCCCCGGCAATAATGTGTTAGTGTTCATTGTCTTCCATGTGAAATCGACAAAAGATAAGGATGAGCAGCAGCTGCCATCAAAAGGTATCAGTCAAGTGGAGCAGAGAGGCTAAAGAGAGAGAGGACAGTAGAATGAGGACAGTGAATATCGTCTCTCTCTAGTGTCTGTCAGTTCAGTCAGCTGTGATTTCCATATCAATATTTGAGTGACACTGAATAATTTAGAGGCGTGCAGTGACACAACGGGATGCAAGGCTGAGTGGCGTCGTGCCACCGCTCACATTGTTTGTCTGTGTGTGTGTGTGTGTGTGCGTGCATTTTGCTGGTTGCATTCAGAATATTTATTTGTTATTCAACTGTCAGAAATTGAAAAAAAAACAATCATGTTTGTGAAAGTCTGCATTGGTAGAATAGGTTTTGAGATGGGCTGCCAAAGAGCCATTATCTTCCATGAGAGCAGTTCAGACTAATAGCAACAGTTCAGCTGAAGGTACATTTAGGTTTAGGTAATATTCAAAACAAACATTCATAGTCTGACTGAGGACATCTGAACACAAATAATTTCCATAGTAGAGTTTGGTCCACATGAACTGCTGCAGACTGTAGTTCGAGTTTTGCACATGTAGCTCCAGTTGTGCCCAATGTGGTTTAGCAATCAAAAGAAATCTGAAATATACTGACCACATATAGAGTATGTATTAACTTAAATGTTGTTGTATACAGACTATTATTAAAGTGGCTACAAGGAACTTTTCAATATTTCTGAAAATTTTTCTATTTCTGTCTCATTTTTCCTCTGGTGTTCATCAATTACATGTAACAGCAAACAAGACCATCAGTGCAAAGAACGCTATTTGTATATAGTTTTTCTTTATGCCATTGTCATGGGTACGCTCACCCAGGAACAACAGCTGGGGTAGTAAAACACTACCACTTTTGTCCAAAGGGGGCGCTAGAATGAACACAAACTGATTGTTCCTCGGAGCACCTTTAACATTTAGTACCTTGACATGTATTACGTTGACATCACAACAAAAGCTGACTAAAGGAGGTGTAGGGGTTGAAGCATGTTGAATACAGGTCACTTGAGTTTAGTTTAATTTAGTCACGGAAGACTAAATTCAACTTTTGGATTAGCATGTATTGTATTGTAAAAAATATAGCCATGATATGTATACTATAGTATATTGCAGAGTATAATACAATTGTGTAGATCCATTTTATTCATGTATGATGTAAAACTGTATAGTATAATAGTATAGGAAGTTTGATGTATTATTGTGTTAAAGCATAATGCAACATATCAAAAGATAAAGCAGTACAGATCAACTTAGTTAACATGTAGTGTGTATAGTATGCATATTACGCATAGTATAGTACAGTCACACATAATGTAGTAGGGCACAGTGCAATGCCAGTACGTCTGCAGAATGGACTGGTAGTGGAGATAATGTGTGGGTTAGAGAGTCTGAGTGGCTGCTCTTTGCATTCCACTCAGCCACTGTTGACCCAGAGACTTTGCCCCTGTGTGTGTGAGTGATCGGCCGTTTATCAGCTCTGTATCTTGTGACTGGGGACGGCTGTCACTGCCTTCCTCCCTCTCAGTTGCCCTGGAGACTGTTGCTCCACTACAGGTACAAGGACAAAGGGGATGATGCACTAATCCACCCTGGCATGGTATGGCCACATAAGTACAATGTTTCTTATTGGATGCATGGGTATTGCCTAACATTAATATTTACATGATTTTCAAAAAGTCTTTTATTGTCAGTTCTGATATATGCAAGACATACATCAGAATCGAAATGGCGTTCATCTCTGACCCACAGTGCAGTTTGAACGATAAAATAAAAATATAGAGTTAAATATGATAAACAAGATAGACATAAACAATATTTACATAAGATAAATTATAAATACTAAGTTGTGCAAAGAATACTAAGTAGTGCAGTATTGCTATACTCCTGTCGCTAGATTTGTTTCCACCGGAAAATCGTCTAAAACCAAACATTTGGCTGAGATAGAAAAGCTGACATATTGGGGGGGGAAAGTGCTGACCGTAAAAATAAAGAAAGTCTGGGAAAAAGACTTAAACATTGGAATAGCTGACGATGTCTGGGAGGGAGCGCTAAACAGCATAATATCCTGCTCTATAAACTCAAGGCTTCAGTTAATTCAATTTAAGGTCACACTTAGATTGCACTATTCTAAGGTTAAACTGCATAACATTTTCCCAGATCTTTCGCCTTTATGTAACAGGTGTAAGATTGCTGAGGGTACACTTGCTCACCACTTTTGGGAATGTCCAAATCTTTACAACTTTTGGTGTCTTGTATTCTAATGTTTTAAATGTGTCTTTAACTCCTGATCCGGAAACCGCCCTGTTCGGACATTCCACAGCCCTGGAAAAATTGGACCACAATGCACGCATAACCATGGTGTATGGCATGATTATTGCCAAAAGATGCATCCTGAGGCTGTGGAAGTCGGACTTGGCCCCCCAGTTTGATACCTGAGGCCTGTTTCAGGTAGCTTGTTTTACATACTCTGAGTTTAATCCTGTGCTATAAGTTGGTCAACTCAGAGCGCAGGGTTGACGAGCAACTCTTGGTTTTCGGTTTCAGAACAGTGGATCAGCGTTGGGAAATCAACTGAGCGTGTTCACTCTGGGTTTTTCGCGTGCGTAAAAGCCATCGTCAATGGATCGCTGAAAACATGATTCACCATGGAAACAGAAGAAACAAATGCTTGATCCTCCCACTTCTCCACTTCTCAAAAAAGAAAAAAGAAATCTTTGCTCCTCCCACTAGAGTTAGAAATATTAACGAATGAGTTTATGGTAGCCTATGGAGAAGAATTAACGGGATATTGTCTCATAACTCTGATCTAATCTCCTCGGCAATTCAGAAAAAAACAGAGCAAACATTTTTTTGTCAAGAGAATAATTTCGCTTCCATATGAGAAGCCATAGTCTATTTTAAAAAGTTACGCATATCAGCAGTAAAGTATAAAGCTGGCGCGGCACAGCATTACTGACAGTGATTTATATTCGCTGACAGTTTCCATTGAAGAGCCTGTTTGATTTATTACCAGATCCATTTTCCTCACGTGATCACAGTTTAAATTATTATATCATTTTTATATTCATATTAGGCTATTTAACAAGGCTCGTCTGTGACTTTAGGATCACACAAGTGAACAGTAACGATCGCGTGCAGCCGCAGCGTTACATGAATCCACCTGACATAAATCTGTTCAGTGGCACAGACGTTAAAAAGCATACAATACAAATAGGTTTATTAATCTGAATGTAGAGCATGTCACGATGTGTAAAGTGGCCGCCTATATGAACGGCTGAGAACAAGGCTATACTGATCAGATAAATGATCGGTTAAACGTAAAATCATCAGGAAATGATAAAAACATCCCGATGGAGAGTTCTATGGAGTGATTTTGCTTCAAACTGTACAGGGAAGCGTGTGACAGTGACACTCTTTCTTCAGTCGGAGCTGCAGCGTAAAGTGAAAACAAACTCAGGGTAGGTCTAACCACCTCCCGAGCAGGTTAGACCCACGGCGTATGTTGCCGCAGTAACTGACCCTCGGTTGCGCTGAACCTGCTACCTGAAACGGAAAACCCAGAGTTTCCACTAACTCAGAGCAAACAAACTCTGGGTTGCCTCAAAACCAGCTACCTGAAACAGGCCTCTGGCTGAGGGAAATGGTGGGCATTCTACATGTGGAAAGGCTACGACATGAGCTGTCAGGCCACCCCCATAAATTCCCCGCTATATGGGGCCCAGTGCTGCGGCACTTAGGGAACCAAAAGGTGTGAGGTTTGCCCCAGTTTTGTTTTAGTTTTAGCTTTGTTTTGTTTCTTGTGTATTTATAGCTGATTTTTTTAATCATTTTGTCTTAGTTATTTATTTCACTTTTTTTCTGTATTCCTTGTCTGTTTATGTGAGGGAGGGGGAGGGGAGAGGGGGTTGTGTATGTATTGTATGTGTTTACTTATTCTGTTTCTGTTGTCCATATGTATAAAACCATAAAACCACTAAAATAAAAAACAAAACAAAAAGTGCTGACCCGCTAGGTGCAGCTTCACACTGCCAATGGCTGTTGAATGGTTTTAAAACTTCCTTTCATGGTCAGTTTTCAGACAGTAGCAATGTGGGTAAGAATACTGCTGATGGATTTTTACATCTGTATACTGATGATTAAATTGTTTATTGCCATGAAAACACTTTTGCCTCTTTTGGTCTTTGAACATCTGCATGCCACGTTCGATGCTATTCAGACATACTTGTCCCATCTCAAACTGGTGTTAAATGCTGACAGAACAAAGGGTATGCTGCTTTCAAGTGTGGTGTTGCCTCATAGATATACCTATTAATTTTAATTGTTAAAAATCTTTCATCTATTGTACACCTGTTAAAGAAATTTAAATTTAAACCAGGGTTCTTCTTTCAAAACCGATTGTGTTTTTCCTTTAATGCCAGAAAAAGGCTTGTTGCTGCCACCTTCTTACCCCTCATGGTCCATGGTGACATTGTTTTTACGTATGAATGCCTCTGCTAGCTCTCTGCAGATGTTGGACCATGTCCAAGGTTGTAAACGCCTCACTCATCATTGCACTCTGTACTATGGTCTATACTGTTCAATTGGTCATCATTATCCATAGTAGGGCTGTCCCCGACTAAGAATTGACCTAGTCGAATCTGTTTGGCTCAGTCCTGCCTACAGGCAACTGATTGTCAAATCATGTTTTTGTTTTCCTTCTCATTGATCCATATTCTCATTTGCAAGACTACACTGGCAAATGTTTAACGCACAATGAATACATGTTATCAGTTGAAAAGCCGATGTGTGCTGGCTGTGCCATTGTTTCCCATGGAGAGGGTTTCAGATCCTGAGTAACCCCAGGATTCTACTTGTTTTGTGATGGCTTAGCTGAAGTTTTGTTCCCTGATCTTGCGACTCCAGCTGTGGGCGATGCTGGCCGTCCTCCAAACTGACAAACCAAGCCACTGGAAGGTGTTGACGGACGATAGACCATGGCACAGCACTGGCAGAAAGCTGGATACGCCAGACCCAGGAGTTACCGAGGTTATTACAGAACTATGTGCCCCGCTGATTATGACACAAGATAATACGATGTATGTTGTGGTAAAACATTATAGGTTCTAAACATCCTTGGTGTGGCACACAGCATGGATCAACCCTTACCTCGGCTTTAAACCTTTGATGACGAACCTGAGCTCCGCTGTGCCATTGGCTGTGCCCTACACGGAGGTGAGCTTGCGCGACATGCTTATGTGAAGACCGCTTAAGGAGATTGATTAAAAGCTTTTTATTCATTTATTGTGAGTAAGATGATGATGATCCCTGTTTCTTAACCACATTTTTGTGACTATTCAACAGTGAGATTGGCATTAGACTTTTACACTTTTATAAACTCAACTCCATCCTTTTTTTTGCTGCCAACATATTTATCCATTTACATTTCACGCAAGCACTGCAATCAAGTCAATGCTGTCAGGCCTCTCTAACCTTCACATTATTCTCTGCTCCTTCAACCTGGAACACACTGCAGAATGATCTAAAGCTGTCCAGATTGATTCCATACCTAGGGGATTTTACAGGGTTGCCGCGGATCTTGAAAAGCATTAAAAGTCATTAAATTTAAGTTTCAATATTCAAGGCCTTAAATGTCTTAAAAAGTCTGGAATTATTGGGTGGGCGGCATTAAATTTAATTTAATTTAAATTAATGAGCTCGCCTTATTTGTTTCATTCTAGTTTTCTAGTTTAATTGTTAGATTTCTATGTTTTTATTTTATCGGTGTTTTATAGCCTATACTTCAAAGATATCCGGCAAGTCCGACACATACGCTAGAGGAAGTACGGCCGTGTGAGGCTGAGTACCGCATTTAAAACGTAGAAGAAGAATGTGTGTTCCCTGCTTTCGAATTTGAAGTCGGCCGCGGTAGAGCAAAAAAGGAGAGAACGTCCCAGCGAAATGCATGCCCAGCTATTATATATTCGGTGAGAGGTGGAGGGAGGACGACTGGCTGGCTTTTTTCACCCCGCGACCACACACTGCCGCTGCTTGTAAGTGCGCAACCACCCGTCCGCTGATATAGGTAGGCTACTGTCGCAAATCACACAACACGTTGATTGTGTTTAGTAAACAATGTTTATGTATCTATATTTATAAATAGCTGCTCATCAGACGTTCATTCAGCTCATTCAGGTCGCGTTGACTTGGCGTGAGCTCATGGAGTGAGACGCGGGTCTCTATCTCACTGCTTGTCTCTCTTTCTGTCACTTTCTTTCTCTCCACACTGCACTCCCTTTCTGACAGCTAGATAAAAACTATTGCCGATCCTCCCATCAATCGCAGATAGTAGCCTACGTTTCCTTTGCCAATCGGTACAACTCGCCTGCAACAATACTGTATGAAGAACAAATTACTTTGCGCAAATTACCGCAGGTCTCGTGAGCATGGATGTAAATCTACAGTTGGCCAACATACGATTTTGAAATTGCAAAAACCTCCCTTGACCTGTGGAACCAATTTTTAAATAGTTTCTGCCATAAGTTCTGAAAAATAAAGTTAATGGACTAAGTTTGTGATTTATTGAATAAGGAATTAAAATATGAAGAACATTCGGATTATTCTTCCCCCAAAATATCCCATTTTTAATTTAGCTTAATTAAAATATTGTATGCTGCACCTAACACATATTTTCTAAATTGATTAAACTGTTCTTGTTACTCGATTAATCAGTAGACTAAATGTAAACCAATTGATACAGTTCTGTAATTGGTTGAAAAGGTGGTAATGATTGGTTTTCAGGTTGCCTTTACAGTGATCTCTTACAATGTGTGCAAATTTTTTAGGCAAGTTGTATTTTTGAGGATTAATTTTATTATTGAACAACTACAGTGCTCTCGGTCAATCCAAAATGTTAAAGAACCTAAACCTGAATGTTTACGAAAGTAAAGGTGAGATTTTGTCTTTCTTACAAGAATATGTATATATGTTTTGCTATTATTAGGCAGCTATTAATATGCCGAATTATTCTGCAACTAAATAAAAAAACGAAAATGTTCCCATCTCACTTGTTTATTTTCATCTGTTACAGTGAGAATAATAAAACAACTCAACATTTACAAATAAACATTTCCGACATATAAAAAAAATAATAATCAGTGACCAATATAGCAATAAATCAGTGACCAATATAGCCACCCTTCTTTTCAATAACTGTCACAAGCCTTCCATTCATGGAGTCTGTCAGTTTCTTGATCTGTTGACGATCAACTTTTTGTGCAGCAGCAACCACAGCCTCCCAGACACTGTTCCGAGAGGTGTACTGATTTCCTTCACTGTAAATATCCCGTTTAAGCAGGGCCCACAGGTTCTCAATAGGGTTTAGGTCAGGTGAGGAAGGGGGTCATGTCATTATTTTTTCATCCTTAAGGCCTTTACTGGCTAGCCATGCAATTGAGTACTTCGATGCATGTGATGGAGCATTGTCCTGCATACAAATCATGGTCTTCTTGAAAGATGCAGACCTTTTACTGTACCACTGAAGAAAGTATCTTCTAGAAACTGGCAGTAGGTTTGGGAGTGGATTTTGAGGCCATCTTCAACCCGAAAAGGTCCAACTAGCTCATCTTTAAAGATACTAATAGTTCCCTCAAAAGATCAGCTAGTTGGACCTTTTCGTTTTTTATTTTCTGTAATTAGACAGCAGTTGTTAGCTAAAGTGCATTGAATATTTGGTAGTCAGATTTAATGCAACCCTTTACGATGTATAGTGTAGTTTGTCGATTTCTGTTACCGCGGTATTGGTATTATTTTTTCATTTTAGAGGTCTTAAAAAGGTCTTAAATGTCTTTAAATTTGAACTTTAAAAATGTGCAGATACCATGTTTTAAACAAATTCTAAGGGTGGTGGGGAAAAGTATCTTTTCAAACATACTATTTTAAGTCTTCCTGTACTTGGCACTTTCACTTATATTTTGTGTGTATGTACTGGTAAATCCATCGTCTGTTTGATGGTTGTTTTGTTGGATTGTTACAAACAGGTCTTCACTGGAAAATGAGCGTTCTCCAGAATCGCTGACTCCACCTTCAAATGCAATAGAAAATGCCCAACTAGTACATATCCAGCTACACATCAAGCACTTTCTAATACACAGCCTTTGGGGACTTTATTCTGGCTCCACAAACATGATGGGGACCGATATGACTGCCCCTATCTCCCCTTTGATTTCTTTCTCCCTCCATTTCTCTTCCCATTTGTCTTGTGCTCTCAGCCTCCCCAGGCAGCCGTTTGGAAGCATGTAGCCAGGCTCATTGTTTCGATGCACCAACTATTTCCTTCTGCTTTATAGCCTCTGGATATATGAACCAGGCTCCATTTGGCACAGGCACACACACACACACACACACACACACACACACACACACACACACACACACACACACACACACACACACACACACACACACACACACACACACACACAGGAAACCAGAGATAGAGAAAACGGGTAGGGGAGAGAGGAAAGACAGACAAATGATTTGGGGCCATGTTTCCAATCTAATCCTCTGTTTGTCTTCCAGGATCTCTACTCTTAAAAGGCTCGACATCAAATTCAATAAGAAGATCTTCGGCTGGCATACCACGCAGCTCATTGGCTTTCAATCCCTGTGCTCTGTGCTCGCTTTCTCTCTCTCTCTCTGCTTCCTCCCATCTCTGTGCACATTCCTACTGCTCAATACTGTTGGTCTTTTTTGGAGGTCACAATGGTGAGTGCCCTACTCTGATCTGATTTAAAAGGGCAGCCGTGACCTGGGTCCATCATGATAAAAAGCTAACCATAAAAAATTATTATCTCCGCTCATGATATCACCTCTGAGGTTTAGAAGTCTGGGGCCATATTCGCAAAACATTTTATCTTAGTGCTAAGGAGCACTAAAAGTTCTCAGCTAAGAGTTATTTCTTAAAACCTATTCACAAAGCTGATAAGACAAACTTTTACGAAGGAATGGGAGGAACTCCTAAACTAAGACTTGAGGGTGGGGTTGACCCTGTTGCTATGGATGATGTCATGTTCATGCCTTCTATGGCCACAGTGTGATTTTATGTGTGTTGCTTTATTAAAGTAGAGTTTTTAAATACATTTAATGATAAGTGACACTGATTTACCTAGAGACCAAAAATAAACTGCATGGTTTCCCACACATTTGTTCACTTTTAGCCTACGATAGCGCCACATAGGCCTATTAATTTTCAATGTCACAATGATTGGAATTGGATAACATATCATCATTGAAATGCTGCACGCCCTCCGCTCTCACTGTATTTCTCTCAACGGCGGACTATGCAGCAAAAGTCAAACAGCGACAAACCAGGAAATTCACCATTTAGAAACAACAGTCGGCGAAATGGTAAAGTGCATGTGGAAGGAAACCACAGTAGCGGACCTTTAGGTAGGAAATTAAACCCAAACGTGACACTAACAGTAACTTTCAGTGCATTGTCAATTGATAGCAACTGCAGGAAAAGGACCGTAATAAATACATTTTTCTTTTATACATATATTAAATTTAAATGTGTCTATGCTTTCTGAATATAGCTCATTAAACCCTCACAGTTATTAAAGGTACCTTTCAGAAAGCTCACTATCATTAAATCTCTCCATAATGCCATCAGATGATTGTCTGATTTACTTTTAGGGGCCCTTTACACAGTGAAAACGTGACAGTTTTCCCGTTTTTGGTTTAAAAAAAAAACCTGTTCAGACGCAATTTATCGTCTGAACAGGTACACATGTTTTCAGAGGAAACGGGCCGAAATCGCTGTAGGCATTCCAAGCCAATAGTCAGCGGTGACACTTAGCCTATAGTAGATAGCTCTTCCAGTACAATTTGATGCATAAAACCATACTGTAACCGAAAATGAATGCCACTAACGTTCATAAAGCGGTTGGTGTAAGCTTGGGGTTACAAGTATTGTAAATGACAAGCTTTCTGTCCTCTCATTTCACCGCATTGAACTCATGAAAACAGAAGACATGCTGATAGTGAAGGGGCTTTGTGAGCGGCTATTTTCCTGTTAGGCGTACTTCAAAATAAAAGTCAACTCACGTGTGTCCAGTGAAATGCTATTAATGTTTAGCCAGTGAAATGCTTTTACTGTGAAGCCGTAGCCTTAATGCTCCTTTTGTTGAACAGTAACTTAACTGCTGCGCGCTGAACTATGGATAGTGTTTTTTTAATGTAGAGAGAGCCGTGTCCCTGGCATATAGAAGCTACGCACGTTTATTTTGCTAGAAAAACCAGCAGAGCACAAATCTTTCTCCAGACAAAGTGACGGGTGGTCTCAATAACTTACTAATTGCCAGACATGGGGGACTCGAGTCGCAAATTTGAGGACTTGAGACTTGCTTGACTAACACTGATAAAAGACTCGACTTGACTTTGACTTCGTCTTCATGACTTAGACTTGGGACAGATGACTCGAAATGACTTGAATTTTTAAAAGTTAGATTACGTTGGAAATTATGTTTTATTTTGAAACATGATCGGGTGATTTTACAGTGCAATGCACGCAGCGCGCTATTATTATTGTTTCATATGGTTATAATATGTAGCCCCATGTCAATGCCACGTTATGTGGCTTCTAGCCTACGACGTGAAACATAATTTTTACTGTATTTTTGCCAGGGTTGCCGCGGATCTTGAAAAGCATTAAAAGTCATTAAATTTAAGTTTCAATATTCAAGGCCTTAAATGTCTTAAAAAGTCTGGAATTATTGGGTGGGCGGCATTAAATTTAATCGGGGGCAGAATTAATGAGCTCGCCTTATTTGTTTCATTCTAGTTTTCTAGTTTAATTGTTAGATTTCTATGTTTTTATTTTATCGGTGTTTTATAGCCTATACTTCAAAGACATCCGGCAAGTCCGACACATACGCTAGAGGAAGTACGGCCGTGTGAGGCTGGGTACCGCATTTAAAACGTAGAAGAAGAATGTGTGTTCCCTGCTTTCGAATTTGAAGTCGGCCGCGGTAGAGCAAAAAAGGAGAGAACGTCCCAGCGAAATGCATGCCCAGCTATTATATATTCGGTGAGAGGTGGAGGGAGGACGACTGGCTGGCTTTTTTCACCCTGCGACCACACACTGCCGCTGCTTGTAAGTGCGCAACCACCCGTCCGCTGATATAGGTAGGCTACTGTCGCAAATCACACAACACGTTGATTGTGTTTAGTAAACAATGTTTATGTATCTATATTTATAAATAGCTGCTCATCAGACGTTCATTCAGCTCATTCAGGTCGCGTTGACTTGGCGTGAGCTCATGGAGTGAGACGCGGGTCTCTTTCTGTCACTTTCTTTCTCTCCACACTGCACTCCCTTTCTGACAGCTAGATAAAAACTATTGCCGATCCTCCCATCAATCGCAGATAGTAGCCTACGTTTCCTTTGCCAATCGGTACAACTCGCCTGCAACAATACTGTATGAAGAACAAATTACTTTGCGCAAATTACCGCAGGTCTCGTGAGCATGGATGTAAATCTACAGTTGGCCAACAAACGATTTTGAAATTGCAAAAACCTCCCTTGACCTGTGGAACCAATTTTTAAATAGTTTCTGCCATAAGTTCTGAAAAATAAAGTTAATGGACTAAGTTTGTGATTTATTGAATAAGGAATTAAAATATGAAGAACATTCGGATTATTCTTCCCCCAAAATATCCCATTTTTAATTTAGCTTAATTAAAATATTGTATGCTGCACCTAACACCAGGGGTGTAAAGTAGCGAATTACATTTAGTCGCGTTCCTGTAATTGAGTAGTTTTTTCGTGTACTTGTAATTTTTGAAGTGATTTTTAAAACCTATACTTTTACTTTTACTTTGAGTATGTTTATTGTGAAATATTGTACTTCGCTAAATTTTATATCACCTGCGTTACTGAGTAAAAAAATAGGGAAAGGAGAGAAAAGAAAAGAAATATCGCGGGAGGCTTTTATTTTTACGGCACAATACCGGAAACTAACACAGTGAATGATCGACAGGAGGAGAGAACACATTGCGACTACATGATAACAACAAACATTGCTTCCCTCTATCATTAAAATAAAATAATCCTAGTTAAACTATCATTGTACCGCACGTGAAGACGTAAAGGCTTTTAAATGCAGCAAACCTTTCATCCAGCCGTGTGATCGGCCCCTCCCTCACCTGATAGTTTAGCTTTCAGTTTAACAGTACAGAGTAGGATGGAGACGGTGCGCGTTGCCGGGAGCTTTGAAAAACTTCCAGAAGACGGCAGAAAGGCAGCGTTTGGTCGAGAAGAAAGGTAAAACTAATAGACTAAAATAGTGTGCAAGATATGTTACGCGCGGACACGCGAGTCAGATGACATAGGCTACGCGACCGTGAGAGAGAGAAAAAACGCATATGCGACCCAGCTGCACCTCAAAACATCACGACCAATTAGTTTACTCACTTTAAGTTGAATCCTAGTGGTCTATGACCAAGCAATAAAGGAATAAAAACACAGGAAGTTTAAAGCTCCTTGACTCTTGTCACCACAACAGTCATCAATTAAGAACACTGTAGCCTACACAATGCAACTTGCTTATCCAGCCAGCTCCATGAGATATAAATAAAATATGCCCTCACATTCCTGCTAGCAAAAGACGTGCCCTATCCACAACATTTGCAACGGTTTATTTAGATTTTGACACTTATTTAATTTAATTATTAAACATATGTTTTTCTTAGGCTATTTGTATTTTCCTTGTTTTCAGTTCAATTAGGATAGGCTAAGGCTATGTTTAAAGTGATGGTTTCAAATGTTAAATAAGTGCATGTTGCAGTTCTTAAATCAATGAATAATTGTCTATAATAATTGTGATTACACAATGTCAATCATGATTATGATTTGTCAAAATCGAGCAGCCTAACCTTGCAATGTCCATGGTTTAGATCAATTATACACAATTACATTATTAGAACTGCAGCTGCAGTCTGTTTAGGTCTGTAGACCGGTTAAATTCCCACATTAACAGACTATTTGCTCCATATTTGCTTATCTAAAGTATAATGACACAGTATACATCCATACATGTGTGGTGACATGATTTGTTTAATTTGTGCACTTTAATTTGTAAAAGTGTTGCATTAATTAAACAAAACTAGTTTGTCTATATATATATATATATAATGCCCTACACTGAAGAGACTCCTGCCCCCTCCCGCTGTTAAAAAGTAACTAGTAACTTGTACTTTAAGTACATTTTAAATCAGCTACTTTTTACTTTTACTTTAGTAGATTTTTAGACCAGTACTTTTACTTTTACTTAAGTAAAATTTCATCCAAGTAATCATACTTTTACTTGAGTAGAATATTTTTGTTGGTTGAAAAGGTGGTAATGATTGGTTTTCAGGTTGCCTTTACAGTGATCTCTTACACTGTGTGCAAATTGTTTAGGCAAGTTGTATTTTTGAGGATTAATTGTATTATTGAACAACTACAGTGCTCTCGGTCAATCCAAAATGTTAAAGAACCTAAACCTGAATGTTTACGAAAGTAAAGGTGAGATTTTGTCTTTCATACAAGAATATATATATATGTTTTGCTATTATTAGGCAGCTATTAATATGCAGAATTATTCTGCGACTAAATAAAAAAAACAAAAATGTTCCCATCTCTCTTGTTTATTTTCATCTGTTACAGTGAGAATAATAAAACAACTCAACATTTACAAATAAAAATGTCCGACATATAAAATAAAAAAAAATCAGTGACCAATATAGCCACCCTTCTTTTCAATAACTGTCACAAGCCTTCCGTTCATGGAGTCTGTCAGTTTCTTGATCTGTTGACGATCAACTTTTTGTGCAGCAGCACCCACAGCCTCCCAGACACTGTTCCGAGAGGTGTACTGATTTCCTTCACTGTAAATATCCCGTTTAAGCAGGGCCCACAGGTTCTCAATAGGGTTTAGGTCAGGTGAGGAAGGGGGTTATGTCATTATTTTTTCATCCTTAAGGCCTTTACTGGCTAGCCATGCAATTGAGTACTTCGATGCATGTGATGGAGCATTGTCCTGCATACAAATCATGGTCTTCTTGAAAGATGCAGACATTTTACTGTACCACTGAAGAAAGTATCTTCTAGAAACTGGCAGTAGGTTTGGGAGTGGATTTTGAGGCCAACTTCAACCTGAAAAGGTCCAACTAGCTCATCTTTAAAGATACTAATAGTTCCCTCAAAAGATCAGCTAGTTGGACCTTTTCGTTTTTTATTTTCTGTAATTAGACAGCAGTTGTTAGCTAAAGTGCATTGAATATTTGGTAGTCAGATTTAATGCAACCCTTTTACGGAGTATAGCGTAGTTTGTCGATTTCTGTTACCGCGGTATTGGTATTATTTTTTCATTTTAGAGGTCTTAAAAAGGTCTTAAATGTCTTTAAATTTGAACTTTAAAAATGTGCAGATACCATGATTTTTGCTGCTGGACGCCGCGTGAAGAATAGGCTCAAACTGAAACACAGCTGATTTAGCTGTGTATCAGCTGGGTGTCAGTTCGGCGCAGTTCAGCACCAAACTGACACGGGGATAGTATTGACGGTCCCGTTGGGAAGAACAATAAAAACACACACTTCATGCAAAGCGCAGCGTGAACCTGTTGGCACTGTAGGCTACGGGAGACACTCCTCTCCATCTGATCGCTGATCCGCACGCGTCATTATCAAATGTAATATTTTCGCTCGGGGCTCCCGGTCAAACCACAACTAATCTTCCTAACAATGGCGACTACAACACTTTCCCATAATGTGAAGCTGATGGCGATTTATTAAAAAAGAAAAGAAAGAAAAGGCGCAGTGCTTCTTGCAATTGGGTCGGATCGAGTCCAGCCAAATTCACACCACAAACGAACTGCAGCAGAGTGCGTTTCGAAGCGCATCGAGACCACCTCTTCAGCTGGGTCTCGGAGCGTTTGTTTGGTCCGTCCCCGGGTGCGATTGCTGTATTCACACCTGTCTGAAAGATGCGCACCGAAGGTGGAAGTGCACCTGAGTTCGTTTCAGCCGAACTAAACACAGCATGTGTGAATACACCCTAAGTGTCTGTTTTGTGTAAGTAGGCTATCTGTTACTATTTGCCTTGTTTTCTATGTTAAAAGTAAGCTACTTGAAAATTGAAAGTAGCCTAAATGTGGTTGAAAGAAAAGGAAATGTGCGGTGTTGATCATATGTGATAGATAAGGGGTCGCTATTGGATGCAGACATTATGAGATTCGGACCTTTGCTGTAAGAAAATGTTGTCAACTGGACCCATTTAAATTTTAGTTGAAGACCCCTCGGTCAGACCAAGAATAATTCAATTGTAGTTCAAGGATGATGTTGTCGATGACGGTATGAAGAAGAGAACTGTGAAATGCAGGTCTTTTAAATGTAGAAACTGGGTTAGATATGATTTTTGTATGACTTGACTTGTGACTTGCTTGATTCTCACCACAGTGACTTGGACTTGCTTGAGACTTGAAGGTTATGACTTGAGACTTGCACATTAGTGACTTACCCCCACCTCTGCTAATTGCTTAGATTAAATTGGCGAGTGTTATATTTGAGCCCTGCACGACACTCTCCGCTGATCACAGTGATGGTGCCGCAGAGACACCTTGCATGTTATGTTGTCTTCTAACTTTGTAACTCGTGTGGGTATTTTGACAGCAAATGTTATAGACTACGCACTACGCATACGTGAAGTGGAGCCGTGACGTCAGCGTTACCAGGGAAAATGGTTTCGGTGTTAACAAGAAACCAAAACCGTTGTGTTTTCCAAAAAATCCTCCCTGGGAGTTGATCTCAAAAACTTGCGGTTTCATGCCTGCGTTGGCTGTTTTCAAGTCAATGATATGGTGCATCCGCGAAAATATTCTCGCGTGTGCACCATTTCGTGTTGACGTATAAACAGCCCCTTAATGACTTAGGAGTCCTCTCGAGGACTCATAGAGTTTCATAGATTTAGGAGCTAGTTTTAGCGTTAAAATGCTTTGTGAATTACACTTATCTTAAAAAATTCAGAGTTAAAAAATTTGGAGTGAAATGCCCTTATTTTTTAGCCTGGTCCAACCAGACCATCGTACTTCATTTCATTTGTACAGAAGGTCTGGAAGTGCTGTAATTGGCAAACGTTCACTCACTTGGAGGCGGGTGTCTGTCGAAGTTTAAAACTTTTGGATCTGCCCAGTGCCACTCTGGATTAGCCAACCAATCGCATCACGTTTGGTCGTCACGTGTGTCATGAGCCGGCTTTTGACGGTGCGTTCCAGTTGGACAGGGAACTCGGAAATTTCCGACTTCACTACATATTGTAGTCTATGAATCTACCGGTACCTGGCAACAGTAACTTGTTAGAGCCTAACGTTTAGTTATTTGGACGAGAAAGGTTTTAGGCGTCCATACTTTCGCGAGCAGATGCACTGGAACACAGACAGGTCGGAACTCGGAACTACCAAGTCGGAAATCTCCTTCTTCCGAGTATAAAGGAACGCAGCATTCAACTGAAACTGGAGCGTGACTTCAACGTCATCGTTCTCAGCCACTCGCTCTGTTCGCTGATTGGACGGCTGAAATTTTCCTCAGCTAGATTCCACTAATACCACCCACCCCCAGACTGACTACTGAAGGGAAAATGAAATTTGGCCGGAAGTAGGCGGGCGGGCGGAGCCAGGCTACCTATTTTTTAGAGTTACTCCTAAATCAGCAAGTGAGGACCTACTTAGCTTTAAGATGTTTTGTGAATACGGCCCCTGATCTAAAAATAAACTTGATACTCTTTTTTCCATTTGAAGAAGATTCATTGTGTTTGTCCATGTGAAGTTTTTGCTTCGTCAAAAAATATTTGTACTTTGTCTGTTCCCCATGTACTGGTGTGAAAAGCCTCCCATGCGCAATCGTATAGTTTGGTCACCTTCCCCATGGCCACATGTCCAAATATAGCCTGCAATGGTAGGGAGTGGGAGGGGTGTAGAGGACAAAAGGAGACATTGAGGGATGGAGGTGAGAATATAGTAAAGCTGGATAGTGTTGTGCTAGTACTCATTGTTAAAGAAAAAAGGTGGTAAATATCAATGCATACACACAAGGCTCTTGGGAAATAAATTCCATTCGACAGCATGCTGGATATCAACACAGTCTCACTCCTAGAACGTCCATATCTACTATCAGACTTCAGACAGATCATATGAATTTGCTGTATCAAGATTATGAAAATAAAGTTCTCGCTAGAAATCGTATAAAAACATTCAGCCTTTTCGTAAGAGGGATTCTTTATTTCTCTATTTGTTCGGAGCTGTTTATCCTGTCCATCATTAAGAGAGGAGATGGAGCCCTGATTGATTCTTAATGTGTTTTTAATGGCTTTCAAGTAGTTTGTCTTTGTACATGACGACTCCGCACTTAAAAACCTACCACTGACATTGGTCTGGTCTAGTAAGTAGCAAATATTCATACTGTCACACCTAGATAAGTTCATAGTCGGCATTCTATCTGCATGTAAACAGGATCGCATATCGCACATCAGAGTTTGCTTTCCTGCTTGCTGGGAATCCCTGTCAGGGAGCATGCCGTAGAGACAACGTAATAAATAAAAGGGTTGTTGCTGGAAGGGAACCGGACGTGGCTCTATAACCACTTGTTGAAAGGGCTACAGCGCCGCATAGCATAGCGGAGTCAGCCATGCTCCGGCCATTTATTCGATTCTCTGAAAGGCCATGTATACTCAGACAAGTGACGCGGTCCGTTCGAGTGGCAAGTTCGGTGTATATCTTAATCCAATCTAGTTGTCCCATGGAAACGCACTGAGTGTGTGAAGCATGCTGAGGCCTTTACTAAAAATACAAGATTTGGGCAAGGAAGTGCCTTGCTCCTGAGCAGTTGTATGGACACACAGGTTGCGTTCCGAATCGCATAGTCTTTCTTTTTTCTATTCTACATATACATCCGACGATAAAAAGAATCTAGTTAGGATGCAGTAGGCATACTATTGGGACATACTTTAGTCTCTTATTTCATCATAACATTGCGCCTTGATTTTGCCTCTTGCTTTTATATCCGTCGCATCCCTGTTTGTTTTCATATGGAAGCTTCATCGATGTTACGTCACTTCACGTGCGCACTGGATTGTGAGTCAGAATCGCCCAAATAGGATGCAGTTTTCAACACTAACAATCTTGGCCGAATGAAGTAGGACATCCGGGTACTTCTAACCATCCTAAATCTGGCCACAAGAATTGGGACATCCTAAATCTTTTTTCTACATACTATATAGTAGAAAGTATGCGATTCGAAACGCAACCACACAGTCAGTGCGTTTCCATGGCACAACTAGATTGGATTAAGACATATATGGAACTAGACACTCGAACGGACCGTGTCACTTGTCTGAGTATACATGGCCTTTCAGAAATCGGATAAATGTCCAATACATGGTTGTCTCCACTATGCTAGGTGGCGCTGTAGCCCTTTCAACAAGTGGTTAAGAGCCACGTCTGGTACCCTTCCGGCAATCATTTTTATGTATATATATATTTATATAAGCCTATATATAAATATTTATTTATATTTATATTTTTATATAGGGGAGAACGGGGTAAGTAGGCACACTTTTTACTCTAGTGAGAATTGCTTATCACCTATCTTTCAATAGGTTTCATTCTTATAATAAATTGAAGCTTAAGGTGTTGGCTTGAAATGTGTACACCTCACTTTTTCTATCTTATTGTAATAAAGAATAAATTAATCATCACAGACACCCTTACACATTGTGACAACCAACCCCATCAAGGGGTCGGGTGTCTTTGATGATTAATTTCAAACACTATGGGGTTGTTTGTCACAATGTAATCTCAATGGGAATAATCTTAAAAAGAAGGCAAGAAAGTAGGACTAAATTTGAAAGTTTAATTGCATTGTCAAGTTGACAAATAGGCCCACATAACTTAATTTAGCCTTGGCAGTTGGTATAGTTTGGGATGCACTGGGTTGTTTTGATTTTGTTGCCCTTTTTTCTTTTGCATGCTAGCTGCCTTTTCCTGCTCTATTCTTTCCTTCTCTGGGGTGTCAGTGAAGATACAGCTTGACAATTTATTTCGTTATTGGGTTCCTTTTCTGGCTGCAGCCTTGAGATAACATGTGACAACCAACCCCCAAAAAAATTTGACGACCTACCCCAACTTGAATTTCTTGCTAGCATCGAGGCCAACAACCATCTGACAACTAATTAGCTTGCGAACCACAATCTAAACTATAGTTTACCCTACACACTTTTTATGGGTAACAAGTGTTTTGTTATAAACCCATTGTGTAAAAGCCTATGAAAAATACTGAGGAGCTAAATATTTTCAATTTGACATGAAAAACACAAACAGTCGTCTCACCTCAAATTCAGCAGTCTAACTCCAAGGAAGGCTATGTAGGTGACCTCTGATCCCAATTCTGGATATTTACATATCAAAATTTCACAGACAGCGCCTTCTGGTTCCGAGATATAATGATTGTGACGACCAACCCATGTGACAAATTACCCTGTTCTCCCCTACTATCTATGCAATAACCCTACTATTTATTTTACGTTGTCTCCTTCCACTTCCTTGTGAAATCCTCCACGGGGATTCTCGAGCAGGCGCAGAAGCAAACTCCGATATGCGATGTCCGATCCCTGTATACATGCAGAGAGAATGCCGATAATGAACGAGTTATCTAGGTGTTCTTATCCGACTTCTCTTGTCCGTTATTGTGCCGAGTTGTGTGCGAAGTAGATCGGATAAAGGTGTTTACATGCAGGTTAAAAGTCTTGTTGAAGTCTTATTCGTTTAGTTACCTGATTATGAATCGGGTAACTAAATGGTTTAGGGCCTAAATACATTGCTGACCTGCTGATGCCTTACGAACCAGTCAGAGCTCTCAGATCGTCTGGGACTGGGCTACTGACAATCCCCAGAGTAAGGACTAGACAGGGAGAGGCAGCCTTCAGTTGTTATGCACCCAAGCTCTGGAATAAACTTCAAGGGGACTTGAGGTCCGCTTCAACACTCAGCTCTTTTAAATCAGGTCTGAAGACTTTACTGTTTCCGTTTTAACCTGTAATTTTAAATTTTTATTTATTTTTATTCTTTTTAAATGTTTTAATTATTTTATGTTTTATTTATATTCATGTTTATCATTCGCTTTTTTTTAATGTGTGCTCTATACTTGATGTATTTTGTTTTCACTTCTGTAAAGCACCTTAAATGGCCTTGTGTCCGAAATGTGGTTTAGAAATAAACTTGCCTTGCCTTTCCTATGAGTCTGCATGTGTTGCAGGCTTACAGAAACGTAGACAGAGGCTGTACTTGCGTCGGAGTAACACTCTTTTATTTTACCGAAAACAAGAAGAATATGTTCCAATACAGTGTGCCAGCGTCCTACCTCTCATGCTGTATGCATGGCTGCAAGCATCTGCTCAGTTAACCCAAAAACATCTTCTTCTACGACAGTAATAATAGCACATCAACAGCAGAGTTTTCTTCTTCTACTCAAAACCTCCTCAGTAATTCAATAGATTTGCCTAGTGGCGGAACTTGACATTACACCTTAGAATATTAACCGGCATGAAACAGTAACACAATCATGCATTTATAGAACATATATTAAATAACTTGAGCTCTGCTTTAACTGTATAGAATGCCCACAATAACTAAATGAATACTCTTTTGACCATGTAAACCTATACCTCTACACATGTAAACGCGTTCACACCATTCCAGGGATTCAAACTGATGTCTTTTCTACATGCCTGCTTTTTAATACCCTCTGGCCTTTTCAAGTAGCCTCATGACACACAGTTGATTCCCAGAGCACCATCTTGTAATCTTGTCATTCTTTATCAAGTGAATGTACTCACATAGAGCTGTTTGCTGCTAGAACAAGAGCATTGACTGAACCATAAAGAAAAGGCTTGTTTTTCCTCTGAGTGTCTCTTGAATCTATCAACCTATTGAGTCTGGCTGGACACAGACAGCAGTGATGGAGCAGATGTCGTTCAATGGAAGCCCTGTCGAGACCAGTGGTGGCAGACAGTCTCTCCTTTCTTCTGAAGTAATTTTCTGTGCTTTCTGAGAGCCCTCCAGCAACGCACACCCTTCCCCATCATCTGTCGTTGGCAGACGTCAGGTCAGTGTAAAGTGGCAGCAGGTGGTCCGCAGTGACAGTCAACCTCTCCATTTCGGACTGGACTAAACCCTGGATCCAATCGACCTGGGGCCTGTTGCATAAAACTAAGATAGGATATTTCGGTTATCCTGGCTTGCGTTATGATCCGGTTGCATGAAAGCGGAGGGACATAAATTACCATGGAGATTTATCCTTTACGTCTAGCCTGGTCGGGACCAGGCTAAACGTAAAGGATAAACTTATTCTGTTGCCTGCAGGGGTGTAAAGTAGCGAATTACATTTACTCGCGTTCCTGTAATTGAGTAGCTTTTTTGTGTACTTCTAATTTTTTAAGTGATTTTTAAAACCTATACTTTTACTTTTACTTTGAGTATGTTTATTTTGAAGTATTGTACTTCGCTACATTTTATATCACCTGCGTTACTGAGTAAAAAAAATAGATAGGCTAAAGGAGAGAAAAGAAAAGAAAAGAAATATCGTGGGGGGCTTTTATTTTTACGGCACAATACCGGAAACTAACACAGTGAATGATCGACAGGAGGAGAGAACCATGGACATATAAAGAACACATTGCGACTAAATGATAACAACAAACATTGCTTCCCTCTATCATTAAAACAAAATAATCCTAGTTAAACTATCATTGTACCGCACGTGAAGATGCAGCGAACCTTTCATCCAGCCGTGCGATCGGCCCCTCCCTCACCTGATAGTTTAGTTTTCAGCTTAACAGTGCAGAGTAGGATGGAGACGGTGCGTGTTGCCGGGAGCTTTGAAAAACTTCCAGAAGACGGCAGAAAGTCAGCCTTTGATCGAGGAGAAAGGTAAAACTAATAGACTAAAATAGTGTGCAAGATATGTTACGCGCGGACACGCGAGTCAGATGACATGCGCGAGAGAGAGAGAGAGAGAGAGACAAAAAGGCATATGCGACCCAGCTGCACCTCAAAACATCACAACCTTTTAGTTTACTCACTTTAAGTCAAATCCAAGTGGTCTATGACCAAGCAATAAAGAAATAAAAAACACAGGAAGTTTAAAGCTCCTTGACTCTTGCCATCACAACAGAAATCAATTAAGAACACTGTAGCCTACAATATAGCTTGCTTATCCAGCCAGCTCCATGAGATATAAATAAAATATGCCCTCACATTCCTGCTAGCAAAAGACGTGTCCTATCAACAACATTTGCAACGGTTTATTTTGATTTTGACACTTATTTTATTAATTATTAAAAATATGTTTCACTTATTTGCATTTTCCTTGTTTTCAGTTCAATTAGGATATGTTTAAAGTCCAGAGTCATTGTTTCAAATGTTAAATAAGTGCATGCTGCAGTTCTTAAGTCAATGAATAATTGTCTATAATAATTGTGATTACACAATGTCAATGAAAATCGAGCAGCCTAACCTTGCAATGTCCATGGTTTAGATCAATTATACACAATTACATTATTAGAACTTTAGCTGCAGTCTGTTTAGGTCTGTAGACCGGTTAAATTCCCACATTAACAGACTATTTGCTCCATATTTGCTTATCTAAAGTATAATGACACAGTATACATCCATACATGTGTGGTGACATGATTTGTTTAATTTGTGCACTTTAATTTGTAAAAGTGTTGCATTAATTAAACAAAACTAGTTTGAGATTTATATCCCCTTGTCTATATATAGAATGCCCTACACTGAAGAGACCCCTGCCCCCTCCCGCTGTTAAAAAATAACTAGTAACTTGTACTTTAGGTACATTTTAAATCAGCTACTTTTTCACTTTTACTTCAGTAGATTTTTAGACCAGTACTTTTACTTTTACTTTTTGTAAAATTTCATCCAAGTAATCATACTTTTACTTGAGTAGAATATTTTTGTACTCTTTCCACCTCTGGTTGCCTGATTGGCTCAGTCAGCTGTCACTCCGATCTGAAATCAAGGTGTTTAACAGTTATTCCATGATCTTCTGTGTACTGCTTTATTTTAATTAGCCTGTTTTAACGTACCACATAAAAGACTGCATTGTCATTTAGTTAAATAGTTCTTATTTTTTATTTATTTAACCTGAACCATTTATAATTAACTTAATTATAATTAGATTAAGATGCAATGATATACATTATAATAATTTATGTGATAGTCTGTTCATATTGCAGGCTACATTTATACAATTGATTATCGATGGCAGATGACGTTGCATATGTGGGTCAAATAAATTCACTTTGTACTTATAACTATATCGAGGTGCATCAAAAACAAAATTCAATATCAATGAAAAATTCCTTTTTTCTGTAATTTAATTCAAAAAGTGAAACTTAAATATTTTCTAGAAATTCATTACACATAAAGTGAAATTAATCTAGAATAAACATACTTTTCAGAAGGTCAACATTTCTGTATTATAAATCCTTTTTTTGATTGGTTGTATGTAATATTCTAATAATTTTAGAGACTGGATTTTTTATTCCATGATCAATCAATCATCCAAAAAAAGGTCTGACATATTTCACTTTGTGTAATGAATCTATGAAAGTTTAACTTTTTGAATGGACTTTCCAATTTATAACAATTTTTAGATGCACCTGTAGACTGCTCACTGTCAACTATTTTATCATAAAACAATGCAGGGACATCAAGATCAGTTGGCAGAGAATACATCTGCTGTATGAAATGAACTGCCCCCTGACTTACGGTTTAAACTAGCAAGGCATTGTGGGAAAATGGGCCGTCTTTTCCATTTTTACATCTGTGTTGGATCTCTGGGTCTACTTCTGAAAGCTGTGGGCTGGCACCTAACAGAATTACTTACACCTGGCTTGACAAAGCGAGCTCTTTTGATCCTGGATTGGCGTTTATGCAACTGATTGATCCAAAGTGCCCAGGCTAGACTTTGTCAAGGCTGGCTTTATCAATCATCCTGGATATCTTTATTCCACTTGTATGCAATAGGACCCTGGGAGAGCCCTGGCTCAACTCAGGATAAGGGAATCTGGGCATTGCATTGGTCCTGTACCTGGGCTTAATGCCTCTTTTACACTAGAGGACTCTGAAAAGACTTTCAGAAGACCAAAGTCTGACACCATCTCAAAATATATGGATTAGAGATTTTTTTTTTTTTACTTTTATTTTAATGATTTTGCAATTGTTTACATACAGACAAAAAAAACAGAATAAGTAAACTCATACAATACATACATACCCCCTCCCCCTCCCTCACATAAACAGAAGTGAAATAAATAACTAAGATAAAATGATTAAGCAAATAAGATGTAAATAAACAAAAAACAAAACTAAACTAAAACAAAAACAAAACTGGAGCAAACCTCACACATTCTAATTCCCTATGTGCTGGAGCACTGGGTCCCATACGGCGGAGAATCTGTGGGGGTGGCCGGACAGCTCATATCTCAGCCTTTCGATGTGCAAAATGCCCACCAGTTCCCTCAGCCAATTATCGAACTGAGGGGCCAAGTCGGATTTCCACAGCTTTAGGATACATCTTTTAGCAATTACCATGCCATAAACTATGATTGTACGTGCATTATGGTCTAATTTTTCCAGGGCTGTGGAATGCCCAAAAAGAGCGGTTTCCGGATCAGGGGTTAAGGAAACATTTAAAACATTAGAATACCATTGAAATACAAGACACCAAAATTTGTAAAGATTTGGACATTCCCAAAAGTGGTGAGCAAGTGTACCCTCAGCAATCTTACACCTGCGAAAGATTTGGGAAAATGTTATGCAGTTTAACCTTAGAATAGTGCAATCTAAGTGTGACCTTGAATTGAATTAACTGAAGCCTCGAGTTTATAGAGCAGGATTGTATGTTTTTTAGCGCTCCCTCCCAGACATCGTCAGCTATTCCAATGTTTAAGTCTTTTTCCCAGGCTTGCTTTATTTTTAAAGTGGATTTGTCCCGCCGGTCTAGAAATATTCCCACAAAAGATGAAATCAGGTTTTTAGCTTCTGGTGAGCCCAGTAAAGTTTTGAACAATGAATCATCTGCGGGCAGGGCTTTGAAGTATGGTTTATTCTGTCTGAAATAATTCCTCAGCTGTAGATACCTGAAGAATTGAGTTTTCGACAGTGAAAACTTTGATACTAGCTGATCAAATGTAGCAATGTGACCATTTCTATAAAGGTCCTCAACTGTTACTATTCCCTTCCGACTCCAATCTCTGAATGCTGAATCTGTGAACGACAGGGGGAAGGCATGATTATGCCAGATTGGGGCATGTATGGTCGTGTTCAGTAGTTCACAGGCCTTCCTAATTTGGTTCCAAATTCTCTGACCGTTGGAAAGGGTAAAGTGGTCTCCTCTAAAGGAGGCAGGCGGTCTGGGAGAAGAGAAAGAGAGGTTTTTTGGGCCAAGCTTTTTTCAATTGCCAACCATGGGGGCAGATCAGATCTAATGCCTTTTTCATATGTAAATTGCCAATACACCATCACTCTAGCATTGGCAGCCCAGTAATAATGTAAAAAACATGGTAACCCCAGTCCACCATGCTCCCTGGGTTTCTGAAGATGGGCTTTTGAGATCTTGTGTGCTTTATACAGTCCCCTCCATAAGTATCGGAACAGTGAGGCCAATTCCTTTATTTTTGCTGTAGACTGGAAACATTTGGGTTTGACACCAAAATATGAATATGAGACAATAGATAAACATTTCAGCTTTCATTTCCAGGTGTTCACATCTGGATCTGATACACAACTGAGAAGATAGCATTATTTGTAAAGGAACACCACATTTTTAGGTGAGCAAAAGTATTGGAACAGATAGACTTAAAATAAATTAAAGTGAATAAGACTTAATATTTTGTTGCAAAGCCTTTGCTTGCAACAACTGCATCAATCCTGTGACCCATTGACATAACAAAACTTTTGAATCCTCCTTTTTATGCTTTTCCAGGCTTTCACCGCAGCCTTATTCAGTTGCTGTTTGTTTACTCTCTTCAGTCTCCTCTTTAGCAGGTAAAATGCTTGCTCTATAGGGTTTAAGTCTGGAGATTGACTTGACCAGTCTAAAACCTTCCATTTCTTGACCCTGATGAACTCCTTTGTGGTTTTTGCAGTGTGTTTTGGGTCATTATCTTGCTGCATTATGAAGGATCTTCCAATCAGTTTGGTTGCATCTTTCTTCAAATTGGCAGACAAAATGTTTGTGTAAACTTCTGAGTTAATTTGGCTGTTGCCATCATGTGTTACATCATAAATGAAGATTAATGAGCCCATCCGAGAAGAAGCCATGCAAGCCCAACCCATGACATTGCCTCCACCGTGTTTCACAGATCAGCTTGTATGCTTGGGGTCATGAGCAGACCCTTTCTTTCTCCAAACTTTAGCCTTTCCATCACTTTGGTAAAGGTTCATCTTGACAACAACACAGTAACACATGATGGCAGCAGCAAAATGAACTTAGAAGTCTACAGAAACATTCTGTCTGCCAATTTAAAGAAAGATGCAACCAAACTGATTGGAAGATCCTTCATCATGGAGCAAGGTAATGATCCTAAACAACTGCAAAAACCACAAAGGAGTTCATCAGGGGCAAGAAATGGAAAGTTTTAGACTGGCCAAGTCAATCTCCAGACTTAAACCCTATAGAGCATGCATTTTACCTGCTTAAGAGGAGACCGAAGGGTGTAACCCCCCAAAACAAACAGCAACTGACTGAGGCTGCGGTAATGGCCTGGAAAAGCATCACAAAAGAAGAATGCAAAAGTTTTGTTATGTCAATGGGTCACAGGCTTGATGCAGTTATTGCATGTGAAGGATTTGCAACAAAATATTAAGTCTTATTCACTTTAATTTACTTTAAGTCTATCTGTTCCAATACTTATGCTCACCTAAAAATGTGGTGTTCCTTTACAAAAAATGCTATCTTCTCAGTTGTGTATCAGATCCAGAAGTAAATACCTGGAAATGAAAGCTAAAATGTTGATCTATTGTCTCATATTCATATTTTGGTGTCAAACCCAAATGTTTCCAGTCTACAGCAAAAATAAAGGAATTGGCCTCACTGTTCCGATACTTATGGAGGGGACTGTATCTCCAAATGAAAGGCATTATAATAGAATCAATTGACTTTAAGTAAGATTTAGGAATATAAATTGGCACATTCTGAAATAGATACAGAAATCTCGGCAGGGAAACCATCTTTACTGCGTTCACACGGCCAATAAGGGAGATCGGTAATGTTCTCCATTTCTCTATGTTCTCCTTTAGTTTGTTCAATCTTTCCGTAAAATTTAACTTAAAAAGTGTCTTTGGGTTTTTAGATAATTTAATGCCCAGATACTTTATACTGACCAGATTTGTTTTAAACTGCGTATTGGCTAGAAATGTTGGGTCCAGATCTGCTGTTAAAGACAAGAGTTAACTTTTTTGCCAGTTTATGGTGTAACCCGAGACGTCGCCAAAAGAATTAATTTGCTGGAGTAGGTGGGGGATGGAATTCTCGGGGTCGGCTACAAAGAGGGCGATGTCATCTGCGTACAGAGAAATTTTATGGTCCATCCCACCTAGTGATATTGGCTTTATAAGTGCGTGCCCTTTTATGCTAATAGCCAGGGGCTCGATGGCCAACGCAAAGAGGAGTGGTGAGAGGGGGCAACCCTGGCGTGTGCCCCTCTGAAGGGCAAAGGGTGTGGATCTTTCCTGGTTTGTTAGAATGGAGGCTGTGGGATGGGCATATATTAAACGCACCCAGGAAATAAAAGGGGCCCCAAGACCGAACTCCTCCAGCACCTTGAGCAAGTACCCCCACTCAACATGGTCGAAAGCCTTTTCCGCGTCCAGACACAAAATAGCTTGTTTGGAAGAGCTGTCGAATTTGTTATACATAATATTTAGGACTCTCCTAACATTAAAAAATTAAAACCTATTGGGGATGAACCTGGTCTGATCTGTGTGAATAATGGATTCTATAAATTTGTTTGTTGTCTATTTGCCAGAATTTTTGTAAACATTTTGAAATCCAAGTTAAGCATAGAAATTGGTCGATATGAAGACAGGTTAGTTTCATCTCTGTCTTGTTTTAACAAGAGAGAAATGTTTGCGTTATACAGCGTCGGTGGAAGCCTATTCGCTTCGGTTGAGTGGGAGAACATTCTATGCAGGATCGGGGTTACTTGGTCAGCAAACTTCTTATAAAATTCAACTACGAAGCCATCTGGCCCAGGGCTCTAGCCGTTATGCAACGATTTGATAGCGTCCGTGATTTCTGCAGGGGACAGTTCAGAGTTTAAGGCCTCGCGGGAGGCACTGTCTAGTTTTGATATGTCTAGCTTTTTTAACCATGCGTCGATATCACCATTAGCTTTGGATTTATACAGCTCCTGATAATACTCCTTAAAGCGTTTATTTATCTGTTTCGGGTCAGTTAAAGCCACACCTCTGCTAGATTTTATTGTATGTATGGATCTGCTGGCTTGTTACCCTCTGAGCTGGCGGGCCAGCAAAGTATATGGTTTATCCCCTAATTCAAAATAATGTTGCTTAAGTCTGAGAAGCTGATCACTCACTTGACTCGTTAAAATAGTGTTATACTCGTATTTAAGACTAAGAATATTTTGCAGAGTTTGGGGGTTATTTGCGTTTCTGTATAATGTCTCCAGCGAGGTGAGCTCCAGGTCAATATCCTTTAAACGTCTTTCTCTAGATTTCTTTAAAGACCCTTCATATGAAATGATATAACCTCTCATGACCACTTTAAAAGTATCCCACAGGGTGGAGTCAGAGACATCCGAGGTATCGTTGGTCTCTAGATATTCAGTGATTTTTCCCGACATGTATTTACAAAAAATTCTGTCGTTGAGCAGTGAAGGGCGTAGACGCCAATTAGCTCGCTGTTTGGATCTCCCAAAGTCTAGAATAATGGCCGCTGGGGCATGATCCGAAATCAGGATGTTGTGATATTTGGCGTCTATTACGTTGAGTATGAGTCTTGAGTCTAATAAAAAATAATCAATACGAGAATACGAATTGTGCATTTTGGAAAAAAAGGAGTAGTCTCTGTCTGTGGGGTACTGTATTCTCCAGATGTCAACTAAAATAGTAGTTGAGATCAAGTTTCTCAGAACTGTAGATGAGTTAGAAGGGTAGCTTGTTTTCTTTGATGACCTGTCCATATGCCAATCAAGGATTACATTGTGGTCCCCTGCAGCAATCACATTTGTGCCGGAAAGGTCGGGTAACATATCAAAGGTTTTACAGAAAAAGGCAGCGTCATCAATATTTGGGCCATAAATGTTAAGAAGTGTTACATGAACAGAGCAAAGGTACCCAGTTACTATAAGGAAATTGCCATTTGGATCAGTTACTGTAGAGATATGTCTGAAATCTATGGTTGCGTTCCGAATCGCATACTCTTTCTTTTTTCTATTCTACATACTACATCCGACGATAATAAGAATCTAGTTAGGATGCAGTAGGCATACTATTGGGACATACTTTACTCTCTTATTTCATCATAACGTTGCGCCTTGATCTTGCCTCTTGCTTTTATATCCGTCGCATCCCCGTTTGTTTTCATATGGAGGCTTCGTCGATTTGACGTCACTTCACGTGCGCACTGGATTGTGGGTCAGAATCGCCCAAATAGGATGCAGTTTTCAACACTAACAATCTTGGCCGCATGAAGTAGGACATCCGGGTACTTCTAACCATCCTAAACCATCCTTCTACATACTATATAGTAGAAAGTATGTGACTCGGAACGCAACCTATGTTTTTCTTAATAACAATTGCCACACCACGGGCTTTGCTTGAAAAAGTGGATTGAAAAATCTGGTCTGCCCATCTGCAGCGCAGCCGGTTCCGCTCTGATGGTCTAAGGTGAGTTTCTTGGAGGAACACAATATCGGCAGCTAGAGATTTAAGATGTGAAAAAACCTTGGCTCGTTTAATTGGATGGCCCATGCCTCGCACGTTCCAGCTCACCATGGTAACCTCCCTGCTTGTATCATCACCCCCGGGTATCGTACAAAGTTATACGCCGTAATACACACTCAGTGGCACGGTAGTTTGCCCCAGAAAAAAGACAGCTAGACCCCTAGTACAAAAACACATACAGCCCTCGAACATGCCCTCCCACCCTCCCCACTTTCCCAAACAAAGCGGGGGAAATACCCTAACATACTGTAAAGCTTCTGACTTTAAAGCTAGAACTAACAAGTAGAACTCTGGCTATAGAGAACGAATATCAACTTTGGAATAACTGAACTGTGTAAACAGTGAGCAGAAGAGTTGTATGAAACGGAAAACTCACATGAATTAACAAATATTTGAAAATATAACTGCAGCTTTAAATGTAAAGCTGTAAAAATTATAGATGAGCCGTTAGAACGCAACAGCACGCACATAGGGGCAGATAATATGCGGTAACAGCAAACACCCCCACAAAACAAAATGAACACCATCTGGACATAGTTTATCATTTGAAATGCATGTAACTTTGAGTGTTGCCATTGTATACAGCCTGTATCTTTTGGTAAATAGGCAAACACCTGCACAATCAGCTGTGTAGCAAAACACAGACGCTAACTGACAGCTGCACTTCTGCCTTCTATAGCTACAGTGTTACCTCTCATCCAGTGGATTAAACGTCCTTAAACAGTGTCTTTATGGACGTTTGGGGGACTTGTCGATGTATTTCTGCGCCTCCTGGGGTGAGTTTATCCATTTTCTGGCTCCATCGGACAACGTGAGACGGAGTCGCGCTTGGTATAGCAGCGCAGGTTTAAGTCCCAGTCTGTAGAGCTCTGCCATGACGTCCCGGTACTCTGCACGCTGGCTCTGCACCTCGGGGCTGAAATCCTTCACAATCCGAATAGGCTTGCCGCGAAACTCGAGCTGACCCCTCCGTCGTGCCTCTCTGATGAGTAGATCCTTCGTCTGGTATCGATGCAGGCGCAAAATGACTGGTGGCGGTCTCTGGCCGGGAGCCGGTTTAGCTTTGAGGGAGCGATGGGCTCTATCGACTTCTGGGGGCTCTGGCAACATCTCGCTCCCGAAAACCTCCCGCTGCAAATCCGAAAAAAACTCAGTTGGTCGTCCGCTTTCAGTGGATTCAGGGTCTCCAAGAAGGCCGAATACTCCGAACTGCTGTTTGGTGCATACGCACAAACAACAGTCAGAGTCTTCCCCCCCACAACCCGGAGGCGTAGGGAGGCGACCCTCTCGTCCACCGGGGTAAACTCCAACGTAGTAGCGCCCAGCCGGGGGCTCGTGAGTATCCCCACACCGGCCCGGTGCCTCACACCTTGGGCAACTCCAGAGAAGAATAGAGTCCAACCCCTGTCCAGAAGTATGGTTCCAGAGCCAAGACTGTGCGTGGAGGTAAGCCCCACCAGATCTAATTGGTAGCGCTCCACCTCCCGCACCAGTTCCGGCTCCTTCCCCCACAACGAGGTGACGTTCCACGTCCCCAAAGCCAGCCTCTGCCGCCCGGGTCTGGTCCGTCGTGGTCCCCGCCCTTCACTGCCACCCTTTAGGCAGCGCACCTGACCCCAGCGGTTCCTCCGATGAGTGGTGGGCCCATCAGTTGTAGAGGAGGAGTGTGTTGCCACGTAGCTTTTTCGGGCTGTGTCCGGCCAGGCCCCGTGGCAGACCCGGCCACCAGAGGCTCGCAGGCGGGCCCCCTGTCTGGGCCTGGCTCCAGCCGGGGGCCCCGGGCTTCCTCTGGGCAGGGTCACTCTTCCTCTTACTCGTTCTTCCATGAGGTCTTTTTGAACCATTCTTAGTCGGGCCCCTCACCTGAGACCACTTTGCCTTGGGAGACCCTACCAGGAGCACAAGGCTCCGGACAACACAGCTCTCAGGTTCACAGGGGCACACAAACCTCTCCACCACGGTGGAGGTGATGGTTCCCGGAGAGGTACTACTACTATAAACTCGTGTGTGGAAAATGTAAATGTGTAATTCATTACAAAAAAAATTCTCTACTATTGTCTATGTTTATTGCGCCAGTGGTCCGCATTGAGCATTGTTTTATTATTTCGAAAAGTGGAGGAAATAAATTTCCCTGACGCAGCATGATCACTGACGATTTGGTCGCTAAGAAAGAGTGGGTCAGCTCCATCTTACACTTCCGTCTTAGTGAAAGAACTTATTTCGTTAAGAACGAATCTGGGAAACGCATTCTTCTTTAATAGCGTTCTTTCAGTGCTCCAAAGAAGCACTTAGCTCCAAAGAGGCTCTTAACGAATCTGGGAAACGCGGCCATTGGCTGTTGAGTGTGTTTGCGTCATTTAACTTCTCTATTTGCATGATCCAAACCTTAAGACTCACGATAATATCAAACCTGTTTGATTTAGTCGGAACGTCAAGACGGGAAGAAGGCTGACTGACTGAACAACCCATTATCACGGTAAGGCGTGTAATAGACACGCCGGTCCACGCGTGTCCCTCACAACGCCTTGCCTGAGCAGGGCGTGGGAGTTACACGCGGCCGGTAAGGCGTGTAATAGACACGCCGGTCGACCTCCTGTAGTCAAGATGGCCGCCGCGGTGTTCCGTCAATGTTCTATCTATATTCTAACCTCTCCCTGTCCCCTTGCCCTAACCCTAATCACCCACGCCAGGGTGTTTGTCTCTGGGGCTGCAGCTGGATAGTATTGAAATGCTGGGAGAACATCTCGGCCCCTGTTGGTGCTATTCCTCCGTTCATTTAGACGGGCGGGGGGCGGCGTGTAAGTTACACGCAACTCACACGCCCTGGTCAGGCAAGGCGTTGTGAGGGACACGTGTGGACCGGCGTGTCTATTTCACGCCTCGGCGTGATACCAGGTTGGACTGAAATAGGCGTTGATGACCACCTCACACCTGACCTCCTACCATACTGCCAGCTGCTCCTCACCATCAATAAGGTTGGGGAAATTGGCCATCTTCTTTTTAATATGTTGCTCAAGTATTGCTATCAATGCGTCAAACCGGTCCACTGACATCCTGAAATGAAATATACTTTTAAACGATTGGGGAAAATTCAGCCCACGATAGACAGCGGGTGATTCCCCAATAGCGAGTTTACTGTGCAGTCAATCGTGTCTAGCTGCTCTTTAGTCCAAAATTAAAAACAAAGACCTGGACACGAGTATGATATGTCCTCTTTAAAGTATGATATGACTTGTGTTCACCTTTTAATAGAATTTGTCTGGTGTTCATATCGCACAAGGATATGCATTTGGAGGTTGTTTCGGATGATGATTTAATTTTGCTTTCCTACCCACTTGTCATTACGGACATATTTTCACCAAACTGAACTAATGGAATATCTGCTCCAGTGATGAATGTTCAGTGATGTGAAATGAGAAAAGTTGTGTTGTGTTCTGAGTTTGGTATGCTACATTTCAGAGTTAATATTGTACACACTTTGGCTTAACATGGTAGTAAGGAGCTGCTGCTTGTGGACGGGCTGACATGATTAGGTCAGACCGTTGGACCAACAAGATTACAGCTTTCCTCCTCTGGATACTATGTCAGAGCCTGACATGGTGCCGCTGACAAGGTTCAAGTTGAAAGTGAATTCTTTAAATGTCCTCCCTGTTGAGTGTTCTACTCACACTGCATGGAATGAGAATAATGTCAGCTGCCTGTGTAGAGGAGGCTGCTTGCGTATGGTGGAAGGTATTGCCCTCCCAGGGAGGAGAGAAAGTGGATGTGACCTCCTTTCTCTGCCTTGCCGTTTCTTAATGCGCCAGAGAGCCTGGAAAGCCTCAGCTTTACATTACACTGTTTTTAGATTAGTCGACAGGGTGAAGTGTGTGTGTGTGTGTGTGTGTGTGTGTGTGTGTGGGTGTGTTTTTCCCCTTCTGGCCAGAATCCATCATACTGTTGTAAGGTGGCTATATGAAGCTTGCCACTGCTATCCCCAGTTTAATCACTTCCTCTCTTTGTCCAACACCCAGCTCCAGGAAGGAGTGGATGGAGAAAGATTGCATTTCCTTTCAACAAACTGTCACCTTATGGGTTTTTCCTGTTGAGCAGAAGGGGCTTTCAGGAGGGCTAATAAGCAGCTGGTGTCTTTTTTGGGTTAAGTGAATGGTTGTAGTTGTGGAGGTGGTGTTGGTAGTGGTGGCAGGAGGGAGATTTGTAACCCGAGGAGAGGTGCATCCCCAGGGTGTTAAGTTAGAGGGAGGACAAGAGCTGGGAGAGGCGGAGCGTGAAAGAAAGACGGTGAGATGCAAGCAAGAGATAATGCCACCGAGGGAATTATCTGATTTGAGTTTTAGTGTCAACAAGAAACGAGAAGAAAAAGAAGAGCTGCCCTGCAAAACAACGACTAGACTGTGAAGGTTGGGCCAAAGTCAATGACACTCCTTTCTGTCACTCTCTGTAACACATACTAATATACAATATACTGTATGTATGCAGTATACAGTCAAGCCCAAAATTATTCATACCTAGGGTTGCAAAGGGGTGGGAACTTTCCGGTAAATTTCCGGAAACTTTGCGGAAGCTTTCCACGTGAACTTTTGCTAGGGAATTTGGGGGAAATAAAAAATTTGGAATTATAGGAATTAACTAAATGGCGGTCATTTAAATGATTTTTTTCCATATCCAAACATAAATCTAAACATATAAACACTACTTTAATTCAACCAGCAAGTTTTCTTGATTGGAAACGACACAGGCTTCTACCAGAAGATAATAAGATGATGTACAAGAGGCATCATTGTGAAAAAAATAAATAATTCAGCTTTTATTTACATTTGATAATAATCAATATAAAATCCTTTATTGGCTATTACAGCAATCAGACACTTCCTATAATTGCTGGCCAGCTTTTTGCATGTCTCCACTAGTATTTTTGCCCATTCATCTTTAGCAATGAGCTCCAACTCTTTCAGTTTGGAGGGTCTCTGCCATCACCCTGATCTTTAGCTCCCTCCACAGATTCATAGTTGGATTCAAGTCAGGACTCTGGCTGGGCCACTGTAAAACGTTTATATGTTTGTCCCCTAACCATTTCTTCACCACTCTTGCCTTGTGTTTTGGGTTGTTGTCCTGATGAAATGTCCACTGGTACCCAAGGTCAAGTGTCTCTGCCAACTGCCTGATGTTGTTGTTGAGAATCTTGATGTATTGCTCTTTTTTCATGATGCCGTTTACTGTGATTAGGTTCCCTGGTCCATTGACTGAAAAACACCCCCCAAAGCATTAGGTTCCCACCACCATGTTTGACAGTGGGGCTGGTGTTCTTAGGGTTGAAGCCTTCGCCTTTTTTATGCCAAAAAAAGGATACATCATTGTGGCCAAACAATTCAATTTAGTTTCATCTGAGAAGCCTTCTTCTTTGTCCAGATGAGCATTTGCAAAGTCCAATCGGGCTTTTGTGTGCCTTATCTGGAGAAGTGGCATCCTCCTTGTTCTGCGTCCAAGGAACTCAGCAGTGTGCAGTATCCATTGGATTGTCTGCCTTGAGACGTTGCCTCCAGCAGAGCCAAGATTAACCAGGATGGCCTTGGTAGTGATCCTAGGATTATTTTCCACCTCTCTCATTATCCTCCTGGCCAGTACAGGTGTATCTTTTGACTTCCGACCATGTCCTCATAGGTTTCCCACCATGCAGAACTTTTTTTTGTATTATTATACGACAACAAACCAAAACACACAGCAAGAGTGGTTAAGAAATGAATAGCGGACAAACACATTAACGTTTTACAGTGGCCCAGCCGAGTCCTGACTTGAATTCAATTGAGAATCTGTGGAGGGAGCCACTTTCTGTTCAAATGTAAATAAAAGCTAAAAAAAAAACACAACACAACACACAAGCAGTGGCTGATGAAAAAGTTGAAGTTACTGGGGCGCTCTGGTGGCGTAGTGGATAGAGTGCGTACCATATTGGCTCCGCCCTTCCTTGAAGTGGTCGAGGGTTCAAATCTGACCTGTGGACCTTTACTGCAGGTCATCCCCCCTCTCTCTCTCTGTACTGTACTGTCTAATAAAGCTTGAAAATGCCAAAAAAAAAAATCTTTAAAAAAAAGAAAAGTAAAAGTTACACATGCTTAATAGCTGGAACATATCTTATAGGTCACCTATTCTGCAAAATGCACTTCATGGGTCCACTGTGTGTCTACAGACTCCCAACGTATGTGAAAAAACAACCCTCTCTCCTTATCTCCACCTTTCTGAAAACCTCAAATGTAAATAAGTTTTTTTTTTAAAGATATTTTTTGGGCATTTTTATGTTTATTTATAGTGTAGAGACAGAGTTGAAATGGGGCAGAGAGGGGAGTGACATGCAGAGAACGACCGCAGGCTGGAATCGAACACGGGTCCGCTGCTGGCCGAGGCCCATGGGGGGACGCCTTACCAATCAAATGTAAATAAGTTTGAAATAAATCTTTATGAAAACCTGTGTTCCAAAACACCAGTTAAGATTACCCGAGATAGGTATCTGCAAATGCTCAACAGTAACACGTGCACACTTGTGTCATGATCAGTCATGCAAGTCTTGCATAAAGCAACATATAACCCACATATCATCTCTGTCCAAAGACTAATCACAGTCAATGTTTTCTACCATCATTCTAAAGCAGTATAGTAGCATGATCATTCTCCACATTATAAAAACCACTGATTCAATGAAAGTTAAAAAAATATTACAAACTCAATTAGTTAAATGATCAGCTACTTTCAACTCAAACAACACAAACGTGGTGTCAGTCCTTCAATGCGCCCGTGTAGGTTGAGCCCTGAGCAAAAGACAGTTTGTCACCCGGCTCTCTTCTGCACGTCCACAGAGTGATGGTGCACTCACAATAGCATGTGTGCACCCAGTCCATGAATCATTAACCATCTGCTGGCTGGGTGGAACAACGGAGGGAGGGAGGGAGGGAGGGAGGAACAACGGAGGGAGGGAGGGAGGGAGGAGAGTGAAAGAGAGAAGGGAGAACAGAACAAAGTCTGCTTTTTGATGGCTTCTCCAAGACCCAAAACAAAGGATCTATTTAGTTGCCTGCAGCATGATGGGTAGATTGGGGAGGATAAGGGGGGCGGTGGTTAAAGCATACAAGCACAGAGAAGACCAGTAACTGCTATGGTGGTTAGGAGAGGCTGTTCATGACTGATGTTTGTCTTTTGTTTGTTTCCTACTCTATCTCAATGTAATGTTGATATATCGTGAATCATGGTAGACATGTGCTGGTGTAAAAGGACGTTTTAAGATAATGACTTAAGTAAAGACATTTGTGATCTCTGGAACATGATCCTCTGACTTATCATGTAGACCCACCTTCTTGTCACAATGTAACTGCTATACTTTTGTATCTGACCAATTCCCTATTTTCATTTAATTTTCATTTAACTTTTATTTATCCTCGAGAGACCAATTGAGGGGTGACCCTCATTTTCAATGACGTCGAGTTCATATAAGACACCCATTACCTGTAACACATTATTATAGAGTGAGTGAAAGAAGGCTCTATCCAAAATCCATTTTGTGAAAACTTCAGTTCAAAGATTTCACAAATAGCTGCTGCTATTGTAACGTGGGCTGACAGAGGAAAGTAGCTCTACATCTAATAGATTCTGGCTGTTACAATATGCGCTCCACAGTTTTGCCTTGTGGGAACTCTGCGCTCCTCCAGCCACGGCCATCGAGGCTGTGCCGGAGACCGACCCCGGTCCAAGCAAGAGAAGACGCACACTTTACAAGAACCTACGCGGATTTGCAGTTGAGGAAACAGTTGGTCCGTCAGAAAGTGACATAGACGTAAAGACTGAGTTCAAGAGTATTTTACAGTGTTGTTGATGCTGTGCAAGGAGAGATGGATGCGCGTTTAGGAGAGCGCAGTAGCGAGCTCATTGGCGCACTGGCTGCTTTGAACCCGGAGGCCGAAATATATGTTGATGAGGAGGTTGAGCTCGGAGAAACGCCGCCTCCCGCTGTACTGATAGAGCTGTTAAGCGGAAGTCCCTTACTTCCGGGACATGGGACCTCTCGGCTCGAAAAATTACAACGGTAGTCAATGGAAAGAAATGTATTATTTTCTGGTCCCAGTCATGAAATGCCTTCGATTACACATATGTTTTGTATGGATTTAGATGGTATTTTTTCGTGCAAAGAATGGAACAATTTAGTGAGTAGAAGCTGGATACGGTCAGGTTTTGTGCAGAGCGCTTTTGTGGACTACAGCTCTTCGCTGCTCTTGACACTTATGATATACGTCACCACCACTGGCACCCGCTTAACTCAGAAACATAGCTGTGTCTTTAATGCACTTTACCGCCTTCTTTCAATGACAAGACAAAAGTCTTCAGCGTGGTGAAAACCACTACACAAGTGGACATGTGGAGAGTTTCAATTTCTCGAGTGGGGAGATTGCTGGCGTTGTCCACGCCAGCCATTAGCATTAGCATTTGCACTGTCAGTCGAGAAGTGGAGGGAATGTGTTGAGGTGACGTCACAGAGGCGACAAGACTTGTAGTTGTTCTGGTAACATTTTTTCAAAAGCCGTTAGACGAATAATCATACAACATACCGTCAAACTCTTCACATGAAAAATGATCATTTAGACCCATACAAAACATATATGTAATCCAAGGCATTTAATGACATAGTAGATTACTTTCCATAGACTCCCATTAATTTTTTTTCAGCCGATAGGTCCCATGCCACTTCCGCTTAACAGCTCTATAGAAGGGACTGGAGAGAGCACAGCCCTGCCTCCACTCAAAGTAGGCTACCGTGTGCATATCCCTCTGTTGACTGCTTTAAAATGCAATGTTTGAGATATGCGTCTGGTGTTAGGCTACATCTAATATGTTGAATATTCATGTGTTTTATGGATATTCATAACATTGCTTCTATGTAATGTAGGCCTATTGCTTTAAATTATGAGGACTGATGTTATAGGCTATACTACCGCTGTTGGTTAGTTTAACGTGATGATTACGTGCTGCGCGAATAGAGTATAGGACATATAAAAATATACGTACTGTAGGCTAATAATAATTGTGCCCCCCTATGCATTTCATATGCCCCCCTTAAAACTGAGGTCTGGCGACGGGTCTGGCTCTATAATAACAATACACAATTCAGTCAAAGTTTTAAAAAGAGAGAATGTTATTTTATTTAGAATCTTTAGTTTTATTTGGAAACACGGCTCTCACATTTGACATGAATACCGTCAAAGAACTCCAAAATAGTTTCTTCAACTATTATATCCAGTTTAATGATTTTCTCTGAAAGGAACAAACAGGAGGAAATGGATCACTAACAGCAATGGTGAAACAAGACACACTGACTCAACAGTTAGGTTTAACAGGTAAATATGTATTTTCTACTCTCTTCCTTGAAGTGTATATCATTGTTGCAACATAAACAAAAATAAAATACACAAAGAACATAACAGTTCCATTTTTAATCATGGACTAAAGATAAAACAAAATAATGATCATTCTCTTGTGACTAAACACTAGTTTAACCTGGCCCTATCACTGTTATTTGAATGAGCACATATGTATTTCATTTAACCTTTATTTATACTCGAAAGATCAGTTGAGGGGTGACCCTCATTTATAATCTCTCGCTCTCTTTAGATCCAATTCTTGGGTTTGCTGGCCACTCCAGGCCTGGGTGCTCCTCTCCTAATGAAGCAGTTGGGCTGGAATCCAAGAATCTTGTCTAATCACCAAGTTGATGTACATGGAAAAAATGAAAATAATCAGTTAACAGTTCAGATGCATTTTTGTTTCCTTTATCTAAATCATTATAGCATAGCATTACGGTTCCACATTATGTATTATTGTCAGAGCGGCCAAGTCTCACGCTTTGGCCGTGAGACACACGCATATCAACCAGTTCACACGCTCACATGCCACACCTCCAATTTCTCACGCAGAGAAATGAATCCCCGTAATAATTTTTTTTTTTTTTTGGTACCTTTACTTTGAAAGTCTTATTTTGAAAAGCTAAACGGACTGAGTTCCGTGACATCCTCTTTCTGCCATGCTTTCTGCACGCGCGGTTTCTTTATAGGTCCATGGCCGTGTGCAGCCCATAGCCGCAGCAGCCACTTGGCAAACCACCACGGCCACGCCCCCCTGCGTTACACTACAAAACTAATAAAAGCCCGCCGCCTCCCAGTCCCGCCCTTTGTTCAAATTATATGGAAAATTAATGACAACAAGGATGCCGGTATTAAATGAACAAAGAGGTAAGAACACCTTAATTCAAATCAGTCACTTCACTTGATATATTCAAGCTTGTTTTGCATTATGTTATTGGGCTGGTTGACACACCACCACATTTTTGTTCTAAAATGTTGTCAACATTAATTGAATGAATGTATTGAGTAACTAAGCTTAGAGGTTACTGTGGGAAAAATATGTTCTGAGAAGACATCAAGTGTCATAGATTTAATACAATAATGGTGAATTGAAATTGGATGATTGGATAACCCATACAATGTTGAATACATATAGAATAATTACGTTTATTACAGTTTAACCAAATGTTTTAACAATAGCCTACAGGAGATATTTGAAAGCACTAAACATGCATTGTAGGCTATTCAATTAAATTTGTGTCAGCGAAACCGTGAATGTTCTCTTTTACTTTACATAAAAATGAATGCAGAAAAGGCAGACATTGCTTCATAAAAATTCACCAGAATGCAGGAAATTAAGTGTTTTAATGCTCAAAATTGTCTGGGGGGGAACCCCAGACCCCCACTTACAATATGTCCACACCCAATGTTTAATTAAAACCTGTCCTACGACTTTGCAATTCATGAATTTGTTTATTTTAATAAGATTTTTGATGTTTTATCACATTTTCCAATTGTCTTTTATTTCTGATTTATTATGAACAATATATAAACTTGCAGGACACTAGCAAAAATGATTGGGTGGGAGAGAGGACACGGTTTTGGGTCCCTCGGCCAAAAAATCTCACTCCAAACTTTTGGTGAAACTTGGCAGCCCTGAGAAATATTTTTCTTAAGTAAAGTCTACCGGCGTCCTTGTTGTCATTAATTTTCCATATAATTTGAACAAAGGGCGGGACTGGGAGGCGGCGGGCTTTTATTAGTTTTGTAGTGTAACGCAGGGGGGCGTGGCCGTGGTGGTTTGCCAAGTGGCTGCTGCGGCCACGGGCTGCACACGGCCATGGACCTATAAAGAAACCGCGCGTGCAGAAAGCATCTATATGGTCCAGATGCAGCCGCTGCCACTTGCCAGTGCAGCTCGGCCAAACACGCGCTTCCGCCAAACACCCCCATATCGGCCAAACACGCCCACAGCTCGTGCGCATGCGTAACGCTACAGAACTTAACTAATTCAAGCCCGCAGCAGTCCCATTGTTGCTTACTTAGCGATGTTGTCGCTATATTTACCGACTTTTCAGACACCTGGCGACGTTTTCTTCAAAAAAAGCGACCAGAGACAAATCTAGCTACTTTTTCTGGTGTTATTGGTGACTTTTTCGCTCAAGTATCGCTCTTTACTCTAATCAACGATCAGCGGGTGCCTCCCCTGCCTCTCCCCCTTCCCAGAGCACTGACAGGCGGCAGAGTCCTCGCGCAGCAGTCCCTCCCAGCTGCGGACAGAGCAGGAGATATACACCTCTCTGCTCTAATGTTCCTTTAGCATCCCTATTAGCAGTTGTAGTACCCCTCTTTTAAAGTCTATGAGTAGTGCAATTCAAAATGTTATGCAGTGCTTATTGAAACTGTGAGCATGTATGATTACTGCTAGACTTAACATTATCACGTCGGTTTTCTATGCAATTGTCATGTGACTGTATAAAAAGTAAATAGCCTTCAGTCACTAATAATACTATAAGAGACTGAATTATTATTAAATTATAATAATGTTATATAGGCTATATATTTATATAAGTATTATTAATATTACATCTCACATGCTTTTCCATACTGATTGTATGTGCATAATGCACTTTTTTTGTAAAGTGTCTAAGTATCTTAAAAAAAAATATTATTTTGATGAACTGTTCTGCTTTTATTGTTGCGTAGTCGGACACTTTCCCAGGTTCTTAAATGATGGACTTCAATGACAAAAATATTCAAATAGTTTATTTACAGCCAAAACAATTATGAATATATTTTCTCAACAATGATATGAAAATGAGTTTTGTTTTAAAAATATGTTGAAACATTGCACTTTGTGGGAAATCATCAAATGCACATGGCAATATGTCCTCATCAGAGTATCTGCTTGCGTTCAGAGTCATTCATCTGAAAATCTTGAGTGGACATTTTCAAACAGCTCCAGCTCTTCCCTACATGCAATCATCACAATAAAAAAGTACTTTTTGGGTCGCCAAGGTTGTTGGCTGTATGTTCAGGGGGCTGCCTTTTATTTAATATTTCTTAGTTTAAAATAACACGTTTTTTTTCTGTCCCAGAGAGCCTGAAAATCCTATCAAATCAAAGATGTCACTGACCAAGTTAAGGCTCACACTTCCGCTCGTTTTCCACCCGAAAGGTTTACGGTTAATTGACACTGAAGCTTAACTTGTATGTTCATGTAAATAGACTAGTATTCATTTGTTTGTACCTTGACATGTTTCGACTACTTCCTGCAGTCTTTAACATCAGCTGACACAACGCGCGTCATAGCAACAGCTGACCCTTCTGAAGAAGACTGCAGGAAGTAGTCCAAACATGTCAAGGTTCAAACAAATGAATACTAGTCTGTTTATTTACATGAACATACAAGTTAATTTACCAAGTTAGACTAAATGAACCTTTTTGACACTAAAGCTTCTTTTAATTGGTCCATTTCCACAGCAGGCAAAGTGTAGCAAAAACAGACAAGAAGTTTTTGACACTGAATATGGCAGACCCATTGGTCAGTGACATCTTTGATTTGATATGAATTGCAGGCTCTTTGGGACAAAAAAACCTTCGTTATCAGAAAATACACAATATATTAAATAAAGGCAGACCCCAAACCTGCGGACAACCACCTTGGCAACCCAGCAAGTACTGTTTAATTGTGATTACTGCACGTATGGAAGAGCTGGAGCTTTTTGAAAAAGCCCACTAAATATGTTCAGATGTATAGGTCTGAGACTCACTATGTGGAATAGAAGCAGAGTCTCTCATGAGGCTCATTGCAATCAAACAAATATAACTGCCCTTAATCCATTTCTTCTGACTGAAAGGTATTTTTCAAGAGGGTCATGGCCGACACACAGCAGTACAGTAAAACATACACATTAACACAAGGTACACAGAAACATAAAACTAAAACTAAAAAGAATTATGTGCGAAAACAGCATGTAGGCTGTGTATCAACATCAGATTTTTTTCAGCGCTCAGACAGTACGGACAGGTAGCATATTGTGAGGAGATATTCATTGATTTTGACAAAATGTTGTACAAAGTTCATGTGCACCTAAAATAGAGAAAAACAGTCACTTAATTACACTGATGTATTTGAGGGGACTGAGTCGCTAGTTTAGCCTTTAAGTCTACACAAATACAATGACATCTTTTTTATGTATTATAACGTATGTAACTACCAACAAAGCACCATTGAAGGACGTGCAGGTGTGACAACTTAATTTCTTTAGGCAGCTGATTTGGCTATGGAGACCCAGACCATTTTGTTGATGCAAGGCCCAGTCCAAAATGTCATCAGGTGTCCGTAGCTTGCAAAAGACATTCACAAAAGACGCATCACATAAAAATCATGTTAGTCATTAATTAACATAGTCAAATAAATTATACATTGCCACCAAAATAATGTTAACAGTAACACCTAACCTGTTACCTCATATGGTGACCAGATGCCAGTCTAATTTAATATATACCAACAAACATGTTAATCATTTTTATCATACACTCAGTACTCGAGTTGAGGGGGGATGGGGGGGATGGCATCCCCCCTTGGAAATAAAGATCGCAAAAGCATCCCCCTTCTAAATCGGCCATCCCCCCTTCCCATCCCCCCTGTTATTTTATCAATGAATGGAGAAATATCACCATTCGTAGCTTCTGATTGGATGGGCACGGCGAGAGCCCGCCTCCAAAATCAATCATCGCATCACCACCTGCTTTCCTGTGGTCAACCGTCAATCACGTCCACAGAGCGCAGTCTCCCCTTTGCAAAGGCAGTTAGTAGGCTACTCTGCGACTTTTCTCACACGTTAACTTGTTCTTTCGGATAGTAAATGCTGTGCGCAAAAGCTCATTCACTTCCTACTTTATCCAAACCGACCTACAGAACTTTTTGTTTAGCGTATCGCTTATTTAAGCCTGTAAACAAGCCTAGTGCTGCTTCCGCCTCCAACAATGCTGCTGCTGCAACATCGGGGTCACTGCCTCTTCCCCTCAGCAAGCGCTCCCCCAAAGCCTTCTCTTCTATCGGCTCAGGCTGCCTACTGTACATGTTTTCAGGTTGATGCAAGGGGCGAATTAAAAAAATAACTAAAGGGTGATGTTTATAAAAACGTTTTGTTTTTATTCATCAAACATTTGGAAACAAAACAGCAAGAATGAAATCTCTCACAGGAACAATCAAAGTCGATTGCATATTGTGTTCTACAGGTTTTATTTTTTTATTTCTTTTACATAAATTAGATTTTTCCCTCTTGCAATTTTACTAGTTTTGTCTGGAAACTTTCCTTAATATCAGTGTTTCTGACAGCACAAGTGGGTTTTTAATTGAGAGTTAATGACATCATAATTATCTATTATTTCCTAAGAAAATTTGAAAATTAAATATTTCTGCTTTTTATAGAAGTTGGCAGATGGTTTGTATACTGATGTGGAAAGCTTAGCAGTGCTATCATGGAAACCCCCCCATACAATATTGATGTGTCTAAACCTTACATACAGTCCCTGACAAAAGTCTTGTCGCCTATCAATTTTGTAGAAACAACAGCTTATAAACTGACTTTTAATTAATCCATTGGTTTTAAAAAATGGCTCATATGAAAGCTAAAACCCTCCCAAATTATGTTTAATATACTAAAATAAATTTGCTTCACTACAGAAATATTGATAATTTAATGAACACAGAAAGGTCAGATTTTGGCAGGACAAAAGTAGGCGACAAGACTTTTGACAGGGACTGTACAGTAACTGTGGCATAAAGCAAGCGCAAAGATCTTGCAAGGGCAAAAAAAAAGCATCTTGGGTAGCCTAGCTTTGCCAGCCTATTAGGCCTATTTGTATCAGCACAACACCTGAATGGAGAGGCTGTTGAATCTTTGCATCTTCACTAAATATTCAGAATATTACAATGGTTTACTGATTTGCTAATATGTCAATAAGGGAGTACTGGCATTACCCCCACCCCCATTTCAAGCACTGAATATAATATAACAATTTTCTCTATCTGTGCTTAAACAATAATCATAAGGGTACACCGTTGGTCTCCCATCATATGCGCTGTCATCAGCACAACTGATCTGTCCCTAAATGTTAAATCCAATCCACCATCCCCCCTGATATTTTTTTACAACTTGAGTACTATACACTAATTATCATTCAGATAAGACTTATAAAGAAGCTATTTGGTCTGTAACGTTAAGCTATTTTCTAACCAACAAAATCCTTTTAATAGCACATACATAACATTAGGTAACGAAGTAGGCGAATAAAACATTTGTATTGACTTACCAGATATAGAAGAGCAGGGGGGTGTCTGTTTCAGTCCCAGCTAACTGTTGTAATCCATACTCTCGCTGGAGACGTAACTCCTGTACTATGAGCACTTAGTATTCATGTTTAATGTAGCGGATGCTGATTCTCTTGTGTTTAACTGTGCTGTAATGTCCTGTTTTAAACATTTTGCTGGTGAAATGGTCTCAACATTGACGGCAGCAAGAGCAGCTAGCTGGCTAGCGCGATTAACCAACAGAACGGAACAGGAAGAACGTCACACAGCTTAGTGCAGAGCAACCATAACAACAAGCTGTAGGCGTGTTTGGCCGATATAGAGACAGTGCATAACGCGTCATAATCTGTGGCCACGCCCATCGTGGGGGAAAACAATACACAGTGCTCCATCCACTTTATATTGAATGACACCCGTATTCGGCAAACAAACTTAATAAAAACGTAATACGACATGCCTTTCACAAATACACGTTACTTTCTTTAAAGCCACAACTCTTGTCTATCTATACGAGCTGTTTTCGTGAAAAAATATTGAGTAATTTTCAATATCGAGAAAAAACTCTTAACTAATGTATGCTGTATGCTAGGCTAATGTTAGCCTTCTGCTGTAGGCTAACCCTCACGGACGGGAAAAAAACACCTCAATATTGAAAATTACTCAATTATTTTTCACAAAACAGCTCGTATGGACAGACAAGAGTCGTGGCTTTAAAGAAAGTAACGTTTTTTTGTTAAATGGATGTTCGATTACGTTTTAATTAAGTTTGTTTGCAGAAGACAGGTCTCCTTCAATACAAAGTGAATGGAACGGTTTTCAACGGTTTCCCCCAAGATGGGTCCGACCCGGTCCGACCGGACAAAAACACCTCAATATTGAAAACTACTCAATTATTTTTCACAAAAACAGCTCATATAGACAAACGAGTCGTGCACTGTAAGCCCGGACAAGTAGAGTTTACTCAAACTTTCCAGTAAACCGGTTGCCTTAAAAAAGTAAGTAATGTAAAACTAAAACTTGAGTTGATTGCAATTGTTATTTTAAGTTCAATACAATAAATGCCAAGTTGATTTAAATTAAAATCTTTTGTAGTATTAATTGCTTTGCACAATAACTTCACTTTAATTCTTAAGTTTGTGTGAATATTATTTTTAAGTCCAATAGATTATATGCATATTTCATTTAAATCAAAATCTCTTGTAGTATCAATTGATTTGTCCAATTTTTCCACTTAACATTTTAAGTTTGGGAGTAATATTTTTATTTATACTTTAAATTATTGATTTGTTAAAGAAAAAAGTACAACAAAAGCAGATTCTTATTTAGATTTATTTAAATCCAACCATATTGGAAACTCCATGCACTAACTCACAAGGGCAATGCAAACAAACTCAGGGAGAGCACGTTTCAACCTATAATCATAGTATTCTGGCAGGTATCAGTGCAACATAAGCAGTCATAGAAAAGAAAAACAAACATTTCACACACTATCGGAAACAGCATCTACACAAAGGCCTTCACTTTCCATTCGACTTATTCAGTTTACTTTAAAAAAAACAACAACACAAGATCTCAGACACACACACACACACACACACACACATCTTGATAGGTGGTTACTGCGGCAACATGCACGCTCACACAACAGAGACAGAAAGAAAAAGAAACTTCCTTAAACAGGCGCTCCGGCTGACTGACGTGACGGCGCTAACTGACAGTTAAAATGGCATTCACACTGAATAAAACACATCAAAACACTATAAGTCGTTATTTTAAACGGCGTTATTCCAAACGTGTTACTATAAAAGTGTAAGCCCTCAAGCTCGACTCTTAATACCCCTGCCCCCTATTACATTGCAAGCTGATTTTTCAGACATTGAATTTTGGGTGGCAGCACATTACTTCCAAGGTTGAAGTGGAAAGTGTTCTTCATGCACTTAGGATAGTCCAGGTGAAGGGCATAAATCAGTCCGAAAAGGACACAGAAGGCTTGAGGAAGGTTGGCCAGATCTTCCACTACCACACTCCCCTCCAAGACGACTCCTACTCCGGAAGGGTTGAGTTGAGGATTTTCTTGATCGACGCTGAGAATCCCCACTGGAGTTTGGCTGTAGGAGTCATTGTCGTCCACATCCTAACAAGAAACAGATTCACAGAGAGAGGACATAGTGAGCTAATGCTGTGTTTTTCATCCAAAAGTACCTCTTAATGTTTATAATGAAAAGCTTTGTAGTACAATATAAACGGCCCTGAAAATTATTATTAAAACAATACTGGTCTTAAACTGACCTTTTTTCAACTGCCATAGTTGGATATGTGCATTAAAATGAATGATTTTGTAGCTTGGCAGCCAAGGAGCTATTACCAACCTTCAGTTGACATGAGTGCAACTGTTAACCACTGACAGTACTGGGTGTGTGTGTGTGTGTGTGTGTGTGTGTGTGTGTGTGTGTGTGTGCATGTGGATAAGTATTAAAAGGGAGTCATACAATATAAGTTTCTGGGAGAAGTTTTTCAGAACTTGGACTTAAAAGTGGGTTAGCTCTCCTTAGCTGCCAATCTACCAAACCATATTCGATGGCACACTAACTAGAAAATTATTTGACAGACATACACAAAGTAAAAGACAGAAGGAAGAATCCAAGATCAAAATGATGTCCAATGTTAATTTGAGCTAATTTTCAAAAGTCAAATCTTTCCAGTTTCAGCCATGTCATAAATCAACAACGCAGATACTCGAAAATCTTTGTTAAGATGTGTTTGTCCATAAAAAACAAGTCTGGGAAATACTGAAAGCCAATTAAATGATTCTGAGAATTAATAAACAAGTCCTCATTAAAAACTAAATTAAATTAACTAAATGTACAACAATTACTTACAGAGCAGGTCTCAGGCATGCAAACTCATGAGCCATGAAAAAGGTGAGAAGCCCGAAAACAAACAACGGTAGGGGGGTCTGGGGGCATCCCCCCAGAAGATTTTTTTTGTGATTTGAACATTTAAGAGAAGCAATTTGGTGTATTCAGGTGAAGAGGATTAAAGACAAAAAAAACGTTGTCAGATGAATAGTAAAATGAGCTAAACAAGTTAGTCAGCCAACCTTCTTGATGTTTCCAATACCAAGTGTGTAGGTAGCCTATTTACCAAGAAAAACGGTTAAGAACAGCTTAGAAAAACGGTTAAAAATGCTGGCAAAACCAGCTTTAAATAAGACAGAAAATAACATGGAGCCTCAAATCAATCACACCAAATTCCCTTACAATAAACTAACTATTTATATTGTGGCAAACAGGATTTGCCTTATCTTTGTTACACAACCATCAATATAACACATAAGAATACACTCTGTCACCATAGTTAATCTCGTGTTCGCGCACGCACACACACACACACCTCAGTCGTGAGCAGGAACATAATGGTGCAAAATGAGACGACAGTGGAGGAAGCAGGTGAGTGTGTTGTTTCGGCACTGATCTGCTATAATCACTACATGCACGGCCAGAACACCACGCACCATTTAAAAACCGTGAAAACAGCAATAGACAAAAGCACATTATTAACTTGAGGTGACACGTTAATCTGCAGTGACAATCCGCCAACCGCGGCTGTTAATCAGCGCGAGCATATAGCAATGCAAATGGCTGTAAAACAACGGTTGGCAAACTCCGTGAATTTATTTAAAAAGTGATTCACATAAACCGAGTAGGCAGTCACATTAACACGGTAAAATAATAGTACTGCGGCTACTTGAACGCTCCGATGACTCGGAGAGAAAAAAATTAAACTTTCCTGCAGACGCTCTGACTGACTGATGTCACCGCCCCTCAATGACAAACACTGTTTCTGATTGGCCAAATGACCGTCAAAGCTCATATGATAGGAGTTAACATCCTTCAATCATAGTTAGTCACTATGGTCACTCCATGTCCATGCTCCGCTCCACACACGCACGCGCACCACACACACACACACACACACAGCTGGCCATCAGATCCCCCCCCCCCCCCTCCAAAAAATATTTTCTCAACGGATCTCCACGAATCACATAGATGGCCAATTTTGTTTCCAAAACGGCGAATTTCGCCGAAAGGTGACGAGTTTGCATGCCTGAGGTCTTGAAAAAGGCAGAAGGATCATCCCCCAAGATGACAGGTAATCCCCGAAGGCAAAGGCACCTGATATCCGTTGGCTGTGTTGTCTAGAAGATAGTAAACAGTACAACACAGTTTGCTGGGATATTCACATGTATTTATCAAATAAATTCCAGAAATGACATGCAATCTTTTATGGCTAAATTGTGCATTTCAAGGACTGCAAGTATAGAAGAGCAGATGTTAAGAAAAGTAAGGAGGAGAGAAGAGGAAATAGAAGAGGAAATAAAAAAAGTGTGGAGAAAAGAGGAAAGGAGAGAAAAGACTGAATGAATAGGAGCAAGGATGAACAGAGAGATTAGTCAAATGAACCCACCTTTGTCTGTATGAAGAGTTGAGTCAAAAGCTGTCCGGTGGAACCTTTCTTCTTCCTGAAGAGGTCCATCAGGCCCGGAGAGAAATGGTCAAGTGCATCGAAGAAGTTCTCTCTGAGATTCTTCCCCACCACTCTGTTGAACTCGTAGAAAACCTGAAACACAAAATATAGCAAAGTTGCTAGCGAAGAGTAGCACAGAGCCATCTTTTAAAAATCAATAAGTAAAGCCGGCACTAGATATCTAAGGATTGAATTTCCTCATCTGTCTGCCATTGGATAATTATTTTAACCCCCCAGAATTTTAGAAGCCGTGCATTACATTTGAAAAACACCAAATCATAAAGTATTTTTTAGTACATAATCCAAACAGTCATACAAACCTGGCTTTCTGTGAAAAGAGCTGGCCATCTTTGTACCATCTGGCTGATAGCAGGCTCGTCTTTAATAACTTCTTTTCTGCAAAGAGCAAAGGTCACATCCATCTGTTTCTTAACAAGGGATCCGTCTGGCTTTGTCGTCATCATTTCATTAACCAGGAGCTGACGAGCTTCTTCCAGTTTGTGGTCATCCATCCTCTGTGGATATTCAGGTTGGAAATTGATTTCCCCTTTCTTTGGCCTCTTGATGGCTGTTTTGGGAGGTGCGCCTTCTGTAGTGTGCCTCCCACGTTTACCACTGTTGACCAAGACATCTAGTCAACTGAGCTGGCGCATTTTGATTCTATAATTGCCCATCTTAAATTTCAGGCTGTTCTTCCATGTGTCCCATCCAGAGGTTGACCCTGAATCTTTAAGGCATGGATGTGTTTGTACTAGGGCTTTTGCAACAGTTTCAAAATCTTCCTTTGTAGGGTATGCTTTAAACGCATACATGGTCTCAGCCAGTTTCTCAAGGATATTGTGCCTTAGCTCTGTTGTTACTTTGAGATAGGCTCCATCCCTGAGATACAACAGGTTAGCCTGACGGAGTCTGTGCTCAACATCAACGGCAAATTTTGGTACATCAAAAACCTCTGGCCACTGAAAACTTATATCCAAAGAAGAGTTGGACAGGATGTCGGTATCTGGCTGGCTGCTTGTGTCACTAGATGATTCAGTGTGTGCAGTGACTGGTACAAGCTCGATCATAGGAATTATTTTGATGGTTGGCTTTTCTGGGAGCTCAGAGGGATCTGTGAGGTTACACAGTTCGTTGTTAAATTCAGGATCTTGGTATTGTACAGTAAAGCTGTAGTTTGTTTGGAGAGCGACTTTCAGCCAGCCAATCAAATCTTCAAGTGTGTCAGGTCGTGTTGTCATTTTCATCTTTCGTATATCTCCCTCCGAGAGAATAACCCTCATGGTGAATGTCTGTTGCACAGCCATTTTTTTCAGTGCATTCAGTGATCTGAAAGTACATGGACAATCCTGATGTAAACAAGGAAATGGTTCTGTTCTTGCATAGCTTCCATGCTTGAGTCTATAATGTTTAAATAGCTGTGCCCTCTTTTCACAGTTAAAAGAGCAGTACTTACAATTCCAAAGCATATCTTCCTTGGACCTGAAACACACACAAAAAAAATATGTAAGGTACTTTATCACAACATTGTACCCATGTTATATGTAATCTGTACTTTAGGACATTTACTTCAAACTGGGTAAACAAAAGAAAAAAATTAAAACAATACTTAAACTGGGTAATAAAAAGAAAATGTATACTAAAACACCTTACATACACGTGTGTAATATGACATCAAGTGGTACAATTCCAGATCACAACAGTTCGTCTCTATGGCTCCCTTACAGAGAAGCAACAGAAATTCTTAAAGAACATTCCAACTGGTAGTTCTGATGGACTGTTCCATTCTGTGCTTCTGTAGAGCTGCTGACATTAAAACTACGCTTCAAAAATGGCGGCACCCATGCCTTGGTCCATGGTAGCTATTATGCACTAAATTAAACGTACTAATGGATATTATAATTTATTTTCTACAAAGTCTCCGATGAAATTTTTTTTTACACACTGTAGGTTTAAAAGAGGAAAAAAACACTAAAAATTGGTAACGTGACTTCTGAAAAGACCAAATGAAAATAAAAACGTGTCCTAGGTTATGAAACTCCTTAAAAGAAAAAAACACCACTTTTACCTAGGTTGTGTGACTCCTTAAAAAAACAACGTAAAATAAAACACCTCAATCTATTTTATTCAATAGCCATTTCAAAAAACCACGTTGTTTTCGACTAACTCAAAACTCACCAGATTTAGCAGTCCTCGTATCGCCCTCCTCTCCTCGTTCGGTGTTCACCGAAACTCTTGCGTTGCTGGGCGGAGGTTCAACCGGGGACAGTGCCCGTTGTACGCGAGTGAGAAACAGTAGAACAATGTCGCTGAACTTAAAACGTTTTACAGTGCCAGTAGCAGCTCAAAATATGGCGGTCTAGCACTCGACCGCACTCGACGGAGGCTTCTTCACCTTCAGTCTTGCATTTCTCAGAACAGCCAATCGCTAAGCTGTTGTGATGGCGATGACGTTGACGGTGATAACTAACAGCCAATCAAATGTCCGCATTGCCTACAGCAGCTCAAATAACTGCGGTCTGGCGCGCGGTCGGCTCAACTGACGCAGCCCGCGCAGCCCGCCTCTAATCGTGCATTTCTCAGAATAGCCAATCGCTAAACTGTTGTGATGGCGATGACGTTGACGGTGATAACCAACAGCCTATCAAATGTCCGCATTGCCTGCAGCAGCTCAGTTAATGGCGGTCTTGCGCGCGCTCGGCTCAACTGACGAGCCCGCTCCCATCGTGCATTTCTCGGAACAGCCAATCGCTGAGCTTTTGTGATGGTGATGAGGTGTACGTTGATTACTTCTTCTTTAATAGTCCCAGACTCCCAGCATAACTCCTCCCATTGCACAATTTTGAAAATTCTGAATATAATAGCCTGGCCATTTTAATATTCTTTATTGGCATAAACTGTTGCGTGAACAAACAATTAATTTCAATTAAGGGCTTAGCCAAGGCTACTATCAGACTTAATTAGTAAGATAATGTATTCATAGTTTCTATTTTTTTCTTCTATAGGACTATAGGACTAGTCTAGTTTATTTTTCCACACACTCCCATAATTTCTTTGTGTTCAGTAATGGGCCTATTGGTTGTCATTTAATACAAACTCAATCACAACAGACTGTCTAAAACTTAAAAATGCAGGTGACCATGACTAAAACTTTAAAATGTCAAGCCATTCAACTTAAAATCATTCACTCATACAATTATGTCTACAAAAAAGTACAATATACTCACATTTATTAGTTATGCAATAAAACTCAAATTATTAAGTACATTCTAATAAATATTTTAATTAGATATAAAGTCCGGGCTAACAGTGTGGCTTTCAAGAAAGTAAAGTTTTTTTCTTAAATGGATGTTTGATTAAATTTTAATTAAGTTTGTTTGCAGAAGACAGGTCTCCTTCAATACAAAGTGGATGGAGCGCTGTTCAATGTTTTCCCCCACGATGGGCGTGGTCATGGGCGTGGCCTATTTCATGCACTGTCTCTATGGGGGTATTTGGCGGATGGGCGTGTTTGGCAGAGCTGCACTGGCAAGTGGCAGTAGCTGCATCTGGACCCTTCTCGAAAGCATGGCAGAAAGAGGATGTCACGGAACTCAGTCCGTTTAGCTTTTCAAAATAAGACTTTCAAAGTAAAAGTAGGCTAGCAAAATATATATATATATATTACGGGGATTCATTTCTCTGCGTGAGAAATTGGAGGTGTGGCGTGTGAGCGTGTGAACTGGTTGATATGCGTGTGTCTCACGGCCAAAGCGTGAGACTTGGCCGCTCTGTTTCTTTACAACCCTTATTGACATTAGGATTACCCACGTTTTTCAAGCACTTGAACTCGCCCAGCGATCAGCCTGCAAGAAAGAGGATGTGTGTCTGGACAGTGAAGCAGCAGGCAAGCAGCTATGTGCTTTATTCTCACAAAAGACCCGTGGTGGTTACAATTTCAGTATGCTGCCATTAGCCCAACAAAATTATTGGTGAGTTAACTAAGGTATTCGTGAGATGATATAGTTGTGTGTGTGTATGTAAGAAATGAATAATGTGAAATATATTAGTGATGCAGCCTCCCGCTAGCATAGCACCGTTAGCATGAGGCTTGTGCTGGCTAGCTTCACAGGTAACTTTTAGCAGTAATTGTAGCGGTGGCTAAATAAAGTGTGTGTTTATAGACACAAAACCATATGTGAACACATGCAAGCATTTTCCATATTCAAAGTGCACGTTGCTATTCCAGGCTAAAATGGGTTTAAACTGAGCATGTGTTGTGTAGAATCATCATAGAGATTACATGTTTTTTTAATGGAAAAATAGTGTCAACTTGTTAAAGGTTCAGTGAGAATTTTATTTGATTAAGGTACCAAAGATATTTCAGTTTCAGCAATGCAGTGCATTATGTTATAATAATAATACATAATGTGGAACCGTAATGCTATAAAGATTTAGATAAAGAAAACAAAAATGCATCTGAACTGTTTACTGATCATTTTCATTTTTTCCATGTACATCAACTTGGTGATTAGACAAGATTCTTGGATTCCAGCCCAACTGCTTCATTTGGAGAGGAGCACCCAGGCCTGGAGTGGCCAGCAAACCCAAGAACTGGATCTAAAGAGAGCGAGAGATTATAAATGAGGGTCACCCCTCAACTGATCTTTCGATTATAAATAAAGGTTAAATTAAATACATATGTGCTCATTCAAATAACAGTGATAGGGCCAGGTTAAACTAGTGTTTAGTCACAAGAGAATGATCATTATTTTGTTTTATCTGCTGTCCATGATTAAAAATGGAACTGTTATGTTCTTTGTGTATTTTACTTTTGTTTATGTTGCAACAATGATATACACTTCAAGGCAGAGAGTAGAACATACATATTTACCTGTTAAACCTAACTGCCTTTGTCAGTGTGTTTCACCATTGCTGTTAGTAATCCATTTCCTCCTGTTTGTTCCTTTCAGAGAAAATCATTAAACTGGATATAATAGTTGAAGAAACTATTTTGGAGTTATTTGACGGTATTCATGTCAAATGTGAGAGCCGTGTTTCCAAATAAAACTAAAGATTCTAAATAAAATAACATTTTCTTTCTTTTTTAAACTGTGACTGAATAGTGTTGATAACAGATTGTTGTCATGAATTGATATCCAGTTGGAAATATTTTAGTATTTTCAGTATGTTTAATATTGTTATTATAGAGAATGTACACGGGTCATAAAGAGCAATGTTGATTGATGGTTTGTACTTAGGTAATTATTCAGCACTATTTTGCATTTATTAAGTGTAACAAGTGATGAATGGTTCCCACTTTACAATAAGGGTCACAAATAACATTAAGAAATGGTTAATTATGCTTAAGTGATGCTTAATCAGCACTAGTATGCCTTTATTAGGTGTTAATTCATGAGAAATGGCTCTCACTTTACAATAAGGGTCACAAAGTCCATTAGTAAATGGTTAATTACACTTACGTAATGCCAATTATGGTTAATTATGCTTCAGTAACGCCTATTCAGCACTGGTGTGCATTTATTAAGTGTTACTTAATGGATAAATGGTTCCCACTTTACAATAAGGGTCACAAAGAGCATTAATAAATGGTTAATTAAGTAATGTTACAAAAATGACATTTGTTAACAGTTAATTAATGCTTATTATTATATTAATCAACTGTTGGTTCAAGCTTAATTAATGGGTTAACTAAGGTTAATATAGGATATTTATAAACAGTACATGATGTAGTAATTAATACCTTAGTTAACGTGAATACCATTAGTAAATTCTTACTAAACACATTAGTTAACAGTTAACTAATGGTTAGTTAAATCTTATTAAGCATTAACTAACCATTAATTAATGTACCCTTATTGTAAAGTGTTACCAAATATACATATTTTTATATTTTCGGGGTCATAGAGCACATTCCAGAGGAGGTAATTTCAATCTCCTGAAAAAGTTGAACATTAAGAAAGTTATTAGAGGAAAAGCATTCTCTCGACTTAGGCAAATTCCACTTGTATTCTGGATGTATCATAAGAGATTGGACTCTTCTCCCATTCTGTGACCTACATTATCCTATGATGTCACAGACAGGTGCAGAGGTCTCCATAGTGACTGACAGCTAATCAGTGTCAACTGTAAACAGCTGGTACTGTACACACGTATACGGTGGCGCTGAGCATTCACCAAATAAAAAAAGTTTCACAGCTAATGCAGCCGTTAGCACACTCAGGATCTCGTAATTACAAGATACTTATCTCGTAATTACGAGATCCTGAGTGTGCTAACAGCCACATTAGCATTTGGTTAAATTATATGCAGTTTGTTCATTATGAGCCACCGGAGCCACCGTACTGTGTTGCCTCATCCAATTAGAATGCCCGGTGGGCTAGTTCACTTTTACCTCCTGTTTGTTACTGTATCGGAGCGCAGTTTTATTGAATGCTTTGTTTAAATGCAGTCGTTTAAACTCGGTGTGATCCTTGACTCATACAAACACATAAGAACTTCTACAAGGAGGGCATGACAATGAGTATAGCCATGTCAACTTTGCCTAGATATGCAGTCACTGGGGCTGTTCAGGAGAAAAGCCCAGTCGGACCTCAGCAGCTGATCACGGGCGTAAAGCCGAGTCTGTCCCTCAGTATAGGCTACCCGATGCGATCGCTGATTAATGAATCAACAGTCAAAACATATTTAAAATAATTGTATTGATTATGGGGCCCATTGTAGTCCGGAAACCAAGGCAATTGCCTACGTTTGCCTATGGCTAGGTTCACCTCGTCTGCACACACACACACAGTCACACACTAAGTTTGGCACGGAACTGCAACCACTAAATTGCTAAATCAACATTTAGGCCATTATTCTCATAGGCCTACTTGATATCCTGGTCATGGATTGTGTGTAAAAATAGAGTAAAGTGCTTTTAGGGCAGGAATAAAAGACGATAAGGTCGGACAGAGTCGTTGCCGTCCTGCAGCCAGCCAACCATCGTTATTGATGAATGAGAGGGTCGATTCTTATCTTGTAATTACCAGATCCTTATCTGGTAATTACAAGATCTTTTCTTGTAATTACCAGATCCTGAGTGTGCTAACGGCTACATTAGCTGTGAAACTTTTTTTTATTTGGTGAATGCTCAGCGCCACCGTACACGTACAATCACTTCTCTCCCAAAGAGGATCTCACACACAGGCGATTCCAAATGCCCATAAGCCCAAACTGCTGCTTTTATCTCGCAAACCGTTTGTCTGACAGAAAAAATTATCATACTGTGAGAACCAGAATATTCCAATTAATATTCAGTGTCAAATTTGTGTTTGTAATTTGAAAACTTTGGAATTCAGAGCAAGAAGCAAATGGTGTACACTTTGAATCTCCTCGTTGAAAGCAGAGTCTATTTTAATATTAGTATCAATGAGGCAGGAGGCATCATTCAGTTAGACTTTTTTCCGCATAGAAGCTCACAGCTCCTAATGTGTATGTCCATTTGACTCCAAAGAAACATTTCTGCGACCGCAACAATAATATCTACAGTTAGAGACCAAAATCATCCACGAGGAGTTAGATTTTTGTGAGTTGACGCAATCTTAAAAATGTCTGGTGTTCTTTTTTATTCCCTCTTCTCCACTCTGGCAGGTGATGTGCTTACACTAAATATCCATGCGTCAAACATGGCTGATTAATTTGAAAACTATGCTTTTTTTTTTAAAGGTTGAATTTTAACAATGAAAGACAAAAGATAGCTGGCTTCATTTGACATCTAGATATGTATTTTTTAAAGAGGTGCAAATGAATGCATACTTAGTTAGATATGGTCACCTTTGCATATTTATTCAAACATTTCTTAAAAATTGTAATACAAAAAATATTTGTTGTTATGTAAGTAATCAAATGGCAAAGTTTCATGATGAAATCTATAAATAATACAGTTACCCTATTCACCTGCAGCATCTCGCCTTAGTCAGTGAATTTTTTGTTTGTTTGTTGTATGAGCCTTTTGAATATAGCGATCAGTGCAGCCACTATAAAGAGCTTAGGGGAGACGTTGGTGTAGTAGAAGTCACCATTGTACTGTTGTCAGTTCTTGACTTGGTCACCAATTTCAAAACTGTCTATGTGATTTGTCAATGTAAAAAAAGAAAGAAGAGGAAGAGTGCCTACTGACTCAAACTCTCAAATGTGAATATCAGTCTCTAAAAAAATATATAATATCGGTCAAGCTAGAGACAAAACATTTTAGAATGAAACAATGTGCTTCTTGTGTGTCTAGCCGTACACATAATGGAGCACATGATGCAAGTCCAAACATTCTTGTGTTAGTCCCTACATCTACGGTGTCTTTAACAGCATCACAGAACACACCCCTATGTACTCACTGAACTAGCATTTCCTGACTACCTTAACAACCAGCGTGCTGCACTCTACTGCATCATTATTGTGTTTATGTGCCTTTCACAGTCTTCAAGTAAGAATCAATCCAGTGTATTCACTGTCCATACCGTATGTTATGGCAAAGCTGACAGTGAAGCCTTCAACAGGGAAGTTGCACAAAAAGCTACTGATTTAGTGAATAACACTGATTGTTTAATAGACACTGTCTAATTCATTCATCTTGAATTACAATTTACTAGACTGGTTAAATATGTGTGACTGTGAGGCTAGAATATCCCCAGGAGTCTCACACTGGCAAAGGCCCTGCTACCTAGATAAGCAGGTTGTGTGTGTCACTGAGTGTTGACTCAGCCGGGAGATGGGTGACAGCCGTGACAAATGTGAGAATTCATTGGTAATACATTACTCATTATTGTGACATTTATTTAAGCATATGAGCCCAGTGGATTGTTCATGTTCACTTTGAATGAACATGAAGCAGTACAATTTTGGGTCCTCATGACAGCTCTGACAAAATAAAATGAAGATGCCATATACAGTACATCCATAAGGTGTTGTTAGCCTTTACACACATCTTTAGTGGCGTCAATATAAGATGAAATCAATTATAAACAAGAAGCAGATTGCTGCTAAGGTGTTTTGTTAGATAGTATTATATTATACAAGGGGACGAAAGGGTTGGTGATTTGATACTTGCCTCCTGTCACATGTCAAAGTGTGACTGGGCAATGACACTGAACTTCAAATAGCTCCCAATAGTTAGCTTGCCCCCTAGCTGCTGCCATTGGTGTTTAAGGGCACTTCCACACCTGCCTTGTTTAGTTCAATTGAAACAAACTCAGGTTCCTTTTCACAATTTCTGCGATTGGCTTGGGCAGGTTAGAACACAGCATGTGCACTCGGGTGTTGAAGAGGTGATCTTGGTACGCTTCCAAACAAACTCTGGTGCACTCCGTTTGTGGTGAGAATGTAAGCGGACTGAGGCTGACCCAACGAGGTCCTGTAGCCAGCTGTGCTATGCATGATGGATGAGGAAGACGATTAGATTTCTGTAGTTTTCTCGCATTGAAATTCTGACCAATTTTAGAGCAGTTCAGGAACTACGTTATTGCTCCCACCCCAGACACATCTGATGTGGATGTTAACACGCAAACATTTCCTAATGCTACTTTAAAAGTCAAAGGATCGCAGAAGATATTATAATTCCTACTGTGTGTGTGTGTGTGTGTGTGTGTGTGTGGCAAAACAGATGACATCTGAATGCTTGTCAACTGTATGTTGAATGCTGAATATTAACAAATCTGATTTATTTAACCTTTTCTGGATTATTTTAAATTATATATTTTTTAAAAACAGCTATGAAAACATGTTTTACTTGTCATTTACACTATTATATTAAAAAAACGTATCTTTTCTGGCAGCAAAGATCACTGGAACAACACTCTGGGTGGGACTGTGTTTTGTCATTGTGCTTAGGATTATGCTCTCTCAGTGTGTGTGTGTGTGTGTGTGTGTGTGTGTGTGTGTGTGTGGGGAGGGGGCAGCAAACAGCAGTGTGTTGCAGTAATGGCGGGAGGCAAGATGGAGCGTAGCTGCAAGCTGTCACAGCCCTGACTTAAAGAGGCAGTGTGCTGCTCTGCACCCAGTTACACACAAGCAGTGTTAATTTTGGCAGCAAATTCTGATTTAGTCTTAGTCTTTTGAATATCACACCATTTAGTCTTAGTCCTATTCTAGTCATCTGAAATCTTTTAGTCTTAGTCTAGTCTGACTAAATATAAGCTGATTTTAGTTGACTAAATCTACAGCGGACTTAGTCGACTAAGTGATCTTTCTTCATTTAATGGTATTAAGTTTTGAATATGCAATACAGACACAGATGTAATGGTTGTGATACAAAACATGTATTTTATTTCATTCGTAACTAGAACTGCAAGCAGTTGTGAACGGGGGCCAAGCCTCCCACGCGACTCGGGATCGGGCGTCGTCGTCCGCGGCGCCGGCCCCTCGCTTCACGGAATCCGGAGATGTAAAGTTTCTGAATGTGGGATGTTTGGTTTGGGAGTTATAGACCAAAAGGCAAAAAGATTGCAGAGAAAGATGCTCAAGTGTGTTATTGGCGCCCCCTTTTGGAGCAATTTAAGGAAAAAGTAGAACCAACCTGAGAACCATAGGACAAACACAAGTGTGAAGTTTGGTGTTAATAGGATGAATCGTTTTGGATTTAGGAGCAGTTTGGTACAAGGTAGCTAATGTGCAAATCTTTAAAGCGCTACCGTTTGGTCTTCCGATGGTCGTAGAAAAATTCCTTATCCAAATTTGGCTCGTGGGAGTCGGTAGAGCATAATGCTTTTGGTTTCGTCCAAATCGGGCAAAAACTGTAGGAGGAGTGTGTTTTGGTGACTGACAGTTTTTGCGATGTAGCGAAAAAAAAATCCCATACGCAAATGGACGTGGCCTATCTCAAAAGATGCAGCTGACTTGTGGGCATCTGTGGATATAAAGGTTGCGTTCCGAATCGCATACTCTTTCTTTTTTCTATTCTACATACTACATCTGACGACAAAAAGAATCTAGTTAGGATGCAGTAGGCATACTATTGGGACGTACTTTTCTCTCTTATTTCATCATAACATTGCGCCTTGATCTTGCCTCTTGCTTTTATATCCGTCGCATCCCCGTTTGTTTTCATAACATGGACCTATAGGCTTCGTCGATGTTACGTCACTTCACGTGCGCACTGGATTGTGGGTCAGAATCGCCCAAATAGGATGCACTTTTCAACACTAGCAATCTTGGCCGCATGAAGTAGACAATCCGGGTATTCTAACCATCCTAAATCTGGCCACAAGAATCGGGACATCCTAAATCTTTTTTCTACATACTATATAGTAGAAAGTATGCGATTCGGAACGCAACCAAAGTGTTTGACTGTGGGATGTTCGGTGTGGAAGTTATAGCCCCAAACGCGTTTTCTTTGCTTTTTGTGGTTTTGGCGCCCCCTATGGATGACATTCGCAAAACTCCGTTAGATAGAAAGATGCAGCTCAATGTACCAAACAAGTGGATGTCAAGTTTTTGAATGTGCGATGTTCGGTTGGGGAGTTATAGCAAAATCAAATTGTCAACCTCTCCATTGTAAAGACACTTTTTTGAATTTTCCCGCCTAAACACTTTTGAAATGGCAAAAACAGGCAAAAAAATTGAAAAACTCTTTTTTTTAATAAGTCCCGCCCAGAAAGGAATTTCTTGCCCATATTTTTTTCATAGGCTCAGGTATGCCCCATGATAGTCTCCCTTGAGTTTCAAGAAAAAAGCTTTTTTTTTTTTAAGGGATTTTCGCAAATCTTTAAAATGCTACCGTTTGGTCTTCCGATGGTTGTAGAACAATTCTTTATATAACTTTTGCTCGTGGGAGTCAGTAGAGCATAATGCTTTTGGTTTCGTCCAAATCGGGCGAAAACTGTAGGAGGAGTAAGTTTTGGTGACTGACACAGTTTTTGCGATGTAGCAAAAGTTCTATATATACGCAAATGGGCGTGGCCTATCTCAAAAGATGCAGCTGACTTGTGGGCATCTGTTGATATGAAGTTTTTGACTGTCGGACTTTCGGTGCGGAAGTTATAGCCCAAAACGCCTTTTCCTTTGTTGTAGCGCCACCTAGTGGTCGGCATGTCTGAATTTTTTTGTCTGCGTACCAGGCACGGACCTGGATAAGATCTGCAAGTGGCATGTCCCAAGCCTTTACGGTTTGGGCTGCAGCACCACTTTTACGTAAGGAATAAGAAGAAGAAGAACTAGAACTGCAAGCAGTTGTGACCGGGGGCCAAGCCTCTCATGCGACTCGGGATCGGGGGTCGTCGTCCGCGGTGCCGGCCCCTCGCTTCACGGAATCCGGGGATGTAAAGTTTTTGAATGTGGGATGTTTGGTTTGGGAGTTATAGACCAAAAGGCAAAAAGATCGCAGAGAAAGATGCTCAAGTGTGTTTTTGGCGCCCCCTTTTGGAGCAATTTAAGGAAAAAGTAGAACCAACCTGAGAACCATAGGACAAACACTTGTGTGAAGTTTGGTGTTAATAGGATGAATCGTTTTGGATTTAAGAGCAGTTTGGTACAAGGTAGCTAATGTGCAAATCTTTAAAGCGCTACCGTTTGGTCTTCCGATGGCCGTAGAAAGATTGTTATATACAGGTTTTGCTCGTGGGAGTCGGTAGAGCATAATGCTTTTGGTTTCGTCCAAATCGGGCGAAAACTCTAGGAGGAGTATGTTTTGGTGACTGACACAGTTTTTGCGATGTAGCGAAAAATGTATATATACGCAAATGGGCGTGGCCTATCTCAAAAGATGCAGCTGACTTGTGGGCATCTGTGGATATGAAGTTTTTGACTGTCGGACTTTCGGTGTGGGAGTTATAGCCCCAAAAGCGTTTTCCTTTGTTGTAGCGCCACCTAGTGGCCGGAATGTCTGAATTTTTTCGTCTGCGTACGTACCATGGACCTGGATAAGCCATGCAAGTGGCATGTCAAAACCCTTTACGGTTTGGGCTGCAGCACCACTTTTACGCATGGAAGAATAAAGAATAAAGAATAATAATCCCAGCAAAAACAATAGGGTTCCCTGCCCAGCAGGGCTTGGGAACCGCGTTGCTCTGCAAAACGCGGTCCCAGGCCCTACTCGGACTTGGCCCCCTAATAAAAGGCCCAACAAAAACAATAGGGTTCCCTGCCCAGCAGGGCTATGGAACCGCATTGCTCTGCAAAACGCGGTCCCAGGCCCTTCTCGGGCTTGGCCCCCTAATAATAATCCCAGCAAAAACAATAGGGTTCCCTGCCCAGCAGGGCTTGGGAACTGCGTTGCTCTGCAAAACGCGATCCCAGGCCCTACTCAGGCTTGGCCCCCTAATAATAATAATCCCAGCAAAAACAATAGGGTTCCCTGCCCAGCAGGGCTATGGAACCGCGTTGCTCTGCAAAACGCGGTCCCAGGCCCTTCTCGGGCTTGGCCCCCTAATAATCTCACATAAAATCAATGTACCTGACTGGATAGAGGGGAGGGGGGCTTTAAGAGCCTGTGCCCGGGGGCTCATTATCTCATTATCTGTCTATGAACCAACTGGATTCCACAATCTTTTTTCTTTTTGCGGGAGGATGCACAAGCATTATTTATAAAAAGATTAAAATAAAACTAGAAAATCCCGCGGAGATTTTGAAAGTACGGGCAGCCCTGCGCAGGCCGCCAATCCCCGCTTCGGCGGCGCCCCGCCCGTCGGCCGGGCCAGAACTCTTCTACGAACCGCCGCCGCGGGCTTTCCGAACTCCAGTCCCGAGTTGTGGCCGTCCCCTGATGCTGTGTATACAATTTGGTGAAGATAGGTTGGAAATCCACAGAGCGAATGTGACTTCACTGTATTTCAGGTCATGTAAGTTAGGGAAGAAAGAAAATAATGGCTGACCCCTATGGTCCAAGAGGCTTTATTGTAGAGCACCATGAGCTGTACATGTGTAAGAAATGTCAAGTCAATCAGAGTCAGGGGGCGAGGAGCGTGGCCTGTCAAACATTGCATTTTTGAATGATGGTTTTCGCATTTGTGGGGGCCCCTATGGGTTAATCTCGACAAGCTTAGAGGACCATGCTACCACATGTCTTCTGCACATATCCTGCAAGTTGATGATGATAGGACCTATGGTCAATTAGTTATGGCCAATTTGTTATTAAGCCCTGCCCCTGCATAAACGTTTTAGTCAATGGCGGCCATCTTTTCCAAGCTATCCTACTAATATTTTTCGGAGACGTGCGTCATAGTCCCCCGGGGCTTCGTGAGACATTTGGTGTTGATAAAGTAAAACTTGACAAAGTTGTGGATAAAACCTTGTTTTTCAGTTTATGCTAATTAGCCGAAAATATTTCCAGGTTGACTTTAATGATCCAAGAGGCTTTTTTGTAGAGCACCCTAAAATACACCTGTGGGAGAAATGTCAAGTCAATCGGACTTACGGTGTCCTCTCAAACTTTCTTCAGTCGGGGCTTAATAACAGCGCCCCCTTGCGGAAATTCAAAAAACTGTCCGAGAGGCTGTATTGTAGAGCACCATGAGCTGTACAAGTGTAATACGGGTCAATCAGAGTCAGGGGGCATTTGTGGCGCCCCCTATGGGTTAATCTCGATAAGCTTTGAGGGACATGCTATCACATGACTTCTGCACATACCAAACAAGTTTGATGATGATATGGTTAAGGAGTTATGGCCAATTTGTTAATAAACCCCGCCCCTGCGTAAGCATTTTGGGCAATGGCGGCGAAAAAAATAATCATGGCTGACCCCTATGGTCCGACAGGCTATAAAGGTAAAGGGGAGGAGCCTAACGCGGTAAAGGGGAGGAGCCTAACGCGGTAAAGGGGAGGAGCTTAATGTGGCAAGGGGAGGAGCCTAACACAGTAAAGAGGAGGAGCTTAATGTGGTAAAGGGGAGGAGCCTAATGTGGTAAAGGGGGGGCTAATGTAATAGAGGGGAGGATCTTAATGTGGTAAAGGGGAGGAGCTTAATGTGGTAAAGAGGAGGGGCTTAATGTGTTAAAGAGGAGGGGCTTAATGTGTTAAAGGGGAGGAGCCTAACGTGGTAAAGGGGAGGAGCTTAATGTGGTAAAGGGGAGGAGCTTAATGTGGTGAAGGGGAGGAGCCTAATGTGGTGAAGGGGAGGAGCTTAATGTTGCAAAGGGGAGGAGCCTAATGTGGTGAAGGGGAGGAGCCTAACATGGTAAAGGGGAGTGGCCTAACGTGGTAAAGGGGAGGAGCTTAATGTGGTAAAGGGGAGGAGCTTAATGTTGCAAAGGGGAGGAGCTTAATGTTGCAAAGGGGAGGAGTCTAACACGGTAAAGGGGAGTGGCCTAATGTGGTAAAGGGGAGGAGCCTAACGTGGTAAAGGGGAGGAGCTTAATGTGGTAAAGGGGAGGAGCTTAATGTTGCAAAGGGGAGGAGCCTAATGTGGTGAAGGGGAGGAGCCTAACATGGTAAAGGGGAGGAGCCGAATGTGGCAAAGGGGAGGAGCCTAATGTGGTAAAGGGGAGTGGCCTAACGTGGTAAAGGGGAGGAGCCTAAAACGGTAAAGGGGAGGAGCTTAATGTGGTAAAGGGGGGAGCCTAATGTGATAGAGGGGAGGAGCTTAATGTGGTAAAGAGGAGGGGCTTAATGTGTTAAAGGGGAGGAGCCTAATGTGGCAAAGGGGAGGAGTCTAACGTGGTAAAGGGGAGTGGCCTAACGTGGTAAAGGGGAGGAGCCTAATTTGGCAAAGGGGAGGAGCCTAACGAGGTAAAGGGGAGGAGCTTAACGTGGTAAATGGGAGGAGCCTAACATGGTAAAGGGGAGTGGCCTAACGTGGTAAAGGGGAGTGGCCTAACGCGGTAAAGGGGAGGAGCCTAACGTGGTAAAGGGGAGGAGCTTCACGTGGTAAAGGGGAGGAGCCTAACGCGGTAAAGGGGAGGAGCCTAACGAGGTAAAGGGGAGGAGCTTCACGTGGTAAAGGGGAGGAGCCTAATGTGATAAAGGGAGGGGCTTAATGTGGTAAAGGGGAGGAGCTTACTGTTGCAAAGGGGAGGAGCCTACTGTGGTGAGGGGAGGAGTCTAACACGGTAAATGGGAGGGGCCTAACGTGGTAAAGGGGAGGAGCCTAATGTGGTAAAGGGGAGGAGTCTAACACGGTAATGGGGAGGAGCCTAATATGGTAAAGGGGAGGAGCTTAACGTGGTAAATGGGAGTGGCATAACATGGTAAAGGGGAGGAGCCTAACGTGGAAAGGGAGGAGCCTAATGTGGTGAAGGGGAGGAGCCTAATTCGATAAAGGGGAGGAGTCTAATGTGGTAAAGGGGAGGGGCCTAACATGGTAAAGAGGAGGAGCCTAACGTGGTAAAGGGGAGGAGCTTAATGCAGTAAAGAGGATATATTGTAGAGCACCATGAGCTGTACAAGTGTAAGAAATTTCAAGTCAATCAGAGTCAGGGGGCATTTGTGGCGCCCCCTATGGGTTAATCTCGATAAGCTTCCAGGGACATGCTACCACAAGACGTCTGCACATACCCAGCAAGTTTGATGATGATAGGACCTATGGTTAAGGAGTTTTGGCCAATTTGTTAATAAGCCCCGCCCCTGCATAAACGTTTTGGGCAATGGCGGCGAAAAAAAGAATCATGGCTGACCCCTATTGTCCGAGAGGCTATATTGTAGAGCACCATGAGCTGTACGTGTAAGAAATTTCAAGTCAATCAGAGTCAGGGGGCATTTGTGGCGCCCCCTATGGGTTAGTCTCGATAACCTTCAACGGACATGCTACCACATGACTTCTGCACATACCCAGCAAGTTTGATGATGATAGGACCTATGGTTAAGGAGTTATGGCCAATTTGTTGATAGGCCCCGCCCCTTCGTAAACTTTTTGGCGGCCATGTTTTTCAAGTTGTCCTACTGATCTTTTACAGGTATGTTTATTGTAGTCCCCCGGGGCTTCACGAGAAATTTGGTGTTGATACAGTAAAATTTCAGAAAGTTGTGGATAACACCCTGTTTTTTAGTTTATGCTAATTAGCGGGAAATATTCCCTGGCGGACTGATATGGTCCTAGAGGCTTTTTTGTAGAGCACCCTAACATACACCTGTGTGAGAAATTTCAAGTCAAACAGAGTTACGGTGTGAGGGGCGTGGCCTCTCAAACTTTCTTCAGTCGGGGCTTAATAACAGCGCCCCCTAGCGGAAATTAAAAAAACTGTATAATAGCACACCATTCGGGGTAGGGACGGACGTTCTGTGAAATTTTTGCGTTTCTAAGTGAAACGGTGTGGGAGGAGTAGCAGCTCGAAATTTGCGGCAGAAGTAAGAAGAAGAAGAAGAAGAAGAAGAAGAAGTATGGTGGAGAGTAATAATTACGGGCCCTCAATACATTGAGGGCCCGTACTTAATAAATATTGAAAAAAGTGGGGGGCCCCACACTAGGTCTTAAAACGGGCCCCGAGATCGTTAAGGCCGCCCCTGGGCAGCAGCAGCAGCAACACTGCACACTAGCTATTATATACCCAAGCAGCCAGTCAGGAGGAAATGAACAGGCATGCAAACTCATAAGCCATCAAAAAGGTGAGAAGTCCGAAAACAATCGTAGGGAGGTCTGGGGGCATCCCCCAGAAGATTTTTTGTGTGATTTGAACCTTTAAGAGAAGCAATTTGGTGTATTCTGGAGAATTAGGGACAAAAAAAACTTTGTCAGATGAATAGTAAATTGGGAAAAACACGTTAGTCAGCCAAGCTTCTTGACTTTTCCCATACAAAGTGTGTAGGTATTTACCAAGAAAAACTTTAAAAACAGCTTAGAAAAACGGTTAAAAATGCTGGCAAAACCAGCTTTAAATAAGACAGAAAATAACATGGAGCCTCAAATCAATCACACCAAATTCCCTTACAATAAACTAACTATTTATATTGTGGCAAACAGGATTTGCCTTATCTTTGTTACACAACCATCAATATAACGCATAAGAATACACTCTGTCACCATAGTTAATCTTGTGTTCACGCACACACACACACACACACCTCATTCGTGCGCAGGAACATAATGGTGCAAAATGGGACGATAGTAGAGGACGCAGGTGAGTGTGTTGTTTTGGCGCTGATCTGCTATAATCACTACATTCACCTCAGGTGTGTACGCCAGAACACCATGCACCATTCAACAACCGTGAAAACAGCAATAGACAAAAGCACATTATTAACTTGAGGAGGTGACACATTAATCTGCAGCGACAATCCGCCAACCGCGGCCCCGTTAATCAGCGCGCACATAAAGCAACGCAAATGGCTGTAGAACAACGTAGTTGGCAAACTGTGAATTTATTTAAAAAGTGATTCACATAAACCGAGTAGGCACATTAACACCGTAAAATACTAGTACTGCGGCTACTTGAACGCTCCGATGACTCGGAGAGAAAAAAATATAAACTTCCCTGAGACGCTCTGATTGACTGATGTCACCGCCCCTCAATGACAAACACTGTTTCTGATTGGCCAAATGACCGTCAAAGCTCATATGATAGGAGTTAACATCCGTCAATCATAGTTAGTCACTATGGTCACTCCACTTTCTTAATAGGTCCATAGAGACAGTGCATGGAATAGGCCACGCCCATTGTGGGGGAAAACATTGAACAGCGCTCCATCCACTTTGTATTGAAGGAGACCTGTCTTCTGCAAACAAACTTAATTAAAATGTAATCAAACATCCATTTAAGAAAAAAACGTTACTTTCTTGAAAGCCACGACTCTTGTTTGTCTATATGAGCTGTTTTTGTGAAACATAATTGAGTAGTTTTCAATATTGAGGTGTTTTTGTCCGGTCGGACCGGGTCGGACCCATCTTGGGGGAAACCGTTGAAAACCGTTCCATTCACTTTGTATTGAAAGAGACCTGTCTTCTGCAAACAAACTTAATTAAAACGTAATCGAACATCCATTTAACAAAAAACCGTTACTTACGACTCTTGTCTGTCCATACGAGCTGTTTTTGTGAAAAATTATTGAGTAATTTTCAATATTGAGGTGTTTTTTCCCGTCCGTGAGGGTTAGCCTATGGTTAGCCTACAGCAGAAGGCTAACATTAGCCTAGCATTCAGCATACATTAGTTAAGAGTTTTGTCTCGATATTGAAAATTACTCAATACTTTTTCACCAAAACAGCTCGTATAGACAGACAAGAGTCGTGGCTTTAAAGAAAGTAACGTGTGTTTGTGAAAGGCATGTCGTATTAAGTTTTTATTAAGTTTGTTTGCCGAATACGGGTGTCATTCAATATAAAGTGGATGGAGCGCTGTGTATTGTTTTCCCCACGATGGGCGTGGCCTCAGATTATGACGCGCCATGCACTGTCTCTATGCTCCACACCACACACAGTGCTGGCCATCAGACCCCCCCCCCCCCCACCAAAATATTTTCTCAACGGATCTCCACGAATCACATAGATGGCCAATTTCGATTCCAAAACGGCGAATTTCGCCGAAAGGTGACGAGTTTGCATGCCTGAATGAAGCACCATTGTCATACGCAGGCACGCGCACGCACACACACACACACACACACACACACACACACACACACACACACACACACACACACACACACACACACACACACACACACACACACACACACACACACACACACACACAGGCATCCCAGCCTCAAGTGCTCTCTTTTGTAGAGGAGGGCAACAAAAGACAGTGGCACAATGAGAGGAGGAGATGGCTGCCTCGGATGGAGGCAAACAATGAAAGAAGTAAAGATGAGGAAAGAAAACAGACGTGGTGCTGTTGTGATGGACAGGTGAAGGCAGGCAGGGATATGGGGGGGCTGGATAAGCCAATTTCGATTTGTATGGCATTTAACCACTGTCCCCCTGTCAGCGGTATTGTGTGTAGGTGGTGGTGTAGGGAATATTAGTTTGCAACACAAAAATAGAATATGCATTAGGTCGCTTGCATGTATGCAGCAGACGGCTGCTCGGTAACCTTGTCTATATCTAGGAATGGGGCGCTTTTTGCATAAACAGAATCTGTAGAAGGCCAGGGACGCGCTCTGTGCCAGAATTGCCTTAATTCTGTGATTTATCGCAGCCCCAAGGTCATTAACATGTCCTTGTTCGGACCATATCCCTGTAATTCGTCCTTCGCTTTTAAATCCTTCCTTCTCAGATCGTCTCAACATTCACTTCACACTTCACCTTCTTCCCGCCATGCGTACAGCTGTGCACGTCCAAAGACAAGACATACCCACATACCCTCCAGAGCCCACATGGGGCTGTGGATGCCTGATACCTTGCCGTGAGACCCAGTGACAGTGAAGTGGCCAAATGTATGTACAAGGATGGATGGGCGGGAGGGGGGGGGGGGGTAGAGCTATTTAAAGCTGCGTGTGTGTCTGTGTCTCCAGGCTCAAGCACCAGATACATTCTCCCGCCCTCCTTTCAATTCTTCAACTTTCCACCTAATGCGTCCCATGCAACCACTGTGGCTCTCTGCTCCTGGGCCCAATCCACTTACTGTATGTAACATTGTCATTGGTGGGGAAGGAGCACCATCTGGGCCTGGGGCTAACTGTACTCACTGTGTGCGTGTGCTTTTGTGTAACAGAGTGAGCGTTTTGGTAATTTTATTGTTTTATCATCTGTTTTCTCATTCCATCAAAGTGTTAAAAGTTTAATTTTTTCGAACTTGAAATGAGACCACTGAGATGAATTGTGTTTCAGATTAGTGACCGGATTTGCCCTAAAACTGTGGGTTTCACAGTTGAGTTTGTGTGAGTGATAAATGTGTTTTTAATTCTTTTCTCCATCTGCCTTTCAACCCGCCATATCTCATACCCATTCCAAATAAGTCTTTAAAGGCTGCTACTGTTGGGGAGGATTGGTGATTGAGTATGTGATGCCTTCAGGGCTCCATCCTTAGGCCCCTACTTCCTTTCTATTTATGTTTCTCCCAGGACATGGCTTTCAGAGACACAAAGAGGTCTCAGTCGTAAGCAGATGTTATTTTATTTTATTTGATCTGATTTTATTTTATTAATCTTTATTGTCCAAGAGGGGCAATTTGCTCTGCATTCAGTATTACAAACAGTATAATACAACAAACAAATAATTATAAATAAATACAAAACACTGAACTTAAACCCGAAAGAACAAACTGGAGACATCATGGCATTATAATAATTGACTTTTTTAAGAAAAGCCGCTTCCCCAGTTTGTTTCACCACCCAACAGCTGAGGGAACAAATGATTTGAAGTATCTGTTTGATCTGGCCTTCTTTGAAAATGTGTATCTTCTGTCTAGTGGCAGTCTAAACTCTGCATGGAGACGATGTTGAGGGTCAGACAGAATGGCCTCTGCCTTCCGAGAGGCTCTCGCTTGGCAAATATGTACAAGGTTATCCAGGTCAAGGCCAATGGTCTTCTGACAAAGCAGGACAATTTTCCAGAGCCTTTTTTTGTTAGCAATACTGAGGTTGCCGAACCAACAGATCATTCCAAATGTTAAAATAGACTCAACAAAAGACCAATACATTTTTTTTAAAGCGATCTGTTAAAGCCCCTCAGCTGTCTCAAGAAAAAATATATTTGCGTTGAAAGTAAATATGTCGTCCAGGGTGGTGCCGAGGTATTCATATCTGCTGACCATCTCCACTGCTACGCCAATAGGTGCTGTGACAGGAACATACCAGCGGAAGTCGATTGCCATCTCTTTTGTCTTGGAGACATTCAGTTGGAGGCATGAGCTATCACACCACTGGATTCAATTGTTCCAAGACTGGCCCATGGTCCGACTCATGGTCCTGCAGATGATAGTCAACGGTATATTTGACATAAAAGCTCCTTTTGGGGGAAGATTTGACTTAACCAAATCGAGGGTCTAGGGATAGAGGTTGCTCTATAGATAGTAAAGCTCGAGGACATTTGCAATTTGTGGTATAAATCAAATTGACTCGGCCTGACTTGGTTACGGTCATCAACATTATATTGATATGTGCTATATGTAATAGCCATGGGTAAAATACATCAATATTGGCTGTCGGTAGGAAAAGGGAGACTTGAGTTTTGTTTTGTTGTCCATACTTCTGCAACGCCTTTTTCCATGGTCTTCGTAGCTCTATAATGCTTTCACACTAATAACTCTTTCAACGAACATGCAAGAGTAATACTTACTATGGCCACTAGAGGGCTTTGTCTGTGGAATGTAAATAGACACATTGGGGCTTTTGCTTAGCCTGGCATTCCCAGACCTGCCACTAGGCGCTGGCAAATTAAATTTGCTGTGCCTGTTGGTCTGGAAACTCTCCATTGAAGCTTTTTCAAAAAGACCAGAAATCTTGGCTCACGTTTCAATTGGTTCTATCTAATATGGGCGCGCCAGAGCCCTTTGTATGGTACTCTGGGGCGGACATAACCGGATGACGACAGTGACATGCATGCGACATCGAAGCCGTGATAGTAAACATCAAAGATGGCTGCGGATATGTTGTGTGAGTTTGAGACTGCTTTGGCCTCGACCCGTTATGATTTGGAAGACGACACTCAAATATTTCATTAGCAAGTAAGTGGAATGTTCTATTTTGCCGACCGACCACGGCAAACGTTTAATTTAACAGTTCGCTAAACGAACGGGGCTTACGTCACCTTGTGCATCGCTCTGATTGGTTGTAGTGCTATCCAACTGCGTGCAGTGGCATTTGAAATGCACGAGTAGGAGCCGCCCCTTGAGTTGGAAATTACTATTGATCGTGGCCAGACCCTTTATCGTTCAAGATATCAGGGTCTGGATTTCTAGGCTAGCTTTTGCTATTTCTGTTGAACAGATTTGAGAAATTTTACTCGGATGTTACTCAGACAAAACAACATTTCAGTGGCTTGGAAAACAAAATCTAATCAAACCCTCCTTGATTTTCTCATCACGTCAAGCTTTAGATTTTGTTTGATAGCTTGTGGTCGTCTGTCATTCTTCAGGTTAAGGGTGGAGGGCTATAAGGGCGTTGAACCCTCTCAGGACTGCTCTTCTTGTCCAGTCATCTTTAAAATGGACAATGATTGATTGACATAATTCTAAACTTACACAAGTTACACTTACACAATTGTCATGTCTTTGGGACTCCTGTTTTATGCTAAGTAAAAGTTGTCTGGCAGGCTGGTGTGTTGCCCTCTAGTGAATTTAACAATGAGGCATGGACATACATCAAGGGTATCCAGAAGTCTTTTTTTTTATTTGGTCTCAGTCAAACCAAATTGGAGGGGTGGAAAACCACCATTCACTGCTATTTACCCTCCTGTCTCCAAACCTTATCTGTAAAACATGACTGCAGCTGCTACAAGTTTTTCTTGAGGAAAAGGGATTGTTCACATTGTGTAATATTAACTTAAATTGATGTGGGTCAGTTATTTCCTGCTGTGAGCCTCGCGCTTAATTATTCTTGCTGTTGGGAGGGTTAAGGGGCAGTGGACAATGTCCTGCTGAGTTGCCACTGGGCTGCACAACAGAACAATATCGTGTCAAAGCCATTGCTGCCTAAAAGTTTGAAAAAGTATAGACCTCCAGGTTATTGTTTCTGCCCCTGGTAGAACAGTCATATGCTAGCTTTGTAGCAGTTCAATGTTTTATTAATTTCATTAATAAAAACATCTTTATTTTATATACTGTAGAACAGTTGTTTTCATACACAGTAGCTTTGTATGTGAATTTCTTTAAAGCTATAGTGCATAACTTCTGAGTAATTACAGTAACACTGTCGGCGGATCTACATGAGGTCAAGCCTTCAGTGATGGCACAAGGATTTGATACCTTCCCCTGTACATCCAGGTTGTTTCTTGGCAAAATAATCAACAACTAAAACTTTTCGTGGTCACGTCTTTGAATTTTTCTGAGCTCCTGCACCAGTGTCGGGGGGGCTACACTAGTTTGTAAACGCTGCCATACTGAGAAATACAGAATTTTGTGGAGCTGATAGGCTTCATAAACTTTGTGTCAACTCATTAAGCAATGGCTTGAATATCTTTCAGGTCTGAAGGGGTTTCAATAAGGCACTTCTCTCAACTGCATCTCTCATTAGGTTCGTCTTTGCACAATCTTTGGTTATTTTCCTTCCCTTGTAACACCAGCCATCACTTGAGTTATCCACCTCAGACCACATCCCTGTCTTTGACTATCGCCTGGCTGCTATAGCCCTCTTCATTCTTTTGCCGGTTCTGACTCAACCCCTTTTGTCAAATGATGCTGCCTTTTGACCTAGTTAGATACACTTCTCTGTTTCCACAGCTGTTCTGTCTCCTGAGTCTGCTTTGCATACTAGCACAGTGAAACAGTGTTACACCTTCAGTTTTTAACACAAAGGTTATCATTCCTTTCTCATATGCAAATATATTTAGGTTTGGAATGATCTATGATGGATGAAGGGATGTGGAACAGTCCCATTTGATTCAGCAGCACAAAAGATTATTTAAAGGAAAAAAGTTTATTAACCTTTATTTAACCAGGAACATTCCTATATTTTTCAAGGGAATCTTGGTCAAGACGGCAGCAGAAAAACATTAAAGTTTCACATTTAGAAATAGAATACAAAACAAACCAAACACAATAAGAAATATCACAATAAAGCATTGATTCCATTTAAAGCAAGTTAGTGCTCAGTAACCAGACATGTACAGTTTGTGGTCAAATAGTCCTTAGTCCTGCTTTTGTAATTGTTCATTGTGATTAAGGATTCCAGTTTAAGGTGATCCTGTAATTTACACCATGATGAGGGTGCAACAGTTGTAGGCCCTTTCACCAAACGTAGAACGGCTCCAAGGAACGTTGTACATAATAAGACTGCTAGAAAGAGTGTTACGAGTTCTGTTTGTCCTAGGAGCCAGTATGGAACCCAAATAAGGAGGCAGTTCATGCATAATTGCATTATAAAGAAACATATACCAGTGTTCCATTCTACGGGTATTTAAGGAAGATAGACCAATTTTTTTATACAACTTGCAATGGTGAGTTCGGAAGCCAGAATCAGAGACAAATCGTAGTGCAGAGTGATACACTGAATCTAGCATTTTCAGAGACGATGAAATTGCATACATATATAAAATATCATCAGATTCAATAATGGATCAAAGAACTGCTCGGACAGTTTTCTTCCTGGCACCAATAGAAAAACACAGTTTCATCCCGAGGTTTTTCGTAAGACAGTCGATATGATGTTTATTCTGCTAATCTAGGTTGCGACCCTTTTCATCACTTTGTTATTTAGAGTAACAGTCTGGTAGTCATCAATATCACTTATTTTCTTACTTCTTGAAATGCATATAATTTAGGTTTTTGTCAATATTTACCGTAATTTTCGGACTATAAGCCGCGCCTTTTCCCCCATTTTTCGACCCTGTTATTACACAGCACAGTATATGTTCTGAAGCTACTAGGGATGAGCGTTAGTAATCGAGTACTCCTCATTTCGAATGAACTCGATTAGTGTCTGCAGCCTTTAGGCCAGCGGGCCGCCCTATTTTAAAATGTTATATACGTGTAAAAAACGGATAAAATAAAGTTTAACAATATTAAATATTTTGATGCAAGTGCAATAAACTGAGCGTTGTGTCAAACAGCAACTGCAAATAACCTGTGCCACCGCAGCGCAGCCTGTGTTCTCCACGGCATTGTCAGGAATATAACTGTCCAATTATTTCAAAGCAGATGATAAAGTTACGTTTATAAAAAGGGGAGATGACACCTGTTACTCTCAGTTAGTAATGAGCAGTGTTGGGAATAACGCCGTTTAAAATAACGGTGTTAGGTAACGCCGTTATTTTTACAGTAACGGGGTAATCTAACTAATTACTTTTTTCGTCGTTACAACGCCGTTATCGTTACTGAACGTTAAATGCGATGCGTTACTATGAATTGATTGAATAAACTGTGTAATCCGAGCGCACCCCTGTCTCCATACTACACAAACTGCTAGTGAGGAGACCGGGTGGGTTAACAACGGCGATTGTTATTTCTTATAGTGTTTTAAGATGTGTTTTATTCAGTGTGGATGACATTATAACTGTCAGTTAGCGCCGTCACGTCAGTCAGCCGCGAAGCGCTGTTTGGTGAAGTTTATTTTTCTTTCTCTCTCTGTTGTGTGAGCGTGCGTGTTGCCGCAGTAACCACCTATCAATCCAAGGTTGAAACGTGCTCTCCCTGAGTTCTTTTGCATCGCCCTTGTGAGTAAGTGCATGGAGTTTCCAGATCTCTAGAAATTATAATTTATGCACGTTACTAAATGGCCGCGATTCGCCGGTTGCAACAGCTGTTTAGTGTGTCATCACGAGCCGAATATTGCTATTGTTCTTTTCCTGGGATATGTATGCTGCTGTGCATGTTAAAGAAGGAAATAAACATAGGATACATCCTTACTCCTCCTCTCATCGTCTCATCGTCGCTGTCGGGCGGAAACCTCGTATCTCCAAAACGGTCATTTTTCAGGAAGTAAACAAAACTCTGTATTTTTAAATCAAAATAACTCTGCGTCTTCAAAGTTGGTATTGTGTCTTTATGTATGGTCATGTATTGGTAGATATCGTCATATTATAAATATTTAACCAAAATCAAACTGAAATGGACTTATGAGGTTTTGGAACAGTGAAAATGGAGATACGTGTTTTTTCCGTCAGCGGTTAGGCAGTAACGGTCTCATCGGAGACTCAGTGCGGCGCTCTCTCTCTGGTAGACAGACGGGCAGAGGAAGAGAGAGAGCGCACTTTAGTTTAAATGTTTTTTATTTTATATAGGCCTACTATTGTTTACACAGTGATCGTCACTGAATGTATAAGCCAGACAACATCTAACTCCCTGTCCTTAACAGCCAGCATGTCAGACGTGTTTTAGCCTACTTGAGTGTCTCGGACAAAAACTGCAGCTGACTGGGGCTCGCGCCTCAGCTGTGTCACACGGCAACGCAACCTGAATTGTGTGATTTGTGTCAGTACAGTAACCTCATCATCAGCGGGCGGGTTGTGGGTCAGAACCATATTTTACAAGATTAAGTGCTATAAACAGGCTATTAAAGACAGTAGGTTATTAGCTGTGACTAGACGGCAAAGACTAGACTAAACTGCACTCCAACCTACCGTGGTTTGGTTTGTCTGCACTCTTCTCTACGTTTCAGGCCTATAGATACATTCAAACTAGACTTTAAATAGCTTACATAATGTTTCTTGAGTAAATACAATGCTGTAGGCCTACTCAAACAGGTTATTTATTTACTTGCATTCAAACAACAAGATAGGCTAATGTCTCCATACTACTGTTCCATACTGGAGGATGTACACAACTGAATGCATGACTATTTATACAATTAGTGTAATCGATTAGTGTTTTGGCCCGTAAAATGTCAGAAAATGGTGAAAAATGTTGATCAATTTTCCAAAGCCCATGTTGACGTCCTCAAATGTATTGTTATGTCCAAAACACACAGATATTTCAGTTTACTGTCATAATAGGATAAAAGAAACCAGAAAATATTCACATTTGAGAAGCTGAAATCAGAGAATTTGGAAATGTTTTATTAAAAAATTACTTGAAACGATTAATCGATTATCAAAATAGTTGGCGATTATTTTAGTAATCGATTAATAATCGATTTGTCGATTAATCGTTGCAGCTCTAGTGGTAATGCAGTCCAGTCATCCGAGTGCTGGATTTTGAAGTCCATCGGCCCACTGATGTTGTACCTAATAACATACAAAAATAAATCATAATGTAAAAATCATCAATTTACATAGGATCATCAAACACTTAACAACACAGTATCATTTTACCTATATTTAACAGTAAGTAAATGTGCAACATATTTATTTTTGACCTGGACTGGTGAGAGATTGAAAGTCCTCCAAGCATCACTGTAATACAATTACAGAGGCAGACAGGGAGAAGATGTTTTAACCTTTTGGGAGAACATGATCTGGGAGGGGAAAAGAATGTATGTGCGGGGTTTGATTGATGTCACTCCAGTACAGAGGAGAAGGGGGTCGGAAAGTTCAAGGAGGTCAACTACACTGATTTTCTTTTTAAATGTTGATGGGCAGAGAAGAAGGGTGTGCAGGAGATTGTTTTTGGCTATGCTTGGCATTGAGAGTGGTCTGTGCTTAACTGGGTACAAGAACCCGGCAAAAAGCCGAAGAATACTACAGCACGACACAGAGGTGAAGCTCAGAATTTTATGCACAGATTTCTGCTGGATCTCCCTAAGCTGCCCTCCCACTACTGTCGGTCTTCATCATCCAAAAAAAACCTGGAGCCTGTCTTCCAGACAATGGCAGATCTACATGGTGTGTACCGCCGTGCTGCTGAGGAGAAGATGGTCAAACCATTATCGAGGCAGGTGTTCACAGACGAGTTCAGGAGGCAGAATCTGGGTCTTTACCATCCTAAGAAGGACCAATGTGACACCTGCTGCTCCTACAAGGCTGGCAACTTGCCAGATGACGAGTGGCAGGATCATGTACTCAAAGAAGAGGCCCGTGAAACAAAATCCTATGACAAAAATCATGTAAACAACAAGTCCATGGTGGTCTGTATGGATCTGCAAGCCGTCCTCCTCTCCCCAAGATTGAAAGCATCAACTCTGTATTATAAAACTAAACTTGCAGTGCACAACATCACCATCTATGACATGTCTGCACACAATGCCACGTGTTATGTCTGGCATGAAGGTGAGGGAGCTCTGTCTGCCAGTGAGTTCGCATCTCATTCTGTGGAGTGATGGTTGTGGCTACCAGAACCGCAATTATGTGCTCAGCAACGCCCTTCTTCAGTTTGCAACCGAGAAGAAAGTGGTCGTCATGCAGAAGTTCCTAGAGAAGGGGCACACACAGATGGAGTGTGACTCGGTGCACAGTGTCAGCGAGAGGCGTCTGAGGAATCAGGACATCTATGTCCCAGCCGAATATGTGGCCTTAATGAAGAGAGCGCGGTCCCATGTAGCACTGTCCCCTCTTCTTCCAGTTTTCAACCTTCTTGCGCTTTCTTCCTCCAACTTCGTCCTCCTCAGCTCCATCATCTTAAAAAATTCAACAACAAAAAAGCATTAGTGTTATCCACTGTAATTACTGCTGTGAAATGTGCCCATCTGTGCATTCGTAAATTGTTATAGCAATTCCTTTACAACCAGTGACGTGCAAAAAAATACAGTAAAAAAATACAAATAAAAAATAAATACAATTATTTTATTTTATTAACTTCTATTTGTATTACTACTGTTAGTTCTTGTAATTTTTATATATAGGTTGAGATAAATCTGGCTTTCAGAACTCAGTGCCTACCCACTCACCGCACGTCAAATGAGACCTTCACCATATCACACATGTCCCCCAGGGACACAGACATTGCTACTATAAAAAAATACAAGAAAAAAACGTTGCTATAATCAGCTCAGTTTGCTTCAACAGGTTAGGCTACAGTAGCATCATGTTTAGGCAAGAAATTGGATATAGATAGATAGATAACAAATCTGTAATCTTGTCATTTATAGAGGTGTTACTTCTAAACATAAACACTAAACATTTTGTATAATTGCCTGGCGTTTAAACATTAACTATGCTTTATTTTACATCGTATGATAGCCTAACGTGCTTCTATCTGCACAAAGCCACAGTTGTTGAGTAAATGTACATTTTTTGACAATGAGTTGGTGTATGACGAGCCGTTGGAAATAAAGCACTCGACAGTGACATTAAGTAGCCTAATGCTACACCAGCTGATTGTCCGTTTACAGAAACAGCCCGTGAAGTTTTGCGGCGCAGCTGGAGAGAGGCTGAAGTAGGCAAAAGGTGTGCTACTGTTACAAAGTTTACATTGAAGATGACAGACGAGGCAACGCACGTCTCCGTCATGACAACTGTTTTCGCTCTTATCTCAACAGCCGACTAAATGTGTTTGGACGCATTATCATCAGCCTGGGACAGGCGCGATACCCCCCCACGTGCTTAGCGTTTGAAACGTTTGTAAACATTAACGGGGCACGTTAAACGGCCCGAAATTTAGGCTAAATGTTTAGCAATTTGGTCAGTTTTTTCCCCCGACCACCTACTTGTAACCTTTGTTTTGTGTATTTCCCACAAGGTTTGCCGGTGTGAGCTACATCAATAGGCTACTAGGCTAAACTAACATCTGTCTACATAGGGCTAGCGGGACATTGATAGACAGGGAAATTAATAAAACACACACACACACACACACACACACACACACACACACACACACACACACAAACCTACCCCCGTCCCTTGAAATAAATCACGTCTAAGTTGTGACTGATTTAATGATAGGTTAACATTAGCCTGATTAGTTTTGGCTAACGTAACTTTTATAGCCCAAAGTTAACTGTTTGGCTACTTTCATTTAGTCAACAATCGCCGTTTCAATAACGAACAGTTTTTACTGAGTTTTCTAAAATCACAATGTTAACCTCAGAGCTACATTAATGAATAGTTTTAACTGAGTTTGCTACCAACTGGCTAATTTTAAAACATTGTGTCTTTATAAAGAGCTCTGCTTACCTGATCGATTACCAAATCGCCTCGTCAAGTAGGCAAACTGATGGCTCGAGCTCAGCTACCAGTACTTCATTCCGAATGGGAAGGGGGTGGAGTTACGAGGTTTTGCCGTCAGTTTGAGGATCCAATGGAGTTACGAGGTTTATTCTCAACCTCTTTTTAGTACTTTTAATTGGTTAAAACTTTATAAAACCCACACACAGACGTGAAGCGTGACCAATAGGTGTGATTTATGAAAAAAAAAAAAAAAATCAAAAAATGGAGATACGAGGTTTCCGCCCGACAGCGACGTCATGCTTCATAGTCTGACGTTTTTGGCCTTAAGTGATGTTTTAGCCGACACCCCTGAAGTGAATCCCGTGTCATTAGCAGATCAGCACGGTACATTCAGCAGTTTCCTCTACTACTTTTGTTGAGAACAAAATACTAGGCTACTGGAAGTGCAGGATAAAAAAATACTTGAAGTGCAGGATAAACCTCTTGCTGTCTGTTGATGTGCAATACATATTGAAGGTTATGTAGCCTACAAGTAGGCCTACCTGTCTGTTCTACTCATTTCAACTGACTTGTGAAAACTGCTCAAGAAAATCAATTTTTTTGGACACATAGCAACTTTTTTTTTTTTACAGTAGGCTAACGCAAATAGTTACTTTCCCTGGTAAAGAGTTACTTCTATTATAAAGTAATTCAGTTTCTAACTCTTTTGGAACAAGTTACTAACTACTTTTTGGAACAAGTAGTGAGTAACTATAACTAATTACTTTTTTAAAGTAACGTTCCCAACACTGGTAATGAGTTTTGCTGACTCGGGGAATCAGCGACACTCAATGGCAACACCACGAAATAAAGCTCAGTCATCAGAAAAACACAGACAAATGACTGTGAAATGCTTTGCACCCAATATATTTAGTCAATAAAATGTATAAGCTTACCTATAGTTGTGAATATATGGCTACTGTAGGCCTAGTCTATGGCATGCAGTTGTGATGTATAGGTTGAATTACTTATCAAGTAGGTCTATACATGTTTTGGTTATTTTAAATTTAATCTTATAGCGCTACTCTATAATAATATCATAAACGTCGGGAGGTGTTTCCGTGAGTGCCCAGCGGGAGAGCAAATTTTAAGAGGTGAGTAAAAAGAAGATTTGCACAAAGTTAAGGCCAACAGATATTAATTAAATTGTATATTTCATCAGATAAAATCATGTTATGAATTTAGCAAATCATTACACGCATCTCTTTCCCATAACAATTCACCCTGGAAGATATAACTATAATCTGACGTTGTTGGAAATGTGTGGATCTCACGGGAGATAAACAATTCTCTCGAATAGACTTTAGGCATTATTTCACTTGTCACACCATATTTTATATAGGCCTACATATAGTAGGCTACTACAGGCCTACGCTAATACGTGATATTGCATACAGTACAAAGTTGGGCGAAACTGCTTTACAAAGACTACAACGACTGTGCCAATCATGATATGTGATAAGCGCGCGGGTGTGTGTGTGCCAGTTTCTGCAGCACATGCACGTCACAGGCTTTATTTCTTCCCAGTCGCTTTCTTTGCGGTAGGTTGCCTCCCTTTTTTCCTCATGTCAGTCAAAATTCCGTGCTTATTAAGTGCGTCATCATATTCAGGAGCTATTTAGTATTCGCCATGTATGGTAGATTGTGGGATGAAACTGGGAGGTGAAGTGGGATGACACCAGGCGGAGATCGTCCGCGCACAATTCACTGCAGGTGGGTAATTATAAAGGGAAGATTGCGTGCAACTGTGCGCAGCACAGTTTTATAAATCTCAACTTTTTTTTGCGCAGCACATTCTTGGCTTTGTGCGAATGCAATGTTTTGGGAAGGTTTCTACGCACACCTTTATAAATGAGGCCCCAGGTGAGCATGCAAGGTGCTCTCCGCTTGGAAAGAAAAGTAAAGAAGAAGCAAGGCTTCAGGCCAGGGCTGTACAGTGCGACAGTTTTGATCGCATTTGCTACTGAAATTTATCACGTGCGATGATGAATACAATTCCACTCGCATGAGTGCGACAGCTTGCTAATGAGCAGATGCTGTCTGTCTGAGACACAGAGGAGTGCTGCACAACACTGCTTAGAGTGCTCTACATTAACACTCTCCAAATCCGGGTAAATGCAGTCTTAGGCAAGTAAGTTATTGAGTCCACCCTCCACTTTGGCTGGTGAAAGATGTGTGCTCGGGACCTGTGCTTGTGCGGCGATTAATACACTTCACCAACGGTAATAACCGGAAGGAGACGGCACACAGTTAAGTTAGCGCGTGTGCAAACAGAACATTTCCTGTGCGCCTTCACATTAAAAGCCTATTACTAGCCAAACGTGAGTTGACTTTTATTTTGAAGCCGGTAAGAACAAGAAGTTAGCACTTCTCAGCCCTGCAGTGCGCTAGCTTGAAAATCAACTGCTTCAGCTGCAGAGAGCAGTCAACAGTAGTCTTTTTAAACAACGTTTGAAATAACTGATAAGCCACTGAAGAACTACTCCCAACACATATACAACAACCTATTTAACTTATTCCAAATTTTACCAATATGTATAGGCCTACTTATTTATTTAATAGGCTATGTTTAATGTTTTAAAGTTTGGTTTTAATTAACAGAAGGACATTTAACAAAAAAAATATATTATTATGAATATGATAATATGTATATATACAGAAAATATATAGATATTAATTTTATGGGGAGAAATAATTCTGAATCAGCAAAAAATTACAATTGGCAGGTTATATTTTTTTGTCTAAATTGCAATCAGTGCACCCCTATTCATTTTTCTACAATTATTACTGCACACACTAGGATATGATATTAACTGAGAATTTCAAATGAGACCAAGATGACAGGCTAAAAGGTAATTAGAGCGAAATGCATGGGTTAAGGTTATGCAAGTTTTCGATCATACTTTGTGTGCTACTGAATTTATTTTTGTGCTACTGATTTTTTTTGCTTGCTAGCACCAGTGCTACCACCTAAAAAAATAAGCGTACAGCCCTGCTTCAAGCACATTCGCTTTGAGCCAACAACATTTAAAAAGCCTTCAATGGGGAATATGGGGATAAGATTTTAAAAAAACGACCGGTGTAACGCTCCGTTAATGAGGAATTAGTCGCGGTAATTATTCACGGACACGGAGTGAGCATTACGCAGTTGGATATACAACTACTAAGTCTACTGCTTTGGTGAGTTATTTATATGTATTTAAATTGTAGGATAATCATTGTATATTATGTGCTGCCATTCTTATTTTAAATGGTGACATAGGCTATTTTTTTTTGTTACAACTACAGCCCATGCTTTTTTTCTCCCCACCGCAGACCTACTCGATCGGTTTAAATTGTGGCCCGTCTATTTAAATGCTTTCAGTGAGGAAAATGTGTTTTAAACTTGTGGAAAAAAAATCCTTAATATCATATGGCAACTGTGACTGTTTGACAATAAGCATTGAGCGCTTTATTGCGGTCAACCGTTGTTCTGTAGACAGATGCGTTGCGTTCTAAAAATAGAAAAAAAGTTTAACGAGGAATCGACTGATTCTCGAGGAATGCAAGCGATCACACGAGTAGCGAAAACACTACTCGTGCCCATCCCTAGTAGCTACTATTGCACTAAATGGTAGCACTTGAATATGTTATGCAAATATGCAACTTGTTTGTTGAAATGTTAATAAATGGGAGCTTCCTCAAGCAGCCATCTCTTTCCCGACAATCCCCTCTGTGCACGAACTCTTACATATGGTAATTAAACATTAAAACACCTGCGCCTTATTAGATTAGCAGGAGGGGCCCTCAGATTTTCAGGTACCCCTACCCGAGGTAGAACAAACCTCAACAATGATTTTTTTTTATCTTTAGAATGTCCTGTTCATGAAATTGATTGTTGAGCATTTTTATCTTTGGGGGAAATGTGTTTTTTTGGTTATTCTTTAGAACTACTCCAGTCCCTGAAAAAGAGACAAATTAGGTCATTCTGAATAGGGGATATGTGACAAAAAAGCCCATAACTTAAAAATGCTCACTCTTTTCTTCATCAGATTTGCTGAGGTACTAGCCAGGTGTCTGTCCCACATCACCAAAAAGTTCAAATGTAATTTAGCAAAACATTTATTGAAATAGGGTTCTGTATACATAGCTTTAGTTTAGGCGGAAATGGTACTTTTGTGGTGAAAGGAAAAGAGGGTTCCTTTACTTTTCTCTCAAATATCACCAAAACATAAATCCCTACCAAATATACCATGTATGTGTTGTCCAGGATGCTATTGAACAATAACCAGTGGTTGTATGAAGATATCTATTACAGTTCAATGTCTAATGAGATTTCTCTAGAAGTACTCCTGCACTGAAATAGCCATATTAGGACATTCCAAATGGGGGATAAGTGGCATAATAGCCTATAGTCCAGCAGATATGTGAATGCATTGTGATTTTTATGACACAAACATGAGCTTTGGCACACTGATAGAGCATGCCCTAAGGAAGATTTTTTTGCTATAGGGCCATCGCCAATTTTTCCTATGGCGGCCATTTTTTAAAATGGCCACCAGTAGCTTGGGTTGTAGAGCACCTAGGATCTTGATTATGGTGTCTAATCCTACATTTTGGACAAGGCAGTTGTGCTATTTAAAACATGCTAAAAAGTACCCAACTTCACATATCTGGCATTCAGGGAACTAAATTGTGTTAAAACCTTCAAATACAAGCAGAGTTATGCATATTTTCATGAATTACAGAATCAGTTCATGAGTTGTATGCTGACCTCATATGCTTACAAGTAAATGTCTATTTCAAAGCCTGACCAATACATCAGTTTAGCCTGTTTGAGGGGTGTAATTGCTATTTTATCTGTGTAACCCACTCTGAGTAAGTCAACATTGCTCTAGGTTCGAAGGAGCTAAGTGATAAACAGTTACCACAATGAAAGTACCAGACAAGGTAAGTTGCAAGAAGTAACTTTTACTCACATAGAGTTGTAGGTAACACCCAAAACACATATGCATATACAAAATAAAAACATGGGCCATTTAAAATAAACAAGTGTTGTCAATAGTCCTTTTAGTCTGTCGGTTTGATGATCACCTCCGGATGTTCAATCCACTGTCAGTGGTTCTCCGTTAAAATGTCTGTAACTGGTCCTGTGACAGTTCTTAGAAAGGATGTGTGTAGTAGTCCAATGGATGTGTGTATCCTGGCGACTGGTACGGCCCTACCACATGTCAAGTATTTCATGGGTCGGTTCCTCGTCCTGGAATGTTCACACTGAGAGGCTCGCCATCAATGGAGAGGGATCTTCACAGTGGATCTCACTATGTGTAAATGTTATACAATAATCATACTAAAGCATAAAAACATTGTTAACACCAATAATTACACAATGTAGTGTGTACTTCCCCTTTTCCATGACCAAGCCAAAACCGTTCGCCATGATTCACCATTCTATGAATGTGGTGAAGAAGGCAGTGGAGATTCTGAATCCTGCTCAGGTACCAATCATCACTCTGGATCAACCTCTGTATGCAGTGGCAAAACAAATCCAGTGGACTTGGCCAGCAGCTGATGGTGAAGATAACTTTATTGTGATGTTTGGTGGGTTCCACATTGAGATGGCAGCACTCAAGGTACTTGGCATCATCTGGGAAGGTAGCGTGTGTAGAGCACTTGTGCAAGCTGGAGTTGCTACAACAGGGACAGCAGATTTATTTCTGAAAGCCTGTCACGAGACACCCCTGCCATGCTCATCAGGTCACAGCCAGCAGCCTATATCTTCTCCTGCAGAGGGCTTTCACCGAGTACATAAATGACCAGGAGGAGGGAAATAATCCTCTGTCCTTGGAAGACTGGTGCATTGAAAGAGCTTTGTCATGTCCCCAGTTCCACTTCTGGTCCATTGTCCTGCAGCTCGAAATAGATTAAATGATCGATGTGCGATCAATAAGAGAGGCCAACTTCCTAATCTATATAGATGCACTGACCAAGATCGTGCTTTGGTTCTTTGCTTTGGGACACACCCACTATGCCAGATGGATACCAGTCCACTTGTGTGGCATGATTTCACTGTAGGATACACATCCTGATGTCCTGATGGAGCAGTTTCTGAAAGGAAACTTTGCTGTGAAGAAAACAACACACTGCTTCTCAGCTTTTGACCAAGCGGTGGTGTTGTGGGACTTAAAGAGAACCCTGCAGCTCTGCGACGCTGGATGGTGTCTGGCCCCGAGATGGCAAGTGTGGTTGGAGAGTTTGAGGCATCCACTGAGAAGAGAAGGGAGAATGACACCCGGGACCACGAGTAGACCAAACATGCACAATTGGCATTTGCAAGAGAAGTTAAAGAACTAACTAGCGCTATACACTCACCGGCCACTTTAATAGGTACAGCGCTTAATTTTCTTGTTAACACATATAACTTATCAGCAGTGTTGGGAGTAACGCATTACAGGAAGTAATGCATTACTGTAATGCATTACGTTTTGCTGTAACGCGGTAATGTAAGGCATTACAGCAAAAAAAATGGTAATATGTAACGCGGTACATAGCTCAGAAACGTGCGTTACAATGCATTTTAAACCCGAAATTGACTGGTTTGTTGTTTTTATACAAATTGAAAAACACCGCGAGTTTCGCAGAGGAGAAAAAACACGCTAATGTTACTGCTAGGAGAAGAAAACTCGATTTGCTGCTACAATTGATTCCAAAGATCGCTAGCCTACTGGCTTCCGTCTCACTGCCCAAGTTTTCTTTGTGGTGTTTGGAGACTCTGACGGTGAAAGCACGTATCAGTCTGTGCTCAACGAGCAGCGGGTGCTGCCGCGAGCCCCTCCCCCGTCTAAGAGGACTCGGAGGCGGTCAGTCTCGGAGCAGCCCCTCGGAGCGAGTCCCTGCCTGCTGTCAGAGCAGAGAGTGACACACCTCCGCGTCCAGGCTGCAAATGAATCGCACTGTTGTTAGGTGCAAAATCGGAGATAGTGTGCCACGAAGCTATTTATGCTGAAGCGGTGTTGCTGGATTTAGGAGTTATTTAGAGATATGGCAAGCAAAAAGTTGACGAGTAGGGAGTTGGTGTTCACTCTTTCTACGGCCCCGGTCACGGTGAGTCCATGCGTAGCAGTGGTGCAGCCATTCGACGCAGCATTATATATATATTAATATTATCATATTATAATGATAATAATGATGATAATAGTATTAATGCAGAATAGAAGAAAAAAAGGAAACAAAAATGGTGGTGGGTAAAAAAAATCATAAACGCCTACTGTTTATATGAGTTTTGTGGTGTAGTTCTAGTTCTAGTTTACAACTGTTGGCTTACAACAAAGTGGACATCATTACAAATGGATGGAGGGGTGAATCTAATTAAATAAGTTCAACTCTCTTTCAAAATATCAGGTATTTCATGGAAATTACATAATAGCCTACAACATGGCCGCCACCATATGGCGTCATAATATGCTAATTAGATGGGAAAATTTACTATTCTCAATATTTGTCTCATTTACACTTTTGTCTCTATCTCAAACCACTTTCAATCCAGAGCCTTCTGAAATTTAAGTGTCAAAATCTAGTATTTTAAAAATAAAACCCGGCGCCTAAAGGGTTTGCTTTGATGCAAATTATGAAATCTTAACATAACGGCGGCAATGATGGTGCATGTAAGACAGCGCAGTTGGCAAGCTCTCCTCAGCACTAAAAGTGCTGCAGCAAAAGTCACAATAAGAGTTGATCGCTTTGTCGATTCATGCCTCTGAAACACCGTCAACTCCCAACATAATGAGTGGATGCTTTGAATTAGCAAAGGAGATATATTAAGGCTACTATTGTTATTATAAAATGTCACGCAAGAGAGGCGAGAAACAAACATAATGGGCTGTTATCATTTAGATTAGATGGCAAGATGATAAGGCAGATTCTTTGGAACAACTAAAAAAGGCAAAAGTTGATGATGATGTGAACAACTTGTTTGTGCTTTTAAGTCGCCAGAACGCAAAAACAAATCTTTGAGGCTCAATTTACTTTTTCAATCTACAGTAGTAGGCTCTAGCTCTATTGATATTAATATAGGCTAAATAAATACCTAAAGATGCAGTATTTCTATTATAAAATGTATTGCACCATGAGCCATAACTGTGACCATTATATTATATAGCATAGGCCTACTTGTGTTAGCCTTAAGCCTAGCTCAGTCATTATGCCATACCATGTCACCTCCTGCTGTGTAATGAGCTGCATTGAACACAAGAAGATTTATTGAGAACACCAAATCCATATTTCATGTTATTTTGGTGAAAGTAATGTAAAAGTAGTGTAATGCCTTACAATTCAAAGACAGTAATATTGTAATGTAACTAACTACTTTGAAATGCCAGTAATAGTAATAAATACCGCATTACGCTTTTGAAGTAACTTGCCCAACACTGCTTATCAGCCAATCACATAGGAGCAACTCAATGCATTTAGAGGCATGTAGACCTGGGGCGGGACAACTTATTGAGGTTAAGACCGAGCATCAGAATGGGGAAGAAAGGGGGGTTTAAGTGACTTTGAACATGTTAATGTTGATGGTGCCAAAAGTGCTGCACGTCTGAGTATTTCAGAAACTACTGATCCACTGTGATTCTCATACACAACCATCTCTACGGCTTACAGAGAATGTCCCGAAAGAAAAGAAAAAAATATCCCGTGAGCAGCATTTATGTGGATGAAAATGCCTTGTGAATGTCCAGAGGTCAGAGGAGGATGGGCATACTGGTTCGGGGATGATAGAAAGGCGACAGTAACTCAAATAACCACTTGTTACAACCAGGGTATGCAGAATACCATCTCTGAACGCAAAACTCGACCAACCTTGAAGCAGATGGGCTACAGCAGCAGAAGACAGGACAATAAAAGATTGGAAAAGTCTTGCCTGGTCTCATGAGTCTTGATTCGGTTGCGAAAGTCAGATGCTAGGGTCAGAATTTGGGGTAAAACAACATGAAAGCATGGATCCATCCTGTCTTGCACCATCAACTATTCCATGTCAAAGTTGCTTAAACCCCCCTCTTTCCCCATTCTGATGCTCAGTTTTATCTTCAGCATTTTGTCTTGACCACGTCCACATACCTAAAGGCATCGAGGTTTCGGCCATGTGATTGGAAGATTAGCTTTTTTGTCCACATTTGAACAGCAATTGAACAGGTGTACCTAATGAAGTGGTCGGTGAGTGTAGAAGACATGGGCAATCCATTCTGTGAAAAGATCACTGTACTTGATACTAGGGATGTTGCAGATGAAGCAGTCATTGACACTGTCAGCCAGACAAAGCCAATCAAAGAAACATCAAAAGACACAAGCTCCCATTACCAGCCGACCTCCAGTCAGAGCAGTCCAGGTCCCAACAACAGCCCTCATCCCTGAAGAGTGACTGCTCCCTGTTCTCTAGGCTTTATGTTGTATCCCAGATACGTGATGGAAGTCTGGATGAGTTTTTTAACAAGAAAAACCAGACATGTCGAGCTGGCATTGTCACAAATGGGCAAGTTAAGAACTGGAACCAAGTCAGACTTGGTGGGCTGTTTGGATAACCTGATTTCATCACAAGTGAACAAATCCAACCCCATTGTACAGGTCAACATACTTGATGGGGCTCGTAAACATGCTACGACCCTGGTGCTGCTGACACCTTTTCTAGATATGCACAGAAAGGTGGTCTCACCATACATGCTGTCTAAGCTGGAGCATGTCAGCAGAGTGAATGTTGTGTGGGATCAATATTTTCCTGACAGTTTAAAGGCGGAAACACGCAGCAAGAGAGTGCCAGGAAGGAGAGCTGTTCAGCCTTGTTGTCGTCAATGCGCAAAAACTCTGGCCATTTCCCGAGGAATGGCACCTGACGGCTCAACTCTTCCTCCCCCAGAACTCCCTGGGGAGCCTCACAGACCTCAACACTGAAAAACAAGTGATTAACAATCTTCAAGCTGAACTCCTCTGCACTCGGCCTCGAGATGTAGAAGTTCTTTGCGCTTGCACACATGAGGAGGCTGATACCCCCGCATCCTAACCTTTATACAGGTATATCCCATTGAGACCGAAGACTCTTTGCAAGGGAGACCTGTTTTCCTTTCCCACGTTACCATTCACACACACATTCATAAACCGATAGCAGGCTAACTATCGACATTCACACGAGGCAAGGTGGGTGAAGTGTCTTCCCTTAAGGACACAACAGCCACCTGACACAGGTAGCAGGGGCGGGGGTCGAACCTCCAACCCCTTTGATCATCCGTCGACCCGCTCTATGTGGCCCCAAGCTGAGCCACATCGCCCAAACTGTTACACTTACTACTTCCTTCACAGCATCTCCAAGGTGCCCATCCTACTCACCTTGGAGATGCTGAAAGAAGGAGCATACTGGTCTAACAATATGCACAGTTGGCACAGATGTGTTGGTGCTGGCAGTGACTGCAACCCACCTCTCAACATCAATGAGCTGCCGGTTGCCTTCGGGTGGAGAGAGTTTCGGCATTTAGCAGCTCACGAGATGGCAACGGCACTAGGTCCGAACGATGTATCGCCTTGCCGGGGGTTCCATGCCTTTACTGGATGTGACAGTGTCATCTTTTGGTGGCAGGGGTAAGAACACTGCGTGGGATACATGGAGGATCTTTGAAGGATGTCAAAAAGCCGTCTGTGCCTTTGCTGCCATAGACAACTGGATGGGGCATCTGAAGATGTGTTGTATTACATATATAGCCACACCAGCAGCTTAGAACGGGTCAATCAGGCAAGAAAACGCCTTCATCACCCAGAAAGGTACGTCAATTGAGGGACTTCCAACACAAGCAGCACTGATTCAATACAGAAAGAGGGCTGCCACTGCTGGTCACTGTTGGGGACATATGATTGATTAACTGAAGTGATCACCAAACAGACAGACTAAAAGGACTATTGACAACACTCGTTTATTTTAAATGGCCCATGTTTTTATTTTCAAATGATGTATATGCATATGTGTTTTGGGTGTTACCTACAACTCTATGTGAGTAAAAGTTACTGCTTGCAACTTACCTTGTCTGGTACTTTCATTGTGGTAACTGTTTATATCACTTAGCTCCTTCGGAACCTAGAGCAATGTTGACTTACTCAGAGTGGGTTACACAGATAAAATAGCAATTACATCCCTCAAACAGGCTAAACTGATGTATTGGTCAGGCTTTGAAATAGACATTTACTTGTAAGCATATAAGGTCAGCATACAACTCATGAACCGATTCTGTAATTCATGAAAATATGCACAACTCTGCTAATATTTGAAGGTTTTAACACAATTTAGTTCCCTGAATGCCAGATATATGAAGTTGGGTACTTTCTAGCATGTTTTAAATAGCACCACTGCCTTGTCCATCCTTGAAAATGTAGTTTTAGACACCATAATCAAGATCCTAGGTGCTCTACAACCCAAGCTACTGGTACTATAACAGCTGCTGGTGGCCATTTTAGAAAATGGCCGCCATAGGACAAATTGGCTATGGCCCTACAGCAAAAAAATCTTCCTTAGAGCATGCTCTATCAGTGTGCCAAAGCTCATGTTTGTATCATAAAAATCACAATGCATTCACATATCTGCTGGACTATAGGCTATTATGCCACTTATCCCCCATTCGGAATGTCCTAATTTGGCTATTTCAGTGCAGGAGTACTTCTAGAGCAGGGGTAGGGAGCATGCGGCTCTTTGCCTTGCTTTGTGCGGCTCTTCAGTTCATATCAAATTTTGTGATTATAATTTATTTTAATTTTTTTTCTATACTTTTTTTTTGTGTGGGCCTATGTTCGCAAATGTTTCATGCGGCTCTTACGTTCGTTTTACATGTTGTTTATTATTTCATTTTTTATTTTGTTAATGTGCATGTGTATGCCTGTTCGCAAATGTTTAATTGAGGACGCAACATAACGTTCGCAAACATTTGGTGTGGATGCAACCTAAAACTGCCCGCTCAGCTTGGAGGGAGGTTTTCCGTGAGTAAACAATTTGTGGGCCGTTCGTCCGAAACAGAGGGAGAGTTTATATTTTTTGCTGAACGTTTATACCAAGCCATTCTGCCTTATAATGCCAGGCCATAAGCGCATTTCAAGGCTTCAAATCTTCAGCGCCACTTCAGCTCACTCCATGCTAAAAGTAAGTCCCACTAAGCAACATGCATAGTAAGAGAAAAACGCTATTGTAAATTGTTATATTTTTGTTTGTGGACTTGGTTGAACTAAGAGTTTGTGTGTGAGGCAGTGCACACAATGTTCATTGTTGAAAATGACTGGCCTGTCGTCTTAGTACTGTAGGAGTCCAGTTCTGTCATTATCACAGGGGCGGCCTTAACGATCTGGGGGCCTGTTTCAAGTCCTAGTGTGGAGCCCCCCGTTTTTTTTTTTTTTTTTTTTTTTTAATAAATGATGCGAAATTATTAAACTGGATTGTGGAAATCCAGTTGGTTCTTTGACGGATTATGAGATAATAGGCCCCTGGACCAAGACTTCTCAAAGGGCCCCCCCACTTACCTATCCAGTCAGTTACACTGACTTCTTCCGCACAGATACATACAATTATTGGCAAAAACATATTAAGAAAGTCGCGTTTCCCAGATGATTTTGATCAGAGAGGGACCCTGGTCCTTGTTGGGGGCTGGGGGCATGCACACTGGAAGAAAATGTGTACCAAGGTTTAGGTAAAATGCATCAATCTGATGCACTTAGAGAGGAAAATTTAGAGGCTAAATCAAATCTTGAGCTGCAGAAGGAACATTATTTTTCTGATTTTTCTTAAGCAGGCAGCATCCTTACTCTGCAACTGCAAAAACAGTAGATTGGTCTGCAGACCCATGTTATATGATGGAGATAAAACAGATAAACAAATAGATAAAGGGTGGATAGCTGCTTTATGAGCAGGATAGAATTTTACACATAGAAAGTTTGTCTGTATGTGTGGGGGCCTTAGAGGCCCTCATGAAGCCCCCTAAGACAGAGTTAATAATGCTGTTGCTTTACAAATGCTTTTGTATTTCTCCCCTACTAGTTGAGGGGCCCATGATGATTTATTTCCTTATATTTAGGCTATTCCTTTTGGAACCTTTTATTGACATGAGTGACTGAGCTCTTTGACTATAAGACATGTAAAGTTATCAGTACCTAGCTTAGGGCCCCTTGAGCCCTCTTGTGCCCCCCTGGGCCTGGTAGCATGTACAAGCATTATTTATTTAAAAAATAATAATAATACAAAAATTCAACTGAAACGGGTGAAACCTAGTTAAGGCCGGGTTACTGCATTATCATTTTGGTTGAGACATTTACAGTAAATCTGACTGAGCAGAGGTCTGTGTGTGTGTGTGTGTGTGTGTGTGTGTGTGTGTGTGTGTGTGTGTGTGTGTGTGTGTGTGTGTGTGTGTGTGTGTGTGTGTGTGTGTGTGTGTGTGTGTGTGTGTGTGTGTGTGTGTGTGAGGAAGGGGATGGGGGGATGTTCATGTGTACCCGTGTGTACGATGTGGCTCTTTGCAGTAACACAGTAAAAAATGTGGCTCTTAGTAGGGCTGCACAATATATCGAATTTTCATTGCGATGACGATATTGGCTTCCCACGATGACGTGTACATGAATGTGCGATATTTTAAATGTGTGCTCCGCAATCACTCCCCAAACCACTCGCTGATCATGTGCCTGTTCATGCTCCAACCTGGCAACCCCAGGTTCCCCGAGAGCTGTCAATGTAAGTCCAGTGGCTCCGCCCCCAAAGTGTGAACAATTTTCTGCCCGCATAGATAGAAAGCACTCCAAGAGCCGCGCGAAGAAGCAAGCTGCTGCTTATCGCGCGAGCGAGAGCAGACATCTGCGCTTGTGAAATCACATACATCCCCTTGTTAGTCTCTTTTTTTGTGTGGGGCCGGATTTATAACCCATTATTACATGACATTTTGCCAGGTCAGGTTATCCAGCCAGACAGACCGCTGTCAAGAGTTTAATGTATAGCGAACGGGTCACCTAAGGACCTACGTCATAGTTTTTGATGGATACGTCCACAAACAGGGGCTACCTGCTCAGAAAACAATGGAATACTTTTTCAACACGTCTTTGCATGTATCAGGAGAGCAGGGAACACAGGAGTCATGGTTAATGTCCGACAGGACTCCAGCAAGACGACGTGAGTACGTTTTGCTTCAGGCTGCAGCCCGCCATGTAAATGTTCGGCAGTCATTTTCTCCGTGAAATTTGTTAGTGATTTTGGGGATAATGCTTTGTTAGCTGGATGGAGCTCTGGTTAAGCATGTTGGCCGATTACATTTACTGTTTGTACAGTGTACAGTCTTGAGTTGTGTTAGCAAAACAGTAGCTCTGTGGCTAACAGCTAAGCCGGAGCCTTCAGTCAGCTGAAGCAGTCTAGCTGGGCGAGTAGACTATTCACCGTTGCTAGTTCGTATCCTTGGTCGTTCCTATTTACTGGCGTATTGAACTACGTTTTCTCATTACATAAGAACCTAGTGGGTTTGCAATGATTATTCCAGTTATTAGACAAGCTCCCAGGGTTGCTAATAACCCATACAGTCCGTGCCTCAGCGTACACACGACCTGAAGCGAAGATGAAACCTCGTTGGGAGTAAAGGCATGAGAGGCAGCAACATTTAACTAACGTGTTGCTGAGTGTTACCTGCCACTTCCTGCCTCCGTCCTTTTCAAATTAAATCTCGACATAGTAGAGCCATATAGGTTGAGCCATATAGGTTGTGGTTTATTTTGACAGGGCGCAGCTCATAATATTCTTATTTTAGTTATACATTGTGGGCACAATTTTATTTAGTTCAAAAATCAAGTTTTATACACATCCATCATGCAGGTACAATGAATGGAGTAAAATATTTTATATTTTGCTTTTAGGAGATGCAATGAGGTCAGGTGAGGAAACAAAGATGTGTTATTCAACAGAAATGTAGCACAAGGAAAAGTTAAAGCAGTGCTCTGTTGATTTGATTTTGAGTAAAGTTTAAGTGCAATATTTTGATTTATATTTTCTTTGTGGAAATGCATTGACTTCAGGTAAATATTTATTATATTTAGTGTGAAATATATGTACATTATCAGTAATATTGCATAGCCGATCACATGGATATGAAAGCGCTGTTATGTTTACGTGACAATCCAATAAAAATATTTTACTCACTACAATTACTGAATAATCGTGGTAAAATATCGGATATCAATATTGACCAAAATAATCGTGATAATCATTTGGGCAATATCGTGCAGCCCTAGCTCTTAGTCTCTGACTGGTTGGCCACCCTGTTCTAGAGAGAAATCTCATTAGAAATTGAACTGCAATAGATATATTCATACAACCACTGGTTATTGTTCAATAGCATCCTTGACAATACATAAATGGTATATTTGGTAGGATTTCTTATGTTTTGGTGATATTTGAGAGAAAAAGTAAAGGAACCCTTTTCCTATCACCACAAAAGTACAATTTCCACCTAAACTAAAGCTATGTGTCACAGAACCCTATTTCAATAAATGTTTTGGTAAATTACATTCTAACTCTTTGGTGATGTAGGACAGAGGTTACTTCAGCAAATCTGATGAAGAAAAGAGTGAGCATTCCTAAGTTATGGGCTTTTTTGTCACATATCCCCTATTCGGAATGGCCTAATTTGGCTCTTTTTGAGGGACTGGGGTAGTTCTAAAGAATAACCAAAAAAACACATTTCCCCCAAAGATAAAAATGCTCAAGAATCAATTTCATGAACAGGACATTCTAAAGATAAAAAAAATCATTGTTGAGGTTTGTTCTACCTCGTAGGGGAGCCCGAAAACTAAAGCCTTTTTTGAGCACTTGCTGCCAGACTATATAGTCCAGTGCGGCTTATAGTGCGGAAAATAATCCACATAGGTTTTGCTGAACAACATTTAAAAAGGCCGATTGAGGTTCCAGTTGCACATGCCAAGGATGAAGCAGAACTATACATAAGTGACATCCGCATGGAATTTTGCATTTGTAACATTGCAACAAAAATGATTAATATAAATTAGGATGGGCATAATTAATAGCCGATCGATCATTGATCGTTAAGAACATTGTTGATCATGTGAAATTGTTATGATTATATAGCCGTTGTGTTATAGCCATAGACTGTGTGGGCAGCAATTAAACATCCTACCAGCAGGGGGAGATACTTAACTAGTAGTAGGAGACAACAGAACAGGCTCAGGCAGCAGCAAAACAAACAGGAAGAAGTTAAGGAGAAGTTTGGTATCGACCTGACAGCTTTAGGAACTGAAAATAACTAAGTTCATTAAGCATTGTGAAACCTTGTATAAGTACAACACTTAAACAAACCGAATTATGTACCACTTGTACATTGAAGCCTACATCCGACCCTGTTTAACGTGTGACGTTAGCGCCGCTAGCATTAGCGGCTAACTTTAGCGTCTATGCTTTCCTACTTCCTTCATCAGGGAACTATTTTGCACATTTTAGCGGATGATTAGATGACGTAACTAGGTCCTTTACCACTCAGAAACGTGCCGCCCTTATGCAGTCTTTGGCAGCATCTTAGGTGCACATATGTGTTTAAACTTTAAAAGGTATCGTAGCATTGGCTCCTTGTTGGCTCATAGCCTTGGGCTTTAACCGGCGCCGCATTTTATTATTATTTTATTTTAAAAAGTTGCCTTGTCTTAATAGATTTGTTTGCCTAGAAGATCTTGGAATAAATATGTAATTGAGTATACAGCCTATGGTAAAAACGCTGTATTTTGGATGTTCTGTTGGCATTTTTTAATATGTAAAAAAAGATAACGATTACTCGATAATTGCTCGTTAATTTTCCCGATGATCGCATCAATCAATTTCTAAAATGCCCATCCCTAATATAAATTGTTAATAAAAGGGCCCTGAAATGGATCCTAGCAGGACACCATTATGTATATTCTTGCAACTAGAAAATTAATTGTCATCTGAGACAATTGGTGTTCTATAGATGATTTTCAAACCATTTAACTGACTTTGAGGAAATTCCTATGTTCAGCTTGTTTGAAGAGTCGATTGTGTCAAAAGCCTTTGATAAGTCTATGAATAGTGCGGCACAGTGTTCTCTCTCATCAATTGCATTTATAATGTCATTTAAAACCTTCCTTGTAGTAGTGACAGTACTGTTTACTTCTAAACCCTCCTCTTCACCCACACATCAAACCTCCGAGCCTTGGCGACAGAGCTTTCTCCAGGGGCAGCTCCCAGGCTCTGAACAGCCTCCCCAACATATTCTGTGACTCTGGGTCTCTCACCATCTTCCAATCCCACCTTCAAGACCTATCTCTTCTCCTCTGCCCACTCCCTACATCACCCACCAAGCCAAGCCCCATCAACTTAACATTTCCTTTTGTTTGTTTGATGTTGTGTCTCCTGTGTAAAGCGCTAGTAGTGCGAAAAAGCGCTATATAAATTAAATATATTATTATTAAACCCAGATTGTTAAATATATAATTATTATTATTAATAAACCCAGATTGTAGATCATTAAGAATGCTATTTTTAGATAGAAACTATTTTTAACTGGGATTTCCTCATTTATATGCCCTTCCAAAACCTCGCCCAGCACTGAGAGTTTGAATATAGGCCTTTAATTGTTAGGGGGTTTTAAAAGATGAACATAAAAAGGCTGCTTGACCCTGTGAACAGAATGTGTGAAAATTGTATGCAAACAGCTTTGCAAGGCTGTAGGATTCATCATCTTGGGACCATACATTTCATTTATCCATAAAAGACATTGTAAGATACAGTCCCCTCAAAGTATTGGAACGGTGAAGCCAATTCCTTTATTTTTGCTGTAGGCTGAAACTAGGGCTGTCAAGCGAAAAATTTATCTAATTAATTACAGGCTCTGATTAATTAATCTAAATTAATCGCATACTTATATGACACTTTTATGCATATTTATAAAACAGCTGTATAGGCTACAGTTCCTCTCTGCATCATACAAGTGCGCATATCCTATGCGGCTCATTAACCATCGTCCTACTCATAGCCAAACATATTGACACACACACACACACAAAAAAAAGAGGAAAAAGGCAGGCTGCATATGCTGAAATGGGGGGTGAGCTAGCAAACAAAGTGAGACGGAAGATTGAGAGATACTGAGAGTTTTGAACCTTCATTGTTAATTAGACATCCACTAAATCAATAAAGCACAGACACTGCGGAGAATAACATAAGCAGCCCATAAAACGTCCATAGAGCCATATACTTCTTTCTTTACTCTTTAATCCCGTGCGGGCCGTATCCGCGCTATCGTCTCACCCCTTTTGCGCCGGGTCAAAGGGCACTATAGAAGTGCTATTAATCTGCGTTAATTGTTTTAATCGCGCAAATTTTTCTGTGATTAATTAATCAAAATTAACGCTGCTAATTTGATTACTTATTGGAAACATTTGTTTGACACCAAAAGATGAGAAGGAGAGCTCACAAATTCACATCCTTTGTTTCAGGTACAACATCTGATCTGATACAACTTAGAAAATTAGTATTTTTGAAAAAGGAACGCCACATTTTTAGGCTTTGCTTAAGTATATTGGAACAGATAGATTCAAAAGTGTAACGCTGAATAAACGTAATGATTTTTGCCGCAAACTTTGCTTGCGACTGCATCGCTCTGTACTCCATTGAGATCACCAAACTTTTGCATTCTTCTTTTTGTGATGTTTTTCCAGTCTTTTCACTGCAGTCTCATTCGTTGCTGTTTGTTAGGGGTTATTTCTCTTTAAGTCTCCTTTGGAAGGTAAAATGCATGCTCTATAGGGCTTTAGTCTTGGAGATTGACTTGGGCCAGTCAATAACCTTCCAATTTCTGGCTCTGATTATCTCCTTAGTTGTGTTTTGGGTCATTATCTTGCTCCATGATGAGCAGATCTTCCAATCAGTTTGGTAGCGTCTTTCCTTAAATTGGCCGACAAAAAGTTTCTGTGAACTTCAGAGTTCATTTTGCTGTTGCCATCATGTGTTACATCATCAATAAAGATCAATGAGCAAGCCCAAGCCATGACATTGCCTCCACCGTGTTTCACAGATGAACTTGTGTGTTTGGGGTCATGAGCAGATTATTTCTTTCTCCAAACTTTAGCCTTTCCATCACTTTGGTAAAGGTTCATATTGACAACACAGTAACACATAATGGCAGCAGCAAAATGAACTCAGAAGTCTACAGAAACATTTTGTCTGTCAATTTAAAGAAAGATGCAACCAAACTGATTGGAAGATCCTTCATCATGCAGCAAGATAATGATCCAAAAAAACTGCAAAAACAAAAAAGTGGGGCAAGAAGGAAGGTTTTAGACTGGCCAAGCCAATCTCCAGACTTAAACCCTATAGAGCATGCATGTTACCTGCTAAAAAGGAGACCGAAGGGAGTAACGCCCCCAAAACAAACAGCAACTGAATGAGGCCTGGAAAAGCATCACAAAAGAAGAATGCAAAAGTTTGGTGATGTCAATGGGTCACAGGCTTGATGCAGTTATTGCAAGCAAAGGATTTGCGTCAAAATATTCGGTTTATTCACTTTAATTTATTTAAAGTATCTGTTCCAATACTTTTGCTCACCTAAAAAATGTACGTTCCTTTTCAAATAATGATATCTTCTAAGTTGTGTATCGGATACAGATGTTAATACCTGGAAATGAAAGCTGAAATGTTGAGCTATTGTCTCATATTCATCGTTTGTTGTCAAACCCAAATGTTTCCAGTCTACAGCAAAAATAAAGGAATTGGCCTCACTGTTCCAATACTATAAAGAGGAAAAAGTCAACGAGACATGACAAGCATTACCAAAGTCAGTAATGGCACTCAAATAGTTTTTGAGATATTCTAATTTAAAAAAAAAAATATATATATATATATATATATATATATAGATATTTAATTAAAATATCGATATATATATATCGTATATATATATATATATATATATATATATATATATATATATATATATATATATATATATATATATATATATATATATTAGGCGTAGGTTGATTAATTTCTGGAATTAACGCGTTAATTTTTTTATCGCAATTAACGCATGTGCAGAATGATCCGCCCCGTGCATCCCACCGGCTCTGTACTACAGCCACTCAAACGTTGCGGCTGACCCAGGATCAGTAGCTGCACGCAGCCAAACATCACAGCACGCTAGCCCATGCCGTGTTTTAAACTGCTAACGGTCACGTCTTTGTCGTGGGGCATAGTATATAAACAACTGCTGCTGACAGTTGCTGTCAGGAGCAAGAGGAGGAGAAACATTGTCTTCTTTGTTCAGTGCATGGGAGGACACAAACGTTTGCAGTTTTCAGAGGTGTGTGTGAAAACGGGACATCAACATAACGTCGGCTTTCTGGCACAAATGAACAGTCCCCTAGAATGTGGGCGCGCGTGCACACACACACACACACACACACACACACCGCGGACTGTAATCAAGTTGTATTCAAGAATGCACAACCTATAGATTCACCAAATAAATGCCATTCTATAGCCTATATTTGCCCAAAGACATAGTAAAGAGACAGACCAATTGAATTATGGTGTGGTAGGTGATGACATTTTAGTTTGATTTAAATTCTATTTTCAGTATTAAAAAACCATCATTTGGATTTTCAATTAATAAAAAAACAAATTTGAAATGTTTTATATCCACCTTCTGTCATTTATCTTTCCGTTCCTAAATTTTTCAGGCATACTTCAAATGGTAGAATTAATAGTGATTCATCCAAAACTACCCTGTGATTAATCTGATTAAAATTTAAATTTGTAATCTTTTGACAGCCCTAAATATTATGTATTTACTGTATATATATATATATATATATATATATATATATATGACACAAAACCACAGCAACAAGCTGAGAATCAACTGAGTCTGTGCACTGTTGACCTCTACAAGATCTGCATGAGCTGCTCCAGTCTGTTCTCAAGGACTTTGTGAGGAATTTACTGTGCCATGTCAAGTTGGTCATCTTTCCTCCAATTTGCAAAAATCTCACCCTTGATTTATCTGTCCGTGTTATTTCATGCCTGGAGCAGCCAAATGGCACACAGCTGATCTGCTGCAGGTTAGAAAAGAAGAAGAAAGAAATTCCTGCAAGCGGTTTCAGTTCAAAATATGACCTGCTGCATTTTGGCAGAGGAGAGTGTGTGAGAGCTGTGTTGGAGCCCTGTAGCCTCTCTATGTTTCCCTCTGCACAAGGTCCAGCGGCAATGAACAACCCTCCCCAACACACACACACATATACACAGCACTCAGCCTGGCCGGGCTAAGGCAATCTGTTGCTTGTTTGTGCCAGTGACATCTGCTCCCATGGGGACATGAGATTATTTATCTCTTTTCCAGCTCCTGAGTGTGAACCTGTGTGTTTGTGGATTTTATTATACAGCCAGAGATGTTGTTGTTGAGTGAAAATAACATTCTCAGGGGGATGGGTTTGTGGAGGCAAATACTTATAATTCCACTCTCCTTTTGGAAGTCAGGAAAGCATTTAAAAAATGCAAGCATGTAAACATAGTGTTGGCGAGCTACAATGGCATGGTCACACTGTAGGTAGCAACACTGATTTGTGGCAGCATGTTAATGAGTGAAGGATCTCCAATGTTGGAGAGAACCAAACAAAGTGCAATGGAACAGTTCGACACCTCCTCCCGACATCTAACCATTCCTTGTAACGCACTTCTGCGGCTCCGAATCGTATCTTTCTTTTTTTCTATTCTACATACAGCTGACCATAAAAATAATCTAGTTAGCATGCAGTATGCATACAATTGGGACACACTTTTACTTATTTATTTCATCATAACATTGCACCTTGATCTTGCCTCTTGCTTTTATATCCGTTGCATCCCCGTTTGTTTTCATATGGAGGCTCCGTTGATGTAACGTCACTTATTGGCCTACTTCACCGGTTGAAGTGACATCACAGAAAGAGAAATGTAGGGTTAGACAGTGAGACCATAAAACACTCTTTCTGCCTTTTCTCAGGCTAGGATGATCCGATTTAAATTTGTTTTGCACATTTATACTTCATAGGATCTCCGAGTTCAATACACTTTCATATTCCAACCGGTGAAGTAAGCCTTTAAGGTTCACACTGGATTATGGGTCAGAATCGCCCAAATAGGATGCTGTTTTCAACACTATAAATCTTGGCTGGACTATAAATCTTGGCTAAATCTAGACATCCGGGGCTTTCTAACCATCCTAAATCTGGCCACAAGAATCAGGACATACTAAATCTTTTTTCTACCATACTAGATAGTAGAAAGTATGACTATGTGATTCAGAATGCAGGGTTAATGTAGTCCTGGTTGGTGGTTCCAGGGAGTTATTGTCAATCCCCTATCTCTGCTGTACTGACTCAAACAATGCATATTTCGGTAACACTTTAGTTTGATAGTCCACTGTTGACACTCAACAAGCCATCAGTAGATACGCAGTTGCATATCAATAGTGAATGAGTTGGCATTCAACAGAACTATCTCAACAGATAAGAAACAAGGATTCAACTAACTGTCTGTTAAATATATGTTGCACTATTAGTAGATGTTTAGTTTGGCGGCAGTGGCGAAGTCGGTAGGGAGATCGCCTCTGGAGTGCAGGGTCGGAGGTTCGAACGCCCATCTCCCCGCCACATGTCGAAGTGTCCCTGAGCAAGACACTGAACCCCAAATTGCTCCCGATGGTTCAGAGAGAGCCTTGCATGGCAGCTTCTACCATCGGTGTATGACTGTGTGAATGAATGGGTGAATGTGGTAAGAATTGTAAAGTGCTTTGGGGCTGAGAAAATCGGCTAGAAAGCGCTATATAAGTCAAGTCAATTTACCATTTTAGATGTTTAGTTGATATTCAATAGTGAGTTAGTTGATATATTTAGCATGCATTCAACGAACTGTCAGTTGCATTATTAGTAGATGTTGTTTTGTACACGTAGCATGCATTCAACTAACTTTCGGTTAACTATTAGTTGTATTATTAATGGATGGTTATTTGATATAGAACAGAGCTCTTTCAACAGATAAGAAACAAGCATTCAACTAACTGTAAGTTAACTGCAAGTTGCACTATTAGTTGATGTTTAGTTGATATTAAGCAGTGAGTTTGTTGATACTCAATAGAGCTAGCGCTGGCCCGAATGACATTTTTCAGGCTTCGAGTATTCGTTGGTTTTTCCGAGCGAATATTTGGATATTCGTTCCAGAAAAACACACCATCAAACCAACATTAATAATGCCGATGTACTCACTGAAACCGAGTGTGTGAGCTGAGACAGCAAGCTGCGTAGTTTGTTGATGCTTTAATAACTTTCGAACGGTAGTAAAGTCGGAGTTCCTTACTTTTTCCCCGTGGAGGCAACAGCTGTTTTTCGTTCCAAATCAGCTGTCCTCTGCGCCATCGTAACCCATACAGGAGCTTATCATTTCATCCAGGAACGTGCATCTTTTATAAATTTTGTATGGATTTATAAATCCATACAAAGATCCAATATTGATAGTCTTTTTTGTCCATATTATATCCATTATTGACTGCCTATTCCCATGATGCAAGCAAGTCACGGTTGATGATGGCTGATGTAAACAAACAGCTGAGCTAAGCTAACGATAGCATTACGCCAAGCATAAGCATTACATTTCCTTCCGAAATCGCGCTAATGTTGTGCTAGCCTATAGAGTTATTGGGAACACAATCTATTATTCCTCCATATCTCTCTCCCTCCTGCGCAAATATGTAATATTCCTCCTAATAAAATATATTTGGTACCCTAATCAAATAAAATTCTCACTGAACCTTGTACAAATTGAAATTATTTTTTAATTAAAGAATCATGTAATCTCTATGACCATTCTTCACAACACGTATGCATAGACTCAGTTTTTGCTCACTTTAGCCTGAAATAGCAACGTGCACTTTGAATATGGAACATGCAAACATTTATTCAAATACAGTTTAGTGTCTATAAACACACTTTATTTAGACAGATACTTGTGAAGCTAGGCAGCGCTAGGCTCATGCTAACGTTGCTAATATAGCTAGCGCGCTAGACGCGGCGCTAATGCTAATGTAGCTATGCTAGCGAGAGGCCGCGTCGCTAATATATATCACATCAGAGCTGCCAAGTCTCAGGGTGTATTCACACTGGGAAACACTAGTGCACTTGCTTTGGTCCAGACCAAATAGAGTTTAGATTTTTTTTGTTTGGTGTGGTCCACTTTCATATTGCCCCTTTTGCAAGTGAACCAGCATTACGAAGCAAAAACACACGTGATCTGAGGTCATTCATTCATTGGACAGACATTCTGGGGTGGAGAGAAACAGGAAGCACGAAGTTAAAACTGCGAAATATATATCATTGATGTAATATGGGGCTAAAAATAATAAATGGGCCTACATCTAACCTATAAATAAAGACGAAAAACATCTCATATGGTTATAATGTGTAGCCCTATGTCAATGCCACGTTATGTGGCTTGTAGCCTATGATGTGAAACATAATTTGTACTGTATTTTTGGTGCTGGACACGCGTCACGCGAGAAAAATAGGCTCAAGCTGACACTCAGCTGATTAAGCTGTATATCAGCTGGGTCGGCACAGTTCAGCTCCAAACTGACACAGGGATAGTGTTGATGGTCCCGTACATGGGAAGCAAAATAAAAACTCACACTTCTTGGCGCAGCGTGAACCTGTTGGCACTGTGCGGAGATGCCCTCCTTCAGATCTGATCGCTGAACACATTCAGCATTTTTACGCGTCCTCTCGATCAAATGTAATAAATTGTTCTGGGCTGCCGGTCAAACCACAACTTATCGTCCTAACAATGGTGACAACAACACTTTCCCATAATGTGAAGCTGACGGCTATTTATTAAAATAGAAAAGGCACAGTGCCTCCTGCATTTGGGTTGGGTCGAGTCCGAACAAATTCACACCACAAACAAACTGCAGTAGAGTGTGTTTGGGAACGCACCGAGACTACCTCTTCAGCTGGGTCTCGGAGCGCTTGTTTAGTACGCCCCCGAGTGCGATTGCTGTATTCACACCTGCCTGAAAGATGCGCACCGAAGGCAGAAGTGCATCTGAGTTTGTTTCAACCGAACTAAACACGGCATGTGTGAATACACCCTCACTCTTTGGCCGTGAGACACGGCAAATCAACCAGTTCACACTCACACGCCACACCTCAAATTTCTCACGCGGAGAAATTAATCCCCAAAATAACATTTGTTTTGCGGGACTTTTATTTTCAAATTCTTATTTTGAAAAGCTAACAGACATGAGTGCCGTGACTTCCTCTTTCTGAACGTGTGTTAACGTTATGCTTTGATGTGCACTGTGCATTCAGGAGACGAGCCCTACCTATACCTTCTCTTCCGAGGTGTGTGTTGATAGCGTGCCAATTTACCGCTGATAAGAATTGTGTCCCCGCCGGCCGGTGAGCGCGCGTGCATCACACATATTAACCCTTCACTCACTCAAATTCAGAAGATCTTTGGATCGTTTTGTATATTGTTTTTGGTAATTTAGTTTGAAAATTAGGTTTGCAAAGTAACAAATGGCTCATCCGCCAATACAAATGCTTTTATTCTTCTGTGTAATGAACTGTAGCCTATGTATTGCACATTTATAGCACTTTTCATAACACTAATCAAGGTAGCCTAAGAGGAGGGACCAAGTAACCCAGATGTTTTATTTTAGCCTAGCAGTTTGCATTGGTGTTGAACTGTTCCCTAATTTTTTTCTTCTTTGAATAAAGCCTAATGCTGCTAGTAAAATACCACCAGCCACTCATCCCTCAATAGTAGACATGATATAGAATAATTACCTTAATTACAGTTTAACCAAATGTTTTTAACAATAGGCTACAGGAGATATTTGAAAGCACTACACATGCATTGTATCAGCGAAACCGTGAATGTTCTCTTTTACTTTACATAAAAATGAATGCAGAAAAGGCACACATTGCTTCATAAAAATTCACCAGAATGCAGGAAATTAAGTGTTTAATGCTAAAAATTCTGGGGGGGACTCTCAGACCCCCACTTATGTGTCCACACCCAATGTTTGATTGAAATCTGTCCTACGACTTTAATTCATGAATTTGTTTATTTTAATAAGATTTTTGATGTTTTATCAAATTTTCCAATTGCCTTTATTTTCTTTTACTATGAACAATATGCAAACTTGCAGGACACAGCAAAAATGATTGGGTGGGAAAGAGGACACAGTTTTGGGTCCCTCGGCCAAAAAATCTCACTCCAAACTTTTGGTGAAACTTGGCAGCCCTGTATCACATTATTCTTACATACACAACATGATATCTCACAAATACCTCAGTTAACTCACCAATTATTTCCTTTGGCTAATGGCTAATTGGTCAAGCAGTCTTTAGCACATAGCTGCTGCTTTTACTGACCAGACACACAACTTCCCTTTAGCTGTAGGTAAAGAACAAGACCTCTCTCTCAAAAAGCCCTTACCAACCCATGTACCAACCACGCTGGGGGAGTTCAAGTGCTTGAAAAAAGTGGGAAATCGTAATGTCGATACAGTTAGAAATTAAATATGTTTCCTAAATAAAGTCTCTCTAAACATATTTTCACCTTCCCAAAGTTTAAAATACACATTAATAGATCAGTACTTTTTTTTCATATAATTTAATGTATACATTTTCTACATAACAAACTTCCTCTGTGAGAAATGGTGTGACAATTCTGGTCTGATAGTGTATAAATAACGTGATTTAATAGTTTTTTCCATTACTCTGACCCAGAAATCTCAACTTCTAAATCACTTACATCAACTAAACTTTCCATAATCATTCTTAGCACTATTCTGTAGGTTATTGAAGAAGGATTTTTTCATATGTTGTTCATAGTCTGATTTATGAGACATTTTCTTCTTCAAAACATGCCGTAATGCATTTTTAAGACCTGTACATAGTATTTTTTGATTTATAAAATTTAAAAAGGCTGTGTAAAAAATCCTTCTTTAATAACATTCAGAATAATGCTAAGAATGATTATGGAAAGTTTAGTTGATTTAGAAGTTGAGATTTTTGGGTCAGAGTAATGAAAGAAACTATCGAATCATGTCAATCACTATCAAACCGAGGACAGAGGAAGTTTGTCATGTAGAAATTTAACACACTTGTAAAATGTCAAAATGCAATAAAGATTTTAACTCTGGCTTTATCCAATATCTAGATTTTTGGTTTTAAAGATGTGAAAATGTGTGCATAATTTGTGAAATATGCCAAATCTGCATATACAGGTCCTTCTCATATAATTAGCATATTGTGATAAAGTTCAATATTTTCTGTAATGTACTGATAAACATTAGACTTTCATATATTTTAGATTCATTACACACAACTGAAGTAGTTCAAGCCTTTTATTGTTTTAATATTGATGATTTTGGCAAAACATTTGCATATTTCATCCGACCAATAAAAGAAAAGTGTTTTTAATACAAAAAAGTCAACCTTCAAATAATTATGTTCAGTTATGCACTCAATACTTGGTCGGGAATCCTTTCAGAAATGACTGCTTCACGCGGCGTGGCATTGAGGCAAATCAGCCTGTGGCACTGCTGAGGTGTTATGAGGCCCAGGATGCTTCGATAGCGGCCTTAAGCTCATCCACAGTGTTGGGTCTGGTGTCTCTCAACTTCCTCTTCACAATATCCCACAGATTATCTATGGGGTTCAGGTCAGGAGAGTTGGCAGGCCAATTGAGCACAGTAATACCATGGTCAGTAAACCATTTACCAGTGGTTTTGGCACTGTGAGCAGGTGCCAGGTCTTGTTGAAAATGAAATCTTCTGTCTCCATAAAGCTTTTCAGCAGATGGAAGCATGAAGTGCTCCAAAATCTCCTGATAGCTAGCTGCTTTGACCCTGCCTTTGATAAAACACAGTGGACCAACACCAGCAGCTGACATGGCACCCCAGACCATCACTGACTGTGGGTACTTGACACTGGACTTCAGGCATTTTGGCATTCTCTTCTCCCCAGTCTTCCTCCAGACTCTGGCACCTTGATTTCCGAATGACATGCAAAATTTGCTTTCATCCGAAAAGTATTTCTGACCACTGAGCAACAGTCCAGTGCTGCTTCTCTGTAGCCCAGGTCAGGCGTTTGCCGCTGTTTCTTGGTTCAAAAGTGGCTTGACCTGGGGAATGCGGCACCTGTAGCCCATTTCCTGCACACGCCTGTACACGGTGGCTCTGGATGTTTCTACTCCAGATTCCAGTCCACTGCTTCCGCAGGTCCCCCAAGGGTTTGAATCGGCCCTTCTCCACAATCCTCCTCAGGGTCCGGTCACTCCCTTCTGGCTGTGCGTTTTCTGCCACACTTTTCCTTCCCACAGACTTCCACTGAGGTGCCTTTGATTCAGCACTCTGGGAACAGCCTATTCGCTCAGAAATGTATTTCTGTGTCTTACTCCTCTTGCTTGAGGGTGTCAATGATGGCCTTCTGACAGCAGTCAGGTCGGCAGTCTTACCCATGAGTTTCGGTTTTGAGTAATGAACCAGGCTGGGGGTTTTTAAAAGCCTCAGGAATCTTTTGCAGGTGTTTAGAGTTATTTAGTTGATTCAGATGATTAGGTTAAGAGCTCGTTTAGAGTACCTTTTCATGATATGCTAATTTTTTTAGATAGGAATTTGGGGTTTTCATGAGCTGTATGCCAAAATCATCAGTATTAAAACAACAAAAGACCTGAAATATTTCAGTTGGTGTGCAATGAATCTAAAATATATGAAAGTTCAATTATTATCATTACATTATGGAAAATAATCAACTTTATCACAATATGCTAATTATATGAGAAGGACCTGTATATTCAAAGAAAATTGAAAAAACTTCAATACAAAAAGTCATTGTTTTAATGCCAGTAATCAACTGGCAAAGTTTCAAGATGATATCTATAAGTAAAAAAAATGTTTTACCCTTTCATTAAACCATGGTTCCGATTTTCTATTTCGGCCCCCTGTAGCTTTCCAGCAGGTAGTTGACCAGGTTGTCCACCCAGGTTGTGATCCTTGAAGGTCCTAGATATCATTTCTGGTGAACAACCTTTTACAGCAGCCCATGTCTGTTTTCCAAAAAAAGAGGGTTTTGCCCCCTGGGTATCATAGAGTTCTATTTCGTTCCTACTGACCGCCAGAGGCGGTGCTTACAGCACTGGATTTTCCATTGCGCGCATGCGCAGGTCGAGATCTTTATACCAACAAAGTCACCTGTGACACCTGGGTGACTCCGGGAATGTCTATATATTCCGGAAGTCACCAGAGGATCTGCTCCTTCTATCTTCTCGCGGAAGCAGGTCGCACACATTGTTGTGTGAAAGTATACCATTAGCTTGTCGCAAGTAGCTCGTACCTAAGGGTTGGTGCTTCGATTTGACTTCGACCACCAAGGGCTGCGACTTGCAATTCGTTCGACTTGGCTGTGGCCGGTAGGGGTGAGTAAAGTGTGAAGGCTACGCGTAGCCCGGCTACCGCGGAAGCTAATATCACCTTTCCACCTTGCTTTGATTAGATCAGGCAGCGGCTGGGTTCACAGTCGCCGTGTTATTCTTCGTTCGCACTGTTGCTTGTGTGTTTTTCTCTAAGCCCGGTTGCTAATTGTATGCTCGAATGTATTGTCTTCTAGCATTGTTGCACTGTTGATCGGGTGCTAAGTTCGCCTAGAGCGTTTGCTTACTTTGATTTAATAGAGCGACAGCGAGTGGCTTGGGGTCCAAGCCGCCGCCACAGTATTTGTAGCATTGTCGCACCGTTGATCGGGTGCTAAATTCGCCTAGACCGGTTGCTTACTTTGATTTAATCGACAGCGAGTGGCTTGGGGTAGCCAAGCCGCCGCCACAGTATTTTGTAGCATTGTCGCACCGTGGCTCAGGTGCTGAGTTCGCCTAGAGCGGTTGCATAGGCTACTAATTTGCTCGTCAAGTGGGCGGCTTCGGGTCAGAAGTCGCTTTCACTGTTGCATTGAGCTGTGTCCCACCAGTCGTGGGCTCTCACCTAAGCCTTGCGTTGCATAGCTTACTTTATTGCTTGCCAGTGGATGAGCCGTGCCAAACACCATGTATGCTGTTGTATAGCCTACACTGTATGCTGCGCCGGTGGGCGAATTAGTTTCCTAAATCGCCTTCACCGTGTTATTTTAGCCGTGTCACACTGTTGCGCGTATGTAGGCTGCTGAAGTGTGTCGCCAGTTGGCAGCTTATTTCACACCGCTGTATTATTATGGCCGTGTTGCACGGTAGCTCACGCCTTAGCCTGACTGCATAGGCTACTTAATTTGCTCGCCAGTGAACGTCGTTGCGTCACTGTGTTATTAAGGGGCATTATTGCTGGGTGTGCGCCTAAGGCTCAATTGCCTATAGCCTTCTTTGATTGCTCTCCAGTGGGCGGCTGGGGTTACCAAGAGCCACTGACACTGCCAGGGGACTACAGATAGAGAAGAGCATTTTGGCTAATTCTAGCATTTTTAACCCATGTATGATCATGTGGTTTATTGATTTGCACTGTCCCCTTCTTAAGTAAACTGAATTCAATTGAACTGTGTTATTTAGGGGGTCGTGGGTGCGCTCTCGTAAAGCTCGATTGCCTAGCCTACTGTAACTTTCTCGCCATTGGGCGGCATAGTTTACACCGCCACTGTGTTATTCTAGCGGTGTCGCACCGTGGTTCGGTTGCTCTCGCTTGAAGCCCGGTTGCATACCTTATTCGGATTACATATTTTAATTGGCTCGACAGGTCGCGTTGTTGCTTGGGTGTGCTCTCGCCTAGAGCTCGATTGCCTAGCCTATTGTAACTTGCTCGCCAGTGGGCGGCATGGTTTTACACTGCCAATGTACTATTATAGTCGCATCGTGGCTCGGTTGCTCTCGCCTGAGGCCCGGTTGCATGCCTTAGTCGGATGCATATTTTAGCTGGCTCGACTTTTGGCTAATTCTAGCATGTTTTACTGTAACTGGCTCACCAGTGGGCGTAGTTTTACGCCGCCACTGTATTATTCTAGCGTTGTCGCCCTTCTTACATGTCATGGGTGTCGCACCGAGGCTCGGTTGCTCTCGCCTAAAGCCCGGTTGCATACGTTGGTTGCTCGCCAGGGAGCTTCTTGGGTTTCCAAGAGTTGCCTTCACTGTGTTATTTTAGCTGTCACACCGTTGTTGTGTCTGTGCAGGCTACTGTAATTTGCTCGCCAGTGGGCGCTATAGTTTTGCACCGCCGCTGTATTATTCTGGCGGTGTCGCGCCGTGGCTCGGTTGCTCTCGCCTGAAGCCCGGTTGCATACCTTAGTCAGATGCATATTTAGTTGGCTCGACAGTGGGCAGCTTAGGCTTTCCTAAAGTCGCCGTCACTGTTACTTTTAGTGCGCCTGAAGCCAGGTTGAGTAGGCCACTAATGCATTTAGCCTAGCCTGCTAAATTGCTGACAGGTTAAAACAACCATATTGTGACGCCTTCATGACCTCCATGTGGGGAATGACCATGACAAGTGCCCTGCAGGTCTCAGGGTTGAGCACCTGAGGGAAGCGCTGTCAGATAACCCATGCATGAACTGTAGTTTCATGTCTCAGGCACTGAGGTTGCCAGGTAGAGGCTCTCCTACTAGCCTCCAACCAGCTCATGGTACCAGTGGCAGTGAGTAACCTTGCGGCTGGGAATCCTTCCTACTACAGGGGATGCGTCCTGTAACCTCTTAGAGGTGGGCAGCTCGGCTAAAGAGTCAGTGTCCGTCCTTGACTCGCCAAGTATGGGGTTAGATGAAGCTCTGGTTTCATCTGCAACCAATGTTCGCCTTCTTTCGGCAGGCCCTCAATCCTCCGTTCTGTGTGCCTCCCTCTGAGCCTTACTCCGCAGAGCTCCGTAGATGCTGGCCAGGTTTAAGGGCTCTCTCCCATCACACTAGTGCCTCCTTACTAGGAGTGGCGACATTGCTGCCTGTGTGGGCCATCTGGGAATTTGCTTTCTCACACAGTCCTGGCTCGGTCGCAAACCAGACAGGGTCAGGTGCTGGTCACACAGCTTGGACCCTCAGTGATGCTTCACTGCAGACTTTCCATTATGACTTAGGGAGCTAGGCAGGTTGATGTCAACTGTGACGTGGCGCGCCGCCAGGGTTGGTTGGCGCAGTCGTCCCAGTCGGAGGTGTGTCGACAGACCCTCCGTTCTCTTCCAATGATCCCAGGCCAGACGTTCGGCCAGCTGCTCTTCAGGCCCGGTGCGAAGTGTTCAGGCTGACCGGGCTAGACAGTAGTTGCACGCTGCGACGTGCACCTCTGCCTGATTCCAGGCCGGGAACCTCTGTGGTACCCCGTTCCAATAGCTTCTACCACGTTCAGGTGGACAATCAAGGGGCCAGTGCTTCTCAGCACATTCTGTACAGCGCCGTAACACTGCGCTACAGCTGCATTTCAGGCGCCAGGAGGTCGGCGTCCAGCCTCCGCCCTCCCCCAGAGTCCTTGGGGGTGCTACTCGATGCTCGGTAGGTTCTACTCAACCGAAGTTCAGGTACCAGGAGGTGGGGCGGGTTCGACCCGTTCTGGACTAAGACGGCGGAATCAGTGCCTCACGGTTCTTCTTTTCCCCATGCTGCGTGTTGCAGGGGTCCTCCAGTCTTCGCTCAGGCGGACTGGGTTGTGTCATAGACCTGAAAGATGCTACTTTCAAGTCCCTACTGCCCAATGTCACAGGTGGTCCTCCCCTTTGCATTTCTGGGCAAGGTGTCCAGTTCAGGGTTCTTCCGTTTGGGCCGTCCCTGGCTCTGCGTATATTAAACAGTGTGTGGCAGCATCCCTGCCACCATTACAGCTCAGCTTGTGCTCGACTCGGCGGCCATGTGAGCCTGCCTTTCTCCGGAGCACGTAGCTACCGTTCAGCAGCTACTACAGCACTTCATGCAATGGAGGCTGCTGGAATACAGCCTCTTCCTTCGACTGATAAGTATGCTGACCTCAGCATCATCTAATTATCATTATCTAAGCTGTCTAAGTTCCAGGTGTCCGGAACACGGCGATAGAAAAGGGCCACCCCCGGGGAGTGGAGACTCCATCCGGAGTTGGTGGGCATGATTGGGACAAGTATGGCAGGGCAGTGGCATATCTCTTTGCTTCCGAAGAGATGACCCACTGTCCCCCTGGGTTCTCCTAGATGGAGAGGACCAGTCCCCTAAGGCAGAATGCTCTGGCTAATGCTTGGCCAGTCAGCCTGCTTTATGCATTTCCTGCAATTCTTTTGTTACTGACAACACTGGATGGGGTCCAGCATTGCAGTTACAGCCTACGTTTGGTGGCTCCACATTGGCCAGGAAGGCCATGGATCCCAGCGTTACTAAACTCCTCAAGGAGAGCCTTGGTGCCTTCCAGGGAGACAAGACCTTCTGTCTCAGGTAGGCGGACACATGTGGCACCCGAACTCGGGGCGCCTGCAGCTGTGCGTGGGGCTCCTGATAGCCAGGACCCATTGTTGACGTATTGCGACCAGTCGGAGGTCCATACCTTTTAACTTCAAGGGCACTCTCCACTACAAGGCTCTATGCAAACAGGTGGAAGTCGCTTTCACAGTGGTGCATGGCGAAATCCCAGGGACTTGCTCAGTGATAGTGATACTACACTTTCTGCAGTCTGTGTTGGGCAACAGGAGAGCTGCTTCCACCCTGTGCGTTTATGTGGCTGCGATATCGGCCGCACATGCAGGGGTGGATAACCAGACGGGAGGGTCCCACTACCTAGTCAGGCAGTTTCTAAAGGGAGGCCGAAGTCTTCATTCAGCCACTTTGAGCCGCTGAGTCAGGCAGACCTGATGCGGCTGTCTATGAAGACGGCATTCCTCCTTGCCATTGCGACTGCAATCGGTCGGTGAACTCCATGTCTTGTCAGTGAGCCAGGCGTGCTTGCTCTGGCATGCAGAGGGGTCAGGAGTGGTGCTCTCGCCAAATCCATCCTTCCTATCCAAACGATTGTCTCCCCACTATGTAAACCAATCGATCCAGTTGGCTGCTTTCAATCCCCTAGGTTCACCAGGGGGTGCAGAAAGAATGTCAGACCTACTGTGCCCGGTGCGGGCGCTTAGGGCATAGGTTGTGGCAACAACCAGCTTGCGTAAGACAAATAACCTCTTTGTCTGCTATGGGAGCTGCAGGAAGGGGGCTGCCCTGTCCAAACAGAGACACTCCCACTGGCTTGTGGATGTGATCTTGAATGCATATAGAGCACAGGGGCTCCCCATGCCTTGGTCGTTGAGTGCCACTCTACCAGGAGTATGGCTACATCATGGGCTGCCTTGAAGCAGATTTCACGGCAGGACATTTGCGCCACGGCTACATGGTCTTCATCATGTACGTTGGGCGGCTCTACAGAGTAATGTTGCTCCACCTCATCCTGTGGGATGACAGCTGTCTTGTTGATGGCTGCAAGCCCTTAAGTGGTGAGTACTCTTCGTGACCTTTTTGGTATAAGTCATCCAGTGCTGTAAGCACCGCCTCTGGCGGTCAGTAGGAACGAAATAGAACGATAGTTACGTATGTAACTACGGTTCTATGAGTTCCGGATGACCGCCAGAGTTCTCTGTCACTCAGACTTCTCAGATACCGCGAGAAGATCCAGTTGGAACAGATCCTCTGGTGACTTCCAGAATATATAGACATTCCCGGAGTCACCCAGGTGTCACAGGTGACTTTGTTGGTATAAAGATCTCGACCTGCGCATGCGCGCAATGGAACATCCAGTGCTGTAAGCACCGCCTCTGGAGGTCATCCGGAACTCATAGAACCGTAGTTACATACGTAACTATCGATTACATGTTTCTTCAATTAAAAAAATTTAAAAAATACTATTTTGTGGTAATTCTCAGATCATTTCTTTCTATGTTCATCAACTGGGTGATAGGACAAGATTCCTGGATTCTTCAACCCAACTGCTTCAATTGAAGAGGAGTACAGCAGGCCTGGAGTGGCTAGTAACCCAATAACTAGATCTAAAGAGAGCGAAAAATTATTCAAATGTGCTCATTCAAATAACAGTGGCAGGACCAGGTTAAACTAGTGGTTGGTCACAGGAGAGTGATAATTAAGTTGTTTTATCTTGAGTCCATAATGAAAAAAATGGCACTGTTATGTTTTTTTGTGTTTTTATGTTGCACTGAGAATCAAAAATGACATACACTTCAAGGAAGAGAGAGTAGAAAATAAGTATTTTACATTTGCATGTCAAACCTAACTGCTGAATCAGTGTGTCTTGTTTCACCATTGCTGTTAGTAATCCATTTTCTCCCGAGCTACTTGGAGCTTCAGATATTCTGGTCCATAACAAAATTATATATCTTTTTCTTACCATAACAAAGCGTTTCATGAGAACTGATGTTATATATTACATATGTTTGCTCAGTATCATAACTAGTAGTGCTGGGTGTTATGGTAAACTTTACTGAGCTTTTTGAATGTCAATTTTTGGACGATCTGTCGTTAAGAAATTGCCTAAGTGACACCTAAATAAATACATGCATTAGTTTTATTGTCTTTTTTTGAGGTATTGATGGTACTTGCTGTGTACCTACTTGTTGTGTAACTACTGAAAAAAGTTCAATTTACTTCAAATAAATGTGCTTTCCTGTTCAGATATGCTGCCTTTATATTTTTTAACTTTACTCTGCGGTCATCCAGTGTTACTCATCAGTTGAGCAAAACTTGTCTCTATTTTCTACTGTTACTAGTTCGTAGAGTGTCTACAGACACTAAACTGTTTTCACTTTAATTTGACAGTCCTAAGACCTCTCTACTATGCTTAGTTGAATATTGACTGATAGTTTGTCGACAATCAACAGATAGTGACCTACACAGGGTGCCTATTGATTGATACAATATTCTCATCTTTATTTTACAATCTACATATATGATCAACACAGGGTTGAATGTTCATTCATTAGACGCGTTCCATGTGAGTGGGGGGAAAGTTGATCCATATGAAACGTAAGTTGAGTATTGGTTAATAACAGCAGTTGATAGTCAACTTACTAGAAGTTGACACTTTTTGATTGATTGATTAAATTTTATTTCAGACATCAAAAAAAGAAAAATTAAAAGCATGAAAATACAATAAAAAAATATGTTCAAATGATTTCACAAATAAAAATAAACAAATAACATATTGAATTGATATCCCTGAAAAGGAGTAGGAAGAAGTATAAACGTATTTGATCCTACCCCTTTCCCACAGCTCAATAACTTTATAATATTTTTTTATATATTTTTTTTATATTTATACAAATGATATATCCATATATACTCGACGCCATTGCAAATGAGGGCCACCCCTCAATTGGTCTCCCGAGGATAAACAAAAATCAAACGAAAAATTAAATGAAATATCCACCACATACATGTGCATCCACACAATTCATACGTCCATATCTCCATATTTGTACAACTCACACTCAACTGATAGTTGAATATTTGTAAAGAACATGTAGTAAAAAGTATAATGTCTGTTGCAGAATGTTTTTGTAAAAAGAAATTAACAAAATGAAATGATACTATAGTTAACTAACACTTAGTTGAACATTATTGAGTATCAACAAACTCACTGCTTAATATCAACTAAACATCAACTAATAGTGCAACTTGTAGTTAACTTACAGTTAGTTGAATGCTTGTTTCTTATCTGTTGAAAGAGCTCTGTTCTATATCAATTAACCATCTACTAATAATACAACTAGTAGTTAACCAAAAGTTAGTTGAATGCATGCTACGTGTACAAAACAACATCTACTAATAATGCAACTTATAGTTAACTGATAGTTAGTTGAATGCATGCTAAATATATCAACTAACTCACTATTGAATATCAACTAAACATCTACTAATAGTACAACATATATTTAACAGACAGTTGAATCCTTGTTTCTTATCTGTTGAACAAGCTCTGTTGAAAATCAACTAACAATCTACTTATAGTGCAATTTATAGTTAACTTACAGTTAGTTGAATACATGTTACTTATCTGTTGAGATAGTTCTGTTGAATGTCAACTCATTCACTGTTGATATGCAACTGCGTATCTACTGATGGCTTGTTGAGTGTCAACAGTGGACTATCAAACTAAAGTGTTACCCATATTTCTTAATTAATATTATTTGAGATGAGACACTGTGGGTTAATAGAGTAACATTTTATAGATGTGAACATTGACCAACATATGAACACACACAATTAACCTTCAGAATAGTGCTAAGAATGAGTATGGAAAGTTTAGTTGATGTAAGTGCTCTAGTAGTTGAGATCTTTGATTCAGATTATTGAAAGAAAAAAGGTGACGACATAATGGCTGTTAAAGATGGTTGTATAGGAGAAATATACAGACGCAAACGTCAAATAAACACCTACAATGTACATCTTGGACCTTTAAGTACAAAAGAAGACATGTTATGGATGCAAAATAGCCCAAAAATCTCTATATTGATGACCAGTGCTTGAAAAACCAATGTGTTTGTATGCAGCTGTATGTGCATTATATACACGGTCGCCCATAACGTTGGAACAAAATATCTTTGACCTTTTCTCATGAAATGACTGTGATAATGTGATGTATTCTCGATAGATAAAGTGTATACTTCTCAAAACTTAACCTTTGCAAACTGTATATTCAGGTGTAAACAACATTGGGGGTAATGAACAATAGGAAGGGTTTTGTTGACATTTTTGAACTTTGGTCAATCGAACAAATTCAACGGTATTTCATGCATAGGGTCTGGGAACAACTTTAGGCTGCAAGACGACAACGCAAGACAACATAGGGCAGCTGCATTGAGATAATTTGCCTGTTTTGTTTAAGCCCAAGCACCGAAGCGGTCCGAAGCCGTAAGGATTTTGTAAGGATTTTTATTCTCCTTTTTACGCTTATTATTTTTAAGGTATTTTCTTACACTTTTGACCCCTTTGCCATGGAGGAAAGGTTGCAAAACTAGGCGGCCAGATCAGAACCCGCGGAAAAAGCAAACTGACATTGGTTACAGGGTCGCAACGAAAGAAATGGGCCCCAAACAGGTTTTCAGGAATAGTACGGCACAGGAATGAGGTAGGAGAATGAAACTTTTCCCAGGAAGATGTATCGTCCCAAGGTGCGGGAAAAAAAGCAATTTGGATTTAGTGCATAAAATCGGCATTTTCAGACGTGTCATACAGTATTTTAACGTAAGGCTCCTATAGATTTCACCCGATCATCGTCGAACAACTTCTTGCCCGATGTTAAATTGCGAAGAGCAAGGATATAAGGGAGCTTTTAAGGGTCAAAGTTGAAAAAAAGGGAACATCAAACACGGACCTCATGAAACTTTAATTAATCATAACTGTATCATCCCATGGCACATAAAAAAGCCTCAAGACACTGTAGCGGTTACAAGTGGTTCAGATTAATTTTGCTATTAGAAATTATCTGAAGATTAATAATACCTTAATAATGTCTCAAAGTCCGGGGCACCAGCTATCCACTTAGGAAAGCAAAAATAGCAACTTTGTCTCGTTTTATGATTTATTCTCAAATGTTGATTAGTTTAATGTTCAGTTAAATAAATCAATATTAATAAATCCTAGTCACAATGATAATTTCCATAAAATAATGTAATCAAGTAATTACTATTATAAATTTGGTAATATGACCTTAACACTGAAGGCTACATAATCCTTGACTTGTTAGTTGTTGACTTTTATGGGCAGAGATTTGTGTCAGTAGAACTTGAATTTGAATTGATCGACTTGAATATGAATTGATCAACCTGCATTTGAATTATTGATACTTGAATTCGAATTTATACACTTGAATATGAATTATCCATTTGAATTTGAATTAATTATACTTGAATCTGAATTTTTTCTACTTGAATTTGAATTTTCTCTACTTGAATCTGAATCAGTTAATACAAGTTCAAAATTCAAGTTTTCAAATTCAAGTAGAAAAAATTCAAATTCAAGTAGAAAAAATTCAAATTCAAGTAGAAAAAATTCAGATTCGAGTAGAGATGTGCACATCCGGGTTCTTTGAGGAAGAGCAATCGAGTGCAGATCGAGTGTTCTCTGCTCGTCTCTGTTTTGATGCGGGTAGGCCAATCCTTTTTGGTCGGCAAGGAACGCACTCGAGGGCAGCTGGGCGGCGGTCCAAATTCAGGCTCCAGACCCTTGGCGGTCGGGGAGTCGACTTCTGCGGTCTTCAGGGCGCAGGGAAAAAGCACAGCTGAATCTGTGCGGAGACGGCGATAGGGGACGAATCGATCGGCTTACGCTCCGTGTTCCAACGGTGGTCCTCTTAGTAACCACATGAACGAGTCCTGGTTTTTCCCTCGACGTTCCACCGGAACGTTAACAAAACACTTCGGCTGTACAACCAGTGTTGGGAAAGTTCTTTTTCTACGTGAACTAGTTCAAAGTTCAGTTCACACCCTTTAAAATGAACTAGTTCAGTTCATAGTTCATAATTCAAAATTATGAACTAAGTTCACAGTTCAAAAATGAACTAGTTCATAGTTCTTTTTTTAATATGTTGCTGCAGGATATTATTTTTCTAAATAATTGCCACATTCCGTATAGAACCACAGACAGAAATTATTTCAATAACAATCAGTCCACACTAGAAGCCAGCTGCAGCTTTTACCCCTACAGTATATTCTCAAAAACATGAGGAAAAAGTTGCTGTTTGATGGTCTTTTTAATGAAGAATTATTCAAACAAAAACGGTTAAGGTGCAAAAGTTTTTCCATTTTTATAATTTTCCAAACCTGGAAACAATTCACATGAAATTTCATTCAAATAAAGCAATACTGAACAATATACCAGGCAGGTTCTACAAACAAATTACAACTTAAACTAGTAAAACCCTCAAGGAGACCATTCTAAACTGCAGTGTAGGGCCTACTGTTAACAACAAAGTCCAGAAGATGTGTTGACATACTTATTAACACAAACACAATCTGAGGTAGGTAACAATCATACGAAGAAGAGGGTATAGCCTGAGGCTAGGTCCATGGTCTGAGTAAGTGCTGCTGCATTCATTTGTTTTTGTTTTTTTCCGTGGTGTTTCACATTTTGATGACGCAGAGGCGTTGAGACGCTGTGGTGGCATGTGTTGCCAGATTGGGTGTTTTTCAGCTACATATTAAGGGCTGTTTACGCTGTCTTTTAGCGGGGAGTTTCTATGGATATCTGGCACTGGATGAACGATTGAACGACTGTAAGAGCGCCGTTCACAAATACGTTCATGAGGCAGAAACACAAACGTTCAGTTCACGTTCGCCCCCAATATGAACGAGTTCATGAACGATCGTTCATTGAACGCATTCAGGCACAACACTGAGTACAACCTTCTTGTCTCTATACTAATCAGCTGAGAGCCGAACAGAGAGGGCGAGCCACGCCGTGGTGGAGCTTTTATAGACCTGTGGACAGGTGTTGTAAACTAGCATTTATGCTAATACACTGAAAACATTGCATCTGTTTCGTCCAATGTCATTGTCATGTCCATACACAAATAAAATAAAATCAATCTATGGTTGCGTTCCGAATCGCATACTTTCTACTATATAGTATGTAGAAAAAAGATTTAGCATGTCCCGATTTTTGTGGCCAGATTTAGGATGGTTAGAAGTACCCGGATGTCCTACTTCATGCGGCCAAGATTGTTAGTGTTGAAAAGTGCATCCTATTTGGGCGATTCTGACCCACAATCCAGTGCGCACGTGAAGTGACGTAACATCGACGAAGCCTCCATATGAAAACAAACGGGGATGCGACGGATATAAAAGCAAGAGGCAAGATCAAGGCGCAATGTTATGATGAAATAAGAGAGAAAAGTATGTCCCAATAGTATGCTTACTGCATCCTAACTAGATTATTTTTATCGTCGGATGTAGTATGTAGAATAGAAAAAAGAAAGAGTATGCGATTCGGAACGCAACCAATCAATAGGACGCCTCCGGGTCCTTCAGCCGTGTTTCAATCCGGCGCTTTAAAGGGCACCTGAAAAGGTGAGGGCGCACCGCAGTGTTTGGCCACCGGATGGCGGCAGAGTTGTCCATAGGTTTGACCCACTACAAAACCTGCCCCAAAACCAACAGGAAGTCCTTTATTTTATAATTTGTGAAATTCTCACAAATTTTTTCAGGTGATGGTTAATTTTTTTTTAACTCATTCTATGTTAGAATGTAGACGTAGATGCACAACATTTTATAGCCAAAAACACACACAAAAAAACAATATGGCCATGCGCTACGACCAACGGCGTCCAACTGGCAGTGCAGTCTTTGTCAAAAAACATTAAGTTGGTATAACTCCACTATACACTGTCAGATCTTCTCAAAATTTGGAGAGGCACCTATTTGCAGAGCCATGGGGGAGCGGAGCTCCACCAGAAACACGAAACCTTCTTCTTCGTTTTGTTTTACTGGCGGCGATCACCCAGCGTTTCTTCTTCGTTTTGTTTTACTGGCGGCGTTCACCTAGCGGTGAATAATAACAAGACACAGTTTCCACCGGCTATGGTGCTAGTAGACAGTAAAATAAGTCAGTTTGTTACCGGTCCCAAGTGGCCAGGACGGTGGTAAAAAGTAGATGTTTTGTGTAGGCCAACATCTTCCGAAATCCGTCTCTTTAATTCACAATTATTGCAAGTAGGTCAATCACATAAAAATATAAACTCTTATAAATAAAACAAAAAGTGCCACCACATTAAAATAAACAGCGCATTTTAAAAAGTGGGGAGTGAAAGACATTAACGTCTGACACATAAGGTGACAGTTTCCATTGTAGATCCTGATTGATTTATTACCAGATCCCTTGTCCTCTAGTGATCACAGTTTTACTTATTACGCAAATGAACAGTAACGATCGCGTGCAGCCGCAGAATTACATTTCAACCAGACATAAATAGTCTATGTTCAGTGGCACATACGTTTAAAAAACTCCTGTTAATATATAAATAAATAAATAATGAGATACATACAATACAATAGGTTTATTAATCTGAATGTAGAGCATGTTCATGATGTGTAAGGTGGCTGCATATGAACGGCACGAGGGCTGAGAACAAGGCTACTGATCAGATAAATGATCGATCAAACGTAAAATCATCAGGAATTTATAAAAACATCCCGATGGAGATTTCTATGGAGTGATTTTGCTTTAAACTGTACAGGGACGCGTGTGACAGTGACACTCTTTCTTCAGTCGGAGCTGCAGCATAAAGTGCAAACAAAGTCAGAGTAGGTTGTCAAATCAACTATCCAGCAGGTTAGACCCACGGCGTATGTTGCGGCAGTAAACCAGCTACCTGAAATAGGCCCCTGGCCACTTGGCCGCCAGTAAAACAAAACTAATAAGAAGGTAGCGTATTTCCGGTGGAGCAGGTTTTGTGTTTCCGGTGGAGCTCCGCTCCCCCATGGGTCTGCAAATAGGCACTCTTGGTTAATGTGTGAGAATAAATCTTAATGTTATACTCTTGTGCTTTTTAAACTTATACACTTTTAAATGTTTAGTAACTTCACATTCATTCACCATTTTGTAAGTGCACATAACAACACTGTATATACAGAGGCAGGCAGTTTCAGTAGATACTTTGCCCAAGGTCAGGGGAGAACTATTTGTGTGGGATGTGCCTGCACATGACAACCGGCCTAGCAACGACCCCACACCCTCCCTTCACCTCTCTTATGAGCAGGGTAGTGTAAACCATGAAATGTATCTTATGAAGACCAGCAAGAAGAAGACGTCATCAAGCCAAGCCTTACATCTACGGCCAGCCTCTAACACATAGTCAACCAATCAGAAATAATGTATTTGTTTCCATATAACACTATGTCCCACCATTTTGTCTTCACTCTTACTGGGGACGCTTTTTGAGAACCAGTAAGCTCCATGTAGGCCTACATTTTTTGCTCACTCAATTTAGATAATAAACCTTTAAGCTTTGAAATAAATCTTCTTCTTGTTTTTCCTTCTTCAACTCTGGTTAAAAGAACATGAAATATTTTCCTAACAAATGAAACTCAAGGCCTGAGGAATCCCACACACTAATATTCAGAAATAGTGAGAGCGCCACCTGCTGGGTAGGGGCCCCAAAAAAAATTCAGAAATAGCACAGCGCAGGAATGACCTAGGAGCATGAAACTTGTTTAGGAAGATGTATCGGCCCAAGGCACAAAGAAAGAAGCAATTTAGACTTCATCAAGTCCGCCATTTTGGATTCAGTGCATATTTTCGAGTTTTTCAGATGTTTTCATATTTTAAAACAAGGATCCTAGAGATTTCACCCGATCCACGTCAAACAACTCCTAAAATAGTCCTCACCCATGTCCAATGTTACAATTCCAAGATCTTTTCAAATGAGCAAGGAATCAGGGAGCTATTAGGGGTCAAACTTCAAAAAGGGCAAGTCAAAAACAGACCTCATGAAACCTTTAATTAATTATAACTCAGGCCGTATTAGACTTAGGTGCACAACATTTGATATGGAATTGTATCATCCCAGGACACACAAAAGAGCCTCTTGATGCCCCGCCCCAAGAACAACAGGATGTCCTTTATTTTGGAGGAAAAAAAACGTCCAAACTTTTTCAGAATTGGGGTCTTAAATAAATGTTGGCATTATTTGTCCCTGTTTTTTATTATGGTCCCTCAATAAACCTTCATGGTCCTTGATCTTGTTTGATGTTGTAATATTTGTAAAGTGAAGCTTCACTTGTAGTCTTTATTTATTACTGCCGTCTTCTAGTCCTATTCCTCTGCACTGGTGCAATGGAGCAGTGAATTGACGACTGCACAGTTTCATGTGTGCGGGAGAATTGCTCTTGACAGTGATTGAGTTTGCTTCTACCCAGAGAGCAGCAGGCGCACAGCGACATACTACACTCTACTTAGGCTAAAACACATACGAGGAAATTCCTCAGCGCGGTGCCAAATTAAATTGTTTTACCGCCACCATAAAAACCTGCTGAGCCAGATTATAACGGCACACACTGAAGTAAAACAGCATGAATAGAAGTGGAAAAAACTGTATATAGTCGAACAGCATGTGTTTGGTGTGTGTTATGTATTCATTGCACGGCTATACACAGCAGTAGTGCTCTGGGGCCTGAGAGCAACTTACTCTCAGTCAGCATTCTAGCAATATGGGTTGCTCCCTGCACGGCAGAGTGGAGCCGTGGACTCACCACCGATCACAAGCTATTATCTCTGCGGCCTGTTTCAGGTAGCTGGTTTTACATACTCTGAGTTTAATCCTGCGCTCTGAGTTGGTAAACTCAGAGCGCAGGGTTGATGAGTAACTCTGGGTTTTTGGTTTCAGAACAGTGGATCAGCGTTGGGTTTATCAACTCTGAGCGTGTTCACTCTGGGTGGAGCATGTGCGTAAAAGCCATCGTCAATGGATCGCTGATAACATGATTCACCATGGAAACAGAAGAAACAAATGCTTGATCCTCCCACTTCTCCACTTCTCAAAAAAGAAAAAAAGAAATCTCCGCTCCTCCCACTAGAGTTAGAAATATTAACGAATGAGTTTATGGTAGCCTATGGAGAAGAATTAACGGGATATTGTCTCATAACTCTGATCTAATCTCCTCGGCAATTCAGAAAAAAAACAGAGCAAATATTTTTTGTCAAGAGAATCATTTCGCTTCCGTATGAGAAGCCATTTCTAAGTCTATTTTAAAAAGTTACGCATATCAGCTGTAAAGTAATAAAGCTGGCACGGCACAGCATTGCTGACAGTGTTTTATATTTGCTGTATAATATGTTGGCAAGCTATAGCCTAATAGCCTACTGTGCAGTAAACAGAACAGACTGTCGCTTCTTTTAAATGGGGAGTAAAAGACATTAACGTCAAGACACATTAGGTGACAGTTTCCATTGAAGAGCCTGATTGATTTATTACCAGATCCATTTTCCTCAAGTGATCACAGTTTAAATTATTATATAATTTTTATATTCATATTAGGCTATCGTCTGTGACTTTAGGATCGCAGAAGTGAACTGTAACGATCGCGTGCAGCCACAGCGTTACATGAATCCACCTGACAAATCTGTTCAGTGGCACATACGCAAATGCAAATGAACACTGTTAATATTCCAAAAGGCACAAGCTCTTCCTTGACTGTTTTCAGTCTGTGTTTTTAGGGCACATAATGGCATTTGGGTAGCCTGGAAATCCAGACCCTGATATCTTGAACGATAGAGGGTCTGGCCACGATCAATAGTAATTTCCAACTCAAGGGGCGGCTCCTACTCGTGCATTTCAAATGCCACTGCATGCAGTTGGATAGCACTACAACCAATCAGAGCGATGCACAAGGTGACGTAAGCCCCTTTCGTTTAGCGAAAAGCTGTTAAACTGTTAAATTAAACGTTTGCCGTTGTCGGTCGGCAAAATAGAACATTCCACTTACTTGCTAATGAAAGATTTGAGTGCCATCTTCCAAATTGTTAAGGGTCGTGGCCAAAGCAGTCTCAAACTCACACAACATATCCGCAGCCATCTTTGATGTTTACTATCACGGCTTCGACGTCGCATGCACGTCACTGTCGTCATCCGGTTACGTCCTCCCCAGAGTACCATATAAGGGGCTCTGGCGCGCCCATATTAGATAGAACCAATTGAAACCATAGCCAGATTTCTGGCTTTCTTGATAAAGCTTCAACGGAGCATGTCCAGACCAACACGCGCAGCAAATTTAATTTGCCAGCGCCTAGCGGCAGGTCTGGGAATGCCATGCTAGCATTTGGGCTTAAAAGTCAAACATTTATTTTTTTGTTTGGACCAATTAATGTGAAAATTGACAATTTCCTAATCCTCAAGTAGCCTACTCTTGATAATCTTTCAAGGCACACACTAGACACACCTCTGATCAGATATTAAAGAGAGATAATAAAAACAAACTAATTTGTACTTATTCTCTCACACAATGAGAATCGATAAGAGAATCGGATCGATAAGCAGAATCGGAATCGTTAAATTCTTATCAATTCCCTTCCCTAAAAACAAGTGACATAACATTAAAAAATTAATACAATATTACGATTCGCACAGAAAAATGCAGACGTTAAAATTCAAAATTATAATCTATAACAAGTATAGTTTAAATAAATTATAACTTTGCATTGAATATAATTCCACACAAAAGCTATATTACAAAATTAAATGACAGAGACCTCTGGTCTGTACTGCTATTTAACTTGATTCCAACAGAGAGCTGTCTACATTTAGATGTTAAGACCTCATCTTCATATCTCAACAAGCTCACCTCACCTTGCTACAGCCTGACTACTCTTGCCTTTCGGTCTATTGGTGAAGCCTTTATTCCTCATGCTGCATCACTGGGCTGTGCTAAGGCGGAGAAGATGTCTGCAGGACAGGTGGCCCAAAGTATTTCAAATGAAAACCTGAAGAGAAAAAAGAAGTATACAGGTTGTTACATTATTCATATTAATACATGGTGAAAAGCTTTAAAATGGAAATTAGATAAGATTAAACTCTCATCATTAAAATGAAATGCAGTTTAGCATCTAACCAGAGTGAAGAGAAGCAGTAACTAATGGAAAGCTATAGGTAAGGTACCTGTATTATTTTTGTTGTATTTGCTCCCCCTGGGAAGAGTCATTCAGAGATTTTCTGATGTTTCGTACCACATGTTTGCTGATGATATCCAGCTGTACTGCGCGTTCAAACCAACTGAGTTCCAGAGGCTTGATTCCTTAGTTCTTTGCTTAGCAGAAATAAAGCAATGTCTAAGTGATAACTCTCTCCAGTTAAATTCAGATAAGACTGAAACACTAGTTATTGCCCCTGATAAATTAATTCCAGGGATTAACCAGTACTTGGGTGACCTAGGCCAGTCTGTTAAACCTAGCCTAAGAAACCTTGGTGTTATTTTTGACAAAGACATGTCATTAGTGCAGCACTGCAAACAGCTAACCAGGAACTGCTTTTTTCAGCTGAGGAACATCTCTAAACTCAGGCAAATGGTGTCACAAAATGATTTAGAGCTTGATCATCCATGCTTTTGTGTGTTCACGTTTAGACTATTGTTTTCATGTCTAAACAAGAAGGAGCTGTCTCGCCTGCAGTTAGTGCAACATTCTGCAGCGAGAATTCTGACCCGCTCTAATAGGAGGACCCACATATCCCCTATCCTAAAAGCTGTGCATTGGCTGCCAGTGTCCTTTAAGGCCAACTTTAAAATTCTGGTTCTAACTTTTAGAGCTTTGCATGATCAGGCTCCATGCTATGTCAGTGATCTGATTCAGCCTTATACCCCTGCTCGGGCTCTGAGGTCTGTGGAGCAGAAACTGCTGATGGTTCCACGTACTCGTTTGCGGACCAGAGGTGACCGATCCTTCCAGGCTGTTGCTCCCAAGCTCTGGAAGGATCTCCCCATCTCTCTGCGTTAAATAGAGTCTGTTGACGTTTTCAAACGTCAACTAAAAACCTATTTATTTGTACAGGCTTTTGCCTAATTTGTTATTGGGGCTGCTATGTTTATCACTGTATTGTCTTGGCCTTTTAAATGTATGTACAATTTTAATCTGTTGTTGCTTCCCATTGTGAAGCGCTTTGTGACACTGGTCTGTGAAGGGCGCTCTATAAATAAAGTTTACTTACTTACAATCAAACGGGAACCATCACCTTACCGTGGTGGAGAGGTTTGTGTGCCCCTGTGAACCTGAGAGCTGTGTTGTCCGGAGCCTAGTGCTCCTGGTAGGGTCTCCCAAGGCAAAGTGGTCTCAGGTGAGGGGCCCGACTAAGAATGGTTCAAAAAGACCTCATGGAAGAACGAGTAAGAGGAAGAGTGACCCTGCCCGGCTGGAGCCAGGCCCAGACAGGGGGCCCGTCTGCGAGCGTCTGGTGGCCGGGTCTGCCACGGGGCCCGGCCGGGCACAGCCCGAAAAAGCTACGTGGCAACACACTCCTCCTCTACAACTGATGGGCCCACCACTCATCGGAGGAACCGCTGGGGTCGGGTGCGCTGCCTAAAGGGTGGCAGTGAAGGGCGGGGACCACGACGGACCAGACCCGGGCGGCAGAGGCTGGCTTTGGGGACGTTTAACGTCACCTCGCTGTGGGGGAAGGAACTGGTGCGGGAGGTGGAGCGCTACCAATTAGATCTGGTGGGGCTTACCTCCATGCACAGTCTTGGCTCTGGAACCGTACTTCTGGACGGGTGGTTGGACTCTATTCTTCTCTGGAGTTGCCCAAGGTGTGAGGCGCCGGGCCGGTGTGGGGATACTCACGAGCCCCCGGCTGGGCGCTACTTAGTTGGAGTTTACCCCGGTGGACGAGAGGGTCGCCTCCCTACGCCTCCGGGTTGTGGGGGGGAAGACTCTGACTGTTGTTTGTGCGTATGCACCAAACAGCAGTTCGGAATATTCGGCCTTCTTGGAGACCCTGAACGGAGTCCTGCGTGGGGCTCCGGTAGGGGACTCCATAGTTCTGCTGGGAGACTTTAACGCGCACGTGGGCAATGATGGAGACACCTGGAAAGGCGTGATTGGGAGGAACGGCCTCCCCGATCTGAACCCGAGTGGTCGTTTGTTGCTAGACTTCTGTGCTGGTCATGGTTTGTCTATAACAAACACCATGTTCGAACATAAGGATGGGCATAAGTGTACATGGTACCAGAGCACCCTAGGCCGAAGGTCAATGATCGATTTCGTGATCGTATCATCTGATCTGAGGCCGCATGTTTCGGACACTTGGGTGAAGAGAGGGGCGGAGCTGTCAACTGATCACCATCTGGTTGTGAGTTGGGTCAAAGGGTGGGGGAAGACTCTGGACAGACCTGGTAAGCCCAAACGGGTAGTGCAGGTGAACTGGGAACGTCTAGCGGAGGCCCCTGTTCAAGAGATCTTTAATTTGCAACTCCTGCAGAGCTTTTCTAGCATTCCTGTGGAGGTTGGGGGCATTGAACCCGAGTGGTCGATGTTCAAAACTTCCATTGCTGAAGCCGCGGCAGGCAGCTGTGGTCTCAAGGTCTTAGGTGCCTCAAGGGGCGGTAACCCTCGAACGCCGTGGTGGACCTCGGTGGTCAGGGAAGCCGTCCGACTGAAGAAGGAGTGCTTCCGGGATATGTTATCTCGGGGGACTCCTGAGGCAGTTGCAAGGCACCGACAGGCCCGAAGGGCTGCAGCTTCTGCCGTGTCAGAGGCAAAGCAGCGCGTGTGGGAGAAGTTCGGAGAAACCATGAAGAAGGACTTTCGGTCGGCACCAAAGTGTTTCTGGAAGACCGTCCGGCACCTCAGGAGGGGGAAGCGGGGAACCATCCAAGCTGTGTACAGTAAGGATGGGATGCTGTTGACCTCAACTGAGGAGGTAGTTGGTCGGTGGAAAGAGCACTTTGAGGAACTCCTGAATCTGACTAACACGCCCTCTATGTTGGAGGCAGAGCTGGAGGCTGATGGGGGATCATCGTCAATTTCCCTGGTGGAAGTCACTGAGGTAGTCAAACAACTCCACAGTGGCAAAGCCCCGGGGGTTGATGAGATCCGTCCAGAAATGCTGAAAGCAATGGGTGTGGAGGGGCTGTCTTGGATGACATGCCTCTTCAACATTGCGTGGAAGTCGGGTACAGTGCCGAAGGAGTGGCAGACCGGGGTGGTGGTTCCTATTTTTAAAAAGGGGGACCAGAGAGTGTGTTCCAACTACCGGGGTATCACACTTCTCAGCCTTCCCGGCAAAGTCTACTCCAAGGTGCTGGAAAGGAGGGTTCGGCCGATAGTCGAACCTAAGATTGAAGAGGAACAATGCGGATTCCGTCCTGGCCGTGGAACAACGGACCAGCTCTTCACTCTCGCAAGGATCCTAGAGGGAGCTTGGGAGTTTGCTCATCCAGTCTACATGTGTTTTGTAGATCTGGAGAAGGCTTATGACCGGGTTCCCCGGGAGATACTGTGGGGGGTGCTCCGGGAGTATGGGGTGAGGGTGTCTCTTCTCAGGGCCATCCAATCTCTGTACGCTCAAAGCGAGAGCTGTGTACGAGTTCTCGGTAGTAAGTCAGACTCGTTTCCGGTGGGGGTTGGCCTCCGCCAGGGCTGCGCTTTATCACCAATCCTGTTTGTGATATTTATGGACAGGATATCAAGGCTTAGTCGTGGTGGGGAGGGGTTGCAGTTTGGTGGTCTGAAGATCTCATCTCTGCTGTTTGCGGATCATGTGGTTCTGATGGCATCATCGGCCTGTGACCTTCAGCTCTCATTGGATCGGTTTGCAGCCGAGTGTGAAGCGTTTGGGATGAGGATCAGCACCTCTAAATCTGAGGCCATGGTGCTCAGCAGGAAACCGATGGATTGTCTACTACAGATAGGGAATGAGTCCTTACCCCAAGTGAAGGAGTTCAAGTACCTCGGGGTCTTGTTTGCGAGTGAGGGAACAATGGAGCGTGAGATTGGCCGTAGAATCGGAGCAGCAGGGGCGGTTTTGCACTCGCTTTACCGCACTGTTGTGACGAAAAGAGAGCTGAGTTGTAAGGCAAAGCTTTCGATCTACCGGGCGATCTTTGTTCCTACCCTCACCTATGGTCATGAAGGCTGGGTAATGACCGAAAGAACGAGATTGCGGGTACAAGCGGCCAAAATGGGCTTTCTCAGGAGGGTGGCTGGAGTCTCCCTTAGAGATAGGGTGAGAAGCTCAGTCATTCGAGAGGAACTCGGGGCAGAGCCGCTACTCCTTTGCGTTGAAAGGAGCCAGTTGAGGTGGTTCAGGCATCTGGTAAGGATGCCCCCAGGGCGCCTCCCTAGGGAGGTGTTCCAGGAGCGTCCAGCTGGGAGGAGGCCTCAGGGAAGACCCAGGACTAGGTGGAGAGATTATATTTCCACGCTGGCCTGGGAACGCCTCGGGGTCAGAGCTGGTTGAGGTGGCCCGGGAAAGAGAAGTTTGGGGTTCCCTGCTCAAGCTGCTGCCCCCGCGACCCGATTTCGGATAAGCGGTTGAAGATGATGATGATGATGACAATCAAACGGAAAAGTTTGCTCCTGCTTTTATTAAATCAGAATCAAGCCTTCTGATGATATCTCATGGCTTTATGTATAGCACTTTGATTTACCTTGTGTTGAAAAGTGTCTCACAAATAAACTTGACTTGCCTCAGGTATGCAATATTAACAGTTATTATACTGTGCACTTTTAACACTGATGTAAACTAACACAATAGACCCAAGGTTGACAACCATTAATTAGTGGAAAAGGAATAGCTTTCTAATAACCATTACAAGCAATGCAAACTTTGGCAAGTTATGACATTGGATGTAGGCTACCTGAAAAATCTTTCTAAATGTCTCTGAAGAATTTAAGCTGGGAGTAACGTTACCCATCTTCCAAAAGTAAGCTAGCAAGTTAACACACTGCTTCTACAACGGCTAAAACAATGCAGCACACTATGCATTCATCACATTAACGTCACTGTAGGCCTACCTCTGTCTTTGTCACGTTTTTCCTCCTCTTCTTTTCCTTTTCAGTCTTCCCTTGGCACGAGAGAGCTTTTGGTTGCGTTCTGAATCGCATACTTTCTACTATGTAGTATGTAGAAAAAAGATTTAGGATGTCCCGATTCTTGTGGCCAGATTTAGGATGGTTAGAAGTACCCGGATGTCCTACTTCCTCCGGCCAAGATTGTTAGTGTTGAAAACTGCATCCTATTTGGGCGATTCTGACCCACAATCCAGTGCGCATGTGAAGTGACGTCACATCGATGAAGCCTCCATATGAAAACAAACTGAGGTTGCGTTCCGAATCGCATACTTTCTACTATATAGTATGTAGAAAAAAGCTTTAGGATGTCCCGATTCTTGTGGCCAGATTTAGGATGGTTAGAAGTACCGGATGTCTATTAGGGAAGATTGTAGTGTTGAAAAGTGCATCCTATTTGGGCGATTCTGACCCACAATCCAGTGCGCACGTGAAGTGACGTAACATCGACGAAGCCTCCATATGAAAACAAACGGGGATGCGACGGATATAAAAGCAAGAGGCAAGATCAAGGCGCAATGTTATGATGAAATAAGAGAGAAAAGTATGTCCCAATAGTATGCCTACTGCATCCTAACTAGATTCTTTTTATCGTCGGATGTAGTATGTAGAATAGAAAAAAGAAAGAGTATGCTATTCGGAACGCAGCCTCAGATGCGGCGGATATAAAAGCAAGAGGCAAGATCAAAGCGCAATGTTATGATGAAATAAAAGAGTAAAAGTATGTCCCAATAGCCAATAGTGTGCCAACTGCATCCTAACTAGATTCTTTTTATCCTCAGATGTAGTATGTAGAATAGAAAAAAGAAAGAGTATGCGATTCGGAACGCAACCTTTGTCTTTTTGATATGGTGCGGTCTTTTCTTCCGGTTCCGACCGGAATAATACCTGGCTGATCGCCAGAAATCTGGAAGAGTCTATCGGAGGAGAGGGGGGGAGCTTAAATTTTTTTTATAGTTTGTCTATCCTCAGTAGTTGTCATATTTTAAGCTTAACTCATATTTTGAAATGATAGTATTAAAGGTCACATATTATGCTAAATGCACTTTTTAAATGTGTTCCAACATATCCATGGGTCCACGGTGTGCCTAGAGACTGCCAAAATATCAACAAAAAAATAACAATCTCTCCTTTTCTCACTCTCCCCCTTGCTAGAGTTTTTTATCGTCAGATGTAGTTTGTAGAATAGAAAAAGAATATGTATATAAGAGTATGCGATTAGGAACGCAGGGTACATGTTATGCTAACATGTTAGACATAACCATAAGGTAATAATGTGTTCTGCTGTCCCCAACTGGTCAAAAACACCAGTATATACCACTAAGTAGGGGAGAGTGGCCTAAGTTGTGCCACTTTTTACTCAAAGTCATTTTAAAATGAGGCCATGACAGTAAAGTCTCCAACTCAAACATATACATATATTTCAGGATGTTGTGCATCCCTGGCAATAAAAACTTTGGATCTGGAATAAACTGTTTAAGAAATAGGGGAGAACGGGGCAATGAGACACTTTTTACATTTGCTCCCCTCTAAGCGAGCTAAAATTATTCATCACTCAAATTTACACATTTCCCATTAATTCAGGATGTTTCCTAGAAATGGGCATTAGCAGCATTTTTTCAAGACAAAGGGCAGTGAAAATATGATTGTTTTAAAAAAAGTTGTCATGTGGCTCACTTTACCCCAGCTGTGGGGTAAAATGAGACAGACCAGAAAAATCAAGGGGGTAAAGTGAACCAGCTGGCAATAGTATCCAGCTGCAGCCCCGGAGACAAACACCCTGGTGTGACAACAACACCCAGGCGTGACGGAAGTAACTGTGGTGTGACAGATGTTATCTGTAGATTTTATTTTTGCAACGTCATAAACTCCTAAGTTGTAAACAACGTCAAACAATAACAAGACCACAGACCGATACTAAGTTTGTGTTATTTATATTGTTTTGGCGATTAGGTTCAGGCATCACAGCTGGGTGGTTAGGGTTAGGGCAAGGGGACAGGGAGAGGTTAGAATATAGATAGAACATTGACGGAACACCGCGGCGGCCATCTTGAGTACGTCACGTCGAACAATAAAAAAGACCGCAGTCCGATAGGCTACTAAGTTTGTGTTATTTATATTGTTTTGAGGATTAGGTTCAGGCATCACAGCTGGGTGGTTAGGGATAGGGCAAATGAGTGACGTAGCAGACATGTCATGGAAGCTAAATAGTCAAAAATCACGTCCGTCACACCACAGTTACTTCCGTCACGCCTGGGTGTTGTTGTCACGCCAGGGTGTTTGTCTCCGGGGCTGCAGCTGTACTCTACTCCCAGCTGGGGGTAAACTGATCCACTTACTTTTTCCACTCTGAAACTACCATAACAACACATTAGCCTGGCTCCCGCCCGCCCGCCTACTTCCGGCCAAATTTTATTTTCCCTTCAGTAGTCAGTCTGGGTGTACAGCCCATTTCCCAGTTTTGCTGGAGATTCGACAGCCGGTCCAATCAGCGAACAGAGCGAGTGGCTGAGAAGGATGACGTCGAAGTCGCGCTCCAGTTTCAGTTGCCAGAAGCCGGCTCATGACACACGTGACGACCAAACGTTATGCGATTGGTTGGCTAATCCAGAGTGGCACTGGGCAGATCCAATAGTTTTAAACTTTAACAGACACCCGCCTCCATGAGTGAACGTTTGCCAATTAAAGCACTGCCAGACCTTCTGTACAAATGAAATGAAGTAAGATGGTCTGGTAGCACCAGGCTAACAACACATATTGTAACAGTTAGAATCCTGAAATGTAGCCACACATTCCAGAACTAAAGTCAGACTAGTAAAAAAATTATGGGGTTTGGTCAATTAAGCAAAGCAAATTTTCTAAACACTTAAGTAACTCTGAACAAAATCAAATACAACATATCATAATTCAAAAGGCTTTAATAAGATTCAAATGAAAGATAGAACCAGTTAGATTAGAACACAGTCTGGGGGTCAGAACACAGGACCCTTAGAGCCAGCTTGTGTCTGGGGGTCAAAGCATAGGAAAATCAGAACCAGCGAGAACAGCCTGGGACTCAGAACACAGGAGAAGACCCAACTGAATTATAACATCAGCCTGTCATACTCTAAAACTAGGCCTATACATTCCAGCCCTGAAGGTTACAGGGAAAGATGAGAAGGTGCTCTTTTCCGTGTGGTTGCCCCAGGTCTTCCTGGTGTATTTCCTTGGCATGATGGCTTTTCTACAATGTGTATGACATTAAAATAAAACAAACGTTTTGTAATATTACATTTAAATATGTTTAAGACTAAACTTAACTTGTGCCTCATGGTGGGGGAAAGTGAAACAGTGCCTCACTTTCCCCCACAGCATTTGGCTCACTTTCCCCCACCACCACAATTTGAGAAAAAACTACCTCTCTTAGCATTTCAGGCTAATCTTTAGCTAATATCATCTCATGGTTTTTATATGTTGGTAGTTCATCAACACGTATGGTAGAAGTTTTTCTACATGAATACATTTGCTTTGGCACAACAGTTGATTAAGTTGACAGCAAGAAAATTGACTTTGACATGCAAAATACCTATTTTGGTGAAAAAAAAACATGCTTACCACAGCACAATAAGGTCCTCTCTTTCAGGGCCATGGGGAAATGAGAGGTAGCCTGGCTCCGCCCGCCTACCTACTTCCGCCCAAATTTCATTTTCCCTTCAGTAGTCAGTCTGGTGGTGGGGCGTATTAGTGAGATTTTTCCGAACAGATTTCTGAGTATCCAATCAGCGAACAGAAGAAGTGGCTGAGAACGAGTTGAATGCTGCGTTCCCTTACGCTCGGAACTCGGAAACTTCCGACTTGGTAGTTCCGAGTTCCGACCTGTCTGTGTTCCAGTGCATCTGCTCGGGAAAGTATGGACGCCTACAACCTTTCACATCCAAATAACTAAACGTTAGGCTCTAGCAAGTTACCGTTGCCAGGTACCGGTAGATCCATAGACTACAATATGTAGTGAAGTCGGAAATTTCCGAGTTCCCTGAACGCACCGTCAACAGCCGGCTCACGACCAAACGATATGCGATTGGTTGGATAATCCAGAGTGGCACTGCGCAGATCCAATAGTTTTAAACTTCAACAGACACCCGCCTCCAAGTGAGTGAACGTTTGCCAATTACAGCACTTCCAGACCTTCTGTACAAATGAAAGGAAGTACGATGGTCTGGTAGCGCCAGGCTAAATGAGAGGGGCTTGAAAACATATATCTCACATGACCAAAAATGTTTTCCGCTGCCTAGAGAGAGGGGGTGGCTCACATGACCCGATGCCTCAGATTCCCCCGTTCTCCCTTAAAGCTTTCGGAAAAAAAGTTGTCTTGTGGCACAACTTGCCCCCGGTGTGGTTGTGCCACAAGAGAGAATACCATGGGGTAAATTGTGCCATTGATATATATCTCATAAACTGTAATGCAAGACAAATCTATAAGACAATTACATATTTAAGGTTTATTTAAAGTAAATATTTTACAAAGATTGAAGGTACATTTTCTTAAACAAGGCATAGCAGATCTAGGTGGTTTTACCTGCAAAGCTCACAATGACAAAGTCACCATCATCATCTTTCTGGCCATCTGAACTCTTGTCAGTGGTGCCGTTAAGTGGAATGGAGATGTCAGTCTCTTCTGAGCTACTGTAGACGATCACTTTCTTTTTGGTGACCAGCGTATACAGCCATGCCACTGGCACCCCTTTTAGAAATGTACGTCGCACTAGTTGTTCTGTGCTTGTGGAACCAACTGCCACCTGACTAATGTGATTCCCCCTCCATTTCTGCCTTTAAATCAAGGCTCAAAACCCATATGTACACCCTGGTTTTTCCTCCCCATTAACTATCTTACCTCTGCACTACTATCTTTGTTTATATGTGGATGTATGGGCTTTATGTCTTTTATTTTGGTTATTGTTATTTTACCTTCATTGTTTACCTACTGAATGTACTATGTACAGCACTTTGGACAGTGCAAACTGTCATAAATGTGCTTTTATAAATACATTGTACTTACTTACTTACTTATAACTCACCTAGGCCCTTTGGCACAAATCACCCCAACCCCGGAAATTGGGATAATAAGATGCTAACTGTATAGACTCAAAGTGTACCATACTAAAGCACTAAAACATGTGTCAAATGTTTTCAAACTTGTCTATAATTGTTCAGACACAATAATCAAAAAACCTTGATCATGGAAATTTTACTTTGAAAGGCAAAACACAGTTTTTGTAGTTTAAATGTGCTTATATCTTATTCCTTGTGTCTCCCTTCTTAACAGGATGAGTCAAATGGATGGCTCTTCTTAAATATGTGGTCACATTTCCAATTTCTTCCACGGTTTTCTAGAAACAAGGGGTGGCACAACTTCCCCACCGGCACAACTTGAGCCACTCTCCCCTAATATGAAATGTGTTCCAGAGGAAGGCACAAGGATAATACATTGGTTTTAGGCACAATAAAATAAACAGAAGGATGAAAGAGGGATTTTAGTGGCAGAAAAAGTAAGGTTATAAACCAAACAGGGTCTTAACATGAAAGTGTCCTCATGCAGGGTCATGTGAGTGTGTCTCTGCTCTGCTGACTTCCTGCTGTGTACTTATTTTCCATTCAACCCTTCTGATGACACCAGATTTACAGGAATAGTTTTTTTTGGAGCTGGAGGAGTAGGTATAGCTGAGTAATCAGTGTGTGTGTATCATACAGACTCAACGCCTTATCAGCAAACCTGTGTTGTCTTCCTAGTTAGTGGGGGACAGTTTGTCCTCCAGGGTCATGTTGGGAGAATCCACTCATCGCTGTCTCCCAACACAAACAAGGTGTACTCAGAAGCTATAGAGGGGCTGGACCGATACAGCAGATTATTATCAGTCTTATGTAACATCAGTCTGTGGAGTTTTACAGGGGCCTTTAATGTGATTGTGATTTTCCAGACGAGCAGTGGCAGAAACCAGCAAGGTATTGGATTGTATCAGGTCCCCATCCGGTGGCCTACCATGCTAGGCAACTGTGTTAGCAGGCTTAGGGACTCTCTCTCACTAGACAATCGGTGGCTAGATCTATTGATAAGATTCTTCGCTTTTCGGAGACGCTAGTGAGCAGGCAATGGAGTAGGTTGTGTTTTACTCAGCTCCTCCACCTTCGCTAAATTTAAATAAAAAACAGATAATTTTTAAGCCCTTTGACGGTGACAAATGACACATAAAGCTCTTAAGCATGGGTAAGACCAAGTAAAATAGCCCAAGGACGCTGAACAATCTTTCGGGGAATGAAGGGACTTTTTGTCAAACAAGCTAGCTAGCAGCTCACCAGGCTTGCGCCAGTGACTCTTGGCAACATTGATGGAGGATGACTCCCTGTATGCTATCATACAGGCCATTAGATGGGGGTCAGCCCTATGTCTAAGAATTTCTAAGATTTTCCTTCCCTCAAAATTAGGCCCTATGTTCAGACAGCTTGATGGTCCCAGAGCCCTATTTTCCTGAAAATGGCGATTAGGTTCAGGCATCACAGCTGGGGGGTTGGGGTAAGGGGACGGGGACGGGGAGAGGTTAGAATAGGAGTGATACCGACACACACAGACATACTTTTCTCTATTATATAGTTAGATTACTTGTGGGACCATCCGGCTGTGGGAAGATGGACACGCTCCTGTGGGAACATAGGGCCAACATATTGAAATAAATCGTAGAAATGTGGGAACATAGAGTTGTGGGAACATAGGCACGCTCCCATTAGACGAATGGAAAACTTTATCACCATAAGGCTTGAAAACATAGTCATCCCTTGCTGGGGTGAAAACTAGTTTGGTCGCAAACTCTTCCCACATAACCAGCCTGGAGGAGACTAGAGACCAGTATGAGGCGCGCTTTGCCAAGCTGGAAAAAAAGAGGGGAGGTGAGAGAACTGAAAAGTCAGAGGAGAGGATAGATGTAACCCAGCAATCAGAGGAGAGTATAGGGGATGGAACGGACCAATCAAAGGATAGGAGAGGAAAGGATAACGGATCAAGAAGAGGAGAGCAAACTGATCAAGCAGCTTAACCCAAACACAGCTATGTCAATGTGAGCTCTCATATCACTTAACAATCTAATCTAACATTTTACTTCACACCTCAGGCAGCTGCTTGTCTTCAGTGCTGCTGTGGAAATGAAACATTCTCTACATTCCTGACTCTGGGCTGCTCCCACCAAGGTCACTGTAGGCCCTTAGGCTCATTCATAACAACTCTCTGCAACTCCATCATCATGGCTATTATTTCCCCAACCAGGCAGCCAAAAGTAGCACAGTCGAGTCAACACCACACTCATAGAGTACACATGGTGATTTGTCTGTGCTGCACATCTACACAGGGTATAATTGTACAATGGGGTGTTTTTGGGAGCAGTCAACAGATTTCAGTAGGCTGGAACAATTCCATTTTTGTATTAGGCTGCACTCTACTGAGCTCAGTTATATGACAAAAACCCATGCTTGTTCCTGATTAGACTGTTGAGAGCACTTACTGATTCGTCCCTGTCTTGCAATCAGTGAAGCATCAGGATGAAGCAACCCAACTCTCCCCTGACAACTCCCACGAGTCAATTGTGACTGAAATCCTCACATCGCTTTATGACTCCTGACATGTGCTATTTTTATAAGCTGTGTAACTCATTTGACGAAAAAATATCACAATATAAAATGTGAGGTACTCTTCAGTGGGATATAGTAATTATGTCCATGGCGATACATATCTGTTTTGCTTCTCTCATCAAACTATTGCTGTGTTGAACATATAATATTAATAAAAACAAAATATCAGCAAGTACTCTGAAAATAATGTGAAAATTATTTGGGATAGACCTGTTCCCATTTACACGTTACCATTCACACACACATAGCAATTTAGGGTTCAGTGTCTTGCTCCGGCACTTGGATATGTGGGGGGGCACGGGGGATCAAACCACCAACCCTGGAACCCCTTAAAAACAACCACGACTTTTATATACGGTAAGTCTGAGAATTCAATGAGTGATTGTGGAGAGCTTTTCATCTACTCTGTCTGAACTTTAGTATGAGATGCATGAACTGAAGCTGGGATGAGAGTAGATTGAGTTCATAGAGAGAGCTCTCTGATTCCTCTGCCTGAGATCACAAAGAGACATAACAGTTGAGAAACTCTGAGAATAATATTAGAGTTTGATTTGATGGTATCCCTAAATTGAGATTTAGTGCATCTTATTGCTCTAAAGAAGACTTCTTTGTATGTTTTATGTCAGTTGAAGTTTGTTTCAACTTAAATGCAAATGAGCATTGTTAATATTCCAAAAGGCACACTCTCTTCCTTGACAGTTTTTAGTTTTTAAACACATCCAAACTTGTCTGGACCAATAATGTGAAAATTGACAATTTCCTAATCCTTGAGTACTCTTGATAATCTTTCAAGGCACACACTAGACACACCTCTGATCAGATATCAATTCCCGTCCCTAAACCTTGTGTAACCCTGTGAATGGCTATAAGAAATTATTGTTCAAAAGTGTGCTCTGTTACCCTGCTTCTTTGGCATCATATTGTCTCACCCCTCCCTATGACTGCAGGCTTTCTTTTTGGCTACCAGAGGAGCTATTGCTTTGTTCCTCAACGGCATTTGGAAGCCTGAGTAATTCTTCTTCACTTTTAAAACAGGGAAACAAAAACAGCTCTTAGTGTAATATAAAATGCAATTTTAATACAGGAAACATTAGAAATAAAAGTAATTGATATAAGACATATACATAATAGATTTGACATGTCACATGACAAACTTGTTACATACGTTTTATTAAAAATTATTTAGAGTCAAAACATTCATTTATTTTATAACATAACAAACAACAGTGATAGTGGATGCTGTGTAAATGTGGTGCTGCGTTGCCATAGAAGCCTGATTCAATGTGTAATTGCTAATGGGCTCATTAGTGAGGGGGAGAGATGTGAGAGGGGAAAGGGAAACATTGGCTGTTTCCATGCTGCTGCTCCTTCCCATCCTTACTGTGCAATATATCAATGTAGCTAGATTTAATTTAAATTGTTTGGTACCTGACCATTGGATGTTGATGGTTTAGGGCAGTGCTTCTCAAATGGTGGGGCACAGGGGGGGCGCGAGCGGCAGGGGGGACTTAGTGTTTTTTTTGGGGTTTTTTTATATATATTTTTTTTTTTTCTTAAATAAACATTATACCAAGGGTCAGAAGTGTAACAGAATTTAGATCTTACAAAGAAAGGGAGTATCCACTCATTGGACAGAAGGCTGTCAACATCTTACTACCCTTTGCCACATCCTCTCTGTGTGAGATGGGCTTTTCCACTGTTGCTGCACTCAAGACAAAGTACAGGTCCCAGCTTAACATTGAGCAAGAGTTAAGAGTAGCAGTATCAAGTTTGAAGCCCAGATTTGGAATGATGTGCACTGCAAAGAGGGCTCACTGCAGCCACTAGAATACAGAGCAAATTGTATTTTTGTGTATTATAAGCAGAATGTGTTCATATAAAACAGACAAATAGGGAAATAAGTTCAAAATAATTGTGAAGGTGAATTTAGTTATATTAAAAAAGCTCAAACTGATGTGGCTGCCAGTTTCAAATAGTTCAGGGTTCAAGGCTTTTTTAATGTCTTGTGTTATGTTCAGGGAAAGTATGCAAATTGTACATTAAATATTGTTGCAAATGTTGCACACAAAGAGTAATGTTTATTTTTAAGTCATATATATTTTTGAAAGGGAATAAGCTGATGATGCTGACTGACAAGTGACCAATGTTTACTGTTTAAAAATGTTATTAATTAAATGAAAACCCCAGTGAAACATTTGCTCTTGTTTCTGTGTTTTGAGATTCACACAGACTGAACGGTCTTGTTTAAATGTTACAAATTGAGTTAATAAACTTGGAAATTGTTTTAAGATGTTGCAGATGTCAGCAAATTTTATTAATCTATTTTAATAATAAGGTGATTGTATGCAGAATGCTGGTGCTAGCAACTCAAACTCATATATAACTCTTATACAGATAAATAAATAAATATTAGCAGGTTCTCAATAGTATTTCAATTTAGGGGGGTCGCGAAAAAATTTCAGTCTCCTGGGGGGGCATGACAGAAAATAATTGAGAAGCACTGGTTTAGGGGAAAATGGAATTTCAGTTATTATATTGATATCAGAAGGGAAAAAGTGATTGTGGTATTTAATGCATTTATCCATTTACTAAACATTTTCAAATTAAAAAATGAACAGGAAAAAAAAATGAAAATTCCAATACTTTTTTTTAAATATTTTTAAAATTCTGCTCTTGGAAAATGGACAATTTAGCCACTGTATTTGAGGTTTGGGGAACACTTGATATTGAGATATACAAAATTGTAGTAACTTTTAAATAAATATGCATTACGTACTACACAGGTTTTTTTTTTTAGTAACTACTATAAATCATTACTAAAGCAAATAGTATGTGGTAGGCAGGCACGGCGCCAGGATTTTTTCTCTACTGGGGCAAAGGAGGGGCTTGACCAAAACGTGGGGGTGCTAAGAAAATAGTTGAGTTTCCATAGCTACAGTTACATTAGAAGGAATTTCTCCTTTTATTCAATAAAAGCAGATATGGCACATACAATATATTCAATATAAATGTAGTTTTAGATGAGTTTTGCCAAATAATTTTCAACAAATAAGTGCTATTTGGTTGGTTGATGTTGTCACATCCTATTCCATGATGATTATAGACGCAAGGCACGCACCACAAAGGCTAAATGTTTATGTGTTTTGAAGGCTAATGTCCAGTTGAAATAAATCCTGCTGCACAATTTGAATTGTGTTGAAATATGGTACAGTGATTATCAAATATTCAATTCTACTGAAACAATGAAAAACCATGTTTCATTCATTTAAAACAATGACCGTGTGTAGACTGATTTTTCCTTTTACGCATACATGGTGGTGTAGTGGAGGGTATACGCAGGTATACGGCTTATACCCACTTATTTTTCAGGCGACATTGCGTATATCCACTTCTAACGAGTAGAGTCCAGATGCAGCCACTTGGCAGTGCAGCTCGGCCAAACACGCCCATCCGCCAAACACACCCATATCGGCCAAACACGCCCACAGCTCGTTGCTATGGTTGCTCTGCACTAAGCTGTGTGACGTTCTTCCTGTTCCGTTCTGTTGGTTATATCGCGCTAGCCAGCTAGCTGCTCTTTCTGCCGTCAATGTTGAGACCATTTCACCAGCAAAATGTTTAAAACAGGACATTACAGCACAGTTGAAAACAAGAGAATCAGCATCCGCTACATTAAACATGAATACTAAGTGCTCATAGTACAGGAGTTACGTCTCCAGCGAGAGTATGGATTACAACAGTTAGCTGGGACTGAAACAGACACCCCCCTGCTCTTCTATATCTGGTAAGTCAATACAAATGTTTTATTCGCCTACTTCGTTACCTAATGTTATGTATGTGTTATTCAAAGGATTTTGTTGGTTAGAAAATAGCTTAACGTTACAGACCACTTCTGTATAAGTCTTATCTGAATGATAATTAATATATGATAAAAATGATTAACATGTGTTTGTTTGTATATTAAATTAGACTGGCATCTGGTCACCATATGAGGTAACAGGTTAGGTGTTACTGTTAACATTATTTTGGTGGCAATGTATAATTTATTTGACTATGTTAATTAATGACTAACATGATTTTTATGTGATGTGTCTTTTGTGAATAGATTTGCAAGCTACGAAAACCTGATGTCATTTTGGAGCCTTGCATCAACAAAATGGTCTGGGTCTCCATAGCCAAATCAGCTGCCTAAAGAAATTAAGTTGTCACACCTGCACGTCCTTCAATGGTGCTTTGTTGGTAGTTACATACGTTATAATACATAAACAAGATGTCATTGTATTTGTGTAGACTTAAAGGCTAAACTAGCGACTCAGTCCCCTCAAATACATCAGTGTAATTAAGTGACTGTTTTTCTCTATTTTAGGTGCACATGAACTTTGTACAACATTTTGTCAAAATCAATGAATATCTCCTCACAATATGCTACCTGTCCGTACTGTCTGAGCGCTGAAAAAAATCTGATGTTGATACACAGCCTACATGCTGTGTTTTCGCACATCATTCTTTTTAGTTTTTGTTTTATGTTTCTGTGTACCTTGTGTTAATGTGTATGTTTTACTGTACTGCTGTGTGTCAGCCATGACCCTCTTGAAAAATACCTTTCAGTCAGAAGAAATGGATCAAGGGCAGTTATATTTGTTTGATTGCAATGAGCCTCATGAGAGACTCTGCTTCTGTTCCACATAGCGAGTCTCAGAGCTATACATCTTAACATATTTAGTGGGCTTTTTCAAAAAGCTCCAGCTCTTCCATACGTGCAGTAATCACAATTAAACAGTAGGGGAGAACGGGGTAATATGTCACACGGGTAGGTTGTCACAATTGTTATATCTCGGAACCAGAAGGTGCTGTCTGTTAAATTTTGGTATGTACATTTCCACAACTGGGATCAGAGGTCACCTACATAGTCTTCCTTGGAGTTAGACTGCTGAATTTGAGGTGAGAGGACTGTTAGTGTTTTTCATGTCAAATTGAAAATATTTAGCTCCTCAGTATTTTTCTTCTAGGCTTTTACACAATGGGTTTATAACAAAACACTTGTTACCCTAAAAAGTGTGAAGGGTAAGCTATAGTTTAGATTGTTTTTAGCAAGCTAATTAGTTGTCAGATGGTTGTTGGTCTTGATGCTAGCAAGAAATTCAAGTTGGGGTTGATCGTCACATTTTATGGGGGGTTGGTTGTCACATGTTATCCAAAGGGTGCAGCCAGGAAAGGAACCCAATAACAAAATAAAATGTCAAACTGTATCCTCACTGACACCCTAGAGAAGGAGAGAATAGAGCAGGAAAGGCAGCTAGCATGCAAAAGAGAAAAAGGGCAACAAAATCAAAACGACCCAGTGCATCCCAAACTAGACCAGTTGCCAAGGCTACTGCACCCCAGTGCACTCCAACCCAGCTGGGGAAGAAGAGAAACAGAAGAGAAAGAGACAGGAGGAGGAATATTCATCAGATGAAGAGGATAGTTTGTGTTTGATTTGTATGGAAACGTTCCCCAGCACCCGTTCAGGGGAGGTATGAGATAAGTGTTATATGCGCAACCAGTGGGCACACAATCTCTGCTTAGTTAGTGAGCAGACCCTACATTTGCCATCACTGTAACTCAGATAGTGAATGTGTGTATCGTGGTTGAGTAGGCTATTATTGTTAGACCTATTTGTTTTGTTCTTTATGTTGTTACATACAGTAGGTTGGTCTTAATATGGATTTTCTTTTTGTTTATTCCTTACTCATTTTGTGTTAAGATGCATAAAGTTATGTAGGCCTATTTTTCAACTTGACAATGAAATTAAACTTTCAAATTTTGTTCTGCTTTCTTGTCTTCTTTTTAAGATTTTTCCCATTAAGATAACATCGTGACAAACAACCCCATAGTGTGTGACAACCGACCCCTTGATGGGGTCGGTTGTCACAATGTGTTAGAGTGTCTTTGATGGTAAATTTCTTCTTAATTACAATAAGTTAGAACAAGTGAGGGGTTCACATTTCAAGCCAGCACCTTAAGCTCCAATTTAATGTAGGAATGACTATTGAAAGATGTTTAGGTGATGAGCAATTCTCACTAGAGTAGAAAGTGTGCCTACTTACCCCGGTCTCCCCTACTTGCTGGGTTGCCAAGGTGGTTGTCCGCAGGTTTGGGGACTGCCTTTATTTAATATATTGTGTATTTTCTGATAACAAAGGTTTTTTTTCCCAGAGAGCCTGCAATTCATATCAAATCAAAGGTGTCACTGACCAATGGGTCTGCCATATTCAGAGTAAAAAACTTCTTGTCTGTTTTTGCTACACTTTGCCTGCTGTGGAAATGGACCAATTAAAAGAAGCTTTAGTGTCAAAAAGGTTCATTTAGTCTAACTTGGTAAATTATGTGTATGTATAACTTGTATGTTCATGTAAACAGACTAGTATTCATTTGTTTGTACCTTAACATGTTTGGACTACTTCCTGCTGTCTTCTTCAGAAGCGTCAGCTGTTGCTATGACGCGTTGTGTCAGCTGAAGTTAAAGACTGCAGGAAGTAGTCGAAACATGTCAAGGTACAAACAAATGAATACTTGTCTGTTTACATGAACATACAAGTTAAGCTTCAGTGTCAATTAACCGTAAACCTTTGGAAGTGTGAGCCTTAACTTGGTCAGTGAGATCTTTGATTTGATAGGATTTTCAGGCTCTCTGGGACAGAAAAAAAAATGTGTTATTGGAAACTAAGAAATATTAAATAAAAGGCAGCCCCCTGAACATACAGCCAACAACCTTGGCGACCCAAAAAGTACTTTTTTATTGTGATGATTGCATGTAGGGAAGAGCTGGAGCTGTTTGAAAATGTCCACTCAAGATTTTCAGATGAATGACTCTGAACGCAAGCAGATACTCTGATGAGGACATATTGCCATGTGCATTTGATGATTTCCCACAAAGTGCAATGTTTCAACATATTTTTAAAACAAAACTCATTTTCATTCATATTCATAATTGTTTTGGCTGTAAATAAACTATTTGAATATTTTTGTCATTGAAGTCCATCATTTAAGAACCTGGGAAAGTGTCCGACTACACAACAACAAAAGCAGAACAGTTCATCAAAATAATATTTTTTTTTTAAGATACTTAGACACTTTACAAAAAAAAGTGCATTATGCACATACAATCAGTATGGAAAAGCATGTGAGATGTAATATTAATAATACTTATATAAATATATAGCCTATATAACATTATTATAATTTAATAATACTTCAGTCTCTTATAATATTATTAGCGACTGAAGGCTATTTACTTTTTATACAGTCACGTGACAATTGCATAGAAAACCGACGTGATAATGTTAAGTCAAGCAGTAATCATACATGCTCACAGTTTCAATAAGCACTGCATAACATTTTGAATTGCACTACTCATAGACTTTAAAAGAGGCGTACTACAACTACTAATAGGGAAGCTAAAGGAACACTAGAGCAGAGAGGTGTATATCTCCTGCTCTGTCCACAGCTGGGAGGGACTGCTGCGAGAGGACTCTGCCGCCTGTCAGTGCTCTGGGAAGGGGGAGGGGCAGCGGAGGCACCCGCTGATCGTTGATTACAGTAAAGAGCGATACTTTGTCGAAAAAGTCACCAATAACACCAGAAAAAGTAGCTAGATTTGTCGCTGGTCGCTTTTTTGAAGAAAACGTCGCCAGAGGTGTCTGAAAAGTCGGTAAATATATCGACAACATCGCTAAGTAAGCAACAATGGGACTGAGCGGTGGGCTTTAATTAGTTCTGTAACGTTACGCATGCGCACGAGCTGTGTTTGGCCGATATCGGCAAGAGTACCTATTTGCAGACCCATGGAGAAACGGAGCTCCACCGGAAATACGAAATTTCTTCTTCGTTTTTTTTTACTGGAGAGGAAGGTGGGCCGTGAGCATGTGTGAGGTTGCAGTTTCTCTTGACTGATGTAACAAATATATCATTATCCTGACTTCCAAAAGCTGCTTGTCTGAGTCATGAGTCTGCGTCTCTCTCTCCCTTTCCTGGCTCAAAACAGTGAGGACAGAAAGCCATTCTCGATACTTGTATAACAGTTGTCAAACGAATCATTGAATGAAGCTGATCATGTATCTGATGTTCTCAGCCCTCTTACACATTGTGAACATGCTCTACATTCAGATTAATAAACCTATTGTATTGTATGTATCTCATTATTTATTTATCCCTTAAACAGGCAACAGTGGAAAATGAGTTTCTAAAAATGTTTTCATGTTATCACTTATCTCTTTAAGACCAAAGAAAAATATTTCCACATCAATTTTTTTTATACTTTGTATATTTTGGGTTTTACGAGTTGTATCTCCCAGGATACGTTGCCCTATTAAGGTGTAAAAAAAGCCGAAATGGTAAAAATATTAATGTTTAATTTGATGAAGAGAAATGATAAATTGTTGTTTTCATTGTCCATTTAAATTACAAATACTACTTTTAAAGTACATTTTATTCAGTTTTATTCAGCCACATCCAGATGGGCAGGCTTGAGACGGTCCATAGTGACCCGCTGTAGCTTATCCCCCATGTCCACTACAAAGTTCTTGGGCCCCGCCTCCAGGACACAGAAGGGCCCATCGTAGGGGAGGCTTCAGGGGGATCTGAGTGAAGGGGCTGGAGTTGCCCAGAGCAAAAGTCCGATGTGACGCGGCCGTCTACAGAACCGCAGCGTCCTGAAGGAAATTTGCTGGGACCACCAGTAGCTGTCCGTAAACCAATTCAGCAGATTAAAACTGCAGACCCTCCTTAGGGGCAGAGAGCAGGCCAAACACATTAACCACTGGAGGCAGTCAACCCAGTTGCGACCCCTTAGCCTTGCAGCTCGGATGTGAACTGTGGGCCCCTGTACAAGGTGAGGTCAGCCGGCATACCAAAACGAGCCACCCATAACCAGATGGACGCCCTGTCCACTTCAGCAAATACAGAGGAATGGCTTCCGGCTACCTGGTGGTGCTATCCACCAGGATGAGAGGTCAGTGAGCCTGCGGGAGGAAGGCAGGGGGCCCACCAGGTTCTTTTTGACCTGGTCGAAATGCCTCTCTGGGACCAGAATCGGCGCCAAGGGGGCTTTGGTATTATGTGTACGTTGCACATGCTGACAGGCCAAACTGAAGCTAGCCCAGGTCTTTACATCCCTCCTGAGGCGGGGCCAGACAAATGTAACACCCACCAGCCTCGTTGACGCCTGAACACCCAGATTGCATAAACCATTGATCAGGTATATAAATTGGCACGGGGCTGGTCAGTACAGATATCGCTGCCGTGATCAAACACAGCACAGCAGCCACAGGCCTGAAGTTGTAGGACATGGTGTAGTAGGGACATCTGAGCCAGCGGCCTGGTCTTTAGACATGACAGCGTAGTCGAGTCCCAAGTGCACAGACCCCGAAGTTGTCCTTACCAGCCATGCTGAATATCAGTGGTGAACTCAGAGACGGCGGAAAACTGATGTTGCTGGCGTGCAGGCCGCAGCTCAGCAGTCTTGGCAATGGCGGAGGTCAGTGGCTTGTGGTCCACGAAGGCAGTGGAAGCCGTCCAACAGGAATGTAGGGACTTTATGGTGCGGTGTGCATGAACCTGGCACGGTGTCCTACTTTACCAGTTTAGAGGCTCCCTTTGTGGAAAGCAGTGTCCAAGGAAGTCAATGGATGACAGGCCAAACTGTAACTAAGCAGGATTGACTATTAGTCTGTGCACATGATCCTTTCAAACAGCTGCCACAGGTGTGTCAGATGCTCCTCTAAAGCCAATGCAAGTATAATGCTACACTGTGTGCCTGCAACGACCAGCAGCCACCAGCTTGAAATAATATATTTAATAAACAGCAGCTTACTCTCCATGCCAGTGGCTTTGGCCATCCCTGGGCAGTGAAGTTTGTTGGTGGTTTCTGCCTGGAAGACACTCCCCGCCCCCAACGGTGAGGGTTAGCGATAGGGCCTTCCAGGCAGCGCTGCCCTAAGTATATATAAATATAGAAAGATAATTTTTAAAGTAAAATACAGTAATAATGTTGTAATGGGCACAACTGTTCATGATAATGTATGGTTCTGCAGTCATTATTAACATTCCTTCAAGTTTTAAATAAAACTCTGAATAATAAACATTGACCACATTTCTACCCCCTAATCAGGCAACGTATCTCCGGGGATACATACATTTCAAATTCTGCCAAAAACCCCACAAACACAGTTGGATTTTTTTTTCTTCATCAGCATGTTAAGACAAATGTCCTAATTCAATCTATGAATTTAGATTGTTATTTTAATGAAAATAAGTATGACTAATATATGATTACTTACACCCTGGGAAGCTGGCGCTTCGCCACTGGGGGCCATGTTGATTTCTGATCAGACTGACTAAACAATGAAAGATAACTTGAACCAAATCATGTCACCTAGATGCTAATAACAGACAAGTCTTTTAATAAATGCTAACTAGATTAGTGAAAACCTTCCAGCAAGCCCCCTACAGGATGTTAAAGAGTATGTATCTCCCAGTGCACGTTGCCTGTTTTAGGGATTTATTAACAGGAGTTTTTTAACGTCTGTGCCACTGGCTATTTATGTCTGGTTGAAATGTAATTCTGTGGCTGCACGCGATCGTTACTGTTCACTTGCGTGATCAATAGCCTAATATGAATATAGAAATTATATAATAATTAAAACTGTGATCACTAGAGGACAAGGAATCTGGTAATAAATCAATCAGGATCTACAATGGAAACTGTCACCTTATGTGTTAGACGTTAATGTCTTTCACCCCACTTTTTAAAATGTTTATTTTAATGTGGTGGCACTTTTCGGGTTTTATTTATAAGAGTTTATATTTGTATGTGATTGACCTACTTGTGATAATTGTGAATTAAAGAGACGGATTTCGGAAGATGTAGCCTACACAAAACGTCGTTGCTTCATTCATCTTCTACTTTTTACCACCGTCCTGGCCAGAGCCGGCCCAAGCCTTCAGGGGGCCCTAAGCGAAATATGATTTGGGGGCCCCTCTCCAATGTTAGCGCAGCTGAAACTATAGATCTTTGTTAAATATTCTTCACACACCCAGTGTTTTCCGCTAGTGCCTCCACTGTGCAGCTGTGTGAAAATATTAGACAGCCGAGATTCAGACCGTCCTAGGGGGTCCGGGGGTATGCCCCCGGGAGAATTTTTTAACCTTTTTAAAGTGAAATGCATGAATCTGGTGCACTTTGAGAGGAAAATTAAGAGGCTAAATCTGAGAAATTTTGTGTGAACAAATAATTTGGAGACACTGGGTCAGATAAATTAGAAGCTATTGAAGAAGGACACATGGATTTTCCATAAAAATATTAATATAAAACATTATGCAGGGTCCTCTGGGTTGGGCTTGGAGCTCTTTTTCTTTACGGGACATATTTCTCTGTAATATAGTGAATGCATTTAAATGCAGTGAGAGGAACGAAGCAGAAGAACTCTGTTGTCCAGTTATCTTTTTTTCCACAGACGAGGCTGAAATAGACTATAGACTATACACAGTGCATGGGCAACTGAGGGCAGCCCCATTTCCAATTGTTTTTAAATAAACTCAATACACACTGTGCATGGATGTGAACGTGACATGATCAGATAATTTCGGATTTCCTCCCAGATGAACTAATTACATTTTTAGACTATTAATTATCTAGACCAAAACATTTTATTCCTTTTTTGTATGATAACTTACATTTGCATAATATGATGTTAATATCAAACACACAAACTAAAAAAAAAAAAAAAAAAAAAAAAAAAAAAATTTTTTTTTTTTAGGGGGCCCCCATGGCAGTCGGGGGCCCTAAGCGGCCGCTTAGTTTGCTTATGCCTCGGGCCGGCCCTGGTGTATAGTCTATAGTCTATTTCAGCCTCGTCTGTGGAAAAAAAGATAACTGGACAACAGAGTTCTTCTGCTTCGTTCCTCTCACTGCATTTAAATGCATTCACTATATTACAGAGAAATATGTCCCGTAAAAGAAAAAGAGCTCCAAGCCCAACCCAGAGGACTCTGCATAATGTTTTATATTAATATTTTTATGGAAAATCCATGTGTCCTTCTTCAATCGCTTCTAATTTATCTGACCCAGTGTCTCCAAATTATTTGTTCACACAAAATTTCTCAGATTTAGCCTCTTAATTTTCCTCTCAAAGTGCACCAGATTCATGCATTTCACTTTAAAAAGGTTAAAAAAATCTCCCGGGGGGGCATACCCCCGGACCCCCCTAGGACGGTCTGAATCTCGGCTGTCTAATATTTTCACACAGCTGCACAGTGGAGGCACTAGCGGAAAACACTGGGTGTGTGAATGATATTTAACAAAGATCTATAGTTTCAGCTGCGCTAACATTGGAGAGGGGCCCCCTAATCATATTTCGCTTAGGGCCCCCTGAAGGCTTGGGTCGGCACTGCTATACACAGTGCATGGGCAACTGAGGGCAGCCCCATTTCCAATTGTTTTTAAATAAACTCAATACACACTGTGCATGGATGTGAACGTGACATGATCAGATAATTTCGGATTTCCTCCCAGATGAACTGATTACATTTTTAGACTATTAATTATCTAGACAAAAACATTTTATCCCTTTTTTGTATGATAACTTACATTTGCATAATATGATGTTAATATCAAACACACAAACTAAAAAAAAAAATTTTTTTTTTTTAGGGGGCCCCCCAGGCAGTCGGGGGCCCTAAGCGGCCGCTTAGTTCGCTTATGCCTCGGGCCGGCCCTGGCCAGGGGTGTGTGCAGGTTGAAACCTGGAGACAGGAGGAGCGGTGTCTTCCTCAGTCTTCCAAGCCCGCTGCTGCGTAGGGGGTGCTGGTGGAGTTGGGACACGGGACCTCTTGCGGGTGGTTCTCCTCTTCTGCTGGACCTGGTGCTGCCACAGATTCACAGAAATCAGTCTCATTATCTCATAACAAAAATATTCAAACTTCACAACTTGTATTTGCAAACAGTGTAATAAAAGTCGACGCAAAAACATTTCCATTCTCTACTATTTGTAAATTGTAAAGGTAAATACTTTTACACAGAATACACACCTATTACTATTATTTTCAAACAAAAGTAGTGCTATCAATACAGAAATCAGTCCCTGTAATGTCAAGAATGCAAAATTCAAGCTATCTTACATTTACACACAGAGCTTCATTTGCAATTTCTAAAATAAATTATTATACCCGTTTATAAACAGCTGTATAGCCTACTACAATATGTTTGTTTCCTCTCTCTCTCTCTCGTAACTTCTGTCTCCTCCCCTCAGCCAGACTAAATGACGACTTTCCATCTCCCACAACAGACAGCGCTGCACTGCCACCGATTAATGCCTATGCTGGTTCATTCACCATTTTCGTACTCATACGCAAATATATCGACACACACACACACACACACACACATACACACACACACACACACGGGTGTCCATTTATGCGAGACAGCTAGCAAACAAAATTGAGACACACGGGGAAGATTGTACTGTTTTGAACCTAGCCTGCATTGTTGCACCCACTAAATCAATAATGCACAGACACTGCGGACGCGGAGAATAAAGTAAGACTATTGAAATATATTTCTATTCTCTACCTTTTGAAAACTATTACTTGTTTTCAAACAACAGAAGGCTGGCGACAAGAGTATTCAGCTCTGTCACGTCAGTTCCAAAAAAAAAATCGGTCATGTCACGGACGCAACATTCAAGCTAGTTTACATGTTCACACTTAGCTTCCATTACAAAAACAGACGTTTTGTCAAATAAATGCTCTTACCCGTCTTCAAATGGATCCATGTCATCTTCATATTCCTCTTCGTCAAAGCCCTCAATGTCGGAATTGGCGTCTTCCTCATCACTGCTCCTCTGAATCTCGTCGCGGGCCTCAGCTGTCGAACATCCGCGCCATGGTGAAGTCGAAATTAGGAGCATGAATAGGAGTCCTTTGTTCAGTGATTGTAAACATGTTTGACAAGTAATGGGGAGGTCCTAGTGATTACACCAAGTTGATTGGATGGTTTTTCACAAAATATGACAGCAAGCAGCTCTACCAATCACGCAAGGGAAAGGGCCGATGACGTTTTCGCAAAATGTTGATTGACAAGCGGCTCAGCCAGTAGCGCAACGGAAAGGATTGATACATTTTCGCGCTTCTCAGCAACATATCTCTGGCTGTGAGTCACGTATACTATCGTGAGAATATGTCCCGGAAAGGGCAGAATCCCAGCTTTCCGGAGATATTTAAACCACATTGCTGCGATTTAATGATGTTAAATAATGTATTAAAACATAACGAAATCACCGATAGAACGCAGTACTGCGGGCTCCGGGTTCAGAGGGTTAATATGTTTTGCCATTAATTGTATGTATCTGTGTGGAAAAGTCAGTGTACCTGACTGGCTAGGGACAAGTGGGGGGCCCTTTAAGAGTTTGTGCCCAGGGGCCCATTATCTCATAATCCGTCTATGCGTCAAACCACAGAGTTTTTATGCTTCATACTTTTCACTGCATCTCATTTAGTTTGAAAACAAATCTCCAAACCATTTGTCTCGCCGCAGCGGTATATCGATATCCCATTGCCAAACCTAAAAAGTGCTATACAAATAGGTATGTGTTATCTCAATGAGGCTGGTTCATAGTGTTTGCTGCACTGAACCTGTTTTGCAGGTGAAGTGAACTGTTCAGCTCCAGTGACTGTTGGTAGTGCAGACTGTAGTTAGAGTTTTGCACATTGAGTTACAGTTGTGCCCACTGTGGTTTAGCGATCGAAAAAAAACTGTAAGATATCTCACTACTACTGACACTTGCTCAGTTTTACTGAGGTCTTTGCTCTCATCCACCATGAGTGCAAACAGTTGGGCATCTTTCACTTCTCAGCTTATTTGCTCCCTTATCATCTTTGCCATTATGCTGATTATCTCGTTTTGGATGTCATGATGAGTGTATTTGGCTTTGTGGGGATTACCTGTTAATTTGTTGGCAACCGTTTGGTCTAATTTGCAGATGAGGTGTAGAAGTTCAAGGAAGTTTCCTTTGTTGACTGCCATGTCATTTTCTACGTCTCCTCTCTGTGCGAGTCCCTGCACCGCTGTGAAACGCAAAGACTCCACCACTGCTCTGATATGGTCCCGATTTTCTTTTCTTATTTTGGCATGCCCGTCACTTAGAGCATTCATAACGGTTGATCCTTTAACCTTCTGATGAGCCCACTCGTTCCCTGCTGCCATTGTGTGAGGGCAACTGGTGATCAGGGTAGCTGGTGGCGGTAGCTACGCCGATGCCTGATCAAAACCCCGTAAACGTCAAATGTTTAATATGTTCATGTTGGCAGTAAGAATCCAATCTACTTAATATCGGTTTACACTTCCATAGCCTTTGAGTGGAATATACAATGTGAGGTAAGATTTGTGTGCGTAACCAGCACGAAGCTTGGAGCCAGCTGTTGGCTGTGGTGGCAACGTCTGACGACCAGATTAGTTTGTGATAGCACATCAACGAATACCACCGATCGTATTTAATATGCATCACCTATGTTTCCCACTCATCACTATACATTACTCGGAACCCGTCCAGATTGTATGACTCTCAGTTTGAAAATCGGAGGACAGTAAATTCAGAAAACTAACGCGTTGCGTGGTAGACTTTTCTTTTTTCTTTCGTAGGCTACTGAATACATCCTACTGTGTGTATGGCATACTTTGGGTAGGCTATGTGACTGAAAACAGTTTTTATCATGATGTTTTAAAATAAACCGACAAATGAATGCGACATAGAGACCTAGTCCTGGTTCATGTGTTGGATTATCTGGTGGTGACCTGGTGGTGACAGGCTTGGGAGGATATGGAGCAAGTAGCTAGCTGACTGTCGATGCCTTGTCAGTTTTAAATTGTACATTTAACGCTATTATTCAGATTTAGGCCTAGGCTAAAGGATTGGTGATTATTTGTCCATACGCTTTTAGTGAAATGTTGTTTGTGGTAAGCTATTTGTGTGTAACCATTGAAGCGTGGAGGTGTGTGTTAGCTGGGGTTTACTGGGATATCAGTTTAACTTGTGAATGATCTGTACTACCGTGTTTCATACCGTGTTCATATCATCACTAATGTGTTTTTCAATACTCGGAGCCTATTGATGATGTGACTGATATCACATTACACTATTGTCAATGTATAAGGAAAGCAGCAGCATTTTGCTATTGTAGCCTACGTAGTTAGTCGAGGTGGACATAGAACTGCAATTCACTCATTTTACATGAGTTTTTTTTTATTATTTTTTTTAAATGTTGATAATAACAAACTAGCACAGACGTTCTTCACCAAACTGGTGGCGTACTGATAAGATTCTGACACTGAGAGTAAATGAGATGGATGATAGATTGCTGGTTCGCATCTGACAGATACTAATTATTTTTCTTTTTTGGTTGGGGGCAAATGTAATCATTCAGATCAGGGCAACTGGTGAGAGCAGACTCGATGCCCGCAGACGTGATATGTTTAGGCCTATATCCGATCTACTTAATATTTAGACTTCCATAGCCTACAGCTTGTTAGTGGAACAGTGAGGTAAGATTTGTGTCACACATCATGTGTATAACCAGCACGAAGCTTGTAGCCAGCTGTTGGCTGTGTGACTACCAGATTAGTTTGTGATATCACATCGGAGGATAGTGTTTAATATGCAACGCCTGAATGTTTTTTACTCATCACCACGATATTATACATTACTCGTGACTGAAATAAATTAATGTCATGATGTTTCAAAATAAACCCACAAATGAATGCGACGTATACGAAATATTCCTGGTTTATTTGTTCAATTATCTGATGACAGGCTGGGAGGTGGAGCGTGTTAGGTGACCGTGTCGATGCATTGTGAAAACACGTAAATAAGTTGATAGGCTGTGTGTGGTTGAATACAAGATGTTCTCGTCAGTTTTAAATTGGACATATATCGCTATTATACGGAACTACTTGAGAAGGGTCGGGGATTATTCTTCCATTCAGCTTTTTAGTGAAATGTACAGTTTGGGGTAAACTAGCCTATTAGTGTCACAAATTAAGCGTGAAGTTGGCTGTGTTAGCTGTGGCTAACTGTGATAGAACCAGTTTAATTTGTGATTACACTTGGAAATACCATCGTATTTCAGACGTTTTTCTATCATCACTACAATGTGTTATTCACTACTCGGAACCACAGTCATTGCTTAGAACCAATGTAGATTTTAGCCTACATGGTCAAATTCGAGTATGAAGATTGAATGATAGTAGGCTATTGTTACTTGCTGTAGTTTGGTCTGGCTTTGAGAGACTAGGTAAGTGTAGAAAACAAATGATCAGAGAGGAGCAGTCTTTCTTAAAGCTGCAGTTGAGAGTTTCAGCCGTTGGGATCCCAACGTCTGTTTTCCCAACGCTCTACCTGCTGTAGCTCCTCCCTCCGAACGACAGCTATGCGCGTTCATGTGAATTCAGTTATATTGACAGGAGACAAACACCGTGTCCGATTCCGAGGTGATTAAACATTAGTAATGATAACTACATACGTACATATTGAGCATACATTTGAATCACAGACATACCATGTATGTTAGCTTAAAATCATTGTAAGTGTGCTGGTAGGCCTAACAAAAGTAGCTGTAACAGCCAGGCAAGATAGCAAACTAATTGTAACAGAGCGGAGAGGTGTGTGTGTAGATATAGCTGAATGGCTATTATGACAGTTTTGCCAAATATTACAGTAAAAAAACTCTCAACTGCAGCTTTAAAAGGATGCTATTGTACACATTTGTGGGTTTTAATCATATGGTTTAAGGCAGGGGTGTCAAACATACGGCCCGCGGATGATTTGATCAGGCCCGCGACCTGTAGAGCATAAATTTCTGAGTATGTCAAAAAAAAAGTAAGTCTCTAGCCCATTCCTGTGAGGAGTTATGAATTTTTAAAGAAATAACCGAAATGCTCACTCCTGCCGCTAGGGGGCAGCCTAAATAAAAAAGCACATTTTAGCAACGTGGGAAATGGTAAATGGCAATCCTGCTTCACCGCTATCAATGTTTCCTCCAGTGCTTTATGGCAAAGTAAAAACCAAAAAAAAAAAAACATTTTTATTTTTAGTACATTTTATTTTATTACTTTTTAATAAAAATAAAACTATTTTTATTTTTAGTGCTGAACAATTAATGTACTAGCAAGCGCGGTGTGTCTGCGGCTCTGTGTGCGCAAAACGAGCAGGAGCATGCTAGTGTAGGCCTACAAGATTTATTTCCTAATTTTCAATGCTGCTTTATTTTTATGTTTTAAATTGGGAAAAACAAATTCCAAAACAACCAATTACCTCTGTATTTAAAAATAAATCAAAACAGTAGAAGTTGCACTTTTATTTAATTGTATTTTGTACAGTCTGCATGTTTGCACAAAATGTGTCCCTGTACATATAGCAAACAAAATTGGACAACTGTAAGGTCAGGGCCTGTTGTATTTGTGTATTCAAATAAACAGTTGTTTATGCCTGGCTGGCATTGGGATCACTGGTGCTGCACTCTCCTAGTTCACATCCTACCTCACCGGCCGTCAACAATTTGTTCAGCTGAGCAAACACAAGTCTGGGTGTTCGGGTGTCTCACTGGGTGTCCCCCAGGGGTCAGTCTTGGGTCCACTCCTGTTCACCACTTACCTCCTTCCACTGGGCACACTCCTCCATCACCATGGGGTCCATTTCCACTGCTACGCTGACGACACACAGGTCTACATCTCCACCAAACCCACCGCTGCCATCCCCCCCACCTCCCTCATCACCTGTCTGGAAGACATCCGGAGCTGGATGAGCAGGAACTTCCTGAAATTGAATGGAAAAAAGACCGAGGCCCTGCTCATCGGCTCCAAATCCACCCTCACCAAATCACAACACACCCCAGCTCCACTCATAATCATTGATGGATTCCCAGTACCCTTCTCCTCCAAAGTCAAGAGCCTCGGCGTCATCCTGGACAACACCCTCTCATTCGCACCTCATATTCAAAACATCACCCGGACTGCATTCTTCCACCTCCGCAACATCGCCAGACTCCGCCCATCACTGACCCAATCCAGCACTGAAATCCTGGTTCACTCATTTGTCACATCACACATAGACTACTGTAACGCCCTCCTCACCGGACTCCCCACCAAACTCATCAACAGACTGCAAATCATTCAGAACTCAGCCGCCCGGATCATCACCCGCACCAAATCATCTGACCATATCACCCCTGTCCTCATCCAACTTCATTGGCTCCCAGTACCCTACCGCATCCAATACAAAACCCTCCTCCTCACCTACAAAGCTCTCCATAACCTAGCCCCCAATTACCTCTGCGACCTCCTCCAAGAATACACTCCCTCCCGCTCCCTCCGCTCATCCTCTGCTGGACTACTATCCATCCCCACATCACGCCTCAGCACAATGGGTGCCCGGTCATTCAGCTGTTCAGCACCCAGGCTCTGGAACTCCCTCCCCCCACACATAAAACAGTCAGACACCATTACAACCTTCAAGTCACAACTCAAAACTCACCTCTTCAAACTCGCACTCAAAGTATAACTGGTCACTGTCTTGTTTTTCCCACAATGTCTTGTTTTTAATGATTTTATGATGATTTTTTTTATGCTTTGTAAGGTGACCTTGGGTGTCCTGAAAGGCGCCAATAAATGAAATGTATTATTATTATTATTATTATTATTATTATTTCATTAGTGCACATTGGCATCTTTGAGCAAAATACCCCCAAAATTTTTGGGGGTATTTTGGGGGCGCGCCGCACCTCCTATTCCCATGGCCAGCAGCAACCTTTACTAAGACATTTCCTAGGGGCTACAGAGATCCCTTGTGATCCGTGATAATGTAGGTTACAAATGTAGGCTGAGTGATAAAGCATATTACTGAAAAACAAAGTTAGGGATTTGGAGTTATTTTGCCATTATTTTACTGGTCCGGCCCACCTGAGATCAGAGAGGCTTTATGTGGCCCTCGAACCAAAATGAGTTTGACACCCCTGGTTTAAGGGGTTTGGAGAGCGATAGTTGAAGCGAGATATGGTGACAGTTAGGCATAGCTTACGACGCGACGGAGTGTTGATATGATTCTTTCTGTTTGCTTACTGACAGTAGTGCGCATTGAGGTGTGTATTTTTGTTTGAGGTTGGTTTGAGGAGTAGCCTATATTTGTAATGACAGTGACAGTGTGGTTCATGTAGGCCTATATCTGTTATTTTGCTTTGTTGTAGGCCTATTTATTAGTCTGTGTGAGTGAACAGGTGAGCGTAAACAGTGGTGCTAGTAGGAAATTATGTGCAGGAGATACTGTAGGTGAGCCAGGTGGAGGTGCAGAGAGAGGTGAAAGCATAAGACACAAGTCTAATATTTGAGTTTAATTCAGACGTTTTGCTGGACACTGTGGAGTGGATCTAGAGTGCTTGAGTTTCTGCGTGCAGTCTGTGGAAGTTCTACCACACTGGGAGTAGCCTACTGTTCTTTTACTGACACTATTTCTGCACTGTTTGTGTTCAATAGAATCTTGTTTTAATGATCATTGTTGTTGTCTTTTCTTTTGTGATGCTCGTCTCTACAGAGCTTGTATTGCATATTTGAACTTTGATTTGAGACACTGTATGTGAAAAGGGTAAATAATAGATCATCATAAAACGTTGCCAGTTGATTACTTAGATTAAAAAAAATTATTTTATGTATTTCAATTTTTACAGAAATGTTTGAATGGATATTCAACTTTGCTATAGGCCTTTATACATGCATTTTCTAGGCTACATGTAGCCTATTTCCAGAATAAATGTATCATAAATCATACAACTAACAACATAAAGAATTATTCTGTAGGCCTTATAAACTCCAGAATAGTGCTAAGAATTTGAGGTGTACAAGTGAATGTTATCGAAAAAGAAAATAACTAGGCCTAATGTTGAGATAATGTCCGTCAAAGATGGGAGAAATATACAGATGCAAACAGACAAGGATTAGTCAAAGAAACACCTTGTAGCCTACATTTTGGACCATTTATTTGTACTACACTATTCTGCAATTTGCTCATATTTGACAATTGTACTTTTATACTTCATTATTTGCCTATGTAAATATGGCAATACTAGCACCGTGCAACTTCGTCCGACTTAGTGGCGCACCGTGTAAAATTCGGCCTGTGTCGTTTATTATGAATGTGTAGATGAGATCGCTGGTTCGACTCCGCCACAAATTAGTTTTCTTTCCCCCCGCGCAGAAGACAACACATTGTTTATGTACTTTGGGACCAAAGGTAATGATCCTGCAAACGGTTTATAGCATCATGTTTTAAATAAACCGATAAATGAATGCAAAGAGAGACCAGAGAGACGATGTTTTGAATAGGTTTATTTCCGTGTTTTTAGACAAGGGGTCCTAAATAGACACGCCTACGACACATCTGCAAATGCCACCAGCTACCCTGATCACCAGTTGCCCTGACACACCATTGCGTATTTATGCTCCGCACTGGAATGTAGTGTTTTGAAGGAAAATGTAGCTTTTTTCCAGTTTTGGTAGCCATCCTGGATAAATACCACCTTCTCTGGGTGATTCCCAGGCCGCTGAAAGTGCCGGCACACAAAGCAGAATGCTCGATCCTTTAACATTGAATATTCCAGCCACTTGTGATCCTCATACCACTTTTTGTTGAAGTGGCGAACCTGCTGTCCAACTTGTGTGGCTGGATACCACCGGAGAACAGGGCGCCTTGGCTCTTCATTAGGTGACTGACTTAAATCCGGATCGGCGCCAGAGGCTGTGCTAGCTGGGGGGCTAACAGTCGCGGCAAACGAGCAGCTAGCAACCGGTTCTGGTTCTCCCTTCTTCTCACATTCTGGTTCGAGTTCTGAGGAGTTGGTGTCATCTTTATTATTATTATCATCATCGCCATTCTGAAAGACGGGCCTGGGCTCTGGGTCATGATTTCTTACCATATCCTTAACTTTGAATAACCAGCGGTCCATGGTAGCACCTTGGCTACGCGACGAGGACTGCTACATTCAGGGGGACTCGGAGCGTAGGCTACCTATGTTCCCCGGGTCCGATTGTTCCGGGGAGCATAGGACCCTTTTCCCGGATCGAACGGGGAACATAGGACCGTCCCACCCCCCCCCCCCCCTTTCTTTTTAAGGGTCCTATGTTCCCCACATGGTTAATGCACCGTAGCTGGGGGCAAAGCCGTTCCAGCGCTGCCCGACTCCCCGCGGGAGAAGCTCCAGTGATGCCCGGCACAGTCGCCCTCTAGGCCGAGCAAATCTGCGGCCGCCGCCCGACACCCTCGCTCGCTGTGTTATTATGTTACAGTTATTTTCATATATTTCATTCTACTGAAACCACGATCAATCAGGCTTAATTAATTTAAAAATAAATTACAAACTACAAACGGTGACAAGCGAGCGGAAAAGCCCCAGCCATGGAAAACAAGGAAATATTGCAGTTTAAGAATTCATTGCAGCAACAAGCAGCAGCCAGTCTTAAGTACATACATTTATATAGCTCTAATGATAATAATAAAGAGAAGCTTTATTTAGCCTACTGTCTAACTAACACTGTCCATGTGACGGAAAAAGGTTAGACACACGTAATATGCAATCAAACATTCTCCGACGTTGGCCATTCCTCTGCTACTTTGAAAAAATTAAGAAACACTTGAATAGAACTCTAGGAGCCGGAGTTTGCACTTTTTCGTTAGAAAAAAATTTAATTTGAATTATGGACTGCCTTTGAATCAAGTTTGATTGGATTTTAAGTTGAGTGGAGAAAGTTTAAAGACGCTATAAATACAGACAGACATTGTTGCCCATGTGGAAGTAGGCTATAGCCTAATTAAAGAATGGCACAATATATATATATGTGTATTCTTATTTGTCTTTTTTGGCCTATATGTCCAACTTGAGTTTATTTTTGTTATTTTTTTGGGTGGAACACTGGCTGTCCTGGAAGCGGCATGCGTTTGTGCGCTGGGAGAAAGAACGCTGTGTCGAGAGGGAAAACAGGCACGGGAACTGGCCAAAGATCTCCTGCACTGAATTCAACTCATAATCGACGTGTCAGAGGCATGAATCGGCAGAGCAATCGACTTTTACTGTGGCTTTATGCTGGGGTGTTGAGGAGAGATTGCCAACTGCGCTGTCGCTTTACGCACCACTACTAATACATGAGATATCAGAATTCTGATGACAACACTTTCTTACTGTTTTAAGATAAGCCTGTCTCTTTTACTACGACCTCACTTCAGCTGCATTTAAAAGCTTGATCAGACTTAGATAACTTAAGAAACCCTTTAGGGCAGGGGTGTCAAACTCATTTTGGTTGGAGGGCCACATACAGCCTCTCTGATCTCAAGTGGGCCGGACCAGTAAAATAATGACAAAATAACTCCAAATCCCTAACTTTGTTTTTCAGTAATATGCTTTATCACTCAGCCTACATTTGTAACCTACATTATCAGGGATCACAAGGGATCTCTGTACCCCCCAGGTAATGTCTTAGTAAAGGTTGCTGCTGGCCATGGGAACAGGAAGTGCGGCACGCAGCTCCGCAGCAAAAATGTTGGGGGTATTTTGCTCAAAGATGCCAATGTGCACTAATGAAATAAACAACTGTTTATTTGAATACACAAATGCAACAGGCACTGACCTTACAGTTGTCCAATTTTGTTTACTATATGTACAGGGACACATTTTGTGCAAACATGCAGACAGTACAAAATACAATTAAATAAAAGTGCAACTTCTACTGTTTTGATTTATTTTTAAATACAGAGGTTATTGGTTGTTTTGGAATTCGTTTTTCCCAATTTAAAACATAAAAATAAAGCAGCAAAAATTAGGAAATAAATCTTGTAAGCCTACACTAGCATGCTCCTGCTCGTTTTGCGCACACAGAGCCGCTAACACACTGCGCTTGCTAGTAAATAGTAATTTAGTGCTAATCGTTCAGCACTAAAAATAAAAATAGTTTTATTTTTATTAAAAAGTAATAAAATAAAATGTACTAAAAATAAAAATGTTTTTTTTTTTTTTTTTTACTTTGCCATAAAGCACTGGAGGAAACATTAATAGCGGTGAAGCAGGATTGCCATTTAGCATTTCCCACGTTGCTAAAATGTGCTTTTTTTTTATTTAGGCTGCCCCCTAGCGGCAGGAGTGAGCATTTTGGTTATTTCTTTAAAAATTCATAACTCCTCACAGGAATGGGCTAGAGACTTACTTTTTTTTTTGACATACTCAGACATTTATGCTCTACAGGTCGCGGGCCTGATCAAATCATCATAGATAGTAACTAACTGCAATAACAGAAAATAATTCACAGAACTGCCCACACATTGATTGACAGGTGATCTCTGGGTGGTGCAGTGTAAAAGGTACACAACAGCAATGAGACTTAACAGCAAAGATGGATGCTAAATAAAAACAGTTGTTAGGGATTACAACTTTAAAATGATTTAACAAGAAGATGTTAGAGACATATAGTAGGAGGGGGGGGCTCTGGATTCAGACCACATGTCCATCAGCTCAGTTGTGATGAGTCATGCTGTTACACCATGCCTACGCATCTATCCCTCGGCTGCACACCAGGCTTATCTCTTTCTATCTTTCCCTTTCCATCCTTCGCTGTTTTCAAACTCACACACACACTCATAGACCCCCCCCACCCCTTATTTAGCTAGAACACTATCCTTCACTGCCACCAATCCATGCCGTTGTTTTAAACATATCTCCTGCCTAATTCGTTCACTTACATAACAGACAATTATACAACCAATTCAGCGCGCTCGTCAAAGACTCGCCTTGTGAGGGCACTCCACGCAGCAGCAAGCAGGGCACTGGTGATAGGGGGAGAGGAGGAAATGTGGAAGTCATTTTAATAAAGAGATGGAATACAGTTAAAACCCATCATGGACTAATGATAGGAAATTAATAACGGGGGAGGGGGAAAGGGAGCCAGATTGAATTGTCAATTAGGATTTTCTTCCCGTGGTGACTGGAGGGAATTCAATAAGCCAGAGGCAAACAGCAGACTGCTACTATATGGATATTACAGAGGCCTGCTTCTGCCTCTCTGTGTGAGCTCTACTACAAGCTGTGGGCACACTCCAGATTAGAAGAGCAGCTTAAACAAATGCACTAAACTGTGCATGGAGATTTTTTTAAATATTCACTTAGTGTCAGTCACCTCTGCAATTTGACTGATGACACGTTTATCAACATCTTTTTTTGTGTATTTGAAGATCTCATGCAAACTGGCTCTATTGGTAAATAAATTGGTAGCCTGGAAATCCAGACCTGCCGCTGGCAAATTCAAATTTGCTCAGCCTGTTGGTCTGGACATGAACTATTAAAGCTCCTTAACTATGTTGGAAAATTCGGACCTACCAACCAAGTCGTATTATCTGATATGGGCGGGCCAGAGCACTTTGTATGCGCATGTTTGTGTTTGAAAGGGTTTTGGCCTCAACACTTTTGAAAGATGGCACTCATATCTTTCATTAGCAGGACAGAATAATTTTCTGTTTTACCGACCGACCACGGCAAACGTTTAATTTACCAGTTGAAAAAATAGTAATTATTTACAACAACATAAACACATTACCTCATCGTGATCCATACTAACTGCCGTCTCTCGTTCATTCGCTTTGTGTGAGGACACGGAATCTTTCAGCTCCGTGAGAGATGACACTGCATCAACTCATTGCAATCAGGTGTGTGTAGCACTTACAGGCATTAGTTGATGCTGTGTCACTAACCACTCTCACGGAGACGAAAAGAGTCCGGTGCCCTCACACTTTCAACACACGGACATGCACTATATTGCTTCCTGATCATTCGAATCTCGCACGCCCGGCATGAGCTAGAAAACAGCTTCACGACAGCTGGCGTCGTAAAAATACTACCGCTTTTGTCCAAAGGGGCCGCCAACATGCAATGTTACTCGTAGTGGCTTTAAATATCTTTTGATATGATCATCATGCCCTTTGCTGTAATTGAAAACTCAAACACTACTCAAAGGACCCTGTGGTGAGATTGTCTCCCTCAACTGCTGTATTCATATCTAGGTCAAAAAAAGAGCTTTCAATATCAGCTTATATGTGTCATTCCCAAAGGCAGTGACTAACACTAACTAATGACATAACACTCTTGACTCTAAAGAGAATGGTTACTTACGCAGCTTTGGACTGCATCTCATGCGGTTTTCAGACAGGATGGAGTTTACTGGTCAAACAATAGGTGAGGTTGTGGTAGGTAAGTTAGTGGTAGATTCTTATACAACCTACTAGGTGTAAAGATTTGACATCGGCAGCTTCAGTCTAAAAAATATTGATATCAGCGTTGACCATCAGATATTCAGAACAAATGCACAGAGAAATCCATATTATTTGAGGCTGCTTTGCTGCACACTTGTAGGCTAAATAACCAGTCCTGTTTTCCCCCTCTGAAATGAACTGAGCTCTTCCACTGTTTTCATGCTGATGTCCATGAGCATTCCCACTGCTCACCCACAGCAGGGCCTAACATTCCTGGGAGCATGTGAGCATGTTCCCCTCTGCTAGTGCCTCTCTGACCAGAGGGACACGTGACTACAGAGCTCTTCCTCCCTGGAAACAGCCTGACCAGGCAGGCTGCTAGGAGGCCTTCAGCTACAGAGAGAAGGACTAAGGCCATGTCCTCACTTACAAACACATTTCTCCTCTTCCATTTTCAGAAAAGATTTCCATACACACAATAGTGTTTTAGGATATCTCTGCGTACACACAAGGCAACGGAAATACACTCAACAAAAATATAAACGCAACACTTTTGTTTTTGCTCCTATTTTTCACGAGATGGACTTAAAGATCTAAAATTCATTCCAGATACACAATATTACCATTTCTCTCAAACATTGTTCACAAATCTGTCTAAATGTGTGATAGGGAGCACTTCTGCTTTGCTGAGATAATCCATCCCACCTCAAAGGTGTGCCACATCAAGATGCTGATCTGACATCATGATTAGTGCACAGGTGTGCCTTAGACTGTCCACAATAAAAGGCCACTCTGAAATGTGCATTTTTTTGCTTTATTGGGGATCTGGGGACTCAGAACCAGTCAGTATCTGGTGGGACCACCATTTGCCTCATGCAGTGCAACACATCTTCTTCGCATAGAGTTTATCAGATTGTCAATTGTGGCCTGTGGAATGTTGGTCCACTCCTCTTCAATGGCTGTGCGAAGTTGCTGGATATTAGTGGGAAGTGGTGCACGCTGTCGTATACGCCGGTCAAGCACATCCCAAACATGCTCAATGGGTGACATGTCCGGTGAGTATGCTGGCCATGCAAGAACTGGGACATTTTCAGTTTCCAAGAATTGTGTACAGATCCTTGCAACATGGGGCCGTGCATTATCTTGCTGAAACGTGAGGTGATGTTCATGGATGTATGGCACAACAATGGGCCTCAGGATCTCATCATGGTATCTCTGTGCATTCAAAATGCCATCAATAAAATGCACCTCTGTTCTTCGTCCATAACAGATGCCTGCCCATACCATAACCCCACCACCACCATGGGCCACTCAATCCACAACATTGACATCAGCAAAGCGCTCACCCACACGACGACACTGTCTGCCATCTGCCCTGAACAATGTAAACCGAGATTCATCCGTGAAGAGAACATCTCTCCAACGTGCCAGACGCCATCGAATGTGAGCATCTGTGGCATTTTGCTGTGAGACAAAACTGCACATTTCAGGGTGGCCTTTTATTGTGGACAGTCTAAGGCACACCTGTCCACTAATCATGATGTCAGATCAGCATCTTGATGTGGCACACCTGTGAGGTGGGATGGATTATCTCAGCAAAGCAGAAGTGCTCACTATCACACATTTAGACAGATTTGTGAACAATGTTTGAGAGAAATGGTAATATTGTGTATCTGTAATGAATTTTAGATCTTTAATTCCATCTCATGAAAAATGGGAGCAAAAACAAAAGTGTTGCGTTTATATTTTTGTTGAGTATATATAGTGTGTATAGTATATAGCTCTGGACTACCACCATCCAGGTTGCCCAGTCCCAAAGCTTTCTCTTCAATCAGCTCAGGCTGCCTACAGTTAATACTGCGATTAAAAAATATATATATGTTATTCATAAACATTTTGGGGAAAAAACATGCAAGAATCAAATCTCCCACACAGCAACACTCAAAGTTTATTTGCATATTGTGTTCTACACAATTCACAGTAAACGTGCCAAAAATCAGACGCAGAGATCTTAGAAGGGCAAAAAAAATCTGCTCGCGCACTCTGCGCGCACGCGCTCGCTCGCATCTTCGGTCTCTCTGCCCAGTGTGCCCACCTAAAATTTCTACAGGCCCACCCAAATCTAACTGTCTAGAACCGGGCCTGGATGTAATGCTAATCATAGTTTATCCTGACTCAAGCTTCATGTTATCGGATAGTAAGGCAGTAGCACAACAAATTGTCACAAATAAATAAACAAAACAATAGGCATTGTTTTCCCTGCATTGGACAGTGCCAGCTTTGTAATTTTTCCTGGAGTCCAGTCTGTATGCTAAGCTAAGCTAGGCTAAACGCATCCTGGCTCCAGCTCTGTTCTATACGCACCCACGCAAGAGTGGTATCCATCTTCTCTAAATCATTCAAAGAACGCAAATGGTAATTCTTCCAAAAATGTTGAACTGCCTCTTTAAAAATATAGCATAGATAGAGCCCAGTGCAGCTGTGTCCAAACGTTATCAGACCACGAGTTGCAGCGGCAGGCAGCAGACAGATGCCAACTGTACCAGTATGTGTATAGATGAAAGGAGGACAGACAGTTTGTTCTCAGAGTGAGCGGCCTCCCTGCATGCTGCTTCTCTTACATCTCTAATAAGAGGAAATGGCTCATGGTAAAGAGACCTCGCCCTTCTGTGGGGGTCTAATTCAATCATAGCTCTGGTCAAAAATGAATTAAAACTCTCATTAAGCCCCCCTCCTCTGTTCCAGAGACTAAGCTGACTGTTAAGGCTCACATATAGAGATTTGGGGTGCTATCGAGGCATCAGTCAGCTCTGCAGTTATCTGTCTGTGAGTCAGCCATCACTCACTATAACTCCCATCATTTTCTGATGTTAATTTGCAGTGTGAGCCCACACAGTGTGAGCCCACTGAACTCAGTTTGTAGATGATCCAAGCAACAGTTATGTGTGTGTAGGCTACATCTTGTTGTTCAATCTGAACGCGTCATAGTTTTGGTGAAAATTGAGACGGCAGCGCTCCCTGCCTGGACTTTATATCTCAACCCGAGCGCAATGAGGATAATAATACACAGCGATACACATCACAAGACCATTGACCTTTTCCACAGCACACTGTATCTAACGCGTTGGACTGTGGCAATGTATCAGGCTATGGCTATATGGTTGTGTGTCAGGGAGAGAAAGGGGAGCCTGTGTTGTAGCCTAAGCTCCACAGGAAAACATCTCAGTGCCTACAACCACTAAAGTGTTTCTGCAGCAGGATCGATTCAGCCTCGCTCTGTCGACTCAGAGCTTACATTAACACTGGATTCACACTGATACATTGTAAAAATCTTTTGTCACGACTGAATGAATGGCTGTGAAAGTATGGTATTCATCAAGCTGATTCTATTCTAGGACCATTGTGTGAATGTATTCTAGTTTATTCGTTGTGGATTTAAGAAAATAAAAGATTTGAACAAATGATGTTTTACACATAATTCATTGATTCTCTACTACTTGGAAATACTATTTAAACAAAACAAGCTCCAACATAAATAGTTAAATGCTTATACATATCTAGTATAATATGTTAAGGTAAACCAATATTACAGCCCTCTCTATCAGCTCACTAAAAACCTTTCGTCATGAGGAAAATGCAACTTTTTTAAAAATTCCCTTCAACATGATCCTTCAAACGTGAAACATGAGTTCCCCCTGCTGGTTGTAAGAGGAACGTACGTGCTGTGCTGCCTTCAAGTGCTTATCATAATTCAACGTGATTTAGCAGGCATTTGGTATGAAAACTTAGACGTAATTTACGTAAGCAGTGGTGGAAGTGCTAATTAGGCTACATTCATTCAACTTCTGGGTGTGTTGTACAATTTATGCTCAATGAATTATCTGTGTACCCATGTTTATGTTACTTTAGACTTCTATCCCACTAAAACTAAGAAGCAGGTGTGGCAAAACTATAAGAAATGTGTATGTGCAAGACATCTATGATAGGTGCCTATTTATAGCAAACAGACATAGGCTATGTTTATAGAGCAACAACAGTAATACAATCCAGATTTTTAATAGCCTATGCTTAATTACAGAAGTGTTCCAAAGTACCCCACTCTACCCTACAGATAATGTACATTGTGCAACATTCCCCAGCTGACGACGGGTCAGTGAAGGCAGCACAATGTTGTAAGCGTGCGTTGTAATAAATGATGTACTGCAGACCCGGAGTCGTGGTCCATACACGTGTAGAGACAATTTGGGGATAGATGGGTCTGTAGGGACAGTCGCTATTTGGTTCGGTATTTGGTTTCTTGAAGAAGCCGTGATCTGTTTCCGTCGTCGACAATTTGTTTTAAAGAGCAGCTCTGACTGAAGAATATTTTGGTGAGTTGAAATCATCGAAATATGATGCTGTTATCAGTGGCTGTTTGCTAACAAACACTGTAAAGTTACAGATTATGAGGCTAAACACAAGAATTGTGGCTTCCGGTCATATGCAAAATAAAATAATTAAAGTAAGATTAAACGAATTGGAATGCACCAGATAATGTAACGAATTGTAGTAGTAGTCCCGCAATTCAAAATAAAGTAGCGTTGCATAATACTACTCTTTATGGTAATTTTTTTTTAAATGTCAAGAAATGGATTCCTTCGCTTTTATTTTTGAATGCTGTGTCTGGGCATTCTGCTGAAATGAAATTTGGCTAGCTTGATGCAGTGGACAACATGTTCGCGACACTTTGTTTTTAGAGACGGTAATTTAACCAGCACCGGTGCTATGTTTGGCAAATCTTAATCTCAGACAATTAAAGAGACGTTGGTTTTGTATGTCTGAAAGTAATTGTCGTTCATCGGTGTTAGCCAAAAGCTAACCCTGTTGGCGGCATTACTCTGAAACGTTGACTTTCTTTCACGGGGCTAACCTGAACGGGCGTTTCAGTTTGCTTGTACTTTGAGCAAAAGGAACATGCGGAAGTTCCCACCCGTTCGGCACATGCTGTGTGCTAAACCGAGTGCTACAAACGCGCCATGCTTGCTTTATAAGCTGTCGTGAAACTGCTGAGGGAAGGAGGAAAATCTTTTCGCTCTCAGCTTCACATAGTGGCCTCTTTTTAACATTAATTAACCAGTGGGTTTCTCATATGATAGGCCCATGTTGGGTTTAGGTCGTATACGGGGATTGTTTATCTGGCTCCCACACTAGTTAGGCCTACTGCGGTCCACGCTGTGAGTAGAACCTGTAGAACAGAGGACCTTACAGCCATTGTTTTGGTTAGCTCCACGTTCACTCTTTTTTATTGTAAGCAATAGCGCCAAAGACAGTATATAAAAGCATATACACATCTCCCTGTCAAGTATCTAAATGCTAATTGATTAAGAGTGAAACAAGCTTCAGGAATAGGTAGTAGCCTATGAATGGTTGAAAGGGCATTTTTTAAACACATTTTCTAAATGAAACACACCCAAACTACTATTCCAATGTATCTTTAAACCTAGTATTATATTGGTCCTGTTGTTTCCACTTTACGTTTAATATGTGGAGGTATTGTTTGTTGAGGTGTATTAGCAGCAGGTATTCTTTTTGGATTTGTCCAACTCAAAGAAAAGGTGAAGCTCAGTTGTTGAAGCTGGTGTATTATTTTTGGAAAATTTAAGATGAGACATTGCAGATAAATAAGGGAGAATTCAAATTTATTTATATGATCACAACATTTAGTCATTTTCCCCCAGTCAAATAAACAATTTTATTTGTACATTTTGGAGGATTTATTTATATCCTAGTATTTAAAAAAATACATGTTATGGACACTAAATAGACACAAATCTCAAAACTGACCCATGCTTGAAGAAATAATGTTTTTGCCTGAGGTGTCTCTCCTTAATACTGTGTTCAGTTATCATTTTGTTATTTAAAGCAAATACAGGGCAGACATTAACAGTGTGGTCCAAAAGCACAATACCCTGTGTATGTCTTTTCTAATAAGTCTACACAGTGTACTGTTTGTTCTGAAGCTGCTGTCTCCTCCCAGACCACAGAGCCCAATGATGAGGTACATCCTGGTCACTGGTGGAGTCATCTCAGGTATCGGTAAAGGCATCATAGCCAGCAGCGTGGGCACAATCCTCAAGTCATGTGGCCTACATGTGACCGCCATCAAGATCGACCCTTACATCAACATAGACGCCGGCACATTCTCCCCCTATGAGCACGGTACGTCCCAGGGGGAAACAATTCACAATTCACATACTCTTTTCTTTTTACTTCACTACATACTATAGTACAGAAGAGTTTTAGGGCCACAGGAGTAAAAAAAAATCGGATAAGGATTTTTTTTTTTCATTATGTCAAGAATAAAGACAAATACTCCAAAATGCTATTGGAGTTAGTTGGGCATTTATATATTTTCATCATACTACAATTGACATGCATGTATTGGGACATCCTAAATCTTTTTCTGCCATAATAAATAGTAGGGAAGTATGGGGATTGGAACGCAGGGAATGCTTCTCATTTCAAATATTCCCCAGTGAGACAGCCACGTGTTAACATGATGTGTTCCCATGGTGTGGTTGACAGGGGAAGTGTTTGTGCTGGATGACGGCGGCGAGGTGGACCTGGATCTGGGGAACTACGAGCGCTTCCTGGACATCCGGCTGACCAAAGATAACAACCTGACCACGGGCAAGATCTATCAGTCGGTCATCAACAAAGAGAGGAGGGGGGACTACCTGGGCAAGACCGTACAGGGTAAACACACACTGTGGTCTGGGAGAGGGGATGGGGTGGCAGTGGTGAAGTGGGTAGGGAGATCGTCCTCTGGCATCCAGGGTTCGATCCCCCGTCTCCCCTCCACATGTCGAAGTGTCCCTCCCTGGTCTAGACACTGAACCTCAAATTGCTCCCGATGGTTCAGAGGGCACCTTGCATGGCAGCTACTTCCATCAGTGTATGAGTGTGTGTTTGAATGGGTGAATATGGTAAGAATTGTGAAGTACTTTGGGGCTGAGAAAATCGGCTAAAAAGTGTTATATAAGTCAAGTCCATTTACCATTTATGGAACAAAATGCAATTTTTTAAAAATGGTTGGTTAAATAATTTTTTTGTGTTTTTCCAGTGGTGCCACACATCACAGATGCCATCCAGGAATGGGTGGTGAAACAGGCCAAAGTACCCGTGGACGACGATGGGGTACAACCTCAAGTGTGTGTAATAGAGGTAAGACGAGCAGCGGGTTTTTAATCATTTGGTGGTTTACACTATCAAATGGTTGTACAAGGTGATCTGCTAGCCAGATGATCTCTGATGGTTTCTGTGCCTGTGTGTGTTGCAGTTAGGAGGCACTGTTGGAGACATAGAGAGCATGCCTTTCATCGAGGCCTTCAGGCAGTTCCAGTTCAAAGTCAAGAGAGAGAACTTCTGCAACATTCACGTCAGTCTGGTCCCACAGGTAAAGAGGAGAACACCTCCAGGCCCAGGGTTCAACATAACTTTTTTTTTCCTACTGGCCCGCCGGGCCAGTGGATCCGAGTTTTACTGGCCCTTTGTATATTTTCACTGGCCCTGCACACACTATTTTTTTCTTCATAATTTAATGTAAATAATTATAATACCTGTATTAGAAAAATAACCAAATCTAAAGGGAATATCTACACTGTAACAGTATAGATATTCCCTTTAGATTTGGTTATTTTTCTTTTAGTTAATTATATGAAACATTGATGTTGCTCATACACATAATATAAAACCAGGCAAACATATTGAATTTGAAGCCTACAACTGAAAGTATGTTGAAGGGGTCGGCCAGTATTTTAAAGTCCAGTTTGATGATTGTTTTTATTCTTGAATTTGGGCAGTTTAATGAATAGTTCACCTGCAGAAGTCATGTTCAAACATAAAAAAAAGAAATAAGAGATGAAGGTCTGATCATTCTTTGTGGTGTGGTAGGCTGTTTTTATTACTTTCTCTATGCATTAGGGATGTGAATGTGTCGACCGAATGACCGGTTTTCCACTTGCGCTCAAGTTGACTTTAAAAATAGAATAGAAATCCGAAAATCAGGGGGTTATGCCGTTTTTTTAATAGGAGATTTCACCGTGTATGCGAGTTCACGTCTGGTCGTGAGCACGCTAAAGGAGCGTCACTTCAGCATGAAGTATCAGCTTCACATAAGAGTCCGGTGTGGGACCATTTTTTTCAAACTATTGATAAAAAACAATGCGGTGCAAAATATGCAGCATAAGTTAAACGCTTGTCTGAGACTATGACGTTAAATCACCTTAGAAACACACAATGCCTTCGTCCGAGCAAAGCAGCGTTTCACCGTGAGATCTCGCCAGTGAGTGAGCCGTCGCGCAGATGAACTGTGGTTTGTGGCTAAAATAATAACCGGGGATATTCCCCCCGTTAGCGATTTCAATGGGAAAGACTTCCGCGATCTGATTGTATGTCTCGAGCCTGAAAACACAGTGCCATGTCGGCAGACAAACTGCGCGACTATAGGAACTGTCCAGTGAGCCGAGTCCCTCCGTTGGTTTCTGTCTATAACCGACACAATCACCGGAGACGCATTCACAGCGTTTAAATAAAGCCTCTCATTTGTATTGCCATTGAGGCTTGCATGCAAATACTGTAACATTACGGCGGCAGCTAAAGGAAAAGCGACGTTTTCACTTCATTTTCTGCACCTCAACCTCTGCTGTGGGACGAAAGAAAGGGGGCAGAGTAAGCTCATTTATGCTTTACGTTACATACGCATACGGATAAGGACGGAGCCTTCTGTCCGTACTCTGCGTAATTACGTCCGTATTTCTGCACGCATCCTGCAAGCTTGTGGATGCGTACCAAACAGACAGAACGGAGCATTACTATCGAAGATCACGGGGGCGCACAGCCAACAGTTCACTTTCACTGACTGTACATTTGTTTACAAACATAAACGAAAGACATAATACTTTAGAAAATGTCTTAACTTTTGAGGAGAGGTTTTTGTGAGTTGGTACGAAATGACATACACATTTATCTATCTATGAAGTTACACGGCCGGGGCACAGGGACATACAACTACAACAGAGCAGCATGAGCGGGGATCGCACGGGGAAGAATGTCAGCTAGACGGCAGGCTGACGGCAGCAATAGAGAAGTGCCGGAGGTCCGTGCGAGACTAGTTTGTTGACATGTCGTGATTAATGTCCTCAGACCCCCGCTGTCTATAATACAGCCTCTAGTTTAGCCTCTTCCATCGCTATGGTAGTAGCCTATATCGCTAAAGCTGTTTCTTCCATGGATCTATCATAAAATATTTATTCCAGTTAATTCACTGTTTGACTCTTCTTCTTCCTATTTGAGTAACTTTTTACTCTGAGCGGCGCTGCTGCCCACTAATGGATAATTTGCTTAATGTCCATTCCAACATAAAGGACGCATGGAAGTATGAGGGCAATGACGGATATAACGTTGTAAACGTACGTCTCTTTTTACGCACGGAATTGGAGCATAAATGAGCCTTAAGTCGATTGATTTGTCGACTTGCAGGCGGACAATAGGCAGCTCTGCCAACGGAGCGAGAGTGCGCCCGCTTGTTGCTCCGCCTGTGAAAACGCCCACACATCGTTTGTTCACTGGCCTTTCATTAAAAAATATATTTTATATTTCATATTAGGTTTATTATATTGAGTCTTAAATAAAAACTGCTTTCATTACGACTCTCAACGTGCATTTCAATGAACCATCATGTAGTCTACAAAAAGATACTGAACTGTGATTGGCCGTTACTGGCCCGGGCGGGACAGTGACTGGCCAATCAACTTGCCCTGCATATGATTTTACTGGCCCCGGGCCTACGGGCCATGCGTTATGTCGAACCCTGATGCCTGACTGCTGCTATCTGCTGCTGAACCACAGTCTAGTACATGTTGGTTCGATACTAGCCCTGCGTTCCGAATCGCATACTCTTTCTTTTTTCTATTCTACAGACTACATCTGATGATAAAAATAATTTAGTTAGGATGCAGAAGGCATACAATTGGGACATATTTTACTTATTTATTTCATCATAACATTGCGCCTTGATCTTGCCTCTTGCTTTTATATCTGTCGCATCCCCGTTTGTTTTCATATGGAGGCTTCGTCGATGTGACCCCACTTCAGGTTCGCACTGGATTATGGGTCAGAATCGCCCAAATAGAATGCTGTTTTCAATAGGGCTGCAACTAACGATTATTTTGATAATCGATTAATCTGTCGATTATTTTCTCGATTAATCGATAATTAATCGATTAGTGTTTTGGTGCGTAAAATGTCAGAAAATGGTGAAAAATGTATACATTTTCCAAAGCCCATGTTGACGTCCTCAAATGTGTTATGTCCAAAACACACAGATATTTCAGTTTACTGTCAGAAAAGGATTAGAGAAACCAGAAAATATTCACATTTGAGAAGCTGAAATCAGAGAATTTGGAAATTTTTTATTAAAAAATTACTCAAACGATTATCAAAATAGTTGCCGATTATATTAATAATCGATTTGTCGATTAATCGTTGCAGCTCTAGTTTTCAACACTAAAACTCTTGGCCAGATGTAGTAGACATCTGGGTCTTTCTAACCATCCTAAATCTGTCCACAAGAATTGAGACATCCTAAATCTTTCTCTACCATACTAAATAGTAGAAAGTATGCGATTCGGAACGCAGGGAAGGTTCGATATTAGAGCTGTCAATCTTTTGGAATCCCACGATTGGACTGATTTGATTGGACTGATGCAAAATCGATTCCCGATTCAAAATCGATTTCTCAATTCAGTTCAAAGGAGGATTTCAGGATCTGCTCCAGTCCACTGAGTGCTAAATGTGTTGTGGAAAAGCATGGCATGAGAGCAAATTAAAGTCCATGTTTTATCGATCTTAATTTTGTCTATTTTAATCTGAAGATTGTAAAGCGTGGGATTTTAAGACAAGTCAACATTACCAGCGGCAGCGAAATATATATATATATATATATATAGGGGAAGGTGGGGTGATTTGTGCGTTTTGGAAGTTGCAAAACCCCTTGTTTCTAGAAAACCGTGGAAGAAATTGGAAATGTGACCACATATTTAAGAAGAGCCATCCATTTGACTCATCCTGTAAAGAAGGGAGACACAAGGAATAAGATATAAGCACATTTAAGCTCAAAAAACTGTGTTTTGCCTTTCAAAGTAAAATTTCCATGATCAAGGTTTTTTGATTATTGTGTCTGAACAATTATAGACACGTTTGAAAACATTTGACACATGTTTTAGTGCTTTGGTATGCTACACTTTGAGTCTATATAGTTAGCACAATGTCAACCCTAAATTGCTGCATCATGCCTATTATCCAAAATTCTGGGGATGGGGTGATTTGTGCGCAAGGGCCTGGGTGAGTTATAAGTAAGTAAGTAAGTAAAATGTATTTAGAAAAGCACATTTATGACAGTTTGCACTGTCCAAAGTGCTGTACATAGTGCATTCAGTAGGTAAACAATGAAGGTACAATAACAATAACCAAAATAAAAGACGTAAAGCCCATACATCCACATAAACACAGATAGTAGTGCAGAGGTAAGATAGTTAATGGGGAGGAAAAGCCAGGGTGTACATATGGGTTTTGAGCCTTGATTTAAAGGCAGAAATGTAGGGGGAATCACATTTGTCAGGTGGCAGTTGGTTCCACAAGCACGGAGCAACTAGTGCAAAGTACATTTCTGAGAGTTGTGCCAGTGGCATGGCTGTATACGCTGGTCACCAAAAGAAAGTGATTGTCTACAGTAGCTCAGAAGAGAGTGACATCTCAACTCCACTTAACGACACCACTGATGAGAGTTCAGATGGCCAGAAAGATGATGATGGTGACTTTGTCATTGTGACACAATGACGCACAAATCACCCCACGTAGTGGGGTGATTTGTGCGACAAGACAACTTTTTTTCCGAAAGCTATATTTCTTAAACAGTTTATTCCAGATCCAAAGTTTTTATTGCCAGGGATGCACAACATCCTGAAATATATGTACATATTTGAGTTGGAGACATAACTGTCAAGGCTTCACTTTAAAATCACTTTGAGTAAAAAGTTGCACAAATCACCCCACCTTCCCCTATATATAAAATATTTAAAAAAATAAAATATATAAAAATCGCAAATTATGAATCAATTCCAAATCTCAGAAGATAAGAATCGCCCTTTTTTACATGAATGACTTTTTTCTCCAGCCCTTCTAGATATGTTCAGGGCAGTCAGTTTATTACATGTAACATGTGCATTGTTGTTTCCAGCCCAGTGCCACAGGAGAACAAAAGACCAAACCAACCCAGAACAGTGTCAGAGAGCTCAGAGGACTGGGGCTGTCTCCAGATCTGGTGAGTCAACCTGCGGTCCACACTGGTCCTTTATACAGGGTTCACTCACTCAGGAAATGAATGGCAAATTCATCAAATAAAAACTCCAGGCCTGGAAAAGTCATGAAATGAACAGAATGTTTTGTTAAAGTTTTCTTAATATACTGTTTTTGGTCTGCTATTTTAAACTGCTTAATGGAAATGGGGTGAAATATTTTGGAAATCCTATGGAAATGTTTTGAAAATGATTTGGTAAAAATGTGTGGTAGCCCTAAATTAATTTAATATAAAATATAAATTGCTTAATTCTACTGTGTGTGTCTGTACTTCCTGTGACTTCACACATCCATATATTTCATGAATAATGAGTGTTCACCAAACGTCTGCTAGATGAGAAGAGTTCGGACAGTTTATTTTTTCCTAATTTACCTCATTTGGAAGGCAATGTGAAAGTTTGATCTCTAAATCAGGGATTAAAGCGGCTACGAGTAACATTTAAATATCTTTTAAACAGCCTCACGTTTCCTCTGATAATCATAAATTACCTTTAACAGCAAACGAGACCATCAGTGCAAAGAAAGACGTTTTTATATAGTTTTTATTACTGCATTTGATCTGGTCGTACACCCAGTCCGATTTTCGGTTCACGCGTGCATGCTCTATGGTCACATATCCGTATTGGTCGCAGATTTCAGTGTGGCGCAGGAACGTGAATTGAGAAGCCTATCCCTCCAGGTGAGGGAAGGGGAGCGGCAGCCTTGTTTGAGACAGTTATTTGTCGTCATAATGACTGATAACGGGGCTGAACCATCAAAGAAAGAAAAGAAAATGCAATGAAGAAAAGCTAAAAGGGAGAGTGATAGTTGGGCGGGAGGGCGTTGCCAAGCAACGTACACACAATTTCACGCAGCGAAACTAGACTGCAGTGTTTACTCCTAAATGAATGAGCGGTAGCCTACTAAAACAAAGTTTACTTTGCCTCACCAGCATCATCAGATGACCATTATTCATCTGAAATAGTCATTATTTACAACATAAACACATTACCTCATCGTGATCCATACTAACTAACTGCCATCTCTCGTTCATTCGCTTTGTGTGAGGACACAGGGACTCGTTCAGCTCCGTGAGAGGTGACAATGCATCAACTCATTGCAATCAGGTGTGTTTAGCACTTACTGGCATTAGTTGATGCTGTGTCACCCATAGACTCACGGAGCCAAAAAGAGTCCGGTGCCCTCACACTTGCAACACACGGACACGCCACGCACCATATTGCTTCCTGATTATTTGACTCTTGCACTCCCTGGACGAGCTACAAAACAGCTTCACGACAGCTGGCGTCGTAATAATACTACCGCTTTTGTTCAAAGGTGTCGCCAACGTGCCGACTTACTCGTAGTGGCTTTAAGCTCTTAACTGTTAAAAACTGAATCCAAGCTATTGTGAAATAATGAAACTAGAAAACGTTGCAAATTGTTTTGATTCAGCACCAAATTAAAATGGAATCGTGTGTGTGTGTGTGTGTGTGTGTGTGTGTGTGTGTGTGTGTGTGTGTGTGTGTGTGTGTGTGTGTGTGTGTGTGTGTGTGTGTGTGTGTGTGTGTGTGTGTGTGTGTGTGTGTGTGTGTGTGTGTGTGTGTGTGTGTGTGTGTGTGTGTGTGTGTGTGTGTGTGTGTGAAGTCAGCATCTAGGACCTGCCTTTCTGACCACCACCTGACATCATTGTGTATTGGCAGTTCATTTCCATGATAAACTTTGCTCTGATTGTTGTATCATGTTTTCTATGTTGTGTGTTCAACAAAGACACTGTTGCCATATAGCACTTCATTGGTCTCCCATTTTCTGTGCCAGTTCCCCGTTTTCCCCTCAATCATGAAAGACTTCTCCTCTTTGCCCACAGATCATGTGTCGCTGTTCCACCCGTCTGGAGAACTCTGTCAAAGAAAAGATCTCCATGTTCTGCCACGTAGAACCCGAACAGGTCCGTAACAGACACTGTAGCCCATTGGTCTGCTCTGCTCTGATGAAGCAACGCCCCACTCTGAACCCCCCCCCCCCCCCCTGCTGTCTCTCTCTCTCCAGGTCATCTGTGTGCATGACGTGTCGTCCATCTACAGAGTGCCCCTGCTGCTGGAGAAGCAGGGTGTGGTGGGCTACCTGAGCAGGAGACTCAACATGCCCATAGAGACCCGGCCCCGGAAGATGCTCACCAAGTGGAAGGAGATGTCGGACAGGTGAGAGCAAAGCATCCATTTATTGAAGGGATGGTTCAGTATTTTTTTCAAATGGGGTTGTTATGAGCCCAGCCCCGTAGAATGCCGTGATTGACCAGAATACAGCATCTCTCAGTGTTGTGTTATGAGCATAGTTAGTCTGGTCTGGAGATGACCTTAGGCAAAGTCACTGTGTGGAGTTTGGCGGAGACGTTTGCTGTAGCAGAGATCGGCCTTGTATTGTTGCAGAGGGGGCCAGAAGAAAAACACTTTTTTCGCCACGTATATAAATGCTAACCTTAAAAATAATGCATGCGTTCAATTGAATGATTAATGTAGGATTTGTTTCTGCTTTGGTTTGCCGCCGAACAGGCATTTATTATTATTATTTTTTTTTTTTTCAAGTGTAAGTGTAGTTAGGCCATGTAACACGCCGCCATCTCAAGCTAGTGCGGTGCAGTGTATCACCAAGTGAACCAAAGTTCTTCTGTATACTTTTGCAGAGGGAGAAGGAACCATGCCTCGTGTCTCCTTTTCTAAACTCCTTATAGTGACTGTGCTGATTGCCATCTCTATCTAGTAACAGACTAACTATGCATTAGTACCTTATACAAGCAGACTTCAAATATACTGAATGATCCCTTAGTGGGGCTGAAAAGCACACATGCTACTGTATCTTAATAAGCATGCTGCGTTCACAGGTCAGACAGACTGTTGGAACATTGCTCCATTGCGCTGGTTGGGAAGTACACCAAGTTCTCCGACTCCTACGCTTCCGTCATCAAGGCTCTGGAGCATTCAGCGCTGGCCATCAGCCATAAACTGGAGGTCAAGGTATGAATGCAATGTCCCATTTCACTAATGTCTTCTTGTTCTACAAAAACCCCATGAGCTGCACGTCAGTATGCCTCTTGACATCCTGTCACCTATAGCCTACCTGTCTCTCTTCAGTATATAGACTCTGCTAACCTGGAGCCAAACACTCTGCAGGACGAGCCAGTCAAATACCACGAGGCCTGGCAGAAACTCTGCAGTGCTGAGTGAGTGATTCCTGACACCATTTTGTTTAACACAACGTGGAGCATTCACATTTGTAGTAAACTGTTTTCCTCCCTCTGTCCTCAGTGGCATCCTGGTTCCAGGAGGTTTTGGAGTCCGAGGAACCGAGGGAAAGATTCACGCCATCAATTGGGCCAGGAAGCAGAAGAAACCTTTCCTAGGTACGCCATAGCAGCCAGCATAACCACCATTACACTCTATTTACACACCTGCCAAACTGCCACGCATGCATAGCAGATAAGCATTTTGACATCAAACTACTTTTGTACAATTTCTCATTCAAAACTACGCAAAAGGCTTGTCAAGCCCGTCATTTCAATTGCACGTGTGTAGTACCCAAGTCTAGCAGCAGGAGGCAGCAGCACGTACACCCTGCCAAAAACAAAAGAAGAAGAGTTTGACCAAAGACGCCTGATTATTTTGCTTCATCCAATGAGCTGATTCCGTTTGGTTTCCATCACAACAACAGTTTGTTCGTTTGTTAGCAGCAAACTAGCATAAGCTAATGAACTGGTTCTAGAATTGCAGTTATTGAACTGCAGCCTCCTTTGCCCGACTTGCCAACCTTGGGGAAATATTGATAGTTGGTTGGTTAGCTTAACGTTACGTTATAAGCAAGCTAACTCGTTTATCAAAAGGCAATTATGTCAGAAAAGTGTCCGTGTGTGTGTTTGTTGTGGACGGTGACCAAACATCCCTCTTTTCCATGCGCATTAAAACTGTCCCCGTTTTGTAATGTGCATTAAAAACAAGGTGAAATAATTACCAGGAAAAACTCATTCTCTCTCTTTAGCCTTCAAGCAGGCTTATTATTCAAGAAGTTGAAAACGGTAGACTTTATCATTTTACATCGCATCATACAAACGTGCACCGACTATATCAAATCGTATAACTGCTAATAGAACCGCGGTAAGTCTGGTACCATACCACAATGTTTAAGGACTCCAAAAGATATTAAGGATTTCAAAAATATACATATATTTATCGGATCAAAACACTAATAACCAAATAACCACTCATGTTCTCATTTTCCGAATTTTGTTTTCAAATTTTTATATGAAACGATTGACATTTAGATTTTTTTTTGTTGGCATGGCAATAAGAAAGTAAATACTTCTCCACAACTGCACTCACAATTATATTGAACTCAGATTTTTCTGAAAATGTTTCATTAATCAGTTATTTCATTAATGATAATTAGCCTAGTTATTACCCAATTTTAACATCCCACAACAGTTACAGTGGTCAAAATACATGAAAGCAAAATTCTCCCCCCTTTTTCGTTTTATTGTCAAGAACATTGAATATAAAACTTAAAAGTTTTAATTTGAGGTGTGTGTGTGTCAGTGTCACTTAATTATGCTGTCTGATGAAGATGACAGAGAGAGCAGTTTATTGAAGATTTTTTTTTCTAAATAGAGTGTAATGATAAGCTCCAGTCTTCAGATGTGTCACAGTGAATTGAATAGCCTCATCATTAAGTACTGTTTCTGCAGGTGTGTGTCTTGGAATGCAGCTGGCTGTATGTGAATTTGCCAGGGACACGCTCGGCTGGACAGGTGATGTTAACTTTTCCGATCAAGCTAAAGTGAACTGCTCCAATGATTTGTATTAAATCCACCAAGACAGACCACAGTACTATAATATTTATGATATGGTGGTATAAGTTTCAGTTATAGTACAATGTCTGATAAAGAGAGATGGATACCTTATACTTCTGTCACTTTTAACTTAATAAAGAGAAAAATGTATTGGTGTCTTTTGCACTTAGATGCCAACTCGACTGAATTTGACCCAGAATCCAAGCATCCTGTGGTAAGTCCTTTTTTCATAACTCTTATTTGGTTGTATTTATTTGGTTGTATTTAGACCTGAGAAGTGGGTTGGATTAAAGGTTCAGTAAGCGGAATGGTCAGTTTAGCTAACTTCCTGTCAGTGACTGCAGTTAGCAGTCCCCTCCCTCGTCCCCACATCACCACACCTCCGCAACATCGCCAGACTCCGCCCATCACTGACCCAATCCAGCACTGAAATCCTGGTTCACTCATTTGTCACATCACGCATAGACTACTGCAACGCCCTCCTCACCGGACTCCCCACCAAACTCATCAACAGACTGCAAATCATTCAGAACTCAGCCGCCCGGATCATCACCCGCACCAAGTCATCTGACCATATCACCCCTGTCCTCATACAACTTCATTGGCTCCCAGTACCCTACCGCATCCAATACAAAACCCTCCTCCTCACCTACAAAGCTCTCCACAACCCTAGCCCCCAATTACCTCTGCAACCTCCTCCAAGACTACTCCCTCCCGCTCCCTCCGCTCATCCTCTGCAGGACTACTATCCATCCCCACATCACGCCTCAGCACAATGGGTGCCCTCATTCAGCTGTTCAGCACCCAGGCTCTGAACTCCCTCCCCCCACACATAAAACAGTCAGACACCATTACAACCTTCAAGTCACAACTCAAAACTCACCTCTTCAAACTTGCACACAAAGTTTAACTGGTCACTGTCTTGTTTTTTCCACAATGTCTTGTTTTTAATGATTTTATGATGATTTTCTTTTATGCTTTGTAAGGTGACCTTGGGTGTCCTGAAAGGCGCCAATAAATGAAATGTATTATTATTATTATTATTAATGCACTGCGGTCTTCAAGCAGCGAGTTATCTAGCATCATCTCAGATCCGTAAGTGTGATAAAACGTGATTAAAAACCATCAAAAAAGACATAGGGAAGGATTTTTAACTGCTCCGCCATTGTAGGCGCACACACATTCACCCATCTGTCGCGTACGGGTGCCGATTTGTAGCGTTCTCTCTTCTGATTGGTTATCAGTAGTCGGATCCCCGAAAAGTTTATTTGCCAATTACATGCAGAGCGAGTGACTGAGAGATCGGCTTTATGAAACGCGCACACTGTATAAGTGATCACTGTATGAATAAAAAGCGATCTAACACTTATATTAACATAAGTAAATCTCTTACTTCACCTTTAATGTTGTGGTGTTGGGCCTCTGCAGGTGATCGATATGCCTGAGCACAACCCCGGGCAGATGGGCGGAACCATGAGGCTAGGGAAGAGACGGACAATTTTCAAGACCAACAACAGTGTATTACGTAAGAAAAAAGCTTTTAAATGAACGTCAAAGCCCCCAACATCAGATGTGTTGTCCCAAGCACCCATGCTCACAGCCATTCTGTACTCCAGGCAAACTTTACGGAGACGCAGAGTATGTGGACGAAAGGCACCGACATCGCTTTGAGGTACAATGAGCTGTCAGTTCAGCAGCAGCATTACATCACATGGTGGACAGTTTGAATGACCTTAAGATGTTGTCGCTGTGCAGGTCAACCCTGAGCTCAAGACTCACTTTGAGGAGAAGGGCTTCCGCTTCGTAGGTCAAGACGTAGAAGGGGAAAGAATGGAGGTCATCGAGCTGGACGGTAGGATAGTGCTGTTATTTATTAAAAAATGTATTTGTTTCAGGACAATGCACATTAATGAACATGTACAGCAGTACATGTTAATATGCCAGATAGCCTGGGGGCTCATTTCCATCTGTAGTCCATTAGGCAGGTTGATGTTACAATATAAATGACAAAGAAAAGATACAATAGAAACATTTGTTATGTACAAATACGGAGAAACCGAAAGAAAGAAAAGTAAAACAGGATCATTCATAAGTAGGATTAGTAGGTTAAACAAATACACAATTAATACACAACTAATAAGGTACAGCATACATTTAGAGGTGGTTGCACCTTTGGTTAGTTATTAGCCATACCTTTACTTGGCTCTTAAATGTGGCCAGAGTGGGACGTTCCCTTATAGGTTGGGGGTAGTGTGTTCCATGTTAGCGTTTAAGTCAATACTTCCACCTCGATGGTTGGTGCTTCATCTTTTTATTTTGTTTTTTCAGATCATCCGTATTTCGTTGGAGTGCAGTACCATCCTGAGTTCACCTCTCGCCCCATTAAGCCATCGCCCCCATACCTGGGTCTGCTCCTGGCTTCTGCCGGGAAGCTCCAGAGCTACTTACAGAAGGGCTGCCGGATGTCTCCACGGTAACCATGCAGCGTCACAGTTCAATGGTCAATCGGGAATAATTGGTCGGAGCATAATGCCTTACTTTTTGCAGTGCAATTTTTTCAGTCTAGTCCTTCCAAAACCATAAAAAAGCATGTTTACGGCCTCCTATTCTCTCAAGACCACACTGGTGCATTTTCCTTTTTTGAAAGCTAATGTTGAACTAGATTGTATTTCCCCTAGCTCATTGCACTCCTTTTTAATATGAAATAGAATTCAAGTATAAAAGTAACTTTCCCAATCAAGATACACTGGTAAAAAAATTTACTTTTAATGTATTTGACTGTTTTAATAAAAATAGTACTTGTGGTGAATTGTGATTAAATGTTTGACAGCCCCAATGACATAATACATCGCTCACCAAGTGATCGGTTCATTGACTGCTGTATTTTGTCGTACACAGGGATGAATACAGCGATCGGAGTGGCAGCAGCACACCAGACTATGAGATCTCAGAGTTGAAATTTCCTTCAATCTCAAGTGAATGAATTCAGCACAAGACTTGAAATGTACGCTAAATGTTTGCAGCTATTTTCAAATACAGATCTAACTTTACATCGGTGTCAGTTCTGGACTTGTTTTTTTTTTAATGGAAACCTATTGCTCTCTGCTGGGATGATTGAGACTTACCAGCCCTGGAATGGACTACTTCCCTTCCCCACATCCAGTCTCAGGAATGGACTGCTTCCTAGCAGACTCAGTACCACTTGAGTGTCTGTGGCCTTATTGTAAATAGGTACTGCTGCATGGAGCCACCACCCACTGCAGCTTATTGAAACATGTCTTCAAGTAAATAAAAAGGGATTCCAAAAAGTAGTTTTGTCTTTCTATTTCATTAAATAACAAACATTTACAAAAAGTTGGAATATATTGGTCAGTATTGCATGGAAAACAGTTTGAAACTAGAGCTGCAACGATTAATTGACGAATCGATTATTAATCGATTAAAATAATCGGCAACTATTTTGATAATCGATTAATCATTTTGAGTAATTTTTTAATAAATGTCCAAATTCTCTGATTTCAGCTTCTCAAATGTGAATATTTTCTGGTTTCTTTAATCCTATTATGACAGTAAACTGGAATATCTGTGTGTTTTGGACATAACAATACATTTGAAGACGTCAACATGGGCTTTGGAAAATGTATCAACATTTTTCACCATTTTCTGACATTTTACGGACGAAAACATTAATCGATTAATCGAGAAAATAATCGACAGATTAATTGATTATCAAAATAATCGTTAGTTGCAGCCCTATTTGAAACTATTAAAATCAGTTCATATTAACCCTTTCACGCATAGTTATCACTACAGTGGACAGCTATTCAAAAGCTGTTTTCTTGAATATGCATGGCTGTAGATCGCCAGTGGCATATCAGACACAACAGTGGACTCGTCATCTAATACACTGTCAACCAGCAGCCAACGATTGTAAGAGCAGCCACAATGTCAAACAAGATAGCCGACAGGGAGCAGAAAAGTTGAGCAGCTCAGGAATATCATGTAAATACTTCTAAAATAGGAGACCCTGGGCAGGTAAAAATATGGCAAAAGAACAACCTAAGAGTTAAAATTCCCAATTATTGATTTTACATGGGAGGAAATGATGTTTAACCACCTGTCCACTAAATGGGGACAATACAATGGGACAATGGGGGCAGATTTGTGCTTAAGCTTCATTTGCTGTAACTTGGTTTTAAATCAATTGATTTGTTATTAGAATGAAACTTGAAGTATTTATTTAAAAACATTTCCCAGATTATCCCTATGTGTATAACAGTTGGTCATTATGTCAATTTTCATATTAACCCTTATGCCCTATTAAAAAAGTTAGACTGGGACTAAGTACATTTTGTGTATTTTAACCTTTAAACTGCATTAAAAAAAATTCACATTTTTTTTCACGAAGGGGTTGTTATTCAACTTATGTTGTGATTTAATAAATACCCTTTAGATGCCATTTTTGATCATGTACCTCTAACGGCTTCTTTGAAAAATAGTAAATACACAATTTCAATATTCAAATCTTTTTTTTAACTTTGATTATTAGTATCACCAGCTCACCCATCTGAACAAGACGAGAAAATTGAATTTGGGGCATTATTACTTTTTGAATAATGTCAAATTGAATAAAAAAAGTTAGATTTATACCATTGACTTACATTATTATTATTATTATTAGGAACTTTTTGGCAACCTGCCTTTAAAGTGTTTTTTTTTTGCCTCTGATTTCCCATATTACTGCAGAAAACACAATGCAATTGGGTAAAATGAAAGAGAATAGTAAAATTTACCCAATTTATCACCTTTTATCATCAAAATATGAATTTATGATGAAAACCACTCACTATAACTACAAAATATGTGTGTGTGTGTGTGTGTGTGTGTATGAGAGGAGAGAAATTACAAGGGGTACAGATTTGCAGCCCTAATAGCCTATGACACATGCAAACAGACACACCCCCACACATCTTATTTTGTCATCAGTCCATACTATCCATATCAGAACACCTTTGACATTTCTTTAAAAAAAATTATATAAATTCTGATTTTATCTTGCCATTGCCAAGGAATCAAAAATACTGGTTTTATGGCTTTTTATAAGTTTACAAAATGGCATCTTTTTACACGGATTTCAAAAATGGGGCATTATTTTTAACAAGTTTACCACCATTGTGGAAAATATAGAAATGGGAAATTAGTCAATTATTTTTCACTTTTATTTTAGGGGGGGGGGGTCAAAAATGTTATAATGGACGTCAGTGGTACAGATCATGTAGTTAACGGTCCCAGTGTAACAAAATCACACTGTCTGAAGTAGATATGGATGAAACTCAGAATATCCAAACTTCATTGTAAAACACACCTCCTTACCCAATTGTATGGCTTGGGGGGGGCAATCACAGCCAAAATGCAACCCCAGACACACAAATCTCTTATGGGGCATAAGGGTTCAGAGCTTTGATGAAGTTATGTACAGCTGTGATGCTGAATTACATCTCAAGAAATTGTAAAGTAAAATGTTTTTGTAGAACATTTTAATTAAAGTATTATGTTAATATATGAAAACATATTTTATACTTCACATATATTCTTCACTGGTTTGTTAAATACATTTCAAAGTTGAACTCAACACATGCAGTCCACCTGAGTGGACATGTGAAACTCTGAAAAATGTGACTTTAAAAAAAGTTTTATTCAAGAAAAAAAAAAAAAAAAAAAAAAAAAAAAAAAAAAAAATCCAGACTGAGGATTATCATAATTCATGCATAAATTGGGTTAACGCATCAGTACAAGCAACTTGTAGCGATTCCTTAGCAGCACATGGGCAGCCTACAGCAGGGGAAAAAGGCAAGAGTCCCAGACCACAGCCTGCAGCAGTGGTCCCAGGCAGAGTTCCAGACCTGAAATGTAACAGAAAAATATATTAGTGCAATCCAGCAGCCTTTACACAAGTCATCAGTCATGATCTGATCTCAGTCCCATATCCGCGTGAGTTCTCATCCAAACAGTCACTCGTTAAGAGATCATCATGGATCAGACAAAGTACTTGTGTCAGTACTACAGCTGAAGACATACCTCCATAGCAGAAGGCCATACAGCCTGCACAGCACAGGGGGCACCTGGCTCATCTGGAGCAAGTCATGCCTACAGGAGAGAAAGCAAAGGGTTAGAACTGAACACATCATTGACATGACTTCTGTGCTACAGGTAGATATGTTGGACAGTTGAGTGGCTGCTTATGGCAGAAGGGGCCATAGCAGTCAAAGACCACCCAATACTCTAGCATGCACTTGGAGAACCAAGAGCTATGTACAAGCCCAGGTCCATAGGATAGCACGCTGTAAAGTTTGTTGAATAAAAAAAAAAATTATTTGAATTACCTTGACATAGGACATCTCCATCCAGTCACTTAAGAGTCAGCCATTTTGATCATCTAAAAGAAAAGGGGAACACCTTTAGTCACTTTTCTATTATCTGTTGCTTTATTAAAACATTTTAGGAAAAATGGCTCAGTTAAACATTAATTGTCTCGATCAGGATGTACTCAGTGAGGGCAAGTTTGTCATCACAGCCAGTTCAGTACCAAAGGCTACATACAAGCCCGGTCCTTGGGATAGCACGCTGTTGTCACTAGTAACATTGAACTTTAATTACCTTGACATTTGGAAGCCATCTTTATCCAGTCACTTCGGGGTCAGCCATTTTGGTCAACTAAATAAAGAAACAAGGGGAACAAGTCAGTCACTTTTCTACATTTGTTGATTTATTAAAACATTTTGGAAAAATGGCTCAGTTAAACATTTATTGTCTCGATCAGGATGTACTCAGTGAGGGCAAGTTTGTCATCACAGCCGACGTTATTTAAAACGCAGCTCAGAAAGTTACCTGCATGAGACGTGGTCAGATTGTCCATCCTTTCCTTCTTCAATAGAAGCCTATGTCTGCAGAACGAAGCGTTTAAGTGTTAGACATGTTACAGTAATAGGCATGAACAGACAGAAACAATAGTCAGCAAGTGTCCATCCCCAAATTGTTGCTGTAACAGTTATATTTTTAACTGAACAGCGACCGTCGGTGGAAGATTTCATGTAGGCTTCCTGTTGACCGTTCACTGCCACAGAAGGGCATGCACGGCTTCGATGTAGCCAAAAATGCATCATGTCTTGATGGGGGAAAAACGCAAAAATACCTGTATTCTATGCAGATATCCATCGTTGGATACCAAGCTGGGGCTCCAATTGCTGGTTGACCCTGAAGAAATACAAATAAAGTTAACAATTAGACCACAATAAGCTAGCACAAATTACGATTGTAGAGATCTACCTTAGCTCGATCAAGTGTGTGCAAGTAAGATTAAGTACATTTGGATTAATTTGCATTCGAATTATAAACCTCATACTCAAGGCGCTTTAGCCGAGAACGGGAGATATAATTGAAGAAATAGTTTGTCAAACCAGGCTTCTCGCAGTACTGCATAGTCTTGGGCGTGTAGATACTTTTTAGCCGTTCTGCTAACGACTAAGCCACGTGGTGGTTAACACGCATGCATTAAGCATAGATGTCTTAACCTAACTGTAGCAAGTACATTTTCTTACAACGAACGAAAGACGCCTTGATGTGAGTTACTGTACACCAATGAACTGCTGATTATCATAAAGTTTAACTTCACACGGATGACTTCAGAAGCTATAAAAAGGCAACGTTGCTAGTTTAACCCGCTAGCCAGTTAGTGTAGCTCAAATTAGCCGATAACAGGCCACTAAGATAAAATATGCATAAAATGACAACAGCAAATTAATCGGTTTAGAAATAACTTCAGTACACGATTTAAAGAATAGTTGAGACCTTACCTAAGTTCAGACCAGCGCTGGTTGTGTCATCTTGTAAGACATGAAGGGGAAGAGACAGAAGGGAGCGTCTCGTGCTGTTATATACGCTTGCGCCAAGCCGCCGCCCGCTGATTGGCCCTCATAGCTCACGTGGACGCCGTGCATGACGGGAAATGTGTTTCTTACAAGCGTTTCAGGAACCCTGGCTGTCTTGCAGGTTTATTGCCATTAGACACATTGATATCTACACGAACTCAAAATTTGACCTGTAACGAAAAACAGGTTTTTCCCAGAAATAGGTACAATATTCCGTAGGCCTATATAGAAAAGAAAAACACTGTAAAGGCCGTCCATGGTCCATATGCAACTAAAGCCTCTCCTACTTCAGAACCACGGACAGCAACTGTCCTCCAACGATCTGAGTCGTGCGGTTTTGAGATAACAACAGTATCTACCATAGGCCTAGACCTACTCTTCATTAACAATTGTGAAATATAGAGTGGCAAAAGCAATATACCAAGTAGCCCGCAGTAGCAGAGCCTACACAGGACTGGAATAATCCACTAATATGTCACACTAGGCCTATGTCTACACAAAATCCCCAATCGCGTTTTCGTACGGTTTAAAATCCCACTGGGTCTTATCTAGATGTGACTTTTACATAACAAACAATTGTCCCATTCACGGCTGCAGCAGGTTTTACAGTTGGAATAGCCTATGTCGCGTAGTAGAGCATAGGTAAATCTATCACATGATTGCTGCGTTCGCTCTGTGCTCAGCGTCTCTTCATGAGCAGTAGCCTTATAGGCAGCAGCCGGGGCTCCATGTAAACACAGGGCTTTGTTTCACACACATACACACGCGCACGCACACTATAGTGTAGCCTACACACTCTCCGCTGGTATCCCCTCGTATAGTCATGCCATGGATATTTTGTGGCAATATCAGTTCAGGATCATTTTACTCGGGGATTCGACGGTGGGGAAGTCGTCGTTGCTGAAGCGCTTCACAGACGGAATTTACAGCGATGTGGCGGATCCGACGGTCGGCGTGGATTTCTATGCCCGCTCGCTGGACATCGAGCCCGGGGTGAAAATCAAGCTCCAGCTCTGGGACACGGCTGGACAGGAGCGATTCAGGTACAACACATAAAACAAATATACAAGGCCTATAGAAATGTTTCCAATTGAATATGATCTGATGTGATCATATGTCCTTAATTAATGGAGGGGGGCCTTATGGTTCGCTGTCGTGTTTGGCTGCTATTATAGCCTACAATCAAAGCCTTTAAATTAAATTAAAGTAATTTCCCTTTCTCGTTGTGGTGTGCCTAAGCGGAAAACAGGGTCAGGAGAAGATTACAGGCCCAGATCCATCCTACCATGCCCTGGCCTATCGGCTATAAAAGCAGTGAACATCGAGTTGCATCATTGCATTCATTCACGGATGATGGACACCGTCCTCATCTCTACAGGCCCCAGATTTGATTCCCTGAGATAGGCTTGACTCCACGGTCTCCAGGGCGACCATAGGATGACAACCAATAACTAAAATCTAGTTGTTGCATTCATCCATGCCCTGTTGCTTCCTCTTTGTGTGTCTCTGCTGTCGTTGTTGTGTTTGTTTTCCCTTAAAATAACTCCACTGTCTTGGAGAGGCAGCTCCTCTCTTAGATCTTGCTTTCCCTTTTGAAGCCAGAGCTTCAGAGGGTGTTTTCCGTCAGGCTTCACCGCAGTGGAATTCTTTCACTTCTGTCTTTGCTGAATATGAGAAGTGCTTGTGGAATCTGTTTGCAATTTCAAATCACCCTCTGCACAGATGAGGACCTTTGTACATATCTTAACAGTGGTAGGCGAAGAGGGGCAATAATGTCCGAGTCTTTTAAAGGTCACCTATTATGCAAAATTCACTTTTTCATGGTTTTTCAACAGTAACAGGCTACAGGTCCCCGGTGTGACTAGACTCCTAAAGTATGAGCAAAAACACCACTGTCTTATTCTACACCTTTATGAAAACCTGTGTTAAAAAACCCAAGTCAGATTTCTCTCCACTTGTGACAACATAAGGGGATAAGCCTCGCCTCCCATTACCGACCTAACTGAGCACATACCTCTACCTGTGATAAGCCACACCAACACAGATATCCCTGAATCCAACTGGCAGGAAGATTCAGGGCCAATCAGAACAGACTGGGCTTTTTGGAAGGTGGGGCATAAAGAGATAGGCTCTAAAACTGAGCATTTCAGACAGGCTGAAAAGAGGAGACCTTGAATGTTTAATTATTAGAACTATGAATTGAAGAGACTGCTCTAAATGTTCAAACATTGTGGGACCTGAACAATGTTGCTTGGACTTGTCTTGACTGACTTTAACCGTGACTGGAGAGTTGTCATGCATCGGTTTGAGACTTGACTTAACACTTGCTTTGAAGAGACTTCGGGTTGGACTTGGATTTGTCTCCACTGTCTGCAGACATTCTCCAAAAGGACCCAATCTTACATGCAGTAGTTTCATGATATGGGAAAGCCTTAGCTAGTAGGTCATGTTTTTTCGTTCATCAGAACTATCCAAGATGTTCATATGTCCTAAGCTGAGATCAATATGCTTTGAATGACTAATAGCTATCAATCTGTCTACCCACCAGGTCCATCACCACGTCCTACTACCGTAACTCCGTGGGCGGGTTGCTCGTCTTTGATCTCACCAACCGCAAGACCTTCGAGCATGTGAGGGAGTGGCACAAGGAGGTGAGTGAGCACATCCTGCCCCACCACATGGTCTACATCCTCATCGGACACAAGAGCGACCTCAGCAGCGAGCGCAGGGTGAGCCGTGACGAGGCCGAGGAGCTGGCGGCCGAGATGGGCATCCGCTACGTGGAGACCTCGGCCAAGTGCAACAGCAACGTGGACCGCGCCTTCGAGCTGCTGAGCAGGGACATCTACGAGCTGATGAAGATGGGCCAGATCGTCACCCGAGACGGCTGGGACGGCGTCAAGAGTGGCCTCACCGCCAAGGTCCTCTACCCAGGAGACGAGGACGACATCGCCACGGCCACCCCCGAGAAGGGCTGCCACTGCTGACTGACACACTCTCAAACACTGTTCTGTTCTACTGTGCTGTCCATTCGAAACCAAGTCACTCACAGGCTCAGCATCCCGTGATATATCACTATCCATCACTTCCACACCTTGTGCTTCTCCGTGCCCTCTCTGTGTGTGGGTTTTTCTGACCATGGGATTCTTTTTTGACAAGGGGGGGGGGGTGTATTTTACATCCCCATGTGTATCTTATAGGCAAGTTGTATCTCTAAATTCAAGCGGTGTAGCATGAGCCAACCCGTTTTGGGCCTTGTTTGGTTTTGGAAAAACACAGAAAGCTTGCAGAAGGTGATCAGTTATTGGAGAAAATGGACTACTAAGTATAAAGAAGGTACAGATGAATCCATGGACTATGGCCTTGTCATAGTCTGGCATTAGTTGTGGGTTTCTGCCTGTCGAAGTCTGTGCGATGCTTTGCCTGTAATCTTTTGTGACTGTAATACTGTAAATAACATTGAAATCTATAGAGCTGGATGCTAAAAAGGTCACTGAAAGCTATTTAATTAATTGTGTGGATGGACACAGTGCACTCGACAAAATGTCACCCTACTAAATCAGTGTCCTCCTCCCTCTACTGTAAGCTTTGTGTGCACTAATGCCAAACTGATTGCACCCTTTGATCGCTCTGTGAATAGATGAGTAATGGTTTTTGTATTTAAAAAAGTTTAGGCGTTTACTTTACTTTAAGATAGGCCAATGTAATTAGGGTAGGCTGTCCAATTTATGTATTTGTATCAGAGCATCAAGTGTGTCACCTCTCACTCATCAGAACTGTAATGACTTTGTCAGCAGTAGTGAAGATTGTTTAATTAAGGAGAAATTTCACCTGCTGCTGTTTCTAGTTTAGGCGCAAAGGTTTGGCTCAAATCTCATTTCAAAGTAATATATCTTACATTGAGGACTGAGCTGGAGAAGGATGCCAGCTAGTTGAATCCAATAGCGTGGATGTCAGTGCTGCTTTTGTGGGCCTATACTTTATGCTGTGTCACAGAGGCGTCGGTGGGGAATGTGGGATTAAAGGTCACATATTTTGGAGAAGGATCTGACTGGGATTTTGAACAAATGTTTTTAGAAAAGCGGAGGTGGAGAAAGAGGAAGAGTGTTGTTTTCTTCAGGACCCATATTAATGTTGAAAAAAGGGCATTTTGCAAAAAATAGGTGACCTCAAAATACAGAACTGGACCCAGGAGGCTTAGCAACGCATGGAATCTCTATCCTCTCCATATTTATGAAAGAAAACATGGAAACCAGTCACGTGTCAATCTTCTTATCTTACTCTCATGAAGAAATCTAATGAGTCCATTTACCAAACTGTTGAACTATGTCTTTAAAGCTATCAAAATGCTTGTTCTTTCTCATTCAAATCTGTGACTTTCAAGGCCATGATTATCATTTAGCTATAGCTCTGAATCATAAGTGTAAAACACCGCTTAAAGTAGCTGAAATTCTCTGTCGTCTTAACTTAAGTAATCTTGAGAAAACCATTGACTTAACGTAAGCTTTAACAAAGATAGTGTTATAGAAGTATTTGGAATGTGTCATATTGTGCCACTAATAATACCAGCTGGAATAGAGACTCACTGTTTAATGCCAGTCTGCACACATAACATGTCTTTCATGCAACATATGTCAAGTCAGCGCAGGCTTCTTTGCCAGGGAATTCATGCCCCCTCCCTCCCTTCGCTCATTCACCTTTCACCAGCATCTCACCCCAAAAAACCTGTTCAGAAACACACACACAGCATTTGTAAACAGCACGATTATTATGCATTATTAATTTTTTACTTTGCGTACATGTGACCAAACTGATATTTGTTCTTTGAATTGATAAAGGCTGAATGGGTGATCCAGTAGATATATTGTATGGTTGCAACTAACATTTTAAGTAAGTTATTAGCTAAAATCAATATCCTCATTCATAAATATGTCCTCATTGGTGTAAAATCACCTCTGCCAATAATCTGAATTATCCTCCTGAGCAGAGAATTACAAATATTAATATTACATTTAGTACATTGAGCAGGCAAGTCTTATGGAGGTATCCATGTTTTTGGAATGTCATCAGGTGCATTGTTTAGAATTTAGAATTGTTCTTGTCCTTGAAGGCCACTGTAGCTTCTGTTATTATTCTAAAGGGGTGGAGTTACCCAGGGAGCGTTGCATTCTAGAACTTTCTTGAACTTTCTTGATGATGTCATATTACACACTGCACCTTTAAGTAAGGAATGTATTCTTAATACATTTCAACATCCCCTTTATTTCTTTTTTTGTACAGATTCAAACTGTATTTTTCCTGCTTAACCACCATGTTATAACCAGGTTTCAATACAGTATACAAAAATATGTTCACAATTTGTTCATCTATTTCTGTTTGACAATCACACGTTAACATTTTGCGGTTCTTGGTGCAAGTTAGGGGCAGTGTGCCTTGAGATCTTACTAAATGGCATGGCAACATCCCATTTGACAGTCGGCCTGACTTGGTTTAATAATACCACTACCTTACTTACTATTGTCTCTCATCCAAACTGGGTTCATTTGTATGATATTGTTTTAAATGTGTATATTAATAGTGTGCTGTTGGCAAGCTGTTCTCCGGTGAGCATGATCCTCTTCCCTGAGCGCTTACACATCAGATGGGCCCACTGCGCTGCCGAGGGTGACGGGAGCAGCCTCAGAGATTTGGAAAAGCAGCGTTTAGATTTCAGGAACAACAGCGGAGAGACACCAAGAAGAAATTAATTCTTTGAAGGACTGACTGAATGGGGAGAAATAAGCTAATTTCTTTACACACTAAAAATAAAATAGTTGAACCAACTTAATTGAATTAGGGCAACTGGTAACACACAATTGAATTAAGTTTATTGAAATAAAGAATGTAAGTTACACTTACACAATTGTTTTAAGTGAGATCAACTTAATAGTTTGTTTGTTTTCAAATCAAAAGTTTGCATTAATCCAATTTATAATTAAGGGACGTCAACTTAAAATGTCAGTGTTTTCTGAATCAATTTCTTGTTTAATCCTAAAGTAAAATATTGCTTCCGTAGAACATAAAAAAAATAGTTGGACCAACTTAATTGAATTAAGGCAATTGGTAAGGCATTTCAGTATAACAGTCGGGCAAGCAACATATTTCCCATACACTGTTAGAAATTTCCCTGTAAAAAAATATTAATCAACTGGCAGCAGGGTTGCCTTTATATTACTGTTAAATTAACATTATTTTACTGTGATTAAAATTGACAGGATTATACTGTTAATGAAAAAAAGGGATGAACCTGGACTAAATGTTTGTTATGTTGCTGTTTGCACCGTGAGCGAAGGGGATGTTATATTTCATAGGGCAGATGTGTTTAAGTTTACTTTGTCCCCTATTTGATAAAATGCTAAACAGAGCAGCTTCTGTTTGTTACTTCAAGATACTTGTTATAATATATCAAGTTCAATGGAATGATTAATTTCTTTTGTAATTTGTCTCATGAGTTGAACTTGGGATCTGGTTTAACAGTTCCACAAACCATTTTGTTATAACTAAAAAAAACAACTGTTAGTTCACAAAGAGAGATATTATTTAAACATAATGCATAGTGAAGTAATGGAATGAAACATCCCCTTCACTGAGGGTGCAAATAGCAACATAACAAACGTTTAGACCAGTGCAAGTCATTGTGGGAAATCGGGCGTCTCTACAATACACTTTGTTGTGCTTACTTGATTTATCTGAGGCAATCTGTTTCCTTAATTCTACTGAGTAACACAACTCTTCAGTTAAGTAAGACTAACTTGGTTTAATTATGTTAACTGTACTTTCCATTTCCAAGTATATATAACTCAACTTTAAGTAAACTTAACCAGAGGATATAAAGTAAACAACACTTTTTAGTTAAGATGTGGATGGATGAGGATTAATGAAGAAAATGGTATAAACTTCACATGTGCAGAAAAAAATGGCGGCTTCACAAGAAAATTCTAGCTGAAAAAGACGTTGACGTCATGACGTTAGACAGGAAAACCTAATTGAAGCTCTTTCATTTGCATAAGAAAAGCAAGTCAATGTCAGGTCAATGTAGTAAAGTACAATTTAAATTTGATGTAATCCACAAAAGTAGATTGCCATCGCTAAAGCAGAAAACTTAAAACAGTGCGTTACTTCAACTTTTCAAAAATATACTTTTTAGAGTGTATAAACCATTACTAGATGCCTCTATAGTTAAAAAAATTAATATAATTTTTTTTAACGTCTTACAATAATTGACCATCCTGTAAAATGGAATTAATGACGGTGGCCATATCCGATCTTAAGTCAAGATGCAGCCTCCCTCTGTAACCTTAAAGGAGTAGTACAACAATTTGATTAATTAATGCACTTAGACTACTTTCTTTCTTTCTGATAATTAGAAGAGAAGATCGATACCACTCTCGTGTGTGTGTGTGTGTGTGTGTGTGTGTGTGTGTGTGTGCGTGTGTGTGTGTGTGTGTGTGTGTGTGTGTGTGTGTGTGTCTGTGTGTGTGTGTGTGTGAAGTGAAACTGCAGATTGGCCTATAGTTTAGCATACAAACTGGCAGCATGGGGACCAACAAGCCTTGATTTATCTAAATGTCAGAATACGCCCATCAACATAGAGCTCTCTACATTGATATTCTTTGTTTGAGCAGATTCATGTAAAAGCTATTGACTAACCACACCTCAGCTCCAGCTGTGATAGTTTAACACATACCATGAGATTGGCATCGTTCTTCTTATCTCAATCTTAGAGAGAAATTTAAGAAGTGGATTTTGTAAAATGTTGAATTATGTGTTTAATGGTGTTCTTTTAAGTTGCCCACAGTAATGGTGACCCAACCCATTAATGGACCAGAAAACATCAGCAGGTGTTAATGCCTGCATGACTTTACGTAACCCAAAACTGTCCAGTTCCCATGCCCACATCTCACAGCTTTATTGAATACATGTTATTTATTTTATATATTCTGTAAACAGAACTTAAGTTTTTATTTAATTGTATTTCATTGATTGGTTAAAAAAATAAATAGATGTCCAATGAACAATGTCTGGCCTCCATTGTTTTTTTCATGTCTAAACTGGGGTTTTGCGCCCTCTTCTGACAGATTGAAGGATGATCTCCATGACCTAAATTGGATATTGTGATGAATAACGGTTAAAAGGTTAAGATTTGGACAAGGATGTATTATTAGATTATAAAAGGGATAAAGCCTTTTCTTCCATGCTAAAACAATAGTCACATTAGTTCTAATAAGATTAAGTAGCCTAGCTGATAGACACATATTATATCACCGATCCCAAGGGGAAAAAGAAAAGCAAGAAAAAAAACATCTTCAACCGCTTATCCGAAATCGGGTCGCGGGGGCAGCAGCTTGAGCAGGGAACCCCAAACTTCTCTTTCCCGGGCCACTTCAACCAGCTCTGACTGGGGGATCCCGAGGCGTTCCCAGGCCAGCGTGGAAATATAATCTCTCCACCTAGCCTGGGTCTGCCCCGAGGCCTCCTCCCAGCTGGACGCTCCTGGAACACCTCCCTAGGGAGGCGCCCTGGGGGCATCCTTACCAGATGCCCGAACCACCTCAACTGGCTCCTTTCAACGCAAAGGAGTAGCGGCTCTGCCCCGAGTTCCTCACGAATGACTGAGCTTCTCACCCTATCTCTAAGGGAGACGCCAGCCACCCTCCTGAGAAAGCCCATTTCGGCCGCTTGTACCCGCGACCTCGTTCTTTCGGTCATTACCCAGCCTTCATGACCATAGGTGAGGGTAGGAACAAAGATTGCCCGGTAGATCGAAAGCTTTGCCTTACGACTCAGCTCTCTTTTCGTCACAACAGTGCGGTAAAGCGAGTGCAAAACCGCCCCTGCTGCTCCGATTCTACGGCCAATCTCACGCTCCATTGTTCCCTCACTCGCAAACAAGACCCCGAGGTACTTGAACTCCTTCACTTGGGGTAAGGTCTCATTCCCTACCTGTAGTAGACAATCCATTGGTTTCCTGCTGAGCACCATGGCCTCCGATTTAGAGGTGCTGATCCTCATCCCAACCGCTTCACACTCGGCTGCAAACCGATCCAATGAAAATGAAAAGAAAAAAAACATACATATAAAAATACAATAAATGTATATATAAGCTCAGAGCTAGAGTTTGGCAAAAGATCTCAAAGAAAATTAAATGTGTTTTAGATATATTTCTTTCTTTTTTGTTTTAGCAACATGAATTTTTGCTACTTTATGTCTAAATATCAGTTTAGGTTTGTCATGTCAGGTCCCAGTATACTATTTACAAGTGAAGTTTTATTTTATTTTTAAGTGAGATCTTTAAATTGAACTATTTAAATAAATGCCATTATAAATTCAATTTGATTGTGGTATAACTCCCCACAGAATTATAATCTGGTCGAGGGAATTTTAACAGCAATTAATCAATAATGTAGCTATAAAGAAATATCATCAAACAGTAAATTAATAAGTGAAATGAAAAAATCTGATTTCACCCTGGAGATTTTTTAATGTACAACAACAACAATATTACCAAACACTACAGCCTTATTTTATCATTTTAGCTTTGGATAAGTCATGTAAAGCAGATTGAGAAAGAGCAGCCAAATGTACAGACTTCTTTCATGACGGCTACATTTTTAAACCACCCTGCATTCCAAATCACATGGGCATACTTTTTCTTTTTACTTCACTACATACTGAAGTACAGAAGAGTTGTAGGGCCACAGGAGACAAACAAATCAGATAAGGAAGATTTTTTTTCATTATGTTGAGAAATGTCAATAATAAAGACGATTACTGCAAAATGCTCTGGAGTTAGTGGAGCCTTTATGTATTTTCTGCATACTACAATTGACGTGCATGTATTGGGACATCCTAATTTTTTACGGGTCTACTAAATAGTATGGAAGTATGGGATTGGAACACAAGGCAAATCTCTATCAACCCATAACCTAGTAAAAATGTCTATTGTTTTTCAAAGTAGCCTACTCGTCAATTTTCGCACATAACCTAAACGCATCACAAGCTGTGAGTGAGCGCACTGCAACCAATGAGAGTCAATAATAATCGGTAGCCCCGCCTTATCTTACCCAAAATGCACTTCGATTGTCAATTTATCCATAATAATATACTGACATTTCTTTGATAATTGTCTAATGACTAATATGAAGTAACTGTTGTTAACGAAGATTGATATACTACTACACGATATAAAATAAGTAGGCTAATCGAGGGAGGAATATTAGCCTACAGCACTTGAACCTCTGAGTGAAGGAGGTGTTGCCCCTGGACAACTTGTGAGCGGTTCATGTATCTCCTTAAAAAGGGCTTCTGCTGTGATTGGCACAGGACTGGTGGGGATATCCATCTCTCCTGCGGAATCGCTATCAAGAGATTTCGGAAGCATAATTTTTATCGGAGGGGCTGTTAGTGATCCAACGTCCTGGCGCCCCGCGTTATTGTGTTAAATTAAATATACCAAGCAATTCTCTTGAAGCCATCCCGTCGAATGGGCTGTGGTAACCTAGGGTTTACTCGGACTGTTACATGATTAACTCAATAAATACTTTTATTGTTAAAAGTTGGGCTATGTCCGCAACGGCTTGAAGAAGAGGTTTACAATCATACTTTAAAGTTTGGTTCAAACGTGTGTGTTTGCTTGTTTGTAATCTAGCCTACATATTAGACTTCGACTGCTTTAGGCTACTGTATCACACAGTTCAAATGCTGCATTACAAAAAAAACAAACAGCGTTTTCACAAATAACGCATTATAACCCAATACATAAACGCAAATGGTGCCACAATACATGAAGTACTCGTCGCCCTTTTACATATTGAAGTTATATTAGCCACAGTCAGTAAAATGAGTTCCCTTTGCATGTTGTCAGGGTTTACAAGAGCGTGATAACTATGGACATATAAAGAAGGGTGATAACAAGGCAAGCTCTGTTCAGCAGGAAGTCCAGCCATATTTGCTTGTACGCATGCGCCGCAGATCTGCACATTCTAGGGCTGCGTTTGTCTTCATAAAACGGTAAGGGCGAGCTAATATTTCACTATTTTATTTAAAAAATGCTTGGCGGTGAAATATCAGCCGCTTGTACGACACCAGCGATCGTTTTAGCCTGTTTTTTCGGGTATTTGGCGGAAGAGGCTCAGCCAGCCAGGCTCGTAGAGAATGGAGGGGCAACGCCGTCGCCGTGCCGTTGTTTGCTGTACGTGCCGCCGCACAGGGAGACGTCATTTTGAGGGGGAGCGGAGAGTTAAAATGCAGAGTTACGAAGGGACGTACGGTTCAGAGACAAGCGGCACGTAACCGTCACATTGTAAATGCAAAGCTTTACCCGTCTCGGACCGTTTACTTAACAATGTCGTTCAGCTTTCCCACACATCATGTTACGCCCTTGCGTTAGCCATAATGGCTACCGCCGAGCCTAGATCCCCTAGAAGAAGCTGTGTGGCTATTAGCAGCTTAAAAAGCAGCCAGTTTCCCACTGCGCTCGTGATAACCCACGTAACTTAGGGAATAGTTATTTTTAAATGTAGGCTATATCTGCAACCACATGGATGGATTTACCTATTAGTGTGACAGTCAATGGACCACCAGTCAGCATCCTCCTAAAAGTCACGCAATGCTGATCTTTATGTTCTATGTCAGTGCGCGGGGAAAACCCAAATAAATACATTTAGATAAAAAAGACGGACTTTTATAAAGTGGCATTGGCACTACTTAGTGATGGTTAATGGTAGCATTCGTTATGGTTCATGATAAATCTGTTGGCTAACTTAATCGTGAAAAATAGACACATTTTAAATTAAAGTAATCAATGTTTTATGTATTTATTCAATTAATTCATTTTTTGCTTTAGTTCAGAGTCAGACGAATACAAATGGGGTCAATTGAACAATGAATGCTATAAGAAGTGTTATTGAAACAAGTGCCCAATGTTTGGTATTTTGATATTGGCCATGTTTACTGGCAAGAAAACGTTGACATTAACACACGTTTAAATGAAGCTTGCTTTATGTTTTTGTTATTATTTTAATTATTACCCTTTTCAATTTTCTATATACCTGTGTACCATCAGGCTCACAGCTCTCAGAAGCTCAGTACCTGACGTTAGCTAGCCAAGGTTAACTAGCTTGTGCTTATCACTTATCAGAATGCTAGGCTATTCATTCATTCATTCATTCATTCAATCAATCAATCAATCAATCAATCAATCAATCAATCACTTATTTTCACTAGAAAGACACTGAGGTTTCCCTCATTGACAGTGCCAACGAGCATACACATTAAACACAATTACTAGGATAGCATATAATGAGCAGAGAAAACAGAAATTAAATACGATAAAAATTAATATTAATTTAAATAAAATAAATAAAGTGTATATAAAATACAAAAAATTAGCAAGAATAAAATAAGATGAAATACTAAATGAAAAATGAATTCAGCTAAAACAGTTAGTCAGATGTGTACAATTCAGAAATCATAGATTTATATAAACCAAAAGTACGAAGAGCCGTTTAAAAGTTGTTCTGCATACTATTTAATGAGTTAGGAAGCACTACATGAAAAGGCAGTCATTCTTAGGCTGGAGTGAGCTCGGGGAACCTTAAGAGGAGTAGCTCACCAGGTACCAGGTACAATAGGTCTCTGTGTTCCAGTCGAGTATGGTACATATGTAGGGTGGCTGTTTCCCAATCAAAGCTTTACATTTAAATAAAAATCAGTGTTTCTCACGTCTCATTAAAAGAGAAGGGCAGAAGGCCAACCAACCTTTTCAGACAGGGTGCAGTGATGAGTTTTAAAGCAGTCACCTGTAATGAATCTAAGAGCTGAATGATAAACTGAATCCAAAGTTTTTCTATTAAAAGAAGATTCGCGAAGGGACAGAACCAGACTATCACTCAAGTAAATGTTCTGTCACATTTTTGTGACATTTACACCCAAGCAAAGTGTACTTACTAGTGTGAGTACTTGAGTGAAACTCAATAGAAGTACTTCTTCATTTTAAAAAGGGTGATGGTTGAAACAAAATCATATTTGATGGTAGCCTAAAATATCAAAATTTTTACAAACCACTGAGTGTTAATGTCCTATCCAACAATACATTCCATTTCTATTGACACCCACTTTGCAACCTGTGCATACACACAACTGATTATAAATTATAAATGGGCAACTGCCTCCACAGTGTAGCCAAACACTAAAATAAACCACAAGACGCTTATTACAAGTGCTTATTAAAATAGTTGTCATCCTCTTTCAGATGAACAAACTCCTGGATAGCTGTTACGTGAAAGCAACCCCCCTCTGCAGTCTACTGTGAGCGTGATGGCCAGCACGGAGGAGGTGACGGTGTCCATGGGGGAGGTAGTGATGATGAAGGCTGAAGGTGAAGGAGACCTGGATGACCCCAATAAGACCCAGGTCATCCTCCAGCTCCAGCCAATCACAGCTGGGTATGTAGAACGCTAATGTGGACTTTACCTATTCTGGCTCCACGGTTGTAGAAAGTTGAGATTGGGCCAATAGCCAACCATAGGGATGCTGACAGAATTAGTCATACTCCACCCCTTCTAGGGCTGGGCGATATGGACCAAATCTTATATCACGATATGGATATATATCAAGATATAGTATTTTTCCTTTAAATTCAATGGATTACAATAACCGTACTGAACTTTAATCACATTAGATTATTTTCATCTTTTGCTTCGAATTTAAATTTCCATACAAAAGAGAAACTGGTGCAAAATACCACACCAGTCTGGCTTTAGTCAGTCAGTGCAAAATAAAAATGACAGCATCAACCAAATAGCCTACATTCTCCAATTGATAGTAGCCTATATCAAAATAATGAAAGACTTGAATTTTCCTGCAGTATTTGCTCATCTTCATTTAAAAAAGCTGTCAAAATTAACTAGTGAGCAAATGTCTGGTAATACTTTCACTCCAGCTTCAACACAAATAGTATTTTCAAGTTTGACATGTTTTAAAGTTACATAAAACCAGCCTTGCTGGCTGTCTCCACCAACAAGATGTCATTATTAGCCAGCTAGCTCACGAGAGCTAACCCATGAAGTTTGCGGCTTAAAGCAAGCCAACTCTGCGTCACGGCAACAGCATGCTGAAGCACTGCACACAGCAGCAAGTTTCCTTTGCCCGATGACATTTTTGACCGTTAATACCAGATGCTCTGCCACCGTGACTTGGTTTGTTAACTGTAGTGACTGCACACCGGAGCTAGAGCTAGAGCAACAGATGAAGCTTCTTCTGTTGAGGGTAGAGAAGCTGTATTGCAGCCCAGAACTCTGCTGCAGTGTGGCGCGGCAGTGTAACTGCAGTGTAACTGTAGGGACTCGGGAAGCAAGTGCCTCCCGCCACATGAACTTTTTTTCTCCGCAATATAAACGGTATGGCCAAATCTCTCCCGGTAGACACTTTCATAACGTCCACGGTAAGATACCGTCATTGTATTATTTTGCATGGATGTCTACAACACATAATGTTTATATGGTTGGATTTATGTTTGGATATATGAAACAGATCATTTAAATTACCGCCATTTAGTTAACTCCTATAATTCCCAATTTTGAATATTCCTAAATTTCCCGTGGAAAGTTTCCGGAAGTTTAAGGGGAGCTTTCCACCCCTTTGCAACCCCACCCTCAATGTTGCGACAAAACCTAAGCCCATGGGGACTCCAATTACACTTCAGCTAGATGGATGGCAGATGATCAGCCACTATAAGGTTTTAATTACAGTATGACAGAAAGGATTACCCCTAAAACCTAACAGAAGCGTTTCTGAGGTGTTAATCTGTGCCCTTGTCCCCCCCAGCCCTGTGAGGCCAAAGCATCAGCTTCTCTGCACACGTGTAAACAACACTTGAAGCGATACGCTCGTAAACGTCAGGTTGATATAATAAAAAAAACATTGAATACATACTGTATATTTATCTACATTTTGCAACCTAGTATTCATTATTTCAGACCTCATCAGTTTAGGGCGACTACAGTTCACATGTTCGGGTCTGATCGTTGTAATTTAAACTTTTGATCATATTTTTAATTTTATTTTATGACCCACTGATGGCATGTTTTCTCCTTTATTGTGGAGCATTGCAGCAGTGTTGATGGATAAATTGATAAGGAATACTGACACAAGGAAAACTGCTCTCGGCACAGAAAGTTTGGCTGCTGCCTTGTTGTTCTACGCTTTGAAACGGGACCGTTCACGCGCGTGCATACGTTTAGACGGACTCGTGAGGCGCTTTTGGTGGGTGTTAGGGGTTAGTCCTGAATAAATCCATAGAAGTATCAGTAAAGTAGTAAATGCAAACTGTTTCCTTTACAGAGATGAATCGGCTGAAACCGACGCAGCGGTCATATCTGTTGAAGCACATTCAGGTAGGAGACTGTCACAATGATGTTTGGACAATTTCAAAGATTTAGTGATGCATACATTGAGCAGATAACGTCACAAAAAGCATTTTTTTCCTCTGCCTAAAATATGGGTTGTGTATCTATCTCTCCATTCTTTTAGAACAAGGTGATGGAGACGATGTGGAACTGGGCTGTCCCATAACATGCGGCGACTGTAAAGCCCTGCTGCTGGTCAAGAAGTTTGTGTGTCCGGGAATCAACGTCAAATGTGTGAAGGTTGGTACTCATCGTGCTTTTCCATGTCCACCTTGTAGCTAAATGGCTACTGTAGCAGGGTCTCACTGGAGGTATTTAAAGGTTAACCCAAATGCATTGATAGTGAGAGTGAAAATGTGTCACAACTTCACAAGACAGACAGACTTTAGCAAATTTTCATTTCATTTTCCTTTATTTAACCTCAATGATTGTTACCAAACAATTCCAGCTGAATAGCAGCTAGGTCATTCAGAAGTGAGTCCTTAATGGGGGAGAAACAGGAAGTAGGTGTCTCAAAATGAATATAGTGAACCACCTATTTATTTCTTTTCACTTTCAACGTGTATGCTAATAGCTTGGTGCTGGTTACAGCCGATAGTGGGCATGTGCTCACAGTGGCCCATTGATTTGAATATATCAAAAGCAATTAAATATGAAAAATGCAAATTGAATAAGATTTAAGCTTGACCAATCTCCCTGCTAATGGGTTGGATTGAACATATGATTATTATGATCAATCACAGCCTGTCAAGCTGAACCTGTAATGAGCAACTCAGCACAACAAATGTTCTCAACCTCAACCCAATGAATGATTAACACCAAGGCTCACAACGGGAAAGGTGAAAATACTTCTTTCAGGTAGCTCTATAATAATACTATACATTTGGCCCAGAAAATGATATGTTGCACGTTCCACCATCGGGCTCACTCATGGAAATTTGAATGGTGCCGTTAGTGGACATACCCTACAATTCCAACACATGATCAATAGATTGTATATATTACTGGAAGAGGTAGTCTAAAAATCTTGGACAGTGTTGCTGCAACTTAGGCATCAGCTCAATTGAACTTATCATGGGAAAGAACACTTCACTTCACTTTTTCTTTTACTAGTATTTTAGCATTATTTATTATGGTTGATACATTAACAAATACATTATTTCATTTGCATACTGTAACAGTCAGTTTTATAACATGTAGCGCCACTAGGTGGCGCCTCCCTTTGTTTGTTGAGCAACTTAATGTTGAACATGAAGAACTGTATATGCTCCTCCGCTCTGCTACAAGTAACTGTATGCATTCTACTAGTGAAGTCTCCCTTTTTTAATGGTTTATTTTGTAATGAGTTGGTGTAGGAGGGAATGTCTGACTATGCTCCCGAATGCATGTATGCTTAATAGATATAGTGCCGTAGAGACCTGGCATGATATGGTCAATGTGTAATAAAAGTACCGTCAGAAGAATCCCACAAGTTGCCTACGGAGTCTTCATGCTAACCGGAGCTATTGCTATCGGACCATAACCTTAACCTGCACCATTCTCCGTTACCGTACATGGATGTATATGAACAGAGACTGCATACTCTTTCAACAATGAAAGGCCACTATCAGACCTGTGGAGTACAGAAGTTCTTTTTCATTTGATGTTTTTCTGGTTTTTTTTTTTATCATCACTCAAATGAACCAGATGTGATTTCCTAACGACTTACCCTCTACCACCAGTATGAAGATCAGCTGATCAGCCCCAAGCAGTTTGTGCACATTTCTGGAAAAGCCACTCTGAAGGACTGGAAGAGAGCTATCAGGATGGGTGGAGTCATGCTAAGGTGAAGGGACATGTCTTTGTTTTACTGAGCCAGAAGCCACATTTTAATATTCTGTGTTGGTTGGTTGCACATTGCACAAACATGTCATTAGTCAAGTCATCATCACAGTCTGCACGCAAGCAAAGATGTGACTCATCCTTTTGGAAATAAGCATCATAAAAGATGCAATATTCTGTGCAGCTTTATAAAAGTGAACTAACTGGACATGTTTCCATTACCTATGAGCCTTTAAAGAGAATTAAACGTCCTGTCTCATTGACTGTTAGAAAAGTATGAACTGGGGGCGCGGTCGTTCTCTGCATGTCACTCCCCTCTCTGCCCCATTTAAACTCTGTCTCTACACTATCAATAAAGCATAAAAATGCCCAAAAAAAATTAAAAGTATGAACTAATACTGTAGCAGTTATAGTTCTAAAAAAAAGTGTCAAGAAACACGGCTCAACAGGGACTTTATCTGAAATATTTAGGTTAGAAAGAGGCACTAGACAAGGATGCCCATTATCCCCCTCCTTATTTGCATTGGCCATTGAGCCCCATTGGCTCAGAAAATTAGACAAACAGAAGAAGTGAGTGGTATTAGTGTAGATAAACAAAAATATAAACTGAGTCTATTTGCTGACGATTTATTGTTATATTTAACTAATATTAAAACATCTCTTCCAAAGGTAATGAAGATCATAGACGAATTTTCTAAAATATCTGGTTATAAAATGAATATTGAAATGAACTGATGCAATAATAAAGGCTGCATCCCAGAACATATATATATATATATATATATATATATATATATATATATATATATATATATATACAGTATCTCACAAAAGTGGTACACCCCTCACATTTCTTCAATATTTCATTATATCTTTTCATGGGACACCACTGATAAATGCACTTGTCAATGTCAAGTGTCAGTGTACAGCTTATATAACAGTGTAATTTCGTCCCCTCAAATAACTCGCCCGCCTTAATGTCTAACTCCGGTTACAAAAGTGGTCACCCCTGAGTTAAATGTCCAAATTGGGCCCAAAGTGTCAATTTTTGTGTGGCCACCATTATTTTCCAGCACTACCTTAACCCTCAGGGCTGGAGTTCACCAGAGCTTCACAGGTTCCCACTGGAATCCTCTTCCCCTCATTCATGACAACATCACGGAGCGGTGGATCTGGAGCGGCTCTCCATCTCCTGTTTTAAGAAGCCCCAAGTGCTCAATAGGGTTTAGGTCTGGGGACATGCTTGGCCAGTCCATAACCTTTACCCTCAGCTTCTTTAGCAAGCCAGTGGTCGTTAGGAGGTGTGTTTGGGGTCGTTATCGCGCAGTCGCCCTGCAGCCCAGTTTACGAAGGGAGGGGTCAGTTCTGCTTCAGTATGGCACAGTACATGTTGGTTTCAATGAACTGTAGTCCCCAGTGTGGCAGCACCATGCAGCCCCAGACCATGACACTCCAACCACCATGCTTGACTATAGGCTCACACTGTCTTTGTACCCTCACCTGTTTGCTACCACACCTCTTAACACCATCTGAACCAAATAAATGTTCTTGGTCTCATCAGACCACAGGACATGGTTGCAGTCATCCATGTCCGTAGTCTGCTTGTCTTCAGCAAACGTTTGTGGGGTTTATTTTGCATCATCTTTAGAATAAGCTCCTTCTCGGACGACAGCCATGCAGACCAATATGATGCAGAGGGGCGTATGGTCTGAGCACTGACAGGTTGACCCCCAACCCCTTCAAGCCCTGCAGCAGCTGGCAGCACTCATACGTCAATTTTCCAAAGCCAACCCTTGGTATGCGCTGAAACGTGCACTCAACCTTCTTAAACGGGCGCAGGGCAGTTTGCAACAGATAACGACCCCAAACACACCCCCAAGCGCCAGTGGCTTGCTAAAGAAGCGAGGGTAAAGGTGATGGACTGGCCAAGCAGTCCCCAGACCTAAACCCTATTGAGCACTTGGGGCTTCTTAAACGGGAGTGGAGAAGGCAAGGTCCTAATATGACCAGCTCCGTGGTTGTCATGAATGAGTGGAGAGGTTCGTGGGACCGTGAGCTCTGGTGAACCCATGCCCAAGAGGGTTAGGTAGTGCTGGAAATAGGTGGCCACACAAAATTTGCCTTTGGGCCCATTCGGATATTTTTTCTTAGGGGTGTCTCCTTTGTTGCCTTCAGTTTAGACATTAATGGCTGTGTGTCAAGTTTTTTGAGGCAACAGTAGTTTAACTGTAATACAAGCTGTACACTGACTACTTACTTATATCAAGTTCTTTCTTCAGTGTTGTCCCAGGAAGGTGGGGTGCTATTATATATATATATATTATATATATATATATATATTTTTTTTTTTATATTTTATTATATATATATATATATATATATATATACATATACATGATCATGGGAATGTGCTCATTAACACATGGACAGATAGGTTAACAAAAATCAAATAAAAATTGTTTAAAGAAGTTAGTTTAGAAATACAATATACTATCGCACTCCATATCCCACTAACTCACACATTGTACTCGGTAATACTCACCCTCATTTCTTCTCTCCAGAAAAATGATGGACTCTGGTCAGCTGGACTTCTACCAGCACAGCACCCTGTGCACCAACACATGCCGCAGCACCAAGTTTGACCTTTTAATCAACAACACACGGATCCCCCCTGAAGGCACTGTGCTCACCACACCCACATCCTCTCAAGGTGAGAACACATTAACCTTGCGTTCCGAAGCGCATACTTTCTACTATATAGTATGGTAGAAAAAAAGATTTAGGATGTCCCGATTCTTGTGGCCATATTTAGGATGGTTAGAAAGACCCGGATGTCTACTACTTTTTAGTGTTGTAAACAGCATTCTATTTGGGCGATTCTGACCCATAATCCAGTGCGAACCTGAAGTGACGTCACATCAACGGAGCCTCCTTATGAAAACAAATGGGGATGCGACGGATATAAAAGCAAGAGGCAAGATCAAGGCGCAATGTTATGATGAAATAAATAAGTAAAAGTATGTTCCAATACTTGCCTACTGCATCCTAACTAGATTATTTTCATCGTTGGATGTAGTATGTAGAATAGAAAAAAGAAAGAGTATGTGATTCGGAACGCAGGGAAAGGCTTTGGCTCGACAATCGGCACTTTACTAGAAATCTGATGTCAATAGCGCTATGTTTTGTTCAGATATTTAGTCACTCAAGAGTTTGCTCTGTTAGTGTCAAATTGCATTGTGCAAGTAGAGCAAGAAATAACGCAATAAAAAAGTAACATAATGAAATTGATTTTCATTTTGTTTAAAGGTGCTGTAAGCCAGTGTTAATTTCGTAGACTAAGGCTATGACAAAAAATATTCGTCTACGAACCTTTTTCAATAAAAAGGCAGATGTGATGACGAAGACTGAGACTAATTTAACTGACACTATAGTCTACGAATAGGAACTAGACGAAACTGTTAGGGCGGGACGAATGGAGAAGAGATCCAATCAGAACTACTCTTTTTGTGGGACAAGTTGGGAAGAAATCCAATCAGTGCAAAGCAGCGAATGCAACCGTGGCTGTGTCTCGATTCAGGTATTGCAGCCTACGAAGGCTGCATTTGAAGACCGATTGCGTCATAGTGGTGCGCAAAGTCTGTCCCGTTTGCAAGGCTCCTTGCAAGGCTCCTCATATGCGGTCGTGAAATGCAGCCTTCGTTTCACGGTTTTGAAGGCTGCATCAGATGGATCCTTCGCGGCCCAACATATCCCAAGATTCATTGCGTTTTTTTCAGAGATGGCATAAAATAAAATAAGAAATAACAAAACAGCAACATGTTGCTCCATCTTCTTAACTTTTATCTCCCTTCCTTTTTTTCTTGTACTTTTTTTTCTTTTCGTCTGGTAGGCAACTTCTTTTTCTTTTTTCCTCTGTTGACAAGGCTGTCTCCGTTGGCAGCAATCAGGGTTGCTAGGAAGCACAGGAGCGGCGACTCGTCACGCAAGGTAATGGCTTGTTACGTAAACCGGAAATGCTCGTAAACCGAGACCTGCGGGGACCGTCTCATTTAACAAGGCTCGTTGGCCTTAAAACCGGCCTTTGAAATCGGCCTTCATAGACCGCGAGACTGCATCCTACCTAGTGCGTGGTCTCTGTAATGGGACATAGCCTAGCTCCTGTGTCGGTGAAAATCGACGGGAGACCGCGCAGGTGTGAGCGGGTGGAGTGAGCCGCTGTGCTGAAAAACTCTGCGGTATGATGGACAAAAATGATAGTCAGGGATATCCTGCCCGTTAACGATGTCTAGGGGAACGGCTAAGTTCCGCGATCTGTTTGTAGTAGGCTCTGTCTCGAGTTTGAATACACAGAGCCATGTGAAACTGCCGCCTCCGTCCGTTAGTTTCTGTTTTTAAGTTACAATCAACTCCGACGCATGGACAGCGTTCAATTAAAACCTCTAATTGTATTATCTAAAAGGCTTTGATGCAAAAGAAGTCCGAACACACACAGCGGCAGCAGTGTTGCTTAAAGGAAGGCGCAGTTGCTCAAATTTATCAGCACCTCAACTGCGTGCTGCTGCTGCCCAGGGGCGGCCTTAACGATCTCGGGGCCCGTTTCAAGACCTAGTGTGGGGCCCCCCACTTTTTTAAAATATTTTCTTTATTTTATTTTATTTTTTTAAATAATGCTTGTGCATGCTCCCCGCAAAAAGAAAAAAGATTGTGGAATCCAGTTGGTTCATAGACAGATCATGAGATAATGGACCCCCGGGCACAGGTTCTTAAAGCCCCCCCTCCCCCCTATCCAGTCAGATACACTGATTTTATGTGAGGTTATTACTAATGAAATAGAATACATATTTTGTATTACAACCATTAAATCTGTGTCTGTATTGCATATTCAAACCTTAAAGGATGATTTCACCGGTGGAAATATGAATGTACCTATGTAGAGCAAAACCTATGTGTTATAAATGTGCAAAAATTTTGGAAATCGGTTCACCCTGACTCCGATGAGAGTTTGTAAACACACTACTTCCCATTACAGTTCTTGGCGATACCTCGACCAATACAGACTCTATGTAGATTCCACAATTAATATTTTTTTCTAAAATATGAAAGTATTAGTTTCGGTTTCACTGTAAAACGGAGGGAAGGAAATGCGCACTAGTCTAACTTTTCTTCAGTTTAGTGAGCTGTTTTCAACAATGCCTGCGGCTAAAAAAAAAACTAGCCTAGCCTTCAAAACAAACCGGAGGACTGAAACTAAATATTCTAGCCTGGGCGTGAAGAGGACAATCTGGACGGGACTGACGTATCTTCGTTGTGGACAGGTTGTGTGGACCGGGCCTGCAAAATGCACTTGCGTACAGGTAAGACTTTCAACGTATTTGACTATATTTCTGTTCACACAATATGCAATTATAGCTGCTGTCAGACTATCATTTTTAGTGAGTGCTCACAGCTAACGTTTCACTTGAAGCCTAACTGTTGTATTGTTTGGTGACATTTCAGAATCCGATGTATACACCCTTAATATCAGCTGTGATAGTGGGGTAAAAAGTTGATCAATGGCTGTCTCCCCTTCAACTGCAACCAAGGCAGCTGCAGTGACGCTTCTGAGAGGAAATATGTCAAATTCAGGAGCATCCCAGCTCTGCTAATATGTCCTCACACCTCAACCTGTGCCTTATCAGCCACTCATTTAAGGCTAAATTGTAAATATTTTGTGTTTATAGCTCATCTTTTGTATCTTATATTTATCATGTTTGTATATTGGACAGTTTATTTTTAAGAATTGTTTCATTGTGTGTTACCTGGTTTATTTAACATTGAGCATGATGCCACAATATTTTCGTTTGTAAACAATAAAACATCTTATGTTGTTACCTTACCTTGGACTCCTGTCTACACCCATGTTCACCAGTACAGACTTGTTGGCTGAACTGATTTTGATGCACAGATTACTGTATGTATTGTTTTTAAAATACAATCTATGAGGTAAATGTTATAAATTCACAAGGATGCAAGGTAGGTTCATCATACTGAAGCACAGGAAAAACAGATACACAGAAAAATAACTAAGCTATCAGTTTTTCTACGAAAGCTAGCCAGAATATATTTCAATTGAGTACTTCAGGTCACATTTCTATATTGATAGCATACAAAATATTTGCTTATTTATTAAATAAGCAAATATTTAAGTACTCACTTCGGTCTGATCAGAAGTTGGTCCTCTCATCACATGGTGCCGCTATTGAGCAAGTTAGAGAAGCCAAACTGCTGGGCATTACGATAAATGAAACATTATCTTGGTCTATACATATAAAGAATATAGTTAGTAAAATGAGTAAAAGTATTTCAAACATAAGAAAATGTGCAGGTTTTTTAACTGACACAACAATCAAGCTTGTTATTCAATCATTAGTCTTGTCCCACCTTGACTACTGCCCTGCAATATGGTCTGGCACCTCAAAAAAAGAACTTGCTAAACTCCAGCTTGCTCAGAATAGAGCTGCGCGACTGGCACTTCACTGTTCTATTAGGAATAATGTAACTGCTATGCATGACAAACTCTCCTGGATGAAAGTTGAGGAGAGAGTGGCATGCAGCCTTATTTTGTATTTGAATAACATCTGTACCTCACGTAAACCCAGCAGCCTGTTTTCTATACTAGTACCTGTCAAGATCACACATAATTATGAAACCAGGCAGGCCTTAAGTTGTCGTTTCAAACAACCGAGACCTCGAACAAATGCACTGAAAAAAACTGTATTGTACAGAGCTATTGCATATTGGAACGGACTTCCGTACTGCCTCATTCTTAAGAGTAAAAAAATAGGATTTAGAAGGGAATTTAAAAAAGCTGTTTTGAGCAAAGAAATCAGGTTAAATTCAGTCAACTAGTGTTTGTAAAGCTGCAGAGTGCCTTATTTTGAATTCTTAGTTTAAACTTATATATAGGGACAGCTCTTAATGAAATGATCTCTGAATGTATACTTGTAGTGTGTATGTATGGTGCATGCAAATGTATTCTGTATGCTTACAATATGAACCTTTAGGCATCTAATGTGGGTAAGCGGGTGTGTGTATGCACACGGTATGATGTAGGCTATGATTTGAGTTTCTTCTTTTTTATGAGAAAAATGTAATTTGCTTGTTTCAGATTTTTTTTGTGTATGTGATTCCTATTTTGGGAAAACTGTATAGGAATTGTTTTGCTTTTTAAGGACCCCAGGAAGAATAGTTGTCACAATGGTGACAACTAATGGGGATCCAACAAACAATAAACAAACAAACAATAAACAAATACAGTAGCTCAGCATCTGAAGTCTGTCCTCAACCCTTTTCCCCAGTAGAAATTTGTATTTTTCTAATAGTACTCCAGTTGAACAGCATTCTGGTTAGTAGACAAACCACATCAACCAACTTGAGTTCAAAGTTTTAATCCAAACATATGAACAACTATTTATAAAAATAAAATGTGTAGTGTGTTGGCTCAGGTCATTCTGGTCACAGCTGCTCGATCTTGTTTCTTGATAGCCACGGTACTGTTCATCACGTGCATAGTCAGGTGCTGGGTCTCTCTCTCTTTGCAGGATTCACGCCAGGAAACTGCATGAATCAGCGATATTGTCTATAAAACATTGAGCAAAACATTAGTAAGGCCAGCTAATTTTAGCCTGCAGTAGCTCGCATACATGAAAAAGAACGGCAAGGTTACGTCACGTTAGCTTTGCTGCCCATGTTACCAACCACAGGAAAACGTAGTGCCAATAAAACATTTTAGAACAGGATCAAAACTGCAATAAGATATACCACTTGTGCCGTGTTTACGCCCGGGTCACATCCTACGTCTGTGCAGTGTATCTAGCTCGCAGTCCCCCCCCCCCCCCCCACAGTCAGTGTCTCACTGCTGCAGCGCTGCTTTTACCAGCCTGTTGCTACATGAGTTTTTCTTTGATAATTCACATTAATAAAGTGCTGTGTAGCTGCTCTGATCGGCTAACACAAGCGCCAGGGGAAAAAAGAAAGGCAGACGCAAATGCAAGAAGTGTGGCGGTGATGAATGAGTAAAAATAAAAACTTACTGTGTTGTGGTCGACGTCCGTCTCTCCCCGCGGCCTGTGGCTGGCGCCTACAGTTCACCGTCTCAATACTGAAATATGTCTCCGGGGTCCCTCTTTCCATAACAGTGAAGTTTCTAACAGTGAACACCGCGAATCCACCAGGCACAGCGGCAGGGCTCCTCTTCAGCATGGAGTAGCTGCTAGTGTAGCTAGCTTCTCCTCTTCCTCCTTACGACTATCACCTCTCTTCCTCGCTGTAATCCGGTTTATACAGGTTGACACGAATGTCCGTTCACTAGAGTAAACATTAAAAATCCCGTTCAGGCGTTACAAATGGAAAATATCCTTCTGCCATGGTCGGAGTTTTTCAGGACTCTGCTTCTTCGCTAAGCGGGGGAGAAACATGGCGGACGCTGTGTTTACATCTCGTCCGTGAGCTCCCGTCTCCCTCATTCCTTATTGGTGGGCATACAAATGTGCGGAAAGGATGGCCTTTAGTTCTTGGCACTTCTAGGCTGGTGGGCCGTATGAAGCGTTTCGCGTCACGCGGCCCACTACCATGTAAAATGTGGGGTGTGGATTTTCGGGAAAGCTGGACCAAGGGAATACTGAGTCAGGACAAACCTCTTTCATTATATTATAATAGTGATTTTATAATGATAGAACGCCGTTTCAGTATGGGTGAAGTATTCCTTTAATACCATTCAATGAAGAAAAACACTTAGTCGACAAAGTCCGCTGTAGATTTAGTCAAACTAAAATCTGCTTATATTTAGTAGACTAGACTAGACTAAGACTAAAATATGTTAGATGACTAGAATAGGACTAAGACTAAATGGTGTGATATTCATAAGGCTAAGACTAAATCAGAATTTGCTGCCAAAATTGACACTGCTGTAAGCGGAATGGTTCTTTTAGCTAACTTCCTGTCAGTTACTGCAGTCAGCAGTCCCCTCGCTCGTCCCTACATCACCACATTAATGCACTGTGGTCTTCAAGCAGCGAGTTATCTAGCATCATCTCAGATCCATAAGTGTGATAAAACTCCGCCATTGTAGACGCATAAACACCCATGTGTCGCTCTGGTGTGCACCCGCATGAGACCATGAGTGAGACGGGTTTTGGTTTGCAGTTTTCTCTCTTGTGATTGGATATTAATTTCGGGATCCCCCAAAAAGTTTATTTGGCGATTACATGCAGAGCAGCTGACTGAGAGATCGGCTTTATGAAACGCGCACATTATGTAAGTGATCACTGTATGAATAAAGAGCGATTTAACACTTATATTAACATAAATAAACCGCTTACTTCACCTTTAACTAGTTACACAAATAACCCGAGCTACGAGCTCTGTAGCTACCGTGTGCTTCACTGTTGCAGTATCAGCAAAGAGAGTTCCTAGTGACCGTGGTATAAGCATAACTGGATGTGTAGGCAGAAGTGCAGTAGGTTCAAACTCACTACCTAATGGGCAGACATTAGCCCCTTTTACACAGCCAGTGAAAGCCGGGAAAATGCCGGAATTTCGGCCCTCCGCCCTGCTGTATAAATGCGACCGTTGCGGAACGAGGGAAGAAAGGTGCGAGAGATTGTTCCGGGAATTTTACTACCTCGGGGGGAAGTAAGATTCCCGACACAATCAGTTCCGCCTCTCTGTTAAAATGCTCCAGCTTGTTGTTGCGGAACAGGGGGGCGTTTGACGTTCCATAGCCTACGTTCTAAACATGCGACCATGTTAGCAGTTGAAGGACGTGTGTTTAACATTAATCACAGCGGCCTGATGTCCCGTAAAAATCACCAAATAAAAGGAACGGCATATAATCTAGCTGATCATAAGGTCCGTTGCTCAATCCAAACCCCCGCGCTTCATTTTGCAGAGTGTATGAGTCTATTTCTGCCCAGGAGAAGTTGTACAATGGGAAAGCTAGGCTAGGCTAAGCCAGGCTGCGACCGGATCGCCGCCGCTATTATTATCCTAAGTCTGAGCTTATATCCACACTTTATTTCTGCCTACAGTAACGTGACTTCACACACTGTGTGTATGTGTATGTTTATGTCTGATTGGCAGATCTCTGCCCTCACAAAGAGACTCGCTCACAGCCAACCTGTCACACAAACACACACACACACACACAGACACAGAGGTGAAGCAGTGAGCAGCGGATTGATTTTGTCAGTTTGGTTAACAGTCCCAGAGATGTTGGACTCAGCGCGTAGCGAGATCAACTGGCACATTGTGGGTACAGTAAAATACGGCCCTCATACTGCAAGCTCCAGCACTCATCTGCTCTCAATTCACCGGCCAGTGTTGTTGTTGTAAAGCAGCTGACCGGCGCGGCGCTAAATGTTTACGTCACACACATTCCTGATGCGCCAGCAGGCCGGCGTTGCTCGGTTCTGTGTAAATAACACAGAAGCAAGCAAAGCCGGCATTTTGGAGTGATTTTGTTTCGTCAATATGCCGCAATCTCTGTGTAAAAGGGGCTACTGTTTTCTATTCATTTCACTGTGGTGTGTTATGTAAAAAGAGAGCTCATTCAAACTTAAACTTATGTCTCCAGTGCATTGCTGTTGGTCTGCTGACATTGGAGTGTTGGTGTATTAAGCACACGCTGTGTGTTGTCTTGTGTTGCAGCCCAGGTGATGCTGGGTAACGGGGGGACAGTGGGCGAGGAGAGGCTGGATGTTCTGAGTGAGAAGGTGGACTGGAGCTCACTGGAGTCTGGAGACAAGAAGGAGTCTAATGAGATCTCAGGTAACAGAGAGAGACTGGTCACACTAATAACTTGTGTGTGTGTGTGTGTGTGTGTGTGTGTGTGTGTGTGTGTGTGTGTGTGTGTGTGTGTGTGTGTGTGTGTGTGTGTGTGTGTGTGTGTGTGTGTGTGTGTGTGTGTGTGTGTGTGTGTGTGTGCTCGTGCCAAAGGAGGGGGGTGGGGACAAAGCACACTGGCCCCACCTACACGCGGGCCGCGTTGATGTCTCTAAATGTTGATCAATAAGCGCCATAGTTCATTGACCCTTTAGCTACATGTAATTAGGGTCTGCTGCTTAGCAGGACATCTCAAATACATACATGAAACCCATATTTCAAATTATAAAGCAAATTCAACCTAAAATACCTAAAATCTGGAAAGATGAATGGAACCAGCTCTACACACAAGCCCATGACTGGATGGAGAGAGGAATCACCCCAACGGAGTGCCTCGCCAGCAGGCACAACCTCCCATGGCCAACCTGGAAGACTCTCAACAGGCTACGAGTGGAGCAGGGGAGATGCAAGTCACTTCTGAAAGCATGGGGCTACCAGCCAGAAGACAGATGCAGCTGTGGAGCAGTACAAACAATCTCCCACCTACTGCAGTGTGATCACGCCCCCTAGTGCAGCCCCCAGGACCTGGCTGAACCGACCCCATCAGCTGTGACCTGCGCCAGATACTGCCAGAACAACATCTGAAGTTTGCAACGGACTCGAAGAAGAAGACCTAAAATACATTGTGTCATTAAAGCCAAAATAATTCCTTGCATAGCTAGCAAAACTTCTACAACTGTGTGGCAAATAACGACGCCTAGTCCACTAGCTCAATGCCAATTTAGGATGGAAAACGACATTGGCGCTTTGTATGTCATTGGGGCGGCACATCACTTTAAAATGTATTTCTTATTAACAGTAGTTGTATGTATTTTCCACAGAGGACACTCTGAACTTCTGGAAGGGCATAGCTGACGTGGGTCTGCTGGGGGAGGTGGTGACCAACATCAGCACGGAGCTGCTGGAGATGCTGAACGGCGTGCAGCAGCGCAGGGAGCCTGTGGCTTTACAGGACACAGGTACAGAGCACAGCTACTGTCAACCACACACACACGGAAAGAAAGGACAAATTCAGCTGCTGATGAAATACCTATGACAGCAAGCTCTTAGATCTACTGCTGGTGTAACTAATAGCTCAAAGCCTCTGTTCAGCTGCTCTAACATTCTAAAAAATCTTCAAGGTTCGGTGTTAAATTATAAATGTTAAAATGTGGTTTAGCAGTTTAACAGCTTTTTTGTTACTGTCTCCATGGCAACAGTCATTGTTTGGTTTAAAGAGCATTCGGGGCAGAACACAGCCGTGATTGGTTCAGAATGCCCATTATGTAATAAGTACCAGAGCATAGCCCACCGCTTCATCCAAACCGAATTTCTGTGACGTTTATCAAACTTAAAGGAAAATATATTTTAATTTGGACTGATCAATATGCCTCATTTTTTTCAGACGCTTCCTATCATGCAACTAACTCCCCACATTACATATGTAGAAGGATGTCATGGATTTGGGTTTACAGGGGCTTTAATACCCTAATGAGTTGTGACTGTGAACAACGGCTGAATTTGTTCCTCCTTTCTGACTGACTGAGTGACCCTTTGATGCATTGCCGCACTGATCCCAGATTCCTGTCTGGTAGAGGTGGCGGTGCTCAGTAACCTGGCCCAGGTCTTTGGCCTGCTGGACTCAGTCAAGAGGATTGTGGAGAGAAGGAGGCAGCAGACGGATCCCTGCCAGGAGCAAGTCCTCAGCACGCTCAACAGTGAGTACACACACAGGCTTCTCTCATTCAACACACTCCTCTTTAGTCAGCTGTTCCTTGTTTGCCTGTCTCACTCGCTTTTCCTCAAATGACCTTTTTCCGTACCCACATATTCATAGTCATAATAATAATAGTCATAGTCTTTTTACCTCATTATGTGTGTTTTTTTTCTCCGGAAGTCCAAAATGCCAGAAGTGTTTTGATTGGATGCTAAAAAGAAATCAGAAGTAAGAAATAATGATGATGAACTCAAATCCAAACGTTAACAAACCCATGTGACTTGGGTTTTCATTGCAAAAGGCAAGCATGCCCCAGTTTGACCGAAAAATAAAAACCTAACTGAACGTTCCCGCTTAGTTTTCATCTCCGTTCCAAACAATTGGTTTCATAATGCTTCTCTAAAAGCTTTGCAATGTATTGTACCTGTTCATGCTGCAAGTACCCTATATGTTGGCTAAGGTTGGCTAGCATCGCCGCAAGCACATACTGTCTATGGGGTTTCAGGGCCGTCCTCTCTCCCATCAGGCTCGCAACTCTCCATGGCTCCAACATCAACCCGACCTGTGTGTCACACAAGCTGTGTCTCAATTCAGGGGTCGCATCCTTCTAAGGACACGGTCTATGAAGGCCATAGACTGTGAAGGCCGAACCTAAGACCGAACGAGCGTTGTTAAATGAGACGGTCTCCGCAGGTCTTCGTATACAAGCTTTTTCGGTTTGTGTAACAAGCCGTTACCTTGCATGACGACTCGCCGCTCCTGTGCTGCCTACCAACCCTGATTGCTGCCAACAGAGACAGCCTTGTCAACGGAGGAAAAAAGAAAAAGTTGCCTACCGGACGAAAAGAAAAAAAGGTACAAGAAGAAAGAAGGACAAGAAAAACAAAAGAAAAGACAAGAAAAAAAGAAAGGAAGATAAAAGTTAAGATGGAGCAACACGTTGCCGTTTTGTTATTTTTTATTTTATTTTATGCCATCTCTGGAAAAAACGCAATGAATCTTGGGATATGTTGGGCAGCGAAGGATACATCTGTTGGACCCTTCAAAACCGTGAAACACCGCTATGACGTAATCGGTCTTCAAATGCAGCCTTCGAAGGCTGCGGCCCCTTAATTGAGACACAGCATCAATCTCCTCAAACTGCCCGGCTGCTGCCAATTATCAAAACAGTCTGGCTGTGTTCGGAAAGCCATACTAACGTCCTACTCATACTCATTTTGACTTCAATTTGAGTATGTGACGATTGGGTATGCGAGTTTGGGTATGCGAGAAATTCCCGGATGAGTACTAACTTCCGGGAAGATTTTGGGTATGAATCGATTGTATACTTTTCCTACTCAACCGCCCAACAATGCACTGGGTCAATTCTACCCGCCCAGGAAAATTAAATATTTTCGAGCAACGGCATTGTTTGGGGTCCGCGATCTGACAACTGTACGTGCAGTCATTCATAAACTCTTACAATAGATAAGAGATGAAGATAAATGCCTAACAACATTAGAGTTACTAAGAGAAATGAGTGATGTGAGTCTGATAGTGGAGAGAGATCAGGGGCCGTATTCACAAAACATTTTAAGGCTAAGAGTAGGTCCTAACGTGCTGATTTAGGAGTAACTCTCAAAAATAAGGGGCGTTTCACTCCTAGTTTTAGGACTCCTAACTTTTTAAGATAAGTGTAATTCACAAAGCATTTTAGCGTTAAAACTAGCTCCTAAATCTATGAAAAGTCACTAAGAGTAAATCACAGACAACCATTTGATGGTGTTTTGGAGAGATTTAATGCTAGTGAGCTTTATGAAAGGTACCTTTAATAGCTGTAAGGGTTTAATGATCGTAAAGCTATATTTAGAAAGTATAGACACATTTATATTTATTATATTTATATAAAACATTATTTATTATGTTCCTTTTCCTGCAGTTGCTTTGGGTTTACGATGCACTGAAAGTTACTGTTGGTGTCACGTTTGGGTTTAATTTCCTACTAGAGTAGGCCTATATGTGGCGCGTCGCACCATCTCCTCCGTTCCACAGATCTGCTACTGTATAGTTGCGCGTCTCGCCCTTTTCCTTTCGCATGTACTTTACGATTTCGCCGGCTGTTGTTTCTGAATTGTGAATTTCCTGGTTTGTCGCTGTCTGACTATTGCTGCATAGTCCGCCGTTGAGAGAAATACAGTGAGAGTGCATGGCGTGCAGCTGTTCAACGAGGATATTTTTTCCGATTCAAATCATTGTAAAATTTAAAATGAATAGGCCTATGTGGCGCTATTGTAGGTTAATTGTGAACAAATGTGTGGGAAACCCTGCAGTGTCTTGGTTTCATGTTAAATCAGTGTCACGTGTCATTAATTGTAGGCTATATAAAAACTATTTACTTTAATACAGCGACACAATATGGATATCTCCCACAGTGTTTCTATCATAAATTCACTCTCAGCCAATCACTGTGGGCATAGAAGGTATGAACATGACGTCATCCATAGCAACAGGGTCAACCACACCCTCTATTCTTAGCTTAGGAGTCCCTCCCATTCCTTAGTAAAAGTTGGTCTTAGCAGCTTTGTGAATAGGTTTTAAGAAATTACTCCTTACTAAGAACTTTTAGTGCTCCTTATGAGTAATCTTAGCGCTAAGATAAAATGTTTTGTGAATACGGCCCCAGAACAGATCGCTGTTCCACACACCGCGGCTCGTCCAGCTCAACTCACAGACAGCTGAGTGGAATGTCTTTTATTCAAGTGCAAAAAATATAAAGTGCAACCAGAGTGCAACCTAACAAGCTAATGAATAAGCAAGTCCCAACAAGCACAGAGGACCCTTTAGTGATGTAGGGAAATTACTAGGGCCCGACCGATATGGATTTTTGGGTGCCGATGCCGATTATTTTCTGAGGAAAAATTACGATAACGATTAAATCGGCCGATTTTTTATTTTTTATTTTTTAATCCCATAAATATATATTGAAAAAATTAACTTTTTTGAACCCTTAAATATATATAAATACTTGTTACTGTCAATAGGTGTACAGGAACTTTTTATTTATTGAAATATGCATTATCTAAAAAAAAAAAAGTGTTACAAATATGTCTAAAGTGACATGACACATTTTTAAACTCAGACATTAAGCATTTTATGTAACTGCACCCAACCCTCTGGAACTCCCTCCCTCCAAACATCAGCATCTCAGACTAAATAAACTCATTCAAAAGTCAACTCAAAACTAACCTCTTTAAGAAAGCATAATTACACCGGACTCCACTCCAAACCTTATCTTTAAAGAGGACCTATTATGCTACTTTTCTGGTCTTAATTTCTTGTTTTACACTGCTATAGAGCAACCTGACACGAATCACATCACAAAAAACTATGTAGATTTTCGGGAAGCTCTTTCTCTTATTTTGGCGATCCAGCACATCCTGTCAACACTTGAGTGTGTGTGCTTCGGCTCCCTCCGCCTGTGCTTCGGCCATCTCCGCTCCCCTCCCCCCCTCCTGCAAACCCCACTCCGTTGTGATTGGTTACCTTCCTTCCGGAACACTTTCAGTGGCGGGAAGCGCGAGCATGGACCTATAAGGGCGCGAGGCAGACGCAAACAGGGAAGTGACAGCATTACCATACATGGAAACATCCGCGTGGAGACGTCACAAAGTTTTATGCGACGTCACAAATTATGAAAGGGTAGACCGCTTTGAAGATGTGACTTCTCGACTGGCTAGAATAGTGTTTAGTGCTCTGCACAGACACCCCAGACGGTCAGCAGGGAATATGTCGAAATGCATGTAAGTCATTATTTGATAATTTAGTATGGTTAAGCATGACTATGAATCATCATAACAACGTTTATAGGTCATAAAAGTCAAAAAGCATCATAGGTCCTCTTTAATTTGTCTGTATTTTGTTTTCTTTTTCTATAAGTATGATTTTCTATATGTTTGATATAAAGTGTCTTTGAATGTCCTCCAATAAAGCACTATATAAATTCTATATAATAACTATAGTAATATCAACTACTATTAACAGTCAAGAGATGACCAATGACTGCTATTGGTGTCAGGGGGAACTGCCAAGTGTGAATTTATCTAATGTATTACAACACACTTGCTGCTGCTGTTAATAAGCTATAAGGCTACCTCCAGGGCAGAAATGCATCTCACTCAACATGATTGCTGGAATAAAAAAATAATAATAATAATAAAAAAAAATCAGCTGAAAATCGGTGGCCGATTGCCGATTTTCGGAGATGTGCTATAATCGTCCGATTAAATCGGCAGCCGATATATCGGTCGGGCCCTAGAAATTACATAAGCTAAGCTAGTAATGAGTAACCTTCGCCTATTTCTTCTACAAAAATGCAAGCACAGTTAAATGAATGCTTTCTGTTGCCTTGTCTTGAACCCTAGGGTAAAGCAACCAGCTAAAAATAAAAATAATATTGTACTATCCCTTTTTAAGGGGTTAATGCTTGATTCGCTCACCTCTGTATCTTTGTGTGTGCAGACCTGGAGGTGCAGTTGGAGGAGCAGCGGAAGCAGCAGCAGGTGCGAGCTCTCCTGTCGTGCCCGCAGCCCACTAAAAACAAACCTCCCTCCACCCCCAAGCGTCCGACCAAGCGGCCCCGGCTCCAGAGGCCGGCCTCCACCACCACGCTCATGACCTCGCCCGTTAGTCAGCAGCAGCAGCAGGCTCTGCAGCCCCAGCAGTTCACCGTGCTCTCACCCATCTCTCTGGGCCAGTCCTTCACGGTGGCTGGTCTGCCCATCGCCTCCCTGGCCCAGTCTAACAACACAGTCACCCTGCTGCCCGCCGGCTCCCAGCTCTTCACCCGCTACATGGTGACCGGAGCAGATGGCAAACAAGACACCATCACCCTGCACCCTTCCTCGGGGCTCACGCTGGTGGGCACCACCTCCATGCAAGACTCCAGCCAGCTAGGCACCATGGTGAGCCCTCTGGAGCTGGTCCAGCTCACACAGCAGGCTGGAGGAGCAGAGGTGGTGCCCATAGAAGGCCAGGTAATTTCATGTCTTTTAACTTATAACTATTTAAACAGAGATAATGGAGAAAGAAATCATGAAACCTTGTTTAAAGGTGCACTATGCGGTTTCAGAGGAGGGGGATTTGTTGACATTTGCAGAGATTACAGTTAGTTTCCAAAAATATTTTCTCAACATATAATTCTTTGTATTGAATAATTCTATAATTGTAAATCAAAGAAAATAATTTTGAGGAACCTGGAAACAAATTTAAGACTGTAATATGCCTGTATTAGACAAAACTGTGGGCCCTGCTGCTGTAAACAACCGTGAAACAGTAACTTTTAGGTAGCCATCTAACTTCAGTCTTCCAGGGATACAATTTTCCTGTGAGGAAATTTTTGTTTATTCAGTTATAAGAATATACCTTAGGACATTCTCACTTTTCTGAAACACACCCAAAGTACCCAGTGATATATAAACATAGGATTATACTTTGGAAGAATTACAAGATACAATGATATACATACAGAGTAGGGCTGTCAAATTAACGCGTTAATCTCCATTAATTAATCACAGAAAAATTAACGCGTTAAAAGAATTAACGCAGATTAATCGCACTTCTATAGTGCCCTTTGACCTGGTGGAAAACGGGTGCGCAGCTGCACCTGTAGCTTGCAGACACAGCCCGCACGGGATTACAGAGTAAAGATAGAAGCAGGAGAAAGGGCAGAGGGCTCTATGGATGTGTTATGGGATGTTTTGGGCAAATAAGCATGAAGGTAGGACGACATCTTATGTTATTCTCCACAAGTGTCTGTGCATTATTGATTTACCCGTGCCTAATTAACAATGTAGGTTCAAAACAGTATCTCTCAATCGTCCTCTGTGTGTCTCATTTTTCGTCTCGTCTCCCGCATAAACGGAAACCCGCCCCTTCACTCTTCCTAGCATATGTCTGCTTTTTTTCCCTCGTGTGTGTGTGTGTGTGTGTGTGTGTGTGTGTGTGTGTGTGTGTGTGTGTGTGTGTGTGTGTGTGTGTGTGTGTGTGTGTGTGTGTCAATATGTTTTGCTATGAGTAGGACGATGGTGAATGAGTCGGCATAGGCTAGAGAGAGAACGGGGGAATGTGAGACACCCCCTTTATCTAGGCAATGGAACACATTTTAGGTCATGTGAGATATACGTTTTCAAGCCCCTCATTTCCCCTTGGCCATGAAAGAGAGGACCTCATGGTGATGTTGTATGCATGATTTTTTCACAAAAAATGTATTTTTGCATGTAAAAGTAAATTTTCTTGCTGTCAACTTAATCGATTGTTGTGCCAAAGCAAATTGATCCAGGTAGAACAACTTTATTTCATACATGTTGATGAACTACCAACATATGAAACCATGTGATGATGATAACTGAAGATTAGCCTGATTTGCTGAGAGAGGTAGTTTTTTTCTCAAATTGTGGCAGTGGGGTAAAGTGAGACAAATGCTGTGGGGTAACGTGAGACAGTGTCTGTGCCCTCTTTTAATAAATCCATTATATTTGAGGTAGCAATGAGACTAGTTTGAATAAGACAAAAGACAATGTTCGAGGTGGGGGTTGATGGTTGAAGGGGTGTCAGCAAGGGCATGGTTATGTATGTATGTATGTATGTGGGGGACAGGAGAGTGACCTTTAACACCAATAGACTCTTAAGTAATATGTCTTTATTCAATGAATGATCCCAATAAAACAAATGCAGAAAAATATTAAAGGTGCTGTAAGCGGAATGGTTCCTTTAGCTAACTTCCTGTCAGTTACTGCAGTTAGCAGTCCCCTCCCTCGTCCCTACGTCGCCACATAATGCACTGCGGTCTTCAATCTTCAAGCAGCGAGTTATCTAGCATCATCTCAGATCCATAAGTGTGATAAAACATGATAAAAACCATCAAAACAGACATTGGGAAGGATTTTTACCTGCTCCGCCATTGTAGGCGCATAAACATTCACCCATCTGTTGCTCTGGCGTGCACCAGCAGTGAGACCATGAGTGAGACGGGTGTCGGTTTGTAGCGTTCTCTCTTGTGATTGGATAAAAATTTTGGGATCCTCCAATAACTTTATTTGACGATTACATGCAGAGCAGTTACAACATTTGTTGTTATGGTAGTTTCAGAGTGGAAAAAGTAAGTGGATCAGTTTACCCCCTTGATTTCTCTGGTATGTCTCAGTTTACCCCACAGTTGGGGTAAACTGAGACACAAGACAACTTTTTTTAAAACAATCATATTTTCACTGCCCTTTGTCATGAATAAATTCTGCTATTGCATGGGAAATGTGTAAATGTGACTGATAAATCATTTTAGCTCGCTAAGAGGAGAGCAAATGTAAAAAGTGTCTCACATTACCCCGTTCTCCCCTACAGCTGTTTATAAACAGGCATAAAAGTGTCAAATAAGTATGCGATTAATTTAGATTAATTAATCACAGAGCCTGTAATTAATTAGATTATTTTTTTTAATCACTTGACAGCCCTAATACAGAGCATAGGAAAAAACAAAAAGTACCACATTGTAATATTTTATATAAAAATAAAAAAATCACGCTCCAAAAATCACGCTCCAAAATGTTAAGAGTGTGTGCAGGAATGCTGTGTGAGTGAGTAGCCAATGTTTTGTCGGACAGTAGAAAGTTTGAAAATCCTTATTGGTTATTATAAGGGTTGTAACCGGTTAGTAAATCATAACCGTTTTGGATAAATCAATACACTAAAATGTTTTTTTTTTTAATTAAAGGTTCAGTAAGCGGTACTTTCAGCTAACTTCCTGTCAGTGACTGCAGTTAGCAGTCCCCTCCCTCGTCACCACATTAATGCACTGAGGTATTCAAGCAGCGGTTGGGGTTCCCCGTTTTGTGGGTTGTGCCTTCCCTCCCTCTTGGGGGGGGGTCCCCCCGGGGGGCCCCCCGCCGGGGGGGGGGGGTGTGGGGGGGTTCCCGGGGGGGGGGGGGGGGGGGGGGGGGGGGGGGGGGGCAACAAACAAAAAATAGAGTCCATAAAAAAACAACCCCCTTAGTGTCATCTCAGATCCGTAAGTGCGATAAAACATGATAAAAACCATCAAAACAGACATTGTGAAGAATTTTTACCTGCTCCGCCATTGTAGGCGCATAAACATTCACCCCTCCGTACCCGTTTGTAGCGTTCTCTCTTCTGATTGGATATCAGGTTGTGGGATAACCGAAAAGTTTATTTGCCGATTACATGCAGAGCGGGTGACTGAGAGACCTGTGTTATGAAGCGTGCGTACTATATAAGTGATCACTGTATGAATATAGAGCGATTTAACACACATATTAACATAAATATATAGCTTATTTCACCTTTACGTTTTGAAAATGTTTGCATGTTTGTATTGTGCAGGTTGTGGACGGCACCATGCTAGTGCAGCAGGAGGTGCTGCAGAGCGAGGTGGAGGGGGCCCCGGAGCACACGGTCATAGAGATCAACCCCACGCCCATGGAGCAGGCTGTGGGAGTCATGGAGCTGCAGCTGGGCGGGGGGGACTCCTCAGCAGCAGCAGCCATGATGGACCAGACGCAGTGCCAAATACAGGAGGCTCAGACTGAAGGGGTTCACGGGCTGCAGCTGGACGCCAGCGGACAGCTGTCAGGCGTACAGATTGTGGTAATAGAAGAGAGCACTCAGGAAGAAAACAAGGACAAATGAGACATACACCTTCTCCTAGTTTATCATCAGGACTTGTGAAAAACTGTAAATACTTCCCAATCTTTTTCCAAATCCAACAAATTGTCTTGGCCTAAAAGAGACCAAGCTCTAGGGTAGCCATTTTTTTTTATGCGTGCTGTGTGTGTGTGTGTGTGCACATGCTCCTCTCAACTCCTTGTAGATTTGTATTCAAACAAAAGAGGCGTCTAAACAAAGAAAAGTCTGCATGCCTCTGTTTTTGTATTTAAAGGATAACTCTGGTTTATTACAACTCGTCAAATATTTGTAATTTTGGTTCTAATTTTAGCTGTAATAATAGCATTGGACTCTCTGAGTAAACTACTGAGGTGTGAAAATGTGTTGGTGTCTCTAAAAAGTCACACGAGGCAACAAACAGGAATAGTTCTACATATATATACATATACTGTATATACGACAGGTCAGCAAAAAAGGAATTTCTGTTTGACCTACCATACTTGCCATAGTTGTTTTTTAATCTGTGCATTTATGGATTATTAGTAACATTTTAGGCGTGCTCACATATGTTTTTGACCTAAACAAAGACTTGTACCAGGCCAATCTTCTTCTGAGCCAAGAGGACAAAAGCATGATTTGGTAAAAAGAAAAATCGGAATAGGGATTGTAAGGCTCTTTTTAGGCTATTTTTTGCAGTACTCACCTTAAACTTGATTTTGAGCTCAAATGTGTCATGAGTCAGATCACCATCAACATCAATGTGAAAGTGACCTGCAATGCAAAGAAAGTTAGGAAGTCCTATGTTCCCTAATGGTGTGCTTTTCTACAACACATTTGATGTCCAGACCTCATTAAACAGATGTCACTATGTATCTGCCCTGATCTCAGCAACAACCTTGGTCAGTAAAATATCATCAAAACAGCAAGAAGGTTAAGCCAAAACTACAAATATATCATGATTTCTAATTGACTTGGATCTATCCAGCCTACATGAACAACCCCAGGACATGAGCATGCTTGTTAAGTCTCCATGCAGGGCTTTAATGGTGCTGATGGTTGGTCAATTCACATCCTCTCTCACTCTTACTCAGTAGTACTCGGTACTGATCAGACCAGTAACAGTGTTGGTCTAACTCCAGGCTGGGAATGAATTGCACTGTCTGTCTTGTAGCGTAGCGTTGCATCCAAGCTGTATTATATTATTGTTTTGCACTGTGTGTGGTCCTGTCGGGACTACAGGAAGATGTTTGCAACAATGCCTGCTCCTTAAACATTTCTTTACCATATGTTTTTCTTCTTGTGTGAATTGTTGTACCGACTGAAATCCCCTCACTGCATCACTAAAGCCTTGTTTCCAGCGAGTAGAGCGGGTCGGGTCAGAGCGGCTCAGAGCGGGACAGCTCACTTTTAAGAATCTCGTGGTGTTTCCACCGCCGACCCTACCCTTACTGGTAGGGCGGGGTGTAGGCTGGACGGCGATAGCCGCCAGAATATGGGTCAAACTATCGGGCTGTGGGGGGCACCTTTAGCTCAGTTGGTAAGGCGTCCCCTCCATGGGCCTCGGCCGGCAGCGGACCCTGGTTCGATTCCAGCCCGCGGTCGTTCTCTGCATGTCACTCCCCTCTCTGCCCCATTTCAACTCTGTCTCTACACTATCAATAAAGCATAAAAATGCCCAAAAAATATCTTTAAAAAAATATATATATATCGGGCTGTGGAACAACTGTGGTCAAGCCAGCGGTCTCTCGTTTTTGCTAGTTCAAACCAGCCGCTTCTTTATTTATTACAACCGTGTTGTTGTGAGAGTATTACGCCGGTAAAAGTCGACAGAGACAGTGAGCGAACAGCGCTGGCTGCGGCAGCTACGTTACATCGTAGCAGTGGGACACCGTGTAGCCCACTGAATAATTTAATGACGATGAAAAACACCACACAATAAACAGTGCTGCGCTCACATTTTTCGACAAAACACAAGACTCTTCACTCTTGCCGAGGTGACGGCACACACGGCGGAAATGATTCTTTCGACCAATCAACGATCGGCAGTGTGTAGCTCCACCTTTTCGGCACCCGGTACCCCAACGGAGGAGTACCGAAAATGGGAGTGGCTAAGAGTGGTTAGGCTCGCTTATATCCGTACCCTACCCAACTTTTGGCAGATGGAAAGCCAGAAAACCGGACCGAACCGCTCCGCTCGGTGGAAAAGAGGCATAAAGCACCATCATACTGCCTGGTGATCTCATTCACATCCTTTGCTTTATCTCTGTGTGATAGGTAGAGTGAGCTACTGGGCTGATTTTTTAAAAGTTAATATATAAAAAAATATATAGCTACATACTTAATGTCAAACTTGGTATGCCTACATTTTACACGTTAAACTAGTGTCATATTTATTAGTTTCCATACTGAAGAGATGGGGCCTCTCTGTATAAGGTGCAGACATAACTTAAGTGATGCTCTTGGCTATAGTTCACATCGACAAAGACCTATTCAGGACTTGTGCATTTTCAATTATTTAATTTAACAATTGAGGGTATTTGCTTACTGACTTTGTAATGTGTTTTAATATGGGATTAAAACGGAGGAATAAGTGTGAGAGGATGTGTCGGTGTTTGGCCAGCAGAGAGCACTGTGTGCTCACTCAACTACAGGCCTCAACCTGAAGAGAAGGTGTATAATGGTCTGCTGCTGTAATCTGTGGCTCCTCCAATGTGTGGCTTCATTGCAGTATGCGGTGGCAATCTGCACCGTCATGGCTGGGCCGTGCTGACAGGGCACCAGGGCTCGCTGCTTATTGCATTTACCTCTTCCCCTAGTAGCCTGTAATACTCCCAGACAGACTGCAATGCATGGTGGGAGAAGGCATGACCATCTGGGTTATACAAGCACAAAATCAGGCACATATACAGGTATGTATCATATAATTGGAATAAAATTGAAAATTACATTTCAGTTATTTTTTTATTATTATAGTCTGGCGTTTTTCGCTCTATGAGACAGATTTGGAGAGACAGAGTTGAAATGAGGCAAAGAAGGGAATGACATGAAGAGAACTGACCACGGGTCAGATTTGAACCAGGTCTGCTGCGATGAAAACAGCCTCTAGGGGACGCTGTCTATGCCCCCTGTCTATGTTGATTTAAAGGAGTTAGCAATTCTGGAGAACATTTATTTTGAAAGTTACTTTGTCAAAATCGGTAAATATCTCCTGATTAAACACTCCATGAAAGAAAATCCAGTGTTAATACCCAGCCTTTTTTTCTCAGTTCCCAGTGGACACACAGCACGGACAGGTAGGGTCATGACGAGACATTCACTGATTTTGAGCATTCTCCAGAATAACTGACCCCACCTTTAATTCAAATAGGGAAACGTTCATATATTTTTCATATAAAGAAAAATATTTCAGGCCTGTTTTGTGAACTGCTGGTGTGGGTCCACTGTGTTTTATCAATGCTCTCGTCTGCTGACAAGCTTTACGGATTTGCTCGTGCCAAAACCACAAGTAACTGTTTAGCTGACCATGCTATTACTGTGGTTGATTGGCCAGACAACTCTCCTGACCTGAACCCCATAGAGACTATGGCTAGCTATTGTCAAGAGAAAGATGAGACACACCAGACCCAACAATACAGACGAGCTGAAGGCAGCTATCAAAGCAACCTGGGCTTCATAACACTTCAGTAGTGCCACAGGCTGGTAGGCTCCATCCTGGGCCGCATTGTTGCAGTAATTCATGCAAAAGGAGCCCAGACCAAGTATTGAATGTATAAATAAATAGTCTTGTCAAAAGGTTGACATACCTGTATTATAAACAGTTTTTTTTGTTGAAACATTTTATTGAAGAAAATGAGGCAGTATGGTATACATTCAGAAACAGTTACCGTTAGAGGCATTTTCAGTTTTTTCCAAATTATGATTTCTTAACCCCTCCAATACCCACCCCCTTTCCCAGCTTCCTCAGCATAACAAAGAAAAGAAAATAAAGACAGACAGACAAGGACAGGATAGAACAGACAAGATAATTAAGCAAGTGAAATGATATAAATGATATAAAACAAAACCTTAAACAAAAAAGATACAAAAATTAAGTATAGTATTAAAGTATCTCAATATTGCGTTATGCAAATAATAGAATTGTTGCAGTACTTCACAGCTGGATTTTTATTTTTTAAACATTTTTAACACCACAGTGTTCAAAATATGTCACTCCTACAGGAGAGGGCAGGGTGGTGGACAGGCAGCAGCGCACAGATAATAATTTAATCCAAAGTAGTGTAATGTAATGTAAAGTATGTTTTGGGTTCTACTGTGTAATTTCACTCGCAGGCAGACGGTCAAAATAGCTAATCAACGGTTGCCAGTGACAATGGAATTTATCCGAGCAGCCTCTCAAAGCAAATTTAATTTTTTCCAAATTTATAAAGGACATGATGTCACAAAGCCAAGATTTAAATGATGGGGCGAGGCGGGATTTCCATAAGAGCAAAATGCTCCTTCGAGCGATCAGAGAGGAGAAAGCAATCACATTGGACTTCCATCCGGAAGTCTTCCAAAAATAGCTACATGAGGAGATGGTGGGATATGGATCTGCGCTATTTCAGAAATAAACTTAAAGAATGAATCCCAGAAAGTAAATAACTTGGGCATGTCCAAAACATATGTGTAAGGTCACAAGGTGAGAGCGAGCATCTGTTACATTTGTCTTCAACTGTATCTGGGTAGATTTTAGAGAGCTTGCACTTGCTATAATGAATCCTGTGGAGCACTTTAAATTAAATGAGGCTAAGCCGCATACATGAAGAGGAAAATTTGATATTTGTAAGGGCTTTACTCCAAAACTGATCAGAAAGGGTCACTTGTAGTTTGTCTTCCCAGTACGATTTGATTTTTTCAATAGTTAATTCATTGGCTGGCAACAGTAGGTCATATAGATAGGAGACATGACCTTTAGGGGTGGTGTTAGCTAAGAGAACGTAGTCCATACCAGTTACGGTTGGGATAAGTGGGAATGCAGGCGAGTGAGTTCTTGCAAAATCCCGTAGTCGGAAATATCTAAAGAAATCCGAACTGGTTAATCCAAACATGGCTCGTAGCTGGTTGAAACTTGCAAATGACCCTCCCACATACAAATCTTTTAATGAACACAGACCCCCTCTGCCCAGGAACGTAAAGCGCGGATCAATTCTGGCTGGTGCAAAGAGATGGTTTTTGCAGATGGGTGTTGATTGAGGAAGGGAAGACCACTTAAAATGTCCCCTTATTTGAGCCCAGATTTTCAGTGAGGCAATGACAAGGGGGTTAGACGTATACTGTGAGTAAGGTAAGGGCAGGGTGCCACATGCCAGAGCCTGCGGTGATGAAGATATACATGAATCAGATTTCAATTGGCACCAGCTGCTCTGTGGGGATGTAAACCAGAGTAAGAGTTTGTGCGCGTTTGCCGCCCAGTAATAAGATTGGAAGTTTGGTAAGCCAAGTCCACCTGAAGGTCTACTCCGCTGCATGGCAGCTTTGCAGATTCTAGGATGTTTACCCGCCCATATGAATTGAGAGACAACAGAGTCAATAGATTTGAAAAACTATCTAGTTAAAAAGATGGGAAGGCATTGGAAGAGGTATAGATAGCGAGGTAAAACGTTCATCTTAACTATTTGTACTCTCCCTGCTAGTGAAAGGGGTAAGTGGCTCCACCTTTGGAGGTCCAACTTAATTTTTGACGTGAGAGCTGCAAAGTTTTGTTCACGTAGGGACCTTATAGATCGTGTAATGATGACACCTAAGCATTTAAACTCTGAGCTGGAAAACTGGAACGGGATAGACGATGCTGGGATGTCCAAGGCTGGCTGATTAATTGGAAAACATTCACTTTTTTGAACATTTGATTTGTATCCCGAAAAAGTGCTGAAGGAGTTAAGGATTGATATGATCCGAGGAATACTAGACAACGGATTCCTTACGTACAAAAGCAGGTCATCTGCGTAAAGGGAGACTTTGTGTTCTGTTCCCCATAGCTGGATGCCCAGAAAACCTCTTTCTATTTTAAGTGCTATCGAGAGTGGCTCTATGGCAATGGCGAAGAGAAGAGGGGAAAGCGGGCACCCCTGGCGCGTTCCACGTGAAAGGGGAAAAGACTTTGAACGAGAAGTATTTGTGCATACGGATGCTTGAGGAGAGGTGTAAAGCAATCGAATCCAAGATATAAAATTGCCTCCAAAGCCAAAACGCTGCAACGCAGTGAACAAGTAGGACCACTCCACCCTGTCGAAGGCTTTCTCGGCATCAAGGGACACGATCACTTCTGGGTCAGAAGGGGAGGGTGGGGTGTGGATGATGCCGAGAAGCCTTCTAATGTTGGTGAATGAGGGTCGTTGTCTAATGAACCCCGTCTGGTCTTCTGACACAATGGAGATCATAAAAGTCTCCAACCGACGTGAAATGGCCTTTGCAAGTATTTTAACATCAACAGACAGTAACGATATCGGACGGAAAGACGCACAGTTTAAGGGATCTTTGTCCTTTTTTAATATAAGAGAAATTGAGGCCTGGGTGAGGGTGGGGGGCAAGCAGCCCTGTTGGAGCGACTCGTGTAAACATCCCTAGTAGTAATGGAGCCAATTTCTCTATAAATATTTTTAAAAATTCCACCGGAAAACCATCCGGTCCGGGTGATTTATTATTATTCATCAGTTTTATTTCTTCGGTAATCTCGTTAAGTTGCAAAGGACTGTCCAGCATCTGTCTGTTATCCTCTGAAATCGCGGGTACGTCTAGTGCTGTGAAAAATTCAGACATATGAGCTTCATTATTGGAGGACTCCGACATATAAAGCTGAGAATAGAATGTTTTAAAAACTTTATTAATTTCTACGGGGTCAGATGTAAGCGCGCCGGTATTAGTACGGATCTGAGTAATCTGGTTGGAAGCAGTTTTAGTTTTCAGCTGGTGGGCTAATAGCCGACTCGCCTTATCTCCAAATTCATACCGAGTGCCTCTGAAGCGGAGCAGAAGTTGTTCAGCCTCTCTTGTTGTCAAAAGATCAAGTTCAGTCTTAAGTTTCAACCTTTCCTTGTAAAGGTCAGGTGATTGATCAATTGAGTAGCGATGGTCTAAAGTGGCAATGGATTCTTCCAGTTCTTTTTGGCGCGCTCTACGATTTTTATTAATATAGGACGTATATGAAATAATTTACCCCTAATAAATGCATTTAGTGTTTCCCATAATAGCATAGGGCAGATGCCTTCTGTGTTATTGGTTTCCAAAAAGAGGTCAATGGCTTCGGAGATTTGTTTACAGAAATTCCCATCAGCCAGCAACAGGGGATCTAAACGCCATGTCCTATAATCCTTAGGCCTATGGTCAAAACGAAGGTCAAGGGTTACAGCTGAGTGGTCAGATACGACTATGGGTGAGTACTGTGTGGATATTACCGAGGGAATTAGTGTTTTGTCAATGAGAAAGTAATCTATGCATTAGAAAGTACGACGTACGTGTGAAAAGAAAGAGTACTGCTTAACAGTGGGATGTAGAAGTCTGTAAGGATCAACATAGCCATATTGTTCCATAAAGGCAGAAAGGGTCTGAGACATTTTAGATGGTGTTGAAGTTCTGGAGCTAGACCTATCCAGTAGAGGGTTAATGACACAGTTCATATCACCTCCCGTAATCAGCACATGGGAATTTAAGTTAGGAAGAGAAGTCATCCCAATTAGGAGCATAGACAGATACAAGGAGAACCGGTTTCTGGTACAGTGTACCGGGGACAATCACATAGCGACCGTTTGGGTCTGCAATAATTTTGTCTGGAGTGAAATGCACATTTTTCCTAACAATTATGGCCACACCTCTCGTTTTCAGGTTAAATTTAGAATGGAAAATGTGTCTTATCCAAGGTCTGGACAATTTCTGATGATCAATGTTAAGTAAGTGTGTCTCTTGGAGAAACATTATGTCAGCTTTATGGTTTTGAATGTGTGAGAATATCCTAGCGCGCTTCACTGTGGCATTAAGTCCACCAACATTTAATGAGAGTATTCTTACCACCTGTCCACCACCCTTTTGTGAATGGGCTACGTCGGCCATAGCACAAAGATCGATATGAAGTGTAACATACCAGCACTGCAGTCTGTGGATTGTTCCAGAGCAAATTAGAAAAAGAAAAGGTAAATAAATGCAACATTGAAATGACACCGATAAAACTAAACTAACAAAATACACAAAAAAGGAAGTTGGCTTACTTACCCCAGCCATGTCCATCCCCACCTCCCCAAACCCCACAGCTTCCCTAACCTTTTGGTTATCATGCCTCTTTGCCAATTGCATTGGCGCGCACTATTCAACCTTTACTAACCTTCACTCGAATGCTTAGCTTCTGTTCCCAAAATGTGTAACAGTATCCCCATTATTAAGGTCAAACGAATAATAGAACAAAGATATATTCCAAAGAACTTGGTCCATAGTATAATTAGCTATATGTGTGATTAATTATTCTCCATCCTCTTTAACAGCAACAGGCTTTGAGAAGGTGAGTGATACTGAGCTTCTAGTGCTTGCTTGTCCACAATTGAAAAAGTAAAAAAAGAATGAGATAATAATCAGTGTTGGGAACGTTACTTTAAAAAAGTAATTAGTTATAGTTACTCACTACTTGTTCCAAAAAGTAACTGAGTTAGTAACTGAATTACTTTATAATAGAAGTAATTAGTTACCAGGGAAAGTAACTATTTGCGTTAGCCTACTGTAAAAAAAAAGTTGCTATATGTCAAAAAAATTGATTTTTCTGAGCAGTTTTCACAAGTCAGTTGAAATGAGTAGAACAAACAGGCAGGCCTACTTGTAGGCTACATAACCTTCAATGTGTATTGCACATCAATAGACAGCAAGAGGTTTATCCTGCACTTCAAGTATTTTGTTCTCAACAAAAGTAGTAGAGGAAACTGCTGAATGTACCGTGCTGATCTGCTATATCACTGGATTCACTTCAGGGGTGTCGGCTAAAACCACTATAGTAGCCTAAATAATAAAACACTACTTAAGGCCAAAAACGTCAGACTATGAAGCATGAGACGATGAGAGGAGGAGTAAGGATTTATCCTATGTTTATTTCCTTCTTTAACATGCACAGCAGCATACAGATCCCAGGAAAAAAACAGTAGCAATATTCGGCTTGTGATGACACGCTAAACAGCTGTTTCAACCGGCGAATCGCGGCCGTTTAATAACGTGCATAAATTATAACTTATAGAGATGGGAAAACTCCATGCACTTACTCACAAGGGCGATGCAAACAAACTCAGGGAGGGCACGTTTCGACCGTGGATTGATACCTAATTACTGCGGCAAAGTGCAGGCTCACACAACAGAGAGAAAAAGAAAAAGAAACTTCACTAAACAGGCGCTCCGGCTGACTGACGTGACGGCGCTAACTGACAGTTATAATGTCATCCACACTGAATAAAACACAACTTAAAACACACCGGTCTCCTCACTAGCAGTATGGAGCCAGGGGTGCGTTCGGATTACACAGTTTATTCAATCAATTCATAGTAACGCACCGCATTTAACGTTCAGTAACGATAACGGCGTTGTAACGACGGAAAAAGTAATTAGTTAGATTACCCCGTTACTGAAAAAAGAACGGCGTTACCTAACGCCGTTATTTTAAACGGCGTTATTCCCAACACTGATAATAATAAATATCAAATAAAAATGGGGGGCATGATAAAAAAAATACCATAAAATAAATGGAGGTAAAAAATAAAAAATAAAAAAGTGCAGTAGTATAATATATAAAAAATATATATATATATATATATAATAGACATATATATAGACATATATATATATATAGACATAAAATAAAATAAATAAAGTGTATATCTTAGATACACACGCATACACATAAATGACAGGGGCGAAGTGGGTAGGAAGTTTGCCTCTGGTGTGCAGGGTCGGAGGTTCGATCCCCCGTCTCCCCGCCACATGTCGAAGTGTCCCTGGGCAAGACACTGAACCCCGAATTGCTCCCGATAGTTAGCTTAGCTTAGTTAGCTTAGCACCCTAGTGCTAAGCCTACCCTGCGTGGTAGCTGCTGCTGGTGTATGAATGTGTGTGTGACTGGGTGAATGTGTACAAAAAACAATGTAAAGCGCTTTGAGTCTGTGATAAACGGAGATATAGCGCTATACAAGTCCATTTACCATTTAAGGATCAAAACAGAATAGAGCGGGGGTATTACAGTAATTTTAGACAAAGATCATAATGGTAAAAAAATAAATACACACACACACACACACTTTGGAATAAAATTAGAGATGCAGAGGATATCAAGCAGCAAGTGTCCAATTTACAGTAGACTATATTCAGCCTCACAGCTGAACATAAGTGAAACATTCCTTCTCAGTAAAGCAAACTTACGAGGCAGAAGCGATAACAACAGTAACAGCTCAGTCATAGCTAATAACAAGAGTAACAGCACAGTCATAGCTCCTAAGAGCAGAAAATGATCATCAATAGTAACGCAACCCAACAGTATTGCCGAGAGGACGTAAGCAAAGTTAACATAACAGCTGGGATCGGCTCACCTGTTTGTTGACAAACAGCCCGCAGCGTGAGTGAAGTCAAGTGCCCAGAGTGGGTAAAGATGAATTCCGCTGTGTAATGGCTATTATTTAAAAAGTAATTAAAGAACTAAGTTGTTACCTGATGAGTTGTTTGTTCCTTTAGTTCGCATTCTCCGGTTCACTGCACTCCCGATCGGGCCGCAGGCTGCTGGTAGTGGGCTGCGGCAAACACCCGAGCTTCTTCGGGGAGGAGAAGCCTCTCCTGGCCCCGTCTTTCAGCACAATCGTTAGCCTTGCCGGGAAGAGTAAAGATGGCTTCAGATCCAAGTTGTACAGCTCAGCCATGACTTCTCGATATCTGGTTCGCTGCTCCAGGACTTCTGGTGTATAATCCTCGAAAATCAGTACCGGTTTTCCCCTGTACTGCAGTTTTCCTCTCTGTTTGCGGGCCTCTCGGACGACCAATTCCCGCACTTGGTAGCGGTGAAAGCGAATAATAACAACCCGCGGCTTTCCCCTCGGGGGTGGTTTGGCGATGAGGGCTCGGTGTGCCCGGTCAAGTTCGGGGGGAGTTGGTAGTATTTGGCTGCCGAGCAGTTCCACAAGCATGTCTGAAAAGAAAGTTGTCGGCCGGGGCCCCTCGATCAACAATGGCAGCGCGATTATCCTGATATTATTCCTCCAGCTCCAACCCTCCAAATCCGCTGTCTTAGCTGCTAGCTTAGCGTTGCTATCAGCTAGCGTGGTGCACTTCTCCTCGAGTAAACACATATGCTCTTCCAGCAGGTTAGCGTTTGACTCCACCGAGAAGATGCGCTGGTCGTGATCTTCTACTTTGGCTTGGGTTTGAGTCAGTTTCTCTTCTAGAAATGAAAAGGCCATTTTGAACTCCGATGAGATGGCCACTCTGTGCTCCTCTAGCAGTTCAGCTATGTTAGCAACACAGGAGCCACCACACGTGCCATGAGCTTCTACCTTTTTGGCGTCGTCTTTCTTGGATTGTTTGCCTGGTTTCGAGGACATTTTGCCAGTTTTACATATATACCACGCTAGTTGTTCGTTGGTTCGTATTTGAAGAGGTTTGGGGTAGTTAAATCTATTATTTTTTGAAAAAGTAGTGGGAGAGCAAAGCTAATGCGGCCACTACATTCGATCCCCAACCGGAACCTATAAACAGTTTTTTGATTGGTAACCCTAACCCTAACCCTTATGTTGGGTTGCAAAATTCAGGGAATTTTCCAAGTTGGAAACTTTCCATGGGAGTTAACAGGAATGTATTGGAGTTAATGGGAATTTTGGGGATTAATGGGAATTTACTCAATTTAAAGCACCTGGACGTGCGGCTCGCGAGAAGAATAGGCTCAAGCTGACACTCAGCTGATTAAGCTGTGTAGACAACAACACTTTCCCATAATGTGAAGCTGACGGCGATTTATTAAAAAAGAAAAGAAAGAAAAGGCGCAGTGCCTCCTGCATTTGGATCGAGACCGGACAAATTCACACCACAAACGAACTGCAGCAGAGTGCGTTTGGAAGCGCACCGAGACCTCTTCACCTGGGTCTCGGAGCGTTTGTTTGGTCCGCCCCCGAGTGCGATTCCTGTATTCACATCTGCCTGAAAGATGCGCACCGAAGGCGGAAGTGCACCTGAGTTTGTTTCAACCGAACAAAGCACGGCATGTGTGAATACACCCTTAGGTGCTGTTTATAGGAAAACACGAAACGGTGCATCCGCGGATGCACTATCATTTACATGAAAACAGCAAACGCAGGCATCAAAGCAAGTTTTTTTACCGGAAACTTTTCTGTAATATTCTAATATTTTAAGATGCTGGATTTTTTGGGATTTTCACGAGCTGTAAAACGTAACCAACAAAATTAGAACTAAAAAAAAAGCCTGAAATATTTCACTTTGGTTATAATGAGTCAAGAATCTATAAATGTTTTACTTTTTGAATCAAATGGCATGGAAAAAAAAGAACTTTACTACGATATTCTATTACATGAGATCCACCTGAACAAACCAGAGGGGCTCAAACCAACAACCGATTGTAGGTGTGGAGTACAAATGGAAACACCTCAGCATTCACGGCCAATAGGAGGCCAGGATAGGGCTTAGTAGTTGAGAACCTGAACCACATGGGTCATTGTGTGGTGTAGGGGAGAGGATAATGCCACCAGACTAAATGACTGAGCTGTAGATTGGCTTTCCTTAAGGCCCGGACACACCGGCCCGATAATCGCCGTTGTATTGTAGTTACATACATGTAGATTTCTTCTTTCGCCATGCAAAACGCTTTTTATAATGACCAAATAACTTATTTTTTGTCTCATCAGTCCAAAGCTCTTTCTTCCAATATGAATCTGGCTTGTCTAAATGAGCTTTTGCAAACTCCATGGGACTGTACCTGTGGCGTGGGCGCAGAAAGGGCTTCCTTCTCATCACCCGGCCATACAGATGTTTTGGTGCAAATTGCGCTGAATTGTTGAACGATGTACAGATACACAATCTGCATCCAGATGTTCTTGCAGGTCTTTGGAGGTGATCTGTGGGTTGTGTGCAACCATTCTCACAATACTCCGCCAATGCCGCTCCTGTATTTTTCTTGGTCTGCTATGCCTGGGTTTAACTGCAACTATGCCTGTGTCCTTCCATTTCCTGACAACGTTCCCTACAGTCGAAATTGACAGTTGAAACCTTTGGGAAAGCTTCTTGTAGCCTTCCTCTAAACCATGACAATGAACAATCTTTGTTTTCAGATCTTTTGGGAGCTGCCTTGATGATCCCATCCTGTCTCACTTCAGCAGAGAGTCAAATAGAAGAGCAACTTGCATTTAGGCACCTAAAATACCTTTATTCGTGATTAAAAAGACATTTCTATGAGGTACAAGGCTTAACAACATAATCCAACCAATTTTGTGTTTAAAGTCATCAGTTTTACATGCTGTTATATGCATTAAAATCAACAAAACCACAAGGGTTCCCATATTTTTACACAGCCAGTTTTTCACATTTTATTTAATTTCATACAACCAAATACTGCTTTTCAAAAAATCTCTGTTTGGAAAACATCCCAGTACTTAGCTGTTCCTGGTAAATGAAAGACATACCACTTTTATCTTTTTTGTGTGAAAGCAGAGTCAATTATAATGCCGGCTGAGAGGGGTTCCCAAACTTTTTCATATGACTGTATACCAGGGGTTCTCAAACTTTTGATAGCTGAGTGCCAATTTAGGAACCCAACATTGGACCGAGGGCCGTCGAAGGAAAACAATTGAAAAAACTGAAATCATTCCAGGTTGCGTCTTTACAGTTTACATGTATTGGTCTGCATCCAGTAATTTGTAATTAACACATTTTAATTGATTAATTAAGGGCTAGGTTTTATTTCAACATGGGACACACACACACACATTCAAAGCATTCAAAAATTTGAGGTTCAAACACTTCATTTTGTGCATTCTGGTTAATTTTTATGCAGTCATTTGTGTCTTCTGTATGTATTTATGGTGGACATGTTAAAGCTCACATAGTATGCACTTTGCTGTCAATTTTATATGGTCTAAGAAGTAGTCCCTAATACTTATTTATTTAGATGTTTGCTGCGAAACCCGTTCAGATCATTTATTGTAGCAAGCCTCTATACCCTGATTGTCCTCTGGTCTCAGGATGACCTATATTTGTGCGATCTGGCTGGCCCCTCCCACCTCTCTGCCGGGCTTTCTTTATATGTCCATGGGGCTCTCCCAACGTCTCTGCCGTGCTCTCGCGATACTAGAGAGACACTGCGTGACTGCGAACACAGTGTTTACCCGGAGCTAAGCCATAGCTGGTTGCTTGTCCCAAAGCTAATAGCTATACACCAGTCAGGCAAAACTAACAATAAAAACTATTATTTTAGTTTCACCGTTTAAAAAAAAGCACAGGTAGCTTCCTATCCGTTTTGTTATTAAAAATGAGGCATTATTAGATTGCAAGGGGAAAGCTAAGTTAGTGTATGAGGAGCAAAACTTGGTGCTACAACCGAAGCTACATGGGCACTAACACTAAAATAAGACTCAGACGATTTAAACCAGTGAAAACAGTAGCTTCAAAGTGTGATGTCTACAGGAATATCTTCCCATCCTTTGTCATGTTAAAAACGAGTCTTTTTCAGACTGCTGTGGGGAATATAAACAACGTGTTATGAGCAAATGCTGGTTGCGTGTCCCAAAGCTAATAGCTATACACCAGTCAGGCAAAACTACCAATAAAAACTATTATTTTAGTTTCACCGTTTAAAAAAAAGCACAGGTAGCTTCCTATCCGTTGTGTTATTAAAAACGAGGCATTAATGGACTGCTGTGGTTAAGATAAATTCGTGGAGTATGAGCAAAAGCATTCTGTGTTGGTGTATGTAACATTCAGGCTGCACTAAGGGCATCTTGTCGCTTAGCGGGAAAAACAACATGGCTGTCGCTCGGAAAATTTTCCATCGGATCTCAGGGCCGTGGACCAATAAGAAATGGGGGGGTGGGGTTATCATAGACTAGTGCACGGTGGACGTTTCTGGGGGGGAAGCATGGACATATAAAGAAAATATGGGGATGTGGCTGTGCCGAGAATTCTGACTGGAGTATATTGGGGGGAGGGGTGGGGGTTTCAGAAAGGGGGAGAGTGAGAAAAGGAGAGATTGTTATTTTTTTGATATTTTGGCATATATTTTGTCTGTAGGCACTTCGTGGACCCATGGATATGTTACACATTTAAGAAGTGCATTTAGCATAATATGTGACCTTTAAGGAAAAGACAACTAGCTCCTATTGACGCAAATCTAATGGAATATAAATCAATAAGGCACTGAGGGATTCTGTATTGCATTCAAATAGTTATTCTACTTTATTGTTCAAAACTTTCTGCACATTGAAAACGTATCACCTTTTGGAGTGTTTTTTTGTAGGACTCATGATGCAGCAGCAGTGCAATTATGACACTATACATTGGAAATAAACAGTGGTGGGCCGTCAGGGCCTTCTCTGCTGGCCCTGTCAAAATAAAAATAATAAATAAATATATATATTTTTTAAATTACATTAATGTGTGTCTGAACGCGTATTAATTCCATATTTTTTTCAGTACGTTACAATATAATTTCAGAAGGAAAACCGTTTTTTTTGTAAGGCTGAGCGGAGCTGAAAAACGCATCACAGCTATATAGACCACCTATAAAGAAATATAGACCAGCGGGGGGCAGCACTAAAAGTATTAATAGCCTTCTGCTGAAGCTGCCACCTTCCATTGGATAATAAATTTGACTGACGTGTGCAATCAGCCAATCAGATTTTGATGGGTTTTTATAGAACGCTTTATTAAGAGCCAGTGTGTGTAGATTGCCAGGTAAAACCATTTGAGGTGAGAGCATAGAGTGGCGCTGCATACAGTAGGTCTAGGCTATTTAACATTTTCTGCATCAATAACTGTATGCATGAGGCAAAAAGCCCCAGCGCAATGTTACAGTTCACTCTGCTGTAAGCCTTATGTCACGGCTTCGTTTCATTCATTAACTTACTGATCAATAAGTTTACTTATTTAACGAGTTTCCTCAGTGAGAATCTATTGCTCAGACAATATATTCAGGTCCGCGGGATTTCAAAATGTGTAGTTTCCTTAAAGGGCAGCGCTATAAGAGCCGAATTTAAGCTCAAACTCTGAAACAAAAACTGGTCTGGGCAGGTTAGCCGTGCAGCCTCTGTTACCACGGTGATCTAGCCAGGTAAAAAGAGAGCCACCTTTCGTGATACTGAAAACTCTCGCTTTAGACCGCTTTAGACTCAACAGACCTCGCTCAGCCCTTAATCTCGCTTCGTAGTATACCCCTCTGGGTTTAAAATTCTGGCTGGAATAGCTCTTGTAAAAGATGTGGCATAAAGGCCTACTCGCATGTTTAAGGCCTACTCGCATGTTTAATTTGTGTTAATGAACTGGCGGTGCACTTGTAATATTGTCGCTATACTTTATTGAATCCTTTGAAGTTGAAGTTGCGAAAGCATCCGGTGAACATAATAACAATAACTGAACACTTGTTTTTGTGTGATGTGTGTGAAGTGCAATCTTGTTGCGGAGTGACATAAGGAATGATATGATGGTGATGCTGTATTACTCTAGCTCCGCGCTAATGCAAAGTGGTGTGTGTGTGTGCGCTGTTGTTGTTGTTGTCGAAGATCAACTTGTTGTTGAAGTTATGCAGTAGCGCATACTAGTGTGGCTGTGTTTGCTGTATCGGCACCTAATATGAAATGTTGTGCGTGTTTGGAGGTTGGCCGTTGGTGGAGTTCGTTACTGAAGGCCCTGACCTAAACCCCACAGTACGCTACTGGAAATAAACAGGGTGGGCTATCAGCAGTCAACTAGGTAGATAGTTCAATGGCTATCAGCAGCTAGCTAACGTTAGCTTGTTAGCTAAACTTTAGGCAAAAGAGTTAGAAACAGGCCCGGTTCTAGACTTGGGAAGTCAGACTTGGGTGGGCCTGTAGAAATTTTAGGTGGGCACACTTTTCAGGGAGAGCGAAGATGCGAGCGCGCGCGAATTTTTTTGCCCTTGTAAAATCTCTGCGTCTGCTTTTTGGCACATTTACTGTGAATTGTGTAGAACACAATATGCAAATAAACTTTGAGTGCTGCTGTGTGGGAGATTTGATTCTTGCATGTTTTTTTTCCAAAATGTTTATGAATAACATATAATATACATTACATAAAACATAATGTATATATTTTTTTAATCGCAGTATTAACTGTAGGCAGCCTGAGCTGATTGAAGAGAAAGCTTTGGGACTGGGCAACCTGGATGGTGGTAGTCCAGAGTGATATACTATACACACTACTTTCCACTATTGCCTCTGATTTCTAGCTGGGTTAAGATAGTAGCCACCCGAGGTCACGACCCTGCTAGGGGGGGTCCGGGGGTATGCCCCCCCGGGAGATTTTTTTTTACCTTTTTTAAAGTGAAATGCATGAATCTGGTGCACTTTGAGAGGAAGATTAAGAGGCTAAATCTGAGGAATTTTGTGTGAGCAAATAATTTGGAGACACTGGGTCGGATGAATTAGAAGCTATTGAAGAAAGACACATGGATTTTCCATAGAAATATACATTTGAAATAAAATATTATGCAGGGTCCTCTAGGATGGGCTTGGTGCTCTTTTTCTTTTACGGGACATATTTTTCTGTAATATGATGAATTCATTTAAATGCAGTGAGAGGAACGAAGCAGAATAACTGTGTTGTCCAGTTATCTTTTTTTCCACAGACGAGGCTGAAATAGGCTATAGACTACAGTATACACAGTGCATGGGCAACTGAGGGCAGCCCCATTTTCAAATATTTTTAAATAAACTCAATACACACTGTGCACGCCATGGACTTGAACGTGATGTGATCAGTTAACCTCGGATTACCTCCTAGATGAACTGATTCAATTATTAAGCTAATAACTATCTACCAAAACATTGTATTCCTTTTATTGTATGATAATTTACATTTACATAATATGATGTTGATATCAAACACACAAACTAAAAAAAAAACTTGGCAGTCGGGACCCTAAGCAACCGCTCATTTCGCTTATGCCTCGGGCCGGCTCTGCTGAGAAGTGACCACTATAAGCGGGTGGGTAACTTGGAGGCAGGCTGTCCTGCCCACCCAATAATACAATTAGAAGCAATGCATGGTAATGGTATATTCTTTAGTATTAATTAATTAGAATTTTATTTGACATTTTCTTGGACAGCGAATGAACAGGTCCGTCCGATAGTGGGTCTGGACTTCCACCTAAAAAAAAAAAAAAAAATTTGTGATTGGGTGGGCACAGCCCACATTTGGGTGGGCACGGCCCACCCTGGCCCCTGGCTACCACCGGCCCTGGTTAGAAACCAGATAATGTTAACATCCATCCTTAAACACTTGACCTAATCTAATTCACCTTGAAGGTGAGAAAGTGCATCGTATTGGGCTTAACAAGCTTACTATCAAACAACTTACATTGGGACCACTTCACTACCTACTGCACTGCGGGAGGCTGACCAGCCGTCTGCAACGAGAGGCAGAGGCCAGCCGAACATCAGCAAGTTTAAGATGGTACGGTCCACTGTAGGGGTGTTATTATTAATAATTGGGGAATGGATACAAATAATTAGGAGGGATATTTAAGTGTTTCAACCCATGTACTGTTTTACTGTTACGGGGGACGCATTCCCTCTGTGCGTTGCAAAAAAAAATTATAATTATTTATTTTTAATTTTTTAAATAATTCATAACTCAATGCGGGCCGCCAAATATGTTTCTGCGGTCCGCCATTGGCTGCACTTTGAGAACCACTGCTGTATACCTTAGGATGCTATCTTTAGTAAATAGCTTATTGTCCTTGTTGGCCACCGCAGCTTCTTTATTATTCAAAAGGGAGGAGTTACAAAGGGATCTTTGCAATCCAGAACTTTCCCCTCATGATGCCACTAAATATTCTGAAATACCACACTGTACCTTTTAAAGGTTCAGTAAGCGGAATGGTCAGTTTAGCTAACTTCCTGTCACTGACTGCAGTTAGCAGTCGCCTCCCTCGTCCCTACGTCACCACATTAATGCAGTGCGGTCTTTAAACACTGAATTATCTAGCATCATCTTAGATCCGTAAGTGTGATAAAACATGATAAAAACCATCAAAACAGACATTGGGAAGGATTTTTACCTGCTCCGCCATTGTAGGCACATACACATTCACCCATCTGTCGCTCTGCATATCCTCCAGAAGTGAGGATAGATGCCGGTTTGTAGCGTTCTCTCTTCTGATTGGTTATCAGTAGAGGAATCCCCGAAAAGTTTATTTGCCAGTTACATGCAGAGCAGGTGACTGAGAGATCGGCTTTATGAAACGTGCACACTATATTAGTGATCACTGTATGAATAAAGAGCAATTTAAAACTTATATTAACATAAATAAATCGCTTACTTCACCTTTAAGTACAACCGAGGCTGATCATCACAATCAGCATTACTGGCAAACCATGTTAATGGATGGCCTACCTGCTGCTAGGGGAAATGTTAAGGGATTAGCAACGTAATTAGCTCACGTTATAACAAAGATTAATGAAAGAGGAGTCAAAATAAGCTCTTAAATAAACTTTGGCTCCCTGCAGCCTTCAAACTTCAGAGTTGGATTTTAATTATGTGTGGGTTTGTTACTAGTGACTTCTTTCACATAACACATTGATCCATTTTTAACATCAAAAACGATTAGTGCAGCTTAAAGTCTTAAGCCAAAATGTCAAACATTCTCTAGATCGAGCTTCTCAAATGAGGGGATTTTTTCTCAGTGTTGCATCATTATAAATTGATTAGCGTTGGTGCTTTGGACTGGTCAGAGAAAACAAGCAGAACAGAAGGCATCACCTTAGGCTATTGGAACTTTTTTTCTTCATATTTCACTATTTTTTAACATTATACAGATGATAGTTTGTTGATTTTAAAATGTATGTATGAAAAATAATCTTTAAACAACAAACAACAATGAGTCATAGTCCTAATGTAAACCAACAGGGAGAATATCTGTGGATTGCAACATGAGCAGCTCTTTAAAGCTTAACTAAGCAGGATTTAGCAAGATTCTGAATCAGTCTGAAATGCCAATTACAGAGAAGCAGTGATGGTGGGAGCTGCTGCCAGTAGATTTCTACAGACTAACTTCACTGCTACTTTTATTCTCTGCAGTGTTGCCTACAGTTTAATGATGTAACATTACACAGAGTCTGGGTAACAAATCTCTCAGACTTAAGAGTGTAGGCAGCCATTCCTTAGGGTCTCTCGGGGTTGCCAGATAACAGGGTTGCCAGGTGCAGCTGCAGGGCAGGGTGGGGGGACAGGTGCCAATAGAATTTGTAGAGTAAAAACCTTTGCAGATGGGGGTGAAGTCCAGCTCAGGGCCCCAAGAGGATGACATTGTCCTTACACTCTACAGTTCTAAAATATATTCAGAGCCTTAACATTAGTGGGGCTGAATATACAGCTCTGGGAAAAATTAAGGGACCACTCCAAATATTCAGTGTCTCTTGTTTTACTATTTATAGGAATATGTTTGAGTAAAATGAACATTTTGGTTTTATAATATAAACTGCTTACAACATTTCTACCAATTCACAATAATAATATTGTCATTTAGATCATTTTCAATAAGTACTGTAGAGATGAAGATTTAAGAAAAATCCAGACCGGTCTCTAAATTCTTTCCGGGGCTGTAAACGTTAAAGGTTACTTACAACTTGGCTGCGAGTTTTTCTAGTTTTGACATTATAAGTTACCAATATCAGTTCAGACGACATTGTACTTCTTGTAAGATTTTTCTAAAACCTGGACACAGAAAGTCAGGACAAATTTTAAACTTTTTAAGAGGCTTTTTAATAACTTTTTTTTTACAGATAATCTAAACCATAACATATGGAGGTAAAACTGAAATGAAACATGGTAATATGATCCTTCATTTCACAAGAGAACTTGGCAACCTCAGTAATTACTTTGGTATTACTTTAGCTGTTAAACAATGGCCATACCTATGGAAATAATACCCAAGTAGAGTGTGATTACCCTTTACCTTGGGCTATTTTATAAAAACTCCATAAAAAGTCATGCAAAGTCCCCATTTTAAAGTGTGTGTGGTTTTCTTTCTTGTGTCGCTGTCACTCTGCACTGCAGTAAGACAACACAGGGACTCTCTTGACTCAAGTTAAGACATTGGATAACTTAGTGATATTTAATTTAACATCAAAACTCTAGAGTATGATTTACATTGTTGCCTTTTTTCATTAATCATGCAAGGTCCTTATTCCCTTTTGACAGATAGCAATGCGAGAGATAGTTGACTGACTTCACACTTGATAATGTTACGTAGTTTCTCTTCAGAAGCAGCAGGCCTAACATCAGAAAACAGATATTAATGGTTAAACAGCTAAATTATCTAATGAACAAGACATATGCTGATTCCCAGGGCTCGACGGACTGCAAGGGGGTTTCCAGACCCCGCGTGGTGGAACACACCGTCGCTACACTACCCCTCCTCCCCGCACCCAAACCCCCCCCCCCCCCCCCACCCGGACGGCTTAACAAAATGCATATGCCTGCGGGGCTCCCCCCCCCACCGCGCCCCCACTCGGCGCTGTCCGCCCAGGGCCCCCCCCCCCCCGCCGCAGCTCCCCCGTCCCCTCCCCTTTCTTTCTCTCCTCTACCCAAGCCTCCCCCCCTCTCTTGTTTCCCTCCCTCCTCAACACCTCCCCCCCTCCCCCCTCTCCCCCCCCCCCCCTCACCACACAAACCATAAACCCACAACCACCACACATCACCCATATCAACTCTCAGGCCTGAAGGCTGGAATAAATAAACAGAACCAGCAGATGTAGGCTACATGTAACGTCCTGCACACTATGATTATTGCTGCACTGTCCGGTGCTTTACCTGAAAGTCTGGCACTGGAATGCTGTTGCTGTTGCTTACAATACGCACACGTCATTAACCTACGCTTAGATACATTACAAATTGCCTGGGACTTTTTGTTGCTAGGTTTGACACCCTCATTTCAATGCAAAATGATCCACACAATACATGGTTGAAAAGAAACCAAAATAGTTTATTGAAACCATATGGGGGAGGGGTTACTCCGCGCTGTCTTTACTGCGTCTGCATCACCTGCAACGAAGGGAGATTGATTAGTGAAACCTTCTCACTCTTCCTTTTTGTTTGGTTCTGGAACTCCTGCCACTTCTTCCTCACAGCACGCCTGTCACGCAGGCCACATGGGCTGGAGGGGGACATATTTTCGGCTATGGCCTGCCTAACACGGTTCTTCACCGTGATGTTCTTTGCCCCTTTTTCCCCCGAAAAAAACCGCCGGGGGCGGCGGCACCCCCCCCCAATAAGCGCCCCCCCCCCCGCGGGGGGCGGGGGGGGGCCCGCTTGTTTATTTTGCTGCCGCTTTCTTCCATTCTCACATCACATGTGTGTGCCTATATCCACGGGGTATATATGCGCTAATGGGCTTGATTACTACTTTGATACACTTGTTGCCACACACACCCGCACCCACACACACGTTAGCCTACATGCGTAGCCTAATTCCACCTGTGTGGGGGAGACCACGGGGCGCTGTGTGTGACTTATGCGCTGATAAAGAGGTGGGTGATCGATTCGCCTGGCATCGATTTATTCAGTTTCAGCACGACCGCGGTGGACAGCTCCCACCAAAGTACTTCTTTCGATGCTTCTTTCGCTTCATCTTACGGCTCTCCAAAGAAGGGACTTAAGAAGCCATCTGGGAAACACCCGTATCTTAACGCTCCTTCTTTGGCGAACCCTTCTTTCTTTGGCGAACCCTTCTTTCGACCCTTCTTTGGCCCCAAAGAACGATCGCATCTGGGAAACGCGGCCATTAATGGTTAAACAGCTAAATCATCTAATGAACAAGACATATGCTGATTCCCAGGGCCGACGGACTGCGGGGGAAAGTGCGACAGTCACAGGGGGGCCCAAGGCAGAGGGGGGCCCATCAGAAAAAAAAATATATTTATTTATTTATTTTTTTTAAGCTGAATGTGGGGCCCCGATCTTCGAAGGCCCTGAACAATGCCATTCCAAAAAAAGAAATAATTGACTGGCTCATGATAGGCCCCTGACCCTTGCAAGGAGATCAGGGGCCTGCGCATGACTAAGGCATGTGTGCGGGAGAGTAAGCAGGAGCAAGCCGACATTGAATTGATCTGGTGGCGAAAATAAACGCAGCAATGTTTCTATGGGGATATTTAGCTGTACAGATATAAGTGCTGGCAAAGCTAGAACAGTTTAAGACTCCACATCACTGTGGCAACACAACCTATCTATCAGCTCAGAAAGCGCAGAGAAAAGTCTGATGAATACATGAGAGTGATGGCAAGTTTCAGTAAGTTTAAAGAAGTGCCACACTGTTACTGTCTTTGAAATGCATTTAGACATTTTAAGGGGAAAACACATTGTATTTATTATTTCAACTATTGAGTTATTTGTAGAACAGCATGCTAGTGTAGGCCAACAAGATTTATTTTCTGAATTTTCAATGCTGATTTATTTTTATGTTTTAAATTGGGAAAGACGTGTTCCAAAACGACCAATAACCTTTGTATTTAAAAATAAATCAAGCAAGTAGGCTAATAATAACCATTAAAGGGGACATATTATGCTAAATCTTGGTTTTAAAGGTGTATTTCCAAGGTCTAATTGAAAAGGTTTTCATGGTTTATTGTTCAAAAAACCCATTAGTTTTCTACCATTGCCCATTTCTTCATTGCCTTTTCCAGCCTTCTTCTGCCTCTATCTCAAAAGGTTGGTTTTGACATCTACCCCCCTTCGCAAAAATACTAGTCTGCTCTGACTGGTCAGATCTACATGGGCGTGCATGCACCGCCCTGCTCATTTACTCTATACCTACCTACATGGGCATGGCACACGCCCAGCTGTCAGTTTTGTTTACTTTTGGCCTATGCAGCATGGAGACCAATGTAAACATGTTTAGCTTCATTTCTACCACAAATATCGGCACACTAACCAGTTCTAAACTAAAAGATGTACAACTGAACCTGTTCAGACAGGAGTCTGAGCTGAAAACTGTGAAAATGGCATCAAGATTTCTGATTTCCCTGACATTATCCTCAGGTAAATACTGTTTAATTATGTCACAGTCAATAACATAATTTTAGCTAAGTATTTAAGCATAAACTCTCTAAACTGGTAACATACACCCAGGGGTGGACTGGGACAAAAATTCAGCCCTGGCATTTTCTGTCCAGACCAGCCCACTACATTATCAGCGGACGCTGCATAGAAGTACACTAATCTTACGGCATTATGAAGTATGAATTTATACAACATTAAAAAATACATGATAAACTTACCAAATTCTAACAGTGGTCCCAAATGAGAGAACAAGTCCACAGAACAGAGGGAGAACGACTCCTCAAATATATCAGAACAACCTGTAATGGAGAGAAAAATTGATAATTTAGTGTACATGATCACACCATTAAGGATCAACACATAAGCACAATAAAACTTCTGAAAAGTATCATTAAAATGACAAATAATTAATTACTACATCCATAATGTGTGATAATAACAATAATATTAAATATTTCTCGCCTTATCAGTGGAGCAGCTTTTTAAGCAGCTCACTCTTCTCTGCAAGTCTGTCTATCACTGAATCAGAGTCCAAGGCCATGAGGATGTCTTTCTCTGTGGACATCAGCATAAATGCCTCCAATTTATCAGATGAGAGGGTGCTTCTGAGTCTGTTTTTAATAAACTTCAAAATGGAAAATGTGCGCTCACACGCCACCTGTGTGAGGGATAATGTAAGCAGGTATTTATAAGCAAGGCCTAGGACAGGGTATGCATCTGTTAGCATGTTGAAACGGCGAAGTATCTGGTAGCAGCACAGAGGGCATTCTTTGCAGGAGCAACAGCTTATGGGAGTTATCTCAACAACCTCTTCTGTTTTTTCCTCCTCACCACCTGATCCATCTTCTACTGTTCTACTTGCTTTGTACTCTGCCAATGGGGATGCCTTCAGCCTGTTCCACTGGAGTGCAAAGCTTTTCAACTCGGCCTGCATATTTTCCTTGGTTGCCCTGCTGTCAAATCCTTGCAAGCACTTGCTTTAGTCTTGAAGGGCAGACTGGGGAAGACCACTGGTGCAGAGCTGAGGGAAGTTTCTGGGATCCAGACATGCCAAGTCAGCATATAGATTGCCGTGTGTTAGAAAGCGCCTATGAATGGCTTCAATTGCTGTGTCCATGATCCGGTTATGCACATTCACCTCACAGGATTTTTCTGCATCATCCAGGGTCTCATCCTGAGCCATCTCTTCAGGCAAGACTTTCTTTATCCTCCTCCTCTTTTGTGGCAGTGTGGCCTCCACTTCAATGTCCATGTCATCTCTCTCTTGGATTTCTGTGTTTGTGCTGTAGACAAATGTGTCTGCTGCTTTTTTTACAGATTCAAAATCTCTTCCCAAGCTTTTTAGCGTATCCTGTGTTGATGCCACCATTCTGTGAGCAGAAAGGATGTCCAATCCTGCTGTCTGAAGGTATTTAGACAATGGAGAGGTATGTTCAAATATGCGGAGGAAGATTTGAGCTGTCAAGATCGTCTCATACTTGAGCAATGACTCTGCGTATCCTCTGGCCATGACACGGATAGATGGTTTCACTGTTGCCTGTTTCTGTATAGCTGATAATGTCAACAGCACATCAACGTACAGCCCATCTTCCGGCTTTCCAAAGGAGCCAAACACCTTCTTCAGGGCCTCATGCTTGGCCCACCAGCGTGTCTCGCCAATAGGAGCAAGGCGTCTACGTCTTTTGTTTCGGCCTGACTCTTCCCACAAATTCATCCTTTGATAAGACTCTTTGATGAATAACGCAATGCCATTGAGGAGCGCAAACAGGGACCCACTCTCAATAACGATCTGGGTTGTGTTTGCAAGCACCAGATTTAGTACATGTGCGTAGCACCATACATGCACCTGGTTTGGACATTGTGCAGACAACAGTGAGGAGAATCCTTTGTATTGGCTTTGCATGTTTGATGCCCCATCAGTTGCATTTCCAATGCACATGGTCTTGCTGAGGCTCATTTTGTCCAGAACTTCTGACAGCATGTTGACAAAGGCCTGTCCAGTGGAGGAACTGCACTTCAGCACTGCAACAAGCCTCTCATGAACAACATCAGTAACATACCTCATAATTATAGAACATTGATCCTGAGAGGTGATGTCCTGCGTTGTGTCCAGCTGAACTGAAAACATTCCTGCTTTCTTGATGTCACTGGAGATGTTCTCTTGAATCAGATGGTGAATTGCATCTATCACTGAGTTGACTGTGGTTTTGGACAGTAAAGTTACAAGGGAGCCTCTGCCTCTTGTGCCACCAGACAAATGCAACTTTTTGCTGTTCTCGATGCAGCTGTCCAGGTGCTCTTTCAAACAGAAATCATACTTCCCCAGTAGAAGTATGAGTTCCAAGAAATTACCATGATCAACTGTGTGGTCTTCCAGAGTATATGCTGCCTCATCTTCTGACCTCCTGTATGCAAGCCCCCTCTTCCCAAGAACCTTGATGACATCTATGATGCGCTCCAAAACCTGCCGTCTCTTTTTGACGTGCTCTTTGTGCACCGACATCTGACTGCCACCAAACACACTGCTGATATCTGCACTGGCGGATTTCAAGAGATAAGCTTCAGCACAGTTTCTGTGTGCACTGCTTCTCTCATGCTCCTCTGTGCGCTGGTGTATATGCCTCCAATCTGACATTCCACTGATGAACAGACTGCTATCAGTTCTCTTACCGAATGCCATGCAGATGAAACATTACAGCATGTGACGCTCTGGACAGTACGTCAGCCACCTTCTACTGGTGCTGTCTCTGCTACAGAACACTTTCTGCACCACTGGATTGTTACTTTTTTGCTGAGGGTGGTAATTTAAAAAGGACTGGAGATTTTTCTGATCAGGTTGTGAAAAAAAATCAGTTATTTGACTGGCACATTCATAGCTCTCAACAACTGTTTCCCTCTCAGGTGATCCTGTTTTTGGGCTGCCTGTATTGGTCTGGCTCTCTCCCTGAACTGACCAGCTGGACTTGCCCTGAACCTGTCTGGGCTGGACATAGAGAAAGCATTTATCATTGGATGGGGAAATAACTCAGAATAATGAACCAGATAAAACATTAGTTCATATTGAGTGAAACGCTGCAAGCATAACAACATTAGTGGCTTTGCCATGTTTTCATTATGACATTTACTAGTGTTTTCCAAATGCAAAAGTCAGACCTTTGTGATAATACCTGAAAATGTTCAAGACAGCGCCTATACACAGCCATTTGAAAACTACAGTAAAAGTAACACATTTACACAAAAAGTAAAGTTACACACAAATTTTTAAATAGTTATCACCTCATTAAACAATAAATTAATTGAAAGATTACAATAAATTCAAAGGCAAATATTCAGTATTCACGCTCTGACTTTAAATACGTCGGTATGACTTTATAAATGGACTGCAGCCCATGAAAAGAAATACAACGAAGACAACTTGCACATTATGAATTGCATTCCAATTTGACAAAGTATTTTAATATTTTCTTAATGATGTAGGCCTAGTTTTCAATTAAGCACTTACACCATCATGTAGGCCCATGCCCATTTCTAGATATTGTTTGACAATTGATAAATCTTCTTGATTTGTGTTTGCCGTTTCATGATTATTTATTTATTTTCGAAATGATTTTTTTTTTTTAATGAACAAACGAATGAAAAGGCTTGTGACGTGAAAAGTGAAGAATAACGTCCCATTTAAACACTGTGAGCGCTCAAAAGCTCTCCCACTCAAGCCCTGTAGATGGCGGCAGGGCTCGAGAGCCAAGGGGAGGCATTGGAATTGGCCGATAATATCACATTTCGGCACATTTAAATAAAATCAACCACAACTACCAACATTCACAGCCCTTCAACTCTGGGCTAATATGTTGTCGCAATACTATACAGTTAATTAGGTCACATCGCATTCAGTGTAAAAAACATTTTCTACTTTGTTTTGACATGTCTCAAAAATGTAGCCTAGCCAGCCCCAGGCTAACGTTACTTACAGTGTATGCCTCGTCTCCCGGGGCAACAGCACTTGCTGCTGGGGTGGTGACCCCGGCACCAAATAGGTCCGTTAATTTACAACATTTGGCAGCCTCCACCTCCAGAGACTTCAGTTTTTTAAGTCGCTGTTTTTCAGCGCCACCCGGGCGTTTCTTCCGCTTATCCATTATTATTGATTATTCCGCTTATCCATTCAGCTGAGCAGTAGCCCGTCACGCGAGTCGACTCCTGCCCATGCCATGAGGTCCCGCCCCACCCTGGTTTGTATTGTGATTGACAGCACCATCAGGGCTCTCTGAGCCTATCAGCCCATGATTGATTGACAATGACAAACATAGACCAATAATATGTGTCTCTGTAGCGAATTGGCTGCCCCATTTGGAGGGAATTTAGAGAGAGGGGAATAAAAAAAAACTTAGCGGACTCGACCGGCCCACATTGGGTCGACGGCCCACCGGGACGATGCCCGGTATGCCAGATGGCCAGTCCACCCCTGCATACACCCTGTTTTACGTTTGTCTTTACAGGTCTGTGGAATGATCTACAGCCCAGTGGAGTGAAAAAGCTTTGGTTGTGAACCGATACTGAGTTGACATGTAAAAATGTACAGTAACCATAATGGAAAAGAATGTATCCTGAATTAGGGCTGGGGATATGGGAAAAATAATATCTCGAATTTTTACATATCTCGATACAGATATATCTCGTATATTTCAAATGTCCTCTAGACACATCCTAAATGCTCAATTTAATTTTTTTTGATAACATCACACCAGTAATATGATTTAAATAGTCGCGCAAAATGTGTCTGACTAACAATGCATTAGGCTACATGAAACATGTTTATATTCTTTAGTCTTGGAAAATTTGAAACTGACATGGAAAGAGTTTGAATTGTATTGATTATTCCACATCCTTCCACTCCCATACAATGGATCCAGATTATTTTATTTGGAAACAGTTTTTTCCATCCTCTGTTAATCTGTAAACTGAGAACACTAATTATGACTCATTACAACCACTTATAATTGTTTATCACCACTAACCCCCTGAAGATAGCAGCACACTTTAAATGCAGAACCGGTTTTGATCCATAATAGTAGTCTATGTGTATAAAAGGCTCTGATATAATGGTTATTGTTTAAGAGCAGTTGTCCAGTCTATAGTGTAAGTTAAGTTTTGTTTTCTGCCTGTCAGTCAGAGAGAGATTCATGGATAAACAGAGGTGCTCATCTCCTCTGTTACCTGTTATTGTTTAATTCTCCTGTATTGAGTTCATGAAAATAAAACTGGAAGACAATCAGAGGATTTAAATAAATACGGCTGAGAATAATATAGTCTAAAAAAGAAAGTCTCATCATCATCATTCCTTGATTCTAACCATGACTATTCCTGGATGCTATTCCTACCTATTGATCTAGCCCTCCTGATTATCACTAAAACACTTTTATTTTATAAAAAATAAAATGTAGCCTATTACATAGACTTTTAGTTAATAAACGGTGTGCCTCCCTTGGTGTGACATGGACTATTATAAGAGGCTGCGAATAAATGGGATAACGTTGGACAAAAACTCCCCTCTCTCCTCTATAAGAAGTCTTAAGCGGTATTGTAACGCCCTCTACAAAAAGGTCCATCTATGAAGCCACCATCGTTTCCCCCTCCACCCGCTCGTCGGTGTATAAACATCAGAGCTTTTTTTTCCCCCTCTCGTCGTTGTTTTCATGGGATAAGTAACCTAAGGAACTTAGTGGAGGAGACTCTGGTTGGGAGGGGTGGTGGTGGTTTGTGAAAATTTGATATATCCTGAATCATGTCAAGATTCACTGGAAAGGCATTATCTTTTGTAAAATGTATGGTTGAAATAATTATGCTTTAGGTTTGTCAGAGCTGCAAATGAACTGACAACATTTCAATATCTAGTAGATAATGTATCATTTGTATTGTGATCACTCATTCATAATAAAGTTTTACCGTTAAAAAATGTATTGTGTTGCTTACTGTCACTGTTTCCTACCTGTAGTAAAGGATTACTTGAAACTCACATTTTCATCTCGCTGAAGATTTTCTCTGATAAAACAGTAGCATTACATTTTAAAATGACCAAAAACACCCTTAAAAATAAAGCAGTTTATTCATAGCCAGTGGAATGAAAATATGAATTGTACATATCAAACAGAAGCAAAACCATAACTTTTATGTAACTGTCCAGTAGGGCTGGCCCGAATTATTCGAATACTCGTTCGGAAAATTAGTATTCGGAGCTTAAATTAGTATTCGGAGCTTTTTTTTTTTTTTTTTATTGAGAAAATGTAATGAATGGTGTGCTTGTTGTTGTAACTGGGCGACTTCATTGTCCAGTAGGTCTCGCATTATACAATGGTGCCATCTACTGGATCCATTTGGAACGGCAGAACCACCTTTGAACTTTGACCTAGTTGGCTGCTGAACTTTTCAAAGCCGGTGATACACGGTGATACACCAGCTGTATGCTACGTGACGTTACCAGAGCGAGGGATGCAAACTATAAGCGACACCAAGCAGAGAAGCGAGAGAGGTGGAGGAAGAATAGATAACTTGTTTCCATTAACTTTATAACACAACATTAGCGGGATCTCAGGAGGAAAAGTAATGCTTAGCTAAATGCTAACCTTAGCTTAGCTGTATGTTTACGTACAGCACCGCACCCATAAACTGTGACTGGCTTGCTGCAGAGCGTGAACGTCTTGGCATTACCCGGTCAATATAATGGATATAATATGGACACATAAGACAATCAATAATTTGGTACTTGTTATGGATTTATTGTACAAATTCCCTGAAAACAAAGATGCACATTCCAGGATGAATTGAAAAGCTCCCGTTACGTAAGGGCTGAGATCGCAGAGAGGACAGCTGATTTGGACAGCTGTTCGCGTCCACGGGAAAAAAGTAAGGAACTCCAACTTACTTAGGCCTATTAATTAACGTTCAAAAGCTATTAAATCTTCAACAAAATAATATGCAGATATTGTCAAAATCGGTTCCAGGGAGTATATAGGGATTATTAACGTTTTTTTTTTTTTTTTTTTTTTTATTAATGTTGTTTTTGATGGTGTGTTTTTCTGGACCGAATATCCGGATATTCGCTCGGAAAAACCAACGAATATTCGGAGCCTGAAAAACGGTATTCGGGCCAGCCCTACTGTCCAGTTGTTGTTGGGCCCTGAAGAAGACCACCTGTCCCACCCAGTGAACACATCCTCCTTTGAAGGAACGGATTTTGTGACGGTCTTGGTGGCTCTGTCCGGCTCCATCAGGTCACTCAGATACCTGTAAAACATGGCACATTCAATGTTACATCATGTAGCCTAGCTGACATGTATAGGCCTACATCATACATATCTTATGGCAAAGCTACAACAAATTCAGTATAGCCCTGGCTCAATAAGCAACAAGTTCTAAGTGATACTGTGTGCTTTTTGAAATATAATAGACAGGAAACAAACACCAGCAGAGACAACTTAAAGTATTCCTGTCTAAGTGTACATTACACTGGAGATCATGTAATAGGCCCACTGCTGCTTGTACTACACACTGTCCGCAGACTTATTGCGGTGTGTACTTGAGCTATACAATCAGACAGCTAGCAGGATGAAGCTATTAAAAAGAATACTCTTCAGTTTCCAACACACCCTACAGTTTCACCGTCTGTTTTTCACAGGGGCTGTCAAGGCAGGACTAACGTGAGCTCACAAAAGAGCCAAATAACAGTCACTGCAAAAGACTCACAGCTCTGGTAAAGCTAGCGGGCGCTAATGCTAACGACTAAACCCCGCATTCTCTCATTTCAGTCGGTGTTGGTTATTATAGGAGGGATAAAATAAAGCACATTACAGACATTGAACTAACAAACTGACAGAATTTTTTTAAAAATAGGACTACTTACATTTCGGATGGATGGTGTCTCTCAGTCTTCCTGGCACAGTCTCCTCCACACTCCAGTAAAAAGGCTTTGATCAGATTGCAAACCTTTGCTGGAGATAGCCTAACAAAAAATTAAGTAAATCCATTCAGCCCTAGTGTGCTTCGAGGCTGGGGTGTGATGGTAGCTTGAGGTTGAGCTCACACTGCAGCTTGTTGTTGCATGAGTGAGTGGAGGCTCAGCCAGGTGTGTGTGGTTACCAACGGGGCGTCTTGATTTGCCAATCAACTGCCGAGTTTCTGGTGAGCTTTCCCGTGGGAGTATTTATGATAATGAAAACCGACCGATTTCGTCATCAGTCGGTGTATTTTGGAACAAACCTTCAAATCCCCCCTTTTCGAAATAAGAGTCCCAGAAGAAACTGACATATTTGTCTTTTTGAAGCTTGTGTGTGCTGGTAGGGACGCCAATAACCTAAACAGTGTGCCCAAACACCGGCAATGTTTTGTTTTTCATAATATGTCCCCTTTAATGAATTATAGGCTATCGCATCACAGTAGGCCTATTGTCCACAATAATCACAGCCCCCCATCCATAAAGGAACTTTAAAAAGTTGAATTTGCACTTGTTGTGCATACACAAGTGTATGGTCTATTATTTGTATTTAGTGTGTCTGCATAGTATTGCACCAAAACAGTAGAAGTTTTCTTTAATTATGTTTTGTACTGTCTGTAAAATTATACTTGCACATAGCAAACAAAATTGCACAACTGTAAGGTCAGTGTCTGTTGTATTTTTGTAATCAAATAAACAGTTGTTTATTTCTATAGTGCGCATTGGCATCTTTGAGCAAAATACCCCCAACATTTTCGTTTGACCCTGGCCAGTGACCACCTTGACTAAGACATTTTCTTGGGGAAACACCGGTAAAAGTAATGATTTGGTCATTCCTCAAATAAATGTATTGTGGAGTTGTCTGGCTCAGAGAGCCATGTGTATTGTAAGACCACCTTTCAGGGGGCCCATCAAGACTTTTTGTATAGGGGCCCAGAATTTGGTGCTACGCCTCTGCTGATTCCACAGATACCGTCATTCAACTGTCATTGGATCGTTTAGTTATTGGTTAGTCTGGCTGAACCGTTTCCGCCAGCATCTATTGGCGCTACCGTCGGCTAACAATGCTTCGCCTCCATTTCCTGTTGCTGGCGTTCCCGTATTGAGCTCCCCCTCAAACTAGGAAACAATTCGCTCACAGTCAACCTGTGCGCTTCTGTGCAGCGCTCTCCCTCTCTTTTCTCTCTCTCTCTCTCTCTCTCTCTCTCTCTCTCATACATCTGTCACATCACCCCCATCCTGCACCAACTTCACTGGCTCCCTATCAAACACCGTATCGAATATAAGATCCTCCTCAATACATTCAATGCCATACATAACCTCGCCCCCCCATATCTGTCTGACCTCATCCAAATCAATACTCCCACCCGGTCACTTAGATCCGCCTCCTCCATCAACCTACACGTCCCCCCAACTCGTCTGTCCACCATGGGGCTCGAGCTTTCAGCCGCTCCGCCCCACGCCTCTGGAACAGCCTTCCCCCGGACATCAGAAATATGGACTCACCTCTCACCTTCAAATCCCACCTCAAAACACACTTATTTAGGCAGGCACACTCACCCATGGACTGAAAATCTGCTGCAAGCTCTGTGCTTTTTAAACTTGTTTTAATTGTGTTTTTGCCTTTGTTATGCATGTTAGGCGACCTTGAGTGCCTTGAAAGGCGCCATATAAAATAAATGTATTATTATTATTATTATTATTATTATTATTATACACACACACACACACACACACACACACACACACACACACACAGGTTGTGAGAAGTCACATACTGTAGACAGAAATGAAGTGTGGCGATACTTTGGGATAATAATATTGGCGGCGGCGGTCCGGGACGCTGCGCAGCTTAGCCTAGCCTAGCCTAGCCTAGCTGTCCAACTTCATTGTACAACTTCCCCCAGGCAGAAATACACTCATAAACTCTGGAAAATGAAGCGTGGTGGTTTGGATTGAGCACCGGACCTTATAACCAGCTAGATTAAAATCCGCCGTTCCCTTTCCTTGGTGATTTACAGGACAACGGGCCGCCGATGATAATGTTACCAGAGATAACACAGCGTGACTACGTGGCTAGTTAATCCCGGTTAAGTTATCCCGTGAGCTCCTCGGGGGCTAAAGTGTATGGTGTCTTGACATGCTGGTTGGAAAGCAACACACTATGTGTATTCCTTTTGTCTTAAATAGTTTTTTTTGTGGCGTTTGCGGGTTAGATTTAGCCATTTCTCTGACAGCCTCTGGACGTGAAGATGTTCCATCAGAATAAGTTCCCCCCCGGCACTATTTTGCATCGACACCACTGCTGTTTCCCGGGGTTAGCCCCGCCCTAGATGATTGTGATTGGTTTAAAGAAATAAAAACAGGCCAGCCCAGTTTCCCCCCCGAATAGACGGCTCTAAACGTTGTGCTTCCAGACCAGACTACTTGCTGTAGTTTGGTCTGGCTTCACGAGACTAGTTATTGGTTGACTAAAAATGTAATACATTTGGTCATAGTTCTTGTTATCAAAGGGCACTTTTTGATATGAGACCCGCTTGAAGAGGTGGACTCGGTGCGCTTCCAAACGCACTCTGCTGCAGTTTGTTTGTGGTGTGAATTTTGGCAGACTCGATCCCTCAAATGCAGGAAGCACTGTGCCTTTGATTTCTTTTCTTTTTTTAATACATAGCCACCAGCTTCACATTATGGTAGGGCTGCAACTAACGATTATTTTGATAATCGATGAATCTGTCGATTATTTTCTCGATTAATCGATTAGTGTTTTGGTCCGTAAAATGTCAGAAAATGGTGAAAAATGTTGATCAATTTTCCAAAGCCCATGTTGACGGCCTCAAATGTATTGTTATGTCCAAAACACACAGATATTTCAGTTTACTGTCATAATAGGATTAAAGAAACCAGAAAATATTCAAATTTGAAAAGCTGAAATCAGAGAATTTAGAAATTTTTAATAAAAAAAATACTTGAAACGATTAATCGATTATCAAAATAGTTGGCGATTATTTTAATAATCGATTCATCGTTGCAGCTCTACATTATGGGAACGTGTTGTTGGGTTGTTAGGTTAATGAGTTGTGGTTTGACCTGTTGCTGTTGGTGGACTGTTTATCCAAGCTACAGTATCAAACCACTCAGTCTTGCTTGAAGGGCTTTGTGCCTCTGAGGGCCGCTGTGTTCACAGCATAGACAAAGAGGATAGTCCACCTTGTCTGATCTTCTTTGGGGAGGGGGGGGTCTGTGAAGATAACTAATAAAACTCTGGCAGCCCGTGCCACAAGGTGCCACCACCCCTTCTCCTCCCTGGGGCGGCCATGTTGGCTGTTTAAATGCAACTTCCCTTTTCCCTTGACAAGAAGACTGGGAGAGGAGGGTGAGGGATGACTGGAGCCCGGCTGATGGACAGGGGTGTTAACCCCGCCGTCAGGCAGGGAAAGATAGCAGCGTTGTTGTTTACACACACCGAGACCCCTGATTGTCACCTTGTCTGTCAGGGAAACATCCTATCGTCCTTGTTACGGTGACAACAGGCAAGCAGGACCCAAATGCAGAAAGTGTCAAGTGAGGGTTATTTATTGTCCAAAAAACACAAAAACTCCAGAACCGCAAAAAGGCACATGGAACATACAGGGACAGACTCACCAACAGGTACAATGCTCAGACAGGGAACAAAGAAACACTGGGAGTTATATACACACACAAGACAGGGTAGACAACGAGGGACAGGTGAAACACATTAGGGAAGGGAGCAGTAATCAAACAAGAGGGAAGCTTGACAGGACATGGGGAGGAACAAGACAGATGTACCAAAATAAAAGAGGAAACCCGGGTAACACCAAAACAAGACAAGACAAAGACAGACCATGACAGTCCTCCTCATATCACGCCTCCAGACAGCCAGCTATACTTTGTAGGAGGGACATGATGTTGCAGCTTTGGATCACCATAAATCATTTCCCTTGCTGTGCCCCAATATTCCCGTGAGGCATCTGAATGTTGTCCTTTACTAAGAAGTGTGCAGCCTATTAATTTAATTAATTACGCAATGTTGTAAACATCTGGATGCTATTTGATTGCACTGAGTATTAATCATCATTAAGTATTCACACTGTTTCAAATGTTGGGACCTTGTACCGGCTAATTTCTCACATCAGTAAAAGCGGATGTTGGGTGTTTACCTGAAGTTCTGAAGGATATTTAGCTCTCTGATATGAAATATGGCTTTTGTTTAAAAGATGAACAGGTACAGTTATTTGTTAACTTTAGTGCAAAGGTTTTTTTGGGGAAAAAAACATCACTCTCCGAAATGAATTGAACTAAAGATTTGCAGGAAGTAGGCACAGCGGAGTGAATGAAGCATACACTGCACAAGGAAAGCTTGGAGAGCCTGAGGACATGAATAGGCAGTGTGTGGATGTTCTGCCTCTGTGCTGATGGGGCTGAGAGCCAGTCCCAAGAAGTGTAACTTTTTCATAACTGATAACTGCTATGATAGGTCTGATAAGCCTGTAAGTGGAGAAACAAATTGATGAGCATTAAAGATGAGCCCAAAGGATTGTCTTGTCTCTTATTCTAAAGTTAAAACACAGAAGATAAAAATGACTTTCACCGCAGAGTGGGACTTCCCATTTAAAATTAAACAAGGACAATTTGTGTGTAGTGGTGTCAGACAGATGAGACGGAAAGGACGGATCAAAAGAGCAGAGGCCAAGGAAGACTTATCGAGTTCTGGACAGTTGTAAGAGGCTGGGAAGTTCTATTCCAAAGTGAACGTCTACATACCGTACGTGTATTTTTGGATATATACTTTTTCTGCATTATGAACGTTTGTCTTAGTCATAATGAAACTGCAAAGCGCAGAAGCACAATATGCCCTTCAATTGAACACAGCACAGGTGACGATTGAAAAATATTTTAAAGCATTGAAAAAATGGAGTGCTATTCAGACATTACATTATATCTAATCGTCATAAAAAAATATTGATGATTTTTTAGCAGGTATTATGTTTACCATCCAAATATCGCCATCTCATTTAACCCTCATCATACCACCTGGGCTCATTTTGATCCCAGAGGTAAACTACTTTAGCCTGACTCCGCCCGCCTACCTACTTCCGCTCAATTTTAATTTCGCTTCAGTAGTCAGTCTGGGGCTGGGGTGTGTTCATGCTGTGTTCAATTCTTCTCGTCGAGATTTTTGGTTATCCAATCAGCGACCAGAGCGAGTGGCTGAAAACGATGACGTCGAAGTCGCGCTCCAGTTTCAGTTGAATGCTGCAATTTCCGACTTGGTATTTCCAAGTTGCGACCTGTCTGTGTTCCAGTGCATCTGCTCGGGAAAGTATGGACGCCTACAACCTTTCTCATCCAAATAACTAAACGTTAGGCTCTTTAAAGTTGCCAGGTACCGGTAGATCCATAGACTAACATATGTAGTGAAATCGGAAATTTCCGAGTTCACTGTACAACTTGAACGCACCGTCAGAAGCCGGCTCATGACATACGTCACAACCCCAAACGTTATGCGATTGGTTGGCTAATCCAGAGTGGCACTGAGCAGATCCAATAGTTTTAAACTTTAACAGACACCCTCCTCCAAGTGAGTGAACGTTTGCCAATTACAGCACTACCAGACCTTCTGTACAAATGAAATGAAGTACGATGGTTTGGTAGCACCAGGCTAAAACTTCTTGTCATATCTCACAAGAAGTTTACCTCTGGTATTTTATTCTATCATTCCAATTTTTTCATGAATGTGTCAATCAGTTTGTTCCTCGGGACTTTATATTATTCTTTTCAGATTCTCTGCTAATTTCTGCTCTTTAAGAATACAAATATATTGGGGTCATTTTGAACCCAGTCAATTCGGCTCATGGCCAGGTCTTCCAGTTATTTCTACATGTTTCATGTTTAATAATGAATAATGATAAGTTGCCCAATTAGTTGAAAAAAAAACTTTAAACAGACTAAACTGTTATTTAAAGTGACATCTGAAGTTAAATACAAAAGATGAAGGAATCTTAATGCATTACATAACAACACCAGACACACTTACCACTCCAGCGTTATACACAAGGGAGTGATATTTTTAATAATAGCTATTGGATCAAACTGGCTGGCTGCTATAATGATGTGAGGGAGATGGAGGGCTGGTTCCTTTCACAGGTCAGCAGACTGACAAAGCCCAGTGTCCCGGTCTCCAACTGGGGATCCTGTGTGCTTGCTTGGCGTTAGTGTGTGTGCTGCGTGGTGTTCCTGTATGAGTAATCAGTATTCACCCTAACCGTGCTGTGGCCCTGTTTCTGTTTAATATGGGAGCACCGTAGCCCTCCTCCAACATCATCACCTGGTACAGCACAGTTCATTCTGGGGTGTGTTTTTATCAGCCCCCCAGGGGCATATGTAATTGCTCGGTGCTGATGAGGAGCAGCCTGGGCTCAAAGTACTCTCATACCTCAATTACACCCGGGGAATGCATAGGGGAAAGAACAGTGGTAAAGGTAAAGGAAGCATCCATGAAGTTTGGTAGGTGAAAGACTATACGGCCTCACTTCCTCTTCCTACTGAGCTAAGGCGGGCTGATAGAGGAATAAAAAGTCAGCCATCTCCTTGGGGATAAAGACTCTTTAAGCTGTTAATCCTCCGTGTGTGGATGATTGAGTCGATGATCTGACATTTGAAGCCTATTATGTTAAAAGTTTCGTAAGCCTGTGTGTGTGTGTGTGTGTGTGTGTGTGTGTGTGTGTGTGTGTGTGTGTGTGTGGCAATGTAGCTGCAAGATACTTTTGGTAAACTGTCACAGGTGACTCCCAGGTCTTGTTTGTGTGTCTGTGTGTATGTATTTGTAATTGTAAATATAGCTTTGTGAGGACCAGTTTAAGCTTCTAACCGTCGGACTGAGGACATCTGGTAACACTTTATTAATGGTACATGAATCCTCATTCATGTAGCAAATAAAGCAGTGACCTGGTCCGTCTTATTGAAACCATTTAATCCAATTCAACGTCACCAGTATCTCAAGTGAAATACTTTGACCTCACTTTATTTGAAGGTTCACACACATGATGAAGTCATTAAAATGAATGCTTAGCTCATCATGATTCAAACACTTGGTATTTAATAAAACACAAGTGTATTGGTGTGACTAGTCAGACATGATCACCAGTAATGTAATAACTGAAAGATTGTGATGATTGACGCCCCTTAGCTGATGCATTATTTAATGTATTGTTCCTATGTTAAACCATGCATGAGATACCATCATCCTAGTGAATTACTGATAGTTCATGAAATACATGAATACATTCATGATGATTCATGTTTGAAGGGTTAAGACTTTGTGTGAATTGAACACAAAAGGGGAAAATCGGAGGGGCCCAGTCGTTGACGCTTATGAAAATAAATGGCTGATGCGCCTTTTTTACATTTGCATGACGCAGCCCTTGGCCACTACTGGCCCCCCAATCAGCCTCTGTGGCCCCACTGGTTAGTGCTGTGGCTTTGGGGAAGGTGAATGACAGTTGGCCAGGGCAGCCAGGCTCTCAGCCAAGGCAACATGTCCCCTATCAGCATTCCACGCCGACTCCAAACGCTGTGCTGCAAACCTTCAGCCTGTCATTGTTTTGGTCTGTCATCATTACTCTTTTCTTTTGACATCTGCAACTTTTGCTCTCAGGCTGTTTTTGCCTGTTTGAATGTTTTTTTCTTCCTCTCTCTGTTGGTGTCGTTGTTGAATATTGAGAAGAGCCCGCTGCCAGCAGCCTCTGTCCACACGCCGGAAAATGTAATAACCTGCAAACTAATTCTTCTGCATTTCCTGTCAATGCCTATAGCTTCCTAAAGCCTGACTGAAGACCTGCATTTAAAAAGGTGTTAAATAACCAGTAATGATTAAAGCAAGTCTTAGGCCACATCCACTTAAGGATTGTGCTGCTTTTGCAACTGCAAATTACAGAAAGGAAATAGCTCCTTATCCACAGAGGAGGCAAAAAGGCGGAAATGCACCAGACTGCACTGAAACTGCTCTGTGGAGCAGAAAGCACCGACCGTGCACCTGGCCCATTTTAATGTATTTAAGTCAATAGGCTAGCTATCTTTTTGGCTAAAGAGCCATTAACACTTGTGGACGACTGTGGCTTTGTGGGCGACTGTGGCTCAGTTGGTAGAGCAGGTCGGCTGATGATCAAAGGGTTGGAGGTTCGATCCCCGCCCTGCCACCTGTGTCATGGTTGTTATGTCACTTCACCCACCTTGCCTAGTGTGAATGTCGATTGTTAGCCTGCTATCGGTGTGTGAATGGTAACGTGGGAAAGGAAAACAGGTCTCCCTTGCAAAAGAGTCTTCGGTCTCAATGGGATTTACCTGTATAAATAAAGGTTAACACCAGTCAGTGCAATGTGAAAATGTGGTGATGCACTGCTGATAATCCGCAATGCAGTTGATTTTTTCAGCATGTCAACTTTTCGCAGATATCAATCCCTGACACTGTCATTTTACGTATAGTATAAGTAGTCTAATACTTCTTGAGGTCACATTATGGTTAACCTTTAAAGCTATCCACCGCTATACCTGCATCTCACTTGAAGGCGCTTTTGAGTGTTGCGGCTGATCCCAGTGAAACATTTTTCACATATTTAAATTCAACTTTCAGGCCTGATATTGTAAGCCAACAACATAATTGCACAATTGTATTCAAATGGTCTTTTTATCTGATAATCCTCTGTCTTGTCAGATTTCTGCTCATGGTGCTAGGAGGACTGAACACCAAAAGAATCACCTGGAATATACTGTCAAGGATTTTGCAGATGAAGTTGCAAGAAGTCTGTTGATCAGTAAGTATTGTAGAACACAGTGGGGACATGGCTAGTAGTAAAGAACAACACCATTTTGTTTTTTGAAATTTGAAACAGGCAAAATTGACCACACACCTACACTTCCATCTCAACAACTGGAAGGGTCCAAATCTAGCGATGCAACCCATTATTATTTAAAGAAAAATTTCAGGCTGTTCACACTATAATCAAGATTACAGGCACAACTGTTGGCAATATACTTTTTTTAAATAAAGTGTTTGTAAAAATAACTTCCTTAATTTTTTTTAACCTCAAGTAATTGTAGAAGACAGAGAATTGCTCTGGGTGACATTCTCTCCAACAGTGAGGAACCAAGCTGCGAACCAGGTTCCCTCCTGCTGCAGGTCCCATTCATCAAGATTAGTTGAGGGGGGGCGCGGATGAATAGTTTGTGTTTTTTATATTAAGATCACGGCATAGCTGGACAAGAGTTCTTCTGCTTCGTTCCTCTCACTGCATTTAAATGCATTCATTATATTACAGAGAAATAGGTCTTGTTAAAGAAAAAGAGCACCAAGCCCTACCCAGAGGACCCTGCATAATTTTTTTTAAATTTAAAATTAATATTTTTATGGAAAATCCGTGTGTCTTTCTTTAATAGCTTCTAATTCATCAGACCCAGTGTCTCCAAATAAATTTCACACAAAATTCCTCATATTTAGCCTCTTAATTTTCCTCTCAAAGTGCACCAGATTCATAGCCTGGAAATCCATACCCTGATATCTTGAACGATAGACGGTCTGGCCACGATCAATAGTAATTTCCAACTCAAGGGGCGACTTCTACTCGTGCATTTCAAATGCCACTGCAGGCAGTTGGATAGCACTACAACCAATCAGAGCGATGCACAAGGTGACGTAAGCCCCATTTGTTTAGCGAACAGCTGTTAAACTGTTAAATTAAACGTTTGCTGTTGTCGGTCGGCAAAACAGAACATTCCACTTACTTGCTAATGAAAGATTTGAGTGCCGTCTTCCAAATCGTTAAGGGTCGAGGCCAAAGCAGTCTCAAACTCACACAACATATCCGCAGCCATTTTTGATGTTTACTATCATGGCTTCGACGTCGCATGCACGTCACTGTCGTCATCTGGTTACGTCCTCCCCAGAGTACCATATAAAGGGCTCTGGCGTGCCTATATTAGATAGAACCAATTGAAATGTGAGACCAAGATTTCTGGTCTTCTTGATAAAGCTGCAACGGAGCGTGGCCAGACCAACAGGCGCAGCAAATTTAATTTGCCAGCGCCTAGTGGCAGGTCTGGGAATGCCAGGCTACCAGATTCATGCATTTCACTTTTAAAAAGGTGAAAAAAGTAGGGCGTCCCCCCATGGGCCTCGGCCAGCAGCGGACCCGGGTTCGATTCCAGCCTGCGGTCGTTCTCAGCATGTCACTCCCCTCTCTGCCCCATTTCAACTCTGTCTCTACACTATCGATAAAGCATAAAAATGCCCAAAAAAATATATGTATCTTAAAAAAAAAAAAAAAAAAAAAATGTGAAAAAAAATCTCCCGGGGGGCATAACCCCGGATCCACCTAGGAGGGTCTGCCTCTCCACTGGCTACTATTTTCCTCCATCAGGACATTGAAGGCTTTAGCGAAAAAACACTGGGTGTGTGAATGACATTTAACTAGTCAATAATTTGGGCAAGTCTGTCTGCCTATCTTTCTCACTCTGCTTGCACACTCAGTCACTACTATCCATGCTTAAAGGAAGCAGGATTAAAACACTGGGTTAAGATCAGGGCTGTACGCTTATTTTTTTAGGTGGTAGCACTGGTGCTAGCAAGCAAAAAAATTCAGTAGCACAAAAATAAATTTGGTAGCACACAAAGTATGATCGAAAACTTGCATAACCTTAACCCTTGCATTTTGCTCTAATTACCTTTGAGCATGTCTCATTTGAGATTCACAATTAATATGATATCCTAGTGTGTGCAGTAATAATTGTAGAAAAAGTAATAGGGGTGCACTGATTGCAATTTAGAAAAAAGAATCTAACCTGCCAATTGCAATTTTTTGCTGATTCAGAATTATTATTATAATGTCCTTCTGTTAATTAAAACCAAACTTTAAAACATTAAATATAGCCTATTAAATAAATAAGTATGCATATTGGCACAATTTAGGATAAATTAAATAGGTTGTTGTGAATGTGTTGGGAGTAGCTTTTCAGTGGCTTATTTAAAACTTTGTTTAAATAGACTAGGCTACTGTTGACTGCTCGCTGCAGCTGAATGAGTTGCCTTTCAAGCTAGAAAAAAGCGCTAACTTTCTGTTCTTACTGGCTTCAAAATAAAAGTCAACTCATGTTTGGCTAGTAACAGGCTTTTAATGTGAAGGCGCACAGGAAATGTTCTGTTTGTACACACGCTAACTTAACTGCGGTAATGTGCCGTCTCCTTCCGGTAATTGCCGTTGAAGCCGTGAAGTTGTTATACCTAGAATCGCTGCACGAGCACAGATCCCGAGCACACATCTTTCACCAGCCAAAGTGGAGGGTGGACTCAATAACTTACTTGCCTAAGACTCATTTACCCGCAGTGTTAATGTAGAGCCCTCTAAGCAGTGTTGTGCATCTCTCCTCTGTGTTTCAAAGACAGCCTCTCCTCATTATCAACCTGTCGCACGAGTGCGAATGGATTCGTATTCATCATCGCACGTGATCAATTTCAGTAGCAAATGCAATCAAAACTGTCGCACTGTACAGCCCTGGTTAAGATGCTAAAATGTATTAAGAAATGTGTTTAAAAACGCATACATTTTTTAGAATGTTTCAAAAATATGTTTCAATTTGTAAAATAATTGAAATATCTTTCAAAACAAACAGGGATTTAGAACTTTTTTTTTGGGGGGGGGGGGGGCTCCGCTGAAATTTGTTCTCTGAGGGGGGGCTCACTCTCTCACACTTTGAAAACCCCTGGTCTAGCGCATTACTTTTATCCAGAGGTGGAAAGAGTACAAAAATATTCTACTCAAGTAAAAGTATGATTACTTGGATGAAATTTTACTTAAGTAAAAGTAAAAGTACTGGTCTAAAAATCCACTGAAGTAAAAGTGAAAAAGTAGCTGATTTAAAATGTACTTAAAGTACAAGTTACTAGTTACTTTTTAACAGCGGGAGGGGGCAGGGGTCTCTTCTGTGTAGGGCATTCTATAGGGTATACAAGGGGATATACATCTCAAACTAGTTTTGTTTAATTAATGCAACACTTTTACAAATTAAAGTGCACAAATTAAACAAATCACGTCACCACACATATGGATGTATACTGTGTCATTATACTTTAGATATGGAGCAAATAGTCTGTTAATGGGGGAATGGGAATGTAACCGATCTACAGACCTAAACAGACTGCAGCTGCAGTTCTAATAATGTAATTGTGTACAATTGATCCAAACCATGGACATTGCAAGGTTAGGCTGCTCGATTTTGACAAAAATCATAATCATGATTATTTTGATTGACATTGTGTAATCACAATTATTAGACAATTATTAATTTATTTAAGAACTGCAACATGCACTTATTTAACATTTGAAACCATGACTTTTGACTTTAAACATTTCCTAATTGAACTGAAAACAAGGAAAATGCAAATAGGTAATAATATAATAAGTAAAACATATTTTTATAATTAAATAAAATAAGTGTCAAAATCAAAATAAACCGTTGCAAATGTTGTTGATAGGGCACTTCTTTTGCTAGCAGGAATGTGAGGGCATATTTTAATGTATATCTCATGGAGCTGGCTGGATAAGCAAGTTGCATTGTAGGCTACAGTGTTCTTAATTGATGACTGTTGTGGTGGCAAGAGTCAAGGAGCTTTAAACTTCCTGTGTTTTTATTCCTTTATTGCTTGGTCATAGACCTCTTGGATTTGACTTAAAGTGAGTAAACTAATTGGTTGTGATGTTTTGAGGTGCAGCTGGGTCGCATATGACTTTTGTTCTCTCTCTCTCACGGTCGCGCATGTCATCTGACTCGCGTGTCCGCGCATAACATATCTTGCACATTGTTTTAGTCTATTACTTTTACCTTTCTTCTCGAGCAAAGGCTGACTTTCTGCCGTCTTCTGGAAGTTTTTCAAAGCTCCCGGCAACACGCACCGTCTCCATCCTACTCTGCACTGTTAAACTGAAAGCTAGGTGAGGGAGGGGCCGATCGCACGGCTGGATGAAAGGTTTGCTGCATTTAAAAGCCTTCACGTCTTCACGTGCAATGACAGTTTAACTAGGATTATTTTGTTTTAATGATAGAGGGAAGCAATGTTTGTTGTTATCATTTAGTCGCAATGATCCTGTCGATCATTCTCTGTGTTAGTTTCCGGTATTGTGCCGTAAAAATAAAAGCCCCCCGCGATATTTCTTTTCTTTTCTCTCCTTTCCCTATCTATTTTTTTACTCAGTAACGCAGGTGATATAAAATGTAGCGAAGTACAATACTTCAAAATAAACATACTCAAAGTAAAAGTAAAAGTATAGGTTTTAAAAATCACTTAAAAAATTACAAGTACACGAAAAAACTACTCAATTACAGGAACGCGAGTAAATGTAATTCGCTACTTTACACCCCTGCTTTTATCTGACTCTTTCTGTATTGTTTGACTCAGTGGTTGTCTCTTTGTCCTCTTCCAGGTTAACATGGAGGAATGAATGTGTGCCTCTGGTCTCCCTGATCTCTACATGAAAGAGCAACGGTGTGGCCCTTCATCTGGCAGCAACTGAAGTCCACCTACATTCACACTAACCTCATCTTATCTGCTTGTGATAATTGTCATTGATTGTGATCTTTTCTGATATATCTTGTTCTACACTGTCCGTCCTGGGAGAAGTATTCCTGCTCTGTTGCTCTTCACCTTTCAAGTTTTTTTTTGTGGAATGTTTTCCTAATTTAAGTAAAGTGTTTTACAACATTAAATAGTCCTAATTATATAAAAAAAAACATGATTTTATTAATTGATAACTTAACAGACCAAAATTTATTATCTTTTGACTTTTTTAGTGTAATTATTAATGAAAATATGCCAAAAGAAAGTCATACTTCCACCTGCTCCTATTAAAATTTCAATGCAAAGCTTTTACTTGTAACAGTAATTTAACAGTTTGGTATTTGTACTTTTACTTCATTAAATGATGTGAATATTTCCTTTTCCACTGTTTAATCTTTTCCTGGGTTCATCTTTGAGTCTACCTTATACCAGCAATTAATTTTCACAGTATGTTTATTATAACATAATTTTCTCAATAATAATTTACTCAAGTGATATTTTAGCTGTTGACTTGGAAGAGTCAATTCTCTGATATGATGATGATGATGATGATGATGATACTTTTAAGCTGGTTCAGACATTTGATTTTCTACAAGGTGTAAATAAAACTGCCAAATATCTCTCAAGAAGTAAAGAGTCACACATCAGAGAAGTCCAATGTTCTCATAGACACTATGTGGACTCAATCAGCCTCACAGGCCATTTAGACTATGTTGAACACTGTCATGCTTTTCAGTTGTTTCCTGTGTTTGGACTTTATAAACAAACAGATGGATGGATGTATAGAAACTTTTTTTTCGATGTTGTTCATTCTGAAACAGTATTTCATGTCAAAACAAGTACCCTAGAAGCAGGGGTCTCATTTTAGTCTGACTTTGCTGCTTAAATGACATCAGATATTTTTATCAGCTGTGATGCAAATATGTTGGTGAACAAACTCATGATTTACTATTTCCAACAGACTTCCAGGCAAACAAAGCAGAAAAAAATAATGTTGCTTAGCAACTGTTGCTAGACTGCAGTTCTTTTGTTTTTAGTCTTGGTTTTGAGGGGCGGGGCTTCTGGAACAGTATTCCTTTAATCTATAGAGAGTGACAAGAGTCGTGGCTTTAAAGGTGCAGTGTGTAATATGACATCATCAAGAAAGTTCTAGAAAGTTCTGGAATGCAGCGCTCCCTGGGTAACCCCAACCCTTTAGAATAATAACAGAAGCTACAGTGGCCTTCAAGGACAAGAACAATTATAAATTTTAAACAATGCACCTGATGACATTCCAACTATGACACTTTCAAGATGGCGGCACTAGGCCTTGGTCCAAAATATGCAGAAATATGGACAGATATGAGACCCTTTCTAAGGGGAAAAATAATAATTCAAAACATTTTTTTCAGCTATTGTGACCTAAATTAAATGTACTTATGGATATTATAATTACTTTCTACAAAATCTGCTAGGAAATAAAACCCAAAATTCTACACACTGCAGGTTTAAAGGTGCAGTGTGTAATATGACATCATCAAGAAAGTTCTAGAATGCAACGCTCCCTGGGTAACCCCACCCCTTTCGAATAATAACAGAAGCTACAGTGGCCTTCAAGGACAAGAACAATTCTAAATTTTAAACAATGCAACTGATGACATTCCAAAACCATGGATGCCTCCATAAGACCTGCCTGCTCAATGTACAAAATGTAATATTAATATTTGTAATTCTCCGCTCAGGAGGATAATTCAGATTATTGGCAGAGGTGATTTAACACCAATGAGGACATATTTATGAATGAGGATATTGATTTTAGGTAATAAATTACTTAAAATCAAGCAGCAGAGGAAATTGCTCAGCTCATCATTGAAAAGAGTTCAGATGAGATGGATGCTGAAGATACAAGTCCAGAATCCCCACTGATGGCCAAACCAGTCATGAAAGGAGTCGGAGGCAAGATGAAGGACTTCTTCACAAAGTGCTTCGCCAAAGCATCCATTCATCACACAGTTACAAAACTGAAAAACAAGTTCAACCCTGACCCGAAGATTGAAAGCAAAAAGTCAATGGAGTCACTAATAGAAAGTATTAACTCTCTGCTTTTGACAGAGGAGGGGGACAAACAGAGTGGAAAGGAGGTTTGTGACTTCCGTAAATTTGAAAATGTTTCCAGCGATAAAATGCTGGTATTTACACAAGAACTATCAGATCTCCTCTACACTCACATTACTGATGGGATGGCGCTCGATATCATCCCAGAACCGGTTAGAAGAAAGGCAACCTGCAGGAATGTGACTGTTCTTCCGTCACATGACCATATGTCAGACATTAGGACAAAAGTTTGGGGCTTCGTGGCGTTGATGGGCTGGTGGGTTAATACTCAGGTCCTCCACCACAGTAGAAGGGTGGCACTGGCATTAATGGGAGCTGGGTCACCAACAGAGTTGCCGGAGATCACTGCTGTGGAAGTGAGTGAGCCTTTTCTTATTGAAATTGTCATAGATAACAAAGCTAAGGAAGAACAAAGGAAGATGTCGGTGAGGGTACTAGTTGAGAAGCTGGTTTCGCGTACATTCAGCGAAGCTAAGGTAAGCTGGACAATTAGAAACACAGAGGAGATCATCAAGCATATCTTTGAAAACATATGGGCAGAGATTGAGGGTACAGTCACAAAAGACTTATAGGCTATTGACCTTAACAAGCACCTATTGTGCTTTTTCATCTTTTCTTAGCTATAAATGCTGTTATAATGTAATACAGTCATGGTAAATGCTACCAAAGTGTCAGATAATGACATACGTGCATTTAGACGTATTCCCTGCTTACTGTCTGGGGTGGCTGTGCACAGCCTCAACACTCCGATGCCGTCCACGGGACCCTAGTGCCTAATATCCTGGCTTGTGTGACGTAGAACAAAGCAGGTTTTTCCATGTATGGTAAAACAGACAACGGTTCTTGGTTTATCTCAGTGTTAAACTTGAGAGGGCGGGGTCTATCACCAACAGTGTTGGAGTGCGAATTAAACGCCGTTGCCTTGAGAACAAAAGACACAGTCTTAGGTAACGCCGTTCTTTTTTCAGTAACGGGGTAATCTAACTAATTACTTTTTCCGTCGTTACAACGCCGTTATCGTTACTGAACGTTAAATGCGGTGCGTTACTATGAATTGATTGAATAAACTGTGTAATCCGAACGCACCCCTGGCTCCATACTGCTAGTGAGGAGACCGGTGTGTTTTAAGTTGTGTTTTATTCAGTGTGGATGACATTATAACTGTCAGTTAGCGCCGTCACGTCAGTCAGCCGGAGCGCCTGTTTAGTGAAGTTTCTTTTTCTTTTTCTCTCTGTTGTGTGAGCCTGCACTTTGCCGCAGTAATTACCTATCAATCCACGGTCGAAACGTGCCCTCCCTGAGTTTGTTTGCATCGCCCTTGTGAGTAAGTGCATGGAGTTTTCCCATCTCTATAGGTTATAATTTATGCACGTTATTAAACGGCCGCGATTCGCCGGTTGAAACAGCTGTTTAGCGTGTCATCACAAGCCGAATATTGCTACTGTTCTTTTCCTGGGATCTGTATGCTGCTGTGCATGTTAAAGAAGGAAATAAACATAGGATAAATCCTTACTCCTCCTCTCATCGTCTCATGCTTCATAGTCTGACGTTTTTGGCCTTAAGTAGTGTTTTATTATTTAGGCTACTATAGTGGTTTTAGCCGACACCCCTGAAGTGAATCCAGTGATAGGCTATAGCAGATCAGCACGGTACATTCAGCAGTTTCCTCTACTACTTTTGTTGAGAACAAAATACTTGAAGTGCAGGATAAACCTCTTGCTGTCTATTGATGTGCAATACACATTGAAGGTTATGTAGCCTACAAGTAGGCCTGCCTGTTTGTTTTACTCATTTCAACTGACTTGTGAAAACTGCTCAGAAAAATCAATTTTTTTGACATATAGCAACTTTTTTTTTTACAGTAGGCTAACGCAAATAGTTACTTTCCCTGGTAACTAATTACTTCTATTATAAAGTAATTCAGTTACTAACTCAATTACTTTTTGGAACAAGTAGTGAGTAACTATAACTAATTACTTTTTTAAAGTAACGTTCCCAACACTGATCACCAACCATGCAAAGCACGATGCAGATGTGCTCATTGTCCAAACTGCCATTGCCTCTGCCAGAACAAAAGACACAGTCTTAGTATGTGATCACACAGGCTGTGTTCGAAAAGCCATACCTGTCTACATACTCAACATGTATATACTACATACTGTCTACTTAACAATCGATTGTGTATGCGAGGTTGGTCAGACTGTTTACACTGAAGTATTCAGAAGCAATAAAGAATTAAAAAAAACATTCCATGTTGTTTGAAAAGAAGCAATGCATTGTAGGGCGGTTGAGTAGGAAAAGTATCCTATCAATCCATACACAAACTTTTTTAGGGCTCAATTTTAGGTCCAGTCCTATTCACAATTTACATCAATAACATTGTTTCATCGCTACAAAACTGTCAAGCCCATTTGTATGCTGACGACACTGTACTGTATCGCATTTCTGATTCGGTCCATCAATCTGTTCAGAACCTTCAGAGCTCTTTTAACACCCTGCAGGACTGTCTAGTGGACCTCAGGCTTGTTCTTAATACAGACAAAACAAAATATATGTGTTTCTCCAGAGCAAGAACTATACATTTTAATGATCTTAATATTCATACAAATAATGGATCTCAAATTGAAAGAGTCACTGAATATAAATATCTCGGCATCTGGATAGATGAAAAAATATCTTTTAAATTTCACATAAAAAATCTTGTCTGTCGTCTGCGACAAAAGATTGGATATTTTTATAGGAACAGAGCCACCTTCCCGTTGTTCAGTAGGAAAAGGATTATTGAGGCAGTTTTTATGTCTGTCCTTGATTACGGTGATGTGGTTTATAGGCATGCATCTCAATCATGTCTTAAACTCCTAGACTCCGTTTTTCACTCTGCCTTAAGGTTCATTACAGGAGATGCTTATGACACTCACCATTGTCTTTTATATGAAAAGGTTGGTTGGTCCTCTCTTAAAGAGAGACGTGATGCACATTGGCATATTTTTATATATAAAGCCCTGACCGGAAAGCTGCCACTCTATTTGACAACAATGCTGCATATCTCAGATGGGCTTTATCAAACCCGCTCAACTGACATGCTCATGTTATATGTTCCATACGCCCGGTCTGACCTTGGTAAGACTGCTTTTAGCCACAGTGCCCCTGACTCCTGGAACAGCCTACAACATCAAATTAAAATAAATACACTCATAACTGTTAACCAATTTAAAGTTATTATTTTGAATCAGCCCCACTCCACTTGTAACTGTTTTAATTAGGCTATTGTTCTATTTTATTCAATTGATCTGAATGTTTTAATTGTTGTTGTCTCTTTGTAAGCTTGTTGTGTATTCTCATTGTATATTGTGTGTCTGTCTCGACGTCATTGTAAAAGAGGGTAACCTCAATTGATCTTGAAGTTAGTGATGAAGTTAGTACTTATCCTGGCATTTTTCACCAACACAAACTCATACACAACTGTCACTTGTTAGTACTCTTGTTGCATCATGCTGATCTGAATGCACAGGAGCTGTTTCTGCACCAGAACCAAAGAAAGCAACAAAAACCAGACAATCTCCTCTTTATCCATGCCATTTCTGGCTGTGTGAAAAGGCATCATCATTGCAGCAGGTGAAAGAGCTCTAGTATCACTGTATGGGGGCGAAAAAGATGAATCCCTGGATATGCTGAGATACAGGCGATTCTGTGATAAAGTTACTCATCTCCAGTGGAACCTCAAACTCTCCCTCCAACTTCAGCTGCAAAGTTCCATAGTCTTCGGGTCTTTTACCAAATGATGGACCCAAAAGACTGGGGGTGGCATGTTTTGGAGTGGAGATTTAGGCCAATAATGACGATAAGCCTGCGGCACCATCACAAATACTAGATGTAGTTGCAAGAAAGACAGCAGCACAAATAAATGCACATGCAAAAAACATGGATTCTTTTGCACTGCCATTTGCGGAGAATGTCGTGGTATAGCTGCACAAACTCAGAGTTGCCTGATTTATCAGATGAATATGACCCAGAGGGGAAGAACTAAGCAAAGAACAAACCAGGAACTGATATAGGGGCTGTCAGAACCAAGAGCCACAGAGAAGGGGTCGAGGATCCAAGCTGGATTTAAAAAAAACATAAAAGAAACTCATGTGCATGTTCAAATTAATTTCAAAAGAAACTTGTAATACAAAAAAAGTTACTTTTCATGTATACTTTTACTATGTAAAGTTGTATTGTGGTAGGAGTAAAGGAAAAAAATTAAGTCTATTTGGGTTTATTTTGGGCATGTTCGATTAGTGTATAGCTCATTTGCATATTCAAATTCATTTTCAAAGAAACTTGTAATACAAATACAAATACAAATTATACAAATTTTTACTTTTCATGGATACTTTCATTGTGTAAAGTTTCATTTTGAGGACTAAAGGAAAAAAATAGCCCTATTGGGCAGGTGTCTCGTCTTATTGGCACAAATCTCGGATTGATGAGAATTTAACATATTTCCTCAACTAGGATTTCTTAGGACTTTTAGTATGTTGTTCTGGACACCTCATAGAAATGATCTGAGCTGAATTTTTTTTTTTTACAATTAGTCTGTCGTAAAACGCTATTTTGCCTGGACTAATGTGGGATGTGGATATAAAGACTTTTAAAGTGAATGGACATCTGAAATAGCACTTTCACTGGAAACAGACACTCGGCTCATTGTACATCAAGCTCATACACCGATTGTGCCATTCAGGTTCAAAATGTTAATGTTTTCTACCAGCTGAATAAAAAAACTGTTCAACCTGCTACCTCAATTAATATAAAACCAAAATTCTAAAGCAATACTCTTTTTGTCACACATGCAAGAGTTCCTTTACAGACGTTCAACTCTAACTGCATAAAAGCAGGAAAAAGGAGGGTGCTGTTCTTTACCTCTGATACTAAAAGTGAGCACAATATGGCCCCCAATGAGCACAGCTTTTTATCGTTTTATCGTTGGAAAAATAACTCTTTCTAACAGGTGTATTCAGTCCGAACATGGCAAGTGACCTTTTCCTATATTTGTCTTCTCCTTGCAGAGGAGAGGAGTGACAGGAGGAGTATTATTGTTGAGCTGCAGGGCCGGAGAGGTCTTTAGATTTTAGGCTAGTTAAAGTTCTAAATGAATCAGAAAGGGGGCTGGGTGTAAAGTGCTTTCTGAAAGTACAAACCTATTAGCATCAAAATATACAGAATGACTCAATATGAAGAGTGTTGTCACGAACCAGCTCAGGGAAAGTGACAGGCTGGCAGTCACACAAGAAATTAACCTAATATGAGACATTTATTAAAACTGAAGATAACACAAAGCCAAACCATGGAGTAGGTAAATCAGTGAAGACAGCATGAAAGAACATGGATGTGTGTGCGTTGGAGGTGATGAAAGGCAAAAAGCAAACGAAGATGATTTACGTGCCTTACAGACAGCTTTATATCATTTATTTTTATCAGCCATTCAAGCCATTTTAAGAATCAGCTATTTGTATACCTCTAAACATTAGTTTATCATCCCCCAAAGAATCTTGACTGACAGTTTTTTTTAAACTGCTAATCTGTTTGCTTTTCCAGCAGGTACGTTAGTTTGTTTATCTTTAATTTCTTTACTATAATTTGCTGGCCGTGTCTCAAGTTTGAATGTCACTTTTCTTATCTTATTTCAGGGGGTAAATATGCTGTAATTTGTTGTCATCTCATCAAACTTACTTTCTCTACATTAGAAATGGTTATATTAATGTTTGGACTAGATGTTTGTCCATAGGTTTGTTGTGTGTTCAGAGAGACTTGCACCAGCGGTTGTAAAGAGCTTACACTAAAAGACTCAAGAGGGTCACCAGGGCAAAAAGATCATGTTACATTGTTGGTTGTTGAAATTTGAAAAATGTGTGGCAGAAATTTGAGCACAGGTACTGAAGTGAAAGGGACAGGTGCACACAGGTGTTCCCAAAATGATGGGAATTTGATTATTGTACCAATCAATACAGTCAATAGTTAAAGGTGGAGTCAGTGATTCTGGAGAATTCTTGTTAAATATGAATATCTTCTCTCCTTCTGCAACCCTTCAGTACTGTCTGTGTGTGTGCGCTGAAGGTGGTCTGGTGTCAATTCCCAGCAAAGACTCTGTAAACAGGCATGTTGCTAGCAACTGTGGGCACCCAATGTCCTAACCCTTACAGTGCACAGGCTGTGTATCAACACCAGATTTATTTTCAGTGTGCATGCAGGTGGCGGATCGTGAGGAGATATTCACAGATTTTTAATAGAAAAGGGGTTATGACAACAAGCGTTGACTCCACCTCTAAAGCAGTAACACACAGCCCATGGAAGTTACGGTACTTTATTGTAACCCTTAGATCGGGATTCCTGCAAATTGCGCCAAAGGTATAGCCTGGAAATCCAGACCTACCGCTGGCAAATTAAATTTGCTGCGCCTGTTGGTCTGGACACTCCATTGAAGCTCATATGTCAAGAAATCCTGAGCTACCAATCAAATAGTTCTTTCTGATATGGGCGGGCTAGAGCCCTATGTATGGTACTCTGGGGAAGACGACAGTGCTGTGCATGCGCCGTCGAAGCGGTGATGTTAAAGATCTCCTATTATACTACTTTTCTGGTCTTAATTTCTCATTAATGACTCCTTTAGAGCAACCTGACACGAATCACAGCACAAAAAACCATGTAGATTTTCGGGAAGCTCTTCCTCTAATCTCAGCGATTTCAGCATTCTCTGTCCACACTCGGCTTTGTGCTTCTCCGCCCCCTCGCCCCCCTCCTGCCAACCCCACTCCGTTGTGATTGGTTACCTTCCGGAACACTTTCAGCGGCGCACGGGCAGATTTGAGCAGGCAGGTGGGGGCATGGCCGGAGCAATCTGGAAAAATCTGGATTGATCTTCGTATATTAATCCCGGAAATCTGAACAAGTGAATCGCGACCGGCTGCCCTAGTGTTTAGCGCTCTGCACAGCCACCCCGGTCAGCAGGGAATACATCTAAATGCATGTAAGTCATTACTTGACACTTCAGTATGGTTAAACATGACTATAAATCATTCTAACAACGTTTATAGGTCATAAAAGTTGAAGAAGCATAATAGGGCCTCTTTAAACAACAGAGATGGCTGTGGATATGTTGTTTGAGTTTTTGGCCTTGAACTTTTACGATTTGGAAGACGGCACTCAAATCTTTCATTATAGTCCAGCAGATATGTGAATAATTGTGCTTTTTTTATACAAACTTGAGCTTTGGCACACTGTTAGAGCATGCCCTAAGGAAGATTTTTGGCTATAGGGCCATCGGCAATCTTTCCTATGGTTGCCATGACGGCCATTTCTTAAAATGGCCGCCATTGGCTGTTATGGTATCAGTAGCTTGGGTTGTAGAGCACCTAGGATCTTGATTATGGTGTCTAATCCTACATTTTCAAGGATGAAAAAGGCAGTGGTGCTATTTAAAACATGCTAGAAAGTACCCAACTTCATATATCTGGCATTCAGGGAACAAAATTATGGTAAAACCTTCAAATATTAGCATGTATCCCATGCAGTGTTTTTACCCCTGCCACCAAAAGATGACACTGTGTCACATCCAGTAAAGGCATGGAACACTGGCAAGGCTATACATCGTTCTGGACCTAGTGCCGTTGCCATCTCGTGAGCTGCTAAATACCGAAAACTCTTTCCAGCTCCAAAGGCAACCCACAGCTTATTGATGTTGAGAGAGTGGGCTGCAGTCACTGCCAGTACTAACACATCCGTGTGAACTGTGCGTATTGATACACTGTTATACCCTTCCTTCACAGCATATCCAAGGTGCAGTAGGATGCGGGTATCAGCCTCCTCATGTGTGCATGGTGCAAGACCTTCTACATCTCGAGGCTGAGTGCAGAGGACTTCCGCATGATGGGCGCTAATCACTTGTTTTTCAGTGTTGAGGGTTGTTAGGCTGAATGCCAGGAAGGAGAACAGTTCAGCCTTGTTGTCGTCAATGCGCAAAAACTCTGGCCAGTTTCCAGGAATGGCACTTTACGGCTCAACTCTTCTACAAACTCCCTTCCCTCTCTTGCTGCTTGTTTTGGCCTTTAAAGGGGCACTGTGTAACATTCTAAGTAATGCATTAGCTAAAATCAATATCCTCATTCTTAAATATGTCCTCATTGGTGTAAAATCACCTCTGCCAAAAATCTGAATTATCCTCCTGAGCGGAGAATTACAAATATTAATGTTACATTCTGTCCATTGAGCGGGCAAGCGGTTTGGAGGATTCCAAATGTATGCACTCTATGAACGGCGTAGACAGGGACATAAAGCACTCGCCGTCGTTCTAGAAGGTAAACGCGTTCTCGCTCACAGCCAGCGCGACCAATTGTAGTAGCTCAGCAAGACGGCTGTTATCCGGCGGATTTAAAGTCCAAAATGCAGGATCATAGGTACAATACGATGGAATCCTCGCCCAAAAAGCGAAAAAGGCAAGTGAAAATACAACGTGACCGGCAAATACAAAAATGCAGGATAAATATCGGGGTAGCTTTTCCTAGGTGGAAGAAGCTAGTGGAGGACAACAAATTTAAAAGGGACGCTGAAGTTGCCTGCTTTCTTCTCGACAGGTAAGTCACTGTTACTGTCTAAATGACAAACCTTTCTCACAATTATCTTGAGACCATATTATTTTAAAATGAAATTTTCCTCTTTTTAAAACGCCACCTCAAGCTATGTATTAGCCGTTCCTCACTCCGTATTTCATAACATTTCTATTAACTTCTCATGTCTCATGATTATGTGACTTCACAATAGCAGCGTTTCCCCCACGTTCACACAGCAGCGGCGCGCCACCGCTGCTATATTTTCTCCGCCGCTGCTATTAAAATCCTCCTCCTCCTCATTATTCTACTTTTTTCTTTCTCTTTTTTGGTACGTAGCTCATTTTAGAAACGGGGCAATGCCTAACATAAACGCTGTCCATGCGTCGGAGGTGAATGTAACTAACGCAGGGGAGCGGCTCACTGTAGAGTCCCTTTAAGGCTAGGCTACTCTATGCTCCAAATCCGTGCGTAAATAGAGACATACGTTATCGACGTTATATCCGTCACTGCGCTCATACTTCCATGCGTCCTTTACGTTGGGACGGACGTTGAGCAAAACATCCTCTGGAGGGCGTCGCTTTGATCAAAAAAGTTATTCCAATAAAGTTTGGGGGGAAAAAATTACAACAACAAACATGGCGAGGATGGAGGAGATACTCATAATGCTTCTCTTGAGGAGGAGACAAAAACGCAGGCAGCGCTGTAGACGGCGGTGGTCAGTGAGACCTCTCAATACAACCCGGAGTGTGGACGGAGAATTCCGGTCATTGGTCTTACCGATGAGAGAAATTGACGACGAGCGTCATTTCCAATATTTTAGGATGTCTGTCGGGGCTTTCGATAACTTGCTTCGCCTGGTGGCTCCCCACATCAAACACAGGAGCTTGCACAGTGCGCCGATCAGTGAGGCTGAGCAACTAGCGGTTACCATTAGGTTTCTCGCTTCAGGGATGAATCAGCAAGCGTTGGCCACAAGTTTCAAGCTGGGCACTGCAACTGTCAGTTTGATTATCAGGGAGGTGTGCCAGGCTTTATGGACTGTACAGCAGGATCAGTACATGGCTTTTTCAGTGGGGGTTCAGTGGGAGGCAATCAAGAGGGATTTTTTGGAGATGTGGGATTATCCTAATTGCGTCGGGGCAATAGACGGCAAACACATCAGGGTGAGAGCCCCCGCCAACAGTGGCAGTAGTTTTTTTTAACTATAAAGGCTATTTTAGTTTCATCCTCATGGCAGTCTGTGACGCAAAGTATAGGTTCAGGTACGTTGACATTGGAGCCTATGGAAGGGACAGCGAGGACCCACTTTGGATCTCAACTCATCCAGGGAAAGCGCCAACTTCCACCCCCGTCACCTCTACCTGGAACAGAGGTTCTCACTCCACCAGTTTTTGTGGGTGATGAAGCCTTTCCACAGAAAGTCAACCTGATGCGACCATATTCAGGTCAGTTTACCTAGAAAGTAGGCTATAAAGATTACAATAAATCACAGTTTTTTCCATAAACTCCAATGTCCACGTACCTGAATATGTAGGCTACTTTGCATCAAATACTGCCATTAGGATGAAAGTGTACTATTTTAATGAACTATAATATGTGTGCTATTAGTAGAAATGTATCTGCATAATCTCTTTTAAATGTTCCAAATAAAATAAATTTTTCAATCAATGAGCTGGTTTGAAAAAATGTGTTTGCTTTTAGTATTATTTGTCCCATAAAGGTAATAAACAGCAGCAGTATGATTTAACAGGGGGGCGCCTCACAGCCGATCAGCGGACGTATAACTACCGCCATTCAAGGGCCAGGCGAGTTATTGAGAACTCCTTCGGCATACTCGCTGCAAGGTGGAGAGTCTTCGGAAGGGCCTTGGAGTATTCTGTTGATTTGGCAGAGGACATCACCAAGGCCTGTGTTGTTCTTCACAACTACCTGTGCGATGCTGACCAGGCCCAGCCGGAAGCTGCGAGGTACATCACGCCTTTACTGATGGACGCGGAAGGTGTACCAGGCGAATGGAGACAGGCTGTTCAGGGAGATACCAACCTGCTCGACACAAAGCGCTTCACTGCTGCCAGAGCAACACATGACGGCATGGCTGTTCGAGACACCTTGAAAGAATACTTTCAGATGGATGAAGGAAGGGCTCCTTGGCAGGATGCTGTCATCCAACGTGGCACATTACATTAAAGAAACATGTGCCCTGTGGCTTTTTCTTTTTTTTGTGCAACTGCATTTTTGCTGCAGCTTTTGTTACTTGCTTTGATGGTGTCCACTATGAACATCCGTTTGCGGTTATTACAGATTTATTACAAATGTTTTACTGTGAAAGCAGAATTCTACTTTTGTTGTTGTTTAGGTGTGACCTGTTTTGTAATAAACTGCAACTAATGATTGTTTTCATTATGGGTTAATAATTATTTTCCCCCTAAAATCATTGAGTGTTTGGTTTGGAAAAATTTGGAAAAATAATGACAAATTCCCTCACAAATTCAAAATAAGACATCTACAAAAGGAAGCCAGTTCAAAGCTTTTATCCAAAGTTAATATCCATTCCAGATTTGTTTTGGAATTGGAACTAACACACAAAAAAACAGAGCACTACACACAGTAGGCTATATCAGGCACATATTCAAATAGAATAACTGGCAAATGATAATACATAATAAACAGCTGTTGTAAACAATGAATAAATAAAAGTGCAGTTAACATTTTATACGAATTACAAACATCAGGCCTACATGTACAGATTTGAACCATAACCAAGCATAAGCTGCTGGATTTCTTTTACCAATCGCTTGGCGTCAGCTTCGGGAAGCTGCAACAGAAAGCTGTTGAGGTACGTTGTGAACGTGGTGAACACATTTTTCGCATTTTGTGACTCCTGCCGAATCTCCTCAAGCCTTTGAAGCAGAGCAGCATTGATCGGATCTGGTTCGCCTCGCTTTCTCTTTTTTTTGGACAGTGTCCCAGGTGCACTTGAAGGGGAAGGAGAAGGAGACGGAGGAGGAGGAGGGGGGCTTGCCACATCACTGGACATTGTGACGGAGGTAGATGCTGGTGAAGGAGGGTTGATGTTGTAGGCTACAGCGTCACAATGGTCTCATCGTCATCCTTATCTAGTGGCAAGAACAAAAAGGACACCACATGCAAAGGGTTGTCAGTGACAGTGTGAATAGGCGGCAGTTGTGCAATTCATGTTTAGTTAAATTGTAGTCTGTGATATGATAAGTCATTATTTTTCAACCGTGTCAGTATAGTGTAGAATCGAAGAAAAGTGCATTTTCTGAATACTACAATGTTAAATAAAGGACTTACCGAATCGGGGCGGGGGCGGGGGGGATTGGTCGCTGTCATACGATGATTAACAAAGGCCTTTAGCCACCCCAAGCGCTGCAGAATTGGAGGTTCTGCCCCGTCCGCAGCATCCCCACTCCGCTTGCTGAGCGACTTGTTGTGGGCTCGGACGAAGCGGTCTCGCATGGACCTCCACTTCTCCTTCGCTACCGTCCAACTAACATTCAGCCCCAGCCCGATCTCCTCCCAGCTGTTCTGTAGCATGTTTGTTTCTGTGACCTGGCATCGTGACGTCATATATATGGGGATAGTTTCTGACAAGCTCGCATACCCTCTCTTCAAATAACTCCGACATTTTTCAAAGTCTCTTTTTTGTGTGTGCTATTCACGGCACCTTTTTATACATACTGCCCGACACTGGCCCCACGATTTCCGATGGTACTGCAACGTTTGGTCCGTATAGGTAGCCTACGCATCCGCAAGCTTGCAGGATACGTGCAGAAATACGCACGTAATGTACGCAGAGTACGGACAGAAGGCTCCGTCGGTATCTGTATGCGTATCTAACGTAGAGCATAAATGAGCCTTAGTCGCGCTGTCAGTTTTCCGTCAGGGCTCTGTGTATCCGGGCTCGAGACATACAAACAGATAGCGGAACATTCACTAACGAAACAGTTAGTGGCTGAGTGAAGAATGTGGACTACTGTAGGCTACTGGTGCAAATTCCACAACTCATTACTTGTGTTACAGTTTAGTACAATATGTATTAATTTATATTTGGCTGCTCCACCAGCCCAGGCAGGACAGGATAGTTAAGTTTCAGTTTCGTTTTTCATCTCCGTGTCGGACAGCTGTTTGCTCAGCTGATGGGCTCGAGCCTCACGGAGCAGACAGCGGGAGTCAGTCTAAAGTCAGCGATGATCACTCTCACAAATCAAAAAGCTAAATTATAAAATAAAGCTATCTCTTCCTCCCTCTATCTGTCTGTATAGGGCCTATATTTCTCTCTCCACTGCACACTTAGTCAATACCACTAGTTTTAAGGAAGCAGAAGGAGGATTATACCCTCATTTTGCACTTTATTATTTTTAAATATTAGAAGATTGCAGGCAAGTAAAATACCACCAGCCACTACATTCTCAATGATAGAGACGAATAATTACCTTTTTTTCTTACAGTTTAAATCAAATATTTGAACAATACAGGAGAATAAATATTTGAAAGCAATACAGAATGCATGATATTACTGCATTGTATTGTATTCTATTTTTGTCACCAGGAACCTAAATGTTGTCAATTAACCTACTTTACATATATTTGGTGCATACAAATTCACCAGAATGCAGGAAATGAAGTGTTGAATGCTCAAAAATGTATGGGGGGTCACCCCCAGACCCCCACATTAAAATGTCTCCCAAACCAAGGTTTAATCACAACCTACACCCTTGAAATTCATGAATAGTTTTGTTTTATGTGTATCTATAGGCCTTTGTATAAGGATACTTTGTAATTTTTATCACATTATTTTAAATCAAAGTCTTAGGTTCTGCTTATCATTGCTAATAATAACCAGTAGGCCTACTTCTGTGTTGGACATTACTGAACCTCTTCCCATTTATAGCACCCAATGTAGGTGCTATAAATGGTCCCCAAAGAATCAAATAAAGGAACCCCCCCCTGATTTACAGAGTCGTCTAGAGGGGTCGGGTGTTTGTCACCTTTTTCACCTCTTATGAGTTTGCAGGTCTGGTTTAAGCATTAAGCAAGAACTGTAAATAAATTGTGCAAATCATTTTCTGCGTTGTGGCATTTTGTGTTTAAATATTCATTTCTATACCAAAATGTCAAAATCTGTAAATAAAGACACAACAGGCAAAGTTGCAACACCAATAATCCCATCTATCTGAATAGTAATTAATGCATATTCTCCTCTCAAAGTGCACTAGATCAATGCATTCAAATGTAAAGGGTACAAAAAAAAATTGCCCGGGGGGGCATGCCCCTGGACCCCCCTAGGACTTTCGGAGAGCACGCCACCGCTGCTGAAAAAAATCCTGCGGGAAACACTGAATAGAATAACACAAAAATCAGTCAGTCTGTTGACTGATTTTTCATCTTTACTAGATGCCGCGGTTTGTGTTTTATTTCATGTTACTAGTGCATGAGTTGACGTGGTAAATCAATAAAGCCACCTAAGCCAATGACAATTGACCGTTGAGTTTATTTTATCGTCTCTCTTCCATGACATAAACTGCACTGATGATCCGATCTTTTAGTGCTGACAAAAGTTCATATTAATTTCAAACGGGTTATGCAAACTGATAATATAAGGCTCTTCTTGTAGCCTACTATGGACGTATTAGCCTACTTTCTGCTACTTCACATCCCATTCTTACACAGGGCCTTATTTATAGGGCGTATGGCTATTATAAGTCCGTTGTGACTTCAACAGGGACACAGCACACAGGTTGAGTCAGGTTCCTTGTATGTAAGAATGCTTGGTTAATAAACTTAATCTGATTTGTCCATCTGATTTGTCCAATTATGAGAGGACTCTTGGGTTGTGCACATCAACCCCCATCAAGCCAAACCGTTCTCAAGTGCCGACTGCTGAGATATCCAGTATTTCCAGTGGGACAGATAGGCAAGTCATGCATGGAAATAATGTATTCATTGTTTGTTTTAGTATGAGTTAAATATACAACTTGTATCTACCTATACCTCAGTGTGTTATGATTATTGTTTTCAGAGATGAACATCTAAGTGCAATTGCAGAGGCACCAGAGATTGAAACCCTTGAGCAGAGGTAAGCATAATCTTTCATATTGTTTTTAACTATATAGTCTGTTGCATAGTTTTATCTGATAAATGTATTTAATTATTATTTATTCTCATAGCATGCACAACATAAGTATGGTTGAAGAGGAGCTTGATGAAAATGCCTTCAATGACCACATGAACAGTGTGTAAGTGGGCTTCTATTCTATTCTATCATTTGTTTCTATTGAGTTGTGTAGTCTTCATACATGAAATTGCTATTATGTTGTGCCTTAAAGGATTGATTGGGCAGAAGAGGGGCGCACCGTTCACAGTGACCGTGACGACAGCTCTGATGAGGAATATCTTCCACCAATTTCTTTGCGGTGAGTCATAATGTATTACTACTCTTTACTTTGTTTCTGTCCTGAATTTTTACATATAAACAATGTTTAAATGTATTTCTATTCTTCTAGATGACACACATGTTTTTATATGCTGAAAATTCATGGAAATTATTTGTACTGTGTATGATCCCTGATATTCTGCCTTTCCAGAATGGGTGGTGCATTGAAGGGAGTACAATTAGATAATCTAACAACTATCGGGTTTGATGAGACTGTGCACTACCTGTCTGCCCCTGACATCCCTTCCAATGAATCCTTGAGTGTTAATATGCCAATTTTGCCAGGCCCTCAGAATGTCCTTAGTGAGGATGATATTGTTGGCGTCAGAGCAGCACTCATCTATGAGAACAGCTTAAGGCAGCTGGTCACATTTTTAACTCTGCCCGTGGACAGATGCACTGGTGTCTTGAGGACCGGTTTGGTGTGTGACAGTGTTGGCCCCTTTCCAACAAACATCTCCTTCAGGGGCACTGCAATGAACGTTGAATGGGTAAGCCTTGACAGTAACATCATATCATTATGTATGGTAACACAGCACTGTATATGCATTGTGAATTTATAGGCTACTCTTTCTGATCATTAGATCTGCCCCAATGGACATTGTCTATGGTGGTGGAACTCCCAGCCTGTGTTAAAGTTTGGCATGCAGGCTGGGGACTTTCTACTGTCCACAAACATCTTGCTTTCCGGAAACAACTACTCTAAAGTTGCTCTCCTCCTGAAGTTCATGAACATCAATATGGTCAACCCCAACACCCACTTCACAATCCAGGACACTTACTGTGTTGATGTAATTAAAGAATTCTGGGAAGAGAAGAGGTCTGAGGCCATCAGCCGACTTCAAGGCAAAGATGTAGTACTCATGGTTGTGTATTTTTTATATTTTACCTTGTTCTACATACATTGTATTGTGTTACACAATTAAACTAATTTTGCAGGCATGTGTTTTTTGTATTTTGAAATGTCATTCTTTTGCTAGGTGATGGCAGAAATGACTCACCAGGGCATTCTGCACAATACTGCAGCTACACGACCATGGAGCTTGATTCGAAGGCAATTGTCCATGTGGCCACTATAGACAAGCGACAGACCAACTGGAACTCCAATATTATGGAGAAAGAAGGTTTTATCCTGGCTGTGGAAACGCTAACTAAAGAGATGAAGGTAGTGGAGTTGTGCACCGATGCTCATGTCCAGATTGGAGCTCTTTTGCGTAAGTGGTCAACAGATAAAATGTTTGAATTCAATTATTGAAATGCTAATTGAGAAACTTTGAATTAAAATATTCCTTACTTCACAGACCCAGACAAAGGCAGATTTTAGGATCTTGGGATTCACCACAGCCTGGACATATGGCATGGTGCCAAAAGCCTGTCCAAAAGAATCGCTGCTGTAAGTTCAAATACACCTATTTTCATTACTAACACTATTCTATACCTGCCTGCAGCCCAGTTGAATCATTGTATTATGTTAGAGCTCCATGCAAAAATAAATGCATGGAATTACTTGCATTGTCTGTGTTTTGTTTATCCCCTAAAGGCAGGAAAGTTGAAGGGGCAGTCTCTTCTCCTTCACTGGCTAAAGGATATGGTTAATCATTTCTGGTGGTGCTGCAAGACAGCAGAGACATTTCAGCAGTTTCTTGTAAGCAAGATTAATATATCTTTTTTTTTTATTCAATAAGTTCAATTATTCAAATACCCGTGACATGATCATTTTGTTTTGCTTTTGTGTTTATTTGGTTTACTTTCCTCAGTCACTTTGGATTGGGGTTCTCCATCATGTGTGCAACGACCACACCTGGGAAACGGGAAGCTGCCAACATGATCACCTGGAAGACACTCATGGAAAACAGTGGATTGAGAAGGATTCCCAGAGCCACAAAGCGCTACTGAACATCGTCCTCAGCAAGCACTGGCAGAAGGATGTCCACAAGTATCTGCGCTTCAGGTAAAGTGTGGGGCCATAACAATAAAACAGAAATTTAACAGAGCCATAAGAAATGTGTGGTTGTGGGATTCTGTCTCTAATTAGTTTTTCATTCATCCAGATCAACAGCGCATCTCGAGTCATTCCAGAATCACATTCTGATGTATGCCAGCAAGCGCCAGGCCTTCACTCCATGAGTGTATCACTCAAGAGTTGTCCTCGCTGCTCTGGACTACAATTTCCATCGAGAACGGCCAACATACAGGACAGCTGAGGGCCAACAAGTGCATGTCAAAGTCTCATTCAAAATTTCTGTTGTATTCAAATAATTGCTGTTTATTTTGTCTTACACATATGTGAGTTTAGGTGTCATAATGACTTGTGATGACTTTAATATTTAGTCTTAGGAAGAAGTACAACAAGAATGCACGGAGATATAGCCTTTACGCCTTAAAGGTTGAGAAATCATATGGTTATATCCCTGAGTTGCAAGCCCGCATTGTGAAAGGAAGAGTTGAAAGTGGGGTTGGGATGCCACGTTAGAGGACCCTACGCCCCGATGACCCAAGGCAGCTTGGTGTTGTGCCCCCGATACCTCCACCAGCAATATCAGAGTTGGTACGAACACACGTCAGCAGAGGTCTAGGTAGGTGACAAACATCTACATGCCGTTATTTCATTTCATCCTTTGCCTCTAAGTGATACTGAATTGTATGCGCATGACTAATGACACTCCATGTCTTTTACAGGATCGGCCTTCGATGCTGCGACCAACATGGAGGCAGATGGTGCTGCACAGTGATATACGGACAAGTTTCCTTTCCTAAGGGAGGGAACTGGGGCCAGTTCTGGCAGGTAATGCTGAGAGTGTTAGCTGGAGATAGACCATATGCAATAACTACAGCCCTCGCCAGTCAGCACTTCCTCCCGGACCCCTCTGCCTGCCTGCTCTGACCTGGTCCCTGGACTTTCCCCGCTGCTCTCCCCTTGGAGCCCCATGACAGCTAGCTTCCCCCTGGATCACGGCCCAGCCCCCCAGCTGATTCCTTCAAAATAAAACTTCTTGAACTGGTACTGTCTCCGTGGCTGTGTCCTCCCTGCCCAGCCGTAACACAGGCTCCTTTCATAATTCCAATTGTGACTATTTGCTGAGTTATACCATCGGGCTGGCAACTAATTGTTAGTTTGTTTTGTTCTTTTAAAAGGGACCAGGCCAGCCACTGTTTTCTACTGTTGTTTTATATTTTATTTATGTTTGTTTGTTTTATTTTTTAAGCCCATTTTAGCAGCTCTTGTATAACTATAATTGTGATTACTCTCCTTCTACATTTCAGGGATCTATGTACAAGGCTGGGCCCATGGCGACATGTCTAAGCTTTCTGTGGTGGGACTGCACGGTTTGACACTTTAAATATTGCAAAATGCACATTTTCATTATTTACCTTGTGTTACATATTTTGTAGATAGTGCATGTGTTTTCCCTTTTTGTTTGGTGTTGGCTTTTGTTGCTTTCGTTTCTTTTGTCTTCCACAGTGGGTAGACATCTTGCACGTGCGGACCAGACCTTCTTATACCAAGGAGAGTAAGTTGTAAATCTGAGACTGCTGCTTTTGCATTCATCTTTTTGAGATGGTTTTAACCTAATGACTTTCAATAAATAAGATATATTTTTGCACCAATTCATGCCTCATGTCATTGCTCATGTTAAGGGAAGATACATCGGTAAAAATCTACTAAATACTCATGACTAATGTAAACGGGTTCCTCCAGCCCATCAAATTGGAGGTGGCGTTGTCAGGCATAGAAGGTAATATCTTACCTATGGTTACCACATATGAAGAAAAAAAAATTCAGTCAACAGAACTGGACAAATACAACATATGAATATAACAATTTACAATGTGACTATAACTATTTACAAAACGACTTAGATCCCTGGGATGTAGCCGGTGTATTGTCCATGAGGGTCATGGAATTTTGCCCTAACCCTGCACACACAGCAGCTGGGAATTACTCTCCTATTACCCTGTCCTAACGCGCCATGCTGCCAGAAAATGTAGTGCCTATAAGCTGCATGCCTGTATTCCCGGCTGTCATCACCGGGCTTCCTTAATGCTCCCAATGCTGTCAGATCCTCCCTGTACTGCCGGTGAATACGCAGATAACCCTCGTCCAGGCAGTACTGCGTGAAATGCGGCAGGAAGCTCACACAGTGGGCAGGGTCTTGGCCACAGCACTTTCACTCTCTGTCCGTTGGCATTTCTAAACAGTTGCTACAGGTACACCAAGGTACCCCCGGTACCTCTGCCGATGTAGGAGCACCATGTCTTTGCTGATGCTCCAATAGATCGAAGATCAGACCCGGCTGCCTCTCCAACATTCGCACTGTGAGGCGCCTGTGATCCTCGAAGCTCATCTCCTGCAGAAGTCTCTGAATAAATGAAAGGAAATAAGATGGGGTTAGGCCATTAGGTATACAGGTAGACCTACAGTTGAGGACAAAATTATTATTCCCCATTATAATTTAATTTAAAAAGAAATCCCCCTGGTGGTTTTTGTTGAATAAGTTTGTTTCTGTGTGCAAAGTATAAAATAAATCATTCAAAATGAAACTATGATGGATGGGAAAGCTGTGTTAAAAGTTCCTTGCTCTGTTTGACAGCACTCTGGAAATACTTTAAAAAAAATTAATTGGAGTTGGAGACTAATAATTCTGTCCTCAACTATATATAGCCAACAGGTTGGACAACATGTTTTGCAGTAGGCTATAATGCACGGGAGGCAATACATTGTAAAGCAGGGGTGTCAAACTCATTTTGGTTTGAGGGCCACATACAGCCTCTCTGATCTCAAGTGGGCCGGACCAGTAAAATAATGGCAAAATAACGTACATATGTCAACTCCAAATCTATAGTTTTATTTTTCAGTAATATGCTTTATCATTCAGCCTACATATGTAACCTACATTATCACGGATCAAAAGGGATCTCTGTACCCTCCAGGAAATGTATTAGTAAAGGTTGCTGCTGGCCATGGGAATAAGAGGTGCGGCGCGGAGCGCCGCAGCAAAAATTTTGGGGGTATTTTGCTCAATGATGCCAATACGCACTAATAATGTAGTATTTGTGTATTCCTTGTTTGAATACACAAATACTACAGGCACTTTTGTCCAATTTTGTTTACTATATGTACAGGGACACATTTTGTGCAAACATGCAGACTGTACAAAATACACTGTTTTGATTTATTTTTAAATACAATATTGGTTGTTTTGGAATAAGTTTTTCCCAATTTAAAACATAAAAATAAAGCAGCATGGAAAATTAGAAAATAAATCTTGTAGGCCTACACTAGCATGCTCCTGCTCGTTTCGCGCGCGCAGAGCCACAGACACACCGCGCTGGCTAGTACATTAATTGTTCAGCACTTAAAAATATTTTTTTTTTATTTTATTATTATTTTTTTGGTTTTTACTTTGCCATAAAGCACTGGAGGAAACATTAATAGCGGTGAAGCAAGATTGCCATTTACCACGTTGCTAAAATCTGCTTTTTTAAATTTTGGCTGCCCCCTAGCGGCTGGAGTGAGCAGCTCTTCTTAGATGCAAGTTCATCAATTCATGGCTTAAAATCCTGAGCTGTGGAACTTTCAGCAGACATTCCTAGCTGTAAGCCACGTAAGTTTCCTAACAGTTGGGAGTGTATGCGACGTGCGGATATGGCACAGACTCCATTAAAAAAAAAAAAAAAAAAAAATCATGATTTTTTTCTTTTTTTTTCCAGAATTGATTCAAATCGGCCGAATTGATTCGCGGGCCAGATCAAAACGTGTCGCGGGCATCTCATTGCCTAATGCTTTATGCTTGTCATAATTCCATAATATTATGATCGATATAATGGCAGTTCAGGATATTTATTTTTGTAGCCTATGGCAGTAGGCCTAATCAGTTGACTTGCATGCTGATGAATAGTTTTTATATCCGAGTTTTGTAGTAGTTTAATGTAAAAATTGACAGTGGTTATGTATTGTGTCACAATCTGTAATCTCAAAATAGGCTGATCATAACAGTCCGACCGCAGTAACATAGAGTGAGGTGCAGACAGCGCCGAGTTTTTGCTTGAGCGTCACCAACTAAAAAGCTTTCATTTTAATATGCAACTGTCTGCTATGAGAGGCTCGTTCCTCAGCTGCTCACGGGAGTAAACAATGTTTGTTCCTCACTTACCGGTGCGATGCTGAATTGCGCACTGCTTGCACACAGTTATAGATTTATCTGTAGTGCGCTAATGTATTCAGGCCTCTAATGTAGGCTAAAGCACAGACCTGGTATGTTAAAACCACTGTGTGGTAATGCTTTGTACAATAGGAAGGGATACAGCCTAAATAAAGGGTAACATAACATTACAAACCTCTGTCGCTTCCATTCACTCCCTCTGGAAGTTTGCCAGCCTCTCCTCATCTTCTTCCCTTGCTGCCGCTCGTCCGCCGGTCACAGGTCTCCCTCGCCTGGCCCTAGCTCGACCTCTACCTCTCCCTCGCCCTTTTCCTCTCCCTCTTCCTCTAACAGTCACCTCCAGTAACTGACTCTGCAAATGGATATTATAAATGTGTATCCTTTACAAAATTAATGTATAGCCTACCTGCAATGTGTTTTTTTGTGTTAGCAGTTGGTTTAGCATTAGCCGACTGCACAATTTACGTTAGCTAGAAGCCTATCACCAACACTATAAAAACAATCATGAATGTTTTATTTTTACGATAAAGCTGTAACACATAGAAATATAACCTAATTAATAGGCCTAACTATCTTCACCTCATCACTTGAATCGGAAAGACTTGAGGCCGTGGTTGATAATGCCATTGTAGGCCTAGTTGTTGGCAACTGTAACTTTCAAGTAGCATTTTTTTTACATTCAACAAGCCTACGTGAAAGCCAACGGTTACAGTCGGCGACACTGTCTGTCGGAACTATACCAGTTGGACATGTCCTCGTAGGCTTGCCGTTGCTTCTCCGAACGGGAGCCATAGAGACCAACCTTTGCGATTTACAATTGTACCACTTGATGATGTCACATTACACAGTGTCCCTTTAAACTGTCTGGGAAATATTGATCCCACACAACATCCACTCTGCTGACATGCTCCAGCTTAGAAAGGATGTATGGTGAGAACACCTTTTGTGCATATTCAGAAAACGTCTTAGCAGCACCAGGTCGTAGCATGTTCACAAGAGCAGCCCCATCAAGTATGTTGACCTGTACTATTGGGTTGGATTTGTTCTCTTGTGATGGAATCAGGTTCTCCAAACAGCCCACCAAGTCTGACTTGGTTCCAGTTCTTAGCTTACCCATTTGTGACAATGCCGGCGGACACGCCTGGTTTTCATGCTCAAAAAACTCATCCAGACTTCCATCACGTATCTGGGATACAATTTAAAGCCGAGAGAACAGGGAGTAGTCACTCTTCAGGGATGAGAGCTGTTGTTGGGTCCTGGACTTCTCTCGGACTGGAGGGCGTCTGAATAAAGGGAGGTTGTTCCTTTTGATGGGATCTTTGATTGGCTTTGTCTGGTTGATCAGGCATTCACTGACATAGGTGTCATACTGGTCCCGTCCAAGTTTCTCAACCTGGTTGACAGTGTCAATGACTGCTACATCTGCAACGTCCCTAGTATCTAGTACAAGAAGATCTACAGTGCTCTTTTCACAGAATAGATTGCCCATGTCTTCTATAGCGCTAGTTAGGGCTTTAACTTATCTTTTAGCTGCAGGGTTCTCTGTAAGTCCCACAACACCACCGTCACCTTTCACAGAAGCATTATTCAGCTCATAGGCCTGGTCAATAGCAATAGCTGAAAAGCAATGTGTTGTTCTCTTCACAGAAAAGTTTCCTTTCAGAAACTGTTCATGGATATCATATCAGGATATTTATCCTTTAGTGAAATCATGTCGCGCAAATGGACTGGTATCCATCTGGTGTAGTGGGTGTGTCCCAAGGCAAAGAACCAAGGCACGATCTTGGTCAGGGCATCTATGTAGAGTGGGAAGTTGGCCTCTCTTATTGATCGCACGTAGATCATTAATTCTATTTCCAGCTGCAGGACAATGGACCAGAAGTGGAACTGGGGACATGAAAAAGCTCTTTCACTGCACCAGTCTTCCAAGGACAGAGGATTATTTCCCTCCTCCAGGTCATTTATGTACTCTGTGAAAGCCCTCTGCAGGAGAAGATATAAGCTGCTGGCTGTGACCTGATGAGTATGGCGGGTGCGTGTCACGTGACAGGCTTTCAGAAAGGAATCTGCTGTCCCTTTTGTAGCAACTCCAGCTTGCACAAGTGCTCCTTTCCACCCACTACCCTCCAAGATGACGCCAAGTACCTTGAGTGCTGCCATCTCAATGTGGAACCTACCAAACATCACAACAAAGTTATCGTCACCATGAGTTGCTGGCCAAGTCCACTGAATTTGTTTTGCCACTGCGTTGATCCAGAGTGATGATTGGTACCTGACCAGGATTCAGAATCTCCACTTTCTTCTTCACCACATTCATAGAATGGCGAATCATGGCGACAGATTTGGCTTTGTCATAGAAAAGGGGAAGTAGAGAAGTGAATGTGACACTGCTCTTTGGTATTGCATTTGGTAGTTGAACGCATGCGTGGTATGGAGACCATGAGCTGGTTTCATCCACTTGGAGGGTGTCAGTAGCCAGCACAGTCTTCATCTGCTCGAGCCACCTGTAAAATAAACAAGGGCAGAGGGTGATGCTGTATTTATTCATTAGGGCTTAGTTGCATTAGAGTGATAGTATTCATTGTGTTAAATGGGCATAAGCATACTAGTAAAATGTAACATACTTGTATTCTTTCTGTATGGCTTGAGGCATCAGCTGACAGTCTACTTTGTTGGGACCCTCAACCTTTGGTATAGGAGGATCCTTTCTGAGCAGAGCAACATTGGTGTAAGTGTCTGGCAGTTGAGCCTTTCTCTTGGGACCTCTCTGAGTGTTGTCTGGATTGCCAGCAATTCAGCTGAATCCCGGTAAAAGTCTTTGAAGAGGGAAATCCCAGTTCCATGGAACGAGTCGTGTGCACTAGTAGAACTAGGATTGTGGTCAATATTGTCCACTGCAGCAGTTGTAAACAAGCCACCCTTAAGTTGAGGAGGACAGACAGCTTTTTCCACCTCATAATGATTACAGATCTTGTTTCCAAGTTCTGTGGAGATGTCCAGCACTTGATCATATGAAATACACAGTCCTAGGTTAAAGAGAGTGTCCAGAAGTGCTCGTTTGCGAGTCTTTGTATGGATCATGATGCCCAAGTAGAGGCAATGGTGTCTCTCGGTCTTGGCTGTGCCTGATGGTAGGCGTACTTGTGGTGGAAAGCTCCCTCTGGCGTACCAGACACATCAGTAGCTGTGAGAGGGTGAGGGCTGGTTGCGGCATAACTAGAAACTGTTTATATCACTTAACTCCTTCGGAACCTAGAGCAATGTTGACTTACTCACAGTGGGTTACACGGATAAATAGCAATTACACCTATCAAACTGGCTAAACCGATGTATTGGTCAGGCTTTGAAAATATATTTACTTGTAAGCATATAAGGTCAGCACACAACTCATGAACTGATTCTGTTATTCATGAAAATACGCATAACTCCGCTAATATTTGAAGGTTTTACCATCATTTTGTTCCCTGAATGCCAGATATATGAAGTTGGGTACCTTCTAGCATGTTTTACATGGCACCACTGCCTTTTTCATCCTTGAAAATTTATGATTAGACACCATAATCAAGATCCTAGGTGCTCTACAACAGCCAAAAATTGGCGATGGCCCTATAGCCATGCTCTAACATTGTGCCAAAGCTCATGTTTGTATCAAAAAAAGCACAATTCCTTCATATATTGCACCTATCTGTTGGACTATTAGCAAGTAAGAGGAATGTTCTGTTTTGCCGACCGACCACGTCAAAAGTTTAAAGAGGACCTATTATACTACTTTTCTGGTCTTAATTTCATGTTTTACACTGCTATAGAGCAACCTGACACAAATCACATCACAAAAAACTATGTAGATTTTCGGGAAGCTCTTTCTCTTATTTTGGCGATCCAGCACGTCCTGTCAACACTTGAGTGTGTGTGCTTCGGGCATCTCCGCTCCCTCCGCCTGTGCTTCGGCAATCTTCGCTCGCCTCCCCCCCCTCCTGCAAACCCCACTCCGTTGTGATTGGTTACCTTCCTTCCGGAACACTTTCAGTGTCGGGAAGCGCGAGCATGGACCTATAAGGGCGCGAGGCAGACGCGAACAGGGAAGTGACAGCATTACCATACATGGAAACATCCGCGTAGTGACTTCACGAAGTTACATGCGACGTCACGAAGTTACAAAGCGTCAAGCCGCTTTGAACACGTGACTTCTCGACTGGCTAGAATAGTGTCTAGTGCTCTGCACAGACACCCCAGACGGTCAGCAGGGAATACGTCGAAATGCATGTAAGTCATTATTTGATAATTTAGTATGGTTAAGCATGACTATAAATCATCATAACAACGTTTATAGGTCATAAAAGTCAAAAAGCATCATAGGTCCGCTTTAATTTAACAGTGAATCCCGCTGTTCGCTAAACAAACGGGGCTTAATACGTCACATTGTTCATTGCTCTGATTGGTCGTAGTGCTATCCAATTGCGTTCAGTGGTATTTGAAATGCACGAGTAGGAGCCGCCCCTTGATTTGGGAATTACTATTGATCGTGGCCAGACCCTCTATCGTTCTAGATATGGGTCTGGATTTCCAGGCTACCAAAGGTATGATATCTTCTCAGAATCATAACCAAATCTGAACACAAAGGTGTGATCCATCAAATAAACATCCATAAGTCTGCATGGAAAACGCATAAAAAAATGACCCTGAGAATCATCATGATTTATTTTTATTTCAGTGATCCAGAGTTATTTTTCCATACATCCATGGGTACATTGTAAACGGGAACTGCTAATTGACAGTGTGCTGTATTGTAGACAAACACAGGCCCAAATCCATGGAGGGGTCAAATTCCTGGTGTAGTCTAGAATGATGTCGCAGGTAGATCAGAGTGAAGTGATATTAAGCAGCCTTACCAAATAAAACCAACGTCAAATAACATATGTAGGCGTATATCTTGTTGTATTGTGCTTTATAAAAAGATGTATTCATTGAAAAATGTACTGCACCTCCACGGCCAGATGTTGCTGATATAGTGTGCTGAATAGGCCCAATGTCATTAAACCCCATTCAAAGTGACAAGTAGCTGTGAAATATTGCTGTGTATAGGACAAACTGCAACTCACATGCTGTTCTGCTTGTTATATACTGTAAAGCGGCAGTAGCCCGGGTCTCCGTATCTATCACACACACACACACACACACACACACAGACACACCCACACACACACACACACACACACACACACACACACACACTAACCAACTAAAAAATTCTTTCAACAGGGCCAATATTTCCCAGTGACGTGTGTTCTTTGAATGGCTGGCCTTGGCTGTTACCTGCTGGGGATATGCACACAGCAAAGAGCACACAGTTGGAAACATGCAACCAAAACAACATGGTTCATTTCTTCTTTTCCAATGTGTTGCACTATCTGAGAAGTGTCAGTATTTCTACTCAAATGCCTATTCAACCTTTAAGTTCATTTTTGCTTCACTCATTAGTTGGCTGTTTGTCCTCTTCCAGTTTTCCCTGGTGGAGACGAGACGATGTGGATCCGGTCCCCCCCCTCTGGCAGCATCTGAAGTCCTCCAGCATCCACACTATTCACACCTTACTTTACTGTTACCATGTAAACATCTGGTCAATGATCAAACTCCTTTGTGAATTTTCTATACTTATGACATCTATTGCAGTATGTCCGTCCTGGGAGAGGGATCCCTTACTCTGTCGACTCTCCCTGAGATTTCTCAATTTTTTAATCCCGATAAAGGGTTTTTTACTGGGAGTTTTTTCTCAGCCGAGCTAAGGGTTTAAGGGCATGGTGTCGTACTGTATGGAATGTAAAGCCCACTGAGGCAAATGTCTATTTGTGATATTGGGCTATACAAATAAAACAGATTTGATTTCCATCTGACTTTTTTAAGAAATTTTCAGCCGAATTGTCGCCTTTTTTATGTTCAGTATTCTCAGACTCATTTGACTCAGGTAACCTCCCGCATTCGTTCTATCAGGCCTGTATTTCCCTGTTGTTAAAAAAGGATAAAGATCCTCTAGATTGTGCATCATACCGACCAATTTCACTATTAAATACAGATGTGAAGATACTTGCTAAAATTCTCGCCCACAGATTGGAGGATGTTCTCCCCTCTATCATATCCCCCGACCAAACTGGGTTTATAAAGGGACGCCAATCATTTTATAATATCCGCCGGCTAATGAACATTTTATATTCCCCCAGAAATATTGAATCAGAATGCCTCGCTTCTATGGATGCTGAAAAACATTTGATAGAGTAGAATGGAATTATTTGTTTTTCACCCTTGAGAAATTCGGTTTGGGTCCTGTTTTCACTTCTTGGGTTAAATTATTATATGCATGCCCTTCTGCCTCAGTATTAACAAACAGCCGTTACTCAAGTAGTTTTGATCTGCACCGTGGGACCCGGCAGGGTTGTCCTTTGAGCCCGCTCCTTTTTGCTATTGCAATCGGACCACTTGCGATTGCCATTCGCGGTAACAAACAGATTCAGGGGATATGGAGAGGAGAAATTGAACATAAGGTATTATTATACGCCGATGACTTACTTTTGTTTGTTGCCACGCCAGCCACCTCTTTACCGGAGGCACTTTCTGTGTTGGAGGTCTTTAGTCAGTTTTCTGGCTATAAACCTAACCTGAGCAAAAGCGAACTCTTTCCGATTAATAAAGAAGCTCTTAAACTTGATTATACAGCTCTCCCACTCAAAGTGGTGACAGATCAGCTGAGTTACCTTGGGGTATGTTTTACCAGAAATTTTAAAAATCTATTTAAATCGAACTTCCTCAAATTATTGGATCAGGCGAAGCAAATATTATCGAAGTGGTCTCCTCTGGCTTTCTCTCTCATAGGTAGAATAAATTAAATTAAAATGACATTACACCCAAAGTTCCTATATCTATTCCAATGTCTCCCCATCTTTCTCCCCAAATCCTTTTTTCAGGCCCTTTACTCTTTAATGATAAATTATATTTGAAATGGTAAACGCCCTCGGTTACGGAAAGCTTTTCTTCAAAGACCCAAACAAACAGGTGGAATGGCCCTCCCTAATTTCCAATACTATTACTGGGCTGCTAATATCCGTTCTTTAGTGTATTGGGTGCATTTTCACCTTGACGACTCAGCCCCTGTCTGGGTAACAATGCAGTCCAGCGCTATTAGCCCATTGTCTCTATCTGCCCTCTTAAGCGCTGCACTTCCACTCTCTTCGGCAATTCCCAACAGTAGTCCCGTGATTAAGCACTCCCTTTGAATCTGGACCCAATTTAGGAAGAATTTTGGAATGCAGAATTTTTCACTTTTCAGCCCAATTGCAGCTAATCATTTGTTTACTCCCTCGACGGTGGATGGTGCATTCAAGATCTGGCATAAAAAAGGCTTAAAATGCATCGGTGATTTATTTATTAATGATCTATTTGCTAGTTTTTCTCAATTGACAAAACATTTTGGTATCGAAAAGAATAATTTTTTCAGATTTCTGCAAATCAGGCATTTTACGCAGAAGTTAATTCCCCAATTCCCTTATAAACCGCCAGCCAATCATGTCGATTTGTTTCTTTCTGTAAACCCCACATTAAAAGGCTCAATCTCTGTGTTTTTTAACCTTATTTCAAAGTTGCATAGCCCCTCATTAGCAGCTATAAGAACCCTGTGGGAGCAGGACCTAGGTTCTGCCTTTACAGATCACATGTGGGATTCAGTCCTGGATCGGATACACTCTACCTCCATGTGCGCCCAACATGCTCTTGTGCAATTTAAAGTAGTACATCGTATCCACATATCTAAAACTAAATTAGCTTGTATGTTCCCCGATGTAGACCCGACCTATGATAGCTGTAAGAGCGCACCGGCATCACTCTTTCACATGTACTGGTTGTGTCCCACCTTGACTGAGTTCTGGACATCAATTTTTCAAACAATTTCTGAAGTACTTCAGCATCAAATTGAGCCGAACCCTTTCACTGCAATTTTTGGCATCGCTCCCAATTCAGGCTTGCCTAAAGTGAAGCTGAAGGTACTGGCCTTCACCTCTTTACTTGCTCGTAGGGCTATCTTACTTAAATGGAAAGATCCTGCTCCTCCTTCCCACTCACATTGGATTAGAGACATTATGTCATGTATGAATCTGGAGAAAATTTGTTGCACTACCCAGGGATCTGAGACTAAATTTCATAAAATATGGCGCCCCTTCCTAAACTATTTTAAGAAACCGACCACAATAATTGAAGAGTAGCTACCCCCTCCCCTCTTTTATTTGATTCAATTTTATTTCTTTGTTTTTTTTGTTTCATATTGGTTGTTTGTTTTTGTTTCTTGTAGTGTGTGTTTCTGTTTCGTTTCTGTTGTTTTTAAAATTGTGTGTTGTTTTGTGTACTAACTTCTTAGTGCAGGATTGTTTGTGGTTGGGTGTGGGGGTGGGATGCGGGTGGGGTATGTTCGGGGGGGGAAAAAGGGGAAAAAATTTATAATCCATTGTACTGCAGTTGCTTTGCTACTCTGCGATTTAATAAAAAAAAACCTTTGAAAGAACTTTATTACTCACTATTTCGTAACTTTGTAAAATTATAAAACCAATAGCATTCACAACAGTCCGGAATGGATCTTATAAGTCGTCTATGTATTATCACAACACATTTCCATGCACACTGTCCTTGTGTGCTTTCACTCTGGATGTCTGTAACCTTGTTAAGATGTGTGGAGGTGCACACTAATTCAACCTCCCCCCTATCCGAAGCAATCGGCTAACAAAAAAGCAATGTCACACTGAATATATTAAAATATGTATAATATCGGACTGATGGCAAAATTGACATTCAGAGGAATATAGTGTGCTGCTTACCTCATCCTGTGGCTGGATGGGGTTTCAAGGACAACTCAAGTTGAGTGGCAAAGACAGATTTGAACTGCGACCGTCTGAAGTGTGGAATAATGGGACGGCCAACACATTACAACACATTGTCTGTCTTGTGTCTTTCAGATAGCTCGTCAGACAGTGAAGGCTGATACTCACTGCGGTTGGGAAGGCCAAACTACACAGTCTGACAAAGAATCATCAACAGCCAGCCCCTGAACTCCTCCAACCCCAGGCGGGACGCAGCTGCTCAATGTGAGCCATGCAAGGCTAGCTGTTTGTCCCAGGGGGGCAAAGAAAGCAGACAATAGATACACGGATGAAGACGTGACCATGAAAAGTTCATCCGGTTTGTACATTTCAGAGAGAACGCTTAAGGTGAGCAACACCGTGCCAGTCTTATTCAAACATTGTACTCCATTGTTTGTCTATGTCTGTCTTGTTCTTTTCACTGAAAAAGACTTATCTTCGGACAGTTCCCCTCTGGTACATGGAGAATTCTACAAAATTTCTGCTCATTGATTGGGGGGTGCAGAGGGGGCAACCGTCCCTGCCGTTTGTGTCCACCTGTACAAAGGCCGTACGAGGGGCATGTGAGCAGCTCAGGTGCCCCTCTGGTGTGACCTCAGAGCGGAAAAATTAAGCCTTTTCTTCGACATCAGATGGCCATGTGTCACCTAATTAAGCCAAAATCGACATACAACCCAATATCTGGGGTTTGTCAGCATATACACTTGGGCCACCCAACTCCTGATGGGCACCACGTTTGTTCACATGGAGGAGGGGCTCTTTTGTAAATGTTCGCCCCTTCCCCATAGAGAGTCTGTGCATGGCCCTGCATGGAGACATAGTATTTATAAATTCCAGTTGTGCACTCTCCATGGACTTAGTTTTGTTTTGAAAATAGACAGAATTGCTGAAAAAGCAAACTTGAAATCTGTCAACACATACAATCCATGTTTTACAGTAGGCCTTATGGCAGTCTGCTTTGCCCTTGTGGGTGGGTGGTAAAAGGTCAACATTACCATAACGTAAGGAGGAGATATCCTTTGTAGCTGCAATTTCCAAAGAGCAATTGAACAAACAGTGTTGATGTAGTGACCACAGTTAACTCACCACACTTTGCTTTCCTGCATTCCCACAACCACCCACACTACTACTCTCTGAACATGCACAACTGTGCTGTATGCACAACTCTTGCATAACCGAGGCCATCATTCCTCGCTGTGCCCTATAATAGCTGTGGAAAATGAGCAACCAGAATATGGCTTCAATTTATATATATATATATATATATTTATTGTATTTAGTATCTTTGATTGTATTTTAAAGCCTGACCCAGGGACAAAGACTGCAAATTAGCTGAAGCTAGACGTCTTATATGCATCACATTTTCCCATTTTTTTTGTGGCAATGTTGTATGTATTGTCCCTGTCAAATAAACATTAAAATAAAAAATAAAATATATATATAGTATAGCACAGGTCCACCTTAACATGAAATACAGGCAGTGTGCTTTTAGCAGAATAGCAGCAGGTTCCATCAATGCAAGACTATTCATCGGCAGCGAGGGAAAACAGGCTTGCTGCTATACCGCGCTGATGAATTATGAAACAGCCGAGACCTACAGCTGACCTGTGACTTATATCTCCTGAGCTACTTGTATACAGAACACATTGCGGATAATAAAACCTCTGCTAAAGGCCTGACTCAAGCTCTGCATGGCAGAAAAGTGCCACTGCAGCAGACAGACATCCACTGGCTCAAAAGCTTCCTCTGCAACTCCTTCATTTACCTTTCTGCTCCTATTAAATCACTCCAAATGTAAAACATCAACCAAAAGCTGTGTCAACCAAAAGCTGCGTCAGTGGACTTGAGTCCAGCCTGGTCTGTGTGGATGGACAGGAGGAGACTGCAGCAAAAATCCCAACCACAACTCTCTCTGCACCAATCTGTGACATATTGCACGTTATACTCGCTTATATGCCTTTTATAGGAATATTATTCTGACAAGTATGCATTATCTGCAGGCATAGCAACCTTTATATTAATATTGGTGCAATATCTGTGTGAAGTAACTTTTTTTGCCGTTTGATAGCCACTAGACTAGGGTTGGGAGGTATTAAAAAATACCAACGGTAATCCTTTTGTAGTAGCGAATTGTTCCCCATGGCTTGACAAAGACTGGAACAGGCTGGACATCCTCATTGTGTTCAGGTTTATTGAGGAGATTCCAGACAGGACAATTACAATTCAGTAGTAGCATTGAAGCAGCATGGATGAGAGGCCACATGGCTCTCTCCTTAAAGATACAGAACAGCGTTTATATCTCGGTGTGGGGTGTATCAGGTGTCTTAATCTCTACAAATAGACAGATCCTTTCATCACAACAAGTCCCAATAACAAGTCCTTTTACAGGTGTTTTCGTTCTTCCCTCTGTGACCCTAACCTTTAAACCTGTTTGCTCTGCAACCTTTCGTATTATAGAGGCTATTCAAATTCACCACACTTTAATTACTGTGGATACCGTCATAAAAAATGCCTGGTGCATGTTTATAATAAATGCCTTAAGAGGGTATGTGTCCATGTCCAATGTAGGTCTTATTTGTCAATTTAAGAACCCGCCACGCTCACACTCACGCATCATGTGACAGCTTGAAGCTTAAAGGCCTACTTCAACGGTTGGAATATGAAGGTGTATTCAACTCGGAGATCCTATGAAGTATAAAAGTGCAAACATTTTTTAAATCGGATCATCCTAGCCTGAGAAAAGGCAGAAAGAGTGTTTTAAGGTCTCACTGTCTAACCCTACATTTCTCTTTCTGTGACATCACAGAAAGAGAAATGTAGGGTTAGACAGTGAGACCTTAAATTGCCTTGAGATTGCCCGATGGTCTGCAAGACGAGGTGGACGTGTGTGTGAGGACATTGGGCTTCCAATACATTCTGTAAATATGTGTATTTTGCATCTGTTTAGCTGTTGGTTGTACTTTAGCCAAGGTAGCGCCGGTTAGCATAGTGAAACTCGCCCAGCTGTGTGGTAGCCTGGCTCCGCCCGCCCGCCTACTTCCGGCCAAATTTTATTTTCCCTTCAGTAGTCAGTCTGGGTGTACAGCCCATTTCCCAGTTTTGCTGGAGATTCGACAGCCGGTCCAATCAGCGAACAGAGCGAGTGGCTGAGAACGATGACGTCGAAGTCGTGCTCCAGTTTCAGTTGCCAGAAGCCGGCTCATGACACACGTGACGACCAAACGTTATGCGATTGGTTGGCTAATCCAGAGTGGCACTGGGCAGATCCAATAGTTTTAAACTTTAACAGACACCCGCCTCCATGAGTGAACGTTTGCCAATTAAAGCACTGCCAGACCTTCTGTACAAATGAAATGAAGTACGATGGTCTGGTAGCACCAGGCTAGCTGTGTGCTGTTCTGGAGGATAATATGAACCCAAACTTGACGGCAGTGTCCGTGTGGAATTCCAATATAGTACAGCGAAGCACTGGTGTTGTCCTTCGTCAGCCGGCACACTTTCACTTTCAGGTATGCTGATGTCTGCCTTTATTTTTGCCACTGAGCACACACTGCTGTTATTAATGTGTTTAGTATGTTGCTGAATTGCTGTTAATGTGTGTGTATTTGCGATCGGGATGCGTCTTCATGCTGTTTTAATGTTATTTGAGACATGACTGCCGCTGGTTACACAGTGTACCTACATCTGTATTTTTTGGCACAGCTGGACCATGTTATTGTAGTTGTGTGACGGGTCTGATCTCGGCGTCGGCGTCAGGAATATATGGCCCAATATGATCAAGCGGCGAGCCTCTTGCGTTCACACGGTTAACCGCCGTCTTCGATGAGGCGGCCGGCGGTCGCGGCGGCGGCTGCGGTGAATATGGCCCAATATGACCAAGCGGCGAGCCTCCTGCGTTCACGCGGCCAACCACCGCAGGGGGCCAGTGCGGTGTGTTCCCAGCTTAAAAGCAAATAAAGGCAGACATCAGCCTACCTGAAAGTGAAAGTGTGCCGGGTCTGGCGGAGGACAACACCGGTGCTTCGCTGTAGGCCTACTTGGAATTCCACACGGACACTGCCGTCAAGTTTGGGTTCATAATATCCTCCGGAACAGCACACAGCTGGGTGAGTTTCACTATGCTAACCGGGGCTACCTTGGCTAAAGTACAACCAACAGCTAAACAGATGCAAAATACACATATTTACAGAATGTATTGGAAGCCCAATGTCCTCACACACACGTCCACCTCGTCTTGCAGACCACCGGGCAATCTCATCGCTGATTGGCTATCGCGGCGCGGCGATGCCAAAAAGATAAATATTTTCATCTTCTGCGTTCGCCGCATATGTTGGCCGCGCTGCAAATGGTAGCGCCTTCGATTCACGCGCTTCGATGAGGGGTGGCCACGCGCAAGTGCCCGCCGATTCTTGGGTGGACGCGCAGTAGACGGGCAGTAGAGGTATGATGTGTCTGGAGGCCGTTAGACCACATTTCCACTAATGTGTCGAAGAAAAACGTCTTCATCCTCTTTTGAAACAAAGTCAAACTAAAGATACCTGAGGTATTATGATTATGGTGATTTTTCTAAGCACAGGAAAGTGAGGAGAAATCCAATTTCACTTAAACTTCAATCCTCATGTGGTACAGTGTCATCAAATTGATCCATAATTGATAAACCATTAAATGGGGTCCTGTAAGCATGAAGCCATTATATATTGATTACTGTTTCTACTGGCTGGTGACCATCGGCGGCCTCTGAGCTCACCGCCCTCATAGTTTACAGCTATATTTCTGGTGACACGGCTGACATGAAATACAGTGGAATAAATACGGCCAAATTAACTGGTTATATAACATCTAATATAAGCACTTTATGAGTGAGCTGTTAACGTAAGCGCTCGGGGGAAGTTATTAGGTTTGAACGGCATGCCGACCACCATATCATTGACACCAATATATCAACCGTCTCCCAATAGTTTAAAAATTCACATTGCGTTATTACAGCCTGGCAAATGACGCACCCATCATCCACCAAGAAATAAATATCTCCCAGACACAAGTTAAAGGCCTGAGGCCACACAATCAATATTTCATAGGCAGGAGGTGATAAAGAGTCTTGATCCAGTTCCTCTTCCTGTCTTTGAAGCAGCCAGCAGTCCAGTAGTGAGCAGTGGTGGATGGCTCCATGCCATGTGAGGCCACAGCCAAGTGGATGTGGGCCACTGCACACATTTAACAGGTATAGGAAAGAGTTGGCTGCACTTTACCCTGCAGTGTGTGGATAATATTTTTGGGAAATAAAAGCTCCAGGTGACCATCAGCAGGGTGTATGTGTGTGGGGCTATTTATCCACTGACTTCAAAACTATGGCTCTGTCACTTCTGAACGACCCAGTGGAGAATGGAAGGGGCCGGGGGGGAGAAAAGTATCCTGCACAGGCCAGGGCCATTCCATTACTGTACAGCCCATTCTAATTGCCAAGGACTGCTTTACTGTAGCCTCCGGACAGATCAATACCAAGACCACCGCTTCAAGTTTCAAACCCAATGGGGTTGGAGACCAGATATCAAGATCGTAGATTTTGTATGTTACAGGCTCCTGCCCTGAGACGTGTGCATCCTTGTGCCCACCAAAAATCCTTGTGCCTTTCATAAATAAAAAATCCATCAAATAAAAAGACAGAAATGTAGAGGAGAAGGAGGTAATGTGAGACATTAGGTAATGTGAGACACCCCCTGTATCTAGGCAACAAAACACATTTTTGGTCATGCGAGCATTATGTTTTCAAGCCCCTCTCATTTCCCCTTGGCCATGAAGGAGAGGACCTCATTGTGCTGTTGTAAGCATGTTTTTTTCACAAAAATATTTTTTTGCATGTAAAGGTAAATTGTCTTACCTTCAACTTAATCAACTGTTGTGCAAATTGATTCAGGTAGAAACACTTCTATCATACATGTTGATGAACTACCATCATATGAAACCATGTGAGGAAAATTGTATTGGTTGTAATTTCCTCATTATTAACCCCTGTAGTCTGTTCTCACTAGCAATCAAGGTAGTCTAATTTACATTCAAACGTTTTTCCTGTCATGCTGGGCAATACAAATAGGCAATTCATTTCTGAACAAGATAGTTACTTTTTGCTTTTTATCTTTTTGTTTTGATGTTTTTTTTTTTTTTATGACTGAAGTTTTTCTAATCTTCAAACATGGTATAGAAACTGCTCCAGTGGTACAACATGTGGAAGACACAAGTTTGATGTAACAAACAAAGTATTTGAGTATGGATGGCAGCTGTGTGACAATAGTCACTGCAGGGCCAAATGGACGGGGCATAATATGGTTGTGTCCAGGCCCCCAGGACGAGCGCATTCTTCCGCTGTCCAGCAGTGCTCAGTGGCCAAGCCTGGTATTGCAGTTGTTTTGGCTGACTTGGACAGGTGCTTGTATTCATACGAGCCAGGAAGCAGATATCCCCGTTCACTCCAATACAAGCGGGGAACAGGAATGTGTCTCCCCTTAGGCCACTCGGTGAACTGGATTTTTGTCACTTCCGCATTGGATGCTGGTAGAACTTGCTGTGGTTGGGGCTTGGTTTGAACTAGGTTACCAAAGGTTATGATTTTGCTGGTAAATGTGGAGGCTCAGTTACTCGAAAAGAAGGGTTCACACGCTGTTTTTGTCTTCTGTTTGTTCTTTTAAATATTTCCCCCTCATGGCCATCACCATGAGGGTTTTGTTGGAGATGTCGATAATAGCTACAGTCCCCACAATCCTAGTGGGTCATTGTGACGTTTCTGATTTGGTGGAGTCCAACTCAGGACGGGGCTCAACCTGCCATATGGCTCTGCAGTGAGCAGCCACTCCATCATCAGGGTGGAGATAGTGCATGTTTGTGGTGGTTGGTGCCCTTTTCTCTTGCTTGAGCCCCCCTCCCAAATGTCTGTGCACGGCCCTGGTATGCTGGCACACATTTTCTGTTACAAACCTAATGAAATCGAAAACACCAACTCATTCTAGCATTTTTTCTATCCCTGTTCCATGTATTTCTAGTCCATAGGGTGTTAAATCTCCATTAGCCTGCAGTGTTAAAACAGGATTTATAGTCGATGCTAGAGGTTAACGGGAGTCCAGTTGTAGATACCTAAAGTGTAGATTTTGATTTATAGCCTCCCACCCACAGCTAGCACCGTGGCAATGCACTTGTTCTTAATTATACTCCCCACAGTAACATTCTTCCATTTACTTTGTGATACAGATACAGGCGGTTGGGCTGCACACATGAGAGAACAGAAGGGTTCCATCCTCATATACTGACACTGTTGGTTCACCGTGTCTCATTACTCTACACGAATACGAACGAGAGGTAAAACAGAAGAGAGGAAGATTTAACTCGGCTAAAACAAAATACCCCCCCCCCCCACACACAGGCTAAAGATAATAAAGAACTCATAAAAGACCAACATCATAATAGTTATTTTCGTAGCACATAATTTACACCATAAGAAAATAAAATACCAACTTCACATTTAATGAAGTTACTGGGGGCAGTTCATTTCAACATCAACACAAGTGTAGCCTCTTTTTATTCCACATGTGAATTGGGATATATGGGAGTGATTCTCACTCTGTTGGCGACAACCTGATTAAAATCAATATGAAAAGAACGCATGGATCAAACGAGCGCTTGTTGTAGTCAATTTTTGGAGAATAGGCTATAGTGTAGTTTCACGCTAGTGACTCACGTCAGCAATACTCGCCGTCGCGCAATGACGTCGGTTAGGAAAAGTGGAGTCGAATTCATTTGAAACAGCGCTGTCCTTTCCTATGTTCGATAGGAAGCACCTTTCATCTCTCCTTAACCCCGATGACGTTTAGGGGTTAAGGTATAGGAAAGGAGGCTTATAGGTTAGGAGATTGGACTTTTCGGATAGGCCCCTGGTGTTAATACACAGCATAGGTTCTCGGGGATATTCACTTTTGAGAGAGGGGCAGGCTACAGGGACTGGGTGCGTGATCTTAGACGACCCGTAATGTAAGATATTCACAAGCTGGATCCCATCACAAAGACCGCATCCTTGGAAGGACGCGGTCTCGCGGTCTATGAAGGCTATAGCCTATGAAGGCCGATTCGAAGGCCGGTTCCAAGGCCAACGAGCGTTGTTAAACGAGACGATCCCCGCAGGTCTCCGTTTCGCTCTGTTTACGAGCATTTCCGGTTTGCGTAACAAGCCGTTACCTTGCGTGACGACTCGCCGCTCCTGTGCTGCCTAGCAACCCTGATTGCTGCCAACGGAAACAGCCCTGTCAACGGAGGAAAAAAGAAAAAGAAGTTGCCTACCAGACTAAAAGAAAAAAAAGTACAAGAAAAAAAGAAAGGAAGATAAAAGTTAAGAAGATGGAGCAACACGTTGCTGTTTTGTTATTTTTTATTTTATTTTATGCCATCTCTGAAAAAAACGCAATGAATCTTGGGATATGTTGGGCCGCGAAGGATACATCTGATGCAGCCTTCAAAACCGTGAAACAAAGGCTGCATTTCTCGGCCGCATATGAGGAGCCTTGCAAGGAGCCTTGCAAATGGAACAACCTTTGTGCGACGCTATGACGCAATCGGTCTTCAAATGCAGCCTTCGTAGACCACAACCCCTGCATTGAGATTCACCCATAGTGTCACTCTCACCAAAAGTGCCGAAAATAATTGTGGAAAGAGAAAACATACCTGCTCTCTACTGTCAATCAGCTGATGCCATTGGAAACGGCTTCTCAGAGGAAAAAGCCTTAGACCACATATATCTACTGTATAAAGCAAGAAACGTCTGTCTGTCTGTGTGTGTGCCTGTGACCCGCATATCTCTCTGGCTTTTAGTGAGATCGGCCTGAACTCCCGGATATGGATTGCACACGGCATGAAGGTGTGCATCCTTGATTTTGAAGTTTTTTGGAATAAATATGTAGAAGTTATCATATTACTATCATCATGCTGGCGGAAAATATGTGCGCACACTGAAAGCCACAGTCAGAACAGGCATGAAGTAATCTCTCACTAAACCCCGCCTCCCTCTGATTTGATTGGCTTGCATTGACTGAGTGGGAGTCGGGACATGGCAGGCACAGCCTGTTGTTACTTCCTCATTCAGTGAAAGCTCAAGTCAACAGTGACTGCCGGGATACTTCACAAATAAAACGTTCTTAAACCTTTCCACAGACATCACCAACTCATCAAACCTGTCCGCTTTAGTGTTAAAGATCGCACTTTGCGCTATTTTCACTGCACATTTACATTTAATGAATGGTCGACACTAAAGCGACAGTGGTGCTAATTTCAGTTAGCATGTACACACACACACACACACACACACACACACACACACACACACACTGTGGGTCTCACAGCTGACTGCTTTTGACACGTTAACGTTACTCGAAGGTTATCCATACTCTGTCTTACCTTTTAAACCTCTTCTGTAGCTGACAAATACACATAATCCATTCTCCTTGCCCACGTTGCATTCATCCAGCTTATTACAGAAAGACCAAAAGTGACTTTGACGAGCGATGCGACAGCCAGTTCGATGACTGTGTGTAGACTACATCTGTTTCTGTGTACCACTTTCATAGACATTACATTTACATTACATAAATGTTACATTTAAGCATGCATAAGCTAATATAAGCTTCCTACGGGCACTGCACTAGTCTATCTATGAAGCACGTAACGTCTGCCTGTCTGTGTGTGTGTCTGTGGCTTGCATATCTCTCTGACTGTTAGTCAGTTCAGCCTGAGCTTCTGGATATGCCTTGCGTACTGCACAAAGGTGTGCATCCTTGATTGATTTAGAAGTTTTTGGGATAAAATATTTAGAAGTTATCATATTTATATCATGCTGGCGGTGAATACGTGCGCACACTGAAGGCCACAGTGAGCACGGAGTATGAAGTAATCTCCAACTAAACCCCGCCTCCCTCTGATTTGATTGGCTGCTGTGACCAAAACTTGAATTGACGACGGGACACACAACAGACACAGCCTGTTGTAACTTCCTCATTCAATGCACCCAACTTCCCAAACAAAACGTTCTAACTCCTCAACTCCTCAAACCTGTCCGCTTTAGTGTTAAAGATCGCACGTTTCACTGTTATACAGTAAATGTAGTTAAACACTTCCGCGTTAGTGACGCTAATTTCAATAAGCGTGTCAATAGGGTTTTCCATTTAAATTAGCGCGGTATCGGATAGCTCTGCTACCGGTGAATGTAAACATGTTCGCTTCCACAACATGCTTTAAAACCGTTAGAAACTAACACCTAAACGAGCTAAAGACTATGTCAGATGCAAAAATTCCCTTCATTTTGGTTGCAAAAATAAATGCTGCTGCCTTCAAGCTGCAATTACCAATAAAAAAATTTCACCTGATTTACCTATAAAGAACAGAGGATATGGCGCAAACAAATATTAAAGATAGACCAGGCTACATCTTTTTCTGTATCCCACTTTCATAGACGGGTTACATTTAAGTATGCATAAGTTAATACCTGCTTCCTACGGGCACTGCACTAGTTTCCATTAATGTGTCAAAGAAAAACCTCCTCATCCTCTTTTGAACCCAAGTCAAACTAACGATATAGCTGAGGTATTGTGAGGAACGAAAGTGAGGAGAAAACTTGAATCCTCGAGTGAGATAGATACAGTGTCATCAAATTGATCCATAATTGATAAATGGAATACTCAAGTGTTCATTGCAGTGGCTGAAGGGGCCCTTGCATGTTATTCTTGTGTGCAGTTTGTGGCTAGTTTTTATTGTGTGTGTGTGTGTGTGTGTGTGTGTGTGTGTGTGTGTGTGTGTGTGTGTGTGTGTGTGTGTGTGTGTGTCAAATCCCTGTTAAAGCTGGGGTATGTGATTTCTGATTGATCAAAATTAACATGAGCTGTACACTTTGACCAATCAGAGCGAGGCTCCGATTCTCTGTTCTTATTGGCTGTTGGGACTGTCCATTCCCTTTGGCACAACTTTGTTGGTGTAGAGCAGGGCTATTCAATTAGTTTTGAATGGGGGCCGGTTGGTGGAAATGATCCAAAATGAGGGGCCAGAATAAAATGCCTAAAATTGATGACCATCACATCAACAGCTACATATATTGTAAAACACTACAACGACATAGGAGTGCATATATTGTCTTTAATTTATCAAATAGAGTTCAACAGCTTATCAAAAAAAATCCCTATTTGATTAACATAGGCTGCCTGTTGTTTAAGTGTTTAACAATCTTATCAGTTCAGGAAAACACAACATTTTTGGCTGTATTTTGCTCAAAGATGCCAATGCAGCGGGGCGCCCTTAGCTCAGTTGGTAGGGCGTCCTCGGCCAGCAGCGGACCCGGGTTCGATTCCAGCCCGCGGTCGTTCTCTGCATGTCACTTTTCAACTCTGTCTCTACACTATCAATAAAGCATAAAAAAAAATGCAAAAAAAAAAAAAAAGATGCCAATGCACTGTACAGAAATAAACAACTGCTTATTTGAATACAAAAAAACAACAGACACTGATTTTACAGTTGTGCAATTTTGTTTGCTCTGTGAAGGTAAAAATTTTGTGCAAACATCCAGACAGTACATAGCAAAGAAAACTTCTACTGGTGCAATATTATGCAGACACACTAAATACAAATAATGGACCATACACTTTAACATGTGTATGCACATCAAAGTGCTAATTCAACTTTTTAAAGTTCCTTTTTGGATGAGGGGCTGTGATTATTGTGGACAATAGGCCTACTGTGATGCGATAGCCTATAATTCATTAATGGTTATTATTAGCCGACTTGCTTGATTTCTTTTTAAATACAGAGGTTATTGGTTGTTTTGGAACATGTCTTTCCCAATTTAAAACATAAAAATAAAGCAGCATTGAAAATTCATAAAATAAATCTTCTTGTCCTACACTAGCATGCTGTTCTACAAATAACTCAATAGTTGAAATAAAAAATACAATGTGTTTTCCCCTTAAAATGTCTAAATGCATTTCAAAGGCAGTAACAGTGTGGCACTTCTGTAAACTTACTGAAACTTGGCTGGGCCATCACTCTCATGCATTCATCAAACTTTTCTCTGCGCTTTCTGAGCTGATAGATAGGTTGTGTTGCCACGGTGATGTGGAGTCTTAAACTGATCTAGCTTTGCAGAGCACTTCTTTTTGGTCAGTTAAATATCCCCATAGAACCGCACTGAGTTTATTATCGCCACCAGTTAAATGTCGGTTTGCTTCTGCTCGTTTAACTCTCCCGCGTACATGCCGTAGTCCAGGGTTGGCCACTGTTTTTCAGCTTGTGAGCTACTTTTAAAATGACCAAGTCAAAGTGAGCTACCACCTACTATTAGGGGTCAAAAGTCACGGTTCGGTACGTACCTCGGTTTTTAAGTCACGGTTCTGTTCTGTACGGTACGGTTCTCAGTTAAGAGGAACATGCAGAATTGCAGCCTAAAGGTATTTTCCAGTATAGAAAAGAAAAAAACTGCTGCATACAACCAAAGTCTCCAATAAATAAAATACTTCTTAAATAAAAGTGAAAGTCCTTCTTCACGGCAACACTTTCCTTGCACATAAAACAGATACATTCCCCCTCTTGTTAAATACCATTGATACACCCAGTGTTTTCTGCTATTGCGTCCAATGTCCAGCTGGGTGAAAATAGTAGCCAGCCGAGATCCCGCCCCTCCAAGGGGGGTCCGGGGGTATGCCCCCCCGGGAGATTTTTTTAAGTTTTTAAAGTGAAATGTATGAATCTGGTGCACTTTGATAGAGAAATTAAGAATTTTGCATGAAAAAAAATGGAGACACTGTGTCAGATGAATTAGAAGCTATTGGAGAAAGACACATGGATTTTCCGTAATAATATTAATTTAAAATAAAATACTATGCAGGGTCCTCTGGGATGGGCTTGTTGCTCTTTTTCTTTTATGGGACATATTTCTCTGTAATATAATGAGTGCATTTCATCTCATCTCATCTTCAACCGCTTATCCAAAATCGGGTCACGGGGGCAGCAGCTTGAGCAGGGAACCCCAAACTTCTCTTTCCCGGGCCACTTCAACCAGCTCTGACTGGGGGATCCCGAGGCGTTCCCAGGCCAGCGTGGAAATATAATCTCTCCACCTAGTCCTGGGTCTTCCCCGAGGCCTCCTCCCAGCTGGACGCTCCTGGAACACCTCCCTAGGGAGGCGCCCTGGGGGCATCCTTACCAGATGCCCGAACCATCTCAACTGGCTCCTTTCAACGCAAAGGAGTAGCGGCTCTGCCCCGAGTTCCTCACGAATGACTCAGCTTCTCACCCTATCTCTAAGGGAGACGGCAGCCACCCTCCTGAGAAAGCCCATTTCGGCCGCTTGTACCCGCGACCTCGTTCTTTCGGTCATTACCCAGCCTTCATGACCATAGGTGAGGGTAGGAACAAAGATCGCCCGGTAGATCGAAAGCTTTGCCTTACGACTCAGCTCTCTTTTCGTCACAACAGTGCGGTAAAGCGAGTGCAAAACCGCCCCTGCTGCTCCGATTCTACGGCCAATCTCACGCTCCATTGTTCCCTCACTCGCAAACAAGACCCCGAGGTACTTGAACTCCTTCACTTGGGGTAAGGACTCATTCCCTACCTGTAGTAGACAATCCATCGGTTTCCTGCTGAGCACCATGGCCTCCGATTGAGAGGTGCTGATCCTCATCCCAACCGCTTCACACTCGGCTGCAAACCGATCCAATGAGAGCTGAAGGTCACAGGCCGATGATGCCATCAGAACCACATCATCCGCAAACAGCAGAGATGAGATCTTCAGACCACCAAACTGCAACCCCTCCCCACCACGACTACGCCTTGATATCCTGTCCATAAATATCACAAACAGGATTGGTGATAAAGCGCAGCCCTGGCGGAGGCCAACCCCCACCGGAAACGAGTCTGACTTACTACCGAGAACCCGTACACAGCTCTCGCTTTGAGCGTACAGAGATTGGATGGCCCTGAGAAGAGACACCCTCACCCCATACTCCCGCAGCACCCCCCACAGTATCTCCCGGGGAACCCGGTCATAAGCCTTCTCCAGATCTACAAAACACATGTAGACTGGATGAGCAAACTCCCAAGCTCCCTCTAGGATCCTTGCGAGAGTGAAGAGCTGGTCCGTTGTTCCACGGCCAGGACGGAATCCGCATTGTTCCTCTTCAATCTGAGGTTCGACTATCGGCCGAACCCTCCTTTCCAGCACCTTGGAGTAGACTTTGCCGGGAAGGCTGAGAAGTGTGATACCCCAGTAGTTGGAACACACTCTCTGGTCCCCCTTTTTCCCCAAAACCAGCCTCTGCCGCCCGGGTCTGGTCCATCGTGGTCCCCGCCCTTCACTGCCACCCTTTAGGCAGCACACCCGACCCCAGCAGTTCCTCTGACGAGTGGTGGGCCCATCAGTTGTAGAGGGAGTTTGTGCCACGTAGCTTCTTCGGGCTGTGCCCGGCCGGGCCCCGTGGCAGACCCGGCCACCAGACGCTCGCAGGCGGGCCCCCTTTCTGGGCCTGGCTCCAGGCGGGGGCCCCGGGCTTCCTCCGGGCAGGGTCACACTTCCTCTATCTTGTTTTTTCATGAGGTCTTTTTGAACCATTCTTAGTCGGGCCCCTCACCCGAGACCACTTTGCCTTGGGAGACCCTACCAGGAGCACTAGGCTCCGGACAACACAGCTCTCAGGTTCACAGGGGCACACAAACCTCTCCACCACGGTAAGGTGATGGTTCCCGGAGAGGGAGTGCATTTCAATTATTTAAAAATTAAAAGGGCCATATTACATTATATTTTTAAGATGTGTCACGGGCCAATAAAAAGCGGGCCCGTGGGCCATAGTTTGGACACCCCTGCACTAGAATATGTGGTGGTCTGTTTGTCTGAACAGTCTTCCTCTCTCTGGCTGTATTTTACATAGTAGAATTTGTCACAGTGCAGAAGCCTCTCCACTTCCTTGACTTGGATTAGCTTTGGTTAGCTCACTGGCTAACAAACTGATATGTACTGTATGTCAAATTAGAAAGTGGTGTCCTCTCTCCCTCCACCGAACTTCGGCGCATGCTCGCACGGCTCGTTCACTCTTACATAGTAAAAAAAAAAAAAAAAAATGAAATTATTATTTTTTTTTTAAGAATGCTCGCGATCGACCCACACTACCGATCGCGATCGACCTATTGGCCACCCCTGCCGTAGTCGCACGCAGCTTTGTACAATCGCGCACAAAGCCACAGATCAGCTGATAGAGAAACGCTTGGAGACACGTGCACATTTATTTACAGCAGATCGCGGCCTTTCTTGCAGTTATGACCATGCACAAGCACACATCGCGCATATCACATTTTTTTTTGGGGGTCGGTTGGTAGTCAAGGCGGGGGCCAGTAAATATTCCTTCGCGGGCCGGATCCGGCCCGGAGGCCGCCAATTGAATAGGCCTGGTGTAGAGCACATGTGTCAAACTCAAGGCCCGCGGGACACGTTTTGATCTGGCCCGCGAATCAATTCGGCCGTGCCATATCCGCACGTCGCATACGCTCCCAGCTGTTAGGAAACTTACGTGGCTTACAACTAGGAATGTCTGCTGAAAGTTTTACAGCTCAAGATTTTAAGCCATGAATTGATGAACTTGCATCTAAGAAGAGCTGTCAGTTTTCTGAGGGCTGTAAATAGGCCAATATATGTGGCTAAATAGCATGCTAATATTGATGATTGATTGTGTCAAGTGTCTAAGGATTAATGCCAAAATGTCTCAGGATTAATGCCAAAATGATCTAGTTTCTAACTTTTGCTTTAAGTTACATTATAGCCAACTAGCTAATGTTAGCTAGCTGCTGATAGCCCTCCCCTTTCGTTTCCAATGGTGGCTTGGCATTTCATTATCAATGTAAAGTGTCATAAATAGCTGATACTGGTGCTGGGTCATGATTCCTATAAAAACAAAACGTGATGTGTTTTGAATGTGCAGAAAGTTTTGAAAAATCCAGGAGAATAAATATTGTGGCTCAATCCAGGATGCCTGAGAGCCTTACTGCATTATAGTCCTTTATAACTGTTTCACCAGGAACCTGAATGTTGTCTTTTCCTTTACAAAAATTAAGACTTTTCCACCAAAGAGAACAAGTGGAGCGGTTGAGGTATTTGAATTCAAATCTCTATCCCAACTGCCATTTTCTCCACAAATCCTCCACCCCAGCTTTAATGCAACATCAAGTAATTAACATTACACATTTTATTTCTAAACGGTTTACTTAAAAAAATCCACATTATTTAAAGCAATCCCCCCTGGGCAAGTTAAGAGGGAATCAGCAGTGAACATTGCTACAGGCATTCCATCTGTCGCTTCAAGCCAAACTGACCAGGTAAGAGACAGAGGACAGACACTCCACCACATGAATTAACACATGAGCTCCCATCATGCACACTGATTTGGATGCCTTTGGCGAGGTATAACGCACTAAACACCGCAGCACCTGTGGGTTTTATCTGATGGTTTTAGTATATAATTGGCGAGCAACAGCAGAGCAGAAATAATTTGGAATTCAGAAAGGCTTTTTTTAGGAAATATGTGGGCCAGACTGCAGGCAAATCTTTCTTTCACGCACTGTCCAATTTTGAAATCAATGTTTTGCTTTCTTGCTTTCATAACATGTCTTCTTTCATACTCTATCCCTCTCTCTCTCTCTCTCTCTCTCATAACATGTCTTCTTTCATACTCTCTCTCTCTCTCCCTCCCTCTCTTCCATAACATGTCTTCTTTCACACTAGTATGAATCAAAGGTCCAAAATGTACATTTAGGTGTTTATTTGACTGAACATGGTCTGTTTGTGTCTGCATATTTCTCTTTTACAACCATCTTTAACGGCCATTATCTCAAAAACATTAGTTATTTTCAATAGCCTACTCTGAACCAAAAATACCAAGGTCTGAAGCACTTCACAATAAACATTCTAAGCACATGACAGAAGGATTTGTTCATGTGTTGTTAATTGTCTGATATATGATACATTTATGCATTTGTTAACAAATCTGACAGAAATGTATTTTAAACTAAAGAACTGTACAAAGTGTTTTTTTTATTTTATAAAATTATAGTCTGATTGGTTCTGTTCCTGTTGTCTATATTGTCTTATTCTGGTGTGATTTTAACTTAACTGTTTTCAGTGCCAACACAAATTGTGCTGTAGCAATACAATGACAAATAAACTTCCTTATCCTTCCTTAGGCTTAATAGCTTGTATCCAAAATCTGTTCTGAAAAATAAAATGTATGTCAGTAATCAACTGGAACAATGTGCCCTCACATTTGACAGTATTGTGACACACTTTCTAATAATCCTTGTTGCTCCCAGACACTGCATATATGTCAGTAGATGAAAAGGCTTGTGTGTGTGTAAATGTCACATGGGGGCGCTGCACACCCGCATTCCTGCGCGCCACTTGACGGTGCAAAAAGTAGCGGAGGAGCCGTTGGAGGAGGAGAAGAAGAGGGAAGGGAAGGGGGGGGGCTCTTGTTTTTGACGCTTTAGCTTGAGATCAGATGCTCCCTGTGCGGCTGTGTGGAGGAGAGCGCGCTTCTACTGCACGGGGACAACTTCTCTCCAGCCCCGCCGCTGCCACTGGACTTCTCTTTAGGATTGTTTCCCTCTTGTGACAATAAAGACAAACTGGACTTTACTGCTACTACTACTACTACTCGTGCCAACATGTATTCAGCCTTATTGCTACTGATGGTGGCCGCCAGGATCTACGCAGACAGCATGGAAGGAACAACAGGTACAAAAGAAATGTTCGCAGCAGTCATGACGCACAGCGCGCACCTGCACATCTCCGACAGACTTACAGTATCTGGCTAGAGCTGCGGTTTTTAAAGTTGACGTCGGGTTTTTTAAAAGGTCGTTCTATATCACGGTGTAGACACACATGTCGATGTCAATATAGCATGTGGCTTATTTTGGGAGTTTCACAACTTCAAAAGTTGAATGTAGAGTGCCCCGCTTTGAACATCAGACCGTGCTGCTGCATTCAGAAGTGCGAACTTTCTCCCTCGTGCATAAGCTGATAAGGTCATTTTCAGGGGCAGGATGGACATTTGTCTGCATCGTCAGACTAAAATCATGGCATCATGTCATCATCACACGAGTCATTGGCATTAGTCCATAGCCTACGGTATTTTTTAAAATGACATTTCATACCAGGGTTCATTCAGCAAAGCTTGAAAAATGTAATTGGATTCTTTAAATGCCTATGATCACTCTCTCTCGCTCTCTCTCTGTCTCTCTGCTGTCACTCTCTCTAAATGTGTGTCCATTGCACACAGCATCATAACGCTTGCTGCCATGTTTTCATTGTTGAGTCTTCAGAACGTGCCGGCATCATTCTCTCTACTCGAACATGTCATGTAAATGTAAACGACACAGTAGTGATTCAGTCATCCCTTAATGGATGTATCTTCAGATATTGCTGTACTGTTTTTGAAATGAGCTGTTAACCTGCCAGCATGTTAGTATCATCCATGGAACATCTTTCACTATTAAGCTGCTGATTCCATGGGGAATACATGGTTGAAGGGTTGAGTTTTAGTTGCAAACCCAGCCAACCAGATGCATTTGGGAATTTTAAAAAATGTGGCTTGAACGAATTAAGAGGAGCCTGTTTTTATTACGCCGCCTGCTACAAAGCAATACAGTGGAGAAATGAATTAGTCATTTCAGTGTTTTGCCTCACACTTAAAAAAAAGATCTGGTAAACTTCAAAAATACCCAGTCTGGGTATATGTCTATCAGTCAAACTGTGATAGACAGAATGCAGACAGTTTTTAAAATGCTTCTTAGAGCGGAAAATTGAGATTTTAAGCCATAATGCTTTGAAATCCAGAGAGCCAGGAGTTTTAAATCCCTTTCTCTTTTGCCCGGTGGCGATTTTCAAGCTTTTTTTGTTTGTCTTTTGTAGTTTTCTAAGGCCTTCAATCCTCCTGAACGTCTTTAGTGTTGTGATATACGGTATAGAGACCAAACACTTTCTGGTCACACCGTGTCCACTTGTCTCAAGTAGAAAAGGGAGAGCCGCTTGGTTTAAATCTGAAGAATGCTTTGCAACTGGTGTGTGAGAAGGGCTGTGTGAGCTATGATATAAATACTCCATTGGTTTCAGTTACACAGCAGCCACCAGGAGCAGTTGCTGAACAGACGTGATCTCAGCCACTCCCTTTGCTCTCAGGGATCAAGTTGGTTCTCAAAGCGAGAGGGACGCTGCCAATGGTCTTATGAGACTAGATAAAACAACAGAGCAGGCTGTGTCATCACCAGCTGGCACACACACAACACTTAATACGTGTGGAATTGATTGTGTTGTCAGAGATGGACAATGCTGGGGAATGATTTCCACATATAGGAAGTAAGGGGTCAATCTAAAAGAGGGAGATATGTTTTAAATAGAAAATGTACAGGAGGTTGGCACGCAATGTCTGGTCACTTGTCATACATTTAAATCACTGGCTTTGCAGTTTTAAATTATTTTATTATCCCACCAATTTTTTTGTTGTTTACTTTGGTGTAGATATGTCAAGGTATGTGTAAGGCTTGCTGCAGCAAACCATTATTTAAATTTTCAATCCATTTTTCGATTTTTTTTACGTGTCAGAAGATGATGACAAATGTCCATCACCAAATTTCCCAAAACCCAAGGTGACATTTTCAGATGTCTTGTTTTGTCCGACCAATAGTCCAATACCCAACGTCAATTTACCATCAAAGAACACTAAAGAAAACATTCACATTTCAGAAGCTGGACACAAACAATTTGGGCATTTCTTAAAAAAAAAAACCCTGAAAACTATTATCAAAATATTTGATTGAAGTTGAATTTTTGCAACCCATTCAGCACAGCTGATACAATGCCTATTTCCCTTTTTTAGAAAGGTATTTTTTTTACAGAACTGGGTGCTTCTGTTAGATAATGACAGGAAATGAGATGAGATAAAGTGATGGAGAGTGTTCTGCAGTAAAAGGTCCCTATATGGAGGCAAATTGGGTATGTTATGATTCATGGGCCCTTTGAAATAGAACAGTGGTAATGAGATATGGCCAGACATGTCATCACAATGAATACTTTCTCATCAGTCGATATCAATAATGATCAGTGTGTGACGTTGGCCTTTAAATAAGGAGGCTCAAGAAGAGATCTGTTTGGCCCTCAAATAACAGCAAAATCTCATTCACCCAGCTCAACTTAACCCTTTGATGCATAACATGGGTATAAAGGGACCCGACTGAGTTTTTATTTTCTATATCTTTGCAATGAATTAATTTTATCATCCCATATTCCAGGTAATACTTTACTAACTTGTTTTTCATCATCACAAATCATATTTTTACTTTCTTAGTTTTTTTGAAAAAACAAATTCCTAGCTGGCACTAACTTCAGCACATGTTTCAGTGTTTCCCTTTTTCTATTTTGTGTCGGATGTAAAAAGCCAAAATATCTCCAAACTCCTGAAGCTGCGGGAGTATTCTTCTTGATGATGATGGCTTTTTCCTGCTTCTAGCTGAGCAGCTGAGTTTTTTTTAAATGTTTTGTATCAAAACTCTACAGGCAGTAAGCCGTGCTGCATTTCAGAACTTGACCTTGCATTTGCTGTGAACTTAAGATACTTGACACTTGTTGCTACTTGATGCTACTGACACATTTTGGTTGTAACCCAACTCTACGTATCTTCAAAGACTTGAGTATTGCAGTTTGTTGACATCATGTACCAGGATTTATGGGTATGGAAGTTGTGTATTTCTCCCTTAATACTAGATGCAGTGCTTGTCTCACTTTGCATTTCTGTTATATTGAGGCCATTACTTTCCTATCAAAGTGGTATAACAGTGTGTGGCTGCACAAAGTATGTGATGGCTGAGCTGAGGTGAAAGCTGCCTTGGTTTTTAAATGCACCTGGCCTGTGTTAGCAGGGCCTGCGAGCAGCTGGAGCAAGGCAAGTCATTTTATTTTCAAATGAGACCACGTCAGTGAACCCCAACACTGAGCGAGGCCGACAAGCAGCTCTGAACACTCTAAGAATGGAGGTCAGGAGAGGGTTAGCTTGAAAAGACCACAGTGGAATGGGCAATGACACGAGAAGGCTGGTTGTACAGTGTGTGACTGTGTGGCTCCGGCACAGTGTTAAACCAACAGAAAATGGCACACACACACACACACACACACACACACACCTCTCCTGGGGCAAACATGGAGGCTGTAAATGGAGAAAAATGGAGATGCTCACACAAAAGGCAATGATGAAATGGGCTTGTTCCTGAGGAAATAACACATTTTATAATAGAACAATGGTGGATTGCATAATGGAGACACGTTGTTCAAGTGAATGAGAACACTGTAATTATCATTCGTGGTAATACTGAGATGGCAAAGGAAGGAACAAGGTTGTTTCAACAGCCATTTTGTGAAGGGAGAAAATAAACTGAAATCTATCAATACGACCCGCTACAAGCCGTCAGAGCTATTGGACTAAACTTCAGAAGCAATAGCAGCCCAGCTTTAATTGTATGTTTAGCCGAAGAAGAATGGACGCAATTAAGCTGGAAATGACCAATTTGAAGTGCTGAAGACTAGCACACATTTTACTCCTCACCCTTTGTGACGCAGCGATTTGACGCAGAGATTTGGGGAAACTTCACTGCCTTTTAATATATGTAGTTTGATCATTTTTATTTGCCTTTAAGTTGTTTTCCTCTTACAGGAGTCAGAGACACAGAACACAGAACATGGTTTGCATGTGGTCACATACGTTGGATCAGATTTCCGTGACAAATATTCAGGTGATCACGCAGTAGGGGGTCCTGTGTTGGAAAGCAGAGGTTGGTCATCCGTAGTGCTTTCAACAAGACTTTCCCCTCTGCTATTATCGGCTTGTATAATGCGTTCACACTGTTGATGTGCTGCTCCATGTCCGTGCCTGTGCGCCTGTCACCTCACTGGAACTAGTGAGGCGTCTGTGGGGAGAACCAGGACCTTCTTCCCCTTTCCAGGTGTTGGAAATGTCTTGTTTATCTCCCACGTCAACAACAAATCATTAGCGAGCTGATGTAGTTGTGCCAGCAGGCGCAGCGCTGTCTGTCAAGCTGATCGCTAAACGTGTTCAGACAATGGAGGTAATTTGCTCACTTTAAGGGCTTCCTTTGGTGTTGTTGAGTTTGGCATCACTTTACTTTAAAGGCTTATTGTGATTGCTGTTGCTAACGCTTTCTTCAGTCAATCATTGCATTTGCTTACAAGGCTCTTGATTTGATTTAATTTCTACAAACTAGATAATGATCTCCTGGGTGGAATGCTTCATGAAATCAGTCCAACAGTTGAGGAAAGTAGATTCACATATAGCTTGAACGTGTTAGCTGCTGGAGAATCAGCTGTTGGAATTGGCAGTATGTTGCAGGTCTGCAGGAAATGGCTGATTGTATGATGATAGTCTCTTATAGGGTTAGTATCATATCTGCTGCCTGGGGAACACACGCTAAAGGAGTGTGAGGCATCCAGACGTTTCAACTACTGATGATCAACTCTCACATCAGATTTCTTTTTAGCAAATATAGAAAAGCTCTAAGTGCCTCTGCAACACTTCACTCACTTTAATATATCTTAAACCGTCTGCCACAGATCATGTCTCAGAGTCTAGGGAAGATGGCTTTAAAGGCAGCTGAAGGGGCAGGTTAACCAATCGCAGTGAAGTAATTTCTCTGACAATTATATCATTTTCGGAAAAAACACTTTCTATTTTTGAAGTCGGCAAAGCTTCTCTTAATTCTTTTTAACAACAGCAAGAGAGGAAATATCTTCAAGGCAGGCAGGATCACTTGTCTAGTCAAATCTGAAGGAATCAAGCTCAAACTATTTCACCTTGAAAATGTTTTAACACCATTTGGTAACGGGTTTGGGATTTGTCATCAATTCAAAATGACAAACATAAGTCAACACTGTAAAGTATATCATAGAGAAAAATACAAACGTAATAAACCTGTATTGGAAACAGTAAAACAACACATAAAGAACACACACTATGTTGTTTCACTGACCTTCCTAAAGAATATTAAGAGAGCAACTCTTATATTAATTTGAAATTTCAAACATTTGATTGTTCTCTCGATTAATAGTTTTCCCTCATCCGTTTTCTAAATCGCTTAGTGACAAATGCATTGTGCTTGTTTTGCTTGACCTACAGTTCAGAATTAAAATAAATTTTTTTATTATTATTTAAGAAAAAAACAATTAATTTATAATTGAGATGCTAAAAATCATTTGTGTTTAGAAACTGATGTAGCAACTACCTACCTGATTGATTTATTTTCTCTAGATCAACAAATGACTAATTATTTGAATAATCGTTTGATGACTGGTGCAAGACTGATTTCCTGCAAGCACAAAATGCTTAACTACATTGATTTCTTGTATACCAACTCTGGGCTTATAGAAATACACTCACAAGGATGGCTGTGTATCGAACCCACAGACAGACAGAACATTTTGAAAAAACATGTTCATACATCTCAATGTGAGGTATCCCAATGTATCAACAGTGAAAGTAAGGTATCATTTCAGTACTATTATTAAAAGTTCCTATGACACCATACTAACCCGACATTAAGGAAGTACACACGGCAGGTATGAGAAAGTGATGCATCAGAAAATTAGATTAGAGGCCTTGAATGCACTCAACATCACACATTGATGTTAGAATGCATGCTCAACATCACAGGGAGGGGGTTCTTCCTTTCAGGGATAATTTACCGTGCGATTTTGAAATGGTTGCTCTCGGCACACGGCCAACGTGTTGGGAATGGCAGGTGAGATGGATGGTGCAGAATCCTGTTGGTTGCGCTCGTACTGGGGGATGAGTGGGGACACATTGATTGAGATATGCAGGAGCATGACTGTTCCGCAGTGACGGCTGCCTGTCCATCCCAGTCCAATCCTGCTCTCTGTCAGATTGGGCTGCTGCTGCCTTTACCGCCAGCCGTGAATAATCTTTATGAATATTCCTCTGTTGCATGTGCGGCCTAGCCTAGCTTAGCCTGCTTTGTTTACGCTCTGTGGCCCAAAGCAATGGTCGAAGCCATTCCCAGGCCATGGAACCTGTAGTCCGACCTGTCACCAGTGATGACAGGCTGACGCTAGCTGTGGCGACACTGGCAGCAGACAGGAAACTTTCGCTGCTGCGTGAGATGAGCGCGTTGCACATTCTGTCAGGGCTTTCGGCGAGTGTCGCTTCAGATTGAGATGACGTCTTTGGCCAGACTGCAGGAATAGCATTCCCCTAGCTTTCTTCACTCTCTGCAGCTTCTTTGGTAAAATAAGTGTTTGATGCCGAAAGCTATTTTATTTTAAGCTCCGCTACCTCGTCCTCAACTTTTTTTTAATATCCCAGAATTTCCCCCCACTTGGGCTCACATGTTTAGCCCCACGTGTCACTAAGGCGATACGTGGCAGGCAAAGCATTCAACTGAGATTTGTGGCTATTTTGCTTCCACAACATGTCTTCTTTCATGCTACTACAGTATAAATAGAAATTCCGAAATGTACATTCAGGTGTTTATTTGACTAAACCTGGTCTGTTTGCGTCTGTATATTTCACCTATACAACCATATTCAGCGGCCATTTTCTCAACATGAATTTTTTTCAGTACTTTTAATAAAGAATCTGAACTTCATAAGCACTTACATCAACTAAACTATTCTTGAGGATATAACTGAAGGATTTGTTCATATGTTGTTAATTGTCTGATTTATGATACCTTTTGTTCTTAAGTACATACCGAAAAGGCATGATTTATCAAATGAAAAAAGGCTTAAAGGTGCTGTAAGTGGAATGGTTCTTTTAGCTAACTTCCTGTCAGTTACATCCCCCTCCCCTCGACCCTACGTCAGCACATTAATGCACTGCGGTCTTCAAGCAGCGAGTTATCTAGCATCATCTCAGATCCATAAGTGTGATAAAACATGATAAAAACCATCAAAACTGACATTGGGAAGGATTTGTACCTGCTCCGCCATTGTAGGCGCATAAACATTCACCCATCTGTCCTCTGGCGTGCACCGGCAGTGAGACCATGAGTGAGACGGGTCTCGGTTTGTAGCGTTCTCTCTTGTGATTGGATATCAATTTTGGGATCCCCCGAAAAGTTTATTTGTTTATTATTACATGCAGAGCAGCTGACTGAGAGATCGGCTTTATGAAACGCGCACATTATGTAAGATTGTAAGTGATCACTGTAAGAATAAAGAACGATTTAACACTTATATTAACATAGATAAACCGCTTACTTCACCTTTAAATTAATCCTCTGTTCTGTTAAAACTTTGGACACTAATATGTTGTAAAAATTAAAAAATAATTTTAACTCTGGCCTTATCCAACATCTCGATTTTTGGTTTGTAAAGAGATGCAAATGTAGGTATAATTAGTTAAATATTGACAAATTATTATTATATGTATTCAAATATAACTGAAGATATTGTAATACATAAATTAATTTTTGTTATGTACATAATAACCTGGCTAGGGCTGCAACAACGAATCGATAAAATCGATTACTAAAAGCGTTGGCAACGAATTTGGTCATCGATTCGTTGAGTCGCGTGATTAATAAGTCACTTGTAGGCGCGGCACTGTTTACATCCAGCCGCCGACAGGTTCATGCACGCCCACAGCGAGCCTTCCGCACGTGAAGCGGTGCGGGAAAGCTATAGTGTGAGCTGCCACAGCTTGTATTTTGGTCATATCTAACACTGGACTGTAGGCCTATAGCCTATATAAAAGTGTTAAAAAAAATCTTCAACTCAGTATCCGTCTAGTCCAAAAAAACTCTGTCAGCTGCTGCTGCTGCAGACAGGCTCGGAGAGTCGGCATCGGCGGATCAACAGTCATTCAAAGCAGCGGCAGTAATCACACAACCGAACGGTGTAGAAAGTCCCGTCAGTTAAAAATAGTAATCCAGTTTTTAAATCCATGTTAAAATCGGAAGGATATAGAGCTAGTTAGCTTAAAAAAAATAGCAAACATGTCAAATGTGATGTGTTCAGGCCGGCTCAGTAATATGATGTGTTCAAATACAAAAAAAGAAAAAGAAATTTGAGATTTTGCCGAAAACTTGTTTTCCCAGCAATATAAAATAGATAGTAAAGATGGAATTATGACCTGTTTAATGTCCTATGTTGAGCTATGATCATATCAGCAATTAAAGCAATAATACAAGTTCTATTTCAACAAAATAATAGAAAAGTATCAATAGTAATATCAATAAAGACTTGGATCGTTGTCGGTTGACTGGTTTACCATGGACATCCCTTGTTTACTGTATGTATATCATACATTGTATGTTTTTTTTGTGTTATCCCAGTTAAGTTTATTTTTTATTTTTTATCATTTAATATTACTTTTAATAGTTCCGGGACGTTGGAGCAATAACCTGGTGTTTTGACACTTCAGTCTGCACTGTGAATTTGAAGTAATGTTCAGTTTTTGAATAAAGATGCAGCATTTACAAATGTTTCTTTTTTTTAATCCGATTCATCGAAAAAATTATCGACCGATTAATCGATTATTAATATAATCGATAGTTGCAGCCCTAAACCTGGCAAAGTTTCATTTTGATATCCATAAGTTGCTATTTTACCCTGTTAACCTGCAGTGTCTTATGAGGGCTTAAAGAATCATGTAAGACACCCTGCAGACCTACGACTCACTCCCTATCTTAACCTTCATTTTAGTTCGAAAAAAAAAGAGAAAAAGAAAGTGTGATATGGAGCAAGACCCGGGGTGTGTAGGTCCCAGGGCAGCTGTACATATTACACTTTAAAAACTAGGCGTTTAAAGTTATCAAACCTGTGGGCCTCCCAGTGTCCCCGTGGCGCACAAGAGATATTAAAAGTTGAAGGGAAACTTGTGAGAAAAAAAGCAATCCAATTATTAAATAAATAAAATGACATGCCCCTCAACCGAGCGAACAAGGGCACTGCGGCAGCGCCTGCTCACTCCCCCATGTCAAGGTTAGCGGTGGCCCTCCTGTGCACAGCAGGGGAGGCTATGCAGCATGAGCAGCAACACCTGTGTGTCTGCTAGCACGGTGGGACGTCCTCATCACCAGATCCTTCACTTCTTCTCTAAGTAGATTTGGATTGATGCCACCTTTTTGTGGCTTGGTGTTACCCTTTTCAGCACCATCTTTCTTTCTAATGGTATACATGAAGTGGCAGAGCTGCAGAGTGCAAGCTGAGAAAGTGGGGGGGTGGGGGGAATTGATGAGTTACACTTCCCCCTTCAATCTGAAACTACTCCAGAACTTTCCTTTGCCACTGCTCTGTGGCTCTATCAAAACCTGCCTCGGCCTTGCTCATTAAGCGGTTCACTCTGTGATTGGAAAAAAGTCATGTTAATCTGGGAGTGTGACAGAAGAAGGGCTGTACTAAAATATCGATATGGCAATATATCAAGATATTCATTTTCGTGATATCTTTATGGTATCGTCGGCTCCAAATGTCAATACCGGTATTTGGATAAAAAAATGAACATATACTGTACAGTATATATATATATTTTTTTAAATATATTGTTTGCCCTTTTTCACGCTTTATTGATAGTGTGAAGAGGGGTCAGAGAGGGGAGTGACATGCAGAGAACGAACCCGGGTCTGCTGCTGGGCCCGGCCCGGGGGGGGGGGACGGACGGACGGACGGACGGACACACACCCTACCTACTGAGCTAAGGGCGCCCCAAAAAAAATAAAAAATTTAAGTTTTAAATGTGACCTACAACCTTCACTGAGAGTGAAAGCTGGATGCAACATTGTCGACACGGATGACAAAAGTAGAGCGTCCCCTTTCAAATACATGGCCGAATATCTGTAATACCGCAACATGCATCATATCGTAATGTATGGTGATATATTATATTGTGATGTGTATCCTATTCTGAAGTACTTGCTGACCTTTCCTGGAGACATGGGTTTGAATTTGAAATTGATAAGCTTAGGAGAGACCCGCTGGGAATCAAACCTTTGATCCTGACAGTGTTGATGCCTTGCTTCCCCATATTGGGCCCTCCTGCTTCTCAACCCATCTGTCCCATCTTCTCATTTTGTCAGTTCCCTCCCTCTCTCCTTTCTACCTCCCGTTTTTGACTGCTTTGTCCACTTGTCCAGGGGCCACCTTGGCAGCGATTTGGACGATGGCGGTATTTTGGCACTCCAAAGATGCAGTAGCACCTGGACCAGCATCTGCTGTGTTTGCCTTCCAAACGCTGTCTGTATCAGTAGCGAGCGTTGGCCCCTGTGGCCCTCTGAATTCAGACAAATAAATGTAAAGGATTACATTCATGAGCAAGGAGCTGAGTGACCGTGCCCTGAATGCAGAATGAGTGAGCTTGTTGCCTCTTTGCATTCACAGAGGAGCGCGTTAGCTTAACCAAGAATGATTGGAGGCATATACCCTTTTTTAAATCCTCATTCCGTTTTATGAGATGTTTGCCAAATACAGCACTTCCAGACCTTCTGTACAAATGAAATGAAGTACGATGGTCTGGTTGGACCAGGCTAGGAGGGGGTAGGTAGAGTATTGATTTCATTGGTGGAAGGTGTTGGGAAACAGCACTGAAATCAGCTGGTGGTCGGCCTTCTGACTGTGCCGCATACCCTGAGAATAACCTTTTCATCTTCCAACCACTGTACGATCTGAGCAGGCCAGCCCGAGGTAAAAGCGAGTGTCTCCATATGCAGCCACTGAACATGTGTGTCGCCGTGCCCTCCTGGCCTACTACACCCCTAATCTCAGCATCAATGGAGTGGGAGCAGATGGCATTGTGTGGCTGGGGTCACCAAGCCCCGTACACAATAATAGTAGGCCAAGAGAGGATGATCAGGCTGGCCCAGACACTGGCGGGATGACCTGAGTACGAGACATTGAAAAAAAATTATCTACTTTGTTTGCCCTTGCATAAGGCAGCAGTTGACATATGTTGTTTGTGAGTTGGTTTTAAACACAGACTCCTGCAAACTGACCTAGAAAAGTAATGATGCCAGCTGAAAGCTTGCCGTTGAAACGCTGCACTGGTAGATTTCTTTACTCTGTGTTTAATGTTGAAATTTCCCTGCTGGTGTTAATCTATTATAAACTAAAGAAAATTCTCCGCCACAGGAGGAGCACTACATCTGCACGTCTGTGTAGGAAGTACGTTACTCTGATGTTAAAGAGAGAGACCCATATTGTAGGATAGATGTTGCTACTATTATTCAAGTTAAACGAATGTCAAATAAGTGTCTTGAACTTGGTTACTATTTATATTTTCAGTTTTGACAAAGCATGAATAAAAATTGGGCTTTAAAGTCTGTGTAACTACTGTGGAGAAGGAAATATACTAATATTATACCAGCAGCCCTGTTTATATTTATGCCAAAACTATCCCCACAGCATTAGGTGTTATTCCAAAATCTAACCACTCTGGGAAGTAAACCCTCTGAAAGACCATGTTGGACCATTCAAATGTGTCCTTTGCTATCAGATCTATTCAACTTACATCCTTCACACACAACTCCACACACAGATGTGTCCATTTTCAAACTTGTAGTCTTCTGCCCAGACTCAAGTGACATCACTTGTCATTCTTCAGACTTGACATAGCGCCCTTGGAAACTCACAAGGCTTTATTCAGCTTCTGTCACATACTGTATGTAGCACTACTCCGTATGTTTATACAAAAGCTACATATGGACTTATTATAAGCGCCGTGAGCTGAGTCAACCTAACTAGAGTTAGAGTTATTCTCCTCCAGATGGAGATAGTTTTGAGCCACTCAGGAATGAATGTCTTTGCAGGTCTGTTCATTTATTGTAGTTACTGTGCGTCAAAGCTAGGTTAATTTGTGTGTTGTCAGAATAGCAGTATAAAGTAATGGTATGCCCATGGCCTTAAGGGAACATATACTATGTAGAAAAGACTGGGATCGAGTATGAAACCTTGGGGACATGGTAGGATAAGGCTGTGCTTCAGCCTTAATGCACATGGTTGGCACAAATGCCTGACTCAGCTGACATAGCAGGGTCATTTTTCACTTTAAGTTATGCTAATGTAGCACCTGACAACCTGCTTCCATTAATATCGTATGTCATGTATTTAACCGCTGGGTAACTTGTCAGTAGCCAGTTGCGTAGGTGCTGTGAGCAATCACAGTGGCCCTGGTGTGTTAAGCAGAGGAGAGGAAAGTGTATACATAGAGTTTGGTGTGACATGTTGTCATTGTCACTCCTAGGGGACGGCTCGCACATTAATTGCTTCTGCCTCAATCCGTGCAGACACGCATACGCACTTCTCACAGCCAGTCCCAGACGTCTCTAATTATATGCGCACAAAAGTAGGCTATGTATTGTTTTCATATCTCCCAATTTCCCCCCCTTTCCCTCTACATTATCCTCCCCCCTACCACTTGCCAACTCTGTTACCCACTTTCTGCCGAAGGACCGAAGACCCCTTGTTAATTAAACCTGCCAATCATAGAGATGGAATTGGGGAGGGAGTCGAAGAAGAGAGAGAGTTCTTTCACTTTGCGAAGTGATTTACGCCCTAACTTACTTTATGGTAATAGTCAGTCACATCTTCATTTTAGAGGCTGCAGCCAAGGACACTAAAAGTTGACTGAAAGAGAGTTTGTGTGGGAATGTGGATATGTGTGCCTTGCCTCACGCGCTTGAGTGCATTCATTGAGTGACGGTGGAGCGATTAATAGGGAGGGCGCAGATTAGGGACCCTGTCAAAAGTGACAGCTCTGTTTTAAGTCGGTTTGTGGAGAAAAGGCAAAAGAAAGGTTGAATAACAAGCTCCTTAGCGCAGTCCCACAGAAGCAAGAGCCTCCCTTTGCCCACGCGCCCTTGCTAGCCAGGTGACATTTTTGACCCCATGTGTTGTCCGTGTTTAATTAAGAATCTGCTGGAGAGGGATTACAGTACAACAAGGCAGAGTGAATCCATGGAGGCAAAGAAGTACAATCACTAATAGGCGGTTTAGTGGGTCTGCTTGGCTGGGCACAGTGTGCGTGGGTCTGGGGTTGGGGGGGCATTGAAAACATCTCCCACCATGTGAGTAAAGGCTAACAAGTGTGTCATATCCAAGGATAGCCAGCGTGTTTCGGGCTGGTTTACTGACAATCCTCAGATAAGTGGTCTCCTGCATGATGAAGTTGATTTGACTGTTAATTGGGCTAATGGCATGCTTGAATTGCTCACCTACTGGACAGCCGACTGCATTACACTTTATGTTGGAATGCCCCCACAACCAAACTTGCCTTGCAGTACACTGTGAGAAAGTGCACCCTTGATAGACTAAAAATCACATACACTGAATACTTAGATGAGGCAACAAAAAGTGACCAATGGACCACCACTATTACTGAGCCACTCTTAGGTCAGGGCCTAACACTCCTCCTGCTGCTGTTGTACAACTACTACAAAGTAGGGCTGGACGATTAATTGAAATTCAATTTCGATTACGATTTTGGCTTCCCTCGATCACGAAAACAAGATAATCGTAGTAAAATGATTATTGTGTCGCACGCCGTGTCTTGTGTGGTAAATGCAGCGAACCCTTCTGTGTGCGCTCTGCCCCGCCCCCGCCCGAACACTTTCGCTTTCAGCGATTGCAGTGCAATGGTTTATTCAGCATAAAGTTAAAGTAGCCTACTCGCCCAAGACTGATGTTAAATCGAAACACAAACGCCTTGCGCGAGCGAAATAGCAAGTTGCCAGTTGAAACTCAGTGGCGGTGGGCAGTGGTGTAGTGGTGCCTGGAGAAGTGGGTATACTCTAAATTGTACTGCGCGTGCAGCCGCTTTTGCCGGTCCTACATTTCCCATAATTGCGCTGCCTCACAGCCCCTCGCGAGTAGTGGTCCAACACAGGCCTAATGCATGAATATAAGATATATTCAAGATGAGGCAAAAATGGTGTTTCAGTCAGAGATTAGTTTATTTTTAACAAACTGATTTAAAAAAATAAAATAAAAAGATTGCTCTGGGTGTACTGCAGCAAACTGATTTGTAAACATCATGTAACAGTATGATATTATTTATCATACTGTGGCAATGCAGCTTTGTTCATATTTCACCTTAAATAAAAAAACACATCCTCTTCCACACATCAAAAATGCACAGTCCTAAAACTGAAAATGAAATAAATGATTTGGTTTCTATAGCTGAATACTATTTATAAACATCAGGCATAGTACCTGTTAACAGATAAATCATCATAAATAACCTAATTCAAAGAATCCAACAACATGTTCAAAACAATATAGACTATAAACAACAAATCCAAATTGAAGCATGCTAAACAATAAGATTCACATCAATAGTAACAATAGTATTCACATCTGTATGTATGTAGTGAACACACACACACACACACACTGTAATAAACAAATATTTTCACATGACAACTGTTATAGAAGCTGCCAAACTAACAACCTAAACTTATACCCAGGGGGCAAAGTGATTTTATGGACATGGAGCGTTGTAAAAGGTTGTTCACCAAAAATGACATCTAGGACCTTCCATGATCACAACCTGGGTGGACAACCTAGCCGTTTCCTAAAATAGCAGCTGGAGACTCCAAAAGGACACTTTTGGTCCATAGCACATGAAAGTGTAAAAAATGTATTTTCTATGGGTTATTGATCAAATTTGAACTGTGATTAGGAAAGGCTTCAGGCAGTTGGACACTTGTTTTGTTTTAAAAATTTAAAAACAAATTGACTTGGTTTTCTTCCAACATCTAGATTTTGGGGCTTTGCAGATATGCAAATTTTCGCATCATTAGTAAGATATTGATGATTTTTCATATCTATTCAAACCTTTTGGAAAATACTGTAATACAAACAGTTGTTGTTTTAATGTCAGTAATCAACTTGCAAAGTTTCATAATGATATATATAAGTTTAAAAAATTCCGTATTAGCCCACCCCCATTCGCTTAAACAGTGGTTCTGATTTGCTCTATGTCGGCCCGCTGTAGCTTTCCAGCAGCTTGTTGACAAGGTTGTCCACCCAGGTTGGGATCCTGGAAGGTCCTGGATATCATTTCTGGTGAATAACCTTTTACAACGCTCCATGTCTGTTTTTCAAAAAAAAGGGGTTTTGCCCCCTAGGTATTACCCACTTTTTTGTTTTTATATCCTAACCAGGGGTTCTTGGACATAACATCTTATTTTTGTTTGGCTGTCCACAGGTCTGGCCAGTCATTATTGGTTGCTACAAAAAACAACATGAGTGAATGAAATACAGGCTATAAATGTAACTATTTAATTACAATTAGCCTCCTGAATTCTGTTCAGTGACATATTTTCAGACAGACTCACGAAATGAATTGGAACGTACAAGTAGGCTAATGTTAGATGCCAAAACAATAGAGCAATTGAGGGATGAATATTATATTGAAAACAGGCTGTCTTGTGGTGAGGGATGCATTTTCTTGGGCCAGGTACATTTAACATTTTAAGTTTTCATTGTTTTAATATATGTTATTAACATAATTTACAAGGTCCCTGCTGCTATTAAAGTGCTCACCGTGGTTGACGTCTTTATTTAAAGTTGTAGTCGAAGGAGCAGCGGCATCACTTTCTGCATCGACATCCTCTCCGACTCCGACTGGGCTGGGACTGGGAGACGGAGCAGGTGCCGGTGCTGGGCTGCTTGCTAACAGCAACGGCGATGTAGCAACGCATGCATTTTTATTCACAAAGCAGATTTTTGTCTGACTAGTTCGCTTCATATCTTATTTTATCATGCCTTCGCGTCATAGGAAACAAAATGTGCTCGGAAGCGCTTCGACCAGCATTTATCCGCCAGGAGAAAAAAACGCCGGTTATTATCAAAAATTGTTTCGAGCAATCTAATTGGTCGAGAGAGCGTAGCTGGCAGAACGGCACAGCCATTAGGGGGGCGTTCACTGTCCTGACTCCTGACACACAGACACACGCAGTGGAAGTACACACTAACACATTGACAACAGTGGAAATGAATGGAGGCGGCCGTTAGAAGTGGATATATATGCAATGTCGCCTAAAAAATAAGTGGTTATATGCCGTAGCCTATACCTGCGTATACCCTCCACTACGCGGCCGTTAGAAGTGGATATACGCAATGTCGCCTGAAAAATAAGTGGGTATACGCCGTATACCTGCGTATACCCTCCACTACACTACTGGCGGTGGGTAACGGTGTCATTCATAGTGAAACCTCACCAGTGTGAGCTGCCCTATTATTTACTCTTTTATCTATGGAGCCGCCACACAGAAAAGCCCTGTGGCTTTACGGCTAAAATTAACCGGGTTATCCTGCCCGTTAACGTTGTTGATGTGGAAGGCTTCCGCGATCGGATTGCATTTCTTGAGCCTGGATACACAGAGCCATGTCGCCAAACTGACAGCGCGACTAGAGAAAATATACAGTGAGCCGCCTCCCTCCGTTAGTTTCAGTCTACAGCTGATCAAATTACAATAACGACCATGGACATCGTTTAAATAAAGCCTCTTGTTTTTATGATCATTGGGGCTTTGATGCAAATTCTGAAGTCTGAATATTACGTTGGCAGCTGCTGTGCAGTTTTTTTCAGCAACTCAACCTGTCCTGCACTGTAAAAAAAAGGCAATAAGTTGATCTTTTTGTAGATTCATACCTCCTCAACGTGCAAATAAACTAGTTGTTCACAATCACATCCCTAATAAAATATTAATTTTACTCTTAGATTGGAAGGTTTCACTGTTTATTTATTTATGGTGGCTTTTTAGTTTGAGGAGCACATTTGGGAGTTTAATTTATGCAATGTTGAAAGAATTTACAGAATTTTCATTTTGGGGCATCCCTACAGTGAATAATCGTCTTGAATAATCGTGATTACAATATCAATCAAAATAATTGTGATTAGCATTTTTGCCATAATCGAGCAGCCTTACTACAAAGTAAGTTTCTACTAACACTGCTGCTATGACTAACATGGTTGGCTAGACAAAATAAGTCACCTTGTGCTGTGGGAACCTACAGTATTTTAAAATGTAAAAAAAAATAATATGGAAGTAAATGAGTGTCATCAGATTATGAAAATAAAAAGCCATTGAATTTTAAGCACTGAATATTTATGCATTGAAATAACGTATCTGAATTTTTTGCAGCATTGAAATTGTTGTGATAGCTCGAGGTTGGACCCAAAAGCAGAACGGACACCAGGTAGTCAGTTTAGAACAATGTTTATTAGGCAGGCAGGCAGGACACTGGACGGCTGAATGGCATGGCGAGCAGAGGCAAGTGGATATCCGGAAACCCGCAAGCAGGTAAGGTGAACAGCGGAGGCAACTGGCACGTAACGAAAAAGAAGCAGAGTTAGAACTCACTCCAACTGGATACACGAAGAAAAACAACAAACAAAGATATCCTTGATCTCGGGTAAGTTACCGCTCTGGTACATTGTAGACTCTGGCGCTGAATGACTGGAGTCCACAGGTTTAAATAGGGAGCCCAGATTAGCCCAACGATCCACACCTGGAAACAGCCTGCCCTGATTAGCCCAACGATCCACACCTGGAACAGCCTGCCCTGGAGTGCCACCACGCCCACATGCCAACAGGGAGGCCGACACATGGAACAACAAAACAAAGTAGAGACAGACGAGGGAAAACACACATAGGAGAAGGAGAGACTGCCGAGCCGTGAGTCATGACAGTACCCCCCCCCCTCAACGACCGCCTCCAGGCGGTCTACCAGGCTTCTCTGGGTACCTGGCTTAGAACTCCCGGAGGAGTGCGGGGTCCAAGATGAGGCCCCTGGCGATCCAGCTCCTCTCCTCTGGCCCATAACTCTCCCAGTCCACCAAGTACTGGTAGCCCCTCCCTCTGCGCCGAACGTCCATCACCCGGCTGACCGTGAAGGCTGAGTGACCATCAATGAGACGGGGGGGTGGTGGGGCGACGGTAGGCGGGCACAACTCACTAGCAGTCACTGGCTTAAGCTGGGAGACGTGAAACGTGGGGTGAATCCTGAGGGACTGAGGAAGCTTAAGGCGAATGGCAGCAGGATTAATGACCCTATCGACCTCAAATGGCCCAATGTACCGGGGAGAAAGCTTCTTGGACTCGACACAAAGGGGAATGTCCCTGGAGCTAAGCCAAACCTTTTGGCCAGGTACGTACACGGGAGCAGGGATCCGCCGCCGATCAGCCAACCTCTGATTCTGTTCCCTAGTACGCAGGAGGGCCGCTCTGGAATCCCTCCAGATCCTGCGGATCCTACGCATGTTGTGCTGAACAGAGGGCACGGCGACCTCGATCTCCTGAGTGGGAAAGAGAGGAGGTAAGTAGCCCAGAGACGCTTCAAAAGGTGTCATACCTGTAGCTGCCGACGTCAGGGAGTTGTGAGAGTATTCAACCCAGGTGAGATGTGAACTCCACGAAGCTGGGTCGTGAGCGCAGATGCATCTTAGAACCGTCTCCAGATCCTGATTAGCCCTCTCGGTCTGGCCATTGGACTGAGGGTGATGGCCGGAGGAAAGGCTGACGGAGGCCCCCAACGCCTGGCAAAACGCTTTCCAAACTTGAGAGGTGGACTGAGGCCCTCGATCCGAGACAATGTCCAGGGGAATCCCATGGATCCGAAACACATGGTTAACCACCAGCTCAGCAGTCTCTGCCGCCGAGGGCAGTTTGGGAAGGGCCACGAAATGCACCGCCTTGGAAAAACGATCCACAATGGTTAGTATGGTGTTGTTACCTTCAGATGGTGGTAACCCAGTTACAAAGTCCAGAGCTATGTGCAACCACGGGCGACCAGGCACAGGGAGCGAATGCAGGAGCCCGCCTGGAGGGCGATGAGTCGACTTGCCACGAGCGCAGATGGTACAAGCCTTCACATATTCACGCGTGTCGGCAGCGATGGACTGCCACCAGAAATGGCGTTGAATCAGGCCCATGGTACGGGAAACTCCAGGATGACAGGCGAAACGTGAAGTGTGACCCCACTTCAGCACCTGAGGACGGACAGAAACAGGCACAAACAGACAACCCGGGGGCCCACACCCAGGACCGGGATCCCCCTGGAGAGCCACCTTCACCATGGACTCAATCTCCCAAGTCAGTGAGCCCACCTGGCAGGACTGGGGAAGAATAGTATCTGAGACTGAGGAACTGCCGTTATCAGAGTTAAACTGTCTGGAGAGGGCATCAGGTTTAATGTTCTTGCTACCAGGTCTAAAAGTGAGATTGAAGTTAAACCGACCAAAAAACAGAGCCCAACGTGCTTGGCGGGAGTTTAACCGTTTGGCAGTCTGAATGTAAGCCAGGTTCTTGTGATCTGTCCATACCGTAAACGGAGATGCCGCCCCCTCCCAGTGGTGCCATTCCTCCAGAACCAGCTTAACAGCTAGCAACTCTCTGTTGCCGACGTCGTAGTTCCTCTCCGCAGGGGACAGTTTCTTGGAGAAGAAGGCACAGGGATGAAGCTTGTTGTCACCTTCGGCTAGCTGTGACAACACCGCTCCCACTCCAAGATCCGAAGCGTCCACCTCGACGACAAACTGACGAGCTGGATCGGGCTGTACCAGGATGGGAGCTGAGGAGAAGCGTCTCTTAAGCTCGCAGAATGCATCCTCGGCTGCAGGCGACCATACAAATGGAACAGACGGAGAAGTTAGCTTAGTGAGCGGTGTTACTACCTGGCTGTAGTTTCTCATGAACCGTCTGTAGAAGTTGGTGAAGCCCATGAATCTCTGGAGCTGCTTCCGTGAGCAAGGCTGCGGCCATTCCGTAACTGCCCGGACCTTGGCTGGGTCAGCCCGTACCTGTCCGCACTCCAGGATGTAACCCAGGAACGACACTGAGGAAACATGGGACTCACACTTCTCTTGTTTAACAAACAGTTTATTCTCCAACAACCTCTGGAGGACCTGGCGCACGTGCACAACGTGCTCCTCAATGTTGCGGGAAAAAAATCAGGATATCATCGAGGTATACAAACACAGAGTGGTTCAAGTAGTCCCTAAGCACGTCATTTATCAGGGCTTGGAATACTGCTGGGGCATTGGTAAGACCAAAAGGCATGACTAGGTACTCAAAGTGCCCTAAAGGGGTGTTAAACGCAGTCTTCCACTCGTCCCCCTCCCTGATGCGAACCAAATGGTAGGCATTACGTAAATCCAACTTAGAAAACACAGTGGCACCATGGAGTGGTTCAAAAGCAGAGTTAATCAGTGGCAGGGGATATTTGTTCTTTACAGTAATATTGTTCAAACCTCGAAAGTCAATACATGGTCTCAGAGTCTTATCCTTCTTAGCCACAAAGAAAAAACCAGCTCCTAATGGAGAATAAGAGGAGCGGATAATACCTGAGTCCGGTGATTCCGTGATGTATTTCTCCATGGACTCACGTTCCGGAGCTGAGATATTGTAGAGCCGGCTGGTGGGAAAAGGGGCACCAAGCAGCAGGTCGATGGCGCAGTCGTAAGGTCTGTGAGGAGGTAAGGATAAGGCCCGGTGCTTGCTGAACACCTCGGCCAGGTCGTGATACTCCCGAGGAACAGAGGACATGTCAGGGGGTTCTGGTGAGGCAACACACTCCTTAATGGAACATGGGGGCTGAGCTGATCTGAGACATGAAGCATGGCAGAAAGAGCTCCAACTAGCAATCTTCCCAGTGGCCCAGTCAATCACAGGGTTATGTACCTGCAGCCACGGAAGCCCGAGCACTAGGGGAGCATGTGTGGAAGGCATAACATGGAATGTTATCTTCTCTCTTTGGTTGCCAGCCAACAGGAGAGGCAACTGCTGCGTTTGCCCAGAAATGAGAGCCAACACGTCACCATTGAGTGCATTAACCTTGAGCGGAGGGACAATGGGATTGGTGACTATCTGACTGTGCTTCACAAAATTAGAGTCAAGAATATTAGAGTCAGAACCTGAATCGACTAGGGCCACAAGTTGATAAGTATTCCCGTTAATGAAAATACTAGCTTCAATGTTAATGCGTCTTCGGGGCAAACGGCAATACTGTGCTACTCACCAGAACCCTGTCTGCGACTGGTGAGGGCTTGGGTTTAACCGGCGGGAACACCTAGCCCGTTGATGTCCAGGTTCCCCACAGTAGAGGCATAATCCACCCTCGAATCTTCTACTCCGCTCGGAAGGCGTGAGTCGGTTCCGACCCAACTGCATGGGCTCCTCTGTAGACGAGAGGGGAAGAGCAGGAAACACAGGCGATTCCACGGTGCGATGGCTGGAGGCATATCCAGCGTCAACTGGAGAGGGACGACAAGGTCCAAGAGAGCGACTGGTCCTTTCCCTACGACGCTCTTGGAGGCGATTGTCCAGTCTAATAGCTAGAGCTATGAGTTTATATAAATCTGCTGACTCATCACGCACTGCTAACTCGTCCTTAACGGAATCGATTAATCCGTTGAGAAACACCCCCTGTAATGCCTCGTCGTTCCACCCCGTCTCCACTGCTAACGCCCTGAACTCCACCAAATATTCTGCAACACTGCGAGCCCCCTGTCGTAGTTTGAGTAGACGCTTAGTAGCGTCCCTACCCCGGACCGGGTGGTCAAAAACCTTCGTAATTTCCACACCGAAGACGCCCAAGTCAAAGCATGTCCAGAGAGTAAGCCTATGACGTAACAAATCTTGGCTCGGTCCGAGGCATAAGAGCTGGGTTGCTGCTCAAAAACTAACGAGCACTGGAGGAGAAACAACTTGCATACCCCAAAACTCCCGGCATAGCGTTCCGGTGCGGGAACTTGAGGCTAATTTTCACCTTTATTTTACAATGTTCTCAAATTCTAAATCAAATATTCAACTTTAAAAAATTCAACGTGCCAAATTCAACTGCAAAATCCCATGAATGAAATTCAGAGTAAAACTTTGGGGACTCAAGGAAGAGCAATCGATCATAGATGCTAGATCACTAGATATGCTAGCCATTATATTCTTCCCTATATATATTCTTCCCCATAACATGTTTGTACTCACCGAAGCACCATCGTTATTTGCGTTGCCGTTTGATATGGCTAAAACCTGATTTGCCTTCCTGCATCAGTCAGGGGTATCCAAGGCAACAAGCTAATATTCCCACTTGCTCTCTTTGTTTGAACGTGATCTAGCATCTGTGATCGATTGCTCTTCCTTGGGTCCCCAAAGTTTTACTCTGAATTTCATACATGGGATTTTGCAGTTGAATTCGGCACGTTGAATTTTTTAACGTTGAATATTTGATTTTGAATTTGAGAACATTGTAAAATAAAGGTGAACATCTTTTGTTTAAAATGTAATGAGTTAAATTCAGAGGCAAAAAATTCAGATAGGGTAGAACGGGGTAATCTGAGCCACTTTTTACATTTGCTCCCCTCTAAGGGAGCTAAAAAGATTTATCACTCAAATTTACACATTTCCGATTAATTCAGGATGTATCCTAGAAATGGGCATTAGCAGAATTTTTTCAAGACAAAGGGCAGTGAAAATATGATTGTTTTGAAAAAAATTGTCATGTGGCTCACTTTACCCCAGCTGTGGGGTAAACTGATCCACTTACTTTTTCCACTCTGAAACTAACATAACAACACGTATTGTAACAGTAAGAATCCTGAAAGCTAGCCACACATTCCAGAACTAATGTCGGACTAGTAAAAGAATGATGGGGTTTGGTCAATTAAGCAAAGCAAATTTTTTAAACACTTGAAAATAACTCTGAACAAAATCAAATAGAACATATTATAATTCAAAAGGTTTTAATAAGATTCAAATGAAAGATAGAACCAGTTAGATTAGAACACAGTCTGGGGGTCAGAACACAGGACCCTTAGAGCCAGCTAGTGTCTGGGGGTCAAAGCATAGGAAAATCAGAACCAGCGAGAACAGCCTGGGACTCAGAACACAGGAGAAGACCCAACTGGATTATAACATCAGCCTGTCATACTCTACAACTAGGCCTACTCTACATTCCAGCCCTGAAGGTTACAGGGAAAGATCAGAAGGTGCTCTTTCCATGTGGTTGCCCCAGGTCGTCTTCCTGGTGTATTTCCTTGGCATGATGGCTTTTCTACAATGTGTATGACATTAAAATAAAACATATGTTATGTAATATTACATTAAAATATGTTTAAGACTAAACTTAACTTGTGCCTCATGGTGGGGGAAAGTGAGACAGTGGCTCAGTTTCCCCCACAGCATTTGGCTCACTTTCCCCCACCACCACAATTTGAGAAAAAACTACCTCTCTTAGCATTTCTGGCTAATCTTCAGTTATCAGCATCACATGGTTTCATATGTTGGTAGTTCATCAACACGTATGATAGAAGTTTTTCTACGTGAATACATTTACTTTGGCACAACAGTTGATTAAGTTGACAGCAAGAAAATTTACTTATACATGCAAAATACCTATTTTGGTGAAAAAAACATGCTTACCATAGCACCATGAGGTCCTCTCTTTCAGGGCCAAAGAGAAATGAGAGGGTCTTGAAAACATATATCTCACATGACCACAAATGTTTTCCGTTGCCTAGATACAGGGGGTGGCTCACATTACCCGATGCCTCAGATTCCCCGTTCTCCCCTACATTATTTCAATGCGGCAAAAAAATCAGATACATTATTTCAATGCTGCAAAAAAATCAGATACGTTATTTCAATGCATAAATATTCAGTGCTTAAAATTCAATGGCTTTTTATTTTCAAAATCCGATGACACTCATTTACTTCCATAATTTAAGGAACAAAATATTATCGATTAATCAGAATAAGTCAAAGTCCATTGGTAAACTGGATGCACTGAGAATGTGATACAATTGCTCCTTTCCTGCAGTATTGGATGTCTGCCATCAAACATATGTTGTCTATCACTAATACTGCTCGTAATGATGCTGCTTTTACAAGTGTTTTATTCTACAGCTGATGCTTTAAGTGCTACTTCCATTGTTACTGCTGGTGATCAGCTAAGGATACCCATAGACAGCGCTGTACGCTTATTTTTTTAGGTGGTAGCACTGGTGCTAGCAAGCAAAAAAATTCAGTAGCACAAAAATAAATTTGGTAGCACACAAAGTATGATCGAAAACTTGCATAACCTTAACCCTTGCATTTCGCTCTAATTACCTTTGAGCATGTCATCTTGGTCTCATTTGAGATTCTCAATTAATATTATATCCTAGTGTGTGCAGTAATAATTATGGAAAAATGAATAGGAGTGCACTGATTGCAATTTAGAAAAAATAATCTAACCTGCCAATTGCAATTTTTTGCTGATTCAGAATTATTATTATTATTATAATGTCCTTCTGTTAATTAAAACCAAACTTTAAAACATTAAACATAGCCTATTAAATAAATAAGTATGCATATTGGTACAATTTAGGATAAATTAAATAGGTTGTTGTGAATGTGTTGGGAGTAGCTTTTCAGTGGCCTATTTAAAACTTTGTTTAAATAGACTAGGCTACTGTTGACTGCTCGCTGCAGCTGAATGAGTTTCCTTTCAAGCTAGAAAAAAGCGCTAACTTCCTGTTCTTACCTGCTTCAAAATAAAAGTCAACTCACGTTTGGTTAGTACATTCACATTAAAAGCTAGGCTTTTAATGTGAATGCGCACAGGAAATGTTCTGTTTGTACACGCGCTAACTTGCTAAACTGTCGCACTGTACAGCCCTGCCCATAGACAATCACTGTAGTATTGACTAGAATAGAATACAACTTTAATTGGAACAAAACCCACAATTAATGATAACCAATCCACTTTGTCATATTCCTGTATGTTTCTGTGTAACAATAGCATGAAGCCATGAATGTGCTGCTGTGTTAGGGCTAACAAGCCACAGTGTTTGTGAGGAGGGGGGGTTGCTTTGTGGTTTGTCTGGCTTTGAACTTGAGATGAGAAGCGCTGGCTCTGTGGATCTGACAGGACCACTGGACACATGACTCTGGACTGACATTTAACGTTTTGCTAGTGCCAGACAAGACCCTGGGGGCTGGTGGCAGGGTTTTGGTGGAAGGGTTTTTTGCCAGAGGGCATAAGGGATGTTTGCTTGGTGTCTGCTGGCTGGGAGAAGCAAAGAAGAAAAGGGACTATGCAAGTGTGAGAGTGTGTGTGTGCTGGTGTGTGGGTTTTGACCTAGCCCAGGGCATGAATAGAAATGTCCAGTAATGGTCACCGAGATCATTACCACAGGTGTTTTAGCCTCTGTGGATGCAGACAGGAATGTAAGCCTGTAGAGCTCTCGGCATAAAAACAAGCTTTTTCCTCAACTAATTTGAAAGACTTCGCATGAGGTTCTAATGATTAGGTAGGTAGGGGCCCTTTCGCCATCGCTACATTTGACAGTTGGTCTTAATGATGTTGACATTTCAAATATGCTTCAGAGAAAATGTTGTTTGAACCAATCGCCTTCTCCCTTCATGTTACGAAAAACAAAATCACTGGCATGTGAAGTGTGCGTGGTGGAGGAGGAGGAGGGGAAGTGGTCGTAGCAGCAGCAACTGGGAGGAGGGCACAAGTTTTTTTCTAGTTGATTAGGCAGCTGAAATCATCCTTTGTGAAAGCAAAGGGAGGGAGGGAGGGGGGGCTAAACCTCCCTAAGGAAGGCCTTTTGGGTTCATTGCTGTTGGATTCATGCATGGGGTTGGGGGAGTGTGTTCTGGGCTGGCTTTCAGGGGTGTTGGCCCATTCAGAGGCGAGTCTGGAGGCTCCTGGATTTATTCCGGCCCAGTGGGTAGCAGCAGCGGTGCCGGTGGGCCTGTGCTGAAAGGATTTAAACCCCCCTATCGCAACAGCAAACTAGTATGCTACTCGCAGAGAAAAACGAGCGCAGGGAAGCAAAACCGTACACTGTCATTATCAGAGTCTACAGGAGACTGGAGCAAGGGACGGACAGGGAGAGATTGTTGCAGAATGAGCCAAAAGTAGAAAGAGTTGCAGTGATGGATAGGGGGGAAAAAGCACAAGATAGAGCAGAACGTTTTGCAATGCGTCAGTTATAATATGCGTCTTCAGATGCATACTGAAAGAAGAATGAAGAAGAGGCTAGGAGATTAGGAGAGGAGGTTGAGGGGGCCTACTCAGTGACTGTGTAAGGGATAGAGAGCCTGTTGTCCACTGTTCCAACACAGCAGAGACACTGTCCGCAGCTGCATGGTCCCCGTTGCAGAGCTCCATCTGTGGGAGCATGTGTGTCAGAACAAGCAGACATAGAGAGAACTCAACGCTGAAGGGAGTTTACTCATTAATGTGCGACACAGCGTGAGGCTCGTTTTAGTGCCCATATATGGAGATGCCTGTCTTTCAAGATGGTGAAGGATTCCTGTCTTAATTTTTTTGATGAGGGCTACACCAGTCCACAGATACTTTAAAACTTGGGCAACATTATTCTCTGTGCATAACATATCCATGAGGTATCTTTAGAAAGGAAGTGAGGAAGAATGCTCAACCTATTTTTTCTCTTGGCTCTCTGCCATCTGTGCCTTCTTTCAGGACTACGAAACACTCAAGGGAGACACTTTATTTTTGTGAAACAGGTGCAGGACACAGGAAGTGTGTCTGTCTATATACAGGTGCATCTCATATTCTTAGAATATCATGGAAAAGCTCATTTTCATCCAGAAATCCAGCATCTCAAAATTAGAATATTCCATATGGCCAATCAAAAAAATTATTAATAATACAAAAATGTCGACATTCTGAAAAGGTATGTAGACAATCAGCCTATGACATGACTGAGATGTTATGCAGATGACATGGTACCCCAAATCATCACTGATCCAAATTAAATGTTGCAATTATTTGGAAATCAAGGTCCCACAGTCTAGAGGAAGAGTTGAGATGCACAAAATCCAAGTTGCTTGAAGTCCAGTGTCAAGTTTCAACAGTCAGTGATGCTTTTGGGTTCCATGTCATCTGCTGGTGATGGTCCACTGTGTTTAAACCAAGTCTAAAGTCAACTTGGGGCGGCAGTGGCGAAGGGGGTAGGAAGTTTGCCTCTGGTGTGCAGGGTCGGAGGTTTGATCCCCCGTTTCCCCGCCACATGTCGAAGTGTCCCTGGGCAAGACACTGAACCCCAAATTGCTCCCGATAGTTAGCTTAGTTAGCTTAGCACCCTAGTGCTAAGCCTACCCTGCGTGGTAGCTGCTGCTAACGGTGTATGAATGTGTGTGTGACTGGGTGAATGTGTACAAAAAAACAATGTAAAGCGCTTTGAGTCTGTGATAAACGGAGATATAGCGCTATACAAGTCCATTTACCATAACACATTTTAGAGCACCTGCTCACAGTGCCACAACCACTAGTATGGTTGGCTGACCATGGTATAACTGTGCTTGATTGGCCAGACAACTCTCCTGACCTGACACCCATAGAGACTCTATGGAGTATTGTCAAGAGGAAGATGAGACACACCAGACCCAACAATACAGACGAGTTGAAGGCCTCTATCAAAACAACCTGGGCTTCATAACACCTCAGCAGTGCCACAGGCTGATCACCTCCGTGCCATGCCGCATTAATGCCATAATTCATGCAAAATAAGATCCCAGATCAAGTATTGAAAGCCGTACTCCACACAATTAAACAAAAAAAGTCCTGAAATAAATCACAAAGTGTATGTCTAATGATTAGACTATTAATAGAATATAGGTAACTTTAACTTTTTGAATAAAATGACAAAAAATATTTGCTTTTCAATGATATATTCTAATAATATGAGATACACCTGTATATATTATATGTTAGTAAGAGTTCAGTTTAAGATGCCCCTTTTTTTCAAGATAGGGATGATCTCAGCGAGGTTTTTGGGGCATCCTACCCAATGTGTTATCCACAAAGTGGCACAGTGTACCAAAGGTCCAGCCTATAGTACACCTGATACACTATTTAATGGGGGAGTGGCTGAATGGGCCTGTCTGCTGGCCTGCCCAAGGGTTACAGATTATGAATGGACCATCTCGAGGAATGTGTCCTAGGGTGGAGAGTTTTCCACAACTGTACAGCGTGACCTTGAAGTGAACGTGAAGCAGATTCACAACGCTTTAGTCTGATTGATGATCTGTGGACCTGATGTCTCGCCGGGCCCTGTGGTGCAGAGTAGAGAGACAAGTCGCCGCCATTGGGCTGATGTATCGATCTGCTGATACAGGTCTTTTATCAAAACTATGAATATCATAACAGGTACTATTGTCCACATGTGGTATGCAGAGCATGATGCATATGGAACATTTAATTAAAATGTCCAATATGGAACATCAAAACATACCTCATCTATCAAAACAAGCGGTCAACCACACTGTCTCAAGTATCACTGTTTTGTCCGATGCTAGCTTGTGCTGACGTCGGGTGAATCTCAATACAGGGTTTGCGGTCAACAAAGGCCTTTTTTGCAAGGCTCCTCATATGCGGCCGAGAAATGCAGCCTTTGTTTCACGGTTTTGAAGGCTGCATCAGATGTATTGATTGATTGATTGATTGATTGATTGATTCTTTTTAATGACCTCACAGCCAGGCTGGTGGAATTTGTTATCAGTACAGCTTGGTACAGGTTCCAACTTAGAAAACATATAACACAGATGTACATACAGACATACACACTACACAATACATAAGGGCCATGCTTATTCCTCAGCGTTCAGAGTTCAGAAAGTTTATTGCAGTTGGGATGAAACTGTTTTTGAACCGGGTTGTTCGTAAGGCAACATATCCCATGATTCATTGCGTTTTTTTCAGAGATGGCATACAAGAAAATAGAAAATAACAAAACAGCAACGTGTTGCTCTATCTTCTTAACTTCTATCTTCCTTTCTTTTTTTCTTGTACTTTTTTTTCTTTTCGTCTGGTAGGCAACTTCTTTTTCTTTTTTCCTCTGCTGACAAGGCTGTTTCCGTTGGCAGCTATCAGGGTTGCTAGGCAGCACAGGAGCGGCGTGTCGTCACGCAAGGTAACGGCTTGTTATGCAAACCGGAAATGCTCGTAAACGGAGACCTGTGGAGACCGTCCATGAGACCGTCCCGTTTAACAACGCTCGTTCGGCCCTGGTTCGGCTTTGGAATCGGCCTTCATAGGCTATAGCCTTCATAGACCGCGAGACCCTTCCGTCCTTCCTGCGGTCTCTGTAATGGGATACAGCTATAGTGCCACTTTTACCGCCACTGGCGCCATTATTGAGAAGGAATTTCTGAGGGCCAGTTTCACAGACATGGATTAAGCCTAGTCCTGGACTAAATGGAATTTTGAATGGAGATTGTCCATTGAAGGTACAATTTAGTCCAGAACTAGGCTTAATCCATGTCTGCGAAACCGGCCCTGAAAGTTTCAAAGTGCCTCTTTAAAGTTGATGAAAAAAGCTGAAAATAGAGGAACTCTTACCACTTACATGTTGTCTACACAATCCTCCAAAAAAAGAATACATATCATAAGGGTTCACATCCATATTGTTGTGTGCTTTTCATCCTCAAATTCTATTCACTTTATATTGTTATCACCCAAATATCAAGATCAGTGTCTGCCTGAAAAATCCAGTAATGGTCAGAGTGGACTCATGAAAGCCTAAGTGCTGTTTAAATACCGATTTTTCCAGAGAATACTTTTGAATAGAAGTTATAACACAAGTAAACAAATAAAACAAGATAATTGTAATCAATTGGTGCAGAGTAGCATAACAGCATTACAAAACAGCAAGTGGCAGAGTATACCTAAACATATTATATTGCACTTTAAATAAATCAGACAAATCTGAGTTGTGCCTTATGTAAAGGGCTTTGGGGCTGAGAAAATCAGCTAAAGAGCGCCTAATAAGTTGAGTCCATTTCACCATTTCAATCCTGTTTGGCCGCTCAGTGTGTCCTTCAGGATATATATATATATATATATATATATATATATATATATATATATATTGACTTTCATCTACATTTACCCTTCCCAAACAAGACCTGTGCATGTAATGTTAGCACACGGCTGTAGATATGTCATCAGGTTGATGCTGCATTCATGTCAGATCAAGTTTACAGTAAATACAGTATGAGATGCCAAGTGGGAGGCTGGCAGTGCGTTGTGATGTTGCTTTTAAAGTGATTGGAAGAAGTTCCAAATATGTTACATTCTATTATCACCTGGACTCAGCATTAGTCTACTTTACTTCCAATTCCTGTCCTACTTCTAGCCAATGCACTATTTTCTACTGATAGATTTCTCAACACACTAAGCACCTGTGCTGCTTTTGTCCATTTTTCAAGCCTCCAAAGCCTGACTCTGCAGACCAGGCCGGAATGGGCTTGATTACTCCAGCCAATAACACAAGTAGACCTGATTGCAAAGACCCTCAGACATGAGTAAGAGATTATCGAAACATTTCAAGGCTGCATTTAATCTTAGAAAAAATAATATTCACATTATACTGTGTGTGGCTGTTACGATTCATGTTCCGTAGTGCTGATTGCCTTGTTGTTTCGTTGTTCTTTTTGATGAAAATTACAGTCCTGCTCTGACGGATCATAGACATCATTTATTGAGGGGTTGATGGGAAAATGAGAAAATTGGTGGTGTTTGGTTCCCTGACAGCCTCATTTCTACTCTCCTAAATGCAGACAAAATGGACCAGCAAGCAATGACGCTTCATTAACAAACTGATGATCAGTACGTCTATTACAGGAGGAGGGATATGGAGCCACTGGCCGATAGTTAACATATCACCCCTCTTGCAAATAAATGACCCACTTTCTCAATGACTCATATACAATAAACTCTAATTAGAAGCCCTCTCAAGGTTTCAAGGGATGGTGTTACATTTTAATAGGCTGCCCATTCTGAGAGAGATCCCCAAACTATTTTAACACCAAACACTACCTGTAGCGTTTCAGGCACTGTGTGGGATTATTCTCAGTCAATGCTCCAAAGTAAAGACAGGTTTATGAGGGTGCTTATTCCTCTCCCTCTCTCTTCCCCTTCACTCTGATGTTCTAGTAAATTCCACTGAGTATCTTTAGAGAAGCGTCTCCCTGTGAGGAATGGGCTCCTTCACAAGGGACCGGGGGTATTTGTAGAAGTGATCAGTCTACTTGAGGAATGTGTCTCCCGAGTGCCTTATACCTCTCGTTTTCGTCTCCGGCTGCCAAAACGAAAGAAGACACACAGCACTGTCTGCCCATTATCCTCAGGGATTAGTCTCCTCCTGTCGTCTTAGGATGTGAGTGTAGTACGAGTCTCTATCTGTTTGTCTGCATTCACGGCATGCGCCTGTAACCAAGGTGACACTCACAATTTGTGTAACTCTCATAAAACCTTACCCTTCCTCCCCCACCCAAAAAAAAGAGATTCAGACATTTGTTCGAAAATGTAAACCTTGGATGAACTTAAAAAAAAATGAAGATGTAATCATCATTTTATCAAGTCATTTTCATCTCATTACACCTCCCAAATCTCACTTTCATGGGAAAGAATCTTTCTCACTCCAGTATGTTTATAATGCAAATTACCCTTGCTTCAAGAATTGTATGATCTCTAGTGTGATATTTCAAAATGCTGACGCTCATTTGTGGAAATCCTTGAAACAAGTTGAAATAATCTTACTGCACTGTTGAATTTGTTCACTTATCTTAAGAGATAAGCACCATTTTATTTGCGCAGAAATTAAATCTACGAGGTGCACATATAGGGGAGAACGGGGTAAGTAGGCACACTTTTTACTCTAGTGAGAATTGCTCATCACCAAAACATCTGTCAATAGCCATTCCTACATTAAATTGAAGCTTAAGGTGTTGGCTAGAAATGTGTGTCTCTCTTTTTTTCCAACTTATTGTAATGAAGAAGTAATTTACCATCAAAAACACTCTGACACATTGTGACAACCAACCCCATCAAGGGGTCGGTTGTCACACACTATGGGGTGTTTGTCACAATGTTATCTTAATGGGAAAAATCTTAAAAAGAAGGCAAGGAGGCAGAACCAAATTTGAATGTTTAATTGCATTGTCAAGTTGACAAATAGGCCTACATAACGTTCTGTAGCCTTGGCAGCTGGTCTAGTTTGGGATGCACTGGGTTGTTTTGATTTTGTTGCCCTTTTTTCTTTTGCTTGCTAGCTGCCTTTTCCTGCTCTATTCTTTCCTCCTCTGGGGTGTCAGTGAGGATACAGCTTGACAATTTCTTTCGTTATTGGGTTCCTTTTCTGGCTGCAGCCTTGAGATAACATGTAACAACCAACCCCCCAAAAAATTTGACGACCAACCCCAACTTGAATTTCTTGCTAGCATCAAGGCCAACAACCATCTGACAACTAATTAGCTTGCTAACCACAATCTAAACTATAGTTTACCCTTCACACTTTCTGAGGGTAACAAGTGTTTTGTTATAAACCCATTGTGTAAAGAAAAATACTGAGAAGCAAAATATTTTGAATTTGACATGAAAAACACAAAACATCCTCTCACCTGAAATGCAGCAGTCTAACTCCAAGGAAGTCTATGTATGTGACCTCTGATCCCAATTCTGGACCTTTTTTATATCAACATTTCAGAGCTAGCACGCTCTGGTGGCGAGATATAACGAATGTGACATCCAACCCATGTGACAAATTACCCCGTTCTCCCCTACTTAAAAGGAAAACTGGTCTGTTTTTCTGTTTTCTGGTTGGAACATGTTAGGGGCTGTCAGCGGCGGCTCGCCCATAGAGGGCGATAGGGCGACACCCTCCTTGAGCCATACCAGCAAAAAACAAAAATATAATAAGGATAATAATAATGATGACATTTTCTTTTTTTTGTATTTATAATCATAATTTATTATTTCAATACAGTTTTTACCTGCATCAAAGTCTGAATATCATTGTACAATCAGTGTCTGTGCTCTGTACCGTCATTCTGGGGCGATTTCGGTCTGGCTGAAAATCGCCCTGAGCGCTCTCATAGATTTCAATGTAAAACTTTTTTTTTCAAACTGCAGGCTTCGCAATGCAATCTCTATGGGTTCCGGGGGTGCTCGCCCTAACGTGTTGTCGTCATACGTACAGTAAACAATGAACCAATTACAGTGACTGATACAGTCACATGTTCGGTCTGCTTCCCAAAGCGGTCATATTCAAGAGTCAAGACCAACATAACTAATATCAACTCAGGCTAGGCTGGCAAGCTACTTGATCATGTCATTAAAAGGACTAGGTCCTTTCCAGACAAAATGTAACCATCAAGCAAGTATCTACCAAGATGAAATGGGGGATCGTATAAACACGGATTTTCACGGGGCTCGTTTGAACGGCTAACAAGGCTAGCAGGATGCTAAGGCGCTAAGGCTCTGTTCTGCTGCCGCTGCATGATGATAATGGACTGTATACTGGCTTTTAATCCATCCTGATGGCAGCACAGACACCGCATGGATAACTTCGGGTGTCTGTCACCCCTATGTATCATCTCTCAGAAAAGGTAAAACAAACATTAAACATCAATCTGCGCCGTTCAACATCTGATCCATAAGACTGTTTACTCTGACAGCTGCTGTCCCTCCGCGGCATAAACCCGCCTACCAAGTTACGGTGCTGTAGACAGCATGGACATAAAGACAGATAGACAGTAGTAACACAAACCAATGTGATGATTGCACATATGCTATGCCAGCATCCATTTTTGTTTAATCAGAACACAACTGTCAAGTCAATCAGATTATTGTGATTAATTGTAGAGCAGGTCTCTTAACTTTTAAACCTGCAGTGTGTAGAATTTTGGGTTTTATTTCCTAGCAGATTTTGTAGAAAGTAATTACAATATCCATAAGTACATTTAATTTAGTGCATAATTGCTGAAGAAAATGTTTTGAATAATTTTTTTTTCCCTTAGAAAGGGTCTCACATATGTCCATATTTCTGCATATTTTGGACCAAGGCCTAGTGCCACCATCTTGTAAGTGTCATAGTTGGAATGTCATCAGGTGCACTGTTTAAAATTTAGAATTGTTCTTGTCCTTGAAGGCCACTGTAGCTTCTGTTATTATTCGAAAGGGTTGGGGTTACCCAGGGAGTGTTGCATTCTAGAACTTTGTAGTTCTAGAATGCAACATCAACTTTCTTGATGATGTCATATTACACACTGCACCTTTAAAGGAAGCCTATCTGAGGAGCACACTGGTAGATGACAAGTTATCTGTGATGGCCACAGCCGGATAATTAAATCATTTTAGAGCTAAAATAATGTTATTCAAGAAATTAACTAACTTAATGTACAAAAATACTGTACAGTACAATGCTTGTCTAATGTTGCCAGAGTGGTTATGCCAGATGAACAGGAAAAACAAACTGTTAAATGCAATATGACATTGTCATATTAGCTATCTGATTTAGGTTCATTTTGGATAATTTTACCCATCATGGCAACAATTGCCCCCCCTGAGATTATTGTCAGGAGCCGCCACTGACAACCGACCCCTTGATGGGGTTGGTTGTCACAATGTGTAAGGGTGTCTTTGATGATTAATTTCTTCTTTATTACAATAAGATAGAAAAAGTGAGGGGTACACATTTCAAGCCAACACCTTAAGCTTCAATTTAATATAGGAATGACTATTGAAAGATGTTTAGGTGATAAGTGAAAAGTGTGCCTACCCCGTTCTCCCCTAAATAACAGTCACACAAGCTATGTGAAAAATCCATGAAATTACCATAATATGAAACCTGCAAATGATTGAAATGCTGTTTCAATTAACGCCAATCACTCAAAAGTCACTCCACCAGGTGCAGGGATTTGACTTTCAGAAGTCACTTTCAGTCCGGCCTTCTGCTGTGGAACAATCCCATCCCCCGGTCTCCCAGCTACTGGCATTTTCAGCTCTCTGATTGATGATGCAATGAGTGACTTTCAGCCACTAAAAGCTAAAACGCCCAGTACTCAAGCAACAACATGACAGTGACAAAGCAGCATTCTATTACAGTATTTATCACAGTATTTTGCATGGTGACATATTACTTCTTAACCTTACATTTGTATTTAATCTCAGCTGCAGTTAGACAGTGGTTTCATAAGTTTTGGAAGGAAAAAAACAGAAACACCAAAGATGGCAACCCTGTAGTGTCTGCTCCCTGTCTGTATGAATAACACATGATGCTAGAGTTGGCTGTTGGCTGCGCTGTTTCCCACGCAAAGCCCTAGCTCTGCCGCCGGCTTTTCCTCAAGGCTCAGCTGCTCATTAGAAGTGTGGTTGCTAATTGATCAAAGCAATGGGCCTGGCTGACTGACCACCAACCCCCAAATCGTGGCCATGTCGGAGAGATTTTCTTTCCCTTTTTTATGTCTTCCCTTGGAGAAAAACTGGCAGAAGCTTCAGCGTAATCCAAGCAGCGTGAAGTCTCACAACTACAAGCCATAGAAGACGACAAACAGGAATAGCTGGAGGCGTCTTACATGCACGCACATTCACACTCACTTGCAGTGCTCCTCTCCAAAGATGCTAATGCACACAAAGACAACCACACACACACACACACACACACACACACACACACACACACACACACACACACACACACACACACACACACACACACACATATTTTTTGGGGGGCTTTGCTGCTTGCCACCTCCTTGCCTGTCCGGGCCATCAGTCAACCTTCCCCACTGCACTGCCGATGTGACAGAGGAGCTGTCAGAGGCTCTGAGGCTGAGCCGCAGAGACAGAGTGTCAGTGTGGAAACGCGCCAAGCAAACAGCCCGTAATATTGCCCTGTCCTTTCACTTCCAGCTCTCTGTCAAACCAGTGTGCTGACAGAGTGGGAAAGAGTACAGACACCCCTAGCATGTACTCTCCCACACATACAGCATAAATAAAGCACCTACACACACACACACACACACACACACACACACACACACACACACACACACACACACAGCTGTTTGCATTATATTTGGATCGTTTCACACAAGCGTTCTTGCTGATGTGCATATTGAGTGACTTCCAGTGACTTTTTTTAATCATGAATGCCAAAACTGTATTCCTACCATTGTGTATGTGACTTTGCTATGGTTACCCCCTCCACCTCTAAGACGTGTTATTAACGCAGCTTCTCAGCTTCAGGTGAGGATTATGTCCGTGGGCCCTGATAGTTTCTCATGCATGGCTGGCATTAATGTGTCTGGGAAGCTAAACAGGCTGGGCGATGCATGGCGATGCACAACCTCTTACCTCAATCAGGGCCCAGGATGATCCGGGATTATTGGCGATCGCATCCGTTCATACCCTATCTCCAAGGTGTCCGCATAGAACTACATGCTAATCACTGCTGAGACAATGCATCTGCAAGGGACTGCACCAGGAGCTTGTGGGGATGCTTATAAATGCAGACTATACGCACATACCGTGTGAAAGAATATATATGTTCAGATCAGGTGTTGCCAGTGTTGAATTCTGTTTGTGCTGTAGAAGGATTCAAAAGCATTTGCCATGTTCTATAGATTCTAGATCTAAGAATCAATGACAGATAACCTATTTGCCTACTCAGGGATTATTAACACCTAGTAAGTAAGTAAGTAAAATGTGTTTATAAAAGCACATTTATAACAGTTTGCACTGACCAAAGTGCTGTTCATAGTGCATTCAGTAGGCCAACATGAAGGCAAAACAACAACAACAACAACAACAACAAAAGAAAAAAAAAGTTTTTAGTTAAGATTGAATCAAGCTCAGGTGGGTTTCCACCTTTGCTACGGTTTGTTTGTGTCGGTGAGAACACTGCTATCATATTCGGGTGGCACCAAAAGTGGACAAAACAAGCGAGCCCTTGTTGAAGAGGGGGTCTTGGTACGCTTCCAAATAAACTCTGGTGCAGTTTGTTTGTGGTGAGAACGTGAAGGGACTCCAACTCAACTGCAGGAAAAAGTGGGTAGCCAGGTCCTGCCGGATGAGGAAGACAATATACTTACTGGAGTTTTCACGCATGGAAATTCTGACCAATTGAGCAGATCAGGAACTACATTTCGAGAGACGCCGAGATCGTTTTCCGGCATTTGGCAGTACCACGGCGACCACTGCCATACCATGGCTTGAGCCGTTCAGTAACGGTATTGCCAGTCCAGAAGTGGTATTCTGCGACCGGCACTCCCCGCCGTCGTGAAATTATAGGGGGGAGCCCCTATTATAGGGGGGAGCCCCTATAATTTCACGACAGGTATTGCCTTTACGGCAGAGGCAGGTAAAGCTAAATATAGTTGGTCTTTATTCACACTATATAACAAGATAACGCCGTAAATAAATGGATTTATTCATATCGCTGGTCCTTTCCGTTGTAAGGATATGTGCGATCTGTTTGTTGTTGCTTTTGAAATGACAGATGCTTTATAAAACAGTCGGACTTGCTCCGGTCACGGTAGTTAGCATAGCCTCCTGAGCAGGTCGATAACAGAGAATTAGCCCTGACTACAGAGGCAGGTTGCTATATATAGCAGGGGGTGACACTTCCGTCAAGTGCTCGCTTAGCTCAGCCGGTAGGGAGATTGTTTTTGAAACAGTAGACAGGAGTTCGCATCCCGCCCAGACTGTTTCTTTTAATTTTTCGACTAGGCATTAAGAATTTTTTCACTATATTTTATCAAAGTAGGCCTACAGGTTTCTATCGTTTAACACTGATTCAGTGTCATAAACCTTTTTGTATTATTTGTGTGCCACTGTCATCTGCCATTTAATAGTACCTTACAAAGCATAAAATTGTCATAAAATCATTAAAAACCTCCATCTTCATTCAATTGTTTCTTACTTATTTTACTTGAATTTTAGTTTTCACACTTTTGACATTGTTAATGTAAGCTTCCATCATGTATTATTAATGTAAGCTTCCATCATGTATTTTTAATGTATGCTTCCATCATGTATTGCCAATCATATATTTGTTGGTATCAAAATGATTCTGCAGCTGGATCGAGTGGTATTTGCCAGTATGAACTGGTAAATACCACAGGATATGAGTGGCATGTCAGTGGAAAAACGGTATGGGCCAGTAGGGAATGGTACTACCACTAATATTGATGGTATTACCACTAATATTAATGGTATTACCACTAATATTAATGGTATTACCACTAATATTAATGGTACTACCATTAATATTAGTGTTAGTACCATTAATATTAGTGGTAATAGTAAGTAAGTAAGTAAGTAGTAAGTAAGTAAACTTTATTTATATAGCACCCCTCGCAGACCATGGTCACAAAGCGCTTCACAATGGGAAGCAACAACAGATTAAAAATATACATACATTTAAAAGGCCAATTACAATACAGTGATAAAACATAGCAGCGCCAAGAACAAATTAGGCAAAAGCCTGCACAAATGAATAGGTTTTTAGTTGACGTTTGAATGCGTCAACAGACTCTATTGAACGCAGAGAGATGGGAAGATCGTTCCAGAGCTTGGGAGCAACAGCCTGGAAGGATCGGTCACCTCTGGTCCGCAAACGAGTACGTGGCACCATTAGCAGTTTCTGCTCCACAGACCTCAGAGCCCGAGCAGGGTTGTAAGGGGCCAGAAGGGAATGGTACTACCACTAATATTGATGGTATTACCACTAATATTAATGGTACTACCACTAATATTAATGGTATTAGTATCAGTTCTACATTGGTTCTCCTCTTACCTATCTGGACGTAGCTTCAGTGTCACAGCAAACCAGGTAAGGTCTGAGTCAGCAGATCTGTTGTGTGGAGTCCCTCAAGGTTCAGTTTTGGGTCCTGTATTATTTTTGTTGTATTTGCTCCCCCTGGGAAGAGTCATTCAGACATTTTCTGATGTTTCGTACCACGTTTGCTGATGATATCCAGCTGTACTGCGCGTTCAAACCAACTGAGTTCCAGAGGCTTGATTCCTTAGCTCTTTGCTTAGCAGAAATAAAGCAATGGCTAAGTGATAACTCTCTCCAGTTAAATTCAGATAAAACTGAAACACTAGTTATTGCCCCTGATAAATTAATTCCAGGGATTAACCAGTACTTGGGTGACCTAGGCCAGTCTGTTAAACCTAGCCTAAGAAACCTTGGTGTTATTTTTGACAAAGACATGTCATTAGTGCAGCACTGCAAACAGCGAACCAGGAACTTCTTTTTTCAGCTGAGGAACATCTCTAAACTCAGGCAGATGGTGTCACAAAATGATTTAGAGCTGATCATTCATGCTTTTGTGTCTTCGCGTTTAGACTACTGTAACAGTTTGTTTTCATGTTTAAACAAGAAGGAGCTGTCTCGCCTGCAGTTAGTGCAAAATTCTGCAGCGAGAATTCTGACCTGCTCTAATAGGAGGACCCACATATCCCCTATTCTAAAAGCTCTGCATTGGCTGCCAGTGTCCTTTAGGACCAACTTTAAAATTCTGGTTCTAACTTTTAGAGCTTTGCATGATCAGGCTCCATCCTATGTCAGTAATCTGATTCAGCCTTATACCCCTGCTCGGGCTCTGAGGTCTGTGGAGCAGAGACTGCTGATGGTACTCGTTTGCGGACCAGAGATGACCGATCCTTCCAGGCTGTTGCTCCCAAGCTCTGGAACGATCTTCCCATCTCTCTGCGTTCAATAGAGTCTGTTGACGCATTCAAACGTCAACTAAAAACCTATTTATTTGTGCAGGCTTTTGCCTAATTTGTTCTTGGGGCTGCTATGTTTTATCACTGTATTGTAATTGGCCTTTTAAACGTATGTATATTTTTAATCTGTTGTTGCTTCCCATTGTGAAGCGCTTTGTGACCCTGGTCTGCGACGGGCGCTATATAAATAAAGTTTACTTACTTACTACTTACTTACTTACTTACTATTACCACTAATATTAATGGTACTACCATTAATATTAATGGTAGTACCATTAATAGTAGTGGTAATACCATTAATATTAGTGGTAGTACCAGTGATATTAGTGGTAATACCATCAATATTAGTGGTAGTACCATTCCCTACTGGCCCCTACCGTTTTTCCACTGACATGCCACTCATATCCTGTGGTATTTACCAGTTCATATACTGGCAAATACCACTCGATCCAGCTGCAGAATAATTTTGATACCAACAAATATATGATTGGCAATACATGATGGAAGCATACATTAACAATGTCAAAAGTGTGAAAACTAAAATTCAAGTAAAATAAGTAAGAAACAATTGAATGAAGATGGAGGTTTTTAATGATTTTATGACAATGTTATGCTTTGTAAGGTACTATTAAATGGCAGGTGACAGTGGCACACAAATAGTACAAAAAGGTTTATGACACTGAATCAGTGTTAAACGATAGGAACCTGTAGGCCTACTTTGATAAAATATAGTGAAACAATTCTAAATGCCTAGTCGAAAAATTAAAAGAAACAGTCTGGGCAGGACGCGAACTCCGGTCTACTGTTTCAAAAACAATCTCCCTACCGGCTGAGCTAAGCGAGCACTTGACGGAAGTGTCACCCCCTGCTATATATAGCAACCTGCCTCTGTAGTCAGGGCTAATTCTCTGTTATCGACCTGCTCAGGAGGCTATGCTAACTACCGTGACCAGAGCAAGTCCGACTGTTTTATAAAGCAACAACAACAAACAGATCGCACATATCCTTACAACGGAAAGGACCAGAGATATGAATAAATCCATTTATTTACGGCGTTATCTTGTTATATAGTGTGAATAAAGACCAACTATATTCAGCTTTACCTGTCTCTACCATATAGGCAATACCTGTCGTGAAATTATAGGGGGGAGGCGGGGCGTGCCGGTCGCAGAATACCACTTCTGGACTGGCATTACCGTTTACTGAACGGCTCAAGCCATGGTATTGCAGTGGTCGCCGTGGTACTGCCAAATGCCGGAAAACGATCTCGGCGCACCTGATTATTTCTCAGGCCCAGATAGATTTGTCCAATAAGTGAAAAGAACGTTCTCACATGGCTTACGTCGCTGCAATTTGGTTCACATCGGACCAAAGAACGCTATAGGTGTGAAAGAGAACCCAACCTGGCTAAAAAACAAACATATGTAACATTGTCTGGTGCGAACCAGAACCCAGGAAGCAAACTAGAAGCGGACTATCAGGTGTGAGAGCGCTCTTCCATTCTAACTTTATGTTTTGTTAGCATACACTGCAGGAACTGGGATCTTTTGTTTCCTGTGTGCTTCCGCTGTGTGCCAGTTGCAAATGTTTCTGTTCTTTAGGGTACAATATAATTAAATCTTGGAGGGCCATTATTGAATTTAATATGGCAAATCTGAAACTGTCATTGTTTCCTGGCTGAGTTTAGCTGAACAGTGACAAAAGAGATTAGGAGGCCCCTAATTCTCCTCAGAATCCACCTCAGCCCTACCAGAGAATCTAGCCCGAGGCTTGGAGCTTTACATCCTATCGCCAGACTGAGCTCCTCTTAGCTTTATGTGTCCCCGGTCTCACTCCCATTCTGTAATGACAGGTGCATCTGATAGTGTTCACCTGGGGCAAATGACTGAGATTACTTCCCGGACGGCAAATCGAAAGAACTTCTGACCTCCAGACGGACTAAGCGGCTTCTCAAACGTCTGATTGCCTATGAAAGATACCGTTTCCATACTAATGTGGGCTGGTACTGCATAATTCAATAGACTGCCCTCCTTTTTGTCCACTGTTAGTTGACCTTTTGACCTGGATACCCAAGCAGATCAAGACCCTTAGCGGTTGCGGCAACATATTCATGGACTAAGCACTGACTAAGCCCTCTCCATCTCCCAACTCATCTTTTAAGGCATGTGTTTCTGTAAGTTGCACATACTGTCAGCCTTGATAAGACTCTAGCACAAGCAAAGATACTGTATGTCAAGCAGCACAGCTGTGGGCTACTGAATCTCTGCTGGCTGCCCAATGCTGAGATGTGGCTGCTGTCAAAGGTGACACCAATGTTAGATGAGTCTGCAATGAATTATTCTTTCCTTAATCAGGACAGAAAATAAGTTGTGTATCTATAAATGGGCTGCAGGGCCTGTGTCACCGGCATCAGGGAGTGTCATAAATAACCTCTCAGGCTTAGTTGTGAGTATGAATTATATCTGGGGGGCTTGCACAGTGCACATATCCATGGATTGGATTCCCTTATTCCTTTTATTTGTGGATTGTGGCCAGATGGAGTAGTTAATAGGTAGTAAATGTTCCCTTTGGCTATGATAAACCCCCCACTGAAGGTGAAGCAAATATTGGGCAGCCTGTACTTAACTTCATCTCCCTTATCCCACAAACTATGGATTTGAAGATTGTTACCAGAGTAATCCAATTTAGCGCACTGTATGTATTTGTTTCATCTCTGTGAGAGTGAGTGATTCATTTTGTTGTGTTGGGGCTGTCTGCCTGAATAAAGCATTAGCTGGCAGGTTAGCCTAATGCAATGCTCCCTTCTGGAACCTCACTCTGTGATAGCCTAAGGGTGCAAACATAAGTGGATTAGAAAACACATACAGAGAGAACGCACTGTCTGTTTTATAAAACCTGCACGACACCGCTTCTCTAGCTCACCCCTCCTTTAACACACACCAAAGAACTTGCAAACAAGCTGGCATAAGCATTAAAGGACATGTTTGGATATTATTCCATGACGATGGATTGTAGTTGGCCTTTGCGCCAAACATCTCAACCTCTTGTTGTGACGCTAACACAAGGTGAAGTGTCATCCAGCAGGACACGGGGAGGATAGCCGTCTGCAGCGCGGCCAAGCACCAACTGTGTGACCGCGCTCAGTGAAAGCAACCGCCAGCAAGGCAGCGGGAGAGAGCGAGACCCAGAGATAATGATGCATTACGTGTCACTTCAGTTTTTTTTTGCCATTGTTACGCGGACCGCCTCGTGGCCTTCTCCACATGCAGACCATTAGAGGGATGTGATGGTGTCCCAAGCTGTCTGCTTTTCACAAGCATGACTTCATTCCTTCGCATGTTTGAAGAAAGAACATGATCTTGTGCCCGGCACTGGGTACATCATTACAGACAGAATGCCCTCTTTCTCCTTCACAGAGTTCCAGGCAAGGTCTCCTGGGGTTCTTTCATTCAAACATCTACAGTATGCCTTCCACACACACACAAAGAAAAAACATGATGTCGCTATCAGCACTGTGCAATGTAAGGCACGTATGTGTATTATCATGTGTTGGGTGGGGGACGCTTGTTTTTGTTCAGGCATGGCCTGAGCTGAAAGTCTTCAGACAGCATTAGCCAATGTTGGCCTGACAGGGGGGGGGGCTTCACTTAATTCATTGACCTCATTCCTTGATCTTGTTTATCTGTGGTCGTGCTCTGCTAATGACAGCGGGCAGCTAGTGCCGTATTGTGGCTAAAGCTAACACCACTCAGAGTGTGTACGAAATCTGCTCTGTAAACAATTAAATAAAGATTTGAAGAGTTTTTTAAAGAGATGCAAATGGACTCATCATTAATTAGATATTGCCAAATTTGAAGTAAGTAAAAGTTAGTAAGTTAAAAACTAGAAATGTTCATGATGATATCTACAAGTATCTACTAATTGTACCCTCTCACCTGCGGTGTCTCTCCTTAAGTTATTTCAAACATTATTTCAGCTCTAATACAAACCAACTATGTGGCTGATTTAATGCCTGTACTTCCAGAACACTGAATCAATACTTTGTTCCACATTCATCCTCAGCACAGCAGCTCTTATAGGATATCCATAAATTGAGCGAAGAATGGCGGCCAAGTCAAAGCCACCCACTCCCATTAAACCCCATCATGAAGAGGGACAGGTACAGCCTAGGTCACATTGTCCACGGGCTGACAGAGATTAATTGAGGCCTTGTGACTTTGTGCACCGCCAGAGCCTCGGGGGCGTCTTTGTCCCTACCCTTAAATAACCTTGCGGCGCCCGGCCACCTTGCCGACAGTTACAGTTGAATATTTTATGAACCGCAGGTATTTGAGAGAAAGCGTTAACGATTTTTGGTAGGTGGCAGCTAATGGCCTCAGATGTGAGATAGTAGAAGGATTGGGGTTTACTTTCGCTCACCTCCTATTTGAAGATTAGGCAATGTATTCCACAGACACAGGCTGTGTGTTGATTGCTTGCTTGGGCAAACTAAAAGTGTCATGTCCTGGCACTTGAAAAGCCCAAGTAATGAGACTGCAACTACAGTAAACACCATAGGGAAGTGTCGACTTTAAGAGAGGCACAGATGGCTGTGCTAGAAGTGCATTTAGAATGATCAGTCACCAGCTCATTTCTGAATAGCTATTTTTCTCCCTACACAAACACAGTGTAGACAGACATCAAGTGGACACCTTTAAAAGTAGTAATGCTTCTCTTTTCTTTTTACCTATTGTCTCCTTTATGTTTTTTTTGGTTTTTATTTCTAAGAGACCACTCGTCAATAAAATATGAATATGTTAATCTCTGCTTCGTCCATCTTGATGTTTCTGTGGGTGGAACTTTAAATGCAAATTATTATTATTGCAACAATTCATTTTGTTGTAGGATTATTATCAACATTTGCAGTGTGCTCACTTTTGGTTTTTACATCCAAAGTAAGTGGTCTGGATAGAGGTGTCACAATCTCAATTTTAAGTAGAAAATTGATCAAGTCGACGTCACAATCTCGACCAGTAAGGTGGAATCGTTGGTTTACCCCACCCCTCAAAGTCACGTTCAGCAGGCGAGAAAAAAACCTGAAGCCAACCGCTGCCAGTCCCCTCCTACATACCTGTTGCTGCCGCCAAAATACTTTTTTAAGCTCAATTCATTATTCTAGTACTGAATATTCTATATCCTAGTGTGGCAGTATTCATTATAATGCTATAATTTTTTAACTTTGACCTAGTTTGCCGTTGCCCTTTCAAAGTGCAACCTGCGAGATAGCAGCTGTAGGCTATGTGACATTGGGATGTACTCCCTGAGTACATTGGGATGTAAAATGGTATTCGGGACAGCCCTAGAATCTAACTGTAAATTTAGGCCCAGTCAGAGCAGACTAAAACGGAGCGTTTCAGACAGATGCAAAAAAGAAGAGATTCAGTAATGGCACTGTGAAAAATATAAAGGCTTATTTGGCACTGGCCATCAAAACATTCTACCCACATTAAAATTTTGAGCTAGCCTGGAAATCCAGACCCTGATATCTTGAACGATAGAGGGTCTGGCCACGATCAATAGTAATTTCCAACTCAAGGGGCGGCTCCTACTCGTACATTTCAAATGCCACTGCACGCAGTTGGATAGCACTACAACCAATCAGAGCGATGCACAAAGTGACGTAAGCCCTGTTCGTTTAGCGAACAGCTGTTAAACTGTTAAATTAAACGTTTGCGTGGTCGGTCGGCAAAACAGAACATTCCACTTACTTGCTAATGAAAGATTTGAGTGCCGTCTTCCAAATCGTTAAGGGTCGAGGCCAAAGCAGTCTCAAACTCACACAACATATCCGCAGCCGTCTTTGATGTTTACTATCACGTCTTCGACGTCGCATGCACGTCACTGTCGTCATCCGGTTACCTTCGCCCCAGAGTACCATATAAAGGGCTCTGGCGCGCCCATATTAGATAGAGCCAATTGAAACGTGAGCCCGGATTTCTGGTCTTTTTGAAAAAGCTTCAACGGAGAGTGTCCAGACCAACAGGCGCAGCAAATTTTATTTGCCAGCCTGAAAATGAACACAATGTGACCTTTAATTGTTGTGTGCTTTATCATGGTCCAGGAGAATTATACAGTTTCATTTCATTTCAAACTATCGGACTAAAAACCAAATACTGCACCACTTCCTCTCCAACAGAAGATTTTTTGTTAGAAAAGGCAGCCAGATGGCGAACGTTTAGAGAGAAGCATTGTTACCTTAATGAACCACCAGGCGTGTGTGTGAGCTCCTGTGTTGGTGAGGATTTGTGCATATGTGCCACCACACTGTATGTGTTGTCACATTTTTGCACGTGTCTCCACACTTGATTTGTTTGAGCTGTGTGTGTGTGTGTGTGTGTGTGTGTGTGCGATTCCATCTGTTCTGTTTTTGATTAAAACATTTCCGCTTCCGCAAAATTGCTCCCCATAAATGTCAGAGTACATCAAAAGGCCCTTTGCTCCCTCCGCCCCTGCCATTTCACCTACCTGGTGAAATTGGGTACCCCCCCCAAATCTGTGCGCCTGCTGCTCCATTCAGACTAAATTACCTTTTGTACACAAAGATGTGACACGTCGTTGCATGGAAAACATCTCCGGTTACATCACTCTTTCCGACATCTCCAACGCACATTCCTCGCTCCTTTCTTTTCCTGTATTCACAACTCTTCTCTCCGTTGTGATGTCTTCAGGGGGGACGGAAGCCGCGGGGAGGAGTTGTGGATTTGATGTGTGTGCTGAGTGGGAATGTAACTATGTACATTTACTGCATGTACTTAAAGGGGGCCCAGCCAAGTAGCAGGGTGGAGCTTAGACCCCATTCTTCAGTTTACAAAACAATACCAACAAATGCAAAGGTAAAATACAGCCAGAGAGAGGAGGACTGTGCAGATAAACACACACTACATATTATAGTGGGGCAGAAAGGATCATTGAGAAAGAATATTTCTGTTTGACTATGATTAATTTACTTCGGTAACGTTTTCAATGCTGTACTTTTAAAATCAGATACTTTTCTACTTTTACTCCAGTGGTATAGTAAGAGGTCACTTGCTTCTAATGGGGTGATTATTCTAGTAAGGCAGGGGTTCTCAATCTCAACCTGTGGATTGCCTGGAATTTAAGTGGGGTCGCCTGAAATTTCGAGTAAGAATTATTGAAAAAAAAAAAAATACTGGCTCAATATATGCCCCTTTGAAGAACCCGAAAAATATTATTTAAAAATAAATTATTGACTGGCGGCCCCTGATCTTCGTAGGAGGGGGCCGTACAGAGATCAGGGGCCTATCATGTGGCAGTACATTTTAGTTATTTTTTAAATAACATTGTTCGGGGCCACGAAGATCAGGGGCCTATATTGATTGATTAAAAAATAAATAAATAAAAATCCGGGGGAGCATTCCCCCAGACCCCCCGAGAAGGTCCAGGGTCCCCACCACAGTCTCCTAAATTCAAACTCAAAAGGCACTTTCAGACAAAACACAAAGGGCATGTCAGCATTGCAAACCAATACCTTATTACAAAAAGAAATTTGCCGAGCTGAATAAGCAGAGAGTGTACTTCAAAAAGGGTGTGACGGTCTTTGGAGGTGAGCTATCTCATTGCTAGGGTTATGAAGCCGCATAGCATTGCTAAGACATTAATATTGCCTGCTGCTATTGAAATGGTAAAAACGATGTGCGGGGATGTCAATTTGTGCACTAATCCTGGCTACTCAGTATAACAAACATGTTCAAAAAACTAATTATAGAAAAAAAAATCTAAAAATGTTTGTGTCAAAATGGGGTCACAGCGCAAAAACGGTGGAGAACCCCTGTAGTAAGGTATCTGTACTCTGACCTCTAGTATGGTTTCCAGGTTGTCTTTGCACCACAGTGTTTGTGTGTGGCATGTAAACACAGCGAATTAGGGCTGAGATGGGAGAGGGTGGAGTTGGGATCATTCTTGCACCGCTGGGGGGTTACATGGAAGGGGTGAGGTGCTGTGTTTGTAGTGGGTGGTGGGGGGTAAATGGAAATTATTAGCAACAATTCTGAGGCACAGAGGGGGGGGGGGGGTCCGCTCCTCCTCCTCCTCTGCCCAACCCTTAACTGACAGCACAGTTATAATGAGATTGGGGGGCTGTGGAGAAATGCAGTTTAAATGACAGCAACGCATATGCAAATAAGCAAATACCTGCATCCTCATGTGGCAGGCTGTTGTTTTTCCCCCCCTTCCACTCTACGTATGACTAATTGCCACTTTGTGTCTGAGAGGAATTCTGCAGTGATGATAAGGAGCCGGCAAGGACAATCTCTCCCACTAGGGGCAGTGTGCACTCCTGGGAGAAATACTGAGTTGTTAAGGCGAGACACAGAAAAACATATTGTATTCAAGCATAGGTACATTTAGAGGTTTTTATCTATTTTGCTTCCTTGACATGTATTCTTTCATACTAGTGTACATACAAAGTCCAACATGTACATAGATGTGTGTGTTTTACTAAACATTGTCTGTTTGCGTCTGTATATTTTGTTTTCTCAACATTCATTTTTTTCAATACTCTGAAACAGAAATCTGAACTTCTAAAGCACTTACATCAACTACACTGTTGAATATCATTCTTAGCAACAACATTTGCATATTTATTCAAACATTTGAAAAAATTGTAATGCAAAGAAATTATTGTTTTATTTATTTAAGTAATCACCTGGCAAAGTTCTTTTAATATATTCATAAGTTCAAATGTGTATCCTCTTCACCTGCAGTGTCTTGCCCTCTTACTTGGAAACACTTTATTTATTTCAGCTTCCAGGTTCCATGTCTTCCAAAATGCTCTTAAATGCTGCTCAACTTTGTGGTTGGTGTAGTCGAGTGTCTGGAGAGATATATTTCAAATACATTTCTCATTAAAACAAACAGCAAACTCCTCGAGGCGAGGCCAGAGATTTGCAGCATGTTTTCTCGACTACTTCAAGTTTCCGCTTTGCTCGTACGCACACAAATCTGACAGATCCCAAGACGAGGCAATTAAGGTGTCTTTTTTTATTATTCTCTTAATTCTTGGATCCCTTACAAAAGTCTATAGCCAAAATACATTTGTGGAAATCAGGGTTTTTCCTGCATAGAGAAAGTTTTGGCGCGCACCAAAGTGGATTTATCCAGCGCCAAAGGAAAATCAGGAGCGCCAAAATGATAAAGATTGAGAATAAATATAGCTATTTAAAACCTCTCCTAGTTCAGCCCAATTTAAGTCATCCTTCTTAAATATATATTACTGTTTTGTAAATGATTAGTTCATCATTATCTAATGACTTATGGAGGACTTATTAATGACTTATAAATGAACATTATTATAGTGTTACCCAATCATCTTACACTATACCTAAAGGTTTTTGGTGACAACATGTCGTATCCACTCAGTATTAGGTTCACTAAAATAAGCCACAAATCTGCTTTTTCAGTCCTTTGGAATCTTGATGCGCCCGCAAGAATCACTTTTCTGGCAGATGTTTTTAAGTTCCTTTTGAAAGAGGCATTTCTATGCACATAAGCAACATGGCAGGTTGTACGTGACAGAGCTGCCATATAAAAGCTGTGCCTGTTCTCAGACATGTCACTTCAGGATGTTATATGGAGTAACGGTTAAACAACGGAGAAAAAGCCCAGACTACACTGCACACATCACTTCTTCTTCTGTGGCTTCAGAGCATGGCAGGCATTGCCTTAAACACTCCTGTGCTCTTGTTGTTTTGGTAACAATCAGGTCTTTCCGACAGATACTCCCACCTGACTTTAATGCAGCTTAAACCATGGTTCTTTTCTTTCTCCTTCAATTGGCCTCTTCTCCCCGTGTCTTGTTTCTCACTTTAGACATTCTAGCTCTCTTAAGCTCACTTGAGTCTTTTCTGTCGCAGCTCTCTCGAGTACATTCACACTCTCAGCTCTTCCTGTGTGTGTGTGTGTGTGTGTGTGTGTGTGTGTGTGTGTGTGTGTGTGTGTGTGTGTGTGTGTGTGTGTGTGTGTGTGTGTGTGTGTCTTTTCTTGTGGTTCCTCTGGGGTGTTTGTCAGCATGTGAGGATATGTGATGTAAAATGTTCATATTGTCCCCTTCCTGTACATGAGCGTCCTCCATCTGCATTACTTTGTATCAAATCAGGGCTGTACGCTTATTTTTTTAGGTGGTAGCACTGGTGCTAGCAAGCAAAAAAATCAGTAGCACAAAAATAAATTTGGTAGCACACAAAGTATGATCGAAAACTTGCATAACCTTAACCCTTGCATTTTGCTCTAATTACCTTTGAGCCTGTCATCCTGGTCTCATTTGAGATTCACAATTGATATGATATCCTAGTGTGTGCAGTAATAATTGTAGAAAAATGAATAGGGGTGCACTGATTGCAATTTAGAAAAAAGAATCTAACCTGCCAATTGCAATTTTTTGCTGATTCAGAATTATTATTATAATGTCCTTCTGTTAATTAAAACCAAACTTTAAAACATTAAACATAGCCTATTAAATAAATACGTATGCATATTGGTACAATTTAGGATAAATTAAATAGGTTGTTGTGAATGTGTTGGGAGTAGCTTTTCAGTGGCTTATTTAAAACGTTGTTTAAATAGACTAGGCTACTGTTGACTGCTCTCTGCAGCTGAAGGAGTTGCCTTTCAAGCTAGAAAAAAGCGCTAACTTTCTGTTCTTACCGGCTTCAAAATAAAAGTCAACTCACGTTTGGCTAGTAACAGGCTTTTAATTTGAAGGTGCACAGGAAATGTTCTGTTTGTACACCCGCTAACTTAACTGCGGTAATGTGCCGTCTCCTTCCGGTAATTGCCGTTGAAGCCATGAAGTTGTTATACCTAGAATCGCTGCACAAGCACAGATCCCGAGCACACATCTTTCACCAGCCAAAGTGGAGGGTGGACTCAATAACTTACTTGCCTAAGACTCATTTACCCGCAGTGTTAATGTAGAGCCCTCTAAGCAGTGTTGTGCATCGCTCCTCTGTGTTTCAAAGACAGCCTCTCCTCATTATCAACCTGTCGCACGAGTGCGAATGGATTCGTATTCATCATCGCACGTGATCAATTTCAGTAGCAAATGCAATCAAAACTATCGCACTGTACAGCCCTGCAAATGAAAACCCAGTACACCTCATTAGCTAATCTGCATTGTCTAGACATTGAATCCCCCATAGACTAAAGTGTATTTCTGTGAAGGTCCACCAGCGAATGGTGTTTTAGTGGATCAGCTTTCCTTTGTTTTTTATTCATCTCCTGCTGTTGGAATGACATGCAGTGCTGTCTGTCAACCACATTACCAATGTATCTTATTTTTATTTTTATTTAATTTTAATTTTACATATCCAGACATGCTCACAGGTTTTGAGACATAATCTCCAGATACAGGTTAAGTTATGGGTATGAAGGAGAGACACTGCATACTATGCATACTACGCATAATTAGTTTAATTGCCAAATTTACATATGTATAAAAACATTTCTGAAGAAAATTGTAAGACCATTTTTTTGTTAATGTATGTAATCAACCGGCAAAGTAACATGATGATATTTATAAGTAGGGATGGGAATCGAGACTCGGTTCCTCTTCAGAACTGGTGCCGAGGCAACCAATTCCTTGGAATCGTTAACATGCCTGCTTAAAGGTGCGAACACACCAAACGCGTTGGGTGCGGTGGCCAAAGCGCCCAACGCACCTGATCTGGCGCTTGGTCATTTTGTGTCAAAAAATGGTTCAACGCGCCCTACGCAGCTAGTCTCCCCCCCCGATATATTTATTCCCCTAATCAACCATGGCTGCGACCAGACCCGACCCGACACAACAGCGTTCATGTCCACACAAAAACAACAACAACACGGCCAACAATTGTGCCAAAAGACAAATAAACAGCAACTGAACGGAACAAATAGCCTTAAAACAGCATTGCAGATTCACGCCACTCGGAAATGAACACAAACAGCAAGGCAGCACCATACCAAACACATTTACAGCAGCATTGTGTGCAGGGCAGTAGAAAATAAAGGCAAGTAGCCTACATTACCCTACCTGGCTGTGACGGGACCGTGGCTGGCGTAGATATAGGCATAAACACCGGTGCTTCGCTGTACTCGTTGTGAAAGTTACCCGGACTTAGCTGTTATGTTTGGGTTCATTATGGAGGTGGTGGCCGCACACAACCGGGTGAGTTAACTAACGCTATCCGACCGGTGCTAACTTGGTTTATCGGCTAAAGCACAGCCGCTATATTTACTGAATTAACCAGGAAGCCCATTCTCCTGGCTCACTTTCCCCACGTCTTCTAACCCAACCCCGAGCGGCTTCATATCACCAGCCAGCCGCAAATACATTTCCTACTCGGTGTTTCTCAGCCTCTGTGTTGTCCTCCCACCGTGCCGATGTCCGTGACGTCGGGTCAAGCTCACCGCTGATTGGCCAATGCGGCTAAACGTCACGCATTGGAGAGTTAAAAGTTAAATTTTTTGAACTTACGTGGTGGTGCGATGGTGCGATGACGCTTTGGTAACACGGCTACCGCGCCCAAAGCGCCGCTTTACCGCGGCCAACGCATCATCGCGCCTCAACCACAATGGTTCCCTATGCAAAAATAGGATTTTTCAACGCAGCCACCCCCAACACATTTGGTGTGTTCGCACCTTAACGATTCCGCTTATCGGTTCCGCTCGTTGCAAATGCGTCATGACTTGACACTCAGGCTGTGTTGTTTTGGTTCAGAACGCAGCAAACATGGCGTTGAGACAGAATCTCTCTAAATGTTGGTTGTTTTTCACTTGAAAAGACGACAATACGGCCACTTGCAACAATTGTAAAGTTTCCCTTTCATCAAATGACACGCGCACAAGCATGAGCGCAAGCGAGCAGACGGCAACCGTGACGGTTAAACGTTTAAATGTCCGCTGCCTGTCTAGTCGACAACATAATTGCCCATTAGCCTGGTGCTACCAGACCATCGTACTTCATTTCATTTGTACAGAAGGTCTGGCAGTGCTTTAATTGGCAAACGTTCACTCATGAAGGCGGGTGTCTGTTAAAGTTTAAAACTATTGGATCTGCCCAGTGCCACTCTGGATTAGCCAACCAATCGCATAACGTTTGGTCGTCACGTGTGTCATGAGCCGGCTTCTGGCAACTGAAACTGGAGCGCGACTTCGACGTCATCGTTCTCAGCCACTCGCTCTGTTCGCTGATTGGACCGGCTGTCGAATCTCCAGCAAAACTGGGAAATGGGCTGTACACCCAGACTGACTACTGAAGGGAAAATAAAATTTGGCCGGAAGTAGGCGGGCGGGCGGGGCCAGGCTAATTGCCCATTGGACTTGTACATACAATGTGTGAGAATTAACGTGTGTGTAGGCATATGTGTGGGCTAATAAAAGCGGGGAAGGGGGATAAAAAGGTGAGAGCAGCATAAAGCAAAGCAAAAAGGTTTTCTTGACCGCTGCCTTAAGACCCGCAGTGTTTACTCACATTCGTCAGCCGTGCGTAAAGGCAGCAGAACAACAAAAAACAAACAACAAACAGCAGAACTCGGCGGTGATAAGGAAACAATAGTCTACACTTGAGTTTAACAATAAACTTCATAAAGACACACTTAAAATAACGATCTCTGCCCATACAAAAAGCACTGACTTGGATAACTTGATGGAGCGATCGATGTGCAAAAACCATCCGGTATGTGTCTGATGACGGGCCGTTATAATAATAAACAGCGGGCGGGCTTATAAAAAAGGAAGACAGATGAAAAAGCGAGAGCCTTTTTCTTTTTCCTCCCGTCAGCTGTTCTAATGCACCCTATACGCACGGTGGTTGAGACGAACCCTACACTAAAGTTAAACATGACACTTTGTAACTACACACTTAAATAACGATCTCTGCCCATACAAAAAAAAGACTTGGATTACTTGAGGAGCGACCGATGTGCAACTGTGTCTGATGACGGGCCGTTATATTAAAAATAAACGGCGCGCTGCACATTAGAACAGCATGTACATAAAATATCTCGTATCCTTCCTGAGAGGGCATACATTTTTTTCTGCAAACAAATGGTTAATTTTCCAAAGTTGATAGTTGGTCTTATCTTTACAGAAGACTTCTTTGTATTTTTTATGTCAGTTGAATTTTGTTTCAAGTTGAATGCAAATGAGCACAGTTAATATTCCAAAAGGCACAAGCTCTTCCTTGACTGTTTTCAGTCTGTGTTTTTAGTTTTTAGGGAACATAATGGCATTTGGGCTTAAAAAGGCAAACCTTTTTTTTTGTCCGGACCAATTAATGTGAACATTGACGATTTCCTAATCCTAAAGTACTCTTGATAATCTTTGCACACACTAGACACACTTCTGATCAGATATTTAAGCAGGTTAATACAAATAAACAAATGTGTACTTATTTTCTCACACAATGAGCATCGATAAGAGAATCGATAAGGAATCGGAATCAGAATCGTTAAATTCTTATCAATTCTCATCCCTATTTATAAGTGAAACGTTTTATTCACCTGCAGTCTCTCCTTTAGTGCACAGTTGAGAACATGTTTGTGTGTTTTACATTTAGACATTGGGATGGCTTTCTGCATTGTGAGTATGAGCCGTATTATTATCATCCCTGCTTGACATTCCTTTCTTTAATTCTATTTTATTCTCACTCTTTTTGTTTTTCTTTCTTTATTTTATTATTTTGTTTCGGCAACAATTCATGTTCCTCGGGGCAATCATGAATGAATCATTTTATCTCATCACACGCTGCTCTCTCCCTCTCTCTTTCTCCCTCTATTTTTTCCCCATCAAACTATCTGCTGCATTCTTTAAGTCTCCAAAGACCTGAGCACAGGGCCATCACCCGCTGTGCCCTCATATCAGAGCATGATGCTGGCTTTCTGCCTGACAAAGCAAAGGGTTGGAGGAGGACTCCATGGTCCTCGGGGGGAAAAATATCAGTAGCAGCACAGCCTATTTGTCACTAAGGTTCTGGGGGAGACATGTCATGGCTGAAAATTAGTGCTGTCAGTTTAACGCGTTATTAACGGCGTTAAACTGACAGCACGGCGTCAATTTTTTATCGCGCGATTAATGCTCGTCATGGCCTAGCAAACGTTGTGGTTTTTTCTCATGCTGTTGTATCAACTAGTAATGTCAGAACAACTGAAACACCACAAACTATACATATGGCTCGCATTTAAGTTACTGTCAATTCAAAAGGAACATGTCCTATAGCGTAATTTCACAATAAAATCATTTAACTGGCAAAACGGCTAAACGTCAAGTCAATTCTGACTTTTATTTTGAAGCAGAAACCGGAACCTAGTACTTCCTAGCTTAGCTGCGTGACCTTCACTAGTAGCGTCTTCCGTGTGTGACTCAGAGACTACGCGGTAAAGAACATAAAATAAAGCCTGTCATTTGCAAAAGTCCTACTTATAACCCTCACACGAAAAAACCTCCATGAATGTTGGTGGCAGCTGATAGTCATTAATTTTCACTTTAATTTTCGCTACGTAGCCTCGGCTGCAGCAGCACCATGGCAACCACCTGCACGCAGGCATAGTGTGTCCACTCCACACAGTCTGAAATAAGCCGTGGATGAAAGACTCCCAAAACATTTAGGTCTACAACAACCAGTTTAATTTAGCCTTAATACTAATTTGTTTTATATACCCTATGTTGTTTTATGGTTTTGTTTTTGTTTTTTTTTTTTTTTTTTTTTGGGGGGGGGTCTATATTGTTATTTGCACTGAATTGCAAATTATGATATTTAAGAAGAAATACACTGAATTACAATGGTGTCTACACCATTGTAATTCAGTGTATTTCTAATTGATTGGATTTATATAGCGCTTTTCAAGGTACTCAAAGCGCTTTACAGGGTTCCAGGTTCAAATCGTTCACACACAGTCATACTGGTGGTGGTAATCTACCATAGTAGCCACAGTTGCCCTGGGGCAGACGGACAGAAGCGAGGCTGCCATTCCGCGCCATCGGCCCCTCCGACCACCACCTCAAACATACAGCAGTCATACATATTCACACGAGGCAAGGTGGGTGAAGTGTCTTGCCCAGGGACACAACGACCATGACACAAGTGGCCGGGCGGGGATCGAACCGCCAACCCTAGGATCGTTGGCCAACCAGCTTAACCACCTGAGCCACAATCGCCCCAAATTCTTAAATATCATAATTAGAATGGGTGTGATAAGAGCATTAAAATGAGAAAAAATAATGGGACAAAAAGAAATCAAGGGACATTCAGGCTAGAATAAATGAAAATGCGATTAATTGCGATTAAACGCGAGTTAACTATGACATTAATGCGATTAATCGCGATTAAATATTTTAATCGTTTGACAGCACTACTGAAAATATAACCCCCTATGATGTCATGGTGATGTCATCATGGTGACCTCGACTTGAGCTTGACACTGCCAATTCATCACAACTGGAGCCTGTGTCATAAGGTTTTTGATAGTTTGAGAGACTGGGCGTTAACCAGTAATATGGTTTAATGAGACAAACAGTCGGGTTGCATTATGGGAATTGCAGTACCCATTGTTTTGGAGTGTGACACATACTAAGGGCTCAGAATCAGAATATCTCTGCTTCTAGTGCACCGGTTTCTATGAATCTGTCTCTTACGAGTCCTCTGACTATGAAAGAAATCAATCAATGGTGAACCACTTTCATAATACACAAAGCTTATATTAGCCTGACGGTTTATTGTAGCAATGAGCAGAAAAAGCGGTGAGACAACCATTAAGTAAAATACAAGATATCAAAAGCATTCTTTTACATGCTTCATGTGTCCTCTGTATAGTCACACTCCTTTTTGGAGGCAGATGCCAATATCAATATACAAATATGATACTACAGCACACAGAGAGAAAAAAAATGTTGTTCAGATAAAACATAAATGACAGTGCTATTTGGTGGGCAACCTGTGGACTAGTGGAGTTTCTAAACAATCTTTAACAAACAGTATCTTTGCCATTTCTGTTTGGCTATTCTTTGTATAGGCAGGCATACAGTATACACCAATAAATACATATCAGCTGATCCATTAGCCTGACCAAAACATGGGCCTAGCTCTTGACCACAGGGGGCCGATGGCCTCTATATCAGTGGCATTCCACTTCATTTAGCCTTGAATGCCTGCTTCTACAAAAAACACTTCTGTGATGAAAGTAACAAGATAAAGCCATATTTAAAATCATAATACATAGCATTTATGGGACCACATGAACACTTATAGCTATCTCAAAGTAATGCGCTTTTTTCTCAATAATTTCTGGAACGGCATGGATGTTTTTCAGCCTCAAATGCACGCGTTTGTATTTTTTTTTGCGGGAGCAGGAAGGACTGCTTGACTTCTGGCCCTATGTTGTTGTCATTAAATAAGCATTTCATGTAATTTAATTAGAGCCCAGGGAGAAGAAAACTGAGTGATTGTTCCTGAAAACATTGTTTTTACTAAAGCCAGATCCTCCTGATATGAGAGAGAATATTTAAAGCCAATATGTAAAAATTAAAAGAAAGAAGAAGAAGAAAAGCCTAGGGGCTCATGTTTCTCTTGCTCGGTGCATTGTGTTTGTTCTCCAGCAAACACAAGTACAAAGAATCTTCCACTTGCCTGAGTCAGATGTGAGAGGTGTGAAGAAAAGCCTGATAACGGGAACACTTCCTTGCTTATTTGTGCAGACTCCAGCTCTACCAGCCTACAGCTTCTTTTCCCTCTACCTCTGCATGAAAAGCCAAAGAACTGGTCAGTGGCCTCAGGAGAACGTTGTGCTGATGCTCTTTTTCATTAATGTCCAAGACAATCAAAAGCCACTTGCTTGTTTCTTCTTATCTGCCTCGTCGCGTGTTCACTTACAAACACAAATGGAGCCCTCTCCTTGTAGGTTAGAGACACTCACATACCTACACACACACACACACACACACACACACACACACCACGTGTCTTGACTTTGCTTTGTCGGCTGGCTCACATTCAGAGATGAGAGGGAGGCCAAGGCGGTTGGAAGAGCGAGGCTGATATGGATGATTAAAAGCCACAGAGGAAACAAGGGAATAAAATGCTCTTGAAGATCAGTAATGTTCCTATGTTGGTGATTAAGAGGAGCCTTTTCAAACAGGCTAAACACAGTTTAAACCTGCTAACATTCCACTTTTGTCTGCAGTGCGAAAGCGCCGTGCAACATAGGGCTTTGTTTAAATATTGATACAACAATACATCGTGACATCTCTTTTTGTGATATCTATATTGTATCGTCAGCTCCAGAAATATATACTTATGAAAAAAGAAGTTCAGGGTTTGAAAGGGTTGTGAATGTAAATGGCGCAGCATGGTTAGTTGCCTCAGATTGCCAGATTTTATACTTGAATTAATTTTGTCCGCTGAATTATCAATTTAATTCAATGTGCTGTATTAAGACCACCCAGATCATACACAGCAACTTGTAGTTCAGCTGTTTTTACATTTTCATTGAACCATGTGGAATGTATCGCAATATGCATCGTATCACAATGTATTGTGATATTGTGACCCTTGTGCCGTGATACGTATCATATGGCAAAGTCCTTGCCGATACCCAGCCGTAATGCAATAGGCATCCACTCCCGTGTCAAATCTCTCTGCAGAAGCCACAGGTATTCATCAGCCTCACCTGTGATCAGCATCAATTTGAACATCTCAACTGGATAATAATAATTAATAATAATAATAATAATAATAATAATAATAATAATAATAATAATAATAATTAATTTTATTTGAGGATGCCTTTCAAAGCACCCAAGGTCACGTTACAGGGCATAGTTAAAAGAACAAAACAACCAGAAGAAGACACATTTAAACAATTTACATAGGTGGGGTGAAATAGGAGATAGACAATGATTAGATGGAATATGCCAGTTTAAAAAGATGAGTTTTGAGATGGGACTTGAAAGTAGAAAGGGTGTCAGAATTACGGATGTCAGGTTGGAGGGTCTTCCAGAGGTGGGGTATAGACACCGCATTATCTGCTGGCGATCTGACTGGTCTCTGCCTGCACTGTTTAAAGAGTGTTTTAAAAAAAACCTGCGTCCACGATCATTTTGGTGTGAAAAGGGTTTACTGTAACATGGCTCAAGGGCCATGCTGCACATCAGGCATACATTGAGCATTTTGTGGATCTGATCATTTCATTGAACAAGCCTTCATCTTGTGTCATCAGGATTGGGACGAAACAGAGACAGCGGGCTCCGGGAGTGGACAGGATTCAGGAGTAACGGTATTGTTCATCTGCCATGTGTTGCTACTTGGCCATTCATTATTTCAAAATACATGTGAAATGTCAGCAGAATTTTATGTTTGCATTAACTAGTCATGTGCTTCTGCCACACTACAATATAGGCAAATTGTATTCCCTTTCTGTTGTTCAAAGAATTAACAGGAACCTAAACAAGTTTTATAGCAACATGTCCTGAGTAATCATGGCATCCAAAGACCTCTGTGTTGACACTTTTTGTTGGGAGCATTTAGATAAAGTAGTTGCATAAACTGTTAATATTGCACACATAAAAGATCCAGGTCCATTTTTTATTTCCTGAACCCCATGAACAGCTAATCCAACCCTTTAGCATTACAAGCACAACATCCAAACACTAAAACACGTCTCTTCACTTCACAATGTAATTATCGGGCTAATGTTTTTACCACAGTCTGTTGCTTGATGTAATGTTAAGACTGCATGAGGCGTGGAAGCCAATTTGATCCCCCATTAAGAGGGTAGATGTTTAATGGGAGGTCACTCTCCGTGGTCTGCCCGCTGACACAGATGACCTGGGCAATGGAAGACTCATGGACGATCTGGTGCAGCATGATCTTTTATCACAGCTACCAACAAAAGGCTAGGTGTTAGCAAGATGCCCACCGACTCACCTTGATAAAAGGCACGGTGTCTCCAAAATACACACAAATACAGATCAGGGTTATCTCTGACAGAGCAGTGTGGGACTATTTAAACACTGTTCTTGGTCAGTCTTTCTGGTTTAATGTAGTTATTTAACGTTGAATTGGAAAAATAAATAAGTAAATAAACAAGGCGTCACTGCCAGTTGTTAACTGATGTTCAGTAGGGAGTGCAACTTTCCATGATGGTCCAATTTTATTTAAGCCACAGTGATACAACTATCATTTTGGGCCCTATATATATATAAAGAGCCTGGGGCCTTATATATATATATATATATATATATATATATAGGGCCCAGGCTTTTTTTTCATTGAACAATGTATATATATATATATATATATATATATATATATATATATATATATAAAGCACACTCATTGACAAACACATTATTGCTCAACCTGGGAACCGACGGTTATGTGGTGTGCTGATTGGACATCACTTTGAGGTTACGTTTAATTTCCTTCTGTTTGGAGCTGTCGCCCCCTCCATCCTCCCTCCTCTTTTTACGGCTGGATCCTGTGTTAAAGAGGCCAGATGTCAAGTGGTGTTAAACGAAGAACAAACTGATGCGTTGGCTCTGCCTGGATGCTGCTCCTTGTAAAATATTGGCAGCTGCTTGAGAGTGTGTGAATATTTAATGAGGATGGGATCTGGGGCTGTCAGGGGAAGGGGTGGTGGGGGCATCCCCAGTGGTCCAGCCCAAGTGATGGATGGAGAGCTTTAAAATATTATCTGAACAGCAGCTTAAGTATCATAATGGATATTACCACGTCGTTAACTTTCATTCCTTTGCTTTAATGCTCTATAGACCGACAAGTAGGCTTCTGCGCATGCCTGCACATATGCTCCTGTGGTCGCCCCGTATATACACACATGCTCGCACAGGCTCTAGTTAACCTCTACACACTCCCAATTGCTCTCTTAACTCAGCCCAGATGGCATTGGGGCTGTGGCGGGCACTGGCCTCTATATTGGCTACAATTAATATGCTGCACAAATTCCCAACCCCTTGTAATTCTTTACCCTGGCTCTACGGACTTTTTCAACTCGTACGACCACAGCTAAGCACCTCATTATCAGCTTGTCCTGGCCCTTGAAGGAGGCTATCATCTGTCCCGGAGGTAGTGGGGTGGTTAAAGTTGACATTGGCATTGCTGCTGCGGTTTCTGAGTGCCCCTGGGAAGGTTGAAGCCCACTGACCAGACGAGCATTCCCCTGGTTGTGGTAAAGTTGGTAGAAACACTTGCCTCACCTCTTTGCTTATGGTTACGGGCACCTCAACCCCCCGTGCTGGGGTTGGGATGGCCCATGTGTGCTGACTTACACAAGCTATTGGGGTTAATATTAGCCACTCAAATGCCCCTCTGATAGGACCTCATGGGCAAAAACCATGTGTGAAAGTGTCCCATGTGGGTGACCCTTCAGATGAAAACAGTAAGGGCCTTGTCTGCTACCAGGGTGCCCCTATGTTCTTGATGTTGGCTCTAAGGTCAAACCTGAGCCGCTCAAATTCCCCATGTATGACCAACAAGTTAAATAAACTGGTTTAAATAAAGATTGTAATTTTACTACCTCGGGGGGGTGGGGGTGGGGGGGTAGTAAGATTCCCGACACAATCAGTTCCGCCTCTCTGTATAAATGCGGCCAGCCTGTTGTTGCGGAACAGGGGGACGTTTGACGCTCCATAGCCTACGTTCTAAACATGCGACAATGTTAGCAGTTGAAGGACGTGTGTTTAACATTAACCATGGCGGCCTGATGTCCCGTAAAAATCACCAAATAAAAGGAACGGCGTATAATCTATCTGGTCATAAGGTCCGTTGCTCAATCCAAACCCCCACGCTTCATTTTGCAGAGTGTATGAGTCTAATTCTGCCCAGGGGAAGTTGTACAATGGGAAAGCTAGGCTAAGCTAGGCGAGGCTAAGCTAGGCTGCAACCGGATCGCCGCCGCTATTATTATCCTAAGTCTGAGCGTATATCCACACTTTATTTCTGTCTACAATAACGTGACTTCACACACTGTGTGTATGTGTATGTGTATGTCTGATTGGCAGATCGCTGCCCTTACAAAGAGACTAGCTCACAGCCAACCTGTCACACAAACACACACACACACACACAGACACAGAGGTGAAGCAGTGAGCAGATGAGTGATTTTTGTCAGTTTGGTTAACAGTCCCAGAGATGTTGGACTCAGCGCGTAGCGAGATCAACCGGCACATCACGGGGACAGTAACATACGGCCCTCTTATTGCAAGCTCCAGCACTTCTGCTCTCAATTCACCGGCCAGTGTTGTTGTTGTTGTAAAGCAGCTTACCGGCGCGGCGCTAAATGTTTACGTCACACCTGACGCTGTTTACAAGCACCTCTTTCATTCTGGAACGCTGTGTAAAAGGAGCTACTGATGCGCCAGCAGGCCGGCGTTGCCTGGTTCTGTGTAAATAACACAGAAGCAAGCAAGGACGGCAAATTGGAGTGATGTTGTTCCGTCAATATGTGTGTAAAAGGGGCTACTGTAAAATCTGATGAGTATCTGTCCATACAGGGCTCCACTGGCACATCTGGGGCGGCAGTGGCGGGTGGGTAGGGTGAGATCGCCTCTGGAGTGCATGGTCGGTTCCAACCCCCGCCTACCCGCCACATGTCGAAGTGTCCCTGGGCAAGACACTGAACCCCACATTGCTCCTGATGGTTCAGAAGGCGCCTTGCATGGCAGCTACTGCAATCGGTGTGTGAGTGTGTGTATGAATGGGTGAATGTGGTAAGAAATGTAAAGAGCTTTGGGGCTGAGAAAATCGTCTAAAAAGTGCTGTATAAGTCAAGTCCATATACCATTTACATATGTGTGCTGCTGTTGTCTGGTGGAGTGCTGTAATCTTTGGAGGCACATAAGGTGCTTGTAATGGCGTCCGGAAAGGAACACGAGAGTCGAGGATATATTGAGAAATTGTGTCTTTTGGATTAATTTGTCCCACTAATTACACATGTGACTTAATAAGAGATTTTTACGCTTTGCAACACCGAATATTGTCAAGTTTTATGTGACTCTTGATGCCTTCAAAACCCAGAGATGATCCATCAGGAGGTTACTAAAGTACACTCATGTAAACCAACATAATGGGATGTGTTGCTTTTTATAAAAATTATAAGATACCAGAGGGAGCAGAAAGCTTTAAGCTTTATGTTTTTCTATTTCTCTTCGTGACACAAATAATATTTTTTCAATTTGTCTTTGGCTGCAACTGTGGAGAATTGGTTGGTACTGCATGGGTCTGAATGGGAGGACATTAGTGTTGGGAAAGTTCACTTTCTACGTGAACTAGTTCAAAGTTCAGCTCACACAATTTAAAATTAACTAGTTCAGTTCATAATTCAAAATGTTGAACTAAGTTCACAGTCCAAAAATTAACTATTACATAGTTTTTTTTTCAATATGTTACTGCAAGATATTTTTTTCAAAATGATTGCCACAGCCCATATAGAACCACAGACAGCAATTATTGTATCAGCGTTAACACTGAATTTATGAGTCAGATTTAATCTTCGATTTTGAATCCTTATCCAAGCAGGGTTTACATTAGCATTGAGGGGACAGCCCTCAGAATACTGGCATTTACCCATTATTGCTTTAACGCTTTGTTGCTGCCCATTCAGTCCACACTAGAAGCCAGCTGCAGCTTTCACCCCTACAGTATACTGTATTCTCAAAAATATGAGGAAAAACTTGAATGTTTGAATGGTCTTTTTGATGAGGAATTGTTCAAACAAAAACTGGACAGTAAATGCAAATGTTTTTCTATTTTAATAATTTTTCAAACCTGGAAACAATTCACATCAAATTCCATTTCAGTCCATACTAAAAAGGAACCTAAGGAAAGCATTACTGGAAAAATATGTCTTCATTTTCGTGCCTCCATGCTTTGCGTTTTGATGGGTGTTTTGTCCCCCCAACGGAACCTTGAAGGCAGCGCTGCCCCCCGTGGTTAGGGTTAGGGATAGGGCATGGGCATGGGCATGGGCATAGGGCCTTCCAGGCAGATTAGCCTTGCAGGCTATGTTGGGGGCACAAAAAAAACCATCAAGCATTTTGATGACGCGTGCGACTCTGTGGTGGCTGGTTTTGCCAGATTGGGTGTTTTTCTGCTACATATTAAGGCCTGTTTACTAGTGTGTTTTAGCGCGGTTTTCTATGGAAATCTGGCACTCTCTTGAACAACGAACTGAGCGCCATCCACAAACGCCAGAATGAACACGTTCACAATAACGTTCATCAGGCAGAAAACAGTCCGTTCAGTTCAGGCGTGCCCTAAATATGAAGAAGTTCATGAACGATCGTTCATTGAACGCATTCAGACACAACACTGGAGGACATCCCGTGCACACAGCCGCCACACGCTTTTCTTTCTGGTTCCAGCATCCATTGCTAACAATATTTTTCCTGGTTTAGAAACCCTTTCCTTTTTTCTTTTCTTTTTAACTTTAGAAGCCTTTATACTGTAACACAGCAGCACACAGAGGCCTGAGCCCATTCCAAATAAATATTCTATCAGCTACTTCAATCCTCTTCTATTTTCCAGTCTTAAAAAATTGCATTATCTCATTGGACCATCAGACCTGTGACAGTGAGGTGTTGTGGGTTTGAACCTGGCCGTGCCTGAGTTGATCCCTGTCCACTTGGATATCCAAGCCTGAAAACCTATGTTCTACTCTGACTGTTTATTTTATTTTACACAGACCTCCGTTTCTTACTCTATGGCCAATTCATAGTGGCTCTCAGTTGACGCTAGCTGACCAATGATGATTTCTCTACCCGACCTGACTGAGCATTATAGTCTTGGCCTTTGAACTTCTCCCGCTTTTCACCAGTTGTTTTCTGACTTGTGAAAAAAGTGCACTCATCCTTTGCCTGTTGAACTCTAACTCATAAACTCTCCATCAATTCAAAGGCTTCTTGCTGTGAGTCTTCTGTTTGGCAACAGCACCATACTCATGATTTAAAGTAAACTTTAAGGACTGCATAAACTCACAAAGCAGCTAGCTGGAGTGACATTTGCTACTCATTGAGCCCAACAGCTATAGATATGATGGCTTTTATATTAGAAGTCTGAGGTAGGATATATGAATTTGAGTGTTCATTTGAAAAGGTAAATGTGCCCTGTATATTTGCACCTGCTTTGTGCAGCACCTTTTGAGTACATCTTTGAATTCAGAGGCTATTTGCGGTGAAATTAAGAATTACTACCTTCACTCTCTTTCTCACAGAAATGGAGGTTGCTCTAAATAAGTGCAGACATTCCCTGCCTTCCAATCCCCATACTTCCCTACTATTTAGTATTCAAGAAAAAGATTTATAATGTCCCAATACATGCACGTTAATTGTAGACTAGTATGATGAAATATATAAATGCCCAACTAACTCCAATAGCATTTTGGAGTATTCGTCTTTATTTTTGACATTTCTCGACATAATGAAAAAAAAATCTTCCTTATCTAATTATTTTTCTCTCCTTTGGCCCTAAAACTCTTCTGTACTTTAGTATGTAGGGAATTTAAAAGAAAGAGTATTGGATTTGGAACACAGGGATTATTTCCCCAGTGAGCTGCTGGAATTAAGCAGCTCACAAATGTCTTCCAAATTATTGATGGGGCAATTACATCTGCATGGTGGACATTTGGCTAATATTTCTGTTGTCATCATAATAATGGACAGCACGCGCACACAGCTTAAGCCTCTTATTACGAGTGCTCATTTTAAATGTATATGGTTCTGAAGGTGTAGCGCTGGCTGCTGCTTCTATAATGTGATGTAAAGCCTCTTGTTACTGAAAAACCCACTCAGTGTTTACCCCTGTATTACGGTTCTTACATATGCGTTTGAATTTGAAAACCTTTATGCCGCTGCTAAGAAGGATGCTTGACACACGTGGGGGCTGAAAAGAATAAGAAGGAATAAGAAGACAGAGCGGCTTAGAGAAAAGGGGAAGTAAACCATGGCACTGGAAGGAAGGGATCAAGTGTTCCACAGGGCATGTGAATCAAAGCTTTGTCTTCTCTCCTCCTCACAGAGAGAGAGACAGACAGAGAGAGAGACAGAAAGAGAGAAAGAGAGAGAGTGAGATACAGAGATACAGAGAGAGAGAGACAAGGAGATAGGTGTGAGCTGTAATTAAGTCGAGGGGGCGAAGACATTGCAAATGTGAAAGTGTGAATGCTGATTTTTTTTGTGCTAACTAACAGCTACTTCTTGGCTTGTTTATTTCGCGGCATTTTTTTCCCCCATAGTTGGCTTTCAGAGTGCATATGCTCTGTGCATTGAACTTAGCAACAGTGCCAGGTGCTCTTGCTGTGCCTGCAGTGAAGGGGAGAATTATCTGGGCTAAAATGCATTAAAAACATCACATAGAGTTCCTTTGACAACCTGTATAAGACATATGACAACAGGGAAAGACTGATTACAGTTTTTTTCATTCGCTAACCCACAGTGGGCACAACTGGAGCTCAATGTGCAAAACTCTAACTACAGTCTGCGCTACCAACAGTCACTGGAGCTGAACAGAACAGTTCACTTCACCTGCAAAACAGGTTCAGTGCAGGAAACACTATAAACAGTCCTCATTGACATAACACACACACTGTCACTCAGAACACACTCAGACATCAAACTTGGCATAACTTTTGAATAATTTGAGTTACTTCACACAAATTCTGTAATATTTTCTTTGAGGAAAGAGTGAAATTCTTTCAAATGAAATAGAAATTAAATATTTTATAACATGCCCGTCTTTCCAGGTAAACAAAAATAAATGGAAATCAGAAGTTTGCTTCAATAGATACATCTTTTTATTTTATATTTTATTGATAACATTTCCAAATGCAGTATTTATCTGTGCAAATATTCTTTAATTGTAATACAGAAATCAATTTCTGTAATGTTGTCATTTACTGTAATTGTGTGTTTGCTGGAAAATTCGTATTACAGATGCAACTTTAGATCTTTGCACCCTCTACCCTGCCTCTCTCAATGAGAGACATTTCAGTGTTGCCCTTACTGTATTTCATCAGAAATTACAGCTCTATATCTTAAAAGTATTGTTGAGCTTTCCCTATATACTGTTTATATGTTCACTAACAAGTCTAAAACAAGACACCTTCTTAGTGTTTCAGTTGAAATTGCAATCAGCAGTGTTTGAAATGCACTAAGCTGAAATCCCTTCTGTTTTGAATGTGTGGTTTACAGTTGTGACAGCAGTGTGTTAGCATTTGAACAAAGTGCTAGAAATCCACAGTGTTGTGCAGGCTGTGGTTAAGCCATGAGATAAGTGTGCAGAGTTTTTAAAATTGTGTTTTAGCAATGAGAAACGATCTAGAGTTTGGTCCACATGAACCGCTGCTGTGCAGCCTGTAGTTAGAGTTTTGCACATGTCGCTCCAGTTGTGCCCATTGTGGTTTAGCAATCGAACAAAAAAACTGTAATCATGGCATCGAGTACCTGAACAATACACTGGAACGATCGCATCTGTAGGAAGATAATGCTTTACATGAAGGCCAAATATATGATTCAGAACATAAACATTAGCACGTCCACTAGAAAGCCCTGATAAGATTACCTTTCAACTGTACTATGTTCAGCACATCACTGGATACGTATATTGAAGGGATCCTTATCTTTCACTCATGAATGCCACATGAATATTGACTGTTGAACCTTTTCTTTGTCTATTAATTATCTTTGTCATTCTCAAAAAGGAAGCATCACAAGTTCACATTCTGTTGTGTAAAGTAAACGTGATTTTCGACACTCTTTTTTTAAATTAAGTTCTGTACATTCACACATTTCTGGTACTTCCACTTTGTTCAAGTTTATCTTTTTAATACTACTTTAAGCTATTCAACAGTGTTCCAAATATACAGTTAGAGTTGGAACGATGCTGCTAGTCCATTCATCAGTTAGTCAAGTCAACCATCAAGTGAACCTGTCATAACCTGTCTTATTCTAATCAGCTGAATATCTTTGTTCTTTGGACTGTAACCTGGACAAATCAAGACACTTGAGCACATTCCCTTGGACTGCTTCTCTGGTGTTTTATAATATACATGACTCATTGTAGGAGAGGGTTGGCAGGTTAAGCGGTTGAGTTCGCTTCACCGGCTACAACAATGAAATCCTACTTACATATTGTTATATCATCAGTCATAACAATGCATTAATACATAATAGCAAAACACCCACAAGGGCAATATGAGTCATTGAAAACATTATATTTTTACATTTCACTTGAAGTGATATTTTTATATTGCAGTGCTGCCACTTTAACTTGAAGAACTGTCACTAGTGGCTGAAATCTAATCCTTATCAGATATTTGTAACAGTAAAATGCTGCATGCTGAAGTTTAACCCTCTCTGTGCCAGGTCTGCAGGAGCCCACTGTGAGCACAAGCAGGGAGTTGTGCTGCAGTGTAGGCACGGGGCAGCAGCAGAGGAGTTAAGGCCAATGGAGCTGTGGGAGACAGAGTAGGGGAAAAGGGGGACGGTTGTCATCTGAACCCCTGCATCGCATCGATTTGTATTCTACCCCATACAGTGTGAAAGAATAAACGATAACAATATACTGAGCGTTCTCTTCTTCTGACTAGTGCAGAGAACAGCAGGCTTAGTACATGACATAGTCTGCAGCCAATACCAAGCAGAGGAAGAAAGTCACCGATACATAACCCTCACAGTCTGTTTCATTTGTGGCTTCGCATGACCGCGTTAAGTCCGCCCGGAGCAATTCAAACGAGTTGGTTTTATTTTTAACATTTGATTGCATGGTAATCGACATGAAAGCCGTCGGGCGGCCGCGAGTGGCCGTCGTGACATCATGCAAATCAGGCGAGTTGTGTAAATCCATGCGCGTCCATTAACCGTCGCTGCAGAGGTCCAGCAGACGATTGCGGGCGACTCTTGTCATGCTCTGCGTTCGGGTTTCAAGTCAAGTCAAACCTTTTGAAAATCATCACATCTTTATAGAGAGCATTGGTTAAATGCGTGACTTCTAATTTGGCAAAAGGAAAAGTGAATTTAAGCGTGGCGACGGCTGCAATCTCCAATATGAATACATCACCACTAAACAGAGATATAAAGCTTTCAAGTCATGCATTTAGGTCAGTTCCAGGAAATGAATATTCCTCTGTTGCAGGGGGATAAAAAAGACTTGACATCCACTTAAAACGGCTTTCAACATGAAGGGGAGAAGTGTCTCCTCCAGCACTCTAGATTAAATTCTCCTATGTAACAGCAGTTGAGTGTATCCGTCACACGCACACACGCACACACACACACACACACACACACTCACACTAACACACGTACACACACCCACACACACCCTCTCCCTTAATTTCAACTTCATCAGTGAACAGGCCCCAGTGCCCTTAATGTAGGTACCAATGAAAAATCCACCGTCTCCTTAATTAGCGTGATTGGAGCCTCATCGGACAAGGTCTGTTTTTATTCATCAGCCTCCATTCACACAGCCCTCCCCTCATGGCATCTCTAACAATAGCATTAACTGCCTAAGCAGTTCTGATAGGTTCCAGAGCGAAGCACAAGATTGCGAGAGATGGAGCCCTGTAATAGATGTCTCTGTGGAGGAGGGGGGGTGTGTGTGTGTGTGTGTGTGTGTGTGTGTGTGTGTGTGTGTGTGTGTGTGTGTGTGTGTGTGTGTGTGTGTGCGTGTGTGTGTGCATGTGTGTGTGTGTGTAAAGATTAAATGAGAAAGGTGAGAGACTGCGCTAATGAGAAGTATCTGCTCTGTTCACATTGTGAATCTCTTTTTTCCTCCAAAATAAACTAGCTGTCAGATCATTTATCCACCGTCTCCACACTGACAAAGGGTGAAGTATATCTCTTAGCGAAAGCCTTCTTCTGCCTATTTGTTTTTCTGTCTGTCTTGTTGGTAGATAATGCAGTCACCTCTTTGATCTGGTTGTACATGGACCAGCTCCTTTACTGCAGTGTTGCCTAGATACTTCAGGAACAAAAGTGTGGAGACAGATTTTTTTTCTAAACAGCCAACTTCCTTTCATTCAAAGCACTTCAAGTAATCAATGACCTTCATCAACCTCTATCACCAACTGTTGCCAATTATTTTCCAATTCTATGGTGTCACTCATTTGGCATGGTGTGTGTCCTATTAGACCCCATCAACTTGCGTTGTGCAAATCCATTGAATACCCTCTTGGAAAATAATACAATTTGGAAAATAATACAATTTGCTATATAATATGTTTCTGCCATATAATGGTCAAGTTTATAGACATCCAAGTATTGGCTCCATCTGACCTTGGTCTGAATACTGCATATCGATTTTGATATTTTTGTCAATCCAAACCCTATAGTTAGTGTTATTTTGCTGCTATAACACAGACACATGCGTATCCTCCTTAGCCTTCCCATGTACTGTGTCCTGTCTCCTTAGCACGTCGTATGAGAATGCAGTGGCTGTTATTAATGGCCCATGGAGAAGTATAGTGTTGGGATGTTACCTCTGCTTGCTCACTATTGATGAGCTGTACAGCTGTGCCTCCCCCCCCCCACCACCATACACACACACCCCCCCCCATACAGACACCTCCTCCACCCCCCCATGTAAGTAAACTTGTCAGCTCTGATGCATTGCCTGCTCACACTCAAATGCAAATCACACAGCAGCAGCTTTATCTCAAACCAAACAAGAGAGGCAGCAGAACATGGCGGATCCTCGGTCCCAACAGAGCTGCAGTATCTGAGGGGCTGTGATTAGAAGGAGTGCTGCTGCCTATGCAGTGTTAGGTGGTCTGTCTGTCTGTCTGTCTGTCTGTCTGTCTGTCTGTGGAATCTGCCCCAATGCAATGGGAAATAAGCTGAATGGATTCTGCCGCTTTATCGACACAGGAAGAGATTTCCTTTTCTCTTGCTCAGGTTTCACTCAGTCAAGTTAAAGGTTTAAAAAAAAGTAAGAGTAGATTAGCAGAAAGAATGGCACTCCGTGTCTGAAGGGAATAAATTAGTCGTTATTAAAATAGTAATTTAGGAGAAGTAGTCCCAAACTTTAATTCAAACTTCCTAAGAGGAACTTTCAAATGTTTATGAAACATATATTTTTCCTCTAATTTTCCTATGTTACAGCAAACAAGACCATCAGTGAACATTTTTATTTATTCTTTTACATATTTATTATTATATGCATACATATATCCAAACGATTTACGGCAGGCAGACCAGAACATCTTGTGTTGATGAACGTTACTAATTCAAAGTGTACTTTGCCTCAACCTCGTCGTATTATCAAATTAATCTGACATGGTTTCTTGGAAAACAATAGCGCTTTTGTCCAAAGGGGCCGCCAAAATCAACCAAAACTAAGAGTTCCTCCTAGCCACTTTAAAGGTGCCAACACACTGCACTCCGCGGCGCGGCGAAAGCAGGTTCCGCGCCGCGTGATCATATTGGGTCCGCCACCCAACCAGAGTAGCCTTCTCTACTCTGGGGATATGCTGGCGCTGGTGGTAACCGGTGCTGAGAGCACCAGTCTGCTGTGCTGATGGTTACCCAAGCTAACTGGTGCTAACTTGGTTCATAAAGCAAAACTGATAACTGTACACAGCAGGCAACAGACACAGAGGCTATTCACAGAACTTATGGAGCAAACTGTGACTATTATGTTTTCATCCATCTTAATTTCCTCTGTCTGTCGTCCCGAAGTGAGTGACGTCGGGAGGAGCTCAACGCTGATTGGCTATCGCGGCGCGGCCGGCGGCAAAAAGTTCAATATTTTCAACTCTATTCGCGCGGCGGCACGCAAAATACATTGACTTTCTATGTAAACTCGCCGCGCGGCGGTGTGCAGTGTGTTGGCACCTTAAGAAAGAAAACAGCATTTTCCCTTTGAAATATCAGGAAAGACAGAGGGCTATAGCAATCAACTTGATCATGAGAGAGGCAGTCCAAGCCAAGGGTGTGTTTTTAATGGAGGTTTCAGTGGCATTTACACAGTACATGTTCTTCAAATGAGCAGTGGAAAGGGCAATCTCTCAGACTGGCAGCTGTCCATATAGTACACTGGCTGGATTTTATATTGGTTGCCTCTTACACCCATGCACTATGTCAACACTGTTGTACCTGTGAGAGTAATTGCAAATGACTGTCCTTGTTAAATCTGTGTTTAGGTTTAAGCCCATCTGAGAACTGCAGTGGATCATGGGGATCAATAGACCCCTGTCCTCATCCCAGACGTCTTTGATTACCTCTTGCTTCTTTTTATACTGTAAAGCTTTTAGAGACAAAGGAAACAAAAAACTATTTTCCACCCATCACCACCATGCTATACACCCTCGGCATTGCTCTCTGCTCTCTCTCTCTCTCTCTCTCTGCTTCGTCTTCTTTTGGAGGGCTCTTCACCCTGCCCACGGTTTCTGTCTCTCCCGCTCTAATTTATTTCTCCTTCTCCAGGATAAATGCTATGTAAGAGGCTTGTGTTTTCCTCTTCCTCTCCATCACAGTGTATTTATGATGCGCCTGCTGTGTGGGCGATTAGTCAGGGCCGTGGCGTTGGCTGTAGAAGCAGGGCCCGGGTTGGACAGTGGTATCTGCGGTTCCATCACAGGTCTGCTCTTCCTCCCATTACTCTCCCTCCAGGGCCTCTCTCCTCCAGGCTGCCCTCACAGCTACTTTGTTCAGCAGAGTTATGCTCTGGCCTGCTACCGCCTGACTTTGATGCTACACTAACATCGCTAATAGGATTCAAATCATTCCTGGTATTTTTTTAAAAAGGAAACCTGTGTTTAAGAACCCCAGTCAGATGTCTCTCCCCTCATGACGTCATAAAGGAAGAAGCCACGCCCCCTACCAACGTAATTTGGCACTACCTTCACCTGTGAGCCTCACCACCAGATACCCCTGAATCTACCTGGCAGTTAGATTTAAACCAACAGTTAGATTCAGGGCCAATCAGGGCAGACTGGGCATTGTGGAAGGCAGTGTTTAAAGAGACAGGCAATAAAACAGAGCGTGTTAGACAGAGACTGAAAAGAGGAGATTCAGCAATGGCACTGTGAGAAATATATAGGTTTTTTTTGGACATAACATCATGAAAACTGTTTCTATTAGAAAACCCAAATTACAATATTGAACCCTAACATTAGCAAAATGTGTTTGATTTAATAAAAAAAGATATTCAGAAAATTATTAATATTGGGTTTTCCCCTCAGGATTCTGACATGTCATAGGGAAAGCCTCTGAATCCCTATCCAGACCACCACTAAAAGCCCTATTAACCAGGCTGACTTGTGTAGAGTCCCTCCACATCACACAGAGAATTACCCTGATCAGCAGTCTCATTTGAAACTAGTCATAGAAAAAGAAATGTTCTTATTACGTGCTTGTGTGGAATCTGATGAAACACTGCAATGGACTGTGGATGGATGCTTTAAAGTGACTTGGATATGAGCCTGTGAAACCCAAAATAGATAGCACAAGTTCATGGCTGGGTAAACCTTATTTATAAGTCAGCAGGAAGTTAACATTCTCACTGGAACTTCTCACTTTGCCAGGTAGAATAAAAAGCTGAGAATGTGTTTGAGTTGAGACAGGGAACCAAGCCAAACATAGATAGCACATTTCAGGCATGATATCGAAAAACAAGCCTGGGTGTGTTGTTTGGCCAAATTACCTCTTCTCCTACCCACTTTGCTCTCTTCCTGAAAGGCTTGTCAGCTGTGACAGCGTCTTACTAAAGTTACCTGGGGCCCTGCTGTGCACGTCTCTAGGTGTTAATGTCTCTGCATGGCGCCGCATTACTGGCAGACTGTGCCGAACACAGCACAGCGCTATCTCTGTCTCTGATAAGCAATTAGCATTCTCAAAGCGGCTTTTCCCTCACAATCAAGTTATTGTCGTGCGGAAATTGGAGCAATCTTAGTCCCCGAGTTGGGCCGGATTCCCCGTCGCTGCGATGGACACAAATAATTCATTCCCACGGGCGTTACAGCTTTAGCCTGTGGGACACTGACAGATTCAAAATAATTTCTATTATTTTTTTTTTCAAGTGAACATCAAAATTAGACAAGCCCCAGCTTCTTGCACACACACAGATCAATAGGAATTCTGCATGATGCACGTGGCTTATTCTAATGACATGGGCCTGCCCTCCTGTTGCCAAAAGAAGCTGATCTGGGCACTGAGGGGAACGTGTGTAGGAAGGATGAGTCTTAATGAGGGGAATCATTGGAACGTGTCTGATGGTGACATTTCTTCCTGGAACTGGAGGGCTGTGGTTGAAAGGCAGGCCTTCACCGCGGGGCCTGCCCCCACAACCCAGCCCCCTTCTCTTCCTCTGATAAACGGGCACAACACAGCACAACAAGCAGCCCCTCACACAGGAAGCAATTAAAAAAACTCTGATCTGCTTACACACCCGGAAACACTGTTGGCTGCACGCGGGGGGGACGGTGGTGATATTTGTTTGTCAGCAGGAATGGCAAAAGACTCAGCACTGAAAGTAGTTTATTGCAACACACACTCAAAACTTATACATTAATAAAGAAAACAGATGGAGCTGCTGTTGCTGCTAAAAACAAGCAGCGTTGAGGGAGCAGGCCAAACGGGATGCTATTAAAGAGAAGTCAGAGGAGCTCCTTCACACCAGCAGCACCACTGCCAAGCTTTAACACGATCTGTTAGTCAGTGGGGTCATGGGACCGCACTGGGCTCAGGGCATTGGGAGTTAGGAGTGACATGTATTGTCAGAATCTGAACAAACTATTAAAAGGAAAACTAGGATTTGATCTGTTTTGCTCCATGAAGATGGCATTGTATTCTTAAAATTAAGTTTTGAGATCTGGGAATGTGTTGAAAATACATTAAAGGTCACATAATATGCAAATGTTTAGGTGCAATATAGTAGACGGGTTTCGACTAGAAACTGTTTCATGGTGTAGTGTCCAAAAAAACCTTTACATTTTTCTCAGTTGCTATCCATTGTGGGATCTCCAATTTTCAGCCTATGTCTGAATCGCATCGTTTTAGAGCCTGTCTCTTTAAATCTCACATTCCAACGAGCCCAATCTGCTCTGATTATCATCTAACTGCTGGTTATCTGGGGTTGTGCTTATCACGTTTGGGTGTAATACTAAGTTAGGTTGGTAATGGCTTGCGTGGCTTCTCTAACTGGGGCTTTGGAACAGGCTTTCAGAAAGGTGGAGGTGGTGAAAAAGAGAGAGAGGGTTTTGGGAGTCCCTAGTCACACCGGAGACCCATAATAATGTTGAGAATAAAAATGTAACAAAATCCATTTAAATAGGTCCAACTGCAAGAAATAAGCTAACAGAACAATACAACAATTTAGCCCAACTAGCTACCACTCTATTTGGAGGTAAAACTAAAAGCAATCACATGTGAAATATGGCTTGAAACCCAAACTTAGGCATAGGGAAAATATAAGTGCACACTTTTCTGGATACATTTTGCTAACCTGAATCTTAATATACAGCATCAGAGCACCCTTTGAGCTTTAGCACTCCAGTACTAATCAGCTTTTATAAAAGCAGACTTTTTGACTTTTGTTAGCAGGGAAACTACAGGTGGAATCAAACACATGAATGGAGCTCATGTCCCGCAGTGATTGCTATGGAGCAATTATTGATTTTATGATTACAGTTGTGTTTGACGTGTCAAAATGTCCGTTGTTACAAAAGGTCTAATGAACTTTTAGTTTCATTCTGCAGTTGTCTCCCCTGCCATTAGTCAAAACCATTAAATGATTGATCAACAAAGGAAATAATCATTAACTTCAGTTTTATAAGGCTTAGTGTGTCTAAACAACACGGGTGAATAGAAACCATCACTTTGCGAAAGAAGCCAAGTAGCTGACCTGGCACACATCTATACAAGAAAATAAATTGGTCCTCCCACGCCCAGACCACTCATTTTTAGATTTGACAAAGTGCACCCTGTTTTTTTTTTGACCAATTAAACAAGAACACGCCATTTTTCACCGCCTTTACTTTGACAACCGAGCTGGTGACTTTAAAAGTCTGTGGTTTGTGTGATGATGGCAGAACAGTGACTGTAACCATTAGAGTTCCAGACAGGGTTGGGTCACCTTCAGCAGCTAAGAGCTGGGCTGTTGTTGTCCTCCATCATGTGAAGGACTCTCTCCCCCCTCACCGCTCTGGCACCGCTAGTCAAATTCTCCTCTGGCTATCTGGGCGACCTGTGGCTGCTGCTGTGTCGTTTTCACAGCACAGGGCTAATTGCACCAAATGGTGGTAGATTGTGTGGGAAAAGATGAGTTGGGCATCCAGTGCTTGTACCTCCCGGTGCCAACCATTAGCTGTAATTTACTTCATAGCTGCAAAGATTCCACATTTTACAGTGAGCCTGTGGCGATGTAACCGCAGAATAATTGCTCTGCTGTCCACGATACATTCCTTCAACAGTTGCCTCCTAGTAGCATGTGGTAAATTAAGTGTACTAATAGTGCTAAGTTTCATGTTGTGTTCCATTTTGCCTCTTTGAAACATGTTTTCCTCTTTCCTCGCCGTAGCTGGCTGCACCTTTGACGAGGACTCAGACCCTGGTCTGTGTGAATACAGACAGGGCCAAGAGGACGACTTTGACTGGCAGCTGATCAGGACCTACAACTGGCCACATCCCACCCCAGATCTACTACGAGGTAAAATTCAAAGCATGTTAAAGTTAAGGCTTTTATCTGCGCTATACCACACCACCATGGTGGTAAAACATCTAATCTCTATAACAATCTATAGCTGCATATTTCATTTTCAGGCCACATTAGAACTTAAAAAGATAAATTGTCCTTGAAATTATGAGTTGAGTGAATTTCCTGCCGAACGTGCACTCAACTCCTTAAATTGGACTGCATTTATAAAGCGTGTTCATTCAAAGGGCTATATAACCATTTTTTCTTTGCCTCACAATCACAATTCCACGCACACACTCACACAATGTGCACGATGATGAAGGTTAATATTGAATCTAGTCTCTTCCCCCAGAAACAGGCTTAATCTTAAAAGGTTGCTAACTCTGGTAAGCAAATCCGACTGTAACATGTCAGTGTGACTGAACTGTTGTTGTTCATATTATATATATTAAGAACATTAAACTTGTTTCTTTTCTCACGTTCAGTAAACATTAGTTGTCATTATATTTTCACAACTTATGTGACATTTTGGAAATATTCAGTATAAAATATAATATGACATGAAGTGTGTTACTGCACCCATTGTGATATTTGTATAGAGATATTAACCGATTAAATAAGGAAAAAAATTATATCAGTAAATACAGTTATCATGAAACTGAATGAATAAATCACATTCAATAATAATGAGCAATAATAGCTTACATATTTTACTTTAATTACTACAAACATTTGTTTGATTTATATGTTTTACTAATCCATCCATATGATTATTAATATCTGTCCTTTTATCGATCTAATGTTAAACGTTTTAGGATTCCAGATATGGATCTGCCATTTTAAAGCACACCAGCTGTGGACTGAGTTCACATTAGACAGCTTGCATGCAATGACCAGCAACAGGTGGAAACAATTTTTGTAGCAAACATTTAGGGTGCTAATTTAAATGTGAGCAGTGAGCAGTGGGAAGCTGCTCCATGTTTGTGGTTATGTACAATATGGGTTTCTATAATCAGCCATTATCATCACCTGTGTTACTGACTACTTAAGGCAAGGCAGGTTTGTTTTCACTGCTTTGTTTTCTCAACAATTCAAATCACTTTAAATGAGACATAACAGGCATTAAGATAGGATATAAATAAAAAACACAAGATAATTAAAAACATACATTCAAATCAGATAATGTATATGAAAGTAAAACAAGTTAGATTGAAGCAGACTAGATATAACAGGACAGTGCATAGTTCAGGTCAGCTGCAGTGCAGTGCAATGCATGGACTGGCATTCCAAAATGGGATTTCATTAAAAACATTCAGTGTTTTATAGACCAACAAAAGTCATTTAGTCGTGATTGGCTGATTATGGTGGGAGGAGTGCATTGAGGCCTAATCTTCCTCCAGGTTTTACTTCTCATACAGTGTAGTGTATACTGAGGCTCTCTGGGAAGCACACAACCTAAGAGGAAGACCTGCACACCCAGTGTATGGCTGACAAAAAGGATTGTCGCCTTCTATGCAGGTCTATGCTTTTAGTAAAAACTTTTTATTTTGTGATATGTCGCTCTTAATAATGACACTATGGGCGATATCAGTGAAATGAAGATCAGTAAATAGCAATGCTCTTTGTGTAAACCAAATCTGCACCATTCACAGTCTCACACTTTTCCAACGTTGGAATAGCTCCAATATATTCCAATGTCACACTCCTCTGTAACAGCTGGCCTTTGCTGGGCCTTTCAACTGTGGCCAACTGTGGCAGCTGTTAACACTATTGCCTTTAAACATAATTGGAAGACACGTCGTACAAATGCACTTGTGCACCTATCACATGACCGCACGCACATATAAGCCTCGTTTGAGATGTCGCCGTCTTGCTAAGACCTGCGCAATTATGATGCTCAGCTTGCTGAGCGCACAGCATTTTTGCAGCATTTTTGTTGTGCGCTCAGCAAGACGCGCGTCATAGTTGCGCCGGTCTGAGCAAGACGGCTCCAAGTCGAACGAGGCTATAGAGTCCTTATGTGTGTGAGTCATGATATTATGAGCAATATGGAAGTGTACATGTTGCCAAGGGAATAGGTGTTAGTAGAGAAAGAGAACGTTTTCTTGCATTTAATGAGCCAGTCGGATTGCCAGACACTCATCTTATGTTTGCAGTCAAGTTCTGGCAGGAGGCATTAGGGAATTCATATTTTGTAAAAACAAATATAAACCAGAGACGCCCCAAGTGTGTGAAGATAGTCACTGTCTTGGATGGACTGATAAACAATGAGGTTTTTGAGGCGGTTCATTATTATCTGTGAATGTTCCGCAAAAAATAATGGCACATTTAATGAAAAAAATATATAGTGCAAAGCTACTTGAAACAGTCTGAAAAATCCAGTCCAAAAACAATTCCGAGCAATCAATTTGGTTTCGAATGGGGAGTGTCCACTGCCAGAGCTTTTAAAGCTACTTTCAAAGCTTGTTTAAAAAGCCTGATAAGATTGAATTGAAACTCTTCAATATGGCAACTTTAGAAGTTACATAAGGCAGTTGGTCAGAAACACAAGACAACATAGTGTTGGTCTGTGTCATGTGTATATACTGTACATAACCGTCTGCTAACATGTAAGCCATTGCAGATTTATAATGTGTCATGCTGCTCCCAAAAGGCCAAACTAAACAACAAAGAACAGAAACCTACGGCCTTAGACAACATTTTTTATTGTTTTAATCCGCTTGTTGTCTTGTCAAAATGTACCGATGTATACCTTTTCTCTCTGAATTCAAGGCCGGGATGATTTCATTTGATTGCCCTTTGGTCTCATGACGTAGTTCACAGAGGGTGTCTGAACAAACAAAATACATTTAGATTATGTTCAGAAAACTTTAGACGTGTTATTTAAAGGTGAAGTAAGCTATTTATTTATGTTAATATAAGTGTTAAATCGCTCTTTATTTATACAGTTACTTATATAGTGTGCGCGTTTCATAAAGCCGATCTCTCAGTCACTCGCTCTGCATGTTATCGGCAAATAAACCTTTCTGGGATGCCAGTACTAATAACCAATCAGTGCTACAAACCGGTGCACGGGCAGAGCGACAGATGAGTGAATGTGTATGCGCCTACAATGGCAGAGCAGGTAAAAATCCTTCCCAATGAGAGTGCTTGGCGGCTTTATCAGTGCAGGAGTCACAAGGGCTGACTCCTGTTGATGCATTTTTATTATTGTATTGTTGTTGCATATTTGAAATAAATATGCTATATTAATCAAGACTTCCTTTTGAATTGTTTGAATTCAGACTTATTTTTCTGTCTTCTTGGTTTAATCTACCTTTTACTTCATTTCACAACTCAAATAAGCACCTAGGGATTTACTTTTTTTTTTTTCTCCGTTAATGTACTACTCATTGTCTTTAGGTAAATGATTACTGAACAATTGCAATTATAAAACATCACAAAATAGTTCTATCCGGCCATCGGTCCTAAGATATTCAGTGTTGTAGCATAAAGACAAGTAGCAGATGCTCAGATTGAAAAAGCTGGAATCAGGGAATGTTTAGCACTTTTTGTCTGCAACAATCATAAAAGTCACTGATTCATTTTCTGCCAAATTACTTATTTGTCTTGTTCAGCTTCATTATTACGGCCATCTGAGCTTGTATCTCCTGGAAAAGAAACTCTCTAGCTTCCCTTCCAACATACTGCCTCTAGGAACGGCATGTTAAGTTTAGAAGATGATGCAACTTATACTTCACCCTGGTAAAAATAAAGAAGGAGCTGACCAATGCTGATTGCACATGCACATTGCTCTCTGGGCGCTGAGATATTTGGATACCCACGGGTGATCACAGCCGTCTCTCACTCGTGTCTTTATTTCCACTCGGTTGAATGTTAATGGGTGTTGAAATGTGCTTATGGCCGTTACGCTTTTGTACTCACCAGATTTCCTCAGTGATGTATGCCAAACAATCTCACTACCCTGGACCCACTTTCAATCATCAACCTACTGACAGCTTGTTTTTTAGCATATTCGGTCCCTTGCTGCTTTTTCTATTTAAGTGTGTCATGCTTCTACACAGGTGGCCAGCTTCCAATCTGCGCTAATATTTTACATATATGTTTATTTAAAGCAGTCTGGTTTTTCTTAGGAAATTCTCTCCAAACCACCAAGGTAAATTGTGGCGCTTGGAATGAGCCGACACGTCCAAAAGATTTTTTTTGTATAATTAATTCGCAGTCATCAAGTGCTTGTTCCGCTGTTCCAGGCACAGCTCCCTGGAGGCAGGCTGGGTATGCTAAGGAACTCGGTGGGGATTGGTGGAGGCTATCATGGGTCATTGCTGATTACACTTCCCCGATGTTCCTTGGGGGGGGCCGGCAGCGCCACAAAAGGAGGCTTTTCATCTTCTTTTCATCCATTAGAGAAGGTCAATTTCTGGTGGGATGAGCACATGCTTGGATGGCTTGGAAGTTTCTCCCTGATGCTGCCGGATAAAGAGATATATTATATACAGTAGCTGTGTGAGATCTCATCAGAGGAGCCTGTGGTGAACCCTCTTATGGGGGGGTTGGGAGGGTCATACATAAACCATAGGTTTTAGTGACTCATAGCAAGTCACATTGAGGTTATCTACTCCTGCTAAGGTCTCGGGCATCGCCAGCCATAGTTATGTTATGAATTTCAATAATAGGATCTTTTTCAAATTTTCTTCAGGAAATAAATCATATGAATCTCTGCTCAGATAGCACATCTTCCCCAGGATATGATGACTTTTAGGTGAAATACATTTGAAAGCATTAGGACTGGGATATAAGACGGACATGACCACTGATTGATGATTGATGATTCCAGTTGAAACAAGCGAATGAAATGACAACCCTTTAAGAACTTACAGCCTACTCTCTATTAGGAGGCACAGCAAGGTTGGTTAATGTAGCTAAACCCTTTAAGAAGAAAATAGCAGAGACTAATCCAAAATTTCATTTACTACCATTTTATGAATGACGATTTTATAGACTTCTGTTTGCTGCTCAGATCTCCCATACCACTAGGTTATAAGCTCGTCAGAGATAGTCCCATTTATTCATATTGTGATATGCACTAAAATCAGGTTGAACCTATTTTCCTTATTGGACAGCCACACTTTACAATAGTATGGGACTGTAACATTACTATGCACCAATAAAAAGAAGATGTCCAATATAGCTGCTTGTTAAGCACACACATACACGCACGCACACACACACAAACGCACACGTCTTTATCTATCAATGCAGTATGAAAGTAGACATATAAGTTTACTTGTTCATCTAAAGTGTGAAGCCAGCTCAATGGGTTCTATTTTCACATGGAAATGAAAACAGATCCGTCTTCTTCTAGCCTCTGGTTTATCCAGGAAGGAAGAATATGCAAGGTCACAGTTTTCCAGGAGGACTGCTACTGAAGCAACCCAGCAAATATATACGTTTTACCTGCAGTTTTTCCAAAGGGTTTTAAATTATTTCAGAGATGCTAAAGAGACTGCAATTGAGACAACAGCTTAGTTTATTGGGCACCGGCAGCTCAATAGTATTGATTTGCGCCCACCAGCCTGAGGAATACCAATGACATGAAACATTGCAGCTAAAAAGGAACATGTTACGCCCTGCAGTTTTTGAAGCCCCCCCCCCCCCCCCTACACACACCAGTGAAACACAATTTCTTCTTATCTTCTTAACTTGCTTGTCAGCAGTGTAATGTAATGCAGTTTGTGAGATGCCAAAGCTTGGTGTGTGGAGCCATGCGTTAAGGCAGACACGTCATATTTAAGCACAGTCCTTCAAGCTCCAAATCTGCTCTGCTTGATACAGCATTTTTGTCCACCAACTGGCAACATCTCTGAAGCTTGGTCCACAGTATAATCTCCTGTGTTGCAGTGAAAAATGTTGTACTTCTAAAGATGTTCTGCTGCAACCCATTTGCAATTGATGAAGTCTACGCATTATCTGGAAAGTGTTTGCATTTTGTGTTCTAAATAAAGTAGAGGTTGTCAAGTTAATTTAATTACAGTTTAATCAAGCTCACCCAGTCAATAGCTAATCTCTGGGTAATACCACTTTGCTTAATAACCTCTTTTTGTTGGGAAAATCTTTTTTCATATTGACAAAATGCAGCCTCACCTGTTAATCAAAGTCAAACACCCCCCCTTTGCTCCACAAGAGAGGCCAAATGAGTATTATCCAGTGGTGGGCCGTCAGGGCCAGCAGGGCCTTCTCTGCTGGCCCTGTCAAAATCCAAATGTTGTTTAAAATTATATTAATTTGTGTTTAAATGTGTATGAATTTAATAAAAAAAATGTCAGTACGTTACAATAATAATTAATTTTTTTTTGGAATATAGTTATTTTTTGTGAGGCTGAGCTGGCCAGGTCATTCTTGAAAAAGAGATTTTAATCTCAATGAATTTTACCTGGTTATATAAAGGATATTGATTGATTGATTGATTGGATTTCCCTAGCCTGGCTCCGCCCGCCCGCCTACTTCCGGCCAAATATTATTTTCCCTTTAGTAGTCAGTCTTAGCCTGGCTCCGCCCGCCCGCCTACTTCCGGCCAAATTTCATTTTCCCTTCAGTAGTCAGTCTGGCTGTACAGCGCATTTCCCAGATTCTCCGGAGAATCTACGATCGTCCAATCAGCGAACAGAGCGAGTTGCTGAGAACGCTCCAGTTTCAGTTGAATGCTGCGTTCCTTTATACTCGGAAGAAGGAGATTTCCGACTTGGTAGTTCCGAGTTCTGACCTGTCTGTGTTCCAGTGCATCTGCTCGCGAAAGTATGGACGCCTAAAACCTTTCTCGTCCAAATAACTAAACGTTAGGCTCTAACAAGTTACTGTTGCCAGGTACCGGTAGATTCATAGACTACAATATGTAGTGAAGTCGGAAATTTCCGAGTTCCCTGTCCAACTGGAAGGCACCATCAAAAGCCGGCTCATGACACACGTGATGACCAAACGTGATGCGATTGGTTGGCTAATCCAGAGTGGCACTGGGCAGATCCAATAGTTTTAAACTTCGACAGACACCCGCCTCCAAGTGAGTTAACGTTTGCCAATTACAGCACTTCCAGACCTTCTGTACAAATGAAATGAAGTACGATGGTCTGGTTGGACCAGGCTAAGTCAGTCTGGGTGTACAGCCCATTTCCCAGTTTTGCCAGAGATTCGACAGCCGGTCCAATCAGCGAACAGAGCGAGTGGCTGAGAACGATGACGTCGAAGTCGCGCTCCAGTTTCAGTTGCCAGAAGCCGGCTCATGACACACGTGACGACCAAACGTTATGCGATTGGTTAGCTAATCCAGAGTGGCACTGGGCAGATCCAATAGTTTTAAACTTTAACAGACACCCGCCTCCATGAGTGAACGTTTGCCAATTACAGCACTGCCAGACCTTCTGTACAAATGAAATGAAGTAAGATGGTCTGGTAGCACCAGGCTAGGATTTCCCAGGCATATCTCATCTAAACGCATCACAGCTATGTGGAGCAGCGGGACCTGCACTAGAATTATTGCTAGCCTTTCATTGAAGCTTCCGTCTCCTATTGGATAATAAATTTGACTGCCATGTCTCATCAGTCAATCAGACTCTGATGTGTAGTGAGAGCCCGCCCCCAGGGCCCAGCGATTGATTTGATTTGATTTTATTTGTGTATGGACATGACAATGACATTGGACGAACCAGATGCAATGTTTTCAGTGTATTAGCATAAATGCTAGTTTACAACACCTGTCCACAGGAGGCTTTTAAAAACAACAAAATAAACAAGTCAATACAAAAACAAGATATCTCAGCCGCTAGTCCCCCGTGATGTCATCAGCGAAGTTTGAAACTTCGGCGGGGCTATTAGCATTGTGACGTGAGTGAACTACTATGGCCATTGCTTTCACACAACCTACTGCTCCCGCTGCCGATCTAGCATGGCTATTTAAAGGTGATCGTTTAACATAGTTTAGATATAGTTTCGACAGGAATACTACACATAAGCTGGATGGGCTGACAACGTTTTTTTGCGGCACTTCACTGACTGTAACTATGACGCTATGACTGGCTAACCGCTAGCACCGAGCGGAACAAGTTACCGGTATGTTGCTGGCCGTGTCTGCTTTTTAAACCTGTGAAGGAACATGGCACATCACGGATTTTAACAGCCTTAATGGCTTATAGGATCCGAGGATGGGTTTCCTCTACAAGTGATGGGTGAGTATTACTTTTGGCTGTGTCTATCTGTGAAGAGATAACGTTTTTTGTGGGGTTTTAAAACCATTTTGTTTGTTTGTTATGGTCGTTGTAGCCTATATTGCTGGGACTTGGGCAGTAGGTGATGCGGTTTTTCATTGTTGATGCCGCTTTCTAAGCATAATATGGGAACCAACTCTCAACTACACTTCTTCTTAATATGCTGGTTGGATTGGCTGTTGTAAAATATTTGGCATAAAAGACCCTTCTTGCATGTTTCATTTTTGTTATTGAAGCGAATGCGGCGCACTGGTAATATTGTCGCTATACTAAATTGAATCCGTTGAAGTTGCGCAAGCATCCGGTGAACCCTATTACAATAACTGGATGCTTGTTTTGTAACGTGTTATGCGTTTGCAAACAGTTGTCGAGTGACATGAAATATCTGATGGTGATGGTGCAGTAGTCTATCTGGTGTGGGATAAACAACAGTGGTGTGTGCAGTGCGCTGCTCTGTGGTTATTGAAGATCAACAGTCAAGCGCTTCATGTTATGCATTAGTGTGTAGGCTATACTGTGATTTTAGCCTATATGTTGTATGTGGCTGTGTTGGCTGTATCGGCACCTGACGTGTGCGTTTCTCAGTGTTTGGTGGGGGGGGGGGATTGGAGTTCACTACTGAAGGCCCTGACTGAAACCCCACGGTACGCTACTGGTATTATCACTGCAGTGGAAGCATCTTTTAAAAGATGAATTGTTGTATTCGTATCACCATATGCAACTACTTCATAATGTAGGTGGAAACACATACACTTTTCACATCCCAAAAACACAACAGCATCACTCTCATAGATGCAAATAGATGATGTCTGCTTCAGATTTTTTCAAACACTCGAACCTGGTATTGCAAACTGAGACAGAATGCAAATATCACAAGGCTCATGGGGAAAAGTCATCATTAATGGCGGCTTTGGGTGAGCATAAATCACCTCTTAGCCATACGTACTGCAGCACTGGTCCAGCGTTCACTGAGCTCTGCAAAGATCAGTAAAGCTAAGCAGACTTCAGAGAATCTACCCTTTTCAAACCTTCCCTTTAGAGCTTTGAACATAACGCTAATTTGCTGAACAGAACTTCAAACCGTTTATGGTTTCTCGCCTCCTACCCTCGGCCCTCTCGCCTGTCCCTGCTCTGCAATTTTTTTTATCTATTTGCTGAACACTGCTGGCTTTGATGATCCAGGACCCAGAGTAAAACTGAAAAACTAGAAAAAGGCAGAATGATTCTTTGCATTTAAATGGCACATTAACACAGAGCGGTTTCTCTGCATCACATGGCTTTTTGTTTGTAAATGTTCAGCCTTGGAATGTATGCTGTTGTGGTGGTGCAGTAAGGTCTATTTTCCGATGAAGGGCACATTTCTAAACACTGATACCAATCAGACAAGTAGGTATACACTTTTTTCATTCTATAAATGAAGACATCTGTTTGTGTGTGTGTGTGTGTGTGTGTGTGTGTGTGTGTGTGTGTGTGTGTGTGTCTGTGTCTGACTGCCTTTCAAAAAACTCGCCAACTGTTCATCCAATCAACTTCACACTTGGCTACTGTATTGATGAGGACCCAAGGGAGTGCAATGCCCAGTGTAAAGTTGTTTGGATCAGTATTTCTGTCATATTAAAATAATGTCTTTTTTTGGTATCGACTGGAATTTCACTACAACTTCTCGGTTTCTTGACTTTGGAAACTACTTAGATGGCAGTTGTTTATTGGCTTGGGGTGAACTGGCTGCAGGCATTCTACCCACACACAGCGGTGACTGCAGTAAGATTCATTGTCTGATACCTTATTAATCGGATCAATTCAAATCTGTTGCTTCCTTAAAAAGAAACATTTCATCTTGTTCGGAACAGTAAATTGTGCTTTTATGAACTAGGTGGTTGCATCAAATTCTGACTACTAGCATCATAGACATGATATTGAAATGGTAGTTTATATAATACTGGAAATCTGGACCTTTTCTTATCTTCCTGAAAAAGTGTAACTTTGGTGGTTCCTCTGAGGTTCTAAATTCACAGTATTTTGTCAAGAAAAGTTGAGAGGAGGACAGGTACCATGTCTGTGTGTATCTTGTGTGAGACTGGCTGACCCCACTAAATGAATACCGCTGGAAAGTACCATAGACGGACTGGGAGAAATGAAAACGGGTTGAGGAAATATGTACCGAAGGAGATAAGGCAATATATTGAGGGGAGATTTAGGATTGAAGGCAAGTGATAGAGCTTTTTTAGCCAGACTTTTCCATGTGGAACTTTTACCTTTCTGTTGCTTTCTTATCCTGTTGTGGCCTGTTGAATGATAAAGGTTCAGGACAAACGGTTAAATTGCACTTTGCAGTACAAGGGAATTGATGATAACACGGCCATCTAAAAACTCCTGTTCCCTTGGCAAGGCTGAAACCTGAGCACCACACATTGGGCCTCATTGATCAAATGTGCGTACACCAGAATAGTGTGTGTACGCACATTTCCACACAAACCTCAACATTTATCAATTTGGACGCTCAAATCTTTTTTTGTTTCTCTTTTAATGTGTCATCGATCGCTACAAGTGAGTGATTTATTTCCACCATTAACTGTCACATTTGGGCCAAGACATCTGCAGTAAGGATGGGTGGAGCAGGACGGTGGGCGCTCTCACAGCTGGAAGTTACCTGGCCCTGTGGAGGTTAGTGCATCTGATCTGACGGCTATACACCAAGCGCATCTGTCATAGAGTAAAAAACGCAAAAATGTGTCAATTTTCAGTTTTTAAAAACCCCTTTGAGTAGTTCCATCGGAACGGGCCATTAAATTCTACACATTCACTTCTCTGCAGACGTGTATTCCTTTCATGGAAAAAAATAAAGCGTGTGTAAAAGCTTGATATTAACTGTTATCGGATAGTTGGTGCGTCTGTTTCTCCTCAACCACTTATGACCCTATGAACGAGTAGCCTGGCATTCCCAGACCTGCCACTAGGCGCTGGCAAATTAAATTTGCTGCGCCTGTTGGTCTGGAAACTCTCCGTTGAAGCTTTTTCAAAAAGACCAGAAATCTGGGCTCACGTTTCAATTGGTTCTATCTAATATGGGCGTGCCAGAGCCCTTTGTATGGTGCTCTGGGGCGGACGTAACCGGATGACGACAGTGACGTGCATGCGACGTCGAAGCCGTGATAGTAAACATCAAAGATGGCTGTGGATATGTTGTGTGAGTTTGAGAATGCTTTGGCCTCGACCCTTAACGATTTGGAAGACGGCACTCAAATGTTTCATTAGCAAGTAAGTGGAATGTTCTGTTTTGCCGCCCGACCACGGCAAACGTTTAATGTAATAGTTTAACAGCTGTTCGCTAAACGAACAGGGCTTACGTCACTTTGTGCATCGCTCTGATTGGTTGTAGTGCTATCCAACTGCGTGCAGTGGCATTTGAAATGCCGCCCCTTGAGTTGGAAATTACTATTGATCGTGGCCAGACCCTCTATCGTTCAAGATATCAGGGTCTGGATTTCCAGGCTAATGAACAAGGCCTCTAAACTCAGAATATAAAGGGACGTGATATTCAAATTACGATTGTTTTCAGCTGCCGCATTTATCAACGCTGATCTCTGGCGTACGCTCTGATGAATCCCACATGAAACCTGGCATAGTGTGATTTCTGCGCCAGGAACGCAAATTTGATAAATGAGGCCCACTGTGTGTGTGAATCAACTGCCATTGAGGATTAAACACATGCTTTTGTCCTGGTGAATCAGCCAGACGAGAACGATGCCATAAAAATGATGTTGACAGCACATGTTGATTGTCTTATTATGCTGCTAGGCGGTGATGTGATCAGGCAAGCTCCATCTGATTCACTATTGTCTATGGAGAACTGTTGCTGATCACTGTAATCAGTTCATGTTAGATTTTGGAATGATCTTAATACAATTACATTCTTGAAAAAGCATAATATGCAAGTGCGGAAAAAAGGTTATTACAGAAGGATTTGCAAGCTTTGACAAGGGAATTATTAGCAGTTGAATCTTCCAGACATGCCATCTCTTTGAATGTGTAGGCCACCACCTCATCGCTGCAATGTCAGAAGAACAGAACAACAATCATTTCGGAATCATAAGTAGATGTACCACATCTGTACACGTTTGACAGTTCTGCCTTGACTTTGGCAACTGATAACTGTGGGCCCCCAGTGTATACAACACCCTGCCATTTTCAATCACAGGCATGACTTGGCATTTCAAATGAAGGTGCCCATTTTGTCCTTCCATCTACAGGGATTTACTCTATCACAGCAGCAGGTATGATAATGATGTGACTGTCTCTCTGTAATTACCATCCTTTAATGACAGGCCTGTAAATAGAGCGCGGTGTGAAGTGTTGTTAGAGCCAGAGGCAACAGTCTTTTGTCAGTGTCAGGACTCTCTCCATTGACAATAGGATGGCAGCACTGATCCATGTGACTCACCCTGTTCAGATGGACATGTTGACACCGGGGGTTGTTGTATAAAAGTACTTTGATATGTGAAGTATTTGGTTGCTAGTTAGCCACATTCATGTTTTTCAAAAAATTCAGTTTTCCTTAGTTTTCCAACATTAATATATTTCCCTGTGTGTCTAGAGTAGGGATGGGCATAATTAATCGATTAATCGATCATTGCTCGTTAAGAATATTGTCGATCATGTGAAATTGTTATCGATCATATAGCCGTTCTGTTGCGCAGTGTGAGTCCGGCAGCACAGCAATTAGTTTCACTATGTGGCAGGCAGCACCAAAGACTGTATGGGCAGCAATTAAACATCCTATCAGCAGGGGGAGATACTTAACTAGTAGTAGGAGACAACAGAACAGGCTCAGGCAGCAGCCTGCGAGCTGCCGTAGATCTCAAAACATAAACAGGAAGAAGTTAAGGAGAAGTTTGGCATCGGACAGGACAGCTTTAGAACCAAAAATAACTAAGTTCATTAAGCATTGTGAAACCTTGTATAAGTATAACACTTAAACAAACCAAATTATGTACCACTTGTACATTGAAGCCTACATCCGACCCTGTTAAACGTGTCACGTTAGCGCTGCTAGCATTAGCAGCTAACTTTAGCGTCTATGCTTTCCTACTTCTCCTTCATCAGGGAACTAATTTGCACATTTTGTCTATTAGATGAAGTAACGTTAGGTCCTTTACCACTCAGAGAAACGTGCCGTGTCCTTATGCAGTCTTTGGCAGCATCTTAGGAGGCGCATGTGTTTAAACTTTAAAGGTATCGTAGCATTGGCTCCTTGTTGGCTCATAGCCTCGGGCTTTAGCCAGCGCCGCATTTTATTATTATTTTATTTTAAAAAGTTGCCTTGTCTTAATAGATTGTTGTTTGCCTAGAAGATCTTGGAATAAAGATGTAATTGAGTAAAAACCTCTTGTATACAGTCTATGGTAAAAACGCTGTATTTTGAATGTTCTGTTGGCATTTTTTAATATGTAAAAAAAGTAGGGCTGTCAAGCGATTAAAAAAATTAATCTAATTAATTACAGGCTCTGTGATTAATTAATCTAAATTAATCGCATACTTTTATGACACTTTTATACCTGTTTATAAACAGCTGTATAGCCTGCTAGTCTCTCTCTCTCTCTCTCCATCTCTCGTAACTTCTGTTTCCACAACAGACAGCGCTGCACTGCCACAGATGCTTATGCCGATTCATTCACCATCGTCGTACTCATAGGCAAAAATATTGAGAGACACACACACACGCGCACACACACACACACACACACACACACACACACACACACACACGTTTACGCGGACGACGAGACAGCTAGCAAACAAAATTGAGACACGGGGAGAACGATTGAGAGATACTGTTTTGAACCTAGCCTACATTGTTGCACCCACTCAATCAATAATGCACAGACACTGGCTGTGGAGAATAAAGTAAGATGTCTTCCTACCTTCATGCTTATTAAACCGTCTATAGAGCCCTCGGCGCCCTGTTTCTCTCTTTACTTTTCTCCCTTTCACCCGCGCGGGCTGTGTCTGCTTCAGGTGCAGCTCGGTGCAGCTACGCACCACTTTTGCACCGGGTCAAAGGGCATTATAGAAGTGCGATTAATCTGCGTTAATTTTTTTAATCGTGTTAATTTTTCTGTGATTAATTAATCGAAATTAACGCGTTAATTTGACAGCCCTAAAAAAAAGATAACGATTGCTCGATAATTGCTCGTTAATTTTCCAGATGATCGATCAATTGAATTTCTTAAAATGCCCATCCCTAGTCTAGAGACTCCCAACATATTAAAAAAAACTAAATCATAATGGACTTTTCTGAAAACCTGTGTTCAAAAACCCCAATCAGATTTCTCTCCCATTATGACGTCATTAGGGGAGAAGCCAAATCGCCTCATCACCAACTTAACTTAGCACTACCTCCACCTGTGATAAGCCACACCTCAAGATACCCACAAATCTAACTGGCAGTTACAGTAGATTCAAACCAGCAGTTAGATTCAGGGGCCAATCAGAGCAGACTGGGCTTTTTGGAAGGCGGGGCTTACACAGAAATACACTGGCTTAGTGCTGATGTCCACTTTAAAAGTCTTGTGGTAAAAAAGGCCCACGATGAGCGTAATGGTGAATGAACAAATACTGTGCTGACTTCATGCTGGCTCGGGCATGACACTGCAGGGTGCCGTGATGTGGGAACAGGGGTGAACAAGGTGTCGAACATTACTCCACATCATTGTAGATGAGGGTCACCCCTGAATGGATCTTACGAGGATAAATAAAGGAAATTAATGAATGGTGACCTCCAGAAGGGCGGCCAGGGTGTACTTTCATTTTGCTGATAACCCACACACTAAAAAATACTACATATTTGCCTCAGTTTTTTTGTTCTTGCAAAAGTGACCCTTGAGTCCTATGCTAACAATGGGGTCGATCGCAGCGCCCTCTCTAAGCTCTCTCCACTTTATGAAAGGCATTAAGAGTGGATTTGCATTATTTATTAGCGTTGCCTTTGCCCTTCAATGTTTGCTTGAGCTTTTAATACCTGGTATTAACAGCATGTTGCACAGCAAGGGACTCTTCCTATAAACAGGTCCAAACCGCCTCTGCTCCACTGCTAACACTTAGTATTATTAGGATGCTCTCCCTGCCTTGTTTTCTACTTTCTCTTTGCTCTCACACATATCTCACACATCAGTTATAGTTTTAGAGCAGCAGTGCAGGCTAGGAACAGTTTAAAATAGATGCGTATGTGACAAACAAAATATTTTTTGTACACTGTTGATCTAGGCTAAATATACATGTCCTGAACAGGAGTGTACGAGCAGAGCTCCATTGTAATTTGCAGACATGATTTTCACATTTTGCATCACTCCAGGTGTATTTATGATAACACTATTCTGGAGTTTAGCATAGGCTACAATATAAGTATTGAGCTATGCTGACATTTTGTGCAAGGACTTTTAATTATGTGAACTTCACAGCAGTTTTGTAGTTAATAGCTCATATTCTTATCAAGGTCCGCTAACCTGCATGCATTTTCATTTCATTAGTTAAAAATACTTCAATAGTGCTTGGGGTAATTAAAAGGGCAGTTAAAAAACATATGGTGCCTAAGTATTTGAGCTCTTATAGGTTTATAAAAAAATGTGATTAGGGCAACGTTTGGTAAGAATTTGCGTATTTTGAGCTGTCTGGATATTTTCTCTTTTTCAGACCATTCTCTGCAAACCCTAGAGATGGGTTACTGGGGTTTTCACTTTAGAGTGAAAACCCCAGTAGATCAGTAGTTTCTGAAAAACTCATACCAGCCCTCCTGGCACTCTCAACACAAAGTCACTTAAAACGCCTTTCTTTCCCATTCTGAAGAATGGTCTACATGCCTAAATGCATTGAGTTGCTGACATGTGATTGGCTGATTAGTTATATGTGTTAACAAGAAAATGAACCGCTGTACCTAATAAAGTGGCCGGTGAGTGTACATTGTGAAGCAACACTTGTTTGCACTGCATGTGAAATTATGATATTTTAAAACAATAAGCAGAATTACAAGGCTGTAGGGAACAGTGCGTTTTTGCAGACTTGTTGTAAAATACTAACTTGTTGTAAAATACATTATTTTAATATTGGCTAGTCGTTGTGAACTAAAGTGCCGGTCTGAGGCATGAAACTCCAGGGCTTAAAATGAGTCCCAGTCTAGTCCTGTGGTCTATTGCTGTTTTTATTCCCCTTTGTTTTGCACTACACAGGAGACACCCCACTCCTGCTGGTAAAAAAGCAACTATATAACTATATTCTATACATTTTATATGAGCTACTTTTTACTTTTACTTGAGAAGATTTTTAGACTGGCAATTTTACTTTTACTTAAGTCGATTTTCATCAAACTAACTGTACTTTTACTTGAGTTGAATATGTTGGTACTCTTTCCATCTCTGCATGAGATGTTAGTCCTGCCCATCCATCTATCTCTATCATTTTTCCCCACTCTTGAGCATGATGAATAGATTTTGAATATGTAAATATAATACTTAAAGATCTCCAATAATGATATACTATTAAAATGTTTCATTTTCCATGTGAAAGCATTTCTCTGATGAATCGCACTGCTAGAGAAACAAATGGTCATGCTTTAAAATTAAGGCTCATTATAGTTTTGATTTCTTTTGGATTTAATGGCCCTCTTATTTCTCCCCCAATTATCCCAACTCTCCCTCTTTCTCTTTCTCTTCCTCCATTGTTTCTCATATCTCTTTTCTTATCCTTTCTTCCTGCCATGTTCCCTTTTCCTCCTCTGCCCACCCAGGTGCTGACAGTCTATCTTTAGGAAACATTTCCATATTCCTGCACCGTTTCAATGTCAGTGTAATTGATCTATTTTATATTATAGGTTCCAGAGTTGGGATGAGTCATGAGCATATAATGGGCAGATAACTGATGTACTAATGAAAGCCCAGAGCCTTGGGAGAATAAGGCTCGCTCCACTAATGACACTTTAAATAATGCACGATAAGTGATATTTTCCAGCCGGATCAAAACCTCTGGAGCACTGTAGGAAGGACACACAGGGGAAAGTACAGTTTGACTGAACCCCCAGAACAAAGTCAAAATCCTTCAAAGCCCTTCAGTGGACTCTTTAACTCCTTTATTTAGCACCTGCTGAGATCTCTGATCCACGACTCCTGTGAGAGCCAACACAAACATTTTTAAAAACCTGCCAAAGCTCAGAGCGTTACTCTTCCTGCCCAGAGGTCTCAGGGAAGCGTTCAGTCACTAATGGGACTGTACCAACCCTCTGAACCTAAAGCTGACTGAAGCTGCTGCACCAGTGAGCCAACAAACCCCTTCAGTGCATTAACGGTGGTATTTTTGGCCCCCATCAGATATCACAGATGTGCTGCTACTTGAAAACTATGGTTGTACACGCTGCCGGTTTATATTTTAATCACAAACAACAATGAGCCAGAAAATCTTTTCAGATTTTGAAGTGAATTAGTTTGCCATAACAGTGGCGCCTAATGCTCAGGTGCCTACTATTCATATGTGACTGATATTTAATTAGACAAAACAATTCTGGAGAGCACTTTCACACTGCACTGAGTGCTTGGAGGTGCTGTGCTATTTAATGCACTGCAAGACATGGAACATGAATGAATGGTGAATCAGAAATGGAGTGTGTGTGATGTTAAAGGTCACCTATTTTCCAAAAGTACATTTTATTATGGTTTTCCAACATTAATATCTTTCCCCAGTGTGTCTACGGACTCCTTAAGTCTGAGATAAAACAACCCTCTTTATCTACACCTTCACCTTTCTAAAAATCTACAGCTCTGGAAAAAATTAACTAAGACCAGTCTAGATTTTTCTCAAATCTTCATCTCTACATTACTTAATGGAAATGCTCTTAAAGACAATATTTTTGGGGGGGATTGGTAGAAATGTTGTCAGTAGTTTATAGAATAAAACCAAAATGTTAATTTTTTTGGACACTACACCATGAAAACAGTTTCTAGGAGAAACCCAAATTACTATTGTGAACCTACAAAATGAGCATAATATGTTATCTTCAATGTTCATACTCTTGTAATTAGACAGATGTAGTTATTTCACTAAATAACAACTTTCCCTAACCTTTACCAAGTGAGCTGCTGCTCCCACACAGTGGCCCTCATGTATCAACCGTGCGTAGACCAGAAAAGTGGGTGTACGCACATGTCCACGCAAACCTCTGCATTTATCAATTTGGACGTGAGCGTAGGGTACGCTCAAATCCCACGCCAGCTCTCAGCTCGTGTACTCAAGTTTGTGAACAGCATGGACTCGCAGTGCAGGCTGTGCCGGGTAGCCGATGACTTTGTTGGACAATTATTAGAAGATAATACAAATGCAGTGTTTGCTCAGACCGAAATAAAGATATTAATCACTTAAACATGTGCAGCTTATGGTGTGCAACTGAGTAGGAGCGATGATTCAATAGTGCGCACACCAGCCTCTTAGGAGTGGTGCATAGGACTGCGTAAGGGCAGTTATCTCCGACTTGGAGCAGCTGGGGGGACACTGAGGCACGGGGGCTGCATTCATTCAAAATGTTAGCCTACGTATTAAATATGTAGGCTATGCAAGTAGTAGCCTAGGCCTACACTGCTCTTTATGATAAAAAATACACGGCACAACATTCAGCTTAACATTTTATTTATTTGACGCACTTTTTAGATGTTAGTTCCTCTTTTAATGTGTCATTGATCGCTTAAGCGAGCGATTTTTTTCCACCATTAACCGGCACGTTTCGGCTTGTTTTTCCGATCTGCTGGTGGAGCAGGAAGGTGGGCGCTCTCACAGCTGATCGTTGCCGGGTCGGCTTGTGCCAAGCGCATGCTGACATACAGTAAAACGCAAAATGTGTTATTTTTAGTTTTTGAAATCCTTTTGAGTAGTGCCATCTAAAAGGGCCAATACATTCTAATCATTCAAATCTCTGCAGACGTGTATTTCTTTCATGGGGACCATTATTGGACAGTTGGTGCGTCTTTTTCTCCTCTACCACTTGGCATATTATGCCCACATCTCCTGGTGTTGCATTTCAGAGCAGCAACACGCTTTTTTAGTGGCGATTTTTGAGTCAGACCACTTTTTTTTCCTTCATCTATGTAAAGAAATGGCGACATATAATTGTATAGGTATGCTGTTTTATAGCATTTGAGCGATAGTACTGATGCAAACCTAAAATGCAAAATCCTCAGCTGGAGATCGTTTGTTGTCAACACCAACGCTGTTGACCTTCTGTCGTTCTTTGATGCCGCTTGTAATGCTCCTAAATGAAACTCTTTTTTTATACTTTCGCTGTTATTCTGTCGATTTCTACATCAGAGAAGTAACATTGCCGTAATGTGCATATCCATGTCGTAAAACCTCTGGGTGAGGCCTCTAAACTGAGAAAATATAGAGTGTGATATTCAAATAACGATTGTTTTCAGCCGCCACATTTATCAATAATGGCCTGGCGTACGCCGAGATTGGCGAGATACGACTGTTTGATAAATACCACGCAATACGTGGCGTAGGGAGGTATTTGCGCAAGAATCTGCACCAGTTTCCACGCAAGTTTGATAAATGAGGGCCATTGTGAAGCAGCCTGGCCCTGGCCTGCCGGCTGTGCAGCATGGCTTCAATTCACCTAAGCACCACATCCCTCTCACATCACTCAGGGGTCTACTATATGTTGGGTTTTATATCAGTGAGCTATCCATCTGAGTCCTTCAGTGACTCAATGTCCCAAACTCAAATGGACATTTCCTATATTTTTTTTTTGCATACCCCTCCTGATCTTCCCTTCCCATTTCACCATATCACATTCATCCATTGCCCACTTTATTTGAACTGTTTTTAATTAAATTGATTGTACTGTATTCATCTGATTGTACGGTGTCCTTGAGATTCGTGAAAGGCGCCTTTAAATAAAATGTATTATTTTTATTATTATATCCCCGCTGCGGGAGGTTTTGCCTCTCTATCTCCCTGCCCTGTGAGACTGGGGAGTTCCCTACCCTATTCTCACATGTTGCTGTTCTGATGTGAACATTCCTTCCCATTCATTCAATCTCCAAAGAAACGCTCAACTATCCACTAAACCTTTGTTTTGCCCTGTTCAGGCCTTTTCTATTATGAGCTCCCAGTGGGCTGCTCTAGATAATCCCCTGGTTCATGCTGCCTAGGTGATTGCGACAGTTGAAAAGTCCCTTTCATGGCCTGTGTGTGTGTGTGTGTGTGTGTGTGTGTGTGTGTGTGTGTGTGTGTGTGTGTGTGTGTGTGTGTGTGTGTGTGTGTGTGTGTGTGTGTGTGTGTGTGTGTGTGTGAGCGCTCCAAACATTAGTTTTGAAAAGGCTCATGTCATGAAGCATTGAATTCAGTTAAAAACAGCTTTAAATGTTCAATCAGAAGGCACATTATCAATAGTTATATATATTTGTGTGTGTGTGTGTGTGTGTGTGTGTATGATTGCAGGTTGTTTACATTTCTGTCAGCACCATCAGACCTGTGGTAAACACCATTACTTACCATACTACTGCTAGCTACAGTATCAGGCACATCTCATATACAGTACATACATAAGGAACTAAGGGTTGATTTAGGTAAAGACTGGAATTATTTTTTCACTTTTGTTTTTTGGTTAGTCCATCCATCCATCTTGTTCTCACCTATCCAGGTCTGGGCTTTGTGAATGAAATGTATTATATCATTAGAAATCTTTGTTACCATCATCATTATTTGGGGTGACTGTGGCTCAGGTGGTTAAGTGGGTTGGCCAACGATCCAAGGGTTGGCGGTTCGATCCCCGCCCGGCCACCTGTGTCATGGTTGTCGTGTCCTTGGGCAAGACACTTCACCCACCTTGCCTTATGTGAATGTGTATGTTTGAGGTGGTGGTCGGAGGGGCCGTTGGCGCTGAATGGCAGCCACGCTTCCGTCAGTCTGCCCCAGGGCAGCTGTGGCTACTCTCATAGTTTACCACCACCGGTATGACTGTGTGTGAACGAATTGAACCAGGAACCCTGTAAAGCGTCTTTGAGTGCCTAGGCAAAAAGCGCTATATAAAATCTATCAATTATTATTATTATTACATTCAATAATTTATGGTATTGAAAACGGTTTTGAAAAGCATCAGATTGACTTTGAGAACCCTGTTGCAGAAACCAACCAGCAATGCTTACAGAAGGAATCTATTGCTCTATTGACGATTTAAACTACAGACACTATTGCAAACACTGCAACTGTATTAATACATGTTGTGTGTATATATGTTTAGACTAAACCATACCAAAGTGTATACAGCGGGTGAAATAAGTATTGAACACGTCATCATTTTCCTCAGTACATATATTTCCCAAGGTGCTATTGACTTGAAATGTTCACCAGATGTTGGTAACAACCCAAGTAATCCAGACATACAAAGATACCAAAACAAATACGTTCAGAAATTAAGTTATGTGTAATAATGTGAAATGACACAGGGAAAAAAGTATTGAACACATTAAGAAAGGGAGGTGCAAAAAGGCATGGAAAGCCAAGACAACAATTAAAGTCTATCAGTGATTAAAAAGCAATCCAGCCCCTTGTCAGTGCAAATAATATCAGCTGGTTCAGTCCCAATTGATGGCCTACAAAAAGGAATCATTTCCAAGGTGTCACACAAGACACATCTCATGATGGGTCAAAGCAAAGAGCTGTCTCAAGAACTTCGCATTACTTGGCATTAGTTACAGGCGCATTTCTATGCGTCTGAATGTTCCAGTGAGCACTGCTGGGGCCATAATACGGAAGTGGAAAGACTATCATTTCACCATAAATGTGCCTCTATCAGGTGCTCCTCGCAGGATTTCTGACAGAGGAGTGAAAAGAATGATCAGAAAAGTTGTCCAAGAGCCGAGGACCACTTGTGGAGAGCTTCAAAAAGACCTGGAATTAGCAGGTCCTGTTGTCTCAATGAAAACAGTAAGTAATGCACTCCACCGCCATGGCCTGTATGCACGCTCACCACGCAGGACTCCATTGCTGAAAAAAAAGCATGTTGAAGCTTGTTTAAAGTTTGCTGCACAACATTTTGAAAAGCCAGAGAAATACTGGGAGAATATAGTGTGGTCAGATGAGAGCAAAACTTAAGAGTTTGGACGCCATAATACACACCATGCTTGGAGGAGAAATAGCACTGCACATCACTCTAAAAACACCATACCAACAGTGATGTTTGGAGGTGGGAACATCATGGTGTGGAGCTGCTTTTCAGCAAATGGTACAGGCAATCTAATGGAGACATTCTTGACCAAAATCTGCTGCCATCTACCAGGGTGATGGAGACGAAACGAGTGTGGTCATTTCAGCAAGACAATGATCCCAAACACACAGCCAAGGAAACTCTCAATTGGTTTCAAAAAAAGAAAATAAAGCTGCTAGAACGGCCCAGCCAATCACCTGACTTAAATCCCACTGAAAATCTATGGAAAGAATGGGCGGAAGAATGGGCCAAAATCACACCAGATGCATGTGACTAGTTTCTCCATACAGGAGGCATCTTGAAGCTGTCATTACCAAAAAGGCTTTTGTACAAAGTATTAAATAAATATCAGTGAGTGTGTTCAATACTTTTTCCCTGTGTCATTTCACATTATTACACATAACTTCTGTAATTAATCTGTAATCATTTCTGAACTTGTTTGTTTTGGTATCTTTGTATGTATGGATTACTTGGGTTGTTACCAACATCTGGTGAAAATATCATGTCAATAGCACCTTGGGAAATATATGAACTGAGGAAAAGGGTGACGTGTTCAATACTTATTTCACCCACTGGATATGTTTAGACTAAACCATACCAAAGTGCAGTTTTGGCGAATATCATTGGCAACATAGTCTTGAAACTTGCGTGATAAACAACAGATTATTAGCACAATGCAACACGGTGCATTGGATCTTCTTTGTGTGCATTATTTTGTGTATTTGTTTGGTCTATGCAGTGCTTGAGTGAATGATGTCATGCTGTGCAGGGCCAGACTTTTTTTTTTGCCTTATTTCTCTGAAGCAGCAGACAGTGATAAAAACTGTAATTACTTTGTACACATTGTCCAAAAACACATCAGGAGCAGACATGATGTATTGTGTTATTTCACTGTTAACCAATGGCTGTGCAGTTTTTTTAGCTGGGTTTGACAGGGAGTTTCTGAAGCTTGTGATTTCACCTTCTGTTATTGTAAGGCGAGACAATCGTTTTATGAAGCAATGGTCAATTTAGAAATGTTGGGCTATTTAGCTTCCATAACATGTCTTCTTTCAAACTAGTTTACATAACATGTTTATCTCAAAATTAGTTTTTCCCCCCAATACTCTGAACCATAAGTCTCAACTTCTAAAGCCCTTACATCACTGTTTTGTTACAGAAGGATTTGTTCATAGGTTCTTTATTGTCTGTTTCATAGAGATTTTCTTTTTAAAAAACATGCAGAAAATGCATTTTCTAAGACCTGTATAGTAGTTTTTGGTTTATAAAATTAAAAAATGGCTGTATCAAAAATCTCTTCTGTAAAACTTTGGACACTACCATGTTGTATTAATACCTACAGATTATACCTCGCCTTAATCCAACATCTAGATATTTGGTTTTCAAAGACATGCAAAGGCACACAGTATTAGTGTGTTATTACTACTTTGCATATTTCTTCAAATGTTTCTGAAACAAATTCTAATACGAAAATGAATATAATAAAGTGGCCCAGCTTCATGATGACCTGCCGTGTTTGCTTAAATGTTATCAGTTCAGACCTTCAAAGGTTTACACAGTGGTGCATGCAGCATACATACTGTGGGCCTGTATGTCATTTTGGAAATAAACGATATGACCAAGAAAGAAAAAGAATAGCAGTAATGACAGATGCATAAGCCAAACCTCTCCCTCCCTCCTTCCCCATTCTGACAGCATACTGTGAGTGATGTATCCCTCCATGTGTGACTTAGTATTTCTACTACTCCATTTCCTTTCAGCTCATGTGTTGTGTATCAGTTGCCCCTGCGGTTGCCTGACTCTGTTAATTCTCATCTCCGTCTGTGGCTGGCGGCTCTCCCTGGCTGCAGTGTTGTTGTTGTTGTTGTTGCCTATGCGGCGGCTGTCTTTTCCCCTCCGAACGGCAGATAAAAAATCCTGCTCTACACAGAAGGGATGACACGGGAGGGTTATCGGACTGGGAACAGGCAGCACCACTTCCCCACGGTCGGCTTCCCCACATGGGTAATTGGCTCCTTGGTCTACTCGCCGGCTGCCCACTGACTGGGTGCCCCGTCGCTGTATATCTCTTTTTTCTTTCATGGGCACTAGCCTCTTTCCTGCTCATCTCAACCGCAGCAAAATTGAAAGTTTGTGGGATTAAAAATTTGAAATGGTGCCGTTAAACATCCCCCTGCACTCTACTGCTTGTTCTTGTTGTTTGAAAAAAAAATAGCTGAAGCAACATGGAGGAATGAGGCTGCCTGTGAAGATGATGATGTCCAAAGGAAGTATTTTCACTCTGAGCCGCTCGCATCCCAAATGTGAAAGCTCTGTCCGGGGATGGAAAGACATCATTTTGCTTCCTCTTAAACCAGTAGTACAGCAAAGTGTTATCTCTACTCTGCCTGGCTGGTGGCCTTTTGCCTTTCTGTATTGAATATATAGTTAAGTCTCAAATATTGCCCAGAATTGGATTTACCTCAAGTGCCTTGCTGTTTTTTCTCCTGTTTTTTTATAAATAAAATAATACACAAAGATACATGTCCTCAGATGAAGGGTTGGCAGGTGGATACATTCAACATAAAATGTTGCTTCCATGTAGTAGTTTCAGGATTTGGATTTGTTTGAATTAACGAAGATAATTAACAGTTCGAAGAAAGCGACTGGATGAATTGTCTCAGCAGATTCAGCAGCAGATTGGCGAGTGGGGATCATAAATGACAGGCCAATCTTTTAATATTGGCCTTAATAAGAGAAATATGTGGCTTAGTGTATCTAAAACCCCTTAAATATGATTTCTAAAAACTTTTGAAATGGTTCACATACATTGGACATCCCCTCTCCCACTGCACTCCACAGACGAACCTTGACCAGTCTTTTTCTCGTAAATGCAGAACTTGCATGCAGTCAGGTGACAAGTTAGAAATTACTTCTGATTCCTGTCTTGCTTGTTTGTCTTTGAATTACCACATGATTGTTAAAGGCACGCAACTGAGAGGCTGCCGTCTACTTGGTGGAGGAGTGCTGGGAGGAACACCCATGGGGACCTCATGGTTCCTATGCTGGGCTTCAACCCTGGATAGCTGGGGATGTCTTGGCTTTCCCCCTGGCACGTCTTTATGTTGAGATGAACTGACATGCTCTCCTGGAGCAGCTGTTGGAGAGAAAGAGAAAACGAGCGAACCTCCACTTGGCAGGGCTAATCCAGACTTCATGATGTTCTGTTCCACGCTGCTATCTTTAACCTGGGGCTGCAACTCCCACAGAGAAGAATGCAAGGCTTTGATTGGGTCGCCCACACTTGTGCAATGTTTTGGCCAGACCTGGAGGCTTTTCTTGAGTGAAACAACGAGAAGAGGGTTGCAACCTTGAGAATTGCCGCCGGATTGGAGCAGCATCGACTTTTTTGCTTTGCTGCACTCTGACTGTTCCACCAGGAGATCCAAATCTCACACAGAAAAACAGTGCACTGGGTCACTACTTCACTGGGTCACTACTTCACTGGGTCACTACTTCACTATAATATTGTTGAGAGGGTCAAGAAAAACGCTCTAAAATCCATCACAAAAGCAATTCAATCTGTGTTTAGATTCATTCATACTAGCTTAACAAGGAATCGGAGATGGGCAATTTATTCTGAAAATATTTAATTGGATGTGGGACAATCTCTCCTGATTAGCCCGAGTTAGACTCCGATGGGGAGGGGTTGGATTTGAAGCTCTTCTACCATCAGAAAGGGTGAAGAGTGTAGCGATGGCACAGGGAGATAAGGGAAGCTTATTTCCCCAAACAGGCAGATAATTAATTGGACGAGGGAGGGCTTTGTAATCCTGTTTTCCACGGTCCGTAACCACCCTCGTCCTGGGACTGCAGACCCAGGCACTTCAAAGCCTGGAGGAAAAAGACATGTAAAAGACTGAGCAAAGTCCACATCATCCACCCCCTTCTCTTCCTCCGCACTAGAATACTATAAAGATAGAGCAAATGAGAACGATAAAGTAATTAAAAGTCAGGAAAGTTTCTCTCTCTGCTGCACATCAAATTAGTGTTTTGCCTTAAAGTGGTCTTTGAATGCTGCAGTGGCCGAATCTCTAAAGGACCTGTAATGAATTCATATTATCTGCACAGGTTCTGAGTTTCTTTTGTTGTGCTTTTTCTCTGAATGGGCCCTAAAACATCACAAAACTGTCTGAGGGAAGGTAAAACCATCTACCTGAGCAAATGGACTCAATGGATAATCACAAAATATAATGTGTGATCCCATCACCTGCAGCTGCTTCTCCACAGCTGTGGTTACACTGTTTTTGTTTCTCCCGCATGTCAGCTAGAAGCACAGATGTCACAAAAAAAAGAAGCTAAATAAAAGAGGGCAAAAAACCACTGCATATGTTCAACTAAAATAAATAAATCTATACACCAAGTACACACAGTAGACTTCTTAATGTGGGAAAATAACTTTTAGAATTGATGGAGCTACTCTTTTGATGTAGCACTATTGACTAGATGTTCATGTTATCGACCTACCCATCAGGGACAACTGCTTCAACATTAATCAAAATAGATTACGACACACCATTGAATAGTTTTTTGATATGCAAGTTTATTGAAGAACATGCACTATGCCCACCTAACGTAAACGGCATATCAAATGTAGTAGTGCTAATAGTTTTGGGAGGCTGTTCTTAGACATTGAATGTAATGTTAATTTTGTAAAAATATTTTCTCAGTGGACCATCAAAGTCATTAAGATTCATTATATTGGCACAATGAATATTTATATCAAAGATCTATTGAACATCTTGTTGAGAGCATTTTGCATAATAGGTGCCCTCTCATACATTTATTGTTTATAGTGTGCTTTTGTTGTGCATTTGCCCAAAGCAGTTACCTCATAGTAAGCATGGGGCCTTTGGGGGCCTTTGGGGCTCTTGAGGGGCTGTGTTCCCACTGGCAGTTGTCCACTTTTCCAGGTTGGTACTGTCTTGGTTTTGGGCAAAGAGGACAGAAGCATCCTATTAAGCATGTACCACGTTTCGCAGTTACCCTTCAAGGTACAAGTAAACTTACCTTTTAACTTCATTCAACAAGCTTAGAATATAACAGCTGTTGTGCATGAGTCTCACAGCTGCTGTGTTGTGTTACGAGTCTTCAAGTGCTCCTGTGCTTGTTCTCCTGTTGAGAGTTTGCTTGTTTTTAGACCTTGTCGGAGGTCAACAGGACTGGAGTGGGATGTCATGAGAGAGTGTCTTCTCACCAATAGGATTTCATTATGTTCAAGGTGCCCTCGTTCCTCAGTAAAGGAGCAGCACTTTCTTCCTCTCTGCTGGGGACAAAGGGGGAAATGCCACAGCAGAGCTGAACCATGGTGCCAGCAAAACCGCATCCTTTTTTTTATACGGTTGAGTTGAAGCTGTACTATAGGGACTGCTTTTAGATTAAAAAAAATACCCATCTCTATTTGGATTGCTTTTGGTGCTGTATTATAAAATAGTGTCTTCACCTCAAATGGAAAGGCTGTAAAGGTTGCTGTTATCCTGCCCAACAAAAATTTAACATTTTCAAGTTAGAAAAGTTTGAAAACTGCAAAACAGTAAAGAAGAAGTTGAACTTCAAGCTTAGAAACACTTCTCTTTTTGAGTTCCATCTGGAGGGAACTGACTGGCAGTAGATGTGATAAAGTGGAGAATAATGAGAGTCAGAAAGGAGGAAAAGGTGGAACAAAGTGACATGACATCATGCTACTGTTTTATTATGCAGATGAGGGCAGTCAGCGACTCCTAAACTGTCTGAGTGTTTCCTAATTCATCACTGTCGCTTTCATTGTGTGCTTGTGCGTGTGTGTGTGTGCGTGTGTTGTGCTTGTGTGTGTGTGTGTGTGTGTGTGTGTGTGTGTTAGCTACGGTACAGCAGGGCCTCTGATGGATCACCCCTCTGCAGACTATGGAGCACACATCGGGGTCCATGCTGCGTCAGAGTCTTGATTAAAGCAGAGACAACCCAGAAATGAACGTCACTAGAGGCTTCACCCTCCCACACATTGTCTCATTTCTATCTATCTCGCTCCCTTTCTTATCTTCAGATGAATCTATTTGCCCCCATTTGAGCTATCTGCTTCTTTCTTTCTTTCTTTCTTTCTTTCTTTCTTTCTTTCTTTCTTTCTTTCTTTCTTTCTTTCTTTCTTTCTTTCTTTCTTTCTTTCTTTCTTTTAATCTCTCACTCTCTTGTCCGACCCTTGGCATCTCTTATAAATAAACCTACCTCTTTTCATCACCTCCTACTTTCTTTTTTGTCCAAATCTCATATGTATACGCAATTGAAAATATAATTCCTTTTTTCCCCCTTTTGCTTTATAGTATATCCAATCAGGTATTTTTCTGATCTACATTTCCTTAAAGGTATTATTTGTTGCTTCAAGCGGCTCTTTGGCAGTACGGTTGCCAACCGTCCCTTAAAATACGGAATGGTCCAGTATTTGAATACTAAAAGACCCATTCCTTACTGAACTGATAAGGGACGCACTTTGTTCCGTATTTTTTGAAAATCAATGTTGTAGCGAGTTATATCAACCATAATGTAACTGTAACTACTGCTTCTGTCTCTCTCTTTCTGTTGGCAATTTGTCTTAGAGCATTGGCCTGTATATAGGCCTATGGTATGGGACTTCTTACAACAGAGTATATTATATTTAGACAGTAGTGTTATAATAATGCATGCAGGTGTAAAAACATGTGGTAGGCATAACTTTAAGTGACAGGCTTCACCATCTTTTAAGGATTTTGTACATTGTAACTAAAATTATTCATTTTCGTGTGGAGACAAAAAAAAACTTATCTTCAGTGCGCAGTGCTAACATTTTTTTTTTTTTACTTTATTTGTTTTTTGTCAGGTTCAATCTTTCTCTATGCTCCAGTTTGTTTTAGGTTTAGCAAGGCAGGGGCGTTATACAGGAACCAAGCAATAGCTTAGCTCCTTTATGACTCTCCACTGTTTTTTTCCTAAATGGACCATTGTAGATGATAGATCAACCCATGGCTATTGCTCTCAAAACGGGGAAACATTTTTTAACAATGTTTAAATAGCATATTTTGAATTTAAATGGTAAAAATGCACATGGTATATTTGGCAAATCTTTCCTGCTTGGATTGCTGGGCTTCTCCGACACAGACTAACCATTCTCATACTCATTCAGTACACTAACCCTAACCCTAACCCTTCACACATTTTTTTTGCCTTTTTTTAATCTGAAGCTAATTTAAATGTCACACTTATAACAAAAAGAAAAAAACAAATCGTTAGCCACATAGCATAATTACCTAAATCATATTTACTCTACTCTACTTTTATTCTACATCTACTCTATTCTACATCTACTCTCCTCTACATCTACTTTTCGTTAGCCTATTAGCATAATTGCTCATAATTGCGTCATATTTTAAGGGTTTTAGAGTAGGGTAAAGTAGATGTAGAGTAGAGTAAATATGATTTAGGCAATTATGCTATGAGGTTAACAAAATGCTATGTTTTTCTTGAGTTGCCATGTCTAACAGTGAGTGTGTGATCATCAGTCAGTGAGAGCTACATCACTGTAAGTGAACTGATAGAGCAGGGAGTGGCGGCTGACACATTTCTCTGTGACAGCTGACAAAATAATTGCACCGCGGGGTCGCCAGAGTCATCATGTTTCAAATGGGACCGGTCAAAGGTTCAAAGGGTCAATGAAAAGCTTCAGATAATTTGACCACTACAGCTTATAGGAAAACACCTGCTGCTACAACACTTATGGAGGACTGAGCAGATCTACAGTAGGACTCACTCTTTAAGACGAGACACTGCAGGTGAATAGTGTGTCGTTTGAACTTATTCACCTCGTCATGAAACTGTGGCAGTTGATTAACTTACATTAAAACAATATTTTTACAGAAATTATTAAACAAATATGCAAATGTGGCAATATCAGTGTCCGAAGTTTGGATACATTTTTTTTTTCATTTTATGAATCAAAATGTACAAATGTATCATATCAGACATTCAACAACATATCAACGAATCCTGTATTGTCAGAATAGTGCTTAGAATGATTATGGAAAGTTTAGTTGATGTAACGCTTTAGAAGATCAGATTTTTGGCTCAGGGAATGAGATAATGGCTGTTAGGCAGACTATGCAACATGTTAATGAAAAAAGGGGGAACTGTGCAGGTAGACACATACCACCACACATTGTAGTGAGGCAGAAGTGATCATTGAGTCAGAGTACTTTGGTGTGACTTAATGAAAATGTCAAACCTTTAAAGATGGTTGTATAGGAACACATATACAGATGCAAACAGACGAGGTAGCCTATGGCCGAATAAAGACCTAAATGCATATTTTGTACCATTTTATATAAACAAGAGTGAAAGAAGACATGTTATGGAATCAAAATAGACAAAAATCTCAAAATGGACCAGTGCTGCCTGCAGTGTTATGGCCTTTAAGGGCAAACAGAGCAATGAAGTTCATCTTGGTGTGTACAGTAGCTTTTTCATTTCCATCCCAGTTGAAAGCTATCACCCGTAGTGATAGGAAAGGCAGACCCCGCTGTGATTTTCAGAGCCCCAGGGGACCTAAACATGCACTTTTCCCCCTGTTTCGCACAGTGGTAGTGGCCTCCAAATCCCCCCCCCACCATGGGAGGTGGGATTTGTTCAAAGCTGTGAAAGGATTAGAAAAAAACGTTAGAAAGTTTGGCCGGGGTAAGAAAAATAGCTATACCTATTTCTGTGGGATCTGCTCGTCACTGCCAGAGCAATCATACAATGGAACATTAAGGTGAGACGTTGCAGGTGAACAGGGCAACATGTTTAACTTACATTACTGACTTAATACAAAACAAGATACAAAAACTAATGATGTGTAGCCGACATTGGCATGTCTTTAAAAAGCAAAAATTGAGATGTTGGATAAAAGAGTTAACATCTTTATTTCATAAACAAACATATAAGAGTCCAAAGTCTACAGATATTTGATACAGAATTTTTAATTTTAAAAGTAAAAAAATAAATGTACAGGTCTTCAAATGCATTTTTTCGGCATGTCTTAAAGAACATATGTACCAACCATTCTGTAATAACCTTCAGAATATTGCGAAGAATGCGTATGGAAAGTTTACTGTTTTAAAAAGTTGAGATTTTTTGGTTCAGACTATTGAAAAAAACTAATGTTGAGATAATGTAAAAGAGGGTTGTATAGGGCAGATATACAGACGCAAACAGATAAAGTTTAGTCAAATAAACACCTAAAAATAACATTTTGGACCTTTGATTTACACTAGTATGAGTAAGACGTGATGAAGCAAATAAGAAATACATTCTAAAATTAACAGTGCTTGAAAAATATTTTGTTTTAGCCTTAAAAGTCAGAGCTATTTTTTTATTCACACACACACACACACACACACACACACACACACACACACACACACACACACACACACACACACACACACACACACACACACACACACACACAGTTCAAGGGGCAGCTGTGTATTGTTTCCCCATCTATTGTGTTTTTCTCTCTCTCTGAGTGTCCAAACCCCTCTCTCCTGTCATGGATTAATTGGATTTTTGACCTGGTTCCAATTTATTCCCCTCCATCTCATCGTGGCCCCGCTTTGGATGCTGTCATGAGAAGATTGTGTAAAAAGTGCTTGTGTGTGTGTGTGTGTGTGTGTGTGTGTGTGTGTGTGTGTGTATATGTACGTGTGTGTTGACCAACTCATGTGTGTAGTAGAGGATTTATTTTGTTTCTGGCTACCTCGTCTCCAGTCTGCTGGGACCCTTTGTCTCCCTGCCGCCCCCTTCACCACTCCTGCCATAGGAGAGCAACAGCCGGCGCACAAAGCATGACTCCTTCTTTGAACCTCTCAACACACACACACACACACACACACACACACATACACACACACGTATTCTCCCTCTCAATTCCAGCCACTTGCTTCTTTGTCACAACTCTCAACGGCCACTGCCACCACCGCTGCTATTGTTCTCCCTGGCAGTTTGTGAGCGTGCTGGGGGGGGGGCGTTGCCGTTAAGTTCACCCTGTAGTGCACCACAGAGAGAGCCAGTAAAGGAGGAGAGACAAGGAATCACGCTGACTTCCATGCCCTGAAAATCATTTCTTTCTCTCTTTTTATTTGTCGTTGTACCTCTGGGGCCCCTAAATCAAACCCCTGGCTGTCTGTAATAAAAGTGAAGAGCAGGCCGCCTTGGGATGCCTGCTGCTGCATCTACCTGAGCTAAAGAGAACCCATACTTGAGTCAGAGTAGAGATACCTTACTAGAACAATGTTACAAATTACAATCATCATTACTATACCACTGGAGTAAAAGTAGAAAAGTGAATGATTTTAAAGTATTTAAGTATCAGAGTATTTAGCTCTTGTGGAATGACCAATGTTTCATCATTATCGTTCGCCTACACACTGTTTGGTAGTATACAATATTTTATTACATATTCATATGTTTTGTGTGCCAAAATAACTGGTGACTGAAGTGATCATATACAGTACATATAATGGTATAAAAATTAAGTTTCCCTCTGGATTGTAGTGGCGTCAAAGTATAAAGTAGTAGCATGGAGAGAAAATACTCAAGTAAATTACAAGTGCCTCACACTGTAGTAAATGTACTTAGTTACAGTCCACCTCCTCACCTGATTGTGTGTTATTGTTGGGAGCTTGTCTTTCTCAGCCATTATAGTCATTCACAATAGAGAACAGCACCTTGTGCCGTACTCTCCACTCTGTCCTTTTGAAGTAGGGAAAATAATGAATTTAATTGCTGCAACTTTGTGTAGAATTTTTCCCCGGTGGGCTTTCATCACAGTGTCTCATCTCCTTGTGTGTTATTGTTATTACAGACCTGGGGACGCTGCTGATCTGGGGTCAGCCCGCCAAGCCCCTTTATTGTACATTTGTGTGCTCTCCTCTCGCCGTGTATTTTAGTCAGTTGGACGGCTCTGCTCCCACTGTTAAAGTGGATCCGGGGATTAAGACTTGCCCGTAAATGTGCAATGATAGATTTGAGGAACAGAGTGCATTTTCCCCTTTGCAACATCAGCCTGAGATGCTGCTTAATTTTTCTATTAATTATTTTCCGAGGCTTTTATTTGGCTGGAAGCTGTGCCAATAAAAACTTTCAATTGTGTCGGGCGGAGCGACATGGTGTGTGTGTGTGTGTGTGTGTGTGTGTGTGGGGGGGGGGGGGGGGTGGGTGTGTGCGTGCTTGTTTGAATTTGAATGTAAATGAACTCAAATTGAGGTCTTCTCTCTTTGGCCTGTTTGAATCCCGCAGCCAGGCTTCATTGGCTGATTTTGCATCTCCTCGTAGCCAATGGGGATGAAGCGTGGGGGATTTTGAACAAAGGTAACTACAGACACAGCATTGTGTGTGGTACGTTAAGCCGTTGGTTGCTTTTCTACCCCCCCACCTGTCAGCTAACGGTCCGCCTTTCAATGACACACCACCAACCGTTATTTAAATGCAACAGAGTGCCATGCGTTTTGGCTGACGATTAGGGACATGCACGAGTCCATTGTCTTTTGAAGGGGCCTCAGAGAATGTCCCAGGCCAGCATTCGTGTGCCCCCTACTGCCAGACTGAAGCCCTCAAAGATATCTACTCACAGACTAACTAAATTTGTATTAACATTACAATTTAACAAATGCACCTTGTCATATTAATCTTTAGTCATTCAATGATTTGGAATTGATATACTCTTAAGACAGCTTAAGGGAATATGAGGTTCATTTTGGTCAGCCAGTAAAGATCTTCTACCTCTGATTGGATGGAAACACTATAACAAATCTTACATTTTGGACTTATTGTATAACTAAGTCTTACTTGTTTGTTTTACTGCGTTTTTATCAGTGCAGTGTGTAAAAGGAATTGGCATTTTTTACAGAACAGACGTGGTATAAATGGAATATAATAATATAGTATTTTTATATTGGTGTATAATCGCTTGAAAATAAAAGTTTTTTTTATTATTACCTTAGAATGAGCCTTTTATATCTACATAGGAGCAGGGCGCTGAGGACGCCATGTTGTACCGCCATGTTTCTACAGTAGCACAGAATGGACAAACTTAACGGCCTTACACTTGTTTATGTATAGTGGGCGTCCTGGGGAAATGCACATGTTGGAAGACAGAGAAGAAGTACTGTAGAATAAATAACTAAATACATTTTCACCTCATCACTTGATATTGTGGAAAGACTTGAGGCAGTGGTGGATGATGCCATCTTTAGTAGCTAGCATCTGGTCCTTGAAGGCCACGTAGCTTCTGTAAAAAGGGAGGGGTTAGCAAGAGAGCGTTGATGTCTATTATCTCACCAAAAGATGATGCCAAAATACACCTATATTACACAATGTACCTTTAATTAAAACTAAACTTGTTTTTCTATGATTTAAACGTGAACTAGTGAAATAACCATATCATTTTTCAAACCTCTTATCATTTGTTGTAGTTGCCAATGAGCAAAAAATCCAATAACATATCTGGCTCAGTCCTGTTTGTTGCATTTTGAAATAAATGAGTGATATTGTGACATAAAAATACCTGAAGATGATCTCAGCCTGAGCTTATTGGAATAACTGTGGATATTTATTTGACATACGTAGTTCTTGATACAGTAAGTCTATGTACTTCATGATGTCTCATTTACTTATCTAAGTCTGAACTCTCTGGTTGTCTATATCTATGCCAGTCTACAGTCTTTTCAAGCGAGTGAAATTCATGTGGAAATTTTTTGTGAAAGTGAAGTGAAAGGATTTTGGTATTTGGCACAAACTCCCAGCTGTCAGCACATTCAATCAGAAAAACACAGTTTCTGCCCTTGACTTCAAAAGCCCCTCCATCGGACAAATACTAAACTGCTCCTGTCCAATCCAGACTGAAACATTTCTGCTGTTGTTGTTTCAAACATTCCACATCCAGCATTTCAGCAATTTTTCTTCCTCCTGACCCCCCTGGCTGACAATATGTTCCCAGGGTCACGGCTTATAGTCGCCTGGCTAAGAAAAGGGACATGTGGAGGGGGTAGGTGAAAATAAGAAGTGCTGCTCTCTGCAGCTTGAAGGTGAATGTGGACCAGATGGTAGCCTCTCTCTCTCCTCCAGATGCACTCTAGCCCTTTCCATTTCCGCCTCTGGCACACAGTTGGGCTGTAAGAGATAGGGCCTTATCGCTGCCTTGCTGTTTGTATAGGGGGAAGTGGAACCTGCTGTGGGACTTGATCCAGCCTGGCAGATCCAAGCCCCTCCCCCCCAAATCATCTTCCACACAGATGCTGCAGCCCTGCACTGCACCAACTAATGGAAATATGATCTTACACTAGATAAATAAGTTTGGTAACACTTTATATTAATCATCATGATTCATGTCTGAATGAATGACCTTGAGATACTAGGTCACCTCTTTATTTGAGAGGCCACATACATGATGAAGTCATGATAAATGAATGCTTAGTTATTCATGATTTCAACACTTGGTATTTAACAAAACATGTGTTCCTTTACTTAGTTTTTTGGCCTGTCACTTAAATTGCAGACATACCCATGAAGAAGACATGATCATCAGTAATAACTCAAATATCATGATGATTGACGGCCCTTAGCTGATGCACTAACTAATGTATTGTTCCTGTGTTAAACCATGCATGATATACCATACATCCTGGTGAATTACTGATAGTTCATGAGTATTACGTGAATGAATACATGCATTCATTCAGTTATGAATTCATGATGATTTACTCATCATTACTATAACGTGTTACCATAACTTAAAAAACAACAACAGGCAACACAAGGTGTATTTCACTTTTAATATTAATAATAATGAAAAATAATCTGCCAATGGAACAAGTGAAAATGCACATGGTAAGATTTCTTGAAATAGGATGCAACATTTAACCCTTTTCGAGATTTTGAAATCAGCTGGAAAAACTCACTTTGAGCTATACTTTACTAGTATTGGGAAGTGTTATGTATCATAATAAGCCTGTAATGCTCAAAAGCAGTGGTCTTCCCCCGACAGTGTCATTTGACTAAATAAGGCTATTTTAGTTTGAAGATAATCACCTACTTGAGATAGAACTATTAAGTGATATTTTTGCATTTTAAGATGAGATATATCTTAACGTTTGTTAGAAATACTCATATTGAGAATTTGTTACTAGTAATAGGAAGAGCCTTTGTGTCGTAGTTTAATCCCAGCGTATTGAATTTAAAGTCCTTATATCTCACCAAAATGATGCTCGTTAGGTGTGTCTTATATTTAGTGAGATATTTTGACTAGAAATAAGACCGATACACTTGGTAAAATTTAGAATTTGAGCAGTAAAGGCTATTGTCCTAAAGGCCAGGACACACCAGTCCGACTACCCGAAAATGGAGACTGCCGATTCAGGGAGCTCCAGTCTTCCCGTCGCGGCCGAAAAAGTGCAAAGAACACACCAAGCCGACGGCTGACTTTACGTACGCTCTGCGCTTGCGCGGGACGTAATGTCTCCATAACAGCAGGCGGCGCTAATCTGTATTGTGGTACGAAAAAATACGGAAGCCGGAAATGATGGGACAGCTCTCTAGACCATACACATAGATAGAAATACGTATTAATATTTATGGACCATAAAGAGCACCATTTTTAGCAGAGAGTGTCGAGCATGGTGTCGAGCAGTCAACAAGGGTTGATGCATGTGAGTACTCGCTGAACGAAACAAACAAACACATTACAACGATGGCTAACTGTCGTTAGCTGTTTGTGCTACCCGCCTCACTTCCGGGCTTCACTGATTCGCTAGCCCTCCACAAATCAAATTGCTCCAACTGAAAGACTGCCCGCTCAAAAGGCTCAAAAGAAGCCCGACGACATCTACGACGACCGATTTCACGGCACACACCAAACAGATTCGTGTCCCGACTCTACGACGGCGATTATCGGGCCGGTGTGTCCTGGCCTTAAAACTTGCCACCCACTTCTTCTCACAGACCCTATCAGTGAAAGGTGTACACTGCCAAGAAAACCATCTTATGTTGAGAGGAGATGGCTTTGGGGGGAATGGGAGACCGGTTTGTCTTTGCCAAGCAGCAAAAGGGACTAACACACTCACACTAGGCAAGTTTTCCGAGTAACCCCTGACTGCAGCTCGCAGATCCAGGAGGAGGTTAAATTTTGCTTAAATGTGGGCAGGGCTTAACGTTTAACCCTGCTCGAAGAATGTGCGATGCATCATGCACATAACCCGTGACTGTAGGTTGTGAGCCAGCGGGGAGTTCTGAATGAATTGTGGCCGACGAGTCACTGTTGGCAGGTCTGGGTTGAGGCCGTAGGCTCTACATTTTTAACCAAATAGTAGCCTATTTCTGTGTGTGAGATTGGGTGTGTGTCTCCCTTTTCTAACCTCTCCCTATCACCTTACCCTAACCACCGAGCTGTGATGCCTGAACATAATCGCCAATTTCAGGAAAACATAGGGCTGTGGTGGGACCAACAGGCTGTGGGAACATATTGATGACCCCGACCAACACCGACAACCGAGTCACGGTTGGCAGGGCTAGGTTGAGACGTAATGCCGGGAGCCGGAGGTTGTGAAACAGCGGGGCGTTCTGGATGAAGTGTGGCCGACCAAGAGTCACTGTTAGCGGCGCTGGGTTCAGGCACACGGAAGGGGGCCGGCCTGGAAGTGGCGAATGAGCTTGGCGTTATGGATGTGGCCGAGTTAGAGTGAGTGAAAGTGGGTCTGGGGGTCCTCACAGTGTCCCCTTGAAAAACATACATTTAACTATGAAATTAGCATATATTAGGCTATATAGTAATATTAAACCTACATATATAATATGTATATATATATAGATATAGGCCTATCAAATATAATATTATCGTTATATTCTACACAACAATGTGCTGCCGGATCTGCGCCACCAGATGGCGCCCCGAGTTAGCTCGCAGATCGAGGAGGAGCTTACATTTTGCTTAAACGTTTAAACCTAAATTTAAGCTCCTCCTCGATCTGCGAGCTGCAGCCAGGGACACTTGAGTTTGCGTATTCCGTGCTGCAGGAAGATTCAGCACGATTCCCCCCCTCCCCACTCCCCCCGCTGGCCCGTGGTCACACTGCTTGTGGCCGGGGCACGATTGCACCTTGCCTACGTCACCGTGCGCGTTTAGGATTTGGAGCGTAGTCTACTTGTGGGCTATACGACTGTTTGTGAATGTTTTCATCCGGCCAGATTTGCATCATATATTCCACTTCCACATTAGAGCAACGAGAATCCTTAAACTATTTTTTTTTTTTTTTTAATGTAGCCTTGACGTAATAGGTCGCGGTGGACAGCCTCATATTTGTGCAGCACGCTGTTTATTATTAATATAACGGCCCGTCATCAGACCATACGTACCGGATGGTTTTATACACATCGATCGCTCCATCAAGTAGCCTAATCCAAGTTGTGTGTTTTGGGTTCGTCTCCACCGCCATGCGTAAAGGCATTATTATGACAGCTGACGGGAGGAAAAAGAAAAAAAATCATCTGACGAACATGAGTAAACACGAAAACCTTTTTGCTTTGCTTTCTGCGCTCACCAATTTAGTCTCTCCCTTTTTTATTAGCCCACACCTAGGCCTACACACACGTTAATTCTCACAAATTTTATGTAGCTACAAATGCAAGTGGTGGGCAATTCTGGTGCCGACTAGTAAGGCAGCGGACGTTAACGGACTATGCATCCTTAATAAATTCACGTCAGGAACGCCGCCTGTGCGCTTGCTTGTGCGCGTGTCATCTCATTAGCATCTGTACTTTGGCCACGGCACACCTCTCCCAAGTGTGCCGTGGCCAAGGGGCTGTTCCATGCTGGAATACGGATGGCGTGGTCACACTAGCCAAACGTTCTAGACTTTAGTATGCTAATGAGCTTGGGCACGGGGCCGCCGGCCCTAGTGTGAGTGGCCCCTAAGGATCTGCTTCTTATGGATTGGGCCTCTTCCTCCTCTTATTTGGGGTTTCTCTAGCTGAGCCAATGCTTCTCGTATTGCATTGTGTAATGTACTTAGCGCCTACAGCATGTACTAAGTCTCATCTTTCTCCATACCACACCTCTTTGCACAGTTTAATTTCTGAGATTTCCGTGTCCCTACTGTGATGATGATGGGAGCATTGTATACCATTGGGGCCACTCGAGCTGTTTCCATTTTCAACAGGCAGACACACCTATTAGGAGTTTTCAAGCAAAATAATCTGTCTGTCTGGAGGAGACGTGCTCACTTTCTTTTAATAATGTTTTTCTCTCACCCGGAGTGAGCACACTCAGTCACATCCATTATTAGTTGCTATCAAGAAAGCCATTGTGTGGCATTTCAAGGCAGACACAGAAATGAATATAAGTCACATAAAGCCTCAGGTAATTTATTTTTATTTCTATTTTTCACTTTTAGCTTTGTTTTAGTTTTTTGTCATGTTTGGTGACAGTGTGTTAACCGTTACTATTCTATGAGTCCAACAAGATAGGTGAATCTTGAGCAAAACATCCAACAAAACACTGTACAATCAATGTAGAAAAAATAGAAAAAAAATATTAAAATACATAAATTGCATTTTCATATTTTCCTAAAAGTTCATTAAAAATTTGCATACAACACTATTAATGGAAGGTATAACAATTATGGGCCGTAAACCTAAAACTAGGATGTGAAAGATGCCAAAAAGCTAGAAGTGAGGTGAAGTGCAGAATTAGGTTATAGGGGGCTCATCATCATCATTCATCATCACTTTACACAGTGAAACATTTGATCCATTGTTCATATGAAGATGGTAATTGGTGCTGCTTAAAACACATTTACTTGATTAAACATATTCCTCTTTAGTGTAGAACATCTATTATAATGGACCATGTTTTAATTGTCACCATTTAAGTGCAAATTAAACAGCAGTTTGTACTTTCCATTCAGGCTCTACACAATTTTTTTTTAACACTAGTTGTTTTGTCACATGTGTATAACCTGTGAGTAGACGGAGTTTTTATGTTCCCAGGTGTGAGACTCAATTGTTATAAATGAGAAAAGCAGAGATATTATATATAAAATGGCCCCTTGGTTCCCTGGGAGAAATGGATAAGATCATGTTTTCATAAACCTTCCATAAACAATATTGTGTAAATGCTGATAAAAGGTGTCTGTAATATTAACTTTTGACTATTTAAAAATGTCTGTAACATTGCACATTGCATATAGTCTGAAACAAGCCTAAGGGCGTATAAACATCTGCCGTGTTTAGTACCGGTTGAAACAAACTCAGATGCACTTAAGCCTTCGGTGCGGTTGTTTCAGGCAGGTGTGAATACAGCAATCGCATTTGGGGGCGGACCAAACAAGCGCTCCGAGACCCAGCTGAAGAGGTGGTCTCAGTGCACTTCTAAACAAAAGTCAAAGTTAAAGTCAGCTTTATTGTCAATTCAAAATACTAGTGTAGTACCCCTAGGAAGCAGTAGCCTAGCTTATGCATGCTTAAATGTAACGTCTATGAAAGTGGGACACAAACAGATGTAGCCTACACATAGGCAGTGTCATACAGTCATTGAAATGGCTGTCACATCGCTCGTCAATGTGACTTATGTTCTTTCTTTTATATTTGTTGCGACATATAATCCTCTATTCTTTATAGGAAAAGCAGGTGAACATTTTCTTTATTGCCTAATTGCAGCTTGAAGGCAGTAGCATTTATCATTGTAAACAAAATGAAGGGCATTTTTGCATCTCACATAGTCTTTAGCTCATTTAGGTGTTAGTTTCTAATGATTTTAAAACATTCTGTGTAAGCGATCATGTTTACATTCACCGGTAGCAGAGCTATCCGAGACCGTGCTAGTTTAAATGGAAACCGCTATTGACATGCTAACTGAAATTAGCGTCACTGCCGCGGCAGTGTTTAACAATACATTAACTCTATAACAGTGAAAATAGCGTAACATGCGATTGTTAACCCTAAAGCGGACCGGTTTGAGGAGTTGGTGATATCTGTGGAAAGGTTTAATAACGGTTTGTTTGGAAAGTTGGGTGCATTGAATGAGGAAGTAACACCAGGCTGTGTCGGTCTGCTGTGTGTGTCCCGTTCGTAAATTCATGCTTTGGTCGCAGCGGCCAATCAAATCAGAGGGAGGCGGGGTTTATCCGGAGACTACTTCATGCCCTTCGTTACTGTAGCCTTCAGTGCGCGCATGGCCTTCAGTGCGCACATGTTTTCGCTGCAAGCATGATACGTTAATATGATAACTTCTGCATATTTGGTCCAAAAAACCTCATAATCAATCAAGGATGCACACCTTTGTGCTGCGTGCAAGCCATATCCGTAAGCTCAGGCCGATCTGACTAACAGTCCAAGAGATATGCGAGCCACAGAAACACAGACACACAGACGTTTCTTGCTTTATAGATAGATGTGCCAGACATACATCCAAAATGCGTTTATCTCAGACCCACGGTGCAATAAGAACAAAAGGATAAAATTAGGCATAATAAGATAAGTAATATTTACAACAAATGCATTCTAAATAGTGCAAAAGGTAAGGCAAAACAAAATGGTATAAATATACTGTATAAATAAAATACAAGTAAATCAATTGAAATGTGCAATATGTGGAACATTATTTACAATATGTGCAATATGCAGTAGACTGAATACATTGGAAGTGTGCTGCAGAAGCCCTGATTTTCTACAACAAGCCGGAGCAAAGTAAAGTTGAGGAGCCCAGGTAAATGACTGCTCTGTTTGCCAAATGACCAGCCAAACCTCAATGAAGAAATAGGGCAGAGAGGGAGAGAGAAATACTTTGGCAGAAAAGAGCAGAGAGTCTCCCCAAAAGGGCCGGCGGCCTGGTGAGATGAAACAAACAGTAGATCACAGGAGTGAGATGAAGAGGCCGAGGGTGGAGGCTTTATATCAAGATGCAGTAAGGAGAGCTGCTAGAGCGCTATGAGGGAGGATAGTCAAGCCCACACTCTGTCGCTGGGCAGCTGCCGCTAATGCACTATTGATTTCTGCCACCAAACAGATTCTCTTGCATCCTGTGTGTGTGTACTGCCATCCACTCATGTCTGTCAGCTGGCCTGGAGTCTGACTTAGGGACCGTGCGTGTAGGGTTAAGGTTAGCTCCAGGATTATACAGTAATGTATTTTTGGGTAACCCTAAATCCATTTTAATGCAGTTTGTATTACTGAGCAACACTTTTGAGGTAGTGTGCTGATGTGAGGGAGGTCAACAAGCTTGTAAGTGAGAAAAGTTGTTCACAACTGAACTTTTATCCTCAGGCAGCGAATCAGATTGATTTGATACCCTTTTCTTGTTGTACAAACTATAATTAGGTAGCCTGGTCCTACCAGACCATCGTACTTCATTTCATTTGTACAGAAGGTCTGGAATCGCTCAATTGACAAACCTTAACTCACTTGAAGGCGGGTGTCTGTTGAAGTTTAAAACTATTGGATCTGCCCAGTGCCACTCTGGATCTGCCAACCAATCGCATAACGTTTGGTCGTGACGTATGACATGCACCGGCTTCTGACTAAAACTGAAACTGGCGCAGGACCTCAACGTCATTGTTCTCAGCCACTCCCTCTGTTCGCTGATTGAACCGCCAAAAATCTGGCAGAGAAAACCCACTAATATACCGCAGGCCAGGACTTACTACTGAAGGGAAATTAAAATTGAGCGGAAGTACGTAGGCGGGCGGTGCCAGGCTAATAATTAGGCCTCACAAATAAAGAATTAACAAAAATTGTTGACCATAGCCAGTAATATGTGGTCTTCTCTGTATACATTTTACACGTGGCTGTATAGTTGCCTCAAACAGTGCCAGACCACCCTGCTGATTTTTTTAAATCGGTTTACCTACTATATGTCTATGAAACACCTGCAACATTATGATTACCATTGACATTGACAATATATTCTCAACTAGCAGCGAGGCCATGCAGTGGTCTACTCACCCGATTCATAATGATGATATGAAGAATAGTTTCCCACTGTGACATCACACCCTGGGGCAGGTTTGCATGGAATTCATTGCATCAGAAACACTGGTGAAACCACGTGTAATATCCATATTTTAACAGCTCAGAAATAATACAATTTAGATTTTACACTGCAGACCTAAACCAAGACTTCACTTGTGTTTTCTATTTTCAGACTGTATCTGAAGCTCCCTGAAGGCAACTACAGTTTATTAGATTTGGTTTCATTCTTCTCGCCATGGATTCTTTCTGTGTTAATAACATCGCATCAACTTTTCTTAAAATGGGTCTAATATGGCAATAAAGACCAAATGTCTTGTGTACCAGAATACTCTGGCTGTAAAGGAAAATTCTGATTTTCGCCAAGTTTTGCCCTTCATGGCTATTGGTGTTGGTAACATTAGATTTCAGAAGTGTGGACTCTTAGTATTTGCTTTGGGCAAGAGGCATGAACCTCTTCCGGGGTGGTAGACTGTGGACTATGGCGAGGGCAGTTACGGTCAGATTGACGGTCACTAACCCAATGAAGGGATGTTGGGTTCCAATGAATCTGGCACAATACTCCAGTAAATACAGTATTTTTAGGTGATATATATGACTCAAGTAGCCCTTTGTAATAAGGGTTTTGTAGTAAGGGGATGAATGGGTTCCTCTGTGGTACAACAATATTGTATGTGTGTTATCCTGCAGCAAACACTCAACAGTTACCCAGGTACTATGGCTACATGTGATGCAGCATTTGCTTTGACAATGAAAGTGTGGATCTGTTGGCACCGTTGACTCAGTGTGCGGTGCCAATGGCTCTGCATCTTGGAAGCGTCTGTGTGGAGACACAGTGACGACTGTGTTGTTGTCAGCGGTCCTCCAGGTTGTGTGCCGGGCTCTGGCGTCTCACCTGGGGGAATTCATTAGCTGGAGTTGTCAGCTGCTCTCAGGCTGCTATTGTTTTGCGGGGCGTTCAGGCTCTGTCAGTGTCGCATTCAAGACCAGCTGCCGTTTGCTTTGCAGATTTCCCATTTGCACGGTGTAAAGCACCTTCACGTAATTGTTTTTAAATGGCAAAATCTGCATTGGCTTTTTGCTCCGGTAAACAAAGCAGTGTTCTCCTGCCAGCCGAGCAAACACACACAACATGCTAGAGATACAAAGAGAAGAAAAACACTGAGACCAATCTATGCAACTGAATCCTCTGCGCTCGCTGCACTTCACTTCTCTTCCATGTGCAATATCATCTGAGGTCACCACAGCTCTATGTAGCAAGAAGAAGAAGAAAAAAAGACCAAAAGCAAATAAAGGTCTGAAAGACCAAATTCAGAAAACCAAATTGAAAAGCTTGGATGGCATTCTCCAGATGCCCCGGAGGAGGAGGAGGAGGAAAACAGTCCAGCCCGTTCTCAGCCATCACACAATCTCAAAGCACATCAACTAAAAACAAGACTATTAACTGTTATTCACTGTAAATGGATGTGGAGGCGGTGTGAGATAAAGATTTGATTAAAATGCATCAGGTTTTTCTAGGCCTTTTTTCGGAGGGAATGATGGTGTTATGTTTGTATAGAATTGGGCCGATTGAGTTATACAAAGCGTTAGTGATAACAGCAGAGCCGAGCAAACGAAAAAATTACACACATAAAGATAAAAGCTTACTATCTGTTCCTTTCCACTCTGGGGTTTTTCCTCAGTGTAAGTGTTATAAAAGTGGACAGACCTATGACTCAGGTTCCCACCTCACATTCTGATATAGATTCAGGGAGCCGAGCCCCCCCCCCTCAATCTCTTAATGCATGTTCCATCGCCCTTGGCAGGGTCACAGGAGAAATAGATGGAGCCTTATCAGCTTTCATGGATTTATGGAGAATTTCTCTACATTAGTTGTATTTTATTTGCCTCTTTTTTTAACGCCTATGTGTTTGTTGTGTGTGTGTGTGTGTGTGTGTGTGTGTGTGTGTGCGTGTGTGTGTGTGTGTGTGTGTGTATGTGTGCGTGTGTGTGTGTATGTATGTGTGGGCATATATACATGATTTGTCTCTGTGCATGTGTGCTTTCAAGGATGTTGGGTAAGGTTATCAAAGCCTGTAATATCTTTAATATATTTTTTTTTCAAATAATTTTATCAAGTTTCTAATTACTGCATCAATCATGTTGGCTGAATCCATCTAGCTGAAATATAACAGCGTAGACGGCGGGCCGGTGTTTGTGCCAGTATATTAACCTTCAGCGGCTTATCTCTTCACTGAGTACTTTGTCAAACTACAACAGGTTATGCTACTCCATGTCAGAAAGCTGCAAAAAAACAATAATGGTCTCATGACAAATGAAAACATTTTTAATGAAAAATATCAGATGAAAAATTATTGCCCAACTCCGTAGCCTTCGTAACTCCACTCAGTTGTCACATACATACTTGGCTATGAAGGGTAATTAGACAACATAAGGAACCAGTTATACAGATAAAACTTTGCAAATGTGTTTATCATAATTAATTAAATTTTCAAATGATGTCTCACTCTTAACGTATTAATAGAACTAAATGATCTTCAGCTAAATTAAATTAAATCTGTACTATTCACTATTTAGTTGTTAATGTGATCAAATGACAATCTGTAAAGTGTCAAACAAACAAAGTTCCCCAAAGCTTAGCTTATATTTATATGCGCTTATTACAGCATAAACCTTTCTCATACATGTTATTAAATTGAATATTTTGAGGATTTGGACTGCTTTCCTCTTTTACAATGTTATATGTTTTATAGACCTGGGGCCGTATTCACAAAACATTTTATCTTAGCGCTAAGAGTACTCCTAAGGAGCACTAAACGTTCTTAGTTAAGAGTGATATCTTAAAACCTATTCACAAAGCTGATAAGAACAACTTTTACTAAGGAATGGGAGGGACTCCTAAGCTAAGATAAGAGGGCAGAGTTGACCCTGTTGCTATGGATGATGTCATGTTCATACCTTCTATGCCCACAGTGATTGGCTGAGAGGGAATGAGTCTCTAAGAGTGCTTTTATAAACACTGAGGGAGATATCCATATTGTGTCTCTTTATTAATGTAAAGAGTTTTTAAATCAAAATTAATGATAACAGGAAACCAAGAATATAGCCTACTGCAGGGTTTCCCACACATTGGTTTACTATAAGCCTACAATAGCGCCACATATTAATTTTACATTTTTCAATGATATGAGTTGGATAAAATATCCTGATTGAAGAGCTGCACACCAGGCACTCTCACTGTATTTCATTGTAAACCGATAGCAACTGCAGGAAAAGGAGCTCCAACATTCTTTTTAATTTTACTGACACCATTTTCTAAGGCATTCCAAGGTCAGGCGTAAATATAGATTAATTATTTATAGCCTACATTTGTTTATTTAAAAACTATATTTTAATAAAATATATGGATGAGAGATTATTCTAAAAAAATATATTTATTACCACTCAATATATTGAGCCAAAGATGAACAGAAATTTGCTTAAAACACAAATTAATTTATACATTCTAAATATAGCTTTACTATGATCATTAAACCCTTACAGTTATTAAGGTATACCTTTCAGAAAGTGTCCCATCGTTACATCTCTCCAAAACACCATCAAATGATTGTCTGTGATTGACTCTTAGGGTGTATTCACACATGGCGTGTTTAGTTCGGTTGAAACGAACTCAGATGCACTTCCGCCTTTGGTGCGCATCTTTCAGACATGTGTGAATACAGCAATCGCACTCGGGGGCGGACCAAACAAACGATCCGAGACCCAGCTGAAGAGGTGGTCTCGATGCGGTTCCATACGCACTCTGCTGCAGTTCGTTTGTGGTGTGAATTTGTCCGGACTCGATCCGACCCAATTGCAGGAAGCACTGTGCTTTTTCTTTTTTAATAAATCACCGTCAGCTTCACGTTATGGGAAAGTGTTGCCTTTGTTGGGAAGATTAGTTGTGGTTTGACCGGGAGCCCCGAGCAAATATATTACATTTGATCGAGAGGACGCGTAAACATGCTGATGTGTTCAGCGATCAGATGAAGAGGGGAGCGCCCCCGCACAGTGCCAACAGGTTCACGCTACGCTTTGTATGAAGTGCGTGTTTTTATTTTGCTTCCCATCTTACGGGACCGTCAATACTATCCCCGTGTCAGTTTGGAGCTGAGCTGCGCCGAACTCACACCCAGCTGACACACGGCAGCTGTGTGTCAGCATGAGCCTATTACTCGCGAGCCGCGCGTCCAGCAGCAAAAATACAGTAAACATTATTTTTCACTTCGTAGGCTACAAGCCACACATTGACACAGGCCTACATTTTATAACCATATGAAACAACAATAATTTTATGTTTTTTTATTTTATTTATAGGCTAGATGTAGGCCTATTTATTTATTTATTATTTTTAACCCCATATCGTATCAGTTATATATTTCGCAGTTTTCACTTCGTGCTTCCTGCTTCTCTCCACCCCAGAATGTCTTTCCAATGAATGAATGACCTCAGATCACGTGTGGTTTTACTTCTTAATGCTGGTTCACTTGCAAAAGGGGCAATATGAAAATGGACCACACCAAAAGAAAAAAATCTAAACTTTATTTGGTCTGGACCAAAGCAAGTGAACTAGCGGACCTTCCCAGTGTGAATACACCCTTAGTCACTTAGGGGTCCTCTCGAGGACTCCTAGCTTTTCATAGATTAAGGAGCTAGTTTTAGCGCTAAAATGCTTTGTGAATTACACTTATCTGAAAAAGCCTCTACACCCATCTGAGGTCATTATCAGTGACCATTGAGAAGGCAATGGCATCATGCTTAGAGGTATGTATCTGATGGAAACTGTTGCTGTGTACCTGACTCTAAAAACTGAAGCTTCTTGAGTTTCACAAGTTATTCCTGATGTCAGTGTGACATCACAGCAAGTAGAGATTGAGTTGGAGAGAAATCTAAGCGGCGTGTATTTTGCTGTGAGTCTGAGCAGGCCAGACTCTTCTCAAACAAGCTTTAGTTGTGTCTGGTATTACGTCTACGGTGCCCATTGTCTCTACTATTGTGTTCTTGAGCAAGACACTGAACCTCAAACTGCTCTAGGAGCGCTGCACTTTGGCTGACCCTGCGCTCTGACTTGAGAACTATGCAAAATGACACATTTCAATGTGCCTTGAGTAAATTGACTATTAACTTAACTTAAAGCAGTGGTGCTGGCTTGTTATCCACTCTCACATCTACTAGGGTGGCTTCAGGTGAAACAAAAGATTACCGTAGCTTATAGTAGCAAAGTAAAGGTTATGTATTTGGCTTACCAAATAGCATGTGTTGCTAAAAGACATTTGAATATAAAGAAGAAACATTATAAGCCGCGGCGATGCCTTATTCACTGTCCCCCCCTCACTCTTCCCGATGCAGTCCTCGTGTCAAGGGGACAGTTGGAGACTTGCCCTGAGCGTGTCTAGCACTCATAGCTTGAGAAAAAGCAATTTATCCAGACACTCCCTCCCACCCCCACCCCAGCCCCCAGAGAACTCTAACATCAAAGCAGCAGTGGTGGCCAGCTTGGCCTGTGAGCAGGTGATAGAGAGGGACACATCAGCGTGGTCCAAGAACACAGGGAAAACTCAAAGGACAACAGCTGCTTGTTATCACTAGATATTCCTGGCCGGTCTGACGTCTCATCTGTTGTTCTGGGGCAGGGAGGATGGAGCCCAGGGAGTGTCTGGACATCGGTCAGAGAAGCTTTGTAATATATATATGTTGTGATAGCTTGAAGTTGGACCCAAAAGCAGAACAGATACCAGGTAGTCAGTTTAGAACAATGTTTATTAGGCAGGCAGGCAGGACACTGGACGGCTGAATGACGTGGCGATCAGAGGCAAGTGGATATCCGGAAACCCGCAAGCAGGCGAGCAGGAAAAGTGAACAGCGGAGGCAACTGGCACGGAAGGAAAACAAGGATCAGAGTTAGAACTAACTCCAACTGGAGACATGAAGAAAACAATAACAGAAGATATTCCTGATCTCGGGTAAGTTACCGCTCTGGTACGTAGTAGACTCTGGCGCTGAATGACTGGAGTCCACAGGATTAGCCCAACGATCCACACCTGGAACAGCCTGCCCTGGAGTGCCACCACGCCCACATGCCAACAGGGAGGTAGACACAGAACACAACAAGGAGAGACAGACAAGGGAAAACATATAGAGGGGAAGGAGAATAGACTGCCTAGCCGTGAGTCATGACAATATATATTTTTTTAGATTTCTTTATTTTGAAAGGGACAGCGCACATTAAGAAACATGAGCACCAGAGTTCAACATGTTAATGTGCCAGATTTAGCCATGCAGGCTCATTTTCATCTGTAGTAACCATGGCAGGTTGATAGCTTAAAAGAAAACATTACAAAAAATAATACAGAAATACTTCACATAAGCACACAACAAAATGACACAACCATTCCAGCCCATAACAGGTTGGTGGTGTGTGAACAACTTACAAGAAGCATTCAGACACAGATAAAAGTGCATGAATATAGCACATTAAAAACACAAGCATTTAAACACTTAGAAAATCACATAAGCACAGACAAGGAGCATACACATAGACAAGGAACATAAACGCAGACAAAAACACAACTAGTAAACACACAGATTACGGCAGCATATTTGATCAATAACAAATGTTTTATAGATTTTGAGACGGATTTGAGTGATGTAATGTTCCTTGGTTCTGTGGGTATAGTATTCCAAGTATGTGGTGCTCGATAGGAAAAGGCTGAAGGCCCAAAATAACTTTTTCTATATGGTATTTTACAAGCCCCTCTATGCATTTTAAACCTCGTAATGTACAGGTTGTCTGAGGATCTGGCCTGGCTTTTGACCTGTTTGTTTTTTGATTTAAAGGTGCAGTGTGTTAAAGGAATTGGCGTTTTTCAGAACAGACTTGGTAAAAATGGAATATTATTTCCATAAGTTTGTTTTGATTAGACTGTAGGGGAGAGTGGCCTAAGTTGTGCATTTTGGAAGTTGTGCCACCCCTTGTTTCTAGAAAACCATGGAAGAAGTTGGAAATGTGACCACATATTTAAGAAGAGCCATCCATATGACTCATCCTGTAAAGAAGGGAGACACAAGGAATAAGATATAAGCACATTTAAGCTCAAAAAACTGTGTTTTGCCTTTCAAAGTAAAATTTCCATGATCAAGGTTTTTTGATTGTGTCAGAACAATTATAGACACGTTTGAAAACATTTGACACATGTTTTAGTGCTTTGGTATGCTACATTTTGAGTCTATACAGTTAGCACGATGTCAGCCCTAAATTGCTGCATCATGCTTATTATCCAAAATTCTGGGATTGGGGTGATTTGTGCCAAAGGGCCTGGGTGAGTTATAAGTAAGTAAGTAAGTAAAATGTATTTATAAAAGCACATTTATGACAGTTTGCACTGTCCAAAGTGCTGTACATAGTGCATTCAGTAGGTAAACAATGAAGGTAAAATAACAATAACCAAAATAAAAGACGTAAAGCCCATACATCCACATAAACACAGATAGTAGTGCAGAGGTAAGATAGTTAATGGGGAGGAAACCTTGATTTAAAGGCAGAAATGTAGGGGAATCACATTTGTCAGGTGGCAGTTGGTTCCACAAGCACAGAGCAACTAATGCAAAGTACATTGAGAGTTGAGCCAGTGGCATGGCTGTATACGCTGGTCACCAAAAGAAAGTGATTGTCTACAGTAGCTCAGAAGAGAGTGACATCTCAATTCCACTTAACGACACCACTGATGAGAGTTCAGATGGCCAGAAAGATGATGATGGTGACTTTGTCATTGTGAGCTTTGCAGGTAAAACCATTAGATCTGCTAGGCCTTGTTTAAGAAAATTGTCTTTCAATCTTTGTCAACTATTTACTTTATTTACTTTAAATACACCTTAAATAAGTGATTGTCTAATGGATTTGTCTTGCATTACAGTTTATGAGATATATATCAATGGCACAATTCACCCTATGGTATTCTCTCCATCCGCACAACTTACACCACACCGGGGGCAAGTTGTGCATCAAGACAACTTTTTTTCCGAAAGCTATATCTGTTATGGCCGACCAACCTTAATGTAATGGCCACATAGCTTGTAGGCTGCTGAACTCGAAGCCTTAACGCGTGTGTCTTATATCCAGTTCTTTGTTAACACCCATAAATCCACGAGAGAGGCAGGATAGCTTTTAAGGGTTTATTATCCAAAAGTTGTTTTTACATGTTCTTCCTATAACATGTTAATCCACAAACGACTACGGTCAAAAACTTGTATCGAACCATGCCTGACAAACTTCTCTGACGTCAATACATCGTAGCAAGAACTCTAATAGTCATGCGCATGGCTACAAGTTACGGCATTAATATGTCGTAAAACAATAAGAGGTGACGTAAACTGACTAAATGCCAAACTATAAATATTAAATATTACTGAAAATGTTCCCTTGTATATAAACCTAGCGATAAAAATAACACACCTTTACAAAATAGGAAGTAAACTAAAATTGGCTCTTACAATATCTCTTCAACAGTTTATTCCAGATCCAAAGTTTTTATTGCCAGGGATGCACAACACCCTGAAATATATGTACATATTTGAGTTGGAGACTTTACTGTCAATGCCTTACTTTAAAGTCACTTTGAGTGAAAAGTTGCACAACTTAGGCCACTCTCCCCTATATCATTTCTTGAGTATAAATGTTTTTTTTTTAAAGAATGAGCCTTTTATATTAACATAGGAGCACCACACATTGCCATATATAGTGGGCGTCCTGGGGAAATGCACCAATAAGAAGTACTATAGAATAAATGACTAAATACATCTTCACCTCATCACTTGACATTGTGAAACGACTTGAGGCAGTGCTGGATGAAGCCATCTTTAGTGACTAGCTTTTTGTCCTTGAAGGCCACCGTAGCTTCTGTAAATTCCTCCAACGGAGGGGTTAGAGATGGAGCGTTGCAATACAGAACATTCACCACTTGATGACCTGAAAATTAACCTTTATTACACACTCTATAAACTCATGAACTGATAAAAGCATTCAAAAGTCTTTTCATTCTGACCAGCCCATGCATTCCTCCTGTCGACTTGCTTTCCAGTACAAAATTATGCAGTGTCCTACCAGACCATCGTACTTCATTTCATTTGTACAGAAGGTCTGGAATCGCTCAACTGACAAACGTAAACTCACTTGAAGGCGGGTGTCTGTTGGAAGTTTAAAACTATTGGATCTGCCCAGTGCCACTCAGGATCTGCCAACCAATCGCATAGCGTTGTGCGTCATGCGCTGCCTTCGCAACTGAAACTGCCGCACGTCATTGTTCTCAGCCACTCCCTCTGTTCGCTGATTGGTCATGCAAAAATCTATCCTGAGAAAGCCCGCGAATATACCGCAGACCCAGACTGACTACTAAAGGGAAATGAAAATTGAGCGGAAGTAGGTAGGCGGGCGGTGCCGGGGCTAGGAAATGACTCTATAACACAAACTTCATGCCCTTTACTAAATTAATGGCTGTGTTCAGAAGAAAATGCATTTTCTCAGTGCACAATAAAGAGCAAAGTCTGTCTGTAGATTATCAAGAAAATTCAGAGCTATTCAGGGGCCGTATTGACAAAATTGTATCTTAGCGCTAAGAGTACTCCTAAGGAGCACTAAAAGTTCTTAGTAAGGAGTTATTTCTTAAAACCTGTTCACAAAGCTGATAAGACCCACTTTTACTAAGGAATGGGAGGGACTCCTAAGCTAAGACTAGAGGGCGGGGTTGACCCTGTTGCTATGAATGACGTCATGTTCATACCTTATATGCCTACAGTGATTGGTTGAGAGGGAATGGTAATGGTAAATGGACTTGTATAGCGCTATATCTCCGTTTATCACAGACCCAAAGCGCTTTACATTGTTTTTTGTACACATTCACCCAGTCACACACACATTCATACAACGATAGCAGCAGCTACCACGCAGGGTAGGCTTAGCACTAGGGTGCTAAGCTAACTAAGCTAACTATCGGGAGCAATTCGGGGTTCAGTGTCTTGCCCAGGGACACTTCGACATGTGGCGGGGAGACGGGGGATCGAACCTCCGACCCTGCACACCAGAGGCGAACTCCCTACCCACTTCGCCACTGCCGCCCACAAAATGGAATGAGAGCTAAGAGTGAATTTTTGATAGAAACACTGTGGGAGATATCCATATCGTGTCGCTGTATTAAAGTGAAGAGTTTTTATATACAATTAATGACAAGTGACACTGATTTAACATGAAACCAAGATACTGCAGGGTTTCCCACACATTTTTTAACAATTAACCTACAATAGCGCCACATAGGCCTATTCATTTTAAATTTTATAATGATTTGAATCGGAAAAAAATATCCTCATTGAACAGCTGCACGCCATGCACTCTCACTGGATTTCTCTTAACGGCGGACTATGCAGCAATAGTCAGACAGCGACAAACCAGGAAATTCACAATTTAGAAACAACAGCCGGCGAAATCGTAAAGTGCATGCGGAAGGAAAAAGGCGAGACGCGCAACTATACAGTAGCAGATCTGTGGAACGGAGGAGATGGTGCGACGCGCCACATATAGGCCTACTCTAGTAGGAAATTAAACCCAAACGTGACACCAACAGTAACTTTCAGTGCATCGTAAACCCAAAGCAACTGTAGGAAAAGGAACTTAATAAATAATTTTTGACAGTCGCAGACAATCTTCCAATGTCGGACTGAAATCACAGAAGTCTTGCTGGAGTTGTGGTGCGCGCACGTAATCTCTGTCGTTTGATTTAAGATGGTCATATTACCCGATTTCAGCCAGTCTTCTTCCCGTCTTGACGTTCCGACATTATCAAACATGTTTGATATTATCGTTAGTCTTAAGGGGTTGGCTCAAGCGAAATGACGTGAACACTGTCACACTCTCTCCAGCACCAAGCAAGACGCGACCTGTGTCCGCCTGTGAGGCACTTCTTTCGGACACTTATACATAGCAGCCTCTGCTCGAGATGCAAACTGACCACTGCGCAACCTTAACGGCCTCTGCACACATCCTACCTCTACTGCGCGTCTACCTCGCGTCTGCGTCTGACTTCTTCTCACTGACCGTGTAATCAACCTAGAGCGGACACACATCCAACCTCAGACGCACTGCTGATGCGCGTCGGAGGCACGTCTGCAGCAACGGTCCCAAAATGCCATCAAATGGTTGTCTGTGATTTACTCTTAGTGACTTAGGGGTCCTCTCGAGGACTCCTAGCTTTTCATAGATTTAGGAGCTAGTTTTAGCACTAAAATGCTTTGCGAATTACACTTATCTTAAAGAGTTAGGAGTCCTAAAATTAGGAGTGAAACGCCCCTTATTTTTGAGAGTTACTCCTAAATCAGCACGTTATGACCTACTCTAAAATGTTTTGTGAATACGGCCCCAGATCTAAAATAACAACAGGAATTGTTCTTATATCCTCCATTTTAGTACATTTTAGAATTAGTCCACAAATCACCTGTCATTTAAACAGCTTGACTGATATTTTTTCTTCAGATGCTTGGTTTTGCCTTAAAATCAGACAAACTAATGGTGAATCTCTTTTTTTGTAAATGATTTGCATCTTTCACATTTGGACTAACCAAAGCTGGTGAAGGCAGAGGATTAGGAAAGAGAATAAGTGGAGGTGAAGAGTCTGCAGAGTAAATCAGGAAAACAAAGATGATAGAATGGAAGGAATGATGGCAAAGTTATAAAGAAGAGGCATGTCTTACTCTTGGGAAGGTCAACAGGACTTGGATCTGAGTTTGGCTTTGGGCCTGTAGAGTGTGTGTGTGTGTGTGTGTGTGTGTGTGTGTGTGTGTGTGTGTGTGTGTGTGTGTGTGTGTGTGTGTGTGTGTGTGTGTGTGTGTGTGTGTGTGTGTGTGTGTGTGTGTGTGTGTGTGTGTGTGCGAGAGAGAGAGAGTGAGAGGAGGATGTGTGTGTGTGTGAGCTGATATGTGTCATGCCTGCATGTCAGTGTGAGGGTATTACAGCCATCTTTCTGGTTTAAGCATTCCCATGGCTGCCGTTATGGCCTAATAACAGTGTCAGTTTGATTAATGGCAGCGGGCAGGACTCTGATAGCACTCTCAACGTTACAGTACATCAGCAACTACACTACCCACAACCCCCTGCTTTCCGTGCTGGCCCCACCACGGCCTTCTTGATGTTATCGCAGTGTTATAACCGCTGCACTGGATGTGAAGGCTACTTGTGCAATTAGCATGTAAGACTCTCAGCCTCAAAGACTGGATCTGATTATAATGATTAGAAGATAAGAAGCTAAGGAGGAAAAGCCTTTTGATCCCCAAGGACAACCAGTCATAGGTAATACACTTACCACCTGTCCTGTTGCCTCCAGGTGATACCTTCAGCACTGTTTAACATTTTTTTATATGATTTAGTGATTGTGAAGTGCTTTCAAATTTGCTACATGGATCCATCCTCTTATTAATACTTTTGGAAACCCAAAGGTAAAAGTGATCCCTTAATGCTTTGATGCAGATGTAACTTGTGTTTCCACCGTCGCCAGCACCCTTTCTATGTATGTGGGGTTAATGCCAAATGGCAGTAGCTGCGACCACAGTATATAAAGTCTATGGATTAGAGCTGTTGAAAGGCGCTGGCCCAGGCAGCTAGGTAACTATGAAGACATCATAGCAGCGGGACACAGTGTTGCCCGCTGATAAAAATCAATGATGAAGAAAAGTGCCACACAATAAGCAAAGAGCTATGCAGAGCCACCCTCTTGAGACCCTTTGGTATGGCTTTTGTTCCCCAACAAAAGGGGGAAAAAACTGAACACGGTACGCTCATTTTGGTACCCTTTCTAACTTTTGACAGTGAAACACAAATAATGGTGCATTACCGTACCGTACCTAACTAAACTGTACCACTGAGTGGATCTTCAGTGAACATCTAAAAATACATTTATGTTGTGGAGGCTTATCCCTACATTAGTTATTTCATCCATGGGTTTTTCCAGGATGTAGAATATTTCTTATTTATTAAATAAAATTTCACAGGGACATAACATGTGCTGTTTTAAGTGTTAAATAAGCTTTTACAAGCATGTCAGTTTTTTTTCTAAGTTTGGATTGAGTTTCCTGCTGATGTGAAGGCCACAGTCAAAGGCAAATCTTCTTCCTATACATCCCCTCCCTCTACTGTGGCCAGTGTGTTTCTCTGCTGTGCTGTCGAGAAGTGAGAGCCAGCAGTGGTTTTGTGAACCTCATTTCAAAATAAAAGCCCAATCAAGCCTGACACCCAGTGCACCCACATATCTATCCTGGGCTGAGGTGTTGCTAAAAGAGTTGGATCTTGTTATTTTTTTATACTTCAGGTCACTCAGTACCGTGCAGCTGGTGGAATGCTATTTGTGAAGTTAAAGTGGCTACGAGTAACATTTAAATATCTTTTAAACAGCCTCATGTTCCCTCTGATAATCATAAATTACCTTTAACAGCAAACAAGACCATCAGTTCAAAGAAAGAAGTTTTTATATAGTTTTTATTACTGCTTTTGGTCTGGTCGCACACCCAGTCCAATTTTCGGTTTGCTCGTGCAGGCTCTATGGTCACATATCCGTATTGGTCGCAGATTTCAGTGTGGCGCTGCAACGCGATTTGAAAAGCCTATCTGTCCAGGTGAGGGAAGGGGAGCGGGAGCCTTGTTTGAGACAGTTATTTGTCGTCATAATGACTGATAACGGGGCTGAACCATCAAAGAAAAAAAAGAGAATGCAATGAAGAAAAGCTAAAAGGGAGAGTGATATAGGCTACGGGCGGGACGAGGGCGTTGCCAAGCAACGTGTATACAATTTCACGAGAGCAAAACTAGACTGCAGTGTTTACTCCTAAATGAATGAGCGGTTGGTACTAACACAAAGTTTGCTTTGCTTCACCATCATCAGATAACCATTATCTGAAATAGTCATTATTTACAACAACATAAACACATTACCTCATCGTGATCCATACTAACTGCCGTCTCTCGTTCATTCGCTTTCTGTGAGGACACGTAATCTTTCAGCTCCGTGAGAGAGAGTAGTTAGGTGACGCTGCTGCATCAACTCATTGCAATCAGGTGTGTGTAGCACTGACTTGCATTAGTTGATGCAGTGTCAAAACCACTCTCACGGAGCCGAAAAGAGTCCTCACACTTTCAACACACGGACATGCACTATATTGCGCCCTTCTCAGTTCACACTCGCACGCCTGGCACGAGCTAGAAAACAGCTTTGCGACAGCGGGCGTCGTAAAAATACTGCCGCTTTTATCCAAAGGGGACGCCAACGTGCCATGTTACTCGTAGTGGCTTTAATATTAATATTGAGCAACATCTGTTAGGAAGAAGAGGCTTTGCTGTTTTGTTAGAACTCAACTTTCACCCTGCTCCTAGGCTGCATTCACATGAAATAAGGAAAACTGTAGACTGCAAACCGTATGTCATTGAAGTGGAAGAGAGCAGGATGGTAAAAAATGTTTTTAAGATTATTTTTGGGAATTTTCAAGCTTTATTAGACAGTACAGAGTTGAAATGGGGAGACAGGGAGGGAGGGGGATGACATGCAGTATATGTCCACGGGTCAGACTTAAACCCACGACTATGCAAGGAGGGCCTGATCCGATATGGTACATGCTCTATCCACTACGCCACCGGAGCGCCCGGACGGTTAAATTTTATTTGGGCGGCAGATAATACTAGCAACGGCAACGGTCAACATTTTGCCAGTCTCCCTAAATTTTATTTAATAGCCTACATTTGATTTATTTCCTTGAAACAATACCATATCATCATAGCAACACATTGTCATGCGTGTTTCCTTGTCACCTACCGTATAATGTTTTACGGTCCGACTCATTACATGTGAATGCAGCAAAAGTCTCAGTAAGCAGTCTCCAAAATTCTGCCAATACTAATTAAACTTTCAAATGGGCAATAGTTGATAGTTACATACTTCTTCCTGTGTGTTTTGAAAGTTGGACACAGAAATCAGTGCTTTTTACGTTCAATGTTTATACTCAGTCTGCACATTTTCTTGGTTTACTGTATATTGAACACATTGTAAATAATGTTCTTCATAATGCACATTTTCAATTCATTTACTTTTCTATATTGCTAGGATTTGCCCAACTTTTGCACTAGAATGATTTATTGCATATTTTACTTATACTGTATATTTGTATTGTGTAACGGCTGGATCAGGAGGACACAGGCGCGGAGACAGTAACAGTTTTAAGAAGATTTATTTTGGAAGTAACCAGCAGGGGGTTAGGACCGTGATCCGGGGGGAGGCTGGCTGTCATGGGGCTCCAGGGAGAGAGCAACGGGGCAAGTCCAGGGAGCTGAGTGTGAGCAGGCTAGAGCAGGCAGGCAGAGGGGTCCGGGAGGAAGTGCTGGCGGGCGAGGGTTGGAGCTGGTGGCTTGAGTCAGGCCGGGTGTGCTGTGGCAGAAAAGACAGGAGTTAGCCAGGAAAAATGCAAAAAGCGGAGCTGCAAACAGGTTAGCTTAGAGAGAGGACTGACTGTGTGAAAACAGAATCTACAATCTGGCAGTGTCTGGCAGGTAGGGCCGGGTATATGAAGAGCAGTTGATTGATGATTGATGGCAGCTGTGAAAACTGGTGATTGACTCCAGCACACCTGACTCCAACCCTGCAATAGACCAGCACATAGACAAGGGTAAAAGGGAAAAACAACACAAGGAGGCCCAAGCAGGATCATAACATATTGTACTTTTGTACTCATTGTGGCATGTGTGCAAAAGAGAAACGTAATTACGATTCCTCTGTATATCTTGCACATATTGCAGAAATTGACAATAAAGTTGACATGACTTGACTTGACCCCCTCTCTCTCTGTCTCCCGGCCCAGCAGGCTCCTTCATGATGGTGAATTCCTCGCAGCACTTCGGGGGCCAGCGGGCTCAGCTCCTCCTGCTGCCGCTCAGCGAGAACGACACCCACTGCATCCAGTTCAGCTACTTCCTGTACAGCCGCGACGGCCACAGCCCCGGGGCCCTGCAGCTCTACATCCGGGTCAACGGGGGCCCCAAGGGCAGCGCCGTCTGGAACATCTCAGGCTCCCAGGGGCACCAGTGGCACCAGGTGGAGCTGGCTGTCAGCACCTTCTGGCCCAGCGAATACCAGGTGAGAGAAGTTTGTACACTGGATTTAGCAGAGACACCGTATTCAACTTTCCACCAAATGTTCTAGAATAGTTTATTGCTTTGAGCGATGAATCCAAACACAGAAAAGCTCACTTCATGGTTTAAGTGAAGAGGATAACTAATGAGCAGACAGGTAGACAGGCAGATGGGTAGGCTGCACTGTAAAAATGAAAAAGAAGATAAGAAAAATTCTAATTTTCAAGGCTGTTTAAACTCTTTAAGTTTTAAGGAAAACTCCCCTTATTCAGCGATCTTTTGTTGAGATAACCTTAATATTTTTGAATAAAATCTATCATATTTAAAACTTAAAATGGTGAGTTATACATACTAAGAATTTCAAACAATAACAGTGGTGCCAAGTAATTATCTGTCATACAAATATCAAACAAAACCAAGTCTGTCAAAATGTTGAATATAACATTGAAATTGTCTGGAAAAAGTTGGCATAACCTTTACTTTTTGTAAGTTTTATTATGTAGAACTTATGAGTTGAACTTACATTACGTACATTACAAAGTTGTCCTAACTTTTCATTTTTACTGCAGTTATGGGTTCATGTAGGAAGACAAACAGGTAGATACAGGTAGACAGGTGGCCTGAAAGCAGAGGCAGAACCAAACAATATTGTAAAAAAAAGAACTATGAACTATTTCATTTTTGAACTGTGAAATTTGTTCACAATTTTGAATTATGACCTGAACTATTTCATTTTAAAGTGTGTGAACTGAACTTTCAACTAGTTCCTGTAGAAAGTGAACTTTCCCAACACTGTTGCTGGACATGTCAGGCAGACAGCCTGGGAAGTGTACAGGGGTGGTGGAGGAGACCTCAGCCAGGTGGCCTCAGGGCAGGGCTGAGGTGTAGAAGGAGACCTTGGGCAGAAGGCCTGGGGGCTAGACAGCTGGCTCCAGAAGAGTTGGATGCAGTTTGAGGAAGGCTACTGGAGTGCAGGGCAGAGGGACAGTGATTCAGATAGCTGATTTGGGGTCAGGCAGACAGTTGGTATAGGCAGCCAAAATGCGAAAATGTGAACTTCCATGCATTAATCAGAATTCATTAACTTTTGTTATCAATTTATTTAATTGTTAGGGCAGTTAGGTGGCTTTTCGCTTATGTTGTCAGACCTCTGTCAATCAAGTGTGATCAACCTACCCACAGCTCTGATGAAACAGATTAGCTGTTTTTTTTTCAAATTAATATACAGTATAGGGGAGAACGTGGTAATCTGAGCCACTTTTTACATTTGCTCCCCTCTAAGCAAGCTAAAATGATTTATCACTCAAATTTACACATTTCCCATTAATTCAGGATGTTTCCTAAAAATGGGCATTAGCAGATTTTTTTCAAGACAAAGGGCAGTGAAAATATGATTGTTTTCAAAAAAGTTGTCCTGTGGCTCACTTTACCCCAACTGTGGGGTAAACTGAGACGGACCAGAAAAAATCAAGGGGGTAAACTGTTCCACTTACTTTTTCCACTATGAAACTACCATAACAACACATATTGAAACAGTTTTAATCCTGAAAGCTAGCCACACATGCCAGAACTAATGTCGGACTAGTAAAAGAATGATGGGGTTTGGTCAATTAAGCAAAGCAAATTTTCTAAACACTTGAAAGTAACTCTGAACAAAATCAAATACAACATATTATAATTCAAAAGGTTTTAATAAGATTCAAATGAAAGATAGAACCAGTTAGATTAGAACACAGGACCCTTAGAGCCAGCTTGTGTCTGGGGGTCAAAGCATAGGAAAATCAGAACCAGCTAGAACAGCCTGGGACTCAGAACACAGGAGAAGACCCAACTGGATTATAACACCAGCCTGACATACTCTACAACTAGGCCTACTCTACATTCCAGCCCTGAAGGTTACAGGGAAAGATCAGAAGGTGCTCTTTCCGTGTGGTTGCCCTAGGTCGTCTTCCTGGTGTATTTCCTTGGCATGATGGCTTTTCTACAATGTGTATGACATTAAAATAAAACATATGTTATGTAATATTACATTGAAATATGTTTAAGACTAAACTTAACTTGTGCCTGATGGTGGGGGAAAGTGAGACAGTGTCAATTTGAGAAAAAACTACCTCTCTTAGCATTTCAGGCTAATCTTTAGCTAATATCATCACATGGTTTTTATATGTTGGTAGTTCATCAACACGTATGATAGAAGTTTTTATACGTGAATACATTTGCTTTGGCACAACAGTTGATTAAGTTGACAGCAAGAAAATTTACTTTAACATGCAAAATACCTATTTTGGTGAAAAAAACATGCTTACCACAGCACCATGAGGTCCTCTCTTTCAGGGCCATGGGGAAATGAGAGGGGCTTGAAAACATATATCTCACATGACCAAAAATGTTTTCCGTTGCCTAGATACAGGGGGTGGCTCAAATTACCCGATGCCTCAGATTTCCCCGTTCTCCCCTACTATATAATACTTACATTTATGTTTTCTGTTGTTTCACATGTTCATCTTGATTGGTGCTCATGCAGTCTACTTTATCAGTTGATTTAGCCAGTGATGTGCCAACACACTGTTCTCTTCCTCTCATTGCAGCTGTTGAGCTCATGCACCATTTAGTCAGAACTAATGGAACTGTTACCTGGTAGATAATTATAGATTTGTTCATTGGATCTAGACAAACAGAAAACCCCACCACAATTTTCCCAGAGTCCAAAAATTGTTAATTTGTGTTTCTCAAACATCAGAGTCAGTTGTCATCAGAGTTGTTGTGTGTTGGATAGAAAGATTGAACAGAAGCCTTAGTTTTAAACGTATGGTGTCATGTTTGAAAGATATACAGTATGTTCTGGGGTTGAATTGAGATGAATATAGGATCTGTGTTTTCTGAGCTTGACCATTAATTCTAAATACTTTAGGCCCAAGAGACTAAGCCACCATGTCTCCGATGGTTTCATTATGACCGTTCTCTTTTTAATCTGTCTCCTGTGCGTCCCCAACTTTATGGAAGAGCTCAATTATTACTAAATTATTACCCTTTGAAAAAAATACAATTATAAGTTAACTTTTAGTTAACTCTTAGATAAGTTACAAGTTGGTGACAGAAAATGTATTGTAATTCTAGATGTAATTTAACATAAGGGTCACAGCTTCACAAATGGATACATGGAGTGCTTTAGCAAGGCCTTCTCAGCTTTATTTATTTACAATAACATGAATACACTTGATATGCTGCTCATAATTAATAAGACATCAGTGTGGATTTTGGGAAATAGTGATGGACATTTTTCATTATGTGATATTTTACTTGAGGAATGATTAATCAGTAATCAGAAAATAATGAATACATGAATAAATAATAAACGTAATTGCTTGTTGAAACTTTTTCAGACAGCGTCTGCCTGTGATATGATGTTGGACTGATTCACTTCCCCCACTTTTCTGAAAACCTTTGTTCAAAAACCCAGTCAGATTTGTCTTCACTTATGATGTCATAAGGGGAGAAGCTATATATATAGCTTTACGCACGGCGGGTCGAGACGAACCCAAAACAACAAACAGCGGAACTCGGCGGTGATAAGGAAACAATAGTCTACACTTAAGTTTAACAATAAACTTCATAAAGACACACTTAAAATAACGATCTCTGCCCATACAAAAAGCACTGACTTGGATAACTTGATGGAGCGATCGATGTGCAAAAACCATCCGGTATGTGTCTGATGACGGGCCGTTATAATAATAATAAACAGCGGGCGGGCTTATAAAAAAGGAAGAGATAAAAAAGCGAGAGCCTTTTTCTTTTTCCTCCCGTCAGCTGTTCTAATGCACCCTTTACGCACGGTGGTTGAGACGAACCCTACACTAAAGTTAAACATGACACTTTGTAACTACACACTTAAAATAACGATCTCTGCCCATACAAAAAAAAGACTTGGAGTACTTGAGGAGTGACCGATGTGTAAATGTGTCTGATGATGGGCCGTTATATTAATAATAAACAGCGCGCTGCACATTAGAACAGCATGTACATTAAATATCTTGTATCCTTCCTGAGAGGGCATACATGATATTTTTTCTGCAAACAAATGGTTAATTTGCCAAAGTTGATAGTTGGTCTTATCTTTACAGAAGACTTCTTTGTATTTTTTATGTCAGTTGAATTTTGTTTCAAGTTGAATGCAAATGAGCACAGTTAATATTCCAAAAGGCACAAGCGCTTCCTTAACTGTTTTCAGTCTGTGTTTTTAGTTTTTAGGGAACATAATGGCATTTGGACTTAAAAAGGCAAACCTTTTTTTTTTGTCCGGAACAATTAATGTGAAAATTGACAATTTCCTAATCCTAAATTACTCTTGATATTTTTTGCACACAATAGACACACTTCTGATCAGATATTTAAGCATTTTAATACAAATAAACACATTTGTACTTATTTTCTCATACAATGAGAATCGATAAGAGAATCGATAAGGAATCGGATCGATAAGCAGAATCGGAATCAGAATCGTTAAATTCTTATCAATTCCCATCCCTACTTCAGGTGTAACTTAGCAAGGCACTAAACCACCAAGTGCTCCATTGAGCGGCTCAGTTGTCACAAAATACGAAACTGTGGCTACTACTGTCAGCCGCAAAAGATTTTATCATCTTTCTACCTATCGTTCAAACCACATGCGAGAATTGGCTAATTGCGGCTGTGTCATATATCACAGTGGCTCGATATGTGTGTAAATACAGTGGGCATGTGTTTTTATTGTGTCCTTATTTATTGGTCAATTTACCTGCCTGCTGCAGTGTGATCAATAGCTCCGTTTGACGTTTGTATCTGCAACACCGCATTACTAGCGCTGTAGTGTAGCTTGTGAGGTTGTGATGAAGCCATGCAGACCTGTCTCACCTAATAACATTATAAAAAGAACAGAACATTAATGAGAGGGCATTGTTTGGTGTAAGGGATTGTGGGGAGCGTGGGTCTGCCGAACAGTCAATTGACCTCGATTCCGTGTGACCCTCAGTGCGGGGGATTGCGAGCGGGGTGTTTTGGTTCCATAACCTTGGCGCACTCTGGGGCCCCCCAGCTCAATGAATCAAGGGCCAGTTAATGAGATTAGAGGACTGCACAGATCAATGAGGACAGCATCCTCGGCTCCTCCTGTCCCGGGCAATTCTCACAAACAGCCAAACTGATTTGAAGTAATGATTTTCTTCCCTTATGGATGGAAGAAGTTTGTCTGCCTAGCACCGTAGCATAGGAGGGGGTTGTAGGCAGGGGGGTGGCTGCTCTCAAAGGAGGCTGATGAGGTGTACAATCAGACGGGAAGTCCCAGGCTGGGAGTTTGCTCAGCACTGTAGTGTTTGCCGTATGGACAGGCGTGCATAAGCAATGTTATCTGCTATTCTGGCAATGTATGTATGTCCAAGCTGCCTGTGCGATGAGAAGGCGCCGTTCTCTAAAGTCCTCCCACCAGGCATGTAGACACATGACAGATTGTTTTATTTGCTCTGTAAACCTGGATGGATCGGCTGCATGCAATGACGCATGTAAAGCTGTGCAGATGAGTTAGCAGGCTTTAAAATAAGCTTGAAGGAACAAAGTGGATCTACAGGCGCTTTGCATTGACATGGTAATGGTTCGACTCTGCCCTACTCTACCCTACTCTAGTGTACTCTACCCACCCTACCCTACCCTAGAAAAGTAGAAGATTAGATCTGATACCATGTAGTGGAAAGGTGCTATATTTGCTCTTTGTAGAGGGACAGGATTGAGTTCAGAGTGAGACTCTTTTTAGTCTTCATCCCTGGCCTCCTTTGTCTTTGCCCTGGGAACAGTCAAAGCACTTCACAATACGCCACAGGGCTCAACTCATCCATCCAGTCCCATTGATAAAGATCTCTGTCCAGCAGTTCCAGCCAACAGATCAGGCCGCAGGGGAGCAGCTCTACGAGGGGAGATAACTACCACTTCACAAGGGCTTGGACCAGAACGTGTGTGTGTGTGTGTGTAGCGGTGGTTGAGATTAAATAAGCAAGCATCAACACACCCTCAGGAAAGACAGCCGGGTCCAGAGATAAGTTGGATTGTGATAAGACTGTGTTGTTGGTCTTTCGTATTTAGCCTTTCCATTATATGAGATTTCAAAGTTCAGTGCAAATGAGTTTCAAATGTTCATGTATTCATTTAGTATTTTGTCCTAAAATCAGATCTTTTCCCTGGCTCATCCAACATTTTAGTGACTTTAGCAAGGAAAGTTTTCAGTTTCAGTATCAAGCTTTATTTGCCAAATAACATAATATTAGGAATACATGTTTAGGAAAGGAATACTTTGGGTTAAAAGTAGAGAGCAATTGAAACTAGAAAAAAATCCCGCAGAGATTTTAAAAGTACAGGCCCCCCGGCGCTGACCGCCAGCCCCGCATCCTCCGCGCCCCCCCGTCGACCTGGCTTGAAATGCTTTCTGAAGACGAGTCCGAAGTTTGGGGCCGATCAAACAGACGTTTTGGTCAATGGGGGCCCTTTTTTTGAGCTATCTTGCTAAAACTGTATACAGGTGTGTATGTTGGTCCCCGAAGGCTGTGTATACAATTTGGTGATGATAGGTTGGAAATCCATAAAGTAGATGGCACTTGACTGTTAATTCCAGCATAACAACGCAGACCTACTTCGAGCAACACTTTTCAGAAGTGGCGAGGGATCTTCATTAACCTTTAGTTTTTAACATGCTTTTGAGTTTTGGCAAAGATATTGTCATTGGTCGATGTAAGTTCTCCGAGGGCTGGCTTCAGAACCATTCTTTTATATAGTAAGCATGGAACTATTTGTATTCAGATGTCAAATATAGACTGAATAATATACCGGGAATCCTGAAAAGTTTAGTCTGGAACCCTGAGTATTATTAATGGGCTAATATTTATACCACAATAGGCGATGTACACTCAACAAAAATATAAATGCAACACTTTTGTTTTTGCTCCCATTTTTCATGAGATGGACTTAAAGATCTAAAATTCATTCCAGATACACAATATTACCATTTCTCTCAAACATTGTTCACAAATCTGTCTAAATGTGTGATAGTGAGCACTTCTGCTTTGCTGAGATAATCCATCCCACCTCACAGGTGTGCCACATCAAGATGCTGATCTGACATCATGATTAGTGCACAGGTGTGCCTTAGACTGTCCACAATAAAAGGCCACCCTGAAATGTGCAGTTTTGTCTCACAGCAAAATGCCACAGATGCCACAAGCATTGAGGGAGCGTGCAATTGGCATGCTGACAGCAGGAATGTCAACCAGATCTGTTGCTCGTGCATTGAATGTTCATTTCTCCACCATAAGCTGTCTCCAAAGGCGTTTCAGAGAATATGGCAGTACATCCAACCGGCCTCACAACCGCAGACCACGTGTAACCACACCAGCCCAGGACCTCCACATCCAGCAGGTTCACCTCCAAGATCATCTGAGACCAGCCACTGAGACAGCTGCTGAAACAATTGGTTTGCATAACCAAACAATTTCTGCACAAACTGTCAGAAACCGTCTCAGGGAAGCTCAACTGCATGCTCGTCGTCCTCATCAGGGTCTTGACCTGACTCCAGCTCGTCGCCGTAAGAGACTTGAGTGGGCAAATGCTCACATTCGATGGCGTCTGGCACGTTAGAGAGGTGTTCTCTTCACGGATGAATCTCGGTTTACATTGTTCAGGACAGATGGCAGACAGCGTGTGTGGCGTCGTGTGGGTGAGCGCTTTGCTAATGTCAATGTTGTGGATCGAGTGGCCCATGGTGGTGGTGGGGTTATGGTATGGGCAGGCATCTGTTATGGACGAAGAACACAAGCGCATTTTATTGATGGCATTTTGAATGCACAGAGATACCGTGATGAGATCCTGAGGCCCATTGTTGTACCATACATCCATGAACATCACCTCACGTTTCAGCAAGATAATGCACGGCCCGTGTTGCAAGGATCTGTACACAATTCTTGGATGCTAAAAATGTCCCAGTTCTTGCATGGCCAGCATACTCACCGGACATGTCACCCATTGAGCATGTTTGGGATGTGCTTGACCGGCGTATACAACAGCGTGCATCACTTCCCACTAATATCCAGCAACTTCGCACAGCCATTGAGGAGGAGTGGACCAACATTCCACAGGCCACAATTGACAATCTGATAAACTCTATGCGAAGAAGATGTGTTGCACTGCATGAGGCAAATGGTGGTCACACCAAATACTGACTGGTCCCCAGACCCCCAATAAAGCAGAAAAATGCACATTTCAGAGTGGCCTTTTATTGTGGACAGTCTAAGGCACACCTGTGCACTAATCATGATGTCAGATCAGCATCTTGATGTAGCACACCTGTGAGGTGGGATGGATTATCTCAGCAAAGCAGAAGTGCTCACTATCACACATTTAGACAGATTTGTGAACAATGTTTGAGAGAAATGGTATTATTGTGTATCTGGAATGAATTTTAGATCTTTAAGTCCATCTCATGAAAAATGGGAGCAAAAACAAAAGTGTTGCGTTTATATTTGATATATATTATATACCCCCCATATAGCCAGAATAGAATGATCCTTTTTTCAGAACCACATTGTGACTATTTGACTCTGAGATATCACATTCTTACTTTAAGAAATAGTATTTGGTATACAAAAACAACAATGTATTATATGAAAATGTGAAAACAATGTGGCAATGGGGAAGAGATTGTTGATAATCCATCCAAGTGTCTCATCTTCATTATCTATTGAACCTATATTCATCCCCTGAACCGTTATGGAACTTCATAGTGGGTTTCAGCTCAATAATTGACTCTGGTTAGCAGACTGGACTTTAGACAGTCATGGCTTTGAGGGACAGAAATGCACATTGGTTCTCTCTCCCTGTCAGTTTGGGAAGTACAGTACTGTGCTGTTTTCAAAAGTCTGGCATGTCTCCTTTGAGATTTTTCTTCTTTTCTTTTTCTGGGTTATTTTTTACTCCGCAATCAATTTGTCCTCCTTATCCCACCATCTTTATTCACAGTGCATCTAACTATTTAGTCCCCTTCCCTCTTATCTTCTCTATTCCTATCTCCTTTGCGTACCCATTTTATTTATTTTTTTCTCCTACTAACTCACCACCTTATTTCACCCAGGCAGTGAAGTGGAGTGGCAGGGTTGGCTGAACCATTACCTTTTGAGTCCTCAAAGCAGGGTCGTCCATATAGAGGTCAGGTCGTTGGGTGTTCCTGGAGATGGTGCTGACTTTAAAGTGATTAAAAGGAACTTTCATTGTTAGTTGATTCTAGCGATGAGTGAACTGATTGTTATGTTGTACAGTGATGGAATTTCCCTTTCAGTGCCACCGTCATGGTGCGATACAAAATACACCTCAATGTTACTAGCTGATAAGTGGCTCAAATGAACTATGCTAGCATTTAGCATAATGTACTGTAGCACTTCGGGACACACTGTTTGATTGATTCTCAAAACTGCCAGGCATAGCATCAGATCAGTCAAACATAGTATAATTTTAAAAACAATGAGAGTTCCAGTTCAGTTTAAAACATTTACAAAAAAAAAACGCCTCTGGTTCTCTGTGTCCTAATGAGTTATTTAAAGTAGATTGAGCAAACATTGAGCTAACAATTTTACAAAAAAACTGCAAAAAGTGAAAGTTTCTTGATAATTTCTGATGACACTAACTCTTTATTGTTATGTTAATGAACAGCAATCAGCACATTCAATTAATACACTAATGTATGTTACGGTGGTGTCAGACAGGCAGGCAAGCAGGACCCAAATGCAAGACGTTTCAAGAAAATGTTCATTTATTAGCTGCAAAAATACAACAAAAAAGGCCAACAGGCAAAAGTCCAGGACCAGGAGTACAAGAAAAACACAAGTAAAGCAGGGAACACAAAGGACAAGGACTCACCGACACTGACGCGAAAAAGGAACAAAGGAACACAAGGAGTATATATAATAGACACAAGACAGGGTAGACAACAAGGGACAGGTGCAACACATTAGGGGAGGGAGCAGCAATCCCACAGGAGGGAAACTTGACAGGACATGGGGAGGAGCAAGACAGACATACCAAAATAAAACAGGAAACACGGGTAACACCAAAACAAGACAAGACAAAGACAGACCCTGACAATGTATGGCTTAAAGATCTCCTATTATACTACTGTTCAGGGGCCTATCCGAAAAGTATTTTTTGCATAGGAAATTTCCTTTCCTATCGAGATGTACCGGAAGTACTCGGCGGATAGGTGATCCGAATTCTCAAAATGCTTAGGAAAGGCATAGGAAAGGAGCCTCGATTCATCCTTTAACCCTCCTTTAGCATAGATTACTCCGGACCAACCTATGCGAAAGGAAAGGAGATAGTGGTATCCCATAATCCTTTACGGCGGCAAGATTTAAAGCAACAGGCCACCGCCGGATTTACCGACTCTACACGAATACGAACGAGAGGTAAAACAGAAGAGAGGAGATGAGAAGAGGAGGAAGATTTAACTCGGCTAAAACAAAATACCCCCCCCCTCCCCCATTAAGATAATAAAGAACTCATAAAAGACCAACATCATAATAGTTATTTTCGTAGCACATAATTTACACCATAAGAAAAGAAAATACCAACTTGACATTTAATGAAGTTTCTGGGGGCAGTTCATTTCAACATCAACATAAGTGTAGCCTCTTTTTATTCCACATGTGAATTGGGATGTATGGGAGTGATTCTCACTCTGTTGGTGACCACCTGATTAAAATCAATATGAAAAGAATGCATGGATCAAACGAGCGCTTGTTGTAGTCAATTTTCGGATAATAGTGTAGTTTCACGCTAGTGACTCACGTCAGCAATACTCGCCGTCGCGCAATGACGTCGGTTAGGAAAAGTGGAGTCGAATTCATTTGAAACAGCGCTGTCCTTTCCTATGTTCGATAGGAAGCACCTTTCATCTCTCCTTAACCCCGATGACGTTTAGGGGTTAAGGTATAGGAAAGGAGGCTTATAGGTTAGGAGATTGGACTTTTCGGATAGGCCCCTGGTCTTAATTTCTTGTTAAAAACTGCTATAGAGCAACCTGACATTAATCACATCACAAAAAACCATGTAGATTTTCGGGACACTCTTCCTCTCACCCTAGCGCACACTGCAGTCTCTCTCAACACTCAGCTTTGTGCTTCTCCGCTAGTATGATTAAACATGACTATAAATCATTATAACAACGTTTATAGGTCATAAAAGTCAAAGTATAATAGGTCCACTTTAAGGTCAATGTTGTTGGTCTGGGATATGTGGATGTGCCACTGGCTCCTAAAAGTCCCAAAATGTGCACAAACCTGAGATAGTCTTTAAAGAGCACATTTAGTAAAACAAAAATAATAATAATAAATCTTATTATGGTGAATGGTAAATAGACTCCACTTATATAACGCTTTTCCCTGTTTTTTCACAGACTCAAAGCGCTTAACATTGTTTTTTACACATTCACCCAATCACACACACATTCATACACCGATAGCAGCAGCTACCACGCAAACTAATTATCTTCTTCTGTATCATCGGTAACAAAGAGAACACAAACACGACACTGAATGTGCACATTCCGGTGAACAGAATTACAAGCGGTGTATGTGTGTCTGTGTGTGCATTCTAAATGATACAATTTCATTATTTTTAATTTCCTTTAAAATGGATTAAAGACTAAAGAACTCCTGCACACTGTCTTGTTTCTCACACTGATAATAATGTATTGGTAATAAGGCAACATTTCAGTCCGCACACCTTTGTCAGGCATAATTCTGAACATTCTGAAAATGTATTGAAATCCTATGCTTGTGAAAACGGGTGAGTTTTTTTAAATTGGGGACTGAACATTTTATAAAGTTCTAGTAATAGTCTGGTGTATTTTTCAGTTTGTGTTCATTCTAGCGCCCCCTTTTGGACAAAGTGGTGTTTTTACCATGCCAGCTGTTGTTCCTGAGTGAGCGTACCCATGACAAAGGCATTCAGAAAAACTATATAAAAATAGCATCCTTTGCACTGATGGTCTCCTTTGCTGTAACATGGAATTTATGATCCTCAGAGGAAAAATTAGACTGTTTCAGAAATATTTAAAACACCACGAGAGGCTATCTCTACAGCTACACTGTTCATAACAACTCCACTGTGATTTCTCTCACACACTCACACACACACACACACACGCGCGCGCGCACAACCACACACGCGCGCGCACACACACACACACACACACACACACACACACACACACACACACACACACACACACACACACACACAAAGAGAGCATTCAGCATATGCTGTCTGCTCCTCCGGCGGCACACTGCAGTGGAATGACTGAATACACCTCAATTTATTTTTCCTCCGCCTGCAGAGAGAGAGGGTGGCGTGCGCAATTGCACATCATACATTACAATGTTTTACTGCCATGTTGCCAATACGGATCGATAGTGTTGCCCTCTCTCTAACTAAGATATCAATTAACAGAACATGGTTGCAATTTCGTTCACCACATTCCTCAAATGATTTAAATAATTAAAATTAAATAAATCAAAGTGCTTGTGAAGGTTGTTGGCGTGCGTGGATCAATTGGGAGCTGGGTCATTAGTGTGGGCGCACATAAACAGGTTCTGCAGTGCTGGAAGGAAAAACTCTACGTTCCAAATATTAATTACTGTGCAAATCTTGTTTTTTTAATGCGACCCCCTTTACTGCCACTGCTGATTTTATGTGTTCATTGGGAAGCCTCCTGGGACACAGTATGGATTCTGTTACTCTACACTATCAATTCTCCGACGCTGCATTTTATGAGCCAAACACATTGGAGCAGAACGCTTGCATGCGTTTTCACATCAAATGTGATTGTCCAGCTGCTTTCGTCACCTTAACTGTCTACATATTCTGGACTTGCATTTCCTTCTGTCTCTTCTTCACAAGGACACAGTGGTCCATCCAGGAGATAGCATCCTTCAACATGCAGTAAAGCAACCTTTCATTCACACGTGCCCAGACCATGCCTATGTTGCAGGCCTCCCTTTTCGTGACACAACAGAAGCCTGAGATTTGAGGTTTAGAAAAAGGTGTGCCAATGAGACCGCTTTGAACTGGGTAATCTCCATTGGACTAATCCATCTCTTTAACTGCAGAAATAGATTGTTTGTGCTCTGTCTCCTATATTTTTTCCTATATAGTTGTGTACGTATTGGAAAAGGGTTCAACTTTGCTATCAAATATTAAAGATGCTATCAGGCCCCCGTCATGACAAACCCTATCATTTTGGTTTAAGCTTCTACCCTCCACTTTCAATCCCCTTCCTATACCTATCTTTTTTATTGCGCCTCTATTCTCTCCAGCACATCTTTTTACATCTCCTACTAGCTACAGTGGCCCTCACAGCTCAAAACACTGTACCCTCAGAAAGTACGCAAACAAACCGAGCACAAGCTAATGAAGAAAACATCTTTGCCTATTCCAAAACACATGTAGAAATAAATAAATAAAACAAGGGCAAAGTGTTAAATGAATTAAACAAAATACAAGACAGCACAACCAGAAAATTCCGTTTGTGCGACATTGTTTCACTTGCTGTAGCCTTTCTTCGTGTTTGAAGCCATGTGTGTCATAGCTGGTGATTGCATATGTACGTCTATTGGATGCCAAGGTTATTCCCTTAGTGTCTGGCACGGTCGTATGCAAAGTCCTTTTTCCCAAAGTGAGGGCCGATGGAGAGGAGCTTAATGATGGCTCAAAGCACCAATGCCTGGGTGAATCGATGGCAGTGGGCGCGTTGAGGCGTGATGAATTGAAGAGTTAATCGTTTAGACGTCTCTAATGGCTCAACATAGGAATGAAAAAATACAAATAAATTAGTGGAAAGAAAAGCCCTTAGTCTGTATCCATCTGCCAAGGCCTTTTGTACTATTGATTTGCCCTGGGCACTTAAATCCTGATGCATTGTCAACATCACAGCAATCTATTGGCCGTCTGAGTGTGCTGTCATCGGCTGACTTCCACTGGGCTTTCGGCATGTACTGTATAACCTGAGGTAGTATGAGGAGGTGAAATACTTAGGCTGACACATATGAGAACTCACACCCAGGCACCCATTGCACTCTGGGAGTCCTTCATACTAATGTGAGGCTCTGCATACTTCTGGCTAATTTTGATGAGTGATTGAATATTTAGGAAGTGTTCAAAGACAGTAGACATGAGGGGTATTCAGACATGTTTTGTGCACCATACGGCTTGGTACAATCTTTAAGGAAAGATACTTGTTAGACATAGATTTACAATATAACCAAATGATTAGACTACCATTAGTAGTGTTAGTGTTTCAGGCTTATGATCAAGTCTTTCACATTCTCATATCTGATTGTTCTGATGTTGCCCCCCCCCTTCACATTATAAGGGGGGAATATCTGAAGGGTTTTTTTGAACACAGGTTTTTAGAAATGTGGTTGTGGAGAAAAGAGAGAAGGTTGTTTTTTTCTCATACTGAAGGAGTCTCTAGTCACACCGGGGACCCAAATTCTATTTTTTTTTTTTCATAAACGATTTTTATTGAATTGAACAATCAAAACCCCCAGCCACCCCACACCCCACACAATCAGTGGAAAAACATTAAAAGACAAAACAAACAAAAAATACATAATGAAAAAAAGTAAAATATAGATATACCAAATACAGACATTACTAACAAATGGGGAGAGAGACCCTTATTCTTTTTGGAAAAAAACATGAAAAAGTGCATTTTGCATTATAACCGACCTATTATATCTATTGTATCTAAAAGACAAAAACAAACTGGACTAGCAATGCCAGAAACATAGCTGATTACGGTTATAATGGCAATAATACATTTAAAATTAAGCTTTCCTTCAAATGTACAGTGGGATTAATGAAAAATATGCACATTTTTGTGTTGGACCCCACCCCCCAGAATTGTCTACTTGGTCAATCTACTTGCCACTGGAGATTTAATGATCTGTTAGTGAATTGAATTTCTCCATTGTCTCCACAGGTGGTCTTTGAAGCCATCGTTTCCGAGGGGCGACAGGGCTATATCGCCTTGGACGACATTGTGCTGCTCAATTACCCCTGCTGTAAGTACCATGCTCTGCTCATAGTCTACCTGCTGGCCTCTTACTGTGCTGGAGAGTGGCAGTGAAACTGTGTGTGTGTGTGTGTGGGGGGGGGAATACAAATCAGATAGAGGAATGGCACATCAATAAAAGCAATGCCAAAAGTGTTCCTGTTTAAAGGTGTAGTAAGCGATGTATTTCGGTTAATATAAGTGTTAAATCGCTCTTTATTCATACAGTGATCACTTATATAGTGTGCGCGTTTCATAAAGCCGATCTCTCAGTCACTTGCTCTGCATGTAATCGTCAAATAAACTTTTTGGGGATCCCACTACCGATAACAAATCAGAAGAGAGAACGCTACAAATCGGCACCCGCCTCACTGCCAGTGCATGTGCAGAGTGACAGATGGGTGAATGTGTATGTGCCTACAATGGCAGAGCAGGCAAAAATCCTTCCCAATGTCTGTTTGATGGTTTTTATCATGTTTTATCACATTTATTGATCGGAGATGATGCTAGATAACTTGCTGCTTGAAGACCGCAGTGCATTAATGTGGTGATGTGGGGACAAGGGAGGGGACTGCTAACTGCAGTCACTGACAGAAAGTTAGCTAAACTGACCATTCCACTTACTGAACCTTTAAATAAAAGTACAATTGTGCCCTCTTTTTTTGCTTGAGCCCCTGCCTCCCAGAATGCCGGTCTGGCCCTGTACCTATCAGTCCCAGTCACCACTACAAAAACGCAGCAGGAGGCTTTTCTTTTGTCAAGGCAGAATCAGTGAACTTCTCCTCCGATTGCTCTGCTCCCAGCTGGGCGCTTTCCAGGCTAATGTGAAGTTACAGGCAGGGGAAAAGGAAAGCTAGTGGATCTACTCTGATCCTCTCTTTGAAGGTTAGGTTGGAGCTTTAATCAGTGCAGGTCATTTTACATTGTGTTCTGTTCTCCTGGTACACAGGCTCTGTGTAGACTTGGTACCCGTCATAACGGACCCTTTTTATTTGGATGCTGAAGTATAGTTGTTATTGTAAAAGCTGCACTGATTCAAGCTTCTGAGCTAGCAGATCAGAAATTAATATGATTCCACTTACAATTGTGGTCATTATTGGCTTTTAATTTAATACTAGGTGTATCCATTTGACTGACCACTTATGGCTTTCCAGCTGTGATCAAATGTGAGTGTTGGATTACATAATTACCTAATAGCGTAGGTGCTCACTTCTCACTGGTTGTTGATGGAATGCCATTAAAGCTGGTTTATGTGATTTCTGATTTGTCAAAGTTAGCATGAGCTGTACACTTTGACTAATCAGAGCGAGGCTCCGATTCTCTGTTCTTATTGGCTGTTGGGACTGTCCGTTCACTTAGGCACGACTTTGTTGGTGTAGAGCGTCAGGGAGGGAGCATAGGGGAGGGACCAAAGAGAACAAGTAGAGCGGTTGAGGTATTTGGATTCGAATCTCTATCCCAACTGCCATTTTCTCCCCAAATCCTCCACCCCAGCTTTAACCTAGATGGAGTACAATGCAAGGTTTTAGTTTGATTCATGCTGGCTCAAATTTCTATATTAACTGCACTTAGCAGTTTTATATCAACGTGACACAAGGCATGGCAAAAAAAAATGCAATCACTGGTCAGTTTACCATTGTTTTGCCTTTTTGCTTCCATAACATGTCTTCTTTTACAACCCCAATCACGAAAAAGATGGGATGTTATGTCAAATGTGAATAAAACAGAATGTGATCATTTCCTAAACCTTTTCAAATATAAATAAATAAATAACAGTACAAATTCGTCATATGCTCATCATTTGTTTAAACTGATAAACTTTATAGTTTTTTGTCAATATACACAAATATACAATTTAAAATTGCAGCACATTTCATAAAAGTTGGGACAGGGGCTTGGAAAGATTGGGAAATCTGCAGAATGTTTAAAAGACACCTGTTTGTTACATTACTTACATAAACATATTAACTAACTGGTAACAGGTGATATTATCATGAATGGATATAAAGGGGCATCCCGTAAAGGTTCAGTCTTCACAAGCAATAATGGGGTGAGGCTCACCACTTTGTGTAGAACTAGAGAGGAAAACAGTCCAACAATTTAAAAACACCTTTCCTGCGAAGAATTTCACCATTTACAATCCATAATATAATTAAAATATTTAGATAAATCGGATAAATCTCTGCACGTAAAGGGCAAGGTCCAAAATTAAAATGTAATGTCCATGACCTCAGGTGGCACTGCATTCAAAAATGAGATGACTTTATAAAGGATATCACTACATGGGCCACGGTGGAACACTCCAGAAAACCATTGTCAGTGAACACAGTTCATCACTACATCCACAAATGCAAGATAAGACTCTATCATGCAAAGTGAAAGCCATATATCAAAACATCCACAAATGCTGCAGACTTCTCTGGGCCTGGGCTCATCTGAGATGGACTGACACACAGTGTGCTGTGGTCTTTTTAACTCTCAACCAAAGATCTCCCCTTCTAAATCATTTACATCAACTAAACTTTCCATGATCATTCATAGCACTATTCTGAAGGTTATTACAGAAGGATTTTTTCATATGTTGTTATTTGTCTGAGACAAAAGTTTTTCTATTGGCCCTGTCTGCAACAGTTCAATGCCGATTTCAGCTACTGCGACATCTCCCCCAAACTCCCCACTTCAAAAATACAGAACTATCCCTTCAATGTTAGTACTCCACTGTCAAAGTTGCGTGATGACATCTATAAGTTAAAAATGTTTCACCCTATTCCCCGTAACTGCGTCATGCCTTAACTGCACTGATCAATAGTTATACTCAACAAAAATATAAACGCAACACTTTTGTTTTTGCTCCCATTTTTCATGAGATGGACTTAAAGATCTAAAATTCATTCCAGATACACAATATTACCATTTCTCTCAAACATTGTTCACAAATCTGTCTAAATGTGTGATAGTGAGCACTTCTGCTTTGCTGAGATAATCCATCCCACCTCACAGGTGTGCCACATCAAGATGCTGATCTGACATCATGATTCGTGCACAGGTGTGCCTTAGACTGTCCACAATAAAAGGCCACTCTGAAATGTGCATTTTTTTGCTTTATTGGTGGTCTGTGGACTCAGAACCAGTCAGTATCTGGTGTGACCACCATTTGCCTCATGCAGTGCAACACATCTTCTTCGCATAGAGTTTATCAGATTGTCAATTGTGGCCTGTGGAATGTTGGTCCACTCCTCTTCAATGGCTGTGCGAAGTTGCTGGATATTAGTGGGAAGTGGTGCACGCTGTCGTATACGCTGGTCAAGCACATCCCAAACTCAATGGGTGACATGTCCGGTGAGTATGCTGGCCATGCAAGAACTGGGACATTTTCAGCTTCCAAGAATTGTGTACAGATCCTTGCAACATGGGGCCGTGCATTATCTTGCTGAAACGTGAGGTGATGTTCATGGATGTATGGCACAACAATGGGCCTCAGGATCTCATCACGGTATCTCTGTGCATTCAAAATGCCATCAATAAAATGCACCTGTGTTCTTCGTCCATAACAGATGCCTGCCCATACCATAACCCCACCACCACCATTGGCCACTCGATCCACAACATTGACAACAGCAAAGCGCTCACCCACACGACGCCACACACGCTGTCTGTCATCTGCCCTGAACAATGTAAACCGAGATTCATCCGTGAAGAGAACACCTCTCCAACGTGCCAGACGCCATCGAATGTGAGCATTTGCCCACTCAAGTCTGTTACGGCGACGAGCTGGAGTCAGGTCAAGACCCCGATGAGGACGACGAGCATGCAGTTGAGCTTCCCTGAGACGGTTTCCGACTGTTTGTGCAGAAATTGTTTGGTTATGCAAACCAATTGTTTCAGCAGCTGTCTCAGTGGCTGGTCTCAGACGATCTTGGAGGTGAACCTGCTGGATGTGGAGGTCCTGGGCTGGTGTGGTTACACGTGGTCTGCGGTTGTGAGGCCGGTTGGATGTACTGCCATATTCTCTGAAACGCCTTTGGAGACAGCTTATGGTGGAGAAATGAACATTCAATGCACGAGCAACAGATCTGGTTGACATTCCTGCTGTCAGCATGCCAATTGCACGCTCCCTCAATGCTTGTGGCATCTGTGGCATTTTGCTGTGAGACAAAACTGCACATTTCAGGGTGGCCTTTTATTGTGGACAGTCTAAGGCACACCTGTGCACTAATCATGATGTCAGATCAGCATCTTGATGTGGCACACCTGTGAGGTGGGATGGATTATCTCAGCAAAGCAGAAGTGCTCACTATCACACATTTAGACAGATTTGTGAACAATGTTTGAGAGAAATGGTAATATTGTGTATCTGGAATGAATTTTAGATCTTTAAGTCCATCTCATGAAAAATGGGAGCAAAAACAAAAGTGTTGCGTTTATATTTTTGTTGAGTGTATATTCATCGTGGATGAGATGGATTATATGAAAGATGTCACTCAAACTGGTGAAGCTACCAAGAAATTCCCCCCTCACCCCTCCCACACACACATCAATCAACTGTCTGCAGCTTCAATCCGACAATACTGACTACAACACTATTGACATGGTTGGTGCTCAGACATAGTATTTCTGTCAACCCTTGCTTCGATGCTTAAATGCTCATTGTCCTTCTATTAGAGCACTAATATTTTTTTTTTTTTTTGCCCCATTAATGTGGAAAATGTTTAATGAATGATAATGTGGGGTATTTATGAGCTCATGAAATTCAGATATCCATTTCTGACTCTGCTGGAAAATCAGGCCGGCCGCATGTCATAAATCATTGAATCCTCAAGGAGAGGACAGACAGAGGAACTGAAATAACCCCATCTAAAAACCTGGCCCAATCTATTGTATATTTATTTAGCTTTTCCCTTCCCAAGCTCACCGCAAATATTATTGTAACAGTGAAACTGCTGCCTGTCTTGACTAGGACTCTCTTGTAAGATAGCCTTATAATCTCAATGAGACTTCTCCTGGTCAAATAAAGGTAATTAAAAGGTTTGCCACTTGCCCTCAGTCACCATATCATCAACGGAGAAGTGCTTTAACACCGTGATTTTGGATGGGGATTTTTGGGTAGGTAGCGTTGACAGGGCCACTTGGTATGTGACTGAGTTTGGCCCTTGTGCAGATGGTGGTGGTTGGAATCCTCTCCATGCCTATGAGCTCACATTAGGGGTCAGTGCCAATGCCAGGGGCTGCTTTATATATGCATGCCATAAATATGTGACTCAAAAGCACATGGTATGCATATTAAGCTAGAATATACCAACTTTTCTACCTGTACACATAATTAGCCAGTACATGAAATGGTCCAATGGTCATGTATTATTTTGAAACAGCTGATGTATCTGCAAGAGCATGAATAAATATGCACATTTGGTAATATCTAACTATGTATGCGTACATTTGCATCTATTTAAAAAACAAACATTTTAATTGTTGGATAAAGCAAGAGTTTTATTCTTAATTTAAGTTTTGCATTTGAGCGCCCAAAGTTATAACGGACTAGATTTAGCATACAACCTTTTTTCCTGTTATAAATCAAACAATACCATGTACAGCTCTTAAAAATGCATCTTAATGTGTTTTTATTAAGAACAAAATTTGGGTTCAGAGTATTGAAAAGAGCTTATCGTGAGATAATAGTCGTTAAAGATAGTTGTATAGGACAAATACGCAGACCAAAACGGACCCGGTTTAGACAAATAAACATCTTAATCTGCATGTTGGACTTTTTATTCACATGAAAGATGACATGTTATGGAAGCAAAAAAGCCTAAAATCTCAAGAATCGACCAGTGCTTGAAAAAAACAATGTTTTTGCCTGCAGTGTTTTACCTTATAACACAAAGTCCCTCAACGTTTTAAGTAAATATTAGTAAACTGGCCTAAATGTCCCAACAGGCAGTAGCAACAGTAACGGTATGCCCCCTTAGGCAAGATACAAGTGCAAGGCAACCCCTATTCAGTTTGTATTCCACCTCATTTGACATCCATTTTTAAAATTCTGAACACGTTTTGAAGTCAAGTGCAATCCCCCCTGCATCAAGAATGACGGGCACAGGACTCATTTAGAGAAGCGGCATCTTAGGGGGCTTTCTGACCTACCTTCTTTAGTCTGGACTTTGGGACTTTTCCATTTGATCCAAACTTAAATTACAGGTGTGAAACCTCCCATGGACCAGACTGAACAGGTGGACCTTGGTCTGACCTAAAGAGGTTTGTCTCCATCCAGATTATACTGAACCATGGTTGGGTGGGTGTCCAGTGTGAGGGCAGGTTTTGGATGGTTCAGACTTTTGGACCAATTACAGTTAGTCCTGACCGACTATCTCCAGTCACACAGAGAGAAATGAGCCACTGAGGGGGGAACTGTAGGTGAGGGGGGTCGCTGACGGGAGACGGGCGATTTCTTTTATTTTTTATATACTATATACAAGTGTGGTCAAAGCGGGAGGTGTGTGTTGTCGGAGCGGCTGACTGAACTATACAGCGCTACAGGAAATTAATCTGTTTACAATCTGTAATGTGAAACCAAACCTATACGCAGATCAAATCCATACAGTGGATTAAAGAGATGGTCCTTAATTCGGACCTTGGTGCAGACTTTGAGGTGTGGAAGCCCCCTTGGACCGTGGGAATACATTTGAGAGACAAATGACCTTGCCTCTTTTTATGTTGAGCAGCAGTATGAATTAAGACCTGAGGCCTGTTTCAGGTAGCTGGTTTTACATACTCTGAGTTGAATCCTGTGCTCTGAGTTGGTCAACTCAGAGTGCAGGGTTGACGAGCAACTCTGGGTTTTTGGTTTCAGAACAGTGGATCAGCGTTGGGTTAATCAACTCTGAGCGTGTTCACTCCGGGTTGATCGCGTGCGTAAAAGCCATCGTCAATGGATCGCTGATAACATGATTCACCATGGAAACAGTAGAAACAAATGATTGATCCTTCTACTTCTCCACTTCTCAAAAAAGAAAAAAAAATCTCCGCTCCTCCCACTAGAGTTAGAAATATTAACAAATGAGTTTATGGTATGGAGAAGAATTAACAGGGATATTGTCTCATAACTCTGATCTAATCTCCTCTGCAATTCAGAAAAAAACAGAGCAAACATTTTTTGTCAAGAGAATCATTTTGCTTCCGTATGAGAAGCCATAGTCTATTTTAAAAAGTTACGCATATCAGCAGTAAAGTATTAAACTGGCACCGCACAGCATTGCTGAAAGTGTTTTATATTCGCTGTATAATATGTTGGCAAGCTATAGCCTAATACTGTGCAGTAAACAGACTGTCGCTTCTTTTAAATGGGGAGTGAAAGACATTAACATCAGACACATTAGGTGACAGTTTCCATTGAAGAGCCTGATTGATTTATTACCAGATCCATTTTCCTCAAGTGATCACAGTTTGTATTATTATATAATTTTTATATTCATATTAGGCTATTTAACGAGGCTCGTCTGTGACTTTAGGATCGCACAAGTGAACAGTAACGATCGTGTGCAGCCGCAGTGTTACATGAATCCACCTGACATAAATCTGTTCAGTGGCACAGACGTTAAAAAGCATACAATACAAATAGGTTTATTAATCTGAATGTAGAGCATGTCACGATGTGTAAGGTGGCCGCCTATATGAACGGACCGAGGGCTGAGAACAAGGCTTCTGATCAGGGGCCGTATTCACAAAAATGTTAAGGCTAAGAGTAGGTCCTAACGTGCTGATTTAGGAGTAACTCTCAAAAATAAGGGGCGTTTCACTCCTAATTTTAGGACTCCTAACTTTTTAAGATAAGTGTAATTCACAAATCATTTTAGCGCTAAAACTAGCTCCTAAATCTATAAAAAGCTGGGAGTCCTCGAGAGGACCCCTAAGTCACTAAGAGTAAATCACAGACAACCATTTGATGGTGTTTTGGAGAGATTTAATGCTAGTGAGCTTAATAAAAGGTACCTTTAATAGCTGTAAGGGTTTAATGATCTTAGTAAAGCTATATTTAGAAAGTATAGACACATTTATATTTATTATATTGTTATAAAAAAATATTTATTAAGTTCCTTTTCCTCCAGTTGCTTTGGGTTTATGATGCACTGAAAGTTACTGTTGGTGTCACGTTTGGGTTTAATTTCCTACTAGAGTAGGCCTATATGTGGCGCTTCGCAGCATCTCCTCCGTTCCACAGATCCGCTACTGTATAGTTGCGCGTCTCGCCTTTTTCCTTCCGCATGTACTTTACGATTTCGCATAGTCCGCCATTGAGAGAAATACAGTGAGAGTGCATGGCGTGCAGCTGTTCAATGAGGATATTTTTCCGATTCAAATCATTGTAAAATTTAAAATGAATGGACCTATGTGGCGCTATTGTAGGTTAATTGTGAACGAATGTGTGGGAAACCCTGCAGTATCTTGGTTTCATGTTAAATCAGTGTCACTTGTCATTAATTGTATATAAAAACTCTTTACTTTAATACAGCGACACGATATGGATATCTCCCACAGTGTTTCTATCATAAATTCACTCTTAGCTCTCATTCCCTCTCAGCCAATCACTGTGGGCATAGAAGGTATGAACATGACATCATCCATAGCAACAGGGTCAACACCGCCCTCTAGTCTTAGCTTAGGAGTCCCTCCCATTCCTTAGTAAAAGTTGGTCTTATCAGCTTTGTGAATAGGTTTTAAGAAATTACTCCTTACTAAGAACTTTTAGTGCTCTCTAGTAGTACTCTTAGCGCTAAGATAAAATGTTTTGTGAATACGGCCCCAGATGAATGATCGGTCAAACGTAAAATCATCAGGAAATGATAAAAACATCCCGATGGAGAGTTCTATGGAGTGATTTTGCTTCAAACTGTACAGGGTCGCGTCGTGGCAGTGACACTCTTTCTCCATCCTGAGCTGCAGCGTAAAGTGAAAACAAACTCAGGGTAGGTCTAACCACCTCCCGAGCAGGTTAGACCCATGGCGTATGTTGCCGCAGTAACATGACTGACTCAGTAACTGACTCTTGGTTGCGCTGAACCTGCTACCTGAAACGGAAAACCCAGAGTTTCCACTAACTCAGAGCAAACAAGCTCTGGGTTGTCTCAAAACCAGCTACCTGAAGCAGGCCTCTGGTCACACATCCACACTACTGTAGGCTTTTTAGATTCTAAATTCATTTTTTCAGTGACTGGCACCGGTACGATAACAAACGTCTAGGGTGTGTATGTTTTAACACCATTCTTTTGGTTGGTGGAGTCTGTAATACACAAAAGGTTCCTGGAGTTAGTAAGGTGATGTTAGAGATATGCTCCTTCTGGCATTATGAAGCATAGAAATGACACAGACAGGAAAGAGAAAAATGAGGTAAAAGCTAAAAGTGTGAGCTGCAATTTTCAATCATCTCATCCTCAGCCCCGTTGTGGCTCTCTGTTACTGTGGAAACCAAGCACGGATGTGTGTGTGTTGTGCATCAGAATTTAATTTTAGCCATCACATCGGGGTCCACTAGAAGCAATTTAGACTAGAACACATCCTGTTTACACACCTGGCTAGGATTTATTTTCCAATTGTTGTGATCCATCTCTTCCATAATGGAGGTTATTATTTACTCATTAGATTGTTATCATTTTCTTTCTTTTTCTGGAGAAATCCATCCCGTCTGATGTAGGAGGCTTTAACTCACCGTGTGAAACCACAACGTTGTTAGCTCGCTGAATAGTCAGTCATTAGTATTTGTTTATAGATTATTTCATTTATAGAGTGGCAACGTTCCCATTGTTTAAAAGCAGTTCAGGCGATGCTGGTTCAGTTATTAAGTCTAACCAGGGAACAAATGGATCTTATATTGAAACGATATTATTCACGTGTAGCAAATTCCATCATTCACTATCATATGAAGGTAATTACAGCATTCCCTTTGAGAAGTTATTCTGTCCTCAATATGTGGTTAGTGCAGTCGAGGAGCTAATGCTTCACCAAACAACTTGCACATAACAATAGTCAACATGAAAGCTGCAAGTTTATATGACACAATAACAGTTCAATGTTGGATGAACTTGAAGTTAATCATTTTATAAAATATCTTCTGTATTCATTATACCGCTAACCAAGACTGTTACAGCAACCTTCTTGGTTTGTAGCGACAATTAGTAGTGCTGACGTGGTTTAAATGTATATTATCAAATTTTCTTTGGTTCACATAACATAAATTATAAGCTTATGTGTAGCAAAACATCAGTTGCTGTGCAGGCTAACAGTTAGCCTGAGGATGACATGACGTTAGCCAGTGACTGAACAGTATCTATTTAGAATTCAATCTTAATCTCTCACACTTAGCAAAAAGTGTTAGCCTTTTGTTTAGAAGGGTATTTGCAGTTTTGTTCATGTATGCTATTGTTATTGCGATAATGATATTATAAATGAATGGGAGTTTTTAATGGATGTTTCAAAAACAACACTACTCCATCAAGAGTCAAGAATAGTAAAGCGTTACAAGAGTTAAAAGAGTTAAGCAGATCTGTGTTTGACTAGCTCCCATGAGTTCACTCTGAGCGTCAGTGAATATATTCGAAGGCTATAAAACTGAAACTGCAAATCCAGACGAACAGCCTTCAAAGTCTGTGATTATCTTGAAAATCTAAAGGTCATTAAAAGAGAGTTCTTGAAAAAATACATGACAATCTGAAAATTAAACAGTTGAACTGTTAGTTTGCAGAAATAAAATCAAGCTTACTAAGTGATAAGCAAAAATGATTTTACACATAGGAAATATTGTTTTTTTTGTCTAAAAATATGAAAGTGATCAAATTCAGATTTGTGTATTTGTCTTATACACATCTTACAAACGACGCAATGTGCCAACAAAAGATAGGGAAGAAAAAGACATGGATGTAGTTTCATAATATTGTTTTCGCAAATGTAATATGAAAAAAGGAAATGCATTCAACCTGTTTGTTGGACCTCAGGGAGAAATACAATAAAATATTTTGCTGTGGACAACACCCAAATGTAATTTCAGAAGTGTTTGCTTTCAAGGAAACTCCACTGGATACCTTAGAGAAATGACTGAGTGTATATGGTAGACTGTTTTAAAAGACGACTCATTACAAAAATGCGAGCTGCCGTGTGGTGTTGTTGCATGCATTTTATTAGAGTAAACACATGTGTATATTAGCAGACTGGTGGGACTCATTTTAGGGTATGTTTTCAGATGATGCAAACAACCTGTTGTGTAGAACTTCTTTGAACCCTCAGCCATTTAGCCTTTTTGATTTAATAGGAAGGAATTATGGGTAAATAAAAAGCAATGTTTAGCTGCCAAAAAAAGCACATACTAGGGATTCATGTCAAATCAAATCAAATCAGTTTTATTTGTATAGTCTAAAATCACAAATACATTTGTCTCAGTGGGCTTTACATTTCATATAATATGATACATTATGACACCCTGCCCTTACACCCTTAGCTCGGCTGAGAAAAAACTCCCAGTAAAAAACCCTTTACCGGGATTAAACATTTTGATGAAATCTCAGGGAGGGTCGACAAAGTAAGGGATCCCTCTCCCAGGACGGGCACACTGCAATAGATGTCATAAGTAGATTAAATCACGCATCAGTTATGCAATTTGCGTCGGCAGGACAATTTTTCAGTGGGAGGACAACCGGTACTCAGGCCCAGACAAACCGAGACCGAGGCAGCTCCTCAGGCTGTTAATAATAACGCTATAACAATGTTAAACAATATGAACACAATTAACATTCATTTACACTCTACCGTTCCCCACCGACACAAATGTATGTTCTTGTTGGCATTTGGAGTTAGTGTGTTGGCTTTAGAAGTATAAATCTACTTAGAATAGACTAAAAGAACGTTTCTGCAATTGTAGGCCGTGTGTCTTTGTCAAACTGATATGTGTGTGCGTGTGTGTGTGTGTGTGTGTGTGTGTGTGTGTGTGTGTGTGTGTGTGTGTGTGTAATCTCTCTAAAACATGTTTGCCTTCATTAGTGACTTAGTCTCATATGCAACCTTATGCGTTGTCTTGTGTTAACAAAGATAGATGGTAGTGACAGCAAACAGCTAAGTATCAATGACTTAGTTTTTGATATAATCCATTGAAGGTTTTTTTGTATATCTATTTATATCTTCATGTGTTCATTTGCATGACTGTGCCACAGAATATGATTGCAATCTTGTTTGTGAGCTTGTGAGTGTGCACTTTTGTTTTGATTGTATGGCTTCTGAATAAATTACAAATCGTATCTGTGTGCCTAATATATTTAGACGGTGCTGCTCAGCTCCAGATGTGCTGCTTTCAACACTGTGTGTTTGTGTGTGTGTGTGTGTGTGTGTGTGTGTGTGTGTGTGTGTGTGTGTGTGTGTGTGTGTGTGTGTGTGTGTGTCTTGTGTGTGTTCTCCTTCCACAGACAAGGTGCCTCACTTCTCTCGGCTGGGTGATGTGGAGGTGAATGCCGGGCAGAATGCCTCTTTCCAGTGTGTCGCCACGGGCAAAGTCTCTGAGACCGAGCCCTTCCTCCTGGAGGTGAGAAGAACAAGTTGTTTTGGTCTATTTTATTTATTACCTTTGCTCGAGAAAATAAAGTCAAGCCAATATCTCAGCAGCTGGATAATAGAATTTGACTGGAGACTGGATGAAGACCAAGCAGCAGAGAGGAGAAAGAGAGAGGGAGGCATTACACATGTTTGGCATTTAGCCGACAGCCTTATCCAGGAGATCATACATTATTTACGTTTGCACACTCCACTGCTGGCCATACTCCTGTAAAAGTTTAATTTGGGTTGGCTGTTACATGAGTCTTAACCAGAACACACTAAGAAATCAAGGTACAGGAATGGTCCTAAAAGGGTACAAATGCTTTGTCCCCTCAGTGGTACCTTAGCAGGGTACAACATTGTACCTTAAACATTGGTACATATTTGCACCTTCTTGTCTGTACCTCTAAGAACATACCTGTACCCCTAGTGATAATACTGTACCCATTGGAAAGGTACATTGAAAATGTGAATTCTGCATGTTTTCGGCATTTCATATTAAGTAAAAACAAAATATGTCCGAAATGCCTGGAATGCTCAAAAAGTAAATGCTTTCCTCATCTCTTTCAGAAAATGAGCAAGTAATTATATATTTTATATGTTTTTGGTTGTTGACAGTGTAACCTTCAGAGGTGATTTTTTTTTAAATCCACAAGTCAATCTACCTTTATGTCCCCCCCCAACCCCAAAAAGCACAACACTTAACATGAATAAGATCATTTAAATTGCCCGCTGTGCTAGATTAACCTTTATAGAACTTGTAGTAGTTGTTAAGGGAGCCATTATCTAACCGCCCGCATAGTAGCAGTAATAATATGGTAAAGTGATAATGTTAAATAATGCAGTAAGGCTGTGACTCTGTGAGTTAGTCTTTTAAAAGGTTGTGTTGTTGTTGTTGTTGCTGAAACGAGTCATCTGAGGGTTGAGGAGATGATTAAGTTGGAACCTTTTGCTAGCTTTTTGATTGTGACTGTGGCATTTAGTTTACCAAAGCCCCTTGAGTCACTTCTGTCATGCTGCCGACTGAAAGTACTTTCCATTTTCTTAGTTTGAATACAAGCTAATATTAGTCTTCAGAAATCCATCCCTGAATGCCTCCATGTTTCCCCTGGCCTTGAGGCCTGCACATCAAGTGCTTTTCAAACGGTGGCGGCGTAGTGAAGGCGCTTTTTTGCAAATGAGATCTCGGTCTACGTGGTGATCCATCCCTTGTGTTCCGCCCCATTTTATTTCACCGCTCCCATCCCCGCCACTATACCTCTCTGTTCTTTAGATTGAAGCCTTTGAAGATCATTGGCATGTGGAAGAGCCATTTTCATCAGTTTCAGATTTTGCGACTTTGTTGACAGAGATACACACACACACACACACACACACACACACACACACACACACACACACACACACACACACACACACACACACACACACACACACACACACACACACACACACACACACACACACACACACACACACACACACACACACACACACACACACACACACACATACATACACATAGGAAGATGCAAATACACAATACAAGACTATTGTCTGGTGGTAATTTGAGAGTACACTGCAGTGAACTTCCCTGGATCAAGTCAACAATGGCTTCAGCTCCTCTCCACTCTTCTCATTAAGGAAAACCATCTCAAACAGCAGAACGTAGAGATAGAACACAAACCATTACTGCCCTCTGTTCCTCCATTTGCCTGTTTGATCATCAACACTGAGTGGCTAATGGCTGCCTTCTCTTTCATCTCCCTGGCTCTGAGGAGGTCCACTCCTTCTATTATGTAGCTACTAATTGTTAGTATGTTTCTTAATCAATTTGTTCTAGCACCAACATTTAATGAAGTTATGACTCCAGACAGCAAAGGCAGCAGACTTGGCAAATGGAATGTTTATTTGCGTCAAGCACCCGCAGGTGGACTTAAAAAGTGGGGATGCCGTTTCTGTGTGACTGATGTTAAAAAATCTAAAATGTTCACACTGTGCTCTTCCAAACATGGTGTTGAGAACAAAACAAAACAAATGTAAAGAAAGTCCTGAGAGTCTGTACAAAGGAAAAGACGGATTAGATTGTAACCAATGCTGACGTTTAAATGAGTTATAATGTGTGGCTTTAGGCAGTAATAGCACAGTCACAGTACATCCAATTTCATATTTTCAAATCAAATCAAATCAAATCAAATCATTCTTTATTTATACTGCCCAATATCAGCAACAGGCCTCAGTGGACTTTACAATCTGTACAGCAACACTGCACACTCGGTTTTACAGAGGAACAACACTTAAGAACACACTAACACTTAACAGGGAAAAAGATGAGTAAAGCTCATTTGGAGCAACATAGGAGGGACACACATGCACTAGATGCCATGTGAGCAGAACAGACCAACAGCAAAATCACAAAGGAGTAAAATCAATGACAAAACGATACAATGCGGATAATAAAACATATAAATACTATGGATGCAGTCAGGAGGAGTTCAGATACTGCCAGAGTTATTTTCACAGAGCACTGCATACACCCCCTGTCCACCTGCAGCAAACCAATTCAAACAAGCGAATGTCAAACCCACTCACTTGGAAAAAAAGAGTGAGTGAGTGGACAGTTTACATAATAGTGTGCTTATTGTGTGAGAGAGCTGTATATATATCAGAGTTCACACCTGTAGCCGCTCATTGCTAGCGTTGGGCCTCTGAATGAATGAATAAAAAGAAGCAAAATGAGTGCTGACGCTAAACAAAAATAGATATAAAAGGGCACACATTTAAAATGAACAATTCAACAAAAAACAGAGTAAATACAGCGAATGCAGAATTAACATTTCAGCATAAAACACTTACCAGAATAAGTTTAGACATATAGAAATAAACAAATCAGGAAAAGTATTGCAACTCCATAATAATAAGGGTGGACAGGGTGGCCTCTGTTTTGCTGTTTGGCTGGTGGAGCCTATATTGCCAGTGTGCCTGCAGCGCAGACACATTAGCATGGCGCCAGATGAGGAGATGGCAGCTGCTGAAAAAAACAACCCGGGAGGTCTGTGTCACCAGACTGTTGTTACTGCTGACATGTATCACCTATTTATTATCTTGCCATTCCACATAGCTAATTCCCCTCCTCCCCATTTGTCTCTGTGTGTGTGTGTGTGTGTGTGTGTGTGTGTGTGTGTGTGTGTGTGTGTGTGTGTGTGTGTGTGTGTGTGTGTGTGTGTGTGTGTGTGGTGTTTGTCTGGTCAGCGGAGAAACGGCATGGTGCTGGACACTCCTTTGCTCTCTCGCTTGAGCCACAAGCGTCTGCTGGCGTCGTTCCAGGTGGAGGCTCAGCGTGGGGAGCAGGACCTCTACCGCTGCATCACGCTGTCCCCCCGCGGGGCCGCCGTCTCCAACTTTGGAGAACTCATCGTCAGAGGTAAGCTGGATTCTAGGGGACGTCTGATTTAAGTTCAAAATTAAAACTTGTCATTTCTGGCCTTGGATTTATCTCAACTATCTATGTTAAGATTCTATGTAAGGTGGATACCAAACAAACTGTTGGTATCCACCAGTGTTTCTGGTATGTGTGTTGTCACATTGATGATGATGTCACAACTGTTTGGCACAGTGTCACTATGACGACCAGCTACACAGGGAACCCCCCTGTGTAGCTGGTCGTCTGTTGTGGGTACTAACTTGTTATGGAAAGCCACGTCCAGAAAAGGAGGTACAGTAGAGTAGAGTAGAGTAGAGTAGAGTAGAGTAGAGTAGAGTAGAGTAGGGTAGGGTAGGGTAGGGTAGGGTCGGGTAGGGTAGGGTAGGGTCGGGTCAGGTAGAGGAGGTAATATGTAATGGAAAAGCAGCTTCCTTTAACTAATCATTAAAAGTGAATTAAATGACACAATGAATAAGTAATTGTGTTACATTAACAGTTACTCATCTGCAAAATAATTCAATGAGTTAGTTTCATAACTTGTTATATTACTTGTTTCCTGGCCTTGCAGCTCCCTCGTTGGTTACCTTTTAAAGCGGCTACGAGTAACATTTAAATATCTTTTAAACAGCCTCATGTTTCCTCTGATAATCATAAATTACCTTTAACAGCAAACGAGACCATCAGTGCAAAGAAAGACGTTTTTATATAGTTTTCATTACTGCTTTTGGTCTGGTCGCACACCCAGTCCGATTTTCGGTTCGCTCGTGCAGGCTCTATGGTCACATATCCATATTGGTCGCAGATTTCAGTGTGGCGCTGCAACGTGAATTGAGAAGCCTATCCCTCCAGGTGAGGGAAGGGGAGCGGGAGCCTTGTTTGAGACAGTTATTTGTCGTTTTAATGACTGATAACGGGGCTGAACCATCAAAGAAAAAATGCAATGAAGAAAAGCTAAAAGGGAGAGTGATATAGGCTACGGGCGGGACCAGGGCGTTGCCAAGCAACGTGTATACAATTTCACGAGAGCAAAACTAGACTGCAGTGTTTACTCCTAAATGAATGAGCGGTTGGTACTAACACAAAGTTTGCTTTGCTTCACCATCATCAGATAACCATTATCTGAAATAGTCATTATTTACATCAACAACACAAACACATTACCTCATCGTGATCCATACTAACTGCCGTCTCTTGTTCATTCGCTTTCTGTGAGGACACGTAATCTTTCAGCTCCGTGAGAGAGAGTAGTTAGGTGACGCTGCTGCATCAACTCATTGCAATCAGGTGTGTGTAGCACTGACTGGCATTAGTTGATGCAGTGTCAAAACCACTCTCACAGAGTCAAAAAGAGTCCTCACACTTTCAACACACAGACATGCACTATATTGCGCCCTTCTCAGTTCACACTCACATGCCTGGCACGAGCTAGAAAACAGCTTTGCGACAGCGGGCGTCGTAAAAATACTGCCGCTTTTGTCCAAAGGGGACGCCAACACGCCGTGTTACTCGTAGTGGCTTTAAACAACTGCAAAGCTTCCTGTCACATTTAATACATGTAGAAACCTTTTGTTTTTGAACGTGCAGCCAGCACACACTTTCAGAGTGTTGACTGAACATTTCAGCAGCCAGCTTAGCCCCAGTTGCTTAACACAGCACTTTGGAAGTCGTCAGTCACACCACCGGCTCTATCTTTTCCAACACCTCAAAAGATCACTAATTAACATTATGTAATTCATTTGCATGTATAAAAAGACAATGTGTAGTTTTAGGGGGAGTTGCTAGCTTACTATGTGTTACAATTTAAATACACCAAACCAACAACCTTTCCCAATGTTTCTTTTTTCATATCTTAATAAATAATGTCTAGTGTAGTTTCAGTGTTTTGCATTAGTTAACAACCCTTCCTGGCTCCACACAAATACACACATACTTCCTCACACATAACATGGTGTGATGAATTCATTTGGTGTTCTCCGGGTTGGTAAGGGTCATATTATATTCTATCAGAGCTTTTTCTTGTGCAGAGAGGACATAATTAGTAATATAATTATTCATGCAAATAAGCTCTTATTCAGCATCATTAGAGTGAAAATTAAGAATTTACTGCATTGAAGAGTCTCTCTCACTCTGTCTCTCTCTCACTCATAGTCCCGATGTGATTAAAAGCTTTTGATGACTCAATGCTCTAGTAGAGCAGAAATAATGTTAGTGAAACTGTAAAACACAAAGAAAATAATTGAGAGGGAAATCCTTGACTTCTCTTTTGCTAGCTTGTTCCTGCTCGACATGTTTGAATGTCTGATCAGTGTTTTGAAGGACATGTTTTCATATGTATTTTGCTTTTTTTCAAAGTACAGTAATATTACTCATTAACAATAGCAAATATTAAAATATGATTAAATAGTAAAACATACAGTAGTATGACTAGGGCTGGGTGTTTGCAAGGACTCAACTATACGATATGCCACGATACATGGGTCAAGATATGATATGATACATTGCAATATGATGCATATTGCGATACTAGTGCTGTCAGTTAAATGCGTTATTAACGGCCCATGTTAACGGTGTCAACATTTTTAACACAAGATTAACATTCTTTGTGGCCTGGCAAACTTTGTAGTTTTTTCAAATGCTGGCGTTGCAACAACTAGTAATGTTAGAGAAACTACCACAAACTGGATCTAGCTAGACTGGAAACAGAACAACAGGCTCGCCTCACACACTTGTTTGGGCTTGCGAGGCGGCCAAATGGTAGGCTAACGTTACATTACCCTTCCTCTTCCCCGCTACCGTTTATACTTCGCTCAGAACGGGAGACAACAGAAAGTGCGCGTGTGTGTTTGATACGGTTTGATAGTATCCAGCTCATAATGTTGCTGCACACACACAATGAGCAGCATTAACGGTGTGAGTCGACATCTTTTATAAAAGGTCGGCAGCTAATTGCACTATTTTGAAAGGACGCTGCGCCCAAGACGATTGTGATTGGTTTAAATAACTGAAAACAGGCCAGCCCAAGTGTGAATGACTGCTCCAAAGAAGAATGTTAGTGTGAAATTGAACACTACAGTATATGTGCCAATGTTGTTTTCAATAAGAAAAACATTTGCACAAAGCAAGTTGACTTGTCCATGTTGATAATGAGAAAAAATAATGGGACAAAAATAAATCAAGGGACATTTAGAATAGATAAATGTGTGAATAATTGCGAGTGAATTATGACATTAATGCGATTAATCGCGATTAATAATTTTAATCGTTTGACAGCACAATTTGATACATTGCGATATTCCAGATAGTTTACCGAAAATGTCAAAACAGCTGAAACACAAGTTACTGTGTAGGATTTGGCTGCATCACGTTGCATTGTAATAATAATAATGAATGAACTTTGATTCAAATTCAAAACATGGCAATTTGAGGCAACTAGCCATACATACATACATACATACATACATACATACATACATACATACATACATACATACATAGCCATCGACAGGAGCGCAGACCTAATAAGGACAGCACATTCTTTATTCTTTATTGCAGTGCCCCCAACACCGATCGCTCCCCCCCAGCTCCTGAGGGCCGGCCCCACCTACCTGATCATCCAGCTCAACACCAACTCCATCGTGGGGGACGGGCCGGTCATCCGGAGGGAGATCCAGTACCGGGCTAGCCAGTCCATGTGGACGGAGACTCACGGCGTGGGCTCACTCACCTACAAGGTCTGGCACCTGGAGCCAGACACAGAGTACCGCATCAGTGTCCTGCTCACCAGGCCCGGGGAGGGGGGCACCGGGGCACCTGGACCCCCTCTCATCAGCAGGACTAAATGTGCCGGTGAGTCAGATCAAACATTTGAATCAACCTCCAAAATGATACAACAGTCATAAAGACGTAGGAGGTGATGCAGTGTCTGAGAGAGTGTCTTTGATTAGGCCAAATGAGATTCATTGTTCATGTGCACATTTTTTTTTAAATAACAAGATTATTTTGGGGCATTTTTGACTTTATTAGAAGGATTTGGAGAGACAGAGTTGTAACTGGGCAATGAGGGGAATGACATGCAGAGAACCGACCATGGGTCAGATTTAAACCCGAGTCTGCTGCGAGGCCTGAGCCTCTAGGACAGGGGTGTCCAAACTTTTTTCACTGAGGGCCACATACAGAAAAATCTACGAAGGGGCGGGCCACTTTGCAAAAATAACACATTTATCAGGACATGTAGCTGCTCTGATGTTTAGTTTCATAGTGTCTTCGTAAATTGTAATCCTTCTTCACGGCAACACTTTCCTTGCGCATTAAACGGATACATTCCCCCTCTTGTTAAATGCCATTGATACACCCAGTGTTTTCTGCTTTTGCGTCCAATGTCCAGCTGGGTGAAAATAGTAATAGTAATTTTTTTAAGTTTTTAAAGAGGACCTATTATGCTACTTTTCTGGTCTTAATTTCTTGTTTTACACTGCTATAGAGCAACCTGACACGAATCACATCACAAAAAACTATGTAGATTTTCGGGAAGCTTTTTCTCTTATTTTGGCGATCCAGCACATCCTGTCAACACTTGAGTGTGTGTGCTTCCTGTAAGGGTGCGAGGCAGACGCGAACAGGGAAGTGACAGCATTACCATACATGGAAACATCCGTGTGGTGACGTCTCAAATTTTTATGCAACGTCACAAATTATGAAAGGCTAGACCGCTTTGAACACGTAACTTCTCCACTGTGTTTAGTGGTCTGCGCAGACACCCCAGACGGTCAGCAGGGAATACGTCGAAATGCATGTAAGTCATTATTTGATAATTTAGTATGGTTAAGTATGACTATGAATCATCATAACAACGTTTATAGGTCATAAAAGTCAAAAAGCATCATAGGTGAAAAAGTCAAAAAGCATCATAGGTGAAATGCATGAATCTGGTGCACTTTGAGAGGGAAATTAAGAGGCTAAAGCTGAAGAATTTTGTAAAAGAAAATGGAGACACTGTGTCAGATGAATTAGAAGCTATTGGAGAAGGACATGGATTTTCCATAATAATATTAATTTAAATTAAAATATTATGCAGGGTCCTCTGGGATGGGCTTGGTGCTCTTTTTCTTTTATGGGACATATTTCTCTGTAATATAATGAGTGTATTTAAATTATTTAAAAATTAAAAGGGCCATATTACATTATATTTTTAAAATGTGCCAAGGGCCAATCAATCAGTTTTGACACCCCTGCACTAGTGGGTTAAATAAGAAATGCAAAAAAAAAAAAAAAACATATTTTTTTATTTTTTTTATTTTTTTTTTCAAAGGGCCATATTACATTATCTTAGATGAAGTGCCGATGCCATAAACCGCACAATAAACAGAATGTTAACAGAGAAAAGGCAATTACTCAAAACTCCAAGGTGCACACTGCAAACTGGACCCTTACAGCATCAGCACAACAACATGATTAGCCGGGAGCTGCTTATAAAATGTTTTGGTGCATCACTTGAAGACTTCTTGCTTGCAAGCAGACTCTGAGAACAAGAGCTGTGTGTTGTTTTCATTGCATCAATGAAGATAACTAATGCTTTTCGTCATTGCTGGGTTTACCCTAATAAGAACACATATGCATATGAAGTATGATTTTCTCTACATTCATTTACATCCAGACCAAGTATTGTAGTGTACCTCGGATAATGTGTGTACCAGTCCTAGTTGAAGCGCCATACCCTTGGGTTTATGACAGGTCTCACCAGCGCTATGGTAGTCTTACGGTCCTTATTAAAGAGGACAGGGGCTCCTAGCTACGTCTGGTCTGTGCTTTAGCCACTAGTGCTGCTAGAGCTGCTAGTGGATCCCGGGGAAAACAGCAGCCCGCCAGTCTGTCAAGAAGACGGGCGTGACATCCCCTGTCACCTGCCACACTCTTTGATCCACTCTCGTCAGTGTCTCCCTCTAGCTCACCGCCTGTCAACTCCCATTGCTCACATTATCCCCCCGGGGAGAAAGCATGCAGACAGCACAGCCCCGCAGTCACTAAACTCTGGATGAATGTGTATTTGCTAACGTGTCGCAGAGAGTCTTTTCTTTCTTTTAGCACAGTGCCTCCTCCTTTTGGACAGTTGTCGACTGACATTTGGTACTTACTGGTGCAGAGGATTACAACCCTATGGGGGATATTGTGGAGGGCGGCTGGCCACACAGTCACCCAGATCACTGAACACATGCTAAACGGAGGTTGTGCACATTTGCTTTTTCACCAACACAGTGTTCATTCTTCCTACGGACAAATGACCTGGGCATGAATGCAGATGTAACATTTGTGACATGTCTCTTTATTAAAGCTACTATGTGCAGAACTTTAATGTTATTATACTGTATAGGCTATGTGAAATAGCATGTTCAAGATTATTCTGATGTTCCGATGTTGTGTTTGTAGGAAAATGACAATCCTGGTGATAAATTGGTAGTATGTGAATTGCATTAACACATTCATCTGAAGCCTTCAGTATGCAGTATGCTTAAAAAGAACGTGTTAGATTGGCTGACAGCAATTCAAAGGTACAGTGTGTAGAATACATTGGCATTGGCATCAGACTTTGTAGAAATGGTTGTTGGTTTACATGCACATGGTAGATACATATCCAAACAGCTACAAGTTCAGCAAACTCCTTCAAAATATTCAAAAAGTCTAAACCCAATGCGGTAACTCCTTGGTAAGTAACAGGTCATGCAGCGATAGTCCATCGTTATTCAAAGCGGGCTCGCGGCAGGAGGGACGGGCGTCAGTGGCAGCTCACTGAGGCGGCCATTAAATATGAGAAGGATGAGAGGCAAATGTGCAGACCCCACAGGGACTCATCCCTCTTTCTCGCTCTCTCTCCTCTCATGTGTGGCCTTCACTATCCCTCTTTCGCTCTATGTGCCCGCGGCTAATCCCTCTGATTAGGCTAATCAAGCTGAATGTCAATTTGGGCCGAGGACTGGTGGAGGACTGGTGGGTGGAGAGCACAGGACTGAGCCTGCTTTGGTGCTGCTGTAATGATGAATAATGGTTGTCTGGAGCAGAGCAGTGCACAGTCAGCCAGTGAGCCTCTGGTGGATGGTGACGTGGTTATAGAAGGATTAGACTGCCATTGTTAATGAATCTGACATCAAGCATCTTTGACATGACGGGACACAATTTGTCAAAGTTTCATTTGTACTGCATGATTAATTGATACTATTCTATGGAAACGTTTGTGGCTTGGATCAGTAGCGGCTGTGAAGACACAAATCATCCAAACTCCCTTTGGAGAAAGAGCAAACATGTTTCTAAACAGAAAGTTGTTTCTAAACTCTAAGGACTTTTCCCTGTCCATCCCCTCAGAGCCCATGTCTCCTTCCCAACATTGCTGGGTTCATTTGCACAGCAGCTTCTGATCTATGGTTAGTGAAGCAACAGCTATTGTCTCCCTGCAGCAGGCTGCGACTTTGCTCTGCCAATCCGTGCCATCCTGAAGGCATCATGTTGCTCTTGGTTCATCTGAAGTTTCAGCAGTACACTTGAAGCTCAAAGCCCTAGAAAAAAACCCTGTCTACTTGACACTGGACTGACTCACAAATGTCAGGGCCCCTGAAAAGGCCCTGTCAACAGGCCCTGCTTTACTTTTATCAATGCATGTTAATGTGTTCATTCCTATATCACTGCCTCATCGTCAACATTAGAAGAGGCACTGCTATTGTTTACCTCTCCCTCAAGCTCAGCCTGGCAGCTGGTAGCTTTAGACAAAACCACTTCACATCAAAACATTGTTATTGGGCTAAAGCCAGCTCCCTCCTTTTGTTCTCCTTTCTTTCCTGCCACGCCGATTTATGTTCATGACCTGGCATCGCAGAAAAGTGATTTTCACGTTGGTGAGGTTAGCTTGCTCATAGAACGCTGGTTGACCACCAAGGTTTAAGATTTTCAAGATAAAAAAGGAAATATTTTACTCAAGTTACAATAAATAAATTGGTTGTTTTGTCATTATCAGCTAAAGTGAATGTTTTGGTTAACACTAAAGTTTAGCTTATGAGGTTTTTGGCCCCTCTGAAGACCATGCATTCTCAGTCTGGATGCTGTATGCAGGCCTACAGGCGTGCTCTGGGTCTGCTCTCGTTCACAGAATAATACCTTGACCTAGGGGTGGTAGGATGGCCTAGTGGAAAGGCGGCCGACCAGTAACCATGAGCTCACTGGTTCGATCCCTGCGTGTTAGTTGTGAAAAACTAGCAGAGGCTAGTACGTTTACGGTGCCCACCATCTCTACCATCTCCACCCTGCGCTCTGACCTCCTCCGAAGTGGGGTAACTTGAGAGGGGATGTCAAAAGACAAATTTTAATGTAACCGACCATTGACTAATAAAGTAACTTTACTTAACAAGGAAGCATTCAGGAGGCATTCTGATTAGAAGGCCGGAAAACAATTCAACAGACCTTACTCAAAGTGGATGAGTTGAGGTGAATTTAACGAGGCTACTACTTTTCATTGTGTCAGTGAATGCTTTTGGACAATTGTGGCTCCTGACCGTAGGAGAGGGATGCGGTATAAATTGATGGGCAGTGCAACCACTTACATAAATGCAGACACCTCATCAATCCGCCTATCGATCTCAAGCTCCATCTTAACAGAGACACCTGAACTCTGCAACTGTGGGTCAGCAACTCAGTGTTGCTCAACGTCCTTGAGTTTGTTTTTGCATTTATCTGCTGGTAAGCCCATATGTGAAAGCAATGGAGAGCATGATAACAGGTTTAGTGTCAACTCTCAGTTCCCTTAGCATCTTTTCAAAGGTGCAGTGTGTAAAAAGGAGTGGCATTTTTTCAGGACAGACTTGATACAATTGTTAGAATGAATAACCATATGCATATTCACCTCATCACTTGATATTGTGGAGAGACGTGAGGCAGTGGTGGATGATGCCATCTTTAGTAACTATAGCTTCTTGTCCTTGAAGGCCACCGTAGCTTCTCTAAATTCCCTGTATGGGAGGGGTTAGAAAGGAAGCGTCGCAATCTAGAACTCTCGATTAACCGTCTGGATTCACCAAATGGTTATTCTAGAAGCACTCAAACAGCACATCCTCTGTTGTCTTGTACACAGAACCCTGTGCAGTGTCACCTATCTCTACCCCCCCTCCCTGCAGGAGTTAACAGTCTGTCTCTGAGCTCTCCCCACCCCCTCCCCCTCACCTGATTGCCAATTGAAACACACAGTATTCTTCTTATGCTGAACTGACTTGTATAAAGGATGTGACTTGCCATCTGATCTGAGCCATTCTGTTCACAAAGCCACCGGGCTTTCTGGATTGGATGGACCTTCATGTTCTTAAGGATCCAAGAGCATGACGCCTCTATTGTTTGATTAAATACTCTTTGCTTGATTATTACAGCCTTATGATCTCATTTTTCTCTCCACACCGGCATTCATTTATATGAAAGAATTACGCACCTTTAGCTTTACATTTGGATGACAACAATGCCTTTACTCTTCACAGTGTAAGATTTAGCCCTGGTTCTGAGTATTTGATGTCCCTTCCTGTCCCTGTTTCAGAGCCAATGCGTGCCTTGCGGGGTTTGACGGCCACAGAGATCCAGCCCCGGCAGCTTGCCCTGCAGTGGGAGCCGCTGGGCTACAACCTGACCCGCTGCCACACCTACTCCCTGTCTCTGTGCTACCGCTACTCCATGCCCACAGGGGGCAGCGCAGGGGGGAACAACGCCACCGTCAGAGAGTGCCTGTCTGTGGAGCGCAACACCTCACACTTCACCCTGAGAGACCTGCCGCCGTTCCGCTCCGTCCACGTGAGGCTGGCGCTGGCCAACCCCGAGGGCAAGAAGGAGAGCAGAGAGGTCACCTTCCAGACCGAGGAAGACAGTGAGTGGCCATGTTTATTTCATTTCGGTTCATTTAAGCTATTTATTTGTACAGCACCTTTCCACTGTTACAAATAGCTTAACAAGGAAAATGAAAACAGAACCTTTTTCCAGTAAGAAGACAGACAGACATCAGTGATTCTTGAGAACCGGGACAAAAGGCTGGGACAAAATGTAACTGCTGTTATCTTTAAAAATGAAAATATTTAAAATTGTAGATGTTATTAGGGATTAAGAATAGAATGTCTGGAGCACAATTATCCCCTTCAATTTAATTTTATTATTATTTTGTCAAATTTATGACACTTGTTATCTTCTCATGACGTCAAATACAGTGTGTCCACAGAGAAGGTTTCAATCTTTCATATGCAATACAATCTATTAAAAATGTACTTTAATGATTAAAAATGGTTTTTTCATCAAAGGCAACACTAAATAATCTCTCATATCAATAGAAAATGTTTTTCTACAACACATTCATGTTTTATAAGGTTTCTAAGTGGGGGGGACACTTTTTGTCACCACCGTCAGACGTTTCATTAAAATGTGATAAAATCAGGCAATATGAGGGGCAGCTGTCTCCGTGAAGGACCTATTGTCACAAGCTACCTGTGCAGAGTACATTAGAGTCAGACAGGCTCTGATTAGTGTTGTAGTTTTAGAATATTTTACATTACAAATCTTGAAAGTCCTGAGTCACAACCATGATTCGTCAACACCGACTTACAATTTCTGAAGAAGTTATATGAAATGTTTTGATAATTTTATTTTCCTAAAGTAGTTCATACTAGCACCTATCATCAACAGAAAAACCAAATGGCTACTTGAAAAACTCTATTTGTTCTGTTTAAGAAACGTTGAATATGTCAACACCGTCAGATATCAAAAACATTTATATTCATGTACATTTTGAAAATATTTTTATTTTACAGTTTTGGTGAATATTTGTGATCACTATACATCTCATGGGTCTAGCATAACATGAGGGAACATTTATTTGTGTTTTTTGGTGTGACGGAGTTGACACAAAATAAGGAATGGCAAGCTAAAAAGCCCATGTTAAAAAGGAGAAGCAAGGTAAAAAGTCCATTTTGATGAAAAGGACAAATGCTGGGAGGTTGTGTCAAACCTTAGCTCAGTAGCTTAGTATATGTTGGATACATACATGTAATTCAATTTGCCTAAATATAGGGTTTGTATTTTTTCAACATTGCACCCTGTTTTGTCCCACTTCTCAAGAATCACTGACATATATGAAATAGGTATAAAAACAGAATAAATAAAAGCATAGACACACTGGATTTAAAATAAGATGAGAGATTACATAGGTAAATACAGAGTTAAAGGAGCTGTAAGCGGAATGGTTCTTTTAGCTAACTTTCTGTCAGTTACTGCAGTTAGCAGTCCCCTCGCTCGTCCCTACGTCACCACATTAATGCACTGCGGTCTTCGAGCAGCAAGTTATCTAGCATCATCTCAGATCCATAAGTGTGATAAAACATGATAAAAACCATCAAAACAGACATTGGGAAGGATTTTTACCTGCTCCGCCATTGTAGGCGCATAAACATTCACCCATGTGTCACTCTGGCGTGCACACATTGACCTCTTCTAATCATTGAGTAGGACACATCCCCTGCGTCTCCACCCAGGAACAGTGGACAGAGCAAAAAGTTCCTCTTTGCAGCTGCAACATCATTATGGGGGGGGAGCAGGGATGTTTGTTATTTATGCACATTGCACTGCAGCTCTTTATTGTCATAGTTACTCAGTTCTGCCTTATGAACTTCTTCACTTTTCTGTGCATGCTCCCTCATGCTCAGATAATTATTGATTAATTAATTAATTAAATAAATAGTGAAATGATTTTTGCTTATCTTTGTATTAATATTTTCCTGTGCACATCAGCAGATGTAGGCACATTCTAATGCAAATTCCCAGAGAGCAGAAGTACAGAAGGTCCAACACATATTGTTGTGTAGGATAAGTATTTTCAATGTAATTGCCACGCTTGATATTCTTGAACTGATGGAGAGATCGAGAGGGAATGATGGCTGCGATATGAAACATATTGAATAGCCTCTACAAAACGCTTTTTTGGAAGCTGAAACACGTGATATTTTATTTACATTAAATTTAACGGCAATTTAAAACACCAAAAGCAGAGGAAGAGATACAGTGCTGTGAAAAAGTATTTGCCCCCTTATTGAATCATTCTGTTTTTGCTTGTTTGTCACACTTATTTGTCTCAGATCATCAAATAATTTATAGTTTAAGACAAAGACAACTCAATGGAAATCAGAATACAGACTTTGAATTTTCATTCTTTTTATTGGATGTAAAGAGTTATTCAGAACCTATTTCACCCATGTGAAAAAGTATTTGCCCCCTAAACCTAATAACTGGTTGTGCCACCTTTGGCCGCAACAACTACAACCAAACGTTTGCGATAACTGGCAATTAGTCTTTTACATCGCTCTGGTGAAATTTTGTCCCACTCTTTTTTGCAGAATTGTTTTAATTTGGCCATGTTGGAGGGTTTTCGAGCATGAACTGCCTGTTTGAAGTCACGCCACAGCATCTCAATCGGATTTAAGTCCGGACTTTGATTAGGCCACTCCAAACATTTTATTTTGTTTTTTCTGAGCCATTCAGAGGTTGACTTGCTGGTATGGTTGGCATCATTGTCCTGCTGCATCACCCAAGTGCGCTTGAGCTTGAGGTGACGAACTGATGGCTGAACATTCTCCTTCAGGATGTTCTGATAGAGAGCAGAATTCATAGTTCCATCGATTATGGCAGTGCTTCTCAATTATTTTCTGTCATGCCCCCCCTAGGAGACTGAAATTTTTTCGCGACCCCCCTAAATTGAAATACTATTGAGAACCTGCTAATATTTATTTATTTATCTGTATAAGAGTTATATATGAGTTTGAGTTGCTAGCACCAGCATTCTGCATACAATCACCTTATTATTAAAATAGATTAATAAAATTTGCTGACATCTGCAACATCTTAAAACAATTTCCAAGTTTATTAACTCAATTTGTAACATTTAAACAAGACCGTTCAGTCTGTGTGAATCTCAAAACACAGAAACAAGAGCAAATGTTTCACTGGGGTTTTCATTTAATTAATAACATTTTTAAACAGTAAACATTGGTCACTTGTCAGTCAGCATCATCAGCTTATTCCCTTTCAAAAATATATATGACTTAAAAATAAACATTACTCTTTGTGTGCAACATTTGCAACAATATTTAATGTACAATTTGCATACTTTCCCTGAACATAACACAAGACATTAAAAAAGCCTTGAACCCTGAACTATTTGAAACTGGCAGCTACATCAGTTTGAGCTTTTTTAATATAACTAAATTCACCTTCATAATTATTTTGAACTTATTTCCCTATTTGTCTGTTTTATATGAACACATTCTGCTTATAATACACAAAAATACAATTTGCTCTGTATTCTAGTGGCTGCAGTGAGCCCTCTTTGCAGTGCACTTCATTCCAAATCTGGGCTTCAAACTTGATACTGCTACTCTTAACTCTTGCTCAATGTTAAGCTGGGACCTGTACTTTGTCTTGAGTGCAGCAACAGTGGAAAAGCCCATCTCACACAGATAGGATGTGGCAAAGGGTAGTAAGATGTTGACAGCCTTCTGTCCAATGAGTGGATACTCCCTTTCTTTGTAAGATCTAAATTCTGTTACACTTCTGACCCTTGGTATAATGTTTATTTAAGAAAAAAAAAAATATATATATATATTAAAAAAAAAAAAAAAAACACTAAGTCCCCCCTGCCGCTCGCGCCCCCCCTGAGACCCCACCGCGACCCCCCAGGGGGTCGCGCCCCACCATTTGAGAAGCACTGGATTATGGTAAGCTATCCAGGTCCTGAAGCAGCACAGCAGCCCCAGACCATCACACCACTACCACCATGTTTGACTGTTGGTATGATGTTCTTATGGTGGAATGCTGTGTTAGCTTTACGCCAGATGTAACGGGAACCACAGCTTCCAAAAAGCACCACTTTTGACTCGTCAGTCCATAGCATATTTTCCCAAAAGTCTTGGGGATCATCAAGATGTTTTTTGGCAAATGTGAGACGAGCCTTTGTGTTCTTTCTGGTCAGCAGAGGCTTTCTCCTTGGAACTCTCCCATGGATGCCATTTTTGCCAAGTGTCTTTCTTATGGTGGAATCATGAACACTGATCTTAACTGAGGCAAGTGAGGCCTGCAGTTCTTTAGATGTTCGTCTGGGTTATTTTGTGACTTCCTGGATGAGTCGTCGATGAGCTCTTGGAGTTATTTTGGTAGGCCGGTCACTCCTGGGAAGGTTCACCACTGTTCCAAGTTTTCTCCATTTATTGATAATGGCTCTCACTGTTGTTCGCTGGAGTCCCAACGCCTTAGAAATTGATTTGTAATCCTTTCTAGACTTATACAATGACTTTGTTTCTCATCTGTTCTTGAATTTCTTTTGATCGTGGCATCGTGTGCTGCTTTTTGAGATCTTTTAGTCAACTTAACTGTGTCAGACAGGCTCTATTTAAGTGCTTTCTATATTATACAGGTCTGGCAGTAATCAGGCCTGTGTGTGGTCACTAAATTTAACTCACCTTTCCAAAATATGTGGTCAATTGATTGATTTATTAAGGGGGGGTAATTACTTTTTCACATAGGGCCAGGTAAGTTTGGATAGATTTTTACACTTAATAAATCAAATCATCATTTAAAAACTGCATTTTGTATTTACTATTTTTGATTCAAATTAAAATTTGTCTGATGATCTGAAACATTTAAGTGTGAAAAATATGAAAAAATATAAGAAATCGGGAAGGGGACAAATACTTTTTCACAGCACTGTATGTAAAAACAGACAGAGCTCTTAATGATCTACACCTACACATATCTGTCTTGCAGGCGGGAGGAATTGGATTTACATAAATGGAAGAACATACAGAATGTACTGCAGTGCAATGATCATTTTATTCATTAGATTACATTGGTGAGGGAAGTGACAAGTTAAAACATGCTTCGGAAAAACAAGCTGTGATTGGGTTCCGCCCCACACACTTTACTTTTATATTTTGATCACCAGCACCAACATAAAGTTTTGCTTTTGAGCCACTAAATGTTAGCCTGACAGTCTGACATGCCCAATCCCCCCTGTCACAAGGAGAGCCGCTATCAACCTCCACAACCACCGTAATTGAGCCGCAGCTGCTGACATTTGCTCCTGTCTGCTTCCCTTTGGGTTCAGCAATCAAACACTGGTGTAGCGCCTTGCATACACTGTGTCTATGCTGCTTGCAGAGAGCAGGTTTGGCTGTCAGGGATTCATGAATACAGCAGGATTTTCGTCTAGTGTGCCGAGCCTACCTCAGCTTCAGCTTCGGAGGCTAACAAACTTACTAACTACAACATATACTGTATTAATGTACAAGCACGAGGCAGATTGTTCTTTTAATGTATCTACAATAGATAGAGTTTCTGTTATAAGAATAAATCTGATGTATAACAACTTGGGTCGTATTTATGGAGCGTAGCGTTAGTTCAGGCAGGGTACGGACGTCAAGCCGGCTGTCATCTCGGCACGTCAGCTGATAGCCTTAAGGTGCGAACACACCAAACGCGTTGGGTGCGGTGGCCAAAGCGCCCAACGCACCTGATCTGGCGCTTGGTCATTTTGTGTCAAAAAATGGTTCAACGCGCCCAACGCTACGCAGCTAGTCTCCCCCCCGATATATTTATTCCCCTAATGGCTGCGACCAGACCCGGCCAGACACAACAGCGTTCATGTCCACACAAAAACAACAACAACACGGCCAACAATTGTGCCAAAAGACAAATAAACAGCAACTGAATAATAAATAAATAATAATAATAAATATTATTATAAGAATAAATAGCCTTAAAACAGCATTGCCGATTCACGCCACTCGGAAATGAACACAAACAGCAAGGCAGCACCATACCAAACACATTTACAGCAGCATTGTGCACAGGGCAGTAGAAAATAAAGGCAAGTAGCCTACATTACCCTACTGTGACAGGACCGTGGCTGGCGTAGATATAGGCATAAACACCGGTGCTTCGCTGTACTCGTTGTGAAAGTTACCCGGACTTAGCCGTTATGTTTGGGTTCATTATGGAGGTGGTGGCCGCACACAACCGGGTGAGTTAACGAACGCTATCCAACCGGTGCTAACTTGGTTTATCGGCTAAAGCACAGCCGCTATATTTACTGAATTAACCAGGAAGCCCATTCTCCTGGCTCACTTTCTCCACGTCTTCTAACCCAACCCCGAGCGGCTTCATATCACCAGCCAGCCGCATTTCCTACTCGGTGTTTCTCAGCCTTTGTGTTGTCCTCCCACCCATGCTCCCACCGTGCCGATGTCCGTGACGTCGGGTCAAGCTCACCGCTGATTGGCCAACGCGGCTAAACGTCACGCGCTGGAGCGTTGAAAGTTCAATTTTTTCATCTCGGATGGTGCGGTGACGCTTTGGTGGTGCGTTGACGCTTTGGTAACCCACCACCAAAGCGTCACCGCACCATCCGAGATGAAAAAATTTAACTTTCAAGGCTCCAGTGCGTGACGTTTAGCCCAAAGCGCCGCTTTGCCGTGGCCAACGGATCATCGCGCCTAAACCAATGGTTCCCTATGCAAAAATAGTATTTTTCATCGCCGCCACCGCACCCAACGCGTTTGGTATGTTCTCACCTTAGTCTGCCCCTAGCACACCATTGGCCGTACACTCAAAGTGGCGCCTTATTTAAGCTGCTCTAGCCTACCTACTGGTGCTGCTTCCTCTGCAAGCTCTTGCAACCCACCTCCACCCCACCACCTCCTTGTTAACTGTATTGTCATCAATGTCATTTCTGTTGTCATTGACGCCTGTTCTGTTCTGAACCCTATAGGGGGTCCTTGCTGCAGATCTCCTCACCTCTCGGTAATCCATGTAGCTCATGGAGGTCAGAGGGATGGCTCTCTCTGCCTTAAAGCTTTCCACGTGTGTGTGTGGAGGGTGTGGGGATCATGGATCAGAACCATACCGCCAAATATAATTACTTAGTATTCTGCTAATTGAAATACACTTCTATTTTGACTAAAGTATTCCTGTCTGAACTGCAGTTCAGATCATAATCTATATTTGTTATGGTGCCCTTGTACTAAAAGTTAATTTCTTACATTTGGGCATGTGGCCACATTTAAAAAAAAATAAGTTGGATAGTTAAAAAAACAGACGAAGCAGTCAAGATAATCATACAGGTTGTAAGAAAACCTACACTGCCTATAAAAAAAGTCACCACCTGGATTTTACTAAGCAAATAGTTAAGATCCCTCCGTCAGTCAAAAACTGCAGTGATTAATATGTTCCACTTGGCAACATATTCAGTATCATCCAAAATGCATTATGAGAACACCCATTTTACAGAATGATGTCCAGGTTCAGTTCGTTTTGACTACAGACTGGTTTTTACATACCATGAGGACTAGTCAACCACCAAACTAAACTAAGGTGAAAAAAAAGAAAAGAAAAAGATTACCAACAAGATTAAATGTTGAACTGCCTTTGGGCCCCAAACTGCCTAGAAGGGTTATGTTCATTTGTTCTTGTCAACTTGATCATTTTAAGCACCAGCTTTGAGAGGGAAGAAGAATACATGAAATAAGAAATAAAAAGCATTCTAAATCTGGTTCCGCTACATCAATTTTGACATTTTGTCAAATTGCTGCATAATTAGCAAAACATGTTTGCATCTCATGAGCTCTCCTCATCCGTTTTACCTCTAAATAGAGTGGATCAGATAATCCAGACATAAATAATCAGGGAAAACGATCATCTCATTTGTGTTAATGTTGCAAATATGATTTACTCACATATTTGATTGCCATAGGTGTAGCCAGGTTTAGTTGGGCATGCTCGCAGGTGATCAACAGTGTCTTAATCCACAGTCCCTCATGATCCTTCTGAATTCAGTTTCTGAGCGCTGGGATTTAAAAGCCTGTTAGAGGATCTTTCTCTCACTCCCCCCTGCACCAAACTATCAGCCTTTCTAACATATTATTTCAGATTACGCTCTCAGCTGGAAGGCTATTATCACCGAGTGTTACCACAGAGCTGCAGAGCCAGCAACCCACCGTGGACGATTGTATATTCTCACAACTTAAACCTACAACACTACGGATGCATCTCATTAGGGCAAAAATATGCAGACGGTTGCTCAGGCAGTGCGTACAGGTTGGACTACTAGGCTGTTTTTCAGTGAGGTGCTAAAGAAGAAAAATTGAGTGTCATCCCCTTCGACAAGGCGCTCTGTTATGAGACAGTAGAGGCCAGATTTTCAATGCATCCCGAGGGTCTGGGAGCAAGCCGTTTTTTTTCCATCACCTCCCCTCTGCTCGGGCTCTCTCTGAATCCAATTTTTCCGTCCTTCCCCCACACCTCACTGGCCCTGTGACTTTTTGCTCTTTCAAAGGTGTTTTTACCCACCCGGTGTGCCCGCACAAGAGTCCATTAACTTGAGACCCCGAGTGGAGTGTTTGTTTCAGAGAAAGGTTGTTTTTCTTTCTCTCCTAGTTCCTGGCGGCATCACTCCAGAGTCCCTGACCTTCACACCGCTCGATGACATGATCTTCCTCAAGTGGGAGGAGCCTGTGGAGCCCAACGGTCTCATCATGCAGTACGAGGTAGGATACTTACTTTGAAGGGCTGCATATTGGCAAGGACTTCACGATTTGATAGGCATCGCGATACATGGCCACAGTATGATATATCACGATATATTGCGATAGGATGCATATTGCAGTATATTGAGATATTCCACATAGGTTACAGAACATTTTATAAAAGAGCTGAAATAAAAGTTCCTATATGAGCAGTTTTAATACATCACATTCCATTATATTGATAATTCAGCAGACACGTTGCGTGAAAAGTATTTAATTCAAACTTGTATTTGAATTCAAAACCCAGCAATTTGAAGCAACTACTCATACTGCCACATGTATATGGGCGGAGGTTGAAGTTTACAACTAGTTTAAAACTTTAAGATTTAAAATAAATCTCATAATATATAGATTTTTGGACCATCATTCCAATAAATATATTGTGGAAATAAATATCATGATATATTGCCGTATCGTGTTCTCAGCACAGCCCTAATACTTTGTTTGCATGATAAACCCATCCGCAAACGACAGGGCTTCCTTCACATTACACACTAATCCTCTCCAGGGGCCTCATTTATAAAGCTTGCTGCGCACAAAAACCTTGCGTAGACGGCAGAAATGTGCGGTCAAACGTGCGGTGGCAAACCGGTGGTATTTATAAAGAAATAATTTGCGGAGAAGTATGCGTATTCCCCAACCCATTATCACGGTAAGGCGTGTAATAGACACGCCGGTCCAGGCGTGTCCCTCACAACGCCTTGCCTGACCAGGGCGTGTGAGTTACACGCCGCCGGTAAGGCGTGTAATAGACGCGCCGGTCGACCTCCCGTAGTCAAGATGGCCGCCGCGGTGTTCCGTCAATGTTCTATCTATATTCTAACCTCTCCCTGTCCCCTTGCCCTAACCCTAACCACCCACGCCAGGGTGTTTGTCTCCGGGGCTGCAGCTGGATAGTATTGAAATGCTGGGAGAACATCTCGGCCCCCGTTGGTGCTATTCCTTCGTTCATTTAGACGGGCGGGGGGCGGCGTTGTGAGGGACACGCGTGGACCGGCGTGTCTATTTCACACCTCGGCGTGATACCAGGTTGGTATTCCCACGCCAACTTTCGACCGTGCGTAGAGCTCCCGCAAGGTTTTCCAGACTCGGGGAATCAGCGACACTCAACGGCAACGCCACAAAATAAAGCTGCAGTCATTGGAAAAACACAGACAAATGACTGTGAAATGCTTGGCACCCAATATATTTAGTCAATAAAATGTATAAGCTTACCTATAGTAGCGAATATAGGCTACTGTGGTCTATGGCATGCAGTTGTGATATAGGTGGAATTACTTATCAAGTAGGTCTACATGTTTTGGTTATATTTTATAAATTGAATCGTATAGAGCTACTCTATAATAATTCATACGTCGGGAGTTGTGTCCGTGAGTGGCCAGCGCGAGAGCAAAGAGTCTATCTTTTAGGCACTGTGTAAAAGTAGTTTTTTACAATGTTAAGGCCAACAAATGTTAATTAAAACTGTATATTTTGTTAGATAAAATCATGTTGTGAATTTAGCTAATTAATAGCCTACATGCATCTCTTTCCCATAACAATTCTACCTGGAAGATTAAACTATAATCTGGCGTTGTTGGAAATGTGTGGATCTCACGGAAGGGAAACAATGCTCTGGAATAGACTAGGGGAGAACGGGGTAATTTGTCACACGGGTTGGTTGTCACAATCGTTATATCTCGGAACCAGAAGGCGCTGTCTGTTAAATTTTGCTATGTAAATATCCAGAATTGAGATCAGAGGTCACCTACATTGTCTTCCTTGGAGTTAGACTGCTGAATTTGAGGTGAGAAGACTGTTTGTGTTTCTCATGTCAAATTGAAAATATTTAGCTCCTCAGTATTTTTCTTCTAGGCTTTTACAGAATGGGTTTATAATAAAACACTTGTTACCCATAAAAATGGTGAAGGGTAAATAGTATAGTTTAGATTGTGGTTAGCAAGCTAATTAGTTGTCAGATGGTTGTTGGCCTTAATGCTAGCAAGAAATTCAAGTTGGGGTTGGTCGTCACATTTTTTGGGGGGTTGGTTGTCACATGTTATCCAAAGGCTACAGCCAGAAAAGGAACCCAATAACGAAATAAATTGTCAGGCTGTATCCTCACTGACACCCCAGAAAAGGAAAGAATAGAGCAGGAAAAGGCAGCTAGCATGCAAAGGAAAAAAGGGCCACAAAATCAAAACAACCCAGTGCATTCCAAACTAGACAAGCTGCCAAGGCTACAGTAAGTTATGTAGGCCTATTTGTCAACTTGACAATGCAATTGCATTTTCAAATTTAGTTCTACTTTCTTTCCTTCTTTTCAAGATTATTCCCATTAAGATAACATTGTGACAAACAACCCCTTGATGGGGTTGGTTGTCACAATGTGTAAGGGTGTCTTTGATGATTAATTTCTTCTTTATTACAATGACATAGAAAAAGTGAGGGGTACACATTTCAAGCCAACACCTTAAACTTCAATGTAATGTAGGAATGACTATCGAAAGATGTTTAGGTGATGAGCAATTCTCACTAGAGTAAAAAGTGTGCCTACTTACCCCGTTCTCCCCTTTTGGCATTATTTCACTTGTGACAACATATTTTATATAGGCCTACATATAGTAGGCCACTACAGGCATGCAAATACGTAATATTTCATACAGTACAAAGTTGGGCGAAACTGCTTTACAAAGACTATAACGACTGTGCCAATCATGATATGTGATAAGCGCCAGGGTGTGTGTGTTTGTGTGTCACAGGCTTTCTTCCTTCCCAGTCGCTTTCTTTGCGGCCGGTTGCCTCTCTTTTTTCCTCTTGTCAGTCAAAATGTTGTGCTTATTAAGAGAGTCATCATATTCTGGAGCTATTTAGCATTCGCCTTGTATGGTAGATTGTGGGATGAAACTGGGAGGTGAAGTGGGATGACACAAGGCGAAGATCGCCTGCGCACAATTCACTGCAGGTGGGTAATTATAAAGGGAAGATTGCGTGCAACAGTGCGCCGCACGGTTTTATAAATCTCAACTTTTTTTTTGCGCAGCACATTCTTAGCTTTGTGCAAACGCAATGTTTTGGGAAGGTTTCTACGCACACCTTTATAAATGAGGCCCCAGGTGTGGGACGTTATGTTCTCTTTGCCAGTGTTCTATTTAATTAATCCTCTATCAGTTTACTGACTACAATCAGGTAAAGTCTCCTCTGCTCACCGAAAAATTCTACTCTACTCCCCCTTTTCCATTTCCCCCAGGATTGTTTTCTCTGTCTATTGCCCAAACGCTGGTTGCACACCAGAGCCTCAGCCACTAAAGTGTGGAGGACCCACTTTTCACAGTTCATGGGATTTACTGTACATGTTCATGTGGTAATGAAGCTGAGGCACAGACTTCAGGCTGTAATTACATGGGGGACAACCACTTTAATTACTTGTTTGCCTAAGAGTTGCATCCACAAGGGGCAACTTTAAATGTTTCTAATTAATTATTGATGGCCCCGTATCAACCCATAGACCCTTTCAGTACGGGCTTTGGAGCTTTTTTCTGCAAATAAATGTGAAGACCCAAAATGTACTTAACACATGGATGCCGGATGGGGAGAGAAATATTGTTTCCATTCACAAGCAGAAGCTTGGAAAGTGAGGAAATACGCAGAGAGTTGATTAGTGCATATAGGTGGTAAAGCAGCATTGCTCCGCAGGCAGATGTAGGAGGACCTTTCAAACTCCTGCAGCTCTTATAGACTAGCAGGAGGGGCCCTCAGATTTTCAGGTACCCCTACCCGAGGTAGAACAAACCTCAACAATGATTTTTTTTTATCTTTAGAATGTCCTGTTCATGAAATTGATTCTTGAGCATTTTTATCTTTGGGTGAAATGTGTTTTTTTGGTTATTCTTTAGAACTACTCCAGTCCCTGAAAAAGAACCAAAGTAGGCCATTCCAAATACGGAAATGTGACAAAAAAGCCCATAACTTGGGAATGCTCACTCTTTTCTTCATCAGATTTGCTGAGGTACTAGCCAGGTGTCTGTCCCACATCACCAAAAAGTTAAAATGTAATTTAGCAAAACATTTATTGATATAGGGTTCTGTATACATAGCTTTAGTTTAGGCGGAAATTGTACTTTTGTGGTGATAGGAAAAGAGGGTTCCTTTACTTTTCTCTCAAATATCACCAAAACATAAATCCCTACCAAATCTACCATTTATGTATTGTCTAGGATGCTATTTAACAATAACCAGTGGTTGTATGAAGATATCTATTACAGTTCAATTTCTAATGAGATTTCTCTAGAAGTACTCCTGCACTGAAATAGCCCAATTAGGACATTCCGAATGGGGGATAGGTGGCATAATAGCCTATAGTCCAGCAGATATGTGAATGCATTGTGCTTTTTATGATACAAACATGAGCTTTGGCACACTGTTAGAGCATGCCCTAAGGAAAATATTTGGCTATAGGGCCATCGCCAATTTTTCATATGGCGCCCATGGCGGGCATTTTTAAAAATGGCCACCAGCAACTGATAGTATCAGTAGCTTGGGTTGTAGAGCACCTAGGATCTTGATTATGGTGTCTAATCCTACATTTTCAAGGATGGACAAGGCAGTGGTGCTATTTAAAACATGCTAGAAGGTACCCAACTTCATATATCTGGCATTCAGGGAACTAAATTGTGTTAAAACCTTCAAATATTAGCAGAGTTATGCATATTTTCATGAATTACAGAATCAGTTCATGAGTTGCATGCTGACCTTATATGCTTACAAGTAAATATCTTTTCAAAGCCTGACCAATACATCAGTTTAGCCTGTTTGAGGGATGTAATTGCTATTTTATCCGTGTAACCCACTCTAAGTAAGTCAACATTGCTCTATGTTCCGAAGGAGCTAAGTGATATAAACAGTTACCACAATGAAAGTACCAGGCAAGGTAAGTTATTAGCAGTAACTTTTACTCACATAGAGTTGTAGGTAACACCCAAAACACATGCATATACATCATTTGAAAATAAAAACATGGGCCATTTAAAATAAACAAGTGTTGTCAATAGTCCTTTTAGTCTGTCTGTTTGTTGATCACTTCCGGTTAATCAATCATATGTCCCAAACAGTGACCAGCTTGGTAGGCAGCCCTCTTTCTGTATTGAATGAGTGCTGGTTGTGTTGGAAGTCCCTCAATTGATGAACCTTTCTGGGTGATGAGCGGCTTTCTTGCCTGATTGACAGATTCCTGGCTGCTGGTGCGACCATATAGCAATACAACAGAGGCTTCAGGGGCTTCATCCAGTTGTCTATGGCAGCAAAGGCACAGAAGGCTTTTGTGACATCTTCAAAGATCCTCCATGTATCCCATGCAGTTTTCTTACCCCTGCCACCAAAAGATGACACTGTCACATCCATTAAAGGCATGGAACACCGGCAAGGCTATACATCATTCTGGACCTAGTGCCGTTGCCATCTCGTGAGCTGCTAAATGCCGAAAACTCTTTCCACTCCAAAGGCAACCCACAGCTTATTGATGTTGAGAGAGTGGGCTGCAGTCACTGCCAGTACTAACACATCTGTGTCAACTGTGCATATTGATACACTGTTATACCCTTACTCACAGCATCTCCAAGGTGTGTGGACGTGGTCAAGACAAAATGCTGAAGTTAAAACTGAGCATCAGAATGGGGAAAAAGGGGGTTTAAGCGACTTTTAACATGGCATATTTGATGGTGCAAGGCAGGGTGGATCCATGCTTTCATGTTGTTTACTCCAAATTCTGACCCTACCATATGACTTTTGCAACCAAATCAAGACTCATCAGAACAGGCAAGACTTTTCCAATATTTTATTTTCCTGTCTTCTGCTGCTGTAGCCCATCTGCTTCAAGGTTGGTCGCGTTTTGTTTTCAGAGATGGTATTCTGTATACCCTGGTTGTAACAAGTGGTTATTTGTTAGTGTATCAGTTAATGTTGCCTTTCTATCATCTTGAGCCAGTCTGCCCATCCTCCTCTGACCTCTGACTTCAACAAGGCATTTTCATCCACACAAATGCTGCTCACGGGATATTTTTTTTCTTTTTCGGGCCATTCTCTGTAAGCCCTAGAGATGGTTGTGCATGAAAATCACAGTGGATCAGCAGTTTCTGAAATACTCAGTCCAGCACTTTTGGCACCATCAACGTTAACATGTTCAAAGTCACTTAAACCCCCTTTCTTCCCACTTCTGATGCTAAAAGGACTATTGACAACACTCGTTTATTTTAAATGGCCCATGTTTTTATTTTCAAATGATGTATATGCATATGTGTTTTGGGTGTTACCTACAACTTTATGCGAGTAAAAGTTACTGCGTGTAACTTACCTTGCCTGGTACTTTCATTGTGGTAACTTTATATCACTTAGCTCCTTCGGAACCTAGAGCTAATATTTGACGGTTTTATCACAATTGTGTTCCCTGAATGCCAGATATATGAAGTTGGGTACTTTCTAGCATGTTTTAAATAGCACCACTGCCTTGTCCATCCTTGAAAATGTAGGATTAGACACCATAATCAAGATCCTAGGTGCTCTACAACCCAAGCTACTGATACTATAGCAGCTGCTGGTGGCCATTTTTAAAAATGCCCGCCATGGGCGCCATATGAAAAATTGGCGATGGCCCTTTAGCCAAAAATTTTCCTTAGGGCATGCTCTAACAGTGTGCATGTTTGTGTCATAAAAAGCACAATGCATTCACATATCTGCTGGACTATAGGCTATTATGCCTATCCCTATCCCCCATTCGGAATGTCCTAATTTGGCTATTTCAGTGCAGGAGTACTTCTGGAGAAATCTCATTAGAAATTGAACTGTAATAGATATCTTCATACAACCACGGGGTATTGTTCAATAGCATCCTAGACAATACATAAATGGTAGATTTGGTAGGGATTTATGTTTTGGTGATATTTGAGAGAAAAGTAAAGGAACCCTCTTTTCCTATCACCACAAAAGTACAATTTCCGCCTAAACTAAAGCTATGTATACAGAACCCTATATCAATAAATGTTTTGCTAAATTACATTTTAACTTTTTGGTGATGTGGGACGGACACCTGGTTAGTACCTCAGCAAATCTGATGAAGAAAAGAGTGAGCATTCCCAAGTTATGGGCTTTTTTGTCACATTTGCCGTATTTGGCATGGCCTACTTTGGCTCTTTTTCAGGGACTGGAGTAGTTCTAAAGAATAACCAAAAAAACACATTTCGCCCAAAGATAAAAATGCTCAAGAATCAATTTCATGAACAGGACATTCTAAAGATAAAAAAAATCATTTTTGAGGTTTGTTCTACCTTGGGTAGGGGTATCTCGAAAACTAAAGCCTTATTTGAGCACTTGCTGCTAGACTATTAATGCACAATACTGGATTTCTGAGGAGGTACTATTTTGAGTGTTTGAGAATGAAGACTCTGACCCCGGAATTCCACTGGCTGCGCGTGCGGTGTCCAATGGTTTTGCTCCGTGCGCCCACGTCCGTCAATACCCACCGGCTCCGTTTTCATAGAAGGCACGGCCAGCTCCGGAGTTGCAAGACTGAGGAGTTCCCGCGGTAATAAAAGTGACGGGCGATCGCTCTTGATAATATGATTCTCATATATGGTATTTACACAACAACGAACGCACGTTCCCATCCGAACGAGTAAAAGAACAGTGGACATGCTTGTATGTGTCTCTGTTTTGAGCTTACCTGCAGTGAACACCGAGTGTCTTATTTTGAAAATTAACCTGAGGTTTTATTGTTTTGTTGGCGCCTGTGTTCCTGTCTACCTCGATGTGTTCTGTGCTAAATTGCTGCGGTGAGCTCCGGCATCCAGCAAAAATAGAAGCAGTGTGTATTTCACTGGACAGCTGGAGCAGCAGCGGAGCAGAGAGACGGTGCAGTGGACGTGGTGGAAACTCACCCACTGACTAAAGTAAAAAATTACAGCTCCACTGCCGTGCTGGAACGGAGAAGAGGCAGCCGGTGGAATTCGGCCTTGATAATATCATCCAATATCTGTTTGAAACCACTTATTGGACAGCAAAAAGCAAAGCAAATTTGCCCCAAACAGCCAATGTACCCACTGCATTGGAACTCCCCAGAAACTCAACTTCTTGTCATTTTGATCCATTCTCCCTCATTGTTCCTTTGGTACATCCATGATCCAGGTTCACAATGCCCTAGAACTGACCGAGTACCATTGTTAAAGTAATGGCACTGTGGGAAATATGAAGGTTTTTTTGGACACAACACCATGGAGACAGTTTCTTGTATAAACCCAAATTACAATTTTTGAATCTGAAAATGAGCAAAATATGCACCCTTTAAAATACAATGTGTCATCATCCTGTCCCTGATCTTTCTTCAATTTTCAGCCTACTCACATGGCATCTTGTTGCCACCAAAGGACCATCCATCAATGTGTTCATTTATTTTCATAAATACCCATTCTATTCAGGGTCATAGGGACCTGATGCCTACCTCAGCATCCATTGGGTACATGGGAGTATATTGCTAACACAAATAGAGAAACAACAATTGTCACTTTAATACACTGTATTCCAGTGCCAGCTCAACTGTAGAACATTGAAATTCAAACAAAGGAAATTCTAAAGTTAAGCCATGCCTCCCTGAAAGTAAAATTATAACATTAAAGTGGATGAAAAACTGCCTCCAGCATGTCGAATGGCCAGTTTTACAACCAGCCGGGCTGATTTCCTGTTTTATAAATCTTGCTTATACACACCTCAACACATTCATCAAATTGCTACAAAAACGCAATAACACCATGTTGGTCTTCATTAATACTTGTCACTGTCAGTACTTGATATATATTTTTTCTAGCATAACTACATTAACTAATCTATAAAACACTGGCAAAAAATCAGGCAAAATGTAGCTGTAAAACAAGGATATGACACCGGATCTTACGCAGTCTGATTATCAGTGGTTAAGTGCAGCACAAGATTCATTGGATCTGCTCTGTGAGACGACGTCTTCTTGCGCTAGTCCCAAGATTAATTGAGACAAGTTTCTGGTGAGAGGGCCTTTAAATAAAATGGCATCTCAATCACCATTGAGTGTGAAGAATGGGGTACAGGCTGTGTGACGCATATACAAGGCCTATACAGAAAGATTTCTTCTGACCTGAAAATAGTATGAATCAGGGAAAAATTACAGTGAATGAATAAATCTGTGTCCCATCAGAAACCGTGACTGCAGAGGCACCAACTTCGCAAAACTCTCTGCTTGTCATCGCGTGCACATTTTCTATGGGGAGACGTAGGGTTAGGGTTAGCCCCATGTTTGTGTTACAATACTGCAGTTGCACTCCTTATTGGCGCCAAAGAGTACCAAACCAAATAGCTAAATAGTGTTTTAAGTCCAGAATGAAATAACTGTTGGATACTTTGCACTGGAATCACACACTATTGTTCTGCTACATTTTCAAAAAGCGCCATCAGGTCAGAGTTTAAATATGTCCAGTATATAGCTGTATGATAAAATACAGCAAAATACAACTACAAAATACATGTGTAAAAGACATTCCCAACAGCCACAGCTGTACTTAGTGGTTGGTGCTACATTAATTAGAAAACTAAACTAAGACGGTGAACCTGGCTAACATTATAGCTACCTTACATATGCATAATGTAAGCAATGGCAGGTTAGTTTGCTTTTAGTATGTATCGCTTGGTATCATTGTATCAAAGTAAAGCCTCACAGAGCTGCTAGTAAATGGACTTGACTTATATAGTGCTTTTTAGCCAATTTTTCTCAGCCCCAAGGTGCTTTACATTTCTTACCACATTCACCCATTCATACACACACTCATATACCAATGGCAGTGTTGGCTGTAAACTACTGTTCAAATGCAGTGGCATCTCATCACTTGTATTCCAGATCAGCTACCAGAGTATTGAGTCATCAGACCCAGGCATCAACGTGCCCGGTCCACGCCGTACCGTGTCCAAGCTGAGGAACGAGACCTACCACATGTTCTCTGGCCTGCATCCAGGAACCACCTACCTGGTGTCAGTGCGGGCCCGCACCGCCAAGGGCTTTGGCCAGACTGCGCTTACCGAGATCACCACCAACATCTCTGGTAAGGCAGCCTGTTGTGTGGTGGCCTCAGTTTTAGCAGTGTGTAGTTGTGAGTTTGAGTGTGTGTGCTTGCAAATGTGTGTTATTGGGTCAAAGTATGGTCTTGAATGGTGAACAAATTCAGTGACAATGGTCTTATAGAATGATGATGTATGCAGTATTCAGACAGATTTGTAGCAAAGTAATAAGTAATGACTTGTAATTCCCCTCTTTTGAAGAGCTGCAATTACATCCCCAATTCCCAAAAAAGCTGGAACGTTATGGAAAACGTGAATAAAACAGAATGTGATCATTTCCTTATCCTTTTCGACATGTATTAGATATACAACATTACAAACACAATATATATTTGTTTAAACTGATACACTTCTTTTTAAATGTGCCTGCAACATGTTTCAAAAAAGTTGAGACGGGCATGTTTACCACTCTTTCACATCACCTTTTCTTTTAAAAACTCTGAGTAAGCTTGGGAACTGAGGACATTAATTGATTACATTTTGAAAGCAATTTTTTTTTAAATTGTTTGCTTGAAATACAACTTCAGATGCTCAACATTCCGGGGTCTCCATTGTGATATTTTGTGCTTCATAATGCACCACATTATTTCAATGGGAGACAGGTATGGACTGCAGACAGGCCAGTCGAGTACCACTCTGTTCCTCTGAAGCCAAGCTGTTTAAGACGTGCAGAATGTGGCTCTGTATTGTCTTAAAAAAGAAGGGACGTACCTGGAGTAGACGTTGTCAGTATGGCAGCATGTTGCTCCAAAACCTGTTTGTACTTTTCAGCATTAATGGTGCCTTCATAGACGTGCAAGTTACCAGGGCCGGCGGTAGCCAGGGGCCAGGGTGGAATTTAATTTTTTTTAGGTGGAAGTCAAGACCCACTATCAGGGTGGGTCCCTCCAGACCCGGCAGCAGAGAAAATCTATACAGGGGGCACGTCGATTTTGTGGGAGGGCCCGCATCAATATTAGCCTCGTTCGACTAGGAGCCGTCTTGCTCAGACCTGCCCAATTATGACGTGCGGCTTGCTGAGCGCACAGCATTTTTGTTGTGCGCTCAGCAAGACGCACGTCATAATTGCACAGGTCTTAGCAAGACGGCGACATCTCAAACGAGGCAATTATGACAGACAGGTGTAGCCTACAAAAAACTCAATTGCAACAGTCCACAGCAGCGCAAACACATCAGCATGGCCAACAGCATTGCCTTAAGACACACGCAGCTGGCAAATAATACACATTAACACACACAAACAGCCTAATACAAATCACATTTGCATTGTGTGCGCAAATAAACATAAACATACAAAACATTCGCAACATTGAATCATGTGCTCGGCAAACACATTGTCGCATAATCCAATGAAAGCGCCGGTCAAAACACCAGAGCAGGCTGATTTCACATAGTCTCTATTTTCTACACATTTTTTATTCAGTTTAACAATTATTTTTTGAGATTTTAAATAGTATCTGACATCATATATATCTTAAGCATAAAAAATTTAATAAAAAAGTTAAATAAATTTTATTTTTACAAGGGCAAAGACATCGCCGGGTTTGGGTCCCTCATGAGACAGGTCCCTCTGGTCTCATGAAGGAACTGTTCATTCGATGTCCAAGAAAATGTCAAATAAAATTCAGACAATGAATTAATACTAAAGAATATACAACTACCATGCATTGCTTCTAATTGTATTATTGGGTGGGCAGGACTGCCTGCCTCCAAGTTACCCACCCGTCACTGGTCAGCAGAGCCGGCCCGAGGCATAAGCCAAATGAGCGGTTGCTTTAGGGTCCCGACTGCCAGGGGGGCCCCCAATTTTTTTTTTGTTTTTTTTAGTTAGTGTGTTTGATATCAACATCATATTATGTAAATGTAAATTATCATACAATAAAAGGAATACAATGTTTTGGTAGATAGTTAATATCTTAATAATTTAATCAATTAATCTGGGAGGTAATCCGAGGTTAACTGATCACGTCACGTTCAAGTCCGTGGCATGCACTGTGTATCTATAGCCTATTTCAGCCTCGTCTGTGGAAAAAAAGATAACTGGACAACAGAGTTCTTCTGCTTCGTTCCTCTCACTGCATTTAAATTAATTCATTATATTACAGAAAAATATGTCCCGTAAAAGAAAAAGAGCACCAAGCCCATCCCAGAGGACCCTGCATAATATTTTATTTAAAATGTATATTTCTTTTTTTATAATTCTTTTTATTTGGAAATGTTTATGAACACATTCATATTCTGAGCATACATTTTAGCAGACATATCCATAGTTTTTTGTTGTTTTTTGTTTACAAACATACGAACAACAGTATCCCACCCACCCCACCCACTTGAACATGTAGTACACACACTTAGACTAACAAAAAGAAGAAAATAGAAAAATAAATACAGTAAAAATAAATAAATAAAATAGTAAGCAAGGTTATCATGCTTAGTCGTGCCAAAAGTCACCATGTACTTGTTCACATGCACAAACACTCTACATTATAGGCTGACATGCCAGCATCAATCCACATCGTAATTACACAGACAATGCATCATGCATACATACGGTACTCTATCCGAAAAACAGTTTTATAATTGGATTGGCCCAGAAGTGACCAAGTCGGTAATTAAACCAAAAAAAAAAAAAAAAAAAACTACTGTACGCTACATGATATAGGGCCCTAATGCCAGAAATATAGCTATGGTGTATCAGGTATAGTTTTGAGTTTCCCTATGTATTTCAAAACCGGATCCCAGGTGGAGTAGAATTTGTCCCTTGACCCCCTAAGCGAGTATTTAATTTTCTCGAATTGTATAAAGTGCATCAGGTCGCACATCCACAAAGACGCTTTGGGAGGGTTTTTTGATTTCCAATGTAATAATATTCTTCTGCGTGCAAGCAGAGTCACAAAGGCCAATATGTTTTTATAACTTTTTCTTACAATAGAATGTCTACGATCTGTGATACCAAATATAGCTGCTGCTGCATTTGGTTGGAAATCAGTATTGAGCGCCTCAGATACTGTTTTAAAAATCATAGGCCAGTAAGTGACCAGAGCAGGGCATGACCAGAACATATGGGTTAAATTGGCAGGGGTGTGATGACTTCTGTTACCACTAGCATCAGAATCAGGATATATTTTAGCTAATCTTGCTTTGGAAAAGTTAGTCCGGTGCAAAACTTTAAATTGTATTATACTTAATTTTGCACAAGAAGTGCTGTCATTCACTCTAAGTAAAGCACAGTTCCACATGTCATCTTCCATGTCTTCCCCCAATTCATCCGCCCAGTCCGCCCTTATCTTCGAGATGGTTATGGTTTTAAGAGAAGCTATACAATCATGTATTCTAGAAATTAGCCTTTTCGAATTGAATGGGGATTTTAGCAGATCATCTAAGCCTGACACTGAAGATACATTTGGAAAGTTGGGGTCATGGCTCATAAGGAAGTGGCGTACTTGAAAATATCGAAACAGGCTAGATCGAGGAAGGCCAAATTTTTGTGATAAGTCATTAAAGCTGGCAAATACACAATTTATGTACATATCTTTAAATTTAGAAATGCCTTGTCTCCGCCAAAAAGAGAATGTAGCATCTAATTTAGCTGGGGGGAAAAGATGGTTGTTGCATATAGGGCTTAAGCTAAGAATTTGTTTGAAACCAAAGAACCGTCTCATTTGAAACCAGATCTTCAAAGTATTGATGACAATTGGGTTGTTTGTGAACTGGGTAGTAGAAATGGGAAGACTGGAAGTGACCAGAGCCGTGAGAGACGTTGAGATGCATGATGTAGCTTCATACTGGCACCAGTCTGTATCCGGAGTATGAAGCCAAAACATTATTTTTTGAACATTTGCAGCCCAGTAGTAGAAGAAAAGATTAGGAAGAGCTAGGCCTCCCTGTAATTTAGGCCTCTGTAGAAGCTCTAAACGTACCCTAGGGTTCTTGCCATTCCAAATAAAAGAAATAAAAGCGCTATCAATACATTTAAAGAAAGACCTAGGAAGGTAAAGTGGGATACATTGAAACAGGTAGAGGAATTTTGGGAGCACACTCATCTTGATGCAATTCACTTTACCTGCTAAGGACAAGTGGAGTGTTCTCCATTTCTTTAGATCTAGTTTGACTTTATCAAGTAGAGGAGCAAAATTTTCCTGGTAGGGGTTTTTCATATCTCTTGTGATGTTAATGCCCAAATATTTAAAACCGTTTCTAGATATTTTAAACGGTAAAACATTATCCTGGATTTGAAGAGCCAAGCTGTTAACAGGGTAGCATTCACTTTTACTAAAGTTCAGTTTATACCCGGAAAATTTACCAAATCTTAACAGAGCATGGATGATATGAGGTACACTAAGAATAGGGTCCGAAACAAATAATAATAAATCATCGGCATATAAACCTAGTCTATGCTCATCTCCTCCTCTGAAAATTCCACTTATAGATGGCAATGATTTGAGTGCGATGGATAAGGGCTCTATGGCCAAGGCAAATAACAGTGGACTAATTGGACATCCCTGACGGGTCGCCTCGACAGAGTGAAGTACTGTGATTGCCTGCCGTTTGTAACCACAGAGGCCTTGGGTGAGCTGTAAAGAAGTTTAATCCATGAAATAAAATTTGGACCATACCCAAATTTCTTTAAACACGTGAATAAATATTCCCACTCAACCCTGTCAAAAGCTTTCTCTGCGTCCAGTGAGATGACCACCTCAGGTACCTCACTGGACGCAGGGGAGTGAATAATATTCAAAAGCCGTCGGATATTTGTAAATGAGTGTCGACCCAGAATGAAACCGGTTTGGTCAGCAGAGATCACATCAGTTATTGTGGTTTCTAGGCGTAGGGCAAGCACTTTAGCTAGGATCTTCACATCACTGTTTAGGAGGGAGATGGGTCGATATGAACCACTTTCTGTATTCTCTTTACCTGGCTTAAGCAGGAGAATAATCGATGCCTCAGTGAGAGTTTGTGGTAATGACCCACGGGACATAGACTCTATAAACATTTCAAGTAGAATTGGGGATAGTTTCTTAGAAAAAGTTTTAAAAAATTCTATTGGGTAGCCGTCGGGGCCAGGTGTCTTACCACTTTGCATTGCCATTATTGCGTTAATAATTTCAGACAGTTGTAATGGGAGTTCGGTCTTTGTCTTATCCGTTACCTTTATGGAAGGAGCTTCAAGATTGCAAAAAAAATGTTCCATATCAGTTCTATCATTGGTCGCCTCTGATGTATACAGGTTAGAATAAAATGAGGTGAATGTTTCATTAATTTCTCCCGGGTCAGTAGTTAAATCCCCATTTGGTTTCCTTATTTGTGAGATTTGTTGAGAAACAGATTGGGGGGGGGCCTTAAGTTGGTGTGCTAGAAGGCGGCCAGCTTTTTCTCCATGCTCATAAGCATATCCACGTGATTTTAACAACATTTTTTCTGTTTTACCGGTTGACAACAGGTTGTATTGAGTTTGAAGGTCAAGCTTTTTTTTATAGAGTTCAGGGGATGGAGACGAAGAGTACTGAGAGTCTACTGTGCTAATTGATTTAATAAGCTGGTCTTGTTCAAGTCTACGCATTTTATTGATTCTTGCTGAATATGATATAATCTCACCTCTGATCACAACCTTCAGTGTCTCCCAAAGCAATGAGGAGGAGATGTCATCTTTTTTGTTGGAAACTATAAAGTTGTCAATTTCTTTGTTTATCAAATCACAGAATGAACTATCATCCAGTAAGGTTTTGTCTAATTTCCAAGGAGGACGTTCCGAATTGTTAGGAGGAAACACAAGATCTAATAAAACAGGGGCGTGATCAGATTCAACTATGGTTGAATAAACAGCTTTTGTGACAAAGGGAAGAAGGTTTCTATCAATAAAAAAGTAGTCTATTCTGCTGTATGAGTGGTGAACCGGGGAAAAGAAGGAGAAGGATTGACCAAGTGGAGAAAGAGAGCGCCAGGGGTCAACACCTCCTATTTGATCCATAAGAAAAGATAAAGATTTGGCCATTTTTGAAGGATCTGTAGATTTAGGATTAGAGCGGTCCAATATTGGGTTAATTGTGCAATTCAGATCACCCCCTAAAATTAATTGTTGTGAGTTTATGTCTGGTATTAATGAGAAGACTTTACCCATGAATTTATCATCATCCCAGTTTGGGGCATATATATATTAACCAAAACGACAGGCTTGTGGAAAAGTAGCCCAGAGACCATGACAAAGCGCCCCTGTGGGTCAGAAATAACAGTGGTAGCACTGAACTGGATTTTTTTATGTATCAATATAGCGGTCCCACGTGTTTTAGAATCGAAACTTGAGTGGAACACATGTCCCACCCAAGCTTTCTTGAGTCTAATTTGATCTTTCAACAACAAATGAGTTTCTTGAAGAAATGCAATTTCACATTTTAAATATTTAAGGTGATTGAATATTCTAGCTCTTTTTACAGGCCCATTTAAGCCTTTTACGTTCCAGCTAATAAATCTTACATCAGCCTTTCTTACATTAGTTCTTTGTTCCATGTTTAAATCAGAAAAAGTTGTTATAATAACTGTAAAGCAAATAAATGGTCACAACAAAAATGTGTACAGCTCCATGGATAACCTCATTAAGAAAGAGTGAGATAAGGAAAGAAAAAATATAAAAAAATAAAATCTAGTGGTGTACCATCCCATAACCCTGTCCCATACCCCAGACATAGACACAGACATAACTAACACTAAGCCTATACTTGTTCCTCTCCCTGAGGCAAGCTGCAGACATAACACTATTTCCAAAAACTTCTGGTAGAACATCATCTTCTTGCTTCTAGCTTCTAGCTGAGAAGGCTCCCAGTAATAATATATAAACAAGCTTTACACAAAGGCCATGAAGGCAAAAGCAGGGCTGAGGGGACAAAAATATTATGAAGTAATAATTAGGTGTAAAAATATATATATAAATATATATATGGCACATCCATGTAATGGAAAAGCTATGTGTCCTCCTCCCCTTCTCTTTTGTTCCCCCTAATTAGCCCAAACATAACACGAATGAAAGCAGTAGCACACAGAGTAACATAAGATCCGGGCCGCTTTTCCCCCCCCCTTTTTTTTTTTTTTTTTTTGTTTATCCCTTCTAAACATGTTATCCCAAAACGTAGCGTGGATGAAAGCACAGTACCTTAAAATCCAGGGCGTATGACAGACTAATTGCAAAGGCAACGTACACAGTAGAGTGTGCAATATTTACTGTCCGTCTCCAGTCCATAAAGCGAAGGCAAACGCTGCTGAATTTTTACTCTTTAATCCTCTGATCGTAGAACCTCTGGGCTTCATCAGGTGAGTCGAAGGTGAACACGTCGTCCCCGTGTGTCACGCGCAGCCTGGCAGGGTAGATCAGGTGGAACCGGACGTTCTTTTGGTAAAGGGCTTGTTTTATCCCGTTAAATGCAGCTCGCTTTTTAGCAAGAGCCGCGCTGTGATCTTGAAACATCCTTATGACAGTTCCTCCGTACCGCAGCTCGTGATTCCTTGCCCAGCGCAGCGCGGCTTCCTTCTGTTGGAATCGGGAGAAACAAACCAGGAATGTGCGCGGAGGCTTTCCTTGTCCAGATCTGAAGGTCGGGGACCGGTGGGCTCTCTCCAGTTCGGGCGGCGCAGTGAAGACGTCGGGGCCCATCACCTGCATCAGCAGCTCAGACATGAATTTAACCGGGTCCTTGCCGTCTTCGCTGCCTTCTGGTATGTGTAGTATACGGAGATTGGCTCTCCGCGATCGGTTTTCTAGGTCATCGAGCCGAGTCAAGAGAGATTGGTTTTGGGCTTGGAGCGTCTTAATGCTAGACTCCGCAGCGCATACACGTTCAAAGTTATCACCGGACACAGACTCCACTGAGGTGAGGCGCTGTTGGAATGTGTTCACTGTTGTTTGGAGTGAGTCCAGCGAGGCTTGTAGTGGCTTTGTAGATTCTTGAATCAGAAGAGAAACATCATCCCTTATTGTGGTTCTCTGCTTCGCAAATTCTGCAGCCAGTTGATCCTTAGAAATGACAGCGGTATCCATGGTTGCTCCCGGTCCTGAAGTTTTTGTCGCTGTCGGAGGGCTGTTAGCTGAGAACGTTGTTAGCTTACTTGCGGCGCTAGTAGCAGCGCGTGTAGCTGGGCTTTGTGCACTGCAACCTGATTTAGCAAACTTCGAATTGCTCATTTTAAGTTGAAACACTTACTGAAACTTACTAATGATGGATTGTCAAAAGCACTGGGAAGAAAGCTTGATAAAAAAACGAATATTGCAAAAAGTAGACTGGGAGCCTTCTCTCGTGCGTCCGCTCACCACATTTGCCAACCGGAAGTCCCTAAAATGTATATTTCTATGGAAAATCCATGTGTCTTTCTTCAATAGCTTCTAATTCATTAGACCCAGTGTCTCCAAATTATTTGTTCACACAAAATACCTCAGATTTAGCCTCTTAATTTTCCTCTCAAAGTGCACCAGATTCATGCATTTCACTTTAAAAAGGTAAAAAAAAATCTCGGGGGGGGGCATACCCCCGGACCCCCCTAGCAGGGTCGTGACCTCAGCAGGCTACTATTTTCACCCAGCTGGACATCGGAATAGTGGAAAGACTATAGCCTATATCTATATTACAGGGCTGTACGCTTATTTTTTTAGGTGGTAGCACTGGTGCTAGCAAGCAAAAAAATTCAGTAGCACAAAAATAAATTTGGTAGCACACAAAGTAGGCTATGATTGAAAACTTGCATAACCTTAACCCTTGCATTTTGCTCTAATTACTTTTGAGCATGTCATCCTGGTCTCATTTGAGATTCACAATTAATATGATATCCTAGTGTGTGCAGTAATAATTGTAGAAAAATTAATAGGGGTGCACTGATTGCAATTTAGAAAAAAAAATCTAACCTGCCAATTGCAATTTTTTGCTGATTCAGAATTATTATTATAATGTCCTTCTGTTAATTAAAAACAAACTTTAAAACATTAAACATAGCCTATTAAATAAATAAGTATACATATTGGTACAATTTAGGATAAATTAAATAGGTTGTTGTGAATGTGTTGGGAGTAGCTTTTCAGTGGCTTATTTCAAACTTTGTGTAAATAGACTAGGCTACTGTTGACTGCTCTCTGCAGCTGAAGGAGTTGCCTTTCAAGCTAGAAAAAAGTGCTAACTTCCTGTTCTTACCGGCTTCAAAATAAAAGTCAACTCACGTTTGGCTAGTAACAGGCTTTTAATGTGAAGGCGCACAGGAAATGTTCTGTTTGTACACGCGCTAACTTAACTGCGGTAATGTGCCGTCTCCTTCCGGTAATTGCCGTTGGTGAAGTTTTTATACCTAGAATCGCTGCACGAGCACAGATCCCGAGCACACATCTTTCACCAGCCAAAGTGGAGGGTGGACTCAATAACTTACTTGCCTAAGACTCATTTACCCGCAGTGTTAATGTAGAGCCCTCTAAGCAGTGTTGTGCAACGCTCCTCTGTGTTTCAAAGACAGCCTCTCCTCATTATCAACCTGTCGCAGGAGTGCGAATGGATTCATATTCATCATCGCACGTGATCAATTTCAGTAGCAAATGCGATCAAAACTGTCGCTCTGTACAGCCCTGTATATAGTGTGTATAGTATATAGCTCTGGACTACCACCATCCAGGTTGCCCAGTCCCAAAGCTTTCTCTTCAATCAGCTCAGGCTGCCTACAGTTAATACTGCGATTAAAAAAAAATTATATGTTATTCATAAACATTTTGGGAAAAAAACATGCAAGAATCAAATCTCCCACACAGCAACACTCAAAGTTTATTTGCATATTGTGTTCTACACAATTCAAATTAAATGTGCCTAAAAGCAGACGAAGAGGTCTTACAAGGGCAAACCTAAAATTTCTACTGGCCCACCCTAATCTAACTGTCTAGAACCGGGCCTGCAAGTTACCCATGTCATGGGCACTAACCCACCCCCATACCATCACAAACGCTGGCTTTTCAACTTTGTATTGGTAACAATCTGGATGGTCCTTTTCCTCTGGAGCCCGGAGGACATAACTAGGGCTTTGCAATATCATCCGTGATAATACTGGTATACATTTTTACATGATAAAAATTGTCATATCATGATATAGTGACATAATGACGTATGACCCATGCACGTTCCCTAACTCATGATGCTTTGTTACAGGAATGTCGTTTTACTTTCAAATTATACAAATTATCATAATTTTCCCTCAGCCAAAGAGCATTGCCTTATTTTGATGAAATAACAACAGACCTAAATAAAAGTGAAGCACCCATGTTGGATTTGAATGGTTTGGATGTCAACAGCTTTGTTCATCCAAAGTCTGCAAACTCAGTCTGTGTTTGTCATTCAAAGGCAAACAGCAGCTGAGAAATAAAGGCAGCAGTGTTTTCTTAGTTTGTTCTTGTGTTGTTTTTGGTAGAAAGGATGCCAGTATGGATCTTGAGATTGCTCTTGAAAATGTGTCTGTGGGGAACGTGAAACCCTTTCATCCAAAAAAAAATGGCTATCTGCGAGCTGTTCCTCTAATTGTGTTTGCCCTGACGAGACATCAAATGCTATTAGGTTTGTGTTATCGTAAGAAAGATAGCAGGGGTTAGAAAAGAGTGTGTGGAGGATTTAGATTATCCTGAAATCCATACAGATATAGTGAAAAGTAGAAACATCACTTCCTCCTTTTTCCTTCTCAGTTTTAAAGATGCATCAGAAAATCTCTTGCCTGCTGCCAAACTTGAAACACGATTCCAAACCTTTCGAGTTGTTGATGTTCATGATCATCTTTTAAGAATCTCTATAAGACATTTGAATTTGGACTGTTGTTTCTCCCAACAAACACATACTGTATATTCTCTCTGTGAGAAAGCTCCTAAAATGAATAGTGTGTGTGCACACTCATTATTCACTATTACAAGGAGCAGAACTTAAAGGAAACATACTATCGATATCTTAACATACACCTTTTATATATAGTGGGCGTCAGCAATAACAGTGGTTTATGCTTGGCTAAACTCATAAACTACATTATGGATCAAGATATTGCAATACATATGCCTTGGTTGATTTTTGATGGAAAATTAGGTTATTTATATATTTGGATGTAATCGCCATGACATTTTCCACAAAGAATAATCCTGAGTCCTTTATTTGTAGTGACACTGTAAACATTATGATCCAGACCTGTTCTATCTGGTTTAGAGGGCGGGCCAATGTTGGCTCCCAGCTGTCGGCTGTACCATTCAACCTACAGTATCACATGCTATCATAAAGCCCAGTGGGAAGGCGTTTGGTATAGCGAGCATGGAAATGTAATGTTAATTTCTTTTTAAATGCATGCTGGATTTACCCACCTAATATGCACTGGCTCAAACACTACACAACACAGCTTTTCTATAATGCAGACCTCAGCTGTTGTGTGAAAGCTGGAGTGTTTGTGTGTGTATGTGCGTGTGCGTGTGCGTGTGCGTGTGCGGTGCGTGTGCGTGTGTGTGTGTGTGTGTGTGTGTGTTTCAGACGACAGGTTACACAAGCACATTTTTTTACAACAAGCGTTAATGCCCTGCCTATCAAGGCAGAAACATTTCCACTTCCCCATTCCAGGGCCTTTTTTGTTTCAGCTTATCTGTTTTAGGCTGCCCATTTGCCTCACTACATACTCCACTTGATTCACTCCCTGTAGACAACGGGAGATGGGAACACTCAACATCATTGTCTCTGGAGCTTTGCAGAGGTTTTGCAGCTTTGCAGATCTGTCCTAATTATATTATAAGGGCCTTTTGTTTTGCTCTGTTGTTTCCAGTTATTATCAGTCAGTGGCACTGTGCGGGAGGCCTTCACACACCTCGGTACACAGGGGACATCTTTAAAGATAGCACACTCTATTATTTTTAATATAATGGTGGGGAAAAAAAATATGAAATACCCAAGCAGAAGTGCAGAAGGAAGTATGGCTGCGTTCGTTTTCTAATCTCAAAAAAAAAAAGTTCTTTCTCAGGAAAAGCAAAACTGAAATGCCGTTTCTCCTTTGTTGTTTTCTCAGCTCCTGTGTTTGACTATGAAGACATCCCTTCTCCACTGAGTGAGTCAGAGAACACCATCACTGTTCTGCTGCGCCCGGCGCTGGCCAGAGGGGCTCCTGTCAGGTACAACTACTAACACTGTTCACTCCTGGGCCACCTCCATTCAGGGGCGTAGCACCAAATTCTGGGCCCCTATACAAAAAGTCCTGATGGGCCCCCTGAAAAGCGGTCTTACAATACACATGTCTCTCTGAGCCAGACAACTCCACAATATTTCATCTGATGAATGACCAAATCATTACTTTTACCGGTGTTTCCCCCATAATATGTCTTAGTCAAGGTGGTCACTGGGCAGGGTCACAGGAGGCGCGGCGCAAAGCGCCACGGCGAAAATTTTGGGGGTATTTTGCTCAAAGATGCCAATGCGCACTATAGAAATAAACAACTGTTTATTTGAATACAGATGTGCAATTTTGTTTGCTATGTGCAAGTATAATTTTACAGACAGTACAAAACACAATTAAAGAAAACTTCTACTGTTTTTGTGCAATACTATGTAGACACACTAAATACAAATAATAGACCATACACTTGTGTAGGCACATCAAGTGCAAATTAAACTTTTTAAAGTTCCTTTATGGATGGGGGGCTGTGATTATTGTGGACAATAGGCCTACTGTGATGCGATAGCCTATAATTAATTAATGGTTATTATTAGCCTACTTGCTTCATTTCTTTTTAAATACAGGTTGTTTTGGAACATGTCTTTCCCAATTTAAAACATAAAAATAAAGCAGCATTGAAAATTCAGAAAATCAATCTTCATGTCCTACACTAGCATGCTGTTCTACAAATAACCCAATAGTTGAAATAATAAATACAATGTGCTTTCCCCTTAAAATGTCTAAATGCATTTCAAATGCAGTAACAGTGTGGCACTTCTTTAAACGTACTGAAACTTGCAGGGGCCATCACTCTCATGTATTCATCAGACTTTTCTTTGCGCTGTCTGAGCTGATAGATAGGTTGTGTTGCCACAGTGATGTGGAGTCTTAAACTGTCCTAGCTTTGCCAGCACTTATTTCTGTACAGCTAAATATCCCCATAGAAACATCGCTGCGTTTATTTTCGCCACCAGTTCAATTCAATGTTGGCTTGCTCCTGCTTACTCTCCCGCATACATGGCTTAGTCATGCGCAGGCCCCTGATCTCCTTGCAAGGGTCAGGGGCCCATCATGAGCCAGTCAATTTTTTTTTTTTTGGAATGGCATTGTTCAGGGCCTTCAAAGATCGGGGCCACACATTTAGCTTGTTAAAAAAAAAATAAATATGGGCCCCCCTCTGCCTTGGGCCCCCCCACGACTGTATCACTTTTCTACCCAGTCCGTCGGCCCTGCCTCCATACAGTGCCATGTGCCATGAACTGCAGTTACCACACCATACTTATCCAGGCCTAAGGAACAGCAGATAGCGTTTATAGTACACTAGAAATGCGACCCAGAAGAGTTGACTTTACGACAACTTGATGGAAGGAGTCTGATTCTACTACCAATCTCACAGTCTACTGTATATATAGTGTTATGTAGTGCTACCACTCTATTTGACAGAAATGCTGCTTATTTCAGATGGGCTTTATCAAACCGGCTCAACTGACATGCTCATGTTATATGTTCCCTATGCCCAGGCCCGGATTAAGAGGAAAGATTACACTAGGCATACCGCATTTTTTCGGGCCCCCTCCAAACGGATACTTCTCGATTTAGTGACAAAACTACAAACATTTGAACTGCCACAAGAGTATTATGCTCATTCATTTGTTTAAGAGTTGCGCGTTTGTAAACGGGAGTAAAGAGAAACGTAACCGTGTGCGACTTCACGTCTGTTTGTGAGCGCACTGCAGGAGCACTTCTGTAAAGTGCGTGCAGAGTCCAGTGTGCAAGGACGGATTAACATGACCACGGGCCCTGGACACAAACCAGCCATGGACCCCTACCAACACGCAAATACACGCACTAGCACACCGTGCAATCCACAATCACACACATTATAATGCAGCGCACAGCCTAGAGAGAGAAAGAGAGAGATAGAGCGAAATACAATTCTATAAAGTTTCTCTGGTGCTGCGCAAGAGAAAGAGAGTCTTTGCGGCAGAGCCTACTAGACAGTTAGATTAGGGCAGAGACACCGACGATGCGAGCACGCTCTAAGCGTGCGAGCAGATTCTTTTTGCCTTTGTAAGATCTCTGCGCCTGCTTTTTCGCCCACCCTTGCCCCCCCCCCCCTGAGCCTATACACTCAATGTCTGAGCGAAGCAACGCGTCACCCCGTGAAACGCTGTGTTGGTGTCGTTCACAGTGAGACAGACACACTCTGTGGTTTAAAACTAAATGATCACAGGGGATTCCTGCACGTTAACGGGTGTCGATGGGACAGGCTCCGCGATCTGATTGCATGTCCCGAGCCTGGATACCCCAATCCCCAATCTCACTGCCGACTAACTGTAAAGTGAAACAACCGCCTCGCTCGTTACACTGGTACTGGTGCGTAAAGGGAACGCACAGTTATCAAACTTTCCTCACTACAACTGCCACAGCAGAAAAGCCACGGTAGGTCGATCGCTTTGTCGATTCGTGCCTCTGACACGTTGACTCGCAACATAATGAGTCGAGGCTTTGATTTCAGTGGGGATGTGGAGCTCTTTGGCCATTTCCCGTGCCTTTTTTTCTCTAGACACATCGTTCTCTCTCCAAGCGCACACACGCTTGTCCCGGCCGAATATAAGACCCCGAATATAAAACAACCCGACTTTTTACGACCCATTCCCAGGGGGGAAACCCCCGTCAATTTTTTTATTAAAAAAAAATCAAGGGCCCCCTATTGGCCAGGGCCCTGGACATGTGCCCACTTTGCCCATGCGGTAAGGAGCAGTTTTTCAAACTGGATGAAAAACAGTGCAGTGCAATGCTTTATTCAGCATAAAGTTAAAACACTCGTGCAAGCCAGATTTAAACACAAAAGCCTTGCGCGAGCGAAGCAGCAATTCACCTGGTGAAACCTGGCGTGGGACTCTGTGGTGGGTAACGGCGAAATTCACACTGATGAGACATCGCCGGTGTGAGCCGCCGCACAGAAAAATTCTGGTTTGACGGCTAAAATAATAACCGGGGATCAGAGCCGGCCCAAGCCTTCATAAGGCCCTAAGCCGAATTTGATTAGAGCCCCCCTCTCCAATGTTATCGTGGCCAAATGATTGACTATTGTTAAATGTCATTCACACACCCAGTTCATTGCTAGTGCCTCCAATGTCCAGCTTAGTGAAAATAGTAGCTAGCCGAGATCCTGACTCTCCAAGGGGGGTCCGGGGGTAAGCCCCCCCAGGAGATTTTTTGTACCATTTTAAAGTGAAATGCATGAATCTGGTGCACTTTGAGAGGGAAATTAAGAGGCTAAATCTGAGGATTTTTTTGTGAACAAATAATTTGGAGATACTGGCTCAAATGAAGTAGAATTAAAAGCTATTGAAGAAAGACATGGATTTTCCATGAAAATATTAATATAGAAAAAATATAATTCAGTGTCCTCTGGGATGGGCTTGGTGCTTTTTTTTCTTCTATGGGACATATTTCTCTGTAATTTAATGAATGCATTTAAATGCAGTGAGAGGAACGTAGCAGAAGAACTCTGTTGTCCAGCTATCTTTTTTTCCACAGATGAGGCTGAAATAGGCTATAGAGTATAGACTATACACAGTGCATGGGCAACTGAGGGCAGCCCCATTTCCAATTTTTTTAAATAAACTCCAGTGTTTCCCACTAATGTATCATTCCGTGGCGGGCCGCCACACTTTCATTTTGCCCCGCCACACTTTTTTTTTTTTTTTTTGATATATGTATATTTTACTATTTAAAAAATATACATGTATACATTTCATTTGCAATGCGCGAGTTTCACTTGGAAACAATAGCATTTCCGCATAAAAATCTTTAACGTGTGATTCGCGCTGTGATCTCAAGAAACAATATTTCCTTCAATCATGGACGTATTATCAAAGCGCCGCTTGAGGGATCGAGGCTTCAATCTCCCGAGTCAATCAGCCCCTCCCCTGCGGTGTCAACACGCGCTGTGACTGTATTGCCTTTGAACACTCTTAATTTTTTCAAAGTAAACGCTCGGACCCCAGCGGGACACTCAGTTAAGAACATCGAGGGGGCGCCGAGAGGCAGGGGCTGGGACAGACGGTAGCGCGCCTCGCGGCGGACCGTCAGCTCGATCCCGAGATCCAACTACGAGCTTTTTAACTGCAGCAACTTTAAGATACGCTATTGGAGCTGGAATTACCGCGGCTGCTGGCACCAGACTTGCCCTCCAATGGATCCTCGTTAAAGGATTTAAAGTGTACTCATTCCAATTACAGGTCCTCGAAAGAGTCCTGTATTGTTATTTTTCGTCACTACCTCCCGAGTCGGGAGTGGGTAATATGCGCGCCTGCTGCCTTTCCAGCAGAGCACCCTCTGCTGGAAAGAATATTGTGAGCTATCCTTCGTGATTGTAGTCACAGTTATTTGAGTACTAGTAATTCAACAATCTAATAAAACAAAAGGGCGCTTGTGTTCACTCTTTTGAACCACAGGTAACCACCACCTTTGCTTCATTTTTTTGATGGCTCAAATGTGTATCATAGAAAATTATTTATTCATTAACCATTGATAAGTGTGTTAAACTCCATCTTAATCACCATTTATATAGGAATAGTGTTCCTCAAAGTACACCAGATTGATGCATTTAACATTTAAAAGGTACAAAATTTTCTTCCGGGGGAGCATACCCCCGGACCCCCCTAGGGGGGTCGGGGTCCCCCCCCCACACTTTCAAAAAATTCTGTGGGAAACACTGAACTCAATACCGAGTGATAAGTTAACCTCGGATGAACTGATTAAATTATTAGGCTATTAACTATCCAGACCACAACATTGTATTCATTTTTTGTATGATAACTTACATTTGCATAATATGATGTTAATATCAAACACACATAGGCTACCAAAAAAAAAAAAAAAAAAAAAAAAAATTATCCTTCTCACTGGGCCCTAGGCACGTGCCTAGAATGCCTATGCCTAGATCCGGCCCTGCCTATGCCTGGTCTGAGCTTGGTAAAACCGCTTTTAGCCACAGTGCCCCTGACTCCTGGAACAGCCTACAGCATACAATTAAAATAAATACACTCATAACTGTTAACCAATTTTGAATCAGCCCCTCTACACTTGTAACTGTTTTAATTAGGCTATTGTCTCTTTCATTCAATTGATCTGAATGTTTTAAATTGTTGTTGTCTGTGTGTGTGTGTGTGTGTGTGTGTGTGTGTGTGTGTGTGTGTGTGTGTGTGTGTGTGTAAACTTGTTATGTATTCTCATTGTATATTGTGTATCTGTACAAACTCGACGTCATTGTAAAAGAGGGTCACCTCTCAATTGATCTTTCGAGGTTAAATAAAGGAAAATGAAAAAAAATAATGAAAGTGTATATACTGTATATATAATATATAATATACAGTATGTTTTTGCTTCCATTAATACAAAACATAACATGTTCACTTGGAAGGATGGGCACGCTTACACGTTTCTGTTTATTTGGCCAGCATTACTGTCATTAATGATATAAACATTGTACTTAAAAAGCCTGACCAATTGTGTCTCTAGGGCCATCGGAGGATTTCACTGTGTTGTGAGCAATTTAATGCTTGAGTGCACTGTTGTATCAGACAGAAATAATGGCAGAATAGAGCAATACAAGGAACTTACTAAATTAGTTTTTAAGGTTCAATGCTGACTCCTGAATAAGCAGTTGTCCTAACTGTAGGTCACCTGCCTTTAATATCCTTTACAAACTCTTCATACAGTCTGTATTAGTGGTGGGAATGTTCATGTGGAGGACAACTGAGCAAACTCCCTCCTGTTTGTCCATTTGTCCATTTACCATATGCACAACAACAACAACAACAAAACATTGTGTGTACTTATAGAAGTGAATATGTACATTTTATGAACAGATGCACTGTAAAATGAAGAAGTTTGGAAAAGTCACATTTTTAAAGCAACTGTCATCACTACATTTGTGAGTTTTGTGAAAACTTACAGTGTATAAACATATCCTCTAACGAACACAATGTGATCGAAGATGTCTGTGCACTTTGAATTAAGATTGTTAAGTCAGACAATGATAGAATATTCTAATGACATTAGTTAGTATGCATACTAATCTCCACACTGTCCTGCTCCAGTGCCTACCAGGTAGTGGTGGTAGAAGAGGATGGCTCGCGTCGGGTGAGGAGGAGGGAGCTGGGCTCTGTGGACTGTTTCCCCACACCAAACTCCCACAGCGAGGCTCAGGCCAGAGGCTTTCCACATTACTACACAGCGGAGCTGGCTCCCAGCAGTCTGCCTGAGGCCACGCCCTTCACCGTGGGCGACAACCACACCTACAACGGCTACTGGAACAGCCCCCTGGACCCCACCAGGAACTATCTAGTCTACTTCCAGGCCACCAGCAACTTCAGAGGGGTAAGAACTATTAATGGTGGGGTGCACAATTCTGGAGAATGTTTGTAGACAAAATCACTTTTTGTCAAAATCAGTGAATATCTCCTCACAATGTGCTTCTTGTCCGTACTGTGTGTGAGCTGAAAAACAATCTGGTGTTAATACACAGCCTAGGCTCTGTAAATTATAATAATAATTGAATAATTGATTGGATTTATATAGCGCTTTTCAAGGTACTCAAAGTGCTTTACAGGGTTCCAGGTTCAATTCCTTCACACACAGTCATACCGGTGGTGGTAAACTAGGATAGTAGCCACAGCTGCCTTGGGGCAGACTGACAGAAGCGATGCTGTCATTCCGCGCCATCGGCCCCTCCGACCACCACCTCAAACATGGGGCATGTTTACATGTTACGGTTGATTCCTTTAGTTTACATTTCCTTGGTTTACACCAGTTTACAGAGCCTAGGCTGATTTTGTTTCAGCACACCCACAGTACATAAAATAAGCACATTTTTTTCAGCCGGAGCAATCTGATTGGTGGAGGGCTAGCCCGTCTCTGGCCTGCCATGGCAGCGGAGCAGATATTAGTTTCACTTTCGTCAAACATGATTTAGAAAGCTATCGATAGAATCTTAGAATGTTCGGATTTTCATGTAGGCTAAACACAATCAGCACACAATATTAGATTGTCGGTGCATGACGTGTTCACGTGTTTTCAGAAAAAGTCGAGGTAGTTTGGGCGAGGAGCGGCTGTGTGTGTGTGTGTGTGTATGTCTGCAGAATGCGTTCTCTCTGTTATGACAGCCTAGTAGGGATGGGAAATTGTTAAGAATTTAACGATTCCGATTCCGGTTCCGATTCTTCTTATCGATCCGATTCCTTATCGATTCTCTTATCGATTCTCATTGGGTGAGAGAATAAGTACAAATTAGTTTGTTTTTATTATCTCTCTTTAATATCTGATCAGAGGTGTGTCTAGTCTGTGCCTTGAAAGATTATCAAGAGTAGGCTACTTGAGGATTTGGAAATTGACAATTTTCACATTAATTGGTCCAAACAAAAAAATAAATGTTTGGCTTTTAAGCCCAAATGCCATTATGTGCCCTAAAAACTAAAAACACAGACTGAAAACAGTCAAGGAAGAGCTTGTGCCTTTTGGAATATTAACAGTGCTCATTTGCACTTGAAACCAAATTCAACTGACATAATAAATATAAACAAGTCTTTTGAAAATATAAGACCAACTATCAACTTTGGAAAATTAACCATTTTTATGCAGAAAAATCATCATGTTTGCCCTCTCAGGAAGGATACGAGATATTTAATTTATGTTCAGTGTTATTATATGATGATTGCGCCCTTATTCTGAAAGGGCAACGTGATGATGTCACTACGTTCACGTGAAGGAACCCTTTCCTTAAAGGTCCGTGGAAGGAACGCCTCAGGTCAAACTGTCACGTTGTACGTTGTTGTTGAACTGACTGCACAGCAGTCAGTCATGTAGGCTATTCAAGAAGAGAATAAATTCTCCAGAAAGGCTAAAAGAGAATGTATCGCTTTGCTTATTCTTCACAACGCCAGCGACGAGGAGTCACCGCTCCATCTCAGCTTTACAATGTACATGCTGTTATGTGCAGCGCACTGTTTATTATTAATATAATGGCATCAGACACACATAGCGGATGGTTTATACGTTGATCGCTGCATCAAGTAATCCAAGGCAGAGCTTTTTGTATGGGCAGAGAGCGTTATTTTAAGTGTGTCTTACTGTCTTTATAAAGTGTCTTGTTAAACGTTTTCTTATCACCGGACCGCTGAGTCCCGCTGTGTGTTGTTTTGGGTCTGTCTCCACCGCCGTGCGTGAAGGCTGCATTTTAACAGCTGATGAACAAGAGTAAACAGCGGGCCTTTGGCAGCGGTAAAGACATCCTTTTGCTTTGCTTTATGCTGCTCTCGCCTTTTATGTATCTCCCCCTTTCACTTGCCCACACCTAGGCCTACACACACGTTAATTCATACATTTTATGTTCAAATCCAAGTGATGGGCAATTCTGGTGCCGACTAGTAAGGCAGCGGACGTTTAGACGTTTAACCGTCAGGATCGCAGTCTGCGTGCTTGCGTGTTTGATGAAATGGAAACTTTACAATTGTTGCAAGTGGCTGTATTGTCGCCTTTTCGCTTGAAATACAACCACACTTTAGAGTGCTTCTGCCTCGACGTCATGTTTGCTGCGTTCTGAACCAAAACAAAGCAGCGCGTGTCTGAAGTCATGAGGCATTTGCAACGAGCGGAACCGATAAGCGGCATCGTTAAGCAGGCATGTTAACGATTCCAAGGAATTGGTTGACTCGGCACCGGTTCTGAACAAGAACCGGTTCTCGATTCCCATCCCTACAGCCTAGTGCCTACGTTATGATAACAGCTACTTAATGTCAACCCGCGCAAGCGCAGAACGGCACATCGGTAGTCGGCACGGTGTGTTCTTCGCACTTTTTTGACCGCGTCAGGGAGGCTGGAGCGGACTGAATCGCCCGAACCCATTTTCTGGCGACGGTCGGTAGTTGGCCTGGTGTGGTCTTCGCCTTAACACATACACTCTGCTGCTTTTTATGCTTTGGCAACCTCCTCAGTCAACTTTGATTTGTGTCGAGCAAGTCAGAGAGCAGGAGAAGCATGCTAGAGGTGCTAAGAGAGAAAATAGGCCCTCTGCATGAACAAGGATGGATTTATTACCGAATAGTGTGATGTGTCTAATCCATTTTGAGGGTTACTTTGGGTTGGTTGTTTCCCCAACGGGGAGTTGTTAATGTTGCATAAGTTCTCAAAGAAAAAAGCCTTGAAAGACATGAGAAAAGCAAAGTGGTCCATGGATCTTAAGAGAACTTCAGAGGAATATGTGTATTGGTGCTTTTCTTGGTAATCGTCCAGTTGTCAGATTCCCTCAATATGCAAAGCTCTTTAATAATGTAATGAACGTCTTTCTGAGGGGAAAATCAAACACTGCCTCCCAGGCTTGGAAGGGTCTTTAAAGGAGAACTCCTTAAGCAGTTGAAAAGAAGCATGAAAACGGAACACAAGAGCAGTGCAAGTAAATGCTGTCCAAATCATGAGGTCCATGTGGGGCTTATGTGTGCCTGCCTGCAGCTTCTCATTTAGCTATCAGACTCTGACTGAAATCTTAAAGCTTTATTCTGAAATCAGCTGTGAGCTTTTTTTCCATCACGGACATCATCTGTGGTGATTCTCCCTTAAGGTGAGACTGCAGGTGGATAGGGAAACATTTTAAACTAATGGATAGCATGATGAAACTTTGCCAGTCCATAATATAGATTTAATACAATAATACCTTTGTATAACATTTATTTTCAGAAATGTTTGAAATAAATATGCAAATCTGGCAATATCTAGCTTATAATGAGTAAATGTGCTTCTCCTTATAAACCAATAATCAATCTAGATGTTGGATTAGGCCAGAGTTAAAATCTTTCAAAACAAAAATATAAACGCAACACTTTTGTTTTTGCTCCCATTTTTCATGAGATGGACTTAAAGATCTAAAATTCATTCCAGATACACAATATTACCATTTCTCTCAAACGTTGTTCACAAATCTGTCTAAATGTGTGATAGTGAGCACTTCTGCTTTGCTGAGATAATCCATCCCACCTCACAGGTGCGCCACATCAAGATGCTGATCTGACGTCATGATTAGTGCACAGGTGTCCCTTAGACTGTCCACAATAAAAGGCCACCCTGAAATGTGCAGTTTTGTCTCACAGCAAAATGCCACAGATGCCACAAGCATTGAGGGAGCGTGCAATTGGCATGCTGACAGCAGGAATGTCAACCAGATCTGTTGCTCGTGCATTAAATGTTCATTTCTCCACCATAAGCTGTCTCCAAAGGCGTTTCAGAGAATATGGCAGTACATCCAACCGGCCTCACAACCGCAGACCACGTATACCCACACCAGCCCAGGACCTCCACATCTAGCAAGTTCACCTCCAAGATCGTCTGAGACCAGCCACTGAGACAGCTGCTGAAACAATTGGTTTGCATAACCAAACAATTTCTGCACAAACTGTCAGAAACCGTCTCAGGGAAGCTCAACTGCATGCTCGTCGTCCTCATCGGGGTCTTGACCTGACTCCATCTCGTCGCCGTAACAGACTTGAGTGGGCAAATGCTCACATTCGATGGCGTCTGGCACGTTGGAGAGGTGTTCTCTTCACGGATGAATCTCGGTTTACATTGTTCAGGGCAGATGGCAGATAGTGTGTGTGGCATCGTGTGGGTGAGCGCTTTGCTGATGTCAATGTTGTGGATCGAGTGGCCTATGGTGGTGGTGGGGTTATGGTATGGGCAGGCATTTGTAATGGACGAAGAACACAGGTGCATTTTATTGATGGCATTTTGAATGCACAGAGATACCGTGATGAGATCCTGAGGCCCATTGTTGTGCCATACATCCATGAACATCAACTCACGTTTCAGCAAGATAATGCACAGCTCCATGTTGCAAGGACCTGTACACAATTCTTGGAAGCTGACAATGTCCCAGTTCTTGCATGGCCAGCATACTCACCGGACATGTCACCCATTGAGCATGTTTGGGATGTGCTTGACCGGCGTATACGACAGCGTGCACCACTTCCCACTAATATCCAGCAACTTCGCACAGCCATTGAAATACCAATATTCCACAGGCCACAATTGAAAATCTGATAAACTCTATGCGAAGAAGATGTGTTGCACTGCATGAGGCAAATGGTGGTCACACCAGATACTGACTGGTTCTGAGTCCCCAGACCCCCAATTAAGCAAGAAAATGCACATTTCAGAGTGGCCTTTTATTGTGGACAGTCTATGGCACACCTGTGCACTAATCATGATGTCAGATCAGCATCTTGATGTGGCACACCTGTGAGGTGGGATGGATTATCTCAGCAAAGCAGAAGTGCTCACTATCACACATTTAGACAGATTTGTGAACAATGTTTGAGAGAAATGGTAATATTGTGTATCTGGAATGAATTTTAGATCTTTAAGTCCATCTCATGAAAAATGGGAGCAAAAACAAAAGTGTTGCGTTTATATTTTTGTTGAGTGTATGTTTTACAATATATTAGTGTCCAAAACTTAACAGACATTATTTTTGGATACACCCTTTTTCAATAAAATACAGGTCTTAAAACTGCATTTTAGGCATGTTTTAAGAAGATGTCTCTAAAACTGACAATTAACAACATATGATCTGATATGGAGAGTTCAGTTGATGTAAGTGCTTTAGAAGTTGAGATTTCTGGTTCAAAGTAGGGGAGAACGGGGTAATTTGTCACACGGGTTGGTTGTCACAATCGTTATATCTTGGAACCAGAAGGCGCTGTCTGTGAAATTTTGGTATGTTAATATCCAGAATTGGGATAAGAGGTCACCTACATAGTCTTCCTTGGAGTTAGACTGCTGAATTTGAGGTGAGAGGACTGTTTGTGTTTTTCATGTCAAATTGAAAATATTTAGCTCCTCTGTATTTTTCCTCTAGGCTTTTACACAATGGGTTTATAACAAAACACTTGTTACCCATAAAAAGTGTGAAGGGTAAACTATAGTTTAGATTGTGGTTAGCAAGCTAATCAGTTTTCAGATGGTTGTTGGCATTGATGCTTGCAAAAAAGTTGGGGTTGGTCGTCACATTTTTGGGGGGGTTGGTTGTCACAAGTTATCCAAAGGCTACAGCCAGAAAAGGAATCCAATAACAAAATAAATTGTCAAGCTGTATCCTCACTGACACCCCAGAGAAGGAAAGAATAGAGCAGGAAAAGGCAGCTAGCATGCAAAGGAAAAAAGGGCAACAAAATTAAAACAACCCAGTGCATCCCAAACTAGACAAGCTGCCAAGGCTACAGTAAGTTATATAGGCCTATTTGTCAACTTGACAATGCAATTGCATTTTCAAATTTAGTTCTACTTTCTTTCCTTCTTTTCAAGATTATTCCCATTAAGATAACATTGTGACAAACAACCCCATAGTGTATGACAACCGACCCCTTGATGGGGTTGATTGTCACAATGTGTTAGGGTGTCTTTGATGATTAATTTCTTCTTTATTACAATAAGATAGAAAAAGTGAGGGGTACACATTTCAAGCCAACACTTTAAGCTTCAATGTAATGTAGGAATGACTATCGAAAGATGTTTAGTTGATGAGCAATTCTCAGTAGAGTAAAAAGTGTGCCTACTTACCCCGTTCTCCCCTATTGAAAAAAACTAATGTTAAGATAATAAACATTAAAGATGTCTGTATAGGAGAACTATACAGACACAAACAGACAAGGTCTGGTCAAATAAACACAAACATTCAAATGTTTGACCTTTTATTCATACGTGTGTGAATGAAGACATGTTATGGAAGCACACAGACCTCAAAATTAGCCACAAGAAATGGTCAAAAATTATGTTTTTCACCCGAGTGATCGCCTTAAAACCAAATTAAAAGCTCTGTTGGCACCACAGCCCTCACAAAAAAAATCAGCTTACACAAGAAACTGAGTATTATAATAATTCATGTTAATTCATGTCGGAGCTTACTGTGGACCGTGAGTTGCTGTTGAATTGAAATGCTGATAATTGCTTTGGTAGATACGCCTTCAGTTAGTCAGTGGGACTTGAAACATCAATGATTGATGTTCCCACTTGTCTTTTCAAACACACAAGCAGGAAACAAACACATTGTTCCAAGTATATTACCCATCTTTATTATATCTGTAGGAGTCAATATTTAGATGACTGCTATCTGTACATTCAAAATGGAATTAGCAGCATGCTGTTATTTCATGTTCAACGCCGCTGTTGTGTTGATCAACACTCATCACTTTTCACTTCCTGGATATCGCTGTGTTTTGGTTCAGCTCCTGATTTGGCAAAAAAAGAGGTCCAGATGTGCTACACTAAAAACATTTATTATGAATATTTCATCTGTTCATATTGTACATTTTCAAATTTCCCCTTTTTGGAAGGAAAACAACACTATCTTATCATAACCAGGGCTGTACAGTGCGACAGTTTTGATCGCATTTGCTACTGAAATTGATCACTTGCAATGATGAAAACAATTCCACTCGCACTAGTGCGATAGCTTGATAATGAGCAGATGCTGTCTCTTTGAGACACAGAGGAGAGATGCACAACACTGCTTGGAGGGCTCTACATTCTCCAGGCGGGTAGCCTAAATGTAGTCTTAGGTGAGTAAGTTATTGAGTCCACCCTCCACTTTGGCTGGTGAAAGACGTTTGCTCGGGATCTGTGCTTGTGCGGCGATTCTAGCGTCTAAAAACTTCACCATCGGTAATAACCGGAAGGAGACGGCTCTTAACATTAACGCGGTTAAGTTAGCGCGTGTGCAAACAACATTTCCTGTGCGCCTTCACATTAAAAGCCTGTTACTAGCCAAACGTGAGTTGACTTTTATTTTGAAGTCGGTAAGAACAGGAAGTTAGCGCTTCAGCTAGTTAGCTAGCTTGAAAGGCAACTCATTCAGCTACAGAGAAAAGACAACAGTAGTCTATTTAAACAAAGTTTGAAATAAGCCACTGAAGAACTACTCCCAATATATTCACAACAACCTATTTAATTTATCCAAAATTGTACCAATATGTATACTTATTTATTTAATAGGCTATGTTTAATGTTTTAAAGTTTGGTTTTAATTAAAAGAAGGACATTTTCTAAAAAAAAAATATTAACAATATAATAATTATATGTAGGGGAAGGTGGGGTGATTTGTGCAACTTTTTACTCAAAGTGATTTTAAAGTGAGGCCTTGACAGTTATGTCTCCAACTCAAATATGTACATATATTTCAGGATGTTGTGCATCCCTGGCAATAAAAACTTTGGATCTGGAATAAACTGTTTAAGAAATATAGCTTTCGGAAAAAAAGTTGTCTTGTCGCACAAATCACCCCACGTAGTGGGGTGATTTGTGCGTCATTGTGTCACAATGACAAAGTCACCATCATCATCTTTCTGGCCATCTGAACTCTCATCAGTGGTGTCGTTAAGTGGAATTGAGATGTCACCTCTCCTGAGCTACTGTAGACTATCACTTTCTTTTGGTGACCAGCGTATACAGCCATGCCACTGGCACAACTCTCAGAAATGTACTTTGCACTAGTTGCTCCGTGCTTGTGGAACCAACTGCCACCTGACAAATGTGATTCCCCCTACATTTCTGCCTTTAAATCAAGGCTCAAAACCCATATGTACACCCTGGTGTTTCCTCCCCATTAACCTCTGCACTACTTACTTACCTCTGCACTACTATCTGTGTTTATGTGGATGTATGGGCTTTACGTCTTTATTTTGGTTATTGTTATTTTACCTTCATTGTTTACCTACTGAATGCACTATGTACAGCACTTTGGACAGTGCAAACTGTCATAAATGTGCTTTTATAAACACATTTTACTTACTTACTTACTTATAACTCACCCAGGCCCTTGCGCACAAATCACCCCATCCCCAGAATTTTGGATAATAGGCATGATGCAGCAATTTAGGGTTGACATTGTGCTAACTATATAGACTCAAAGTGTAGCATACCAAAGCACTAAAACATGTGTCAAATGTTTTCAAACGTGTCTATAATTGTTCAGACACAATAATCAAAAAACCTTGATCATGGAAGTTTTACTTTGAAAGGCAAAACACAGTTTTTTGAGCTTAAATGTGCTTATATCTTATTCCTTGTGTCTCCCTTCTTTACAGGATGAGTCAAATGGATGGCTCTTCTTAAATATGTGGTCACATTTCCAATTTCTTCCACGGTTTTCTAGAAACAAGGGGTTTTGCAACTTCCAAAATGCACAAATCACCCCACCTTCCCCTATATACAAAAAATATATAGATATAGATATTATTTTTATATTTTTATGGGGAGAAATAATTCTAAATCAGCAAAAAAATGCAATTGGCAGGTTAGATTATTTTGTCTAAATTGCAATCAGTGCACCCCTATTAATTTTTCTACAATTATTACTGCACACACTAGGATATAATATTAATTGAGAATCTCAAACAAGACCAAGATGACAGGCTCAAAGGTAATTAGAGCGAAATGCAAGGGTTAAGGTTATGCAAGTTTTCGATCATACTTTGTGTGCTACTGAATTTATTTTTGTGCTGCTGAATTGTTTTGCTTGCTAGCACCAGTGCTACCACCTAAAAAAATAAGCGTACGGCCCTGATAACCAACAAGTTAGGTTTCAGGTGGCGCTCTTTTTAGCCAGTGCTGATCACAACCTCCACTGTTTAAATGAATATAGCAGATTAATATTGTGAAGGTAAATCAGTCTGCCTCTCTAATCTGTTGTGTTAACTCCATCTCAGACATCAAACAGTTCTGACAAACTCAACCTTTGGCATTTTTTTCAAACTAGGTATTTCCCTCTTCTCACCAAGATTGGAGGCTCAGTCGCATTAAGTTGTTACTTTGACAAGCTCCGGTGTGTCTGCTCAGCCTTAAGATGACACTACCTGCTGCTGCTTTAATAACCCCTGGCTGGGAGTAAATATGACTTATCTGTCAATGGTAGACATGAGAGGAGATGAGAATCCAATCCAAACACATTTCCAATTAAAAAGGTCATTTTGGCAACCATTTAAGGTGAAACGTTCTTGACTCCAATCTCACAAACACAGATTAGCCCATAACAGCCCATTAAAGATGATTTAACTTCTTTAAAAGCTTAATTTGGTAACATGTTCCTCTCTGTCTCTGGAATAGAGAGGTGGCTGTGTTTTAGACTGAGCCAATCAGTGGACCAGTGTGAGTGACTTCACAAGGTGAAGGAGAGCAAAGGTCTCTCATATCACAAGGATATGTCATCCATCCAGAAATTTCAATTATTTCCCCCAACATAGCTAGCCTGGTCCTACCAGACCATCGTACTTCATTTCATTTGTACAGAGGTTTTGTAATCGCTCAATTGACAAACGTTAACTCGCTTGAAGGCGGGTGTCTGCTGAAGTTTAAAACTATTGGATCTGCCCAGTGCCACTCAGGATCTGCTAACCAATTGTATAACGTTTGGTTGTGATGTATGTCATGCGCCGGCTTCTGCAACTGAAACTGGCGCACGTCATTGTTCTCTGCCAGTCCCTCTGTTCCCTGATTGGACAGGTAAAAAATCTGCAGGAGAAAAACACGCAATTACACTTTGGACCCAAACTGACTAGTGAAGGGAAATGAAAATTGATCGGAAGTAGGTAGGCGGGCGTTGCCAGGCTACTACATAGCAGAGGTCTGGGTGACTTTGACACACAAGGCTGCCTGTGTTGCAAGTTTGAGACCATGTTTTGGGTTTGGACTGACTGGCTCATAGTTAACTTGCAGCTGTGCTCCTTTCCTCTCTGGCTAGTCATTGCGTCTTGGTGGTGCCGAGCCCAACAAGTGAATTCATCCTCTTTTCTTTTTACTTACAGGAGACCAGAATAAACTGCATCCGGATCGCTCGAAAAGGTAACACTTGCTTTATTATCCCACATTCCGGGTGTTTCAAGTAGTAATTGCACATTAATAAGTCGTTATCACATTAGTTATGATTCAGTATAGCCAGTACTCGAGTTGTAAAAAAATATCAGGGGGGATGGTGGATTGGATTTAACATTTAGGGACAGATAATTTGTGCTGATGACAGCGCATATGATGGGAGACCAACGGTGTACCCTTATGATTATTGTTTAAGCACAGATAGAGATAATTGTTCAGTGCTTGAAATGGGGGGGGGGAGAGTGCCAGTACCATAGATAGTAAATGGCCAGTACTCCCTTATTGACATATTAGCTTGCAAATCACTAAACCATTGTAATATTCTGAATGTTTAGTGAAGATGCAAAGATTCTACAGCCTCTCCATTCAGGTGTTGTGACAGTGACCCCGATGTTGCAGCAGCAGCATCGTTGGAGGCGGAAGCAGCACTAGGCTTGTTTACAGGCTTAAATAAGCGACACACTAAACAAAAAGTTGTGTAAGTCGGTTTGGATGAAGTAGGAAGTGAATAAGCTTTTGCGCACAGCATTTACTATCCGAAAGAACAAGTTAACGTGTGATAAAAGTCGCTGAGTAGCCTACTATCTGCCTTTGCAAAGGGGAGACTGCGCTCTGTGGACGTGATTGACGGTTGACCACAGGAAAGCAGGTGGTGATGCGATGGGTGATTTTGGAGGCGGGCTTTCGCCGTGTCCATCCAATCAGAAGCTAGGAATGGTAATGGTATATTATATACACATTTTTTAATTGGCTGAAAAAAATTAAATAGGGGAAATGAGTGCAGAGTGGAGTACCGGCAGCGTATGCGCCGGTGTTGCTAAATGTTGAAATAGTGGTAATATTTCCACATTCATTGATAAAATAACAATGGATGGGTAGGGGGGATGGCCGTTTTAGAATGGGGATGATTTTGCAATCTTTATGTCCAAGGGGGGATGCCATCCCCCCTCATCCCCCCTCAACTCAAGTACTGAGTATAGCTCAAATGTGGTAACCACCAAGGCTATCTCCAAGCCTCTCTCTTGGGCTACCTAGTAGGGCTGGCCCGAATGCCATTTTTCAGGCTTCGAGTATTTGTTGTTTTTCTGAGCGAATATTCGGATTTTCGTTCCAGAAAAACACACCATTAAACCAACATTAATAATGCCAATGTGCTCACTGAAACCGAGTGTCTGAGCCAAGACAGCAAGCTGCATAGTTTGTTGATGCTTTAATAACTTTCGAACGGTAGTAAATTCAGAGTTCCTTACTTTTTCCCTGTGGAGGCAAACAGCTGTTTTTCCGTTCCAAATCAGCTGTCCTCTGCGCCATCGTAACCCATACATGAGCTTACCAATTCATCCAGGAACGTGCATCTTTTTGGCGATTTATAAATCTATACAAAGATCCAATATTGATAGTCTTTTGTGTCCATATTATATCCATTATTGACCATGTATTCCCATGAAGCAAGCAAGTCACTGTTGATGATGGGCGATAGCAGCGCTGCATTAGGAACGTAAACAAACAGCTAAGGTAAGCTAACGTTAGCATTACGCCAAGCATTAGGCTACTTTTCTTTCCAAAATTGCGCTAATGTTGTGGTATAGAGTTAAGAGGAACACATACTCTATTCTTCCTCCATCTCTCTCTCCCTACTGCGCTTGGTGCCGCTTTTAGTTTGCCTCGCTCTGGTAACATCACGTAGCCTACAGCTGATATCACCGGTTGTGCTCTGAGAAGACCTAGCTGCCAACTAGGTCAAAGTTCAGACCTCATGTTTCTCTTCCAGAAGTAAGAACTACTCAATCAAACAGTGTTGTACAGTTAATGGAAGTTGCTCAGACAGCAACAGTATTCTAAAAACGATATACACTCAACAAAAATATAAACGCAACACTTTTGTTTTTGCTCCCATTTTTCATGAGATGGACTTAAAGATCTAAAATTCATTCCAGATACACAATATTACCATTTCTCTCAAACATTGTTCACAAATCTGTCTAAATGTTTGATAGTGAGCACTTCTGCTTTGCTGAGATAATCCATCCCACCTCACAGGTGTGCCACATCAAGATGCTGATCTGACATCATGATTAGTGCACAGGTGTGCCTTAGACTGTCCACAATAAAAGGCCACTCTGATATGTGCATTTTCTTGCTTTATTGGGGGTCTGGGGACTCAGAACCAGTCAGTATCTGGTGTGACCACCATTTGCCTCATGCAGTGCAACACATCTTCTTCGCATAGAGTTTATCAGATTGTCAATTGTGGCCTGTGGAATGTTGGTCCACTCCTCTTCAATGGCTGTGCGAAGTTGCTGGATATTAGTGGGAAGTGGTGCACGCTGTCGTATACGCCGGTCAAGCACATCCCAAACATGCTCAATGGGTGACATGTCCGGTGAGTATGCTGGCCATGCAAGAACTGGGACATTTTCAGCTTCCAAGAATTGTGTACAGATCCTTGCAACATGGGGCCGTGCATTATCTTGCTGAAACGTAAGGTGATGTTCATGGATGTATGGCACAACAATGGGCCTCAGGATCTCATCACGGTATCTCTGTGCATTCAAAATGCCATCAATAAAATGCACCTGTGTTCTTCGTCCATAACAGATGCCTGCCCATACCATAACCCCACCACCACCATGGGCCACTCGATCCACAACATTGACATCAGCAAAGCGCTCACCCACACGATGCCACACACACTATCTGCCATCTGCCCTGAACAATGTAAACCGAGATTCATCCGTGAAGAGAACACCTCTCCAACGTGCCAGACGCCATCGAATGTGAGCATTTGCCCACTCAAGTCTGTTACGGCGACGAGCTGGAGTCAGGTCAAGACCCCGATGAGGATGACGAGCATGCAGTTGAGCTTCCCTGAGACGGTTTCTGACAGTTTGTGCAGTAATTGTTTGGTTATGCAAACCAATTGTTTCAGCAGCTGTCTCAGTGGCTGGTCTCAGAAGATCTCGGAGGTGAACCTGCTGGATGTGGAGGTCCTGGGCTGGTGTGGTTACACGTGGTCTGCGGTTGTGAGGCCGGTTGGATGTACTGCCATATTCTCTGAAACGCCTTTGGAGACAGCTTATGGTGGAGAAATGAACATTCAATGGACGAGCAACAGATCTGGTTGACATTCCTGCTGTCAGCATGCCAATTGCACGCTCCCTCAATGCTTGTGGCATCTGTGGCATTTTGCTGTGAGACAAAACTGCACATTTCAGAGTGGCCTTTTATTGTGGACAGTCTAAGGCATACCTGTGCACTAATCATGATGTCAGATCAGCATCTTGATGTGGCACATCTGTGAGGTGGGATGGATTATCTCAGTAAAGCAGAAGTGCTCACTATCACACATTTAGACAGATTTGTGAACAATGTTTGAGAGAAATGGTAATATTGTGTATCTGGAATGAATTTTAGATCTTTAAGTCCATCTCATGAAAAATGGGAGCAAAAACAAAAGTGTTGCGTTTATATTTTTGTTGTGTGTATAATAAAACTCAAAAATTCAAGGGAACTCTTTGCACTAGATTTTTTACTGTTGATGCCAACGAAATCTCTTCAAATTAAAAGGAAAACTGCCCACATTTGAGCCAACAAATGATCTTTTGTTGAGATAACCTATCATTAATGTAACTTCAAGTTTGCAGTTATTCATACTAAGACTTCCAAAAAGTACAAGTTGTGCTAACTTTTTTTTTTTTTTTTTTTGTAGACGGTTTTAAACACTGTTTATTGTATGAATCAACATTTTGGATTGACTTGATCTGGTTTGTTATCTGTATGACAGACAATTAGTTGGCACACATTTTATTGATTTCTTATTAGAACTCAAAATGTGAGCTTTCTATACATATAAAACACAAATTTCATAACATATGAATGATAAGTTATGATAGATTTATGTTGTGATAGCTCGAGGTTGGACCCAAAAGCAGAACAGATACCAGGTAGTCAGTTTAGAACAATGTTTATTAGGCAGGCAGGCAGGCAGGCAGGACACTGGACGGCTGAATGGCGTGGCGATCAGAGGCAAGTGGATATCCGGAAACCCGCAGGCAGGCGAGCAGGAAAGGTGAACAGCGGAGGCAACTGGCACGGAAGGAAAAAAGGAGCAGAGTTAGAACTCACTCCAACTGGAGACATGAAGAAAACAATAACCAAAGATATTCCTGATCTCGGGTAAGTTACCGCTGGTACGTAGTAGACTCTGGCGCTGAATGACTGGAGTCCACAGGTTTAAATAGGGAGCCCAGATTAGCCCAACGATCCACACCTGGAAACAGCCTGCCCTGATTAGCCCAACGATCCACACCTGGAACAGCCTGCCCTGGAGTGCCACCACGCCCACATGCCAACAGGGAAGCCGACACATGGAACAAACAAAAGGAGAGACAGACGAGGGAAAACACACATAGGAGAAGGAGAGACTGCCGAGCCGTGAGTCATGACAGTACGTACCCCCCCCCCCTCAACGACCGCCTCCAGGAGGTCTACCAGGCTTCTCTGGGTACCTGGCATAGAACTCCCGGAGGAGTGCGGGGTCCTAGATGAGGCCCCTGGCGATCCAGCTCCTCTCCTCTGGCCCATAACCCTCCCAGTCCACCAAATACTGGTAGCCCCTCCCTCTGCGCCGAACGTCCATCACCCGGCTGACCGTTAAGGCCGGGTGACCATCAATGAGGGGGGGTGGTGGGGCGACGGTAGGCGGGCACAACTCGCTGGCAGTCACTGGCTTAAGCTGGGAGATGTGAAACGTGGGGTGAATCCTGAGAGACTGGGGAAGCTTAAGGCGAATGGCAGCAGGATTAATGACCCTATCGACCTCAAATAGTCCAATATACCGGGGAGACAGCTTCTTGGACTCGACACTAAGGGGAATGTCCCTGGAGCTAAGCCAAACCCTTTGGCCAGGTACGTACACGGGAGCAGGGATCCGCCGCCGATAAGCCAACCTCTGATTCTGTTCCCTAGTATGCAGGAGAGCCGCTCTGGAATCCCTCCAGATCCCGCAGATCCTACGCACGTTGTGCTGAACAGAGGGCACGGCGATTTCGATCTCCTGAGTGGGAAAGAGAGGTGGTAAGTAGCCCAGAGATGCTTCAAAAGGTGTCATACCTGTAGGAGCCGACGTCAGGGAGTTGTGAGAGTATTCAACCCAGGTTGTGAGTATTCAACGCTGGGTTGTGAGCGCAGATGCATCTCAGAACCGTCTCCAGGTCCTGATTTGCCCTCTCGGTCTGGCCATTGGACTGGGGATGATGACCGGAGGAAAGACTGACGGAGGCCCCCAACACCTGGCAAAACGCCTTCCACACTTGAGAGGTGAACTGAGGCCCTCAATCCGAGACAATGTCCAAGGGAATCCCATGGATTCGGAACACATGGTTAATCACCAGCTCAGCAGTCTCTGCAGCCAAGGGCAGTTTTGGAAGGGCCACGAAATGCACCGCCTTGGAGGAACGATCCACAATAGTCAGGATTGTGTCATTACCTTCAGACGGTGGTAATCCAGTAACAAAGTCCAGAGCTATGTGTGACCATGCACAGGGAGCGGATGCAGGAGCCCGGCTGGGGGGCGATGAGTCGACTTGCCACGAGCGCAGATGGTACACGCCTTCACATACTCGCGCGTGTCGGCAGCGATGGACGGCCACCAGAAATGGTGTTGGATCAGGGCCAGGGTACGGGAAACTCCAGGATGACAGGCGAAACGTGAAGTGTGACCCCACTTCAGCACCTGAGAACGAACAGAAACAGGTACAAACAGACAACCCGGAGGCCCACCCTCAGGACCGGGGTCCCCTTGGAGAGCCCCCTTAACCACTGACTCAATCCCACGTCAGAGAGCCCACCTGGCAGGACTGGGGAAGAATAGTATCCGGAACTGAGGAACTGCCGTTATCATGGTTAAACTGTCTGTAGAGGGCATCAGGTTTAAAATTCTTGCTACCAGGTCTAAACGTGAGGTTAAAGTTAAACTGACCAAAAAACAGAGCCCAACGTGCTTGGCGGGAGTTTAACCGTTTAGCAGTCTGAATGTAAGCCAGGTTCTTGTGATCTGTCCATACCGTAAACGGAGACGCCGCACCCTCCAGCCACTGGCTGCGGCTGGGTGCGGCTGCAGGCGACCAGACAAATGGAGCAGACGGAGAGGTTAGCTTAGGGAGTGGTGCTACTACAAGACTGTAATTTCTCACGAACCGTCTGTAGAAGTTGGCGAAGCCCAAGAATCCCTGGAGCTGCTTCCGTGAGCCAGGCTGCGGCCATTCCGTAACTGCCTGGACCTTGGCTGGGTCGGCCCGCACCTGTCCGCACTCCAGGATATACCCCAGGAACGACACTGAGGAAACATGGAACTCACACTTCTCTTGTTTAACAAACAGTTTATTCTCTAACAACCTCTGGAGGACCTGGCGCACGTGCACAACGTGCTCCTCAATGTTGTGGGAAAAAATCAGGATATCATCGAGGTAGACAAACACAGGGTGGTTCAAGTAGTCCCTAAGCACGTCATTTATCAAGGCTTGGAAAACTGCTGGGGCATTGGTAAGACCAAACGGCATGACTAGGTACTCAAAGTGACCTAAAGGGGTGTTAAACGCAGTCTTCCACTCGTCCCCCTCCCTGATGCGGACCAAATGGTAGGCATTGCGTAAATCCAACTTAGAAAAGACAGTAGCCCCATGGAGTGGTTCAAAAGCAGAGTTAATCAGTGGCAGGGGATATTTGTTCTTTACCGTAATATTGTTCAAACCCCAAAAGTCAATACATGGTCTCAGAGTCTTATCCTTCATAGCCACAAAGAAAAAAACAGCTCCTAATGGAGAAGAAGAGGAGCGGATAATACCTGAGTCCAGTGATTCCGTGATGTATTTCTCCATGGACTCACGTTCCGGAGCTGAGATATTGTAGAGCCGGCTGGTGGGAAAGGAGGCGCCAGGCAGCAGGTCGATGGCGCAGTCGTAAGGTCTGTGAGGAGGTAAGGATAAGGCCCGGTGCTTGCTGAACACCTCGGCCAGGTCGTGATACTCCCGAGGAACAGAGGACAAGTCAGGAGGTCCTGATGAGGCAACACACTCCTTAACGGAACATGCAGGCTGAGCTGATCTGAGACATGTAGCATGGCAGAAAGAGCCCCAACTAGCTATCTTCCCAGTGGCCCAGTCAATCACAGGGTTATGTACCTGTAGCCACGGAAGCCCGAGCACTAAGGGAGCATGTGTGGAGGGCATGACATGGAACGTTATCCTTTCTCTGTGGTTGCCAGCCAACAGGAGAGGCAACTGCTGCGTTTGTTCGGAAATGAGGGCCAAAACATCACCATTGAGTGCATTAACTTTGAGCGGTGGGTCAATGGGATTGGTGACTATCTGACAGTGCTTCACAAAATTAGAGTCAAGAATATTAGTCAGAACCTGAATCGACTAGGGCCATAAGTTGATAAGTATTCCCGTTAAGGAAAATACTAGCTTCAATGTTAATGCGTCTTCGGGGCAAACAGGGCAATACTGTGCTACTCACCAGAACCCCGTCTGCGACTGGTGAGGGCTTGGGTTTAACCGGTGGGGACACCTAGCCCGTTGATGTCCAGGTTCTCCACAGTAGAGGCATAATCCACCCTCGAATCTCCTATTCCGTTCGGAAGGGGCGAGTCGGTTCCGACCCAACTGCATGGGCTCCTCTGTAGACGACGGAGGAAGAGCAGGAAACCCAGGCGACTCAATGGTGCGATGGCTGGAGGCATATCCAGCATCAGCTGAAGAGGAATGAAAAGGTCCAAGAGAGCGACCGGTCCTTTCCCTACGACGCTCTCGGAGGCGATTGTCCAGTCTAATAGCTAGAGCTATGAGTTCATCTAAATCAGCTGACTCATCTCGCACAGCTAACTCGTCCTTAACGGAATCAACTAATCCGTTGAGAAAAACCCCCTGTAACGCCTCGTCGTTCCACCCCGTCTCCACTGCTCATGCGCTGAACTCCACCGAATATTCTGCAACACTGCGAGCCCCCTGTCGTAGTTGGAGTAGACGCTTAGTAGCGTCCCTACCCCGGACCGGGTGGTCAAAAACCTTCTTCATTTCAGCTACAAAGCTAGGAAACGAAAAACATACGGCGGACTGCCTCTCCCATACCGAAGACGCCCAAGTCAAAGCATGTCCAGAGAGTAAGTCTATGACTTAACTAATCTTGGCTCGGTCCGAGGCATACGAGAGACTGCCGAGCCGTGAGTCATGACAGATTTATTTAGGTAGATTTATTCAAACTCAAGAGTTTTGGTTTGCTGTAAAACTCTAAAATCTAGTAAAGACAGTTGCCATGACATTTTGAGTTTTCTTAACCTTTAAAATTTCTACAGTGATGTTCAATAAGTGAAATTGTGATTATCTGGGTGTCATAACCAACGTGTTTTTTTTCTGGCTCCACTGGTTTCAAGTAGGTGGTACATGCATGTCAGAAACATCCACAGTTGTTGTCCTGGATCAGGCTTCTGCTTAGGGTATTTTCAGCAGACTTCAGGGCTGTTTTGGCTGGTTCTGCAGGAAGGGAGCCCTTGTGCCAATCTTTCCTCAACAGGGACCGTGGTGAATGCAAACATGCATCCGTGTCCTCCTCTGTTTCTCTCCAATCACTGACGCTGACATTTTGGCAAAGGCCTTCCCGGGGCTCTGATGGCTCTCAATATCCAGAACTTTTTTTTCTCCCTGAGAGTGACCAGCAGTGTTTGCTTGAGAGACACACAGATAGAACGCTCTCAGTTCAAACAATAGAGGAGAGCCAGAAAGACAGAGGGTGACATGGAGTTGTCCCCCTCCTTCCTCCCTGTTGAATTATGTCTTAAGTCTGTGGTGCTCTTGAGAATAGATGGCAGTTAAATTGGATTCCTCTCCCTTAGCTCCTTCTTATCAGAAGTGAAATGACATCAAAGAAGCCTGCCGTACTCCTGTCTGCCGGTGTGTCACCTAAGCTTGAGGAAGAGGCTGTCAGGCATATGCATAGTTGCCGTTTATGACTGTAGTCTTGCACATAAGACTGTGCAGGGCAAACCCAGTCCCTTTGGAAGGTGGTAGAGGTCATGTTAGGACCATTGCTTGTTTGCTTTTCATTTCCCTGTTAGCAGCTTCCCACACACAGATGCAGCCAGCTGTGTTCAACAGAGCGCCCAGCACAGACAATGTTTTATTCTTTTTTCTCTTTTCTGCCTGAGTTATATGATATGGCCATCATTAGCTGACACTAAAGTGTGAACAGGGAAAGCACGTTCATTCTAAATCAAATGGTCTTAAAAGGTCACCATCTTCTTCATTACTTAAAGAGGAGGCTTTTACTCATGTCAGCTCAGCCGCTAGAAAAAGCATCAAATTGTCATTAAGCTGGCTGTGGTTTCCCTTAGCTATGTGCAGCTGAATGGATGGATCATACCTAAACCTCTTATTTATACTTCATTTTCTGACGGAAACCCAGACACTTATTTCATCCTTCTTTTTATAAAATAAGCCAGTTACAAATGCTAAAGTCTGTCCAAAAAAGCCTTGGCGATAGTAGCAAAATGTACATGGTTTTGCTGCAGGGCTACTTATTTGATTCACTAATTGATAGTAATAGCCTCTGGTTTACTACTAAAAAAAAATTCTGGCTGCTTGTTATGTCCTCTATGAGTTTGCCTTTTTGAGACAAATAATTTTTTTTTACTTGAATTGGTGGCAGTTTGTTCGACTTTTGTCATTCTGTGTTTAGCAGACCAATCCACAGTTTATCAAGTCAAATGTGGCAGTCTGCCTCACTGTTAAGGACATATTTCTATCCTTTCAGTCCCAATCAAAGGGGAATACCTCCCCCTCATGATGTGTCATGGCTTTATTAAAATACAAAGATCATGTCAGGTTTAGCGGCTCAACCTGCCTGGATCAGTCTGAGACCCTTAAATAGCTCCATCTTGTGTTATTCCTCACCTGATTTAGTTTCTCATCAGCGAGGTTGCTTGGTATTTTGGGCATGATGCCAGAATTGTAATAAAACTCCTTCGGTTCATTCATTCTTAACAGGAAAATGTTAAGCTTTGGACAAAACATAAAGAGATTTTTTTCCAGAAAAAGCACCATGAATATGTTATATGGGTAGGAGGGAATTAGCTGCCTCAATAAAAGCATGCATCGCTTCAGTAAGATAACCAAAGCATCCTATTTCGTAAGCCAAACGGGTTTTGCTCCTCATTGTCAACACTCAACGCGCTGATATCAGTGCTCAAGCCCTCTCTGATACAATCTAAGGGAGCTCTTTATTCTATTGCAGCTTCAAGCAGGCTATTTCAGCACAGCTTTTGCATGTTAATTCACCAGCATGGACACTGCTTTAGCTGGAAACGCTTTGTGGTGAAAGATCCAACTGGATCTGTTGTGATCTGTAGCACACTTCACTCTAGGGCTGGGTATCGTCAAGGACTTCGCGATACGATACGTATCACGATACACTGGTCACGATACGATACATCACGATATATCACGATATATTGTGTATCTTGATATATCACCATATATTGCGATATTCCATAAACAAGTTGCCTTGTCAAACATAACAGCACAATATAGTGATAATTGTACAGACAAATGAAGTCAAAACTATTTCATTCACAACTTCCTTTACTATGTTTCTTCCTTTTTTTTGGTTTTGGCAAATTATCAAACACTGCTGCAGCTGCTTAACATCAAAATAACAAATCCAATTCACTCTTGTACTAACTGTACAGGACATAATGAAAATGAAAACACATCAGTGTGCTTTTGTGACACAGTGAATCTTAAGTATTTCTATAAACAAAACTGATCAAACTTCAATAGTCAGTATCCTAGAGGCTCAGGCCTGACAGCAGACATGGGTTTGAATCTGACCCGTGGTTGTTTCATTCCCTCTCTGCCCCACTTCATATCTGTATCTCTGCACTGTCAATAAAGCCTTGAAAAGCAAAAAAAAAAAAACATAAAAAAATTAATAATAAGAAATCGATATTTTGATATAAAAATTGATACTGATATCGGGAAACTAAGTATCGCGATATATCGATATTTCGATTTTTTTAACACAGCCCTACTTCACTCCCTGCACAGCTTGTCTGAATCCATCTGGTAAATAAAAGACCTATGATGATTGAGGGTCCTTATCCTGTCAATGCACTCTCAATAACCATTGCTCCATTACTGTAGGAGACAACACCAACTCCATTCATAACTGATTAGATTATGAATTAGATTTAAAAGTGAGCTTCAGCCTTCAAAGCATTGCACTGATTGGTAGCGTTCTTGAAGATATTCTCCCCAGGCAGCTCAATGCATCAATGCTCATCTGCACTAAAAGAAAAGCCACCTCTATTTACCTGGTAGGGTCAGTATTATAGTCTCATGTTCATGGTACTTTATGCAGAAGTCTTCCTGAGCCCCTGGCCCCCTGTTCACCCCATGAATGAGTGAAGGAATCCGGCAGATATCCAAACCAGCGAATATACAGTACCAAAACCAGCAGAGGCTGCCAATCGTCTTGGCAGTAGTTTTGTTTGTTTGGGGTAATTACGCTAAAATGACTGTGGCAGAGATTTACTAACATCAAAACCGCTACATTTTGCATCCCATATTTGCAAGTTAGAATTGAATCACCATTTCTAGTGACTGTCTATTCATATGATTCCTGCTCTATTTCCTCCCCCTCTCCATTGTCAGCTGCCTGTAAGGACTCCAAGCGAGCTCTGGAAGTATCCCAGCATGCCGAGGACATGGGCCTGATCCTGGGGGCCTGCGCCGGGGGGCTGGTGGTCCTCATCCTGCTGCTGGGGGCCATCGTCATCATCGTGAAGAAGGGGTAAGTGTGTCTGTTGGCCCAGGCCATGTGAGATTGGTAAGACCTTTTCAGAGTCTAACATTTACAGACCCTTATTGTTGCAGCCTATTCAAAAGGAGAACATTTATCTCTATCCGCACTTGACAGCGAGGGTCTATTGAGGAAAGGCATTTGGCAGTAAGAGTGAATTACAAGCAGAGTTAGTGGAATGGTAGAGCATTAATCCTGAACTATCCCCAACCGCCGCCTCAGCCAAGCTTTTGTGTTCCATCTCATCTTTTAATTTCAAGGTCTGTGTGTCGGCTGAGCACATTCAAATGCGGCCGCCCCGCTCGCAGACTGCAAACGCTGGCTGCTCTCCACCTGCAAATTACCTATCGCACCTGCAGTGTATTCTTCTCTCACTCGCCGGGGCAATGGTGGAACACTCATCTGAGTGTGAAATATTTCATCAAGGGGCATGTTATTCCATTGCCCACTCAATTACATGAGGCGAGCAGCTGTGAGGTGCCAGTGGATGGCCCTGTAATTGGTTAGGAAGGTTGTTTTTGCCTCTTTTTGGGGGGAAAGGGGGAGGGGAAGAACTTCTCTACTGAGGAAGTGTTCTCAGGGAGAATATAGGGAGAATGAATGGGATGTCTGGGAGAAGGCAGTGGCATGATAAGATTCAGCGTGCCAGTTCCACACAGGCACAATAGGAAGCAGACAGCCGCATGGAGGAAACAGGAGGAGATGTGCTGTATTTATATTAAGCCACGAGATGTTGTCATTCTGCATGTAAAAAGGTTACAGTGTACGTATATGTAAATGTATTGGGGATGCCTTTAATTAAGAAGGAAAAACCTCCTATCTTTAGAATAACAATTAGAGAAACCATTCCAGGAGTGTTAGTTAGTTAGTTAGTTAGTTTCAGTTTATTTCGATCAAAACATATTCACAACATTACTTACATAAGTTAAAAAAAATAAAATAATAAAAAACACAAAAAATAACACAAAGTTGTCATCGTAATTTATATATTAATTTCTTATAAATAGTATTGATCGAAAAGGTGTAGGCTGAAGCCTTAGCTACCCTTTTTACATTATGTTTATTTATTCATTTTTTGTTGGTCCCTCAGGATCTTATTTAATTATATTTGTTTTAATAATTTGTTTGATAGTTATTGTAAATATTATTGCTATAATTAATTTGTGTATATGTTAAACATATTACATGTAAAGTTATGACATAAGACAAAATAAATCCACAATACATATTCACAGTGCCATTCATGCCTCACTTTTATATTTGTTAAGCATCTTCTTTTTCAGTATTTTTTTAAATCTTTGTACCGTGTCACACATTTTAATTTCTTCATCCAAGACATTCCACATGTTTACTCCTTTTACCGATATACATCTTTGTTTTACATTTGTTCTTATATTTATCTTGGTAAACATGCACATTCCCCTTAGTTCATACTTGCTCTGTCTAATCTGAAACAACTTCTGGATACAGTCTGGAACTATCCTGTTTTTGACTTTATACATTATTTGCATTGTTTTGAACTCCACTAAGTCTCTAGATTTTAGTGCGTTTGAGTTTATAAATAATGTATTGGTTGGTTCAAGATATTCTGCTCTATTAATGATTCTGATTGCCCTCTTTTGTAAAATAAAAATAGGGTTGGTAACAGTTTTGTAGGTGTTTCCCCATATTTCCACACAGTATGTAATGTATGGTAATATTAAGGAACAGTATAACGTGTAATGATTTTGAATTGAGTTCATCTTTTGTTTTATATAGTATTGCGGTGGACATGGATACTTTTCTTTTTATTTGTTTTATAAGTGGCTTCCAGCATAATTTGTGGTCTATGATCACTCCTAAGAATTTGTTTTCATAGACTCTTTCTATTTCAACATGGTCTATCATGATTTTTATTTCATGTTTGATTTTTTTGTATCCAAATATAATGATCTTAGTTTTCTTTAAGTTTAGAGACAACTTATTAATATCAAACCATCGTTTTAGGATTTTCAGTTCTTTCTCCACTGTATCCAAAAGCTGCCTCAGATCCCCTCCTGAACAAAATAAATTTGTATCATCAGCAAACAACACATATTTCAACAATTTTGACACATTATAGATATCATTAATGTACAGTAAAAATAGTTTGGGTCCGAGTGTGTGTGTGTGTCTGTTAATTTACAGTATATACGTGTGTGTGTGTGTGTGTGTATATATATATATATATATGTATATATATATATATATATATATATATATATATACGGCCGCGGTTTGCGGATTGTCGCTGCAGATTAACGTGTCACCTCCTCAAATTAATAATGTGCTTTTGACTATTGCTGTGTTCATGGTTGTTGAATGGTGCATGGTGTTCTGGCCGACACACCTGAGGTGAATGTAGTGATTATAACAGATCAGCGCCGAAACAACACACCTGTTTCCTCCACTATCGTCCCATTTTGCACCATTATGTTCCTACGCACGACTGAGGTGTGTGTGTGTGTGTGTGTGTGTGTGTGTGTGTGTGTGTGTGTGTGTGTGTGTGTGTGTGTGTGTGTGTGTGTGTGTGTGTGTGTGTGTGTGTGTGTCTGTGTGCGTGCGCGTGTGTGAGTGCGTGAACACGAGATTAACTATGGTGACAGAGTGTATTCTTATGCGTTATATTGATGGTTGTGTAACAAAGATAAGGCAAATCCTGTTTGCCACAATATAAATAGTTAGTTTATTGTAAGGGTATTTGGTGTGATTGATTTGAGGCTCCATGTTATTTTCTGTCTTATTTAAAGCTGGTTTTGCCAGCATTTTTTTTTTACCGTTTTTCTAAGCTGTTGTAACGTTTTTCTTGGTAAACAGGCTACCTACATACTTACTTTGTATTGTAAAAGTCAAAAAGGTTGGCTGACTAACTTGTTTTGCTCATTTTACTATTCATCTGATAAAGTTTTCTTTGTGCTTAATTCTTGCTTCTCTTAAATGTTCAAATCACAAAAAAAAATATTCTGGGGGGTTTCTACCGGGGTTTGTTTTCGGACTTCTGACCTTTTTGGTGGCTTATAAGTTTGCATGCCTGTAGATAGATAGATAGATAGATAGATAGATAGATAGATAGATAGATAGATAGATAGATAGATAGATAGATAGATAGATAGATAGATAGATAGATAGATAGATAGATAGATAGATAGATAGATAGATATTCACTATACATATAGTAGAATGTTGTCAATACATAAACCAAAGTTAACTATAGAGGGCACTTTTAAGTTATCCCTACATACAGCAGTATTTAATATATGCTATGCTCATAAAAGAACCTAGATTTATCGGTGGAGTCAGTGTTTCCAGAGAATGGTTGTTTTTTTTGTCAAAATCAGTGAAAATCTAATCACGATCCGCTACCAACATTCCAGTTTACAGAGCCTAGGCCATGTATTAACACTGGATCACTTTTGCAGCACACACACAGTCCAGACATGTAACAGATCATGAGGAGATATTCACTGATTTTGACCAAAAGTCATTTTTGGTAACAAGAGTTCTCCAAATCACTGACTTCACATTCAAGAAATGACAATAACATCCTAAATACAGCCATGTGAGCAGCCATTGGAAACCTCCGGAGAGAGAAGATGTGCGGGGCTTATTTTTGGCAGCAGCAGAGCACTTTATTCTTTTGTTTAATGCTCTGATCCTGCTCCATGATTGCTTTGCCAGGAACATTCCAAAGCGCTGAGCATCTTCATTTATCTCTTCTGATGCCCATCAAGATAAACCATAGTCATCTCTACTTCTATTTTTTTTCTCCTCACTCACTCACTCTCTGTCTCTCTCCTTTCCTTCATGCTAATCAGAAGGGACTTCTATTCTTACCCTTACTACCCGTAAGTTACTCTTCCATGTTCCACCCTGACTGACTCCATCTTCCCCTCTGCTTGCCCTTTCGTAGCCCCAGGAGTAATAGAGTAGTAATAAGCGCTGCTATCAGTGTTGCCAGATCTTGCAAAAAAAAAGCAAGAAAGCAGGCATATAAAAACAAGCCCTCAAAGAAGCAACCTTGTGTGTGTGTGTGTGTGTGTGTGTGTCTGTGTGTACATGTGTGTGTGTGTCTGTGTGTATATATCCCAGACCATGTCTTCAACAATTGTTAATAGCCTATATCAAAGTCAAGTCAAAGTCAGCTTTATTTGTGCCAGACATACAGAGGAATCGAAATTGCGTTTATCTCAGCCCTGCGGTGCAAAAAGAACAAAAGGATACAATTATGTGAAATAGTATAGTACTATTTACAATACATACATTCTAATAATAGTGCAAAAGGTAAGGCAAAACAAAAAAGTAAATATATAAAGTAAATAAATTGAAATGTGCAATATGAGGAACATTATTTACAATATTTGCAATATGCAGTAAACTGAAGAAATTGAAAGTGTAAATTATAGGGGCATTTGGATGTGGATATACTATACATCCATGTTCTACACATCCTATAGCAGCCTGTGATAAACCTAATCCTGTCCATCTCTACAATATGGGATTTTTATTGCATTTCTTGACGAGATATTCACTGATTGTTCACCATTCTCTAGAATGGCTGACACCTTTAAACTTCATGTAAAGCATAGGCAGCAAACCCAAGGGACTGCACTTCAGAAACAAAAAAAGCGGACTTGGCAACACTGACTGCTATCTTCACCCCATCCTCTAGTGTAGAGCCCCCTTCACCCCATTCCTTTGTCCCCTCCACCTCCACAGCCACTCTCTTGCTATCACCAAATCGCCCGCCCTCTGCCTTTTCTCCTTTATCTCTTTGCCTGTCTTTCTCTCATTCTCTTAACCTTCTCTCTCTCTCTCTCTCTCTCTCTCTCTCTCTCTCTCTCTCTCTCTCTCTCTCTCTACAGTAGGAAGAAGGTGGCCATAAACAAAGCAGCCATGTCCTACCGGCAGGAGAAGAGTCGTAAGCTGAGCTCTCTGGACTGCAGCATGACAGAGCAGAGCACACTGCAGCAGGATGTGAGCATGGCCCACTCCTTCATGGACGCCCACGGCTGCAACACCAGAAGTAAGAGCCAGTCAGAAACATATGTAAGACAGTGTCTAGAGGGGAGATGAAGCTCCTTCCTCCCTGACCTCCAGCCAACTTTACTTCCAAGCATGTATCCATTCTGTTCTGAGAGAGAGCAGAAGGTGTGTCTAGTCTCCACAGAGGGAATCTCCCTCAAGTCTCTTGTCTGTTCAAATATGTTGCTGTGCCAGTCAGACCTTGTGCTTCTATGTGTTTTCTTTAAGCTGCCCCGTAGACGTTTCACTCATGTTTACATTAAATTAGCTACGAAGAAGATTTTTGTTGATTCTAGCGCCCCCTTTGGATAAAAGTGGTAGGGTTTTACGACACCAGCGCCTGCTCTCGTAAAGATATTTGCTAGCGCATGGCGGCGGCACATACATTTGTTTAGGAAGCGAGTGAAAGAGAGGCGGCAGTATTCATGGCAATGAGGTAATGTACTGTATTTAGATGTGACTGTCAGATTAAATGTGCAGTGAGAGATTCTGGAGTATGCTTGTTGTCAAAATCACTTTTTGTCAAAAAATCTGCTACCTGTTCGTACTGTGCGTGAGCTGAAAAAAATCCAATGTTAATACACAGCCTAGGCTCTGTAAATGGGCATGTTGCTAGCAATGGTGGGCCCCCTTTGTTTACATACCACTTTACAGAGACTAGGCTGTGTATCAACACTGGATTTTGTTTTAGCGCACACAGTACGTACAGGTAGATCATGAGAAGGCATTCACTGGTTTTGACAACACGGTCTCTCCAGAATCACTGACTTCACCTTACGGTAATATGACAATGGTGAAACAATGTTAACTTATCTTTTTTTTGATATTTTTTGGGGCATTTTTATGCTTTATTGACAGTTCAGAGAGACAGAGGTGAAATGGGGCAGAGAGGGGAGTGACATGCAGAGAACGACCGCGGTCTGCTGCTGGGCCCGGCCCGGGGGGGGGGACGCCCTACCAACTGAGCTAAGGGCACCCCCCAAAACAATGTAAACTTTGATCTATTACCATTCGGGAAACACATTATTTTCCGCTCTGCCTGCCGTAAACTGTTTTATAAGTTCCCACGAATATCAGAGCTGTGCGAAGGCATTAATAATAACTGTATAAAAACACCATTATTTTGCACTGATGGTCTTGTTTGCTGTTACAGATCATCAACATTCTGTTGTGATCATCAGAGGAGATATTTGACCAGTTCATAAACATTTCAAAGTTCCTCGTAGGAGGTTTGATATACAGTGCCTTGCAAAAGTATTCATACCCCTTGAAATTTTATAACCACACGGCTACATTTATTTTATTGGGATTTTATGTGATAGACCAACACACAGTGATAGACCAACACACAGTGATAGACCAACACACAGTGATAGACCAACACACAGTGGCGCCTAATTGTGAAGTGGAATGAAAATGAAACGTGGTTTAAAAAATATTTATAAATAAAAAACTGAGAAGTGTGGCGTGCAAAAGTATTCAGCCCCTGAGTCAATGCTTTGTAGAACCACATATCGCTGCAATTACATCTGCAAATCTATTTGGGTATGTCTCTACCAGCTTTGCCCATCTACAGACTGACATTTTTGCCCATTCTTCTTTAAAAAATAGCTTGAGCTTCAGATTTAGCATCATGTTGGATGGAGAGCGTCTGTGAACAGCAATTTTCAAGTCTTTCCAGAGATTCTCAATTGAATTGAGGTCTGGACTTTGACTGGACCATTCTAACACATGACTATGCTTTGATTTAAACCATTCCATAATATATATGGCTGTATTGTTAGGCTAGTTGTCCATCTGGAAGGTGAACCTCCACCCCAGTCTCAAGTCTTTTGCAGACCCTGACAGGTTTTCTGTCCTGTATTTGGATCCATCCATCTTCCCATCAACTCTAACCCGCTTCCCTGTCCCTGCTGAAGAACAGGACCCCCAAAGTATGATGCTGCCACCACCATGTTTCACAGTGAGGATGGTGTGTATAGGGTGATGTGCAGTGTTAGTTTCCGCCACACATTGCATTTTGCATTCAGGCCAAAATCTTCAAGTTTGGTCTCATCTGAATATGCTGTGTCCCCCGCATGGCTTGTGGCAAGGGTTGGAGGAAGGTGCTCTGGTCAGATGAGACCAAAAAGGAAACGTTTGGCCTTAACGCAAAGTGCAACTAACACCCTATACACACCATCCCCACTGTGAAACATGGTGGTGGCAGCATCATGTGTTGGGGGTTCATTTCTTCAGCAGGTACAGGGAAGCTGGTCAGAGTTGATGGAAAGATGGATGGAGTCAAATACAGGGCAGAAAAACCTGTTAGAGTCTGCAAAAGACTTGAGACTGGGGCAGAGTTTCACCTTCCAGAAGGTTAAATACCCTAAACATACAACCAGATCTACTATGGAATGGTTCAAATCAAAGCATAGTCATGTGTTAGAATGGCCCAGTTAAAGTCCAGACCTCAATACAATTGAGAATATCTGGAAAGACTTGAAAATTGCTGTTGACAGACTCTCTCCATCCAATCTGATGCTGAATCTGAAGCTTGAGCTATTTTGCAAAGAAGAATGGGCAAAAATATCAGTCTCTAGATGGGCAAAGCTGGTAGAGACATACCCCAATAGACTTGCAGCTGTTATTGCAGTGATAGGTGTTTCTACAACGTATTGACTCAGGGGGGTTGAATACTTATGCACGCTACGCTTTTCAGTTTTTTATTTAAAAAAAAATTAAAACCATGTTTCATTTTCATTCCACTTCACAATGATGCACCACCATGTGTTGGTCTATCACATGAAATCCCAGTAAAATAAATGTACGTGTGTGGTTTTAATGTAACAAAATGTGGAAAATTCCAAGGGGTATGAATACCACTGTAAATCAAAACTGTCCGTGTTATAAAGTATAAAGTGGGTTACTTCAGAGGTGAGCCTTGAACAGTTGGTGTGTACCATGTTCTTCAGATGAGCAGCGCAGCTTGGTGAATGAGTCTAGCAGCTTACTGGGAGGCTCCCCACACCGCCACTGTCGCAGGAAGAGCTCTCCCTATCACACGGGTCAGCTCCACCCTGCTGTGAGGGTGGCCGACCTCCTGCAGCACATCAACCAGATGAAGACCGCCGAGGGCTATGGCTTCAAACAAGAGTATGAGGTAAGAACGGGTGAAAGAGAAAAAGATGTGCTTCAGGTATGACCATTGGACACTGGTCCTTCATGGTTTTGGCTACATAAACCAAGGCTACATTTGATTTGATTAGATTTTTTACTTATCTCCTACAGTCAACAATATTTAAAAGACAAATCTGATAAAAACACAAAGACTAAAAAAAACCTAAACCAGACCACAGCTTTTGACACGTCTAAGTAGAATTACTTAGGTAGAGATGAACTAAACAAGGTTTCAGTGTGAAAAGTAATGACCTGCAATGAAAACAAAAGAGTGGAGGGTGTTAGAGCAGCACTTTAGTTCTGAATGATTTGTTCAAAGATCACATATGAATAAAATGTCCATGCTTCCGCACCGTTCTTATTTCATTGCAGGAACTTGCTTGAACAACTTTTACTCACGGGACTCACATATCGTGAAATTTTAAGAAGGTTTTTGAAGCTTCGGTACTTGGTTTTCTCGTGTGTTTTTACAGAACTTTCAAAAAAGCTTCCTATTAGAATTGTTATCATTGCGAGCACTGCAGGCAACCCTTAAGAGCGCATCGGTGCTACTTGTCTTCAGTACCTCAGCAGTGATGGAATTAAGTTCAAGGACCTTATCTGCCAGCGTTTAATATTCATGAGAGAGCCGTAGATTGTCGTTTGAATTAATCTGCATTACAGGGATAAGCTGAATTTTCTGCACTTCTGTCGACTTATTATGCTTTTCAAAGTCACTCCCTTTTTTCTGATTTTAATGTGAAATCCTCCATAACAACCCGTCTTCTGCAAGAAGCAGAATATGCCCCTTTTCCCCAGTTTATTAAGATCCCTCTGGGGCCAACAAAATTAAGCCCACCTCCAAAATCAATATATGGGTCGCCTTTTTTCACTCCTCAAGTCTAGCTCACTATTATCTGGAGAAATAAACAAGATGAAGGCATGTCCGTATAAATAATATTACTGTATCATCAAAATCCTGCACAATGGGCATGCCTAAAGTCCGCTGTTATTCAGCACTTAGATAAATGATCTTCCATCTGCATGTGATGGAGTGGAGGCCTTGATGTATGCTGATGACACGGTCCTCCATACATATGGCAAGGACGCAGCTGATGCTGCTGCAAAACTGTCTTGTGCAATGGACAAAGTTTCCGCATGGCTACACGACTCATGCCTTACATTAAATGTGGATAAAATAGTGCAATGTTTTTCATACTGTCATACTGGATCCCAAACTGAGTTTCAAGAAGCATGTTAAAAAACTAAACCAAACGTTGAAATTTAACGTAGCTAATGTATGGCACATCGGAGAGTCACTTACAACGGAGGCATCTATGATATTTTTAAATGCAATGTTTATGTCTCGTATCAGCTACTGTATTACCTGATGGTCTCAGGCAAACAAGTCTACATTAGAATCAACTGAAAGTCTCCACAAACAAGTCCTTAAAATATTTGCTATATAATCCCAACAATATCACCACTGTCAAATACTCTCCCATTTCAACATGTGGTCCATATGGTCCATAAAATAATAAATAATGCTGCATGAATATTTACAAATAAATACTTTGAAATGTCAAACCAAAAAATATGTTATTTACAGTAAGTTTTGAGCTTGTTCAAGAAAGCCGATAGAGAAATAATTAAATAAAGTAAAGCTCCGTGGAGGTTTTGTCTGAACAAATGTGGGTTTGTTATGCAGGATAAAGGAGGCATTACCTGTACAGGAGGCATTACTCCAGTAGCAGTTCTAAACCCCTGATCAGCTATCTCTATGCGGTCTCAAGTGGGCCCAATGTGCCCCTTTGCCGAGGGGGGGATGGGTTGGCTGCAGATGACAGACAGCATGCCTCTGCACTAGAGCATGTGCCTACAGATATAGCAAGGGGATCAGGCTGGCACTTCAAATTCAACCGAACACGACACGGCTCATGTGACGTTTGTTTATTTTCTCATCCTCCTCCCGCTCTTCCTTCACTTCTAGTGTTGATTTATATTCACTGACTCATCTTGCTTGCTGCAGCAGATTTAGTGGATGGGTGTCATAAACAGCTGTCACTGAGGTATTATGGAACAATGGCTTCTTCAAGCGTGGAGCCTCACCCCACGTCTACAGTGAAATTGACTGCAGTGGGGCCGCCGCTTCCCTCCCAAGGCCGCAGATAAACCCACCACCACACATTCTAGTGAGGCAGGAGTGATCATTGAGTCGGATTACTGTTTTGTGACTATAATTTTATTTTTAAAGAAAATTATGCATAGTTAAGGTGAGCACTGGTCAATTTTGAGATTCTGACTATTGTGCTTCCATAACATAAAAAATTTACATTTTGGTGTTTATTTGACTAAACCTTGTCTGTTTGAATCTGTATATTTCTCCTAGACAACCATCTTAAAAGGCCATTATCTTATCACAGAAGGATTTGTTATATTTGTTATATATATATATATATATATATATATATATATATATATATACAGTGTAGTGTGAAAGTTTGTGAACCCCTTGAACCTTTTGGAATTTTATTTATTTTAACCATTATTAATTAATTTTTATTAATACCAGTATTTTTATGTGAAATAACAGATGTTTGTTTATCAATTCAACATTTTTCTTTTCCAATTGTTAAAAGACATAAAACAAATGATTTGCCAACTGTTGTATGTGCAAAAGTTTGTGAAACCTGAGCTGCATTGCTTAAATCGAGCAGGTTAACACAATCAGTTGGGCCAAATTGATTAATGAAATAAACCATGAGAGATCTTTAGGGAAGAAATTGGTTGGCACTAGATAAAACAGAGATAAAACCAAATCAGTTTAGGCTCACCAAAGTGAACCCATACAGGTCAGACATGCTAAAAGGGAAAACAATCACAGAGGATCTCAGGAATAGAGTTTTTATGTTGCACATTTGTCTGGGGACAGCTATAAATTCATATAAAAAAATTTGAGCTCCATCGGTCCACCGTGAGGCAAATCATCTACAAATGGAGAGCTTTAAGAGTGACTTAACATCTGCCTAGAAGTGGACTTCCTTCAAAAATATCCTCAAGCGCCACAAGAAAAGTGATTTTTCAGGTAAAAGCCAACCCAAAAATTACATCTAGAGATTTGCAGACCATTTGCCACCACCATTCTTCACTTGGGAGAAGGTTCTCTTGGTGGTAGGCAGAGTTGCGTTTTTGCCCAAACATGGCGGTTTTGTTTTTCAAAGTTGGAAACTTTCCATGGGAATTAACGGGAATTTATGGGAATTAACGGGAATAAACGGGAATTTACTCAATTTAAAGCAGCCCAAATGCACTAAATTCTCCTAACTGTGTTATTTCAGTCCAGGCAAACGTTCTAGACTGTAAAAAGCAGTTTTTTCAACTAAGTTTTAATATATTTATGAACATTTGATTTCAAATCAGATTTTTTTTTAAAGTTTATTGAGATACCCAACTTGATATCATAAATTGATTTTTACTAGACCAGGTTTACAGAGGCTTAAGCTTTGATTTTAAACATAGTTGGGGACAATATATTTTAGCATAATCTTGACTAAAACAACCAGATTTTATGCAAGTACATTTGGCAAATTGCACATAGCACACATCCTACTGCAGGGGTACTGAGGCCACGTCCCCTACATGCTCTGTGCATTCCTCCATCACATGGTGGGCATTTGAATTTATTTATTGAATGGGTGGGGTCAGACAGATGAGTAATAATTTACTCAACTTTCATCTTTTTGTTGTTCAGTGAAATTATTGATTGTTCATAAAATAATCAACTTGATAAAGTTCTTCTTACAAATAAATCTTTTCAAATGTAATGTTTTTTGATTGTATTATTTTGCATGGATAACTGCCTATGACCAAACATAGTGTTTAAAAGTTTAGATTTATGGTTGGTTATGAAAAAAATCATTTAAATTACCGCCATTTTGTTAATTCCTATAATTTCCAATTTTGAATATTCCCAAAATTCCCGAGCGAAAGTTCCCGTGGAAAGTTTCTGGAAACTTTCCGGTAATTTACCGGAAACTTTCCACCCCTTTGCAACCCTAGTTATGACCAATCAGTTAAATTTTGGACTAATCTGTCCACAGAATAATTCTTCAGGTACCTCCAGGTGCTCTCTGGCAAAGTTGTGACAAGCAGTTTTGTTCTTTTTTTGAGAGCAGAGGCTTCTTTAACAACCCTCCCATGAAAGCCATTTTGACTGAGTTTTCTTCTTATTGTGGAACCATGCACATCTGTCCCAGATGCTGCAAGAGAGGTCTGCAAATCACTAGATGTAATGTGTGGGTTGGCTTTTAACTGAAAAATCACTTTTCTTGTGGCGCTTGTGGATATTTTTGAAGGAAGTCTACTTCTAGGCAGATGTTCAGTCACTCTTAAAGTCCTCCATTTGTAGATGATTTGCCTCATGGTGGACCGATGGAGCTCAAACTGTTTTTAAAATAATTTATAGCTGTCCCCAGACAAATGTGCAGCATCACAACTCTATTCCTGAGATCCTCAGAGATTTGTTTCCCTTTTAGCATGTCTGACCTGTATGGGTTCACTTTGGTGAGCCTAAACTGACCTGGTTTTATCTAGTGCCGCCCAATTTCTTCCCTAAAGATCTCTCACTACATTGGTCTATTTCATGACTCAATTTGGCCCATCTGATTGTGTTTACCTGCTTGATTTAAGCAATGTAGCTCAGGGTTCACAAACTTTTGCACATACAACAATTGTCAAATAATTTGTTTTATCTGTTTTAACAATTGATTTCTGGAAAAGAAAAATTTTGAATTGATAAACAAACATCTGTTATTTCATATAAAAATACTGGTATTGATAAAAATTAATTAATAATGGTAAAAATAAATAAAATTCCAAAAGGTTCAAGGGGTTCACAAACTTTCACACAGCACTGTGTGTATATATATATATATATATATATATATATGTTGTTTATTGTCTGATTTGATACATTTAGTTTTTTAAAAACATGGCACAAAGGTATTAAGACCAGGGGGTGCTCGTGTGCCAACCTATTATCAGGGTAAGGCGTGTAATAGACACGCCGGTCCATGCGTGTCCCTCACAACGCCTTGCCTGACCAGGGCGTGTGAGTTACACACGGCCGGTAAGGCGTGTAATAGACGCGCCGGTCGACCTCCCGTAGTCAAGATGGCCGCTGCGGTGTTCCGTCAATGTTCTATCTATATTCTAACCTCTCCCTGTCCCCTTGCCCTAACCCTAACCACCCACGCCAGGGTGTTTGTCTCCGGGGCTGCAGCTGGATAGAATTGAAATGCTGGGAGAACACGGGTGGGGGGCGGCGTGTAAGTTACATGGCTGACGGCGTGTAACTCACACGCCCTGGTTAGGCAAGGCGTTGTGAGGGACACGCGTGGACCGGCGTGTCTATTTCACGCCTCGGCGTGATACCAGGTTGCGTGTGCAGTGGTTAGACAGTCCCATCCATAGAGTCTCAGTCCTCTTCACAGCAGACCCGGTTTAGAATCCAGCCCGGGTCGTTCTCTGCATGTGATTCCCCTCTCTGCCCCATTTCATCTCTGCACTATAAATAAAGCATTGAAAATGCCAAAAAGAAATCTTTAAAAAAATTAAAAAAGAGTGGCCTAAGTTGTGCAACTTTTCACTCAAAGTGACTTTAAAGTAAGGCCTTGACAGTAAAGTCTCCAACTCAAATATGTACAAATATTTCAGGGTGTTGTGCATCCCTGGCAATAAAAACTTTGGATCTGGAATAAACTGTTGAAGAAATATAGCTTTCGGAAAAAAAGTTGTCTTGATGCACAACTTGCCCCCGGTGTGGTGTAAGTTGTGCGGTTGGAGAGAATACCATGGGGTGAATTGTGCCATTGCTATATATCTCATAAACTGTAATGTAAGGCAAATCCATTAGACAATCAAATATTTAAGGTGTATTTAAAGTAAATAGTTGACAAAGATTGAAGGACAATTTTCTTAAACAAGGCCTAGCAGATCTAATGGTTTTACCTGCAAAGCTCACAGTGACAAAGTCACCATCATCATCTTTCTGGCCATCTGAACTCTCATCAGTGGTGTCGTTAAGTGGAATTGAGATGTCACTCTCTTCTGAGCTGCTGTAGACAATCACTTTCTTTTTGTGACCAACGTATACAGCCATGCCACTGGCACAACTCTCAGAAATGTACTTTGCACTAGTTGCTCCGTGCTTGTGGAACCAACTGCCACCTGACAAATGTGATTCCCCTACATTTCTGCCTTTAAATCAAGGCTCAAAACCCATATGTACACCCTGGTGTTTCCTCCCCATTAAAGCCACTACGAGTAAGTCGGCACGTTGGCGACACCTTTGAACAAAAGCGGTAGTATTTTAACGACGCCAGCTGTCGTGAAGCTGTTTTGTAGCTCGTGCAGGGAGTGCAAGATTCAAATAATCAGGAAGCAATATGGTGCGTGTCCGTGTGTTGGAACTGTGGAGGGCACCGGACTCTTTTCGGCTCTGTGAGTCTATGGGTGACACAGCATCAACTAATGGCAGTAAGTGCTAAACACACCTGATTGCAATGAGTTGATGCTTTGTCACCTCTCACGGAGCTGAACGAGTCTGTGTCCTCACACCAAGCGAATGAACGAGAGATGGCAGTTAGTTAGTATGGATCACGATGAGGTAATGTGTTTATGTTGTAAATAATGACTATTTCAGATGAATAATGGTCATCTGATGATGCTGGTGAGGCAAAGTAAACTTTGTTTTAGTAGGCTACCGCTCATTCATTTAGGAGTAAACACTGCAGTCTAGTTTCGCTGCGTGAAATTGTGTATAGCTACGTTGCTTGGCAACGCCCTCCCGCCCGGCAATCACTCTCCCTTTTAGCTTTTCTTCATTGCATTTTCTTTTTTTTCTTTTATGGTTCAGCCCTGTTATCAGTCATTATGACGACAAACAACTGTCTCAAACAAGGCTCCCGCTCCCCTTCCCTCACCTGGAGGGATAGGCTTCTCAATTCACGTTCCTGCGCCACGCTGAAATCTGTGACCAATACGGATATGTGACCATAGAGCATGCACGCGTGAACCGAAAATCGGACTAGGTGTACGACCAGATCAAATGCAGTAATAAAAACTATTTAAAAACGTCTTTCTTTGCACTGATGGTCTGGTTTCCTGTTAAAGGTAATTTATGATTATGAGAGGAAACATGAGGCTGTTTAAAAGATATTTAAATGTTACTCGTAGCCGCTTTAACTATCTTACCTCTGCACTACTATCTGTGTTTATGTGGATGTATGGGCTTTACGTCTTTTATTTTGGTTATTGTTATTTTACCTTCATTGTTTACCTACTGAATGCACTATGTACAGCACTTTGGACAGTGCAAACTCAGAAATTTGGATAATTAGCATGATGCAGCAATTTAGGGCTGACATCGTGCTAACTGTATAGACTCAAAATGTAGCATACCAAAGCACTAAAATATGTGTCAAATGTTTTCAAACTTGTCTATAATTGTTCAGACACAATAATCAAACAGCCTCGATCATGGAAATTTTACTTTGAAAGGCAAAACACAGTTTTTTAAATGTGCTTATATCTTATTCCTTGTGTCTCCCTTCTTTACAGGATTAGTCAAATGGATGGCTCTTCTTAAATATGTGGTCACATTTCCAATTTCTTCCACGGTTTTCTAGAAACAAGGGGTGGCACAACTTCCAAAATGCACAACTTAGGCCACTCTCCCCTACATAGTATTTTATTTTATTTAAATGCAAATGTACACATCATTTGTTAGATATTGCCATCTTTCTATATTTCAAAAATTCTGAACAAATTGTTATACAAAAAACAATTATTTTATTGTAATTTATCAACTGGCAAAGATCAAATGAAACTATATTCACCTGCAGTGTCTCACCTTAACTTGTCATCTGTTTTGTCTTTTTGCAGAGTTTTTTCGATGGCTGGGATGTGACCAAAAAGAAGGACAAGACCAAAGGAAGGCACGACAGCTTGCTTAGCCGTGAGTACTTTGTGGTTACAACAAGAAAGACATACTGATAACTGAGAACTTTGCTCTGTTGAGGTAGGTTTTCGTTGTACTTTAACACCTTAACATTAATGGCTTATCATACATGCACTGTAAAGTAGACAGTACTGCCGTGTGTTTTTGAGCCACCCAATAACGATTTTTACTCCCAGTTAAATGGCTGTTCACTTCTTATAATGTTATTACGGGTTGATTACGTAAAATTGATTGCTTAGCAGTGTGATTTTCAAAAGGACCCTTTGGAGAGTGTACATTGACCAGGTGTTTCACTATGTATGGGTTAAAGAGCTTTTGTAAAACGATGACCTAAGCGGCTTTAGAGAAGGTCAGGAGCTGTGTGGTTATTAGTAAAAAAGTAAATTTTAAATGCCTATATAGCTGAATACAAAGCATAGCTGCTGTCATTACGCTTTATTTATGTTGATTTCTTCAGATGATTATATCAGATTCAGGAATAATGGTTTTATCTGTCGCTCAGCAGATCTAGCGTTCATGCGTTCAATGAATTGATTGGTAATAGGTAAGAATGGGAATGAGCATATGATGCCTTGGCTGAACAGATTAGTGTTGTTTTTGGCGGCCTGTTTTAATTAAAATTTTAGTCTAGTCTTTGTGTCAAACTGTAATTTTAGTTATTGTTAGTCTTAGTCATGTTTAAACTCTTTTTAGTCTAGTTTCAGTCAACTAAAAGTCTGAGCATTTCAGTCTTATTTTATTCAGAATTATCCATGACTATTTTCATCTAGTTTAATTGTATGTTAGTCTCTTTTTAGTAATGCAATCATAGTTAACCCGGCTACCTTCCTGTTACTTCAAAATAAAAGCCAACTCACGTTTGTCCAGTGAAATGCTAATGTGAAGCCAGTGAAATGCTTTTAATGTGAAGCCATAGCCATAACGCTCTGTTTTGCAGCCCCGAGACTCAGGAAACAGAAATATTGCAAACCAATAATAATAGTGAGACGAAATAACGTTGTAAAATTGTCTCGTCTTGTTTTGGTCAACGAAAATGAATAGATATTTTAGCAGAGTTTTTATTTTGTAAACCACATTTAGTCCCGTGTTTATTCTTCAACAATATTGCATTATATATTTGATTATAGTTTTCGTCACATGACCACCATTTACGTTGCGTCTCGTCTTGTCCGTCACGTGATAAAGGTTCATTGACGACAATATTTAGTCATAATTTTCCTCGGCGAAAGCAACACTAGAACAGAGTAAATCAAAAAGTTATTGTCTTTCAGTGAGACACATTTTGTGTCGGCTCAAATCTTTGGCTTGATGTGTGTTATCTGAAGAAGACAGTATAACTCAATTAGTACCTCCGAGGAAGGGTTTCATACACATTTCAGACAGACATCAAGTACAGTATGTAAATGAGTTTATTCATTAAAAACTGAAAGACAGGGAACCACAGACAGCAGGAGAAGACACCATAGTGAAATGGTCGCTGTCTGCATAGCTGCTCAGTCACAAGCTTAATTTAGACGTAATTAAAATGTCAGTGTTCTTTCAACGTAATTGTTGAAAAGCCTTGCAATTAACATATAGACACAAAAACCCAGACAAATTCAACTTTCTGACCCTTTAAGGAGTATATGTTAGAAGTAGTCTTTACTATTGGTTTACATTGTACTCGCCAACGTATTTTCTGAGATCTGTGAACACGTTGACATCAATACACCCACACACAGCGGTGCAAGAACCACAAGCAGTCACATGATCAGAAAGGCTTTTTCTTAGCTGGTTTAGCCAGATTGTTGAAACCTCTTTATTTAAAGTTGCAGCCTCAAGAGGAGCTCACCTGAAATGTTGATGACAAATACAGTCCCGCAGGTCATGACACATTGGTAAAAGTTCCAATAATGACCTTGTACAGTGAAACGTCTGTCATCTTTTATTGTGTTCAGTTCAAATTAAACAGTTTCTTGTTCATTGTCAATGTATGGCAGTACTGATCCTCCGGACCGAGAAAAGGGGGACTGCCACAAATGTACAATTCATTTATCACCTTACTACTACCACTAATACATTCCCCAATCAAGTGTAATCATGATATCTAATTTATAAGGATACAAATTATTGATCTGCAGTGTTCCACCTTAACTCTGTATATTGATTGATACAGTAGATAGGTCTTGTATTTTTGCTTATCATTGAACCCTAAATCATTTTTTTCAGACGATCGTCATCGAGTCAAGCTCCACTCTCTGCTGGCAGACCCCAGCTCTGACTATGTCAACGCCAACTACATAGACGTAAGTCTCCTTCAGTCTCACTCTCTCCCCTTCTCTCTAGCCTCCTATTCATCCGTCTGTCTTTGATGATCTCTCATCTCCACTCCAACGGCTCGTACTAGTTTGTCTTGTATTGTTGCTGTTGAGCCAATTGTTTAACCAGGGGACATTTACAGCTATTTCTCACTGGAACTGTTGTCTCTGTCTGACCCAAGTGTAATTTAGCAACTACAGTACAACCACACCATAGCATTTGAGGCGCGACTTTAGTGCAGTGACTCTGAAGATCCTACAAGAGCCCATAAGCTCAGAGCACCGGGGGCCTCTTGACTCACCCAAATACTTCTGGACTGCAGTCGGTTTCCCGATCCAACAGCGCTGATCCTTTTATCTGCTTTCAGATATTTTGATCTCACCTACAGTTCAGCTCCAGTGAGTATCTCAGGGAGCCTCTCCAGTACCAAGATCCTATCTCTGCAGCTTTTCAAACAGATGTACCAACCACTATCTGAAGGACAGTCATTTAGTGCAAGCCAGGGCCTGAGGTCTGCTGCTCCCTGCAAAGGTCAATAATGGAGACTGTGAAAAGCTCCCAATAGTCTTGTATACATGTTTTGGCCCCTACCCACTGAAGCCCTCATAGGTGGGTTTTAGGGTTGGGCGGTATCCAATTTTTGGGAATCCAAATGCTACCCAGTATTACCGTTGAGTTATACCTATTTCTACTTCAACTGTAGCCTATTATGTTTTCGTTTATGGCATTACAATTTAAAAATATTAAAAATGAACTTATCACAATTAAGGTACTTTCACTAAATATATATTTTTTTACTTACAGTAACAGCGCTCATACACATCACAATATAACTCTATACAACCTATGTTCCAAACGAAGGAAACCAACAAAATCACTGCATGTAATTTCCTTGTACAGTAATATAAGCTGCATTCTTCTATTGAAGATGCTATACACAATGAAGCAGCTGTCTCATTTTTGTGGGTACAAACTGGTTTGCGTCGGCCATCTTTTTTTTCTAATGATCTCTCCTTAGAAGAGGCCAGGTCACTTGACACATAGCGGGTATGAGCGCTTGCTCTAAATAGCTTGGTCCTTTTTTGACAGCTTCTTTGACAAATTAGGCCTCCCATCATTTACAGGAGTTCTGTCATCACTTTTATAGCTTCTTCCAACAGAGACATTCTTGCTATTGCCAGACATGGACTCACACACTGAAGGCATCATCATCATAAACGTGCACCAAGCATTTTTGCACAACGTACATACGTAACATACCATTGCTTTTTGTAAATTGCCATATCATTGCCCAACCCTAGCGGGCTTAACATGACTTGTTAAGGTATTCTGAATGCTTTATTCCCTCCTTCGTTTCTGCTATTGTTTTGCCTTACAAAGGTGAAACGTAGAGTGGACAAAAGCGTTAAAGCGTGCCGTCAGAGCTCACGGTGCCATCCGTGGCCACTTTTATTGCTCAGCGAGGGGCTCCATCAGGACAAAAGTTTCAAGGACCTTTTTTTTTTTTTTTTCTAAGATATTTTTTGGGCATTTGTATGCTTTTTTGATAGTGTTAAGAGACAGAGGTGAAATGGGGCAGAGAGGGGAGTGACATGCAGAGAACGACCGCGGGCGGGAATCGAACCCGGGTCTGCTGCTGGGCCCGGCCCGGGGCGGGGGACGCCCTACCAACTGAGCTAAGGGCGCCCCCTGTTTCAAGGACCTTTGTCTCGTTTTCTGCATGTCATGCCAAGAACCCTGGCTCACAGCATGGCAGGCAAAGGATTCCAAAATGAATCACGGACGCTGCCACAATTAGAATAAATTGCATTTTTTTTTAAAGGTGAAACTAAAAAAAACGTCTCCTCCTCTCCTTGTGCAGGTTGACAGTTTTTTTATTTGCCATGGGTAGAGAGACATGACTTTGGTGTTATATCTTTGGATGTTCCTTTTTATGAAGTCTTTGGTTTATGCCCAAGTGGTTTATTCCCAACACTGCAATGGCATTCCCTTTACACCAAGCCTTCCAACATGGCTGATCTCACAGAAGGCAGACAAAGCATGTCAGATGATTTGTAAACAAGCCAAACATTTATCCATATTATCTAAGCCAATGGTAATGAGTTCCCCTTCCACAGAAAGTTGCAACATGACCACATGTTCTCAAGCCTGTAAAGCCATACATGTAGCACAACAGACATAGGGATGTGTACGTTTCTCTGTTCCGTTCGGTAGTTGTGCGATTTGCTCGTGCGATATGTGCAAAACTTTTGAAATTACGGTTCATTAATTTCTTATTCGCCAATCCTTGATGATTTAATAATAATTTTGAGTTAGCCTTGTCTAACATAGTTGCTAGCATGTTAGTCGTCAAACAACTGCTGTAGTTGGCAGCATAAACCACAAGGGGCAGCACATGTTGTAGCAAGCCACTTGTCGCTGTGGCACCACAGGTTGCTTGGGGACCTCTGCGTTATTGCAACTTTCTTGTGCATGGAGAATTTACAGTATTAACATCGGCTTAAATAATATGGATAATTGTTTGGCTTGCTTTGTCTGACTTTTTAACATATTTTATGGTATTTTATGGTACACATGCAATTATGTTGCTGGGTGCAATGTTATATATTGTGACTATTGACTAAGTTACATGAGTGGTTAAACCGAAATAAGTTATCACTAAATTTAGAAAAAACTAAATTCATGATGTTTGGCAGGAGAGCATCAGATGTCGCTGTAAAAATCAAGGTAAATGGGATTGAAATTCAAAGGGTCAAGCAACACAAAGTCCTAGGGGTAATAATTGACGATAAATTAAGCTGGAAACCACAAGTTAGCCATCTCAGGGGCAAAATAGCCAGGAGTATTTCTATACTTTGGAAAGCACAACATTGTTTCAATCAAAAGGCCTTACTTGTATTATACTGGAGTTTAGTTTCCCCACATCTGCATTACTGTGCTGAAATATGGGGAAACACTTACAAAGGTACATTGCACCCGTTGGAGATTCTTCAAAAGAAAGCAATACGAATTATTTACCAAGCCAATTACAGGGCACACACTAATAACTTTTTTATTGAAGGTAGAATTCTCAAATTACGTGATGTGGTAAATTACCACACAGTACAAATTATTTACAAGGCTTCAAAAAAAGCCTTCCAAACAGTTTACAAGTAATGTTTGAAGACAGAGAAGTTTTGCATGATTTAAGAAGAAAAGATAAATTCACTGAGAAAAATATACGGACCACACTTAAATCCTTTCGATTTCTATAAAGGGTATTAAGCTGTGGAATGGACTTGATGAAGTTGTCACAGGGAGTTGCAGTTTGCGCAATTTCAAAGCAAATTATGTTTCAAAAATTATTGAAAATTACAGACTAATAACCTGAGCACAATGTCAATGTCACTTACATATCAATATTGTAAAGAATAATACAGGCCAGCTGTCAGACTTGTTTTTGAATACTTTTGCAGAAGTGTTTTGACTACCAGTTAAGAATTGGAACAGGCCAAATACAAGGCCACTTCACACTTTATACACTTGGCATTGTCACAGAGAAACTGAACTGTGCTGAACTGATCTTAAAAGCTGAAGCAATTACATTAAAATTGATTGTGTATTGGACTGCAGATTCTTAAAAAAAAAAAAAAAAAAAAAATGTATGTGTATGTATGTGTATATATGTGTATATATATATATGTGTATATATGTATGTATGTATATATATATATATAGCTATATATAAAAAAAAAATGTTTTTTGTTTTATTTTTATTTTCTGTAACAGTAACTGTGTATCTGAATTCGAATTTGATGAAAATGGGGGCGGTACCTGATAAGCCTTTGGCTTCTTCCGTCTCCCTTCGGACAACACAAAGTATGATGTATGAATATTTTCAAGAGAAAATTGTGTATTGTGTGGAATTGTCCGAAAGAATAATAAATAAATAAATAAATAAATTATTTGCATAGAAACATAGGAATTCAGGGCTTTTGAACATTATTCTCTCCACAGGTCCTCAATGCTCTCTGTCCATTTCATTACTCTTTCTTCCTGGTCTTTGATCATAATAACTAGCTCTTGTTTCCTCCCTTTCTTTCATTCCTTTTCTCTCTATTTTCCATCCCCCTGTGTTCAACCTTTGGCGTCTCTCAGATTCGGATAAACAGGGAAGTAAGTACTTTGCTTCTCTTTTCTCCTCTACCTCCTCTTTCTGTCTACTCTGTCCCCTCTGGCTGGCCCCTGCAGCCCGTCCATGGCTTCGCTGTAGCAGCACACCCTTATAGTTCTCTGAGCTGCCCAGCCTGTCTGCCTGTAGCCATCCCCCCCAGATAGTTGTTCTGTCCTCTGGGGGGTCTCGCTGTCCTCTTCTATCCGCAGTCTGATGCTCTCCTGGAGTTCTTGCTTAACATCAGGCGGACCACAGAGGAGAGGAGGATTGGTCAAATCAAAGGCAGTTTTATTATTAGTATTATGTATGTAGGCCTATCAAACATTTCAGAAGAGAAGAGTAAATGCTCGGTCAATCCATAAAGTGGCACAGCAAAATTCACTGAATCGTTCTTTTAAATCTGTTGCTTGCAGTTCAGCGACTAATTGCAGGGCTGCTCGGCCAAAGCCCAGCCAAAACATCTTGCTTACATAGCACATAAGGAAGCTAGTTAGCTAGCTCAGTCATTAACAAATGGTCAAGAGTTTGTTATCACTACTAATTCCTGTTTAATAAATGACTGCAAAATGTTGGGCTATACTAAATTAGTAATTATGCAGACCTTTCTATTGATAGCAATAGTTTTTCCTAATCAAAAGTAAATTCTCTAAATGGATGTTGTTTGTCTCCATGAACATTATTAGGTTTCCAATGAAAGGATCTTATCTGGGTCTTAAACGTCTGTCATAAATAAAGAACAGAAGTGGGTGCTAAGTTCAAAAGTAGAGCCAATCTGTTCTAATATGCCGGTTCATTTGAAATAAAAGAAGACTTCATCAAATATATCCAGTGGATAAAAACCTTTTGGGACAGATGTTTGGAAAGTACCGTAATTGGTGCACTCACATACATCCATAGAAACATAATTATTGCAGTTGTTGGCAACAAGGCAAAGCAGCTAGGAACATAATTTGTGTCCCTAGGAATCTTAAATACAATGATGGGTAGTTTTCAGACAAATCAACTTTCTTGTGAGTATTTTGAAACTGTTGTCAGATGTGGGTTTGTGGTTAAGTGCCCTGTTGTTGTACAGCCACAAAACCTCAAAGCAAAAGGAATTGAAAGTTGTTTTTGTCTTTCTTTTTGACACGATTGACAAGCTTCCACGTCTCAAATGACTCTGCATGGCTGTTTTATTTCTTTCCAACCCATAGTGAGTTCACATTGCTTGATGTGTTTTTTTCTTTCTGCTTGCCTACTTTCGGAAAGTGTGGTTGCCACGGTGACAGACAGAAAACTGGTCTGCCCCAGGGAAACTCAGCAATGGAGGGCTTATGGGAAGGAGGGGTAGCGATAGCCATCCATCTCAACCTCCCTCTGTGGCATGACAGTCATGGAATGTCATTTGTGTGCCTGCCTGACTGAATAGTGTGTACGTGTATATCATTGTGTGTGTGTGTCTGGGGGGGGGGTGGGAGGGGGGGTACTAATGTAAAATAATAGCTTAGCAGACCGTGAACACCCTGTATCATAACTGCACTAATGCCGAGCTGAGCAGAATGTGGAGGGCCAGACAACCAGATATATCATATTGTGACCCATGTGTCGTGATGCGTATGGTTTGGTGACGTCCTTGCCATTACCCAGCCCTAATTTGAATTCAAGTGCAAACAAGCCTACACAGGGCAAAGAATTCAGCCGGTCAAAAAGCTAACGTGGTTCCGGGTGGAGCATCATCCGTCAGTAAACTGATTAGTTTTCACGATTGCAAAATGTGTTCAGTGGAGAGCAGAGTAGAAATGTTGCAGAGCAGAGTGCTGACATCAACCCCCCAGCACTGAGATGAATGAGAGATGACTCCAAGCTGAAAATGGAGAGACAATAGATGGGAGGGGTGAAATGAGTGGTCCCAGAGGCTCACTTCATCATGTGCTATTGTAATTATTAACTATCTCCCATCTCCCTTTTTCTTTCTTCTCTCCACTACCCTCCTCGTTCTCTCTCTCCGTCACACAGGGCTATCAGCGATCAAACCATTTCATCGCTACTCAAGGTAAGTGTAAAATACCCCAGCGGCTGTGTTTGACCGCGACTATTTTGTGTTTGTTTGTGGCGTTCTTTGCACAGCAGAGCAGCTGACTATTCAAATGATTTTACTGAATTATTTAATGTGTACACAACAAGGAGCTCGTGTTGCCTCATGCTCACATCTGGATTTCCACCACAAAGCATCTCTTTCCTCCATGTGTGAGGAACACATCCCACCACAATGGACTGTTAACTGTCTGTCAATCTGCACTGTAACACTACTGACTGTCGCTCTCTGTGAAGTGCATCTTTTGTGTCTCTCCTCCCCTCCATCTGCATGTGCGGCGAACCATCTCTCTGATGTTAGTTTGATACACTGTATAGGCTGCGTTCCCCAAGAGGCACAAACACACACACACACACACACACACACACACACACACACACACACACACACACACACACACACACACACAGAGAAATAGAATGAGAGAAAGAGATCAAGACATTTTCTTTACTCTCTCCCGACTGATCCTATTTATTCAGTGAATATCTTTTTCATTTCGTATTCCCCCTCTGGTTTCCTCCCATCTTTCACTATGGTCTCAGTTCTGCCGCTTCAAAAAAGTAACTGAAAGTCTCTCTCTCTCTCTTTCATGTTAACCCACAATGGGGTTTTTCTACTACGATCCTAAATAAAGAGTGCTAAACTGCGTGAGCATTCTAAACATTGCACTTTTGGTGTGTGGGTGTTCTGTGTGTGATCAACTAAGATTAAATGTCCAAATTACAGGTGCAAACATGTTAGAGGAAGCAGATCTAAATGAGGGTTTAGCGTCTGTTACTGGTTTCTGTGTTTAGACAGAGAGCAGAGTGACAGCAAGCGCTAAGAGAAATGTAATGCCATGGAATAAGAGGTGTTATAGAAAGAGGAAAACACACAAACTGTTGAGCCAGGGCCGACGGACTGGGTAGAAAAGTGATTCAGTCGTGGGGGGGCCCAAGGCAGAGGGGGGCCCATGATTTTTTTTTTTTTTTTTTTTTTTTTTTAAACAAGCTAAATGTGTGGCCCCGATCTTTGAAGGCCCTGAACAATGCCATTCCAAAAAAATAAATAATTGACTGGCTCGTGATAGGCCCCTGACCCTTGCAAGGAGATCAGGGGCCTGCGCATGACTAAGCCATGTATGCGGGAGAGTAAGCAGGAGCAAGCCAACATTGAATTGAACTGGTGGCGAAAATAAACGCAGCGATGTTTCTATGGGGATATTTAGCTGTACAGAAATAAGTGCTGGCAAAGCTAGGACAGTTTAAGACTCCACATCACTGTGGCAACACAACCTATCTATCAGCTCAGACAGCGCAAAGAAAAGTCTGATGAATACATGAGAGTGATGGCCCCTGCAAGTTTCAGTAAGTTTAAAGAAGTGCCACACATTGTCTTTATTATTTCAACTATTGGGTTATTTGTAGAACAGCATGCTAGTGTAGGACATGAAGATTTATTTTCTGAATTTTCAATGCTGCTTTATTTTTATGTTTTAAATTGGGAAAGACATGTTCCAAAACGACCAATAACCTCTGTATTTAAAAAGAAATGAAGCAAGTAGGCTAATAATAACCATTAATTAATTATAGGCTATCGCATCACAGTAGGCCTATTGTCCACAATAATCACAGCCCCTCATCCATAAAGGAATTTTAAAAAGTTTAATTTGCACTTGATGTGCCTACACAAGTGTATGGTCTATTATTAGTATTTAGTGTGTCTGCATAGTATTGCACAAAAACAGTAGAAGTTTTCTTTAATTGTGTTTTATACTGTCTGTAAAATTATACTTGCACATAGCAAACAAAATTGCACATCTGTATTCAGATAAACAGTTGTTTATTTCTATAGTGCGCATTGGCATCTTTGAGCAAAATACCCCCAAAATTTTCGTTTGACCCCGGCCAGTGACCACCTTGACTATGACATATTATGGGGGAAACACCGGTAAAAGTAATGATTTGGTCATTCATCAGATGAAATATTGTGGAGTTGTCTGGCTCAGAGAGACATGTGTATTGTAAGACCGCTTTTCAGGGGGCCCATCAGGACTTTTTGTATAGGGGCCCAGAATTTGGTACTACGCCCCTGTGTTGAGCTACAGACAATTGATATTAATATTACCCAAAGAAAGGCGATATGGGAGAGTATCTGTGAGAAAATAAATGATGTGGGTAAGACAACAAGGACTGATGAAATGAAGAGAATATGGCAGGACATTAGAAGAAAAACAAAAGAACACATATCTTAATAAAAAGCCTCTGCAAATAAAACTGAGTACAGTCGCCCCTGTTAGAAACAGCAACCGCGTCAAAGCCCTGTTTGGATTCATTCTGTGCGTCAAGAGTGAGCACCTGTCCATCCTGCCTGACATAACATTAAGGACTCTGGACAGTAGACAAACTGCTGTGGGAGACGCCAAACATAACACAAGCAGAAATAAAACCTTTATCCCTTGTCTTTTATGTTTCCTCCTCACCGCAACAGTTTAACACCTGCTTTTTAAACGTATTAAATAAATACGCAATCACAACGACTGCAATTCTTTTCAGGTTTTGTAAATCACAGTGCGTCTGCCAAATAAACCTTTTTGCATCTACTCCTCCCATATTTTGCTCATTAAGGCTAACAGCTGGTGTTATTTGACACGCAATCCTCAGTGAGCAAACGTTAATAGATCAGCTTGAACATTTTTTTGTGGGTGAAATCCTGTTTGCAGACTTTTTTATCTGCTGTAACATTTAGTAGATCAACCCCTAAGTCTGTCTGCATATGTGCAGGCAGAGGTGGAAAGAGTGCCAGCACCTGGTGACATTTTACTCATCGTTTTAACTAAATCAACTGATTTATCAAGCTAAATGAGAGCTTAAGAAGTTACTGTTTTTTAGCTAAACCACAGTGGGCACAACTGGAGCTACATGTGCAAAACTCTTACTACAGTCTGCACAGCAGCAGTTCATGTAGACCAAATCTTTGTTTGTTTTCATTGCTTGAACACAGTTTTCAAAACTCTACACACTTATCTCATGGCTTATATACATGCACAACACTGTGGATTTACAGCCCTTTGTTCAAATGCTAAGACACTGCTGTCACAACTGTAAACCATACATTCAAAACAGAATGGATTTCAGCTTGGTTGCAATTTCAGCTGAAACACTAAGCAGGTGACTCGCTTCAGACTTGTTAACATACTGTATATACAGTATATAGGGGAAGCTAGGAAGTACTTTTTGGGGGATATGGACCAAGGAAAACCGGTTTGTGGAGGGAGAAGTGAAGCAGGGTGGGTGTGGTTGCTTGGAGGAAGACCTCGAAGACCAAGAGCTGTAATGTCTGATGAAATACATTAAGGACTACACTGATAGACCCTGTTGTGAATCATGGTCTCTCATTGAAAGAGGCAGGGTGCAATCCAATCTGCCATGATCTACTGTTGCATCTTTTATGCTTATTTTTCACCAAACAAACAAGTGAGAATTGTATCCTTACTGTAAATGATAAATGATTGATGATGTAAATGATTTCTGTATTACAATTATAGAATATTTGCACAGATAAATACTAACAGTTTGTACTGTTAATTATACTGAATATTTACAATAGAAACCAAAGGCTTCCCCCAACAGGAGGAAGAGGAAGGATATTTTCAGATGTGCAAGAAAATGCTATTGATGACAATAATAATGGATAGGATTTTGATTGATTGATTGATTGATTGATTTTATTCGACCATTTCATATATAAAAACAAGAACAGCACTCTGCTACATTAAAATACTAGTGCTGTTAGTTTAACGCGTTATTAACGGTGTTAACGCAAACCCATTTTAACGGCGTCAATTTTTATATCGCGCGATTAACGCTCGTCATGGCCTAGGAAACGTTGTGGTTTTTTCTCATGCTGTTGTATCAACTAGTAATGTCAGAACAACTGAAACACCACAAACTATACATATGGCTCGCATTTAAGTTACTGTCAATTCAAACAGAACATGTCCTACAGCGTAAAACATTTAACTGGCTAAACGTCAAGTCAATTCTGACTTTTATTTTGAAGCAGAAACCGGAACCTAGCACTTCCTAGCTCAGCTGCGCGACCTTCACTAATCTTCCGTGTGTGACTGGGACTTCGTGGAAAAGAACAGAAAAGAAAGCTTGTCATTTGCAAAAGTCCTACTCATAACCCTGCGGGCACACCAAAAACCCCATGAATGTTAGTGGCAGCCGCCAGTCATTAATTTTCACTTTAATTTTCGCTACGAAGGGCGACTGAAGCCTCGGCTGCAGCAGCGCCATGGCAACCACCTGTGTCCACTCCACACACAGTCTGAAATAAGCCGTGAATGAAAGACTCCCAAAACATTTAGGCCTACAACAACCAGTTTAATTTAGCCTAAATACTAATTTGTTTTATATAGCCTATGTTGTTTTATGGTTTGGTTTTTAAATAAAAAAAATAAGTTCCAATTATGTTTGTGAACGCTGTTCTATGGGGTGGGGTACATTGTTATTTGCACTGAATTGCAAATTATGATATTTTAGAAGAAATACACTGAATTACAATGGTGTAGACTCTACTTGTAATTCAGTGTATTTCTTCTAAATATCATAATTAGAATGGGTGTGATAAGGGCATTTAAATGAGAAAAAATTATTGGACAAAAAGAAATCAAGGGACATTTAGGCTAGAATAGATAAAAATGCGAATAAGACACTGCCACACATTTCTGGCATTTGAGATAATTCGCTAAACTTCAATATAATTAAGGTAGTGCTGTCAAACGATTAAAATATTTAATCGCGATTAATCACATTAATGTCATAGTTAACTCGCGATTAATCGCATTTTTATCTATTCTAGCCTAAATGGCCCTTGATTTCTTTTTGTCCCATTATTTTTCTAATTTTAATGCTCTTATCACACCCATGTAATTCAGTGTATTTCTTCTAAAATATCATAATTTGCAATTCAGTGCAAATAGCCCACAATGTAGATCTCTTCCCCCCTTCCCCACCCCTAACAGCATACACAAACATAATTGGAACTTATTTTTTTATTTAAAAACCAAACCATAAAACAACATAGGCTATATAAAACAAATTAGTATTTAGGCTAAATTAAACTGGTTGTTGTAGGGCTAAATGTTTAGGGAGTTCTTCATCCACGGCTTATTTCAGACGGTGTGGAGTGGACATAGTAGTTTGTGTATGTGGGGTGGTTGCTATGGCGCTGCTGCAGCCTTCAGTCGCCCTTCGTAGCGAAAATTATAGTGAAAATGAATGACTGGCGGCTGCCACTAACATGGAGGTTTTGGTGTGCGCGCAGGGTTATAAGTAAGACTTCTGCAAATGACACTTTCTTTTCTGTTCTTTTTCTACGAAGTCCCAGACTCACACACGGAAGAAGCTACTAGTGAGGGTCGCGCAGCTGAGCTAGGGAGTGCATTTATATTGGCTCAGGTCGATCTCACAAAAGACAAATGTGTCTGCGTGTACTTACACAGACTTACACACCATACAGTTTCCTGCATACACTCTGCCACTTGCCCCTCACACTCTGCAGGCACTGAACAACATGCTCACTATGTGTTGGTGGGCGGGCCCTCGGGGCTGGCGGTTTGTCTTGGCAGGTTGAGGTTGATTTGTTGCACCTTAGATGTGTCTTAAGGCAGCTGGTGCTCCGGGCTAACTCTCTATTATGTCCAGAGACGAGGAGGAGGACAAATGCCAAGCACACTCTGAAGCGCCCGAGTCCAAAGCGTGTTGCTATATGCATACAGATTGACCAGGCCACTGGGATCACCCATCATATGTCTCTCCCTCCCTCTGGCCATGCATTAATGGGCTCCTGCCACCGATGCACATGAACAATTAACATCTCATATCGTTGGAACGTGTCAGTGGTTGTTAACAGGGAAGGGAGCTGGGAATAACCCTGGGAAGAGGAGCGAGGACCGTATAGTCAAAGCCCACAAGTTCATATTAGAACGTGCGGAGTCTGGTGTCGGCTCAGCCTCAGGTCAACTACAGTAAGGACCGGTTGTCCCTCCAGGATCTGGCTGTTATGCAAGGGAGCGATGTTGTCAGGCTCTGCATCTGCCTTGATTCTTAACAGGCAAGTATGGTTGTTTCTCTTCCTCCTCCTCCTTCAATTGCATTACTCAGCCTTCAGAGGTCTTTGCATGTTCGCCCTGGGGCGGTGTAGTCAAATTTGTACCTGCTGGATTCCTCCTTGTTAAGACAACTGTGGAAGTAAAAGTAAAAAAAAATGTTTACCTCCAGCTTGATAGCTTGATTTAGCCTGGTCCAACCAGACCATCGTACTTCATTTCATTTGTACAGAAGGTCTGGAACTGCTCTGTCGGCAAATCTTCTCTCACTTGGAAGCGGGTTTCTGTTGAAGTTTAAAACTATTGGATCTGCCCAGTACCACTCTGGATCAGCCAACCAATCGCATAACGTTTGGTCGTGACGTATGTCATGAGCTGGCTTCTGACGGTGCGTTCCAGTTGTACTGGGAACTCGGAAATTTCCGACTTCACTACATATTGTAGTCTATGGATCTACCGGTACCTGGCAATGGTAACTCGCTAGAGCCTAACGTTTAGTTATTTGGATGAGAAAGGTTGTAGGCGTACATACTTTCCTGAGCAGATGCACTGGAACACAGACAGGTCGGAACTCGGAACTACCAAGTCAGAAATCTCAGATTTCTGAGTATAAAGGAACGCAGCATTCAACTGAAACTGGCGCGCGACTTCGACGTCATCGTTCTCAGCCGCTCCCTCTGTTCGCTGATTGGACATCAAAAAATCTGGACGAGCAGGAACAAATGAATGCACCCCAGCCCCAGACTGACTAATGAAGTGAAATGAAAATTGAGCGGTGCCAGGCTAAGCTTGATTAGGTGTAGAGGCTAACATGCATAGGCCTCACTGTTGCTTTCTGTACCTTTTTTCCGACTCCATTCAGAGTTACTGCATTCTATCCCATGGGGGCTGGATTACAACCATTCTGTAAAAGCCACTCCGTCTCAACTCCTTCTAATAGGACCCAAAAATCCAATCTATTCACTCTGCATCTCAAACACGTCTACTGGCAACCTGTTTTATTACAGGGTAGACTTGATGATAACGCCAGTGTTCCTTGGTATAATGATTGAAAAAAAAGAATGGAGTACACCGGCCTTATGATTTTAGAATCTACTATTGCTCTGTAAAGCTTTTACTGTGCTGTGTGACAGCCCTCTGGTACTTCCTGAATGCCAGGCTTTGCAGGATGTGATCAGTGCAATGTCCCAACATCTGTGTTGGCTGAGCTCCTCGGCTATATACAAGTCAAGAGTCAGCTACTTTCTCTTTCTCCTTTGATGTTTGGTTTCTTAAAATCTTGGATTAGCTTTCTGATCCACACACACACACACACACACACACACACACACACACACACACACACACACACACACACACACACACACACACACACACACACACACACACACACAAGTCATGTGTGAGCTTTTCTTTGTTATTTCCTTGAGCCGGGCATTGACAAATTAGGGGCTCGTCTGGGAAGTTCATTAATATCATACTGTATATATAACATATAATAAACTGTATATTATTTGAGAAAATGGTTATTCCCTGTTACTGCTTTGTTTCAACCTTTTCTCTCTGTAAAATACTTTGAATCGCTTTTTTATCATATAGAGACTCCAAATAAACATGATATTAGGAAATAAATGATTACATATTAAAGAAAAAATAAAGGAAAAAGTAGTAACAAGATATGAGACTGCCTGCACACAAACATTTCAGGTGAAGATAAGGTGCAACCCTCTCCTGAAAAAGTAATTTAGCTCAGTAACATGAGACGAGATGATATTCTATTACACAAAGTGATTGGGTTAGAAATGAATAGACATCTCGTTCTCTTAAAGGGGGTGTAGTGTGTTTGGCAGAAGGCCGGTATAAAGGAGAACCTTATGATATTATCAACACCACAGTGTAATGAAATCAATGAAAGTGTCATCTTCTCCAGTGGGGCCATGATTTGTGTCAACCACCGATGTACCTTCGGAAAGGCAATACGGGGAGCTTGTTTGCACAATGGCTGAAGATTTGTGGGCTTATTGAAATGACATTTCTTTGTAGTATTAGGCGAACACAGAGGGGGCGATAGTTCATGAATGACACATTGTTACTCTATTCCCTGGCATGGATTACATGCCGCCTCTGCATTGATGGTTATTACTGCTATTTTCTCTGACTTATGGCTTCACCCTCTCCGCCCTCCCTCATTCTCCTCCACCTTCTCTCACTCCTTCCCTCCATACCTCCACTGTATATCTCCTCCTCTGCAGGCCCCAAGCAGGAGATGATCTATGACTTCTGGCGGATGGTCTGGCAGGAGAACTGCTTCAGTATTGTCATGATCACCAAGCTGGTGGAAGTGGGCAGGGTAGGTTTCCCTTTTCCCTTTTGTCCTGTGACCCCTCCAAGCCGCCCGGGAAAGATGGATGGAGAGAAAGTATTTCTGGGGCTCCCCCCTTTATCATTAACCATATATCAGAAGGGGCTGTGTTGTGGGAGGAAATGGCTGTCACTGTCTGATCATGAGCGATCACCTTTTTGCTTTGGTGGCTCAGCTCCAAGGTCAAGGCTTTGATATACACTCAACAAAAATATAAACGCAACACTTTTGTTTTTGCTCCCATTTTTCATGAGATGGACTTAAAGATCTAAAATTCATTCCAGATACACAATATTACCATTTCTCTCAAACATTGTTCACAAATCTGTCTAAATGTGTGATAGTGAGCACTGCTGCTTTGCTGAGATAATCCATCCCACCTCACAGGTGTGCCACATCAAGATGCTGATCTGACATCATGATTAGTGCACAGGTGTGCCTTAGACTGTCCACAATAAAAGGCCACTCTGAAATGTGCATTTTTTTGCTTTATTGTGGGTCTAGGGACTCAGAACCAGTCAGTATCTGGTGTGACCACCATTTGCCTCATGCAGTGCAACACATCTTCTTCGCATAGAGTTTATCAGATTGTCAATTGTGGCCTGTGGAATGTTGGTCCACTCCTCTTCAATGGCTGTGCGAAGTTCTGAAACGCCTTTGGAGACGGCTTATGGTGGAGAAATGAACATTCAATGCACGAGCAACAGATCTGGTTGACATTTCTGCTGTCAGCATGCCAATTGCACGCTCCCTCAATGCTTGTGGCATTTTGCTGTGAGACAAAACTGCACATTTCAGGGTGGCCTTGTATTGTGGACAGTCTAAGGCACACCTGTGCACTAATCATGATGTCAGATCAGCGTCTTGATGTGGCACACCTGTGAGGTGGGATGGATTATCTCAGCAAAGCAGAAGTGCTCACTATCACACATTTAGACAGATTTGTGAACAATGTTTGAGAGAAATGGTAATATTGTGTATCTGGAATGAATTTTAGATCTTTAAGTCCATCTCATGAAAAATGGGAGCAAAAACAAAAGTGTTGCGTTTATATTTTTGTTGAGTGTATTTCATTGTTTTTTTCATAAATATATGCTTATTCTGAATTTGATGCCAGCAACACATTTAACAAAAGTTGGGACAGGCGCACTAAAAGATTGAAAAATGGCACTGCATTAAAAAATTAAATGATTTTATAAAGGATATTAGCTACTACTTGGGCCATGAACACTTCAGAAAACCATTGCCAGTAAATACAGTTCTTCGCTACATCCACAAATGCAAGTTAAGACTCCACCATGCAAAGTGAAAGCCATATATCAACAACATCCACACATGCTGCAGACTTCTCTGGGCCTGGGCTCATCTGAGATGGACTGACACACAGTGAGGTGTGGTCTGACGAGTCTACATTTCAAATAGTTTTTGTAAATCATGGCCGTTGTGTCCTCCGGGCTCCAGAGGAAAAGGAGTACCATCCAGATTGTTACCAATACAAAGTTGAAATTATTAAGTAATTTTATTAATATCTCCCTGAAGAAAACAAAATAAAATGAAAACATCATCTCAAACTACAGGTTCTCCTGTTTCCAGGGTATGTTCTTGCGATACTGTCCGTCCCTTACAGGCTTAGCAATCACTGCGAGAAGCAAGACCCAGAAGCTCACAAGCATAGAGTATATACATAGTGTGAAAGTAGTTTGTTATTATTGTTTTTATATTTACCTAATAGTTTGTTTGAAAAATGTTTTAAGATCCTTCCTCTTTTATTAGTATACATCCCATGAATCATCATATGTGGTTCAAAGTCTTCATTCAGTCTAATTCCTTAATGTTTTTTGAAAGTAGAGACAACATTTCTACCAAAAAGCGTCTGGACCAAATTTCATATTAGTCGTGTTTTGTGCACTTCCCTACTGTGTTTTGGAAAATTTCCACTGCATTTTTGAAGCTAAGGCTTAGGAGAAGCAATTTCAAGAGCTAAAACAATTCAACAGGATGACTAAAGGTTCTTCTTTCACACAAATTTCCAGGTTTTTCAAAAATCGCAATTTTAGCCAATTATTTATATACACAATGGTCTAGGACATTAGCAGACCTCAGAAAACAAAGGCCTAATGTGTTCTGAACATATAAAACACTTTGGTATAATATATCTTCTTGTACATTTAAAATAGGTATTTATAGAAGTACTGTATGTAAAATCGGAGAAAATACCCTTAGACCTCAGAGGGTTAAGCAAGACAATACCGAGCCACATTCTACCCAATTTATCCCAATAAAACAAATGCGGAAAAAAATACTCAAAAGATGGAAAATGACAGCTGGGTCTAGTCCTTTGTTCTGGGTCCCAGACTGTTCTGGTTCTGATTGTCCTTTGCTCTGACCCCCAGACACTAGCTGGCTCTAAGGGTCCTGTGTTCTGACCCCCAGACTGTATTTTAATCTGACTGGTTCTATCTGTCATTTGAATGTTAATTATTGAATATGAATTATATGGTGTATTTAATCAGAGTTACTTTCAAGTGTTTAGAACATGTTTTGCTTAATTGACCAAAACCTATGATTCTGTTACTAGTCCGACATCAGTTTTGTTATTTGGTTTTCAAGCTAGCTGTCAGGATTCTAACGGTTACAATTTGTGTTATGGTAGTTTCAGAGTGGAAAAATTAAGTGGTTCGGTTTACCCCCTTGCTTTTTCGGGTCTGTCTCAGTTTACCCCACAGCTGGGGTAAAGTGAGACACAAGTGACAACTTTTTTAAAACAATCATATTTTCACTGCCCTTTGTCTTGAATAAATTCTGCTAATGCCCATTTTTAGGAAACATCCTGAATTAATGGGAAATTTGAGTGATAAATCGTTTTAGCTCGCTTAGAAGGGAGCAAATGTAGAAAGTGTCTCAGATTACCCCTTTCCCCCCTAAGTCTTTATAGGTGAGAAATTATACATTTGTGGATCAGTCCAAAAAAATCCTCCACAGCCTTGAGCGTGTAGAAAATGTTAATACCAGGAGAAAATGTCAACGGCACAGAAAACACTGCACCAATGGCAGAATAAAATAAACATTCACTTCATAAATCAACAGCGGGAGTTATGGTTGGGGACATAGCGAGGAAAATAACACCATCACTGACATTAAATCACAAGTTTTATCACAAAGCATATCAACAATAGTCTTATTTTCTAACCTTCAACACTTTTATGATGGCTGAGATGATTGGAACAACTGGAGTAATCCACAACAGGATTAGTGCATTGCAATCTATCTGCTTGTTTGGGATCTCAGTTGTCGTCTAGTTTGTGTGTGTGTGTGTGTGTGTGTGTGTGTGTGTGTGTGTGTGTGTGTGTGTGTGTGTGTGTGTGTGTGTGTGTGTGTGTGTGTGTGTGTGTGTGTGTGTGTGTGTGTGTGTGTGTGTGTGTGTGTGTGTGTGTGTGTGTGTGTGTGCGTGCGTGCGTGTGTGTGTTTAAATTTCTGAACCGTGGCTGTTTGTGGTTTTCTCCAGATGAAGTGCTGTAAGTATTGGCCCGATGACACCGAGCTCTACGGTGACATTAAGATAACGCTCCTGAAGACAGAGACACTGGCAGAGTACACTGTGCGCACCTTTGCCATGGAGAGGGTGAGTCATACCCTCACATTCTAATTTGTATCTCAAGTCTCTCACCATAGCCTCTATGTAATGTACCCACTAATGCATTACCTTTTTTAGCTTCAGTTTTGTTTCATTGTTTTTTATTCATGTACTCTAAAAACCTTTACACTCTCATATTTATGACAGCATCTCATTTAACCCTTTCATGTACAAATCACAACAAACAGTCCTCTATATGCAAGGAAATAAATGAACATCATTGTTTCATCAAGTTATTCATGTATTCGTCCTTCGGAGGGAACATGTACATTGTTACAGCTGCAAAAGGGACAGTGCAGCAAAGTAAGAGGCACAATAAAATAAGTAAGCAAATTCAAAGAGAAATGATTTACAAAGTGAGTAACAATGAAAAGAAAACAGATAACAGTCAGTTAAATGATTAAACTGTTACGGTTCGGCAGACAGGCAGGCAAGCAGGACCCAAATGCAAAACGTAGTAGCAAAGAATAATTTATTAAGCTCAAAAAGGTAACAAAAAAAGCCAACAGGCAAAAAGTTCAGGAACAAAGGGAACAGAGGGAACACACAAGACGAAGACTCACCGACACTGACAGGACAAACCATAATGCACAGACAAGGAACAAAGGAACACAAGGAGTATATATACAAGACATAACGAGACACAGGTGAAACACATCAGGGACGAGAACAGCAATCAACAAGAGGGAAGCTAGACAGGACATGGGGAGGAAACAAGACAGAGATACCAAAATAAAACAGGAAACCACAAAAACCAAGACAGGACAAGACGGACCATGACATAAACAGGTGTACAAAGTAAGTGAACCAATAATGAATGAAGTATAGAGGTATTGAAATTGGTGAACATTGAACAGTGATATTGTACTAGCGATGTAGACTAGTAGTGGTAGAGGCGACAGATGTCGTGTGTTCTTTTGCGTCTTTTAAATAGCTATGGACAACTTGCTGACCATAATGAATGATTGTTTTTTCTCTTAGAGAGGCTACCCTGCCAAACATGAGGTGTGTCAGTTCCACTTCACGTCCTGGCCGGAGCACGGGGTGCCCTACCACGCTACAGGCCTGCTGGCCTTCCTACGGCGGGTCAAGGCCTCCACACCTCCTGATGCCGGGCCTGTGGTGGTCCACTGCAGGTAACACCTCACTCTCCAGCCCAGAATATTGACCTAAACATCTGACAGATGGAAGGGCTTTGAAAAGGTTCCAGCCACTGCTCATTGATGCCATGTTTCCTTTGATGTTCAGATATATTTAAACACATTTGATTTACGCTTTTTTTTCTAAAACAGAATAAGAAACGTACGAACATACATACATAGATACATACATTTGGGTCACTAGACACAAGGATGGGCACTAACAGTGGCTCTGGGAGAGCTGAGTCTCTGTCTAGTTCGAATCTTAACTCCACCCAACCCAGGAAAGGTATTTGTGTCTGGTTCGCAGCCACTCCAATCAGCTGCTCTGACCCCAACAGTTCATCAAGAGGTCTCACCGTGTGATGAGGTAAGTTCAGTTTTCTCCATTCCTCATTAATGACACATGCCTGTGCGCCTGTGTCCCACAATGCTTCTACTGGAACGGCATCCAGCTGGCAATGGATGAGGCATCTCTTCCCAATCAGGTTCAAAAGTCTTTCTTTTCGCCGAGGTGGAAGGTAGTTGACTTTACTTGTAGCTATAAGAGGTGTGTGAGGGGGTACCGTACTTTGCTTGGTGGGACTGAAAGAACAGTCATGGGCTACTGAGGGTCCCTGCTCAGCAGCCCTCTCCAGTTTCCCTGCTCCTCTCTGCTCCGACGACAGCCTCTGGACAGGTGCCCCTCCTGGCCACATTTATAGCAGTGCCTGCAGGACTCACCCAACTGAGCTTCTTGGCATGCCCTACAACCGCTGAGTCTTGGTCGGTTATAAGTGGCCGTTCTCTCAGTTAGATTTTTCTTAGTCGTCTCAACTGTTTCCAGCATCATCTTTTTGATTTCTAGCATTTCAGCCTTTAGTCCCTCTATCAGTTGACTTGTGCCGGTCTCTGGCTCTGCATTCTTACTTTGGCTTTTCTTGCCCCTTTTTACCATCTCTCTGTTCCGAATTCTCCATTTCTCCTCTGTGGGATGGCTGGAAATCATGTGGGTTCACCTCTGCCCGCACTTCACTAAGTCGCGGGGGCTTGCTCAAGGTTACTTTCTTAAGTTTTTGCTGTCTTTCTTGCTCTAAGTTTGCAGCTTCACTTACTCGCTCAATAAGTACTTCATCTGTTACAGAAGGACTACTAAGGTAAGGCTTTAACTGGAACTTAACTGCATCACTCAACAGCCCTGTATCTACTGAGCGAAGGAATTTCCTTTGAATTAGCTCTGGGCTAAATTGCTCACCTTCATCTTCCTCACTTGATTTCCACAATAGTTTTTCTTTCAGTTCAATTGCCCTGAACAGGAAGGTCTGGGCGGATTCTTTCGGATCTTGTGAAACATTAAGCAGCCGATGCAGCAGATCTGAGGAGGTGTCCACTTTAAAGTGACCTCTGAGGATGGTCTTAAGTGCGGGAAGTGTCAGTCCTCTCTTTATTTCGAGCATCTCCCTCAGATGCAGGCCTGGACTTACTGCACGGGTGACTGCTTCAATAATCTCCACTTCAGAATGTTGTTTCCGCTGCCCTGCATCTATCTGGTTGATAAGACTTGTATAGGACAGTTTGTCTTTCTGACCTGCCTCTCCAATTTGTCCATGGATCCGAAACTCTCGCCTCAGGGTCACTTCTGGCAGTTTGGTTCGTATTGGGGTGGTGGGCGTTGTATCTGCAGCTGATATACTTGGGCTTGACTGCTTTATGGAACCCACGAACGACAGAAGGTCCTGAAGAAACTGCTTAAACGACTCCAAGTCTTCGTCATCCTCGACTTCATCTAAGGTAGTCTCAGCCAATCTGATGAGGGCACGGCGAGCTTTGCCGTCAAACCCTCCTGATGGCTCACTGCACTTTAGATGTGTGCACACAGCGATGAGCTCCGACTTCTCCAACGTCAGCAGTGTTCTGCTTACTTCGTCCTGTAACTGTTCCATCCTACTGTTGATCCAGGTTCGTCTCCGTCTGGTGGACCACAGGCTGGATCACCCTCCTGGCTAGCTCGCCAAAATATGTAGCGGGGCACAGAATGAAAACCAACAGGCTCAGTCTGGTGCTACACATTTATTGTTGTTTTCTGCAAAATGCAAGAAAATGGACTTATTATTGACAATTGCTACACAGCATTCTTCAGTCCTCTTATTCAGGAAATTTCTTCATCTGACTTAATGAAAATAATAACTAAATAATAATCAAAAGTATCTGAAATAATGGATACACTTCCTAATTATCCAATATATAAACAAAATAGCCAAATAGTATTTAAAGTGTTAATGACCTGAATTAAATCTAAATATTACAGTGGACCTTCTCATATCAATGCACATTCTCGTATTGCCCACATAACCAATACAATAGGACACAATGGGGAAATGCCACACAGATAATCTAACAGTACAACACCAGTTTCTTAATGAACCTACATAAACGGCCATAATCGATAAACAACACACAGAATATGAATATGAGCAGCGGGCTCCCTCGTAAGGGCTCATTGTCAAGTTATCTGCCCCGCGCTTACATACTTCTATCTTAACATGGCGACCGCGCTATTACATTAGCTGCTAACTGGCTAATCAACGTGGTGATGTGGTGAGCCGCTCACAAACAGTTTATAACTTAACACAGTGTTATCCCCGTACAGTGCAAACATTCTCTTCACTACCCGTTCTAACCTAACATCACCAGCTTACCTGCAAAATGCAAGAAAATTGACTTATTATTGACAATTGCTACACAGCATTCTTCAGTCGTACTCTTATTCAGGAAATCTCTTCATCTGACGTAATCACGCGAGATTTCCACCCTATGACTTCCAGCAACTATGCTGCTCATGTAGCGCACCTGCCAACTACTGGCTATTTATGGGTATTACATCTTTAAAATTACACTGCCAAATATAAACACTGTACACTGTGTTTGGACCAAAATAATTACTCTTTCCATAACCACATATGAAACATAAGGTAAACGTATAAACTCCCTCTTAACGTACATTGCATTAAAGACATACTCAGTTTAATGAGTGTCAACAGGCTTATTGCGCCACACATGCATACATACACTCAACAAAAATATAAACGCAACACTTTTGTTTTTGCTCCCATTTTTCATGAGATGGACTTAAAGATCTAAAATTCATTCCATATACACAATATTACCATTTCTCTCAAACATTGTTCACAAATCTGTCTAAATGTGTGATAGTGAGCACTTCTGCTTTGCTGAGATAATCCATCCCACCTCACAGGTGTGCCACATCACGATGCTGATCTGACATCATGATTAGTGCACAGGTGTGCCTTAGACTGTCCACAATAAAAGGCCACCCTGAAATGTGCGGTTTTGTCTCACAGCAAAATGCCACAGATGCCACAAGCATTGAGGGAGCGTGCAATTGGCATGCTGACAGCAGGAATGTCAACCAGATCTGTTGCTCGTGCATTGAATGTTCATTTCTCCACCATAAACCGTCTCCAAAGGCGTTTCAGAGAATATGGCAGTACATCCAACCGGCCTCACAACCGCAGACTACGTGTAACCAGCCACTGAGACAGCTGCTGAAACAATTGGTTTGCATAACTTCTGCATGATTTCTGCACAAACTGTCAGAAACCGTCTCAGGGAAGCTCAACTGCATGCTCGTCGTCCTCATCGGGGTCTTGACCTGACTCCAGCTCGTCGCCGTAACAGACTTGAGTTGGCAAATGCTCACATTCGATGGCGTCTGGCACGTTGGAGAGGTGTTCTCTTCACGGATGAATCTCGGTTTACATTGTTCAGGGCAGATGGCAGACAGCGTGTGTGGCGTCGTGTGGGTGAGCGCTTTGCTGATGTCAATGTTGTGGATCGAGTGGCCCATGGTGGTGGTGGGGTTATGGTATGGGCAGGCATCTGTTATGGACGAAGAACACAGGTGCATTTTATTGATGGCATTTTGAATGCACAGAGATACCGTGATGAGATCCTGAGGCCCATTGTTGTGCCATACATCCATGAACATCACCTCACGTTTCAGCAAGATAATGCACGGCCCCATGTTGCAAGGATCTGTACACAATTCTTGGAAGCCGAAAATGTCCCAGTTCTTGCATGGCCAGCATACTCACCGGACATGTCACCCATTGAGCATGTTTGGGATGTGCTTGACCAGCGTATACGACAGCGTGCACCACTTCCCACTAATATCCAGCAACTTCGCACAGCCATTGAAGAGGGGTGGACCAACATTCCACAGCCACAATTGACAATCTGATAAACTCTATGCAAAGAAGATGTGTTGCACTGCATGAGGCAAATGGTGGTCACACCAGATACTGACTGGTTCTGAGTCCCCAGACCCCCAATAAAGCAAAAAAATGCACATTTCAGAGTGGCCTTTTATTCTGGACAGTTTAAGGCACACCTGTGCACTAATCATGATGTCAGATCAGCATCTTGATGTGGCACACCTGTGAGGTGGGATGGATTATCTCAGCAAAGCAGAAGTGCTCACTATCACACATTTAGACAGATTTGTGAACAATGTTTGAGATTAATGGTAATATTGTGTATCTGGAATGAATTTTAGATCTTTAAGTCCATCTCATGAAAAAAGGGAGCAAAAACAAAAGTGTTGCGTTTATATTTTTGTTGAGTGTACATACATGCATGCATGCATGCACGCACGCACGCACGCACGCACGCACGCACGCACACACACACACACACACACACACACACACACACACACACACACACATACATACATACATACATACATACATACATACATACAAACTTACTGTACATACATACATACATACATACATACATACATACATACATACATACATACATACATACATACATACATACATACATACATACATACATACATACATACATACATCTCATCTGCCTTCAATACCATCCAGCCACGTCTGCTAGGGGAGAAGATGGAGATGATGAAGGTGGATCCATTACTGGTACTGTGGTGTTTGGACTACCTTCATCTCAGGCCACAGTATGTGCGCCTACAGGACAATACCTCATGCACCATCCTCAGCAGCACAGGGGCTCCACAAGGAACTGTGCTGGCTCCATTCCTGTTCACCATCTACACAGCGGATCATAAACATAACACCAACAGCTGCTTTTTGCAAAAATACTCAGACGACACAGCTGTTGTTGGCCTCATCACAGGGGGAAATGAGGAGGAGTACAGAGACACCATAGAGAACTTTGTGGAGTGGAGCACACACAATCATCTCCATCTCAACACCTCAAAAACAAAGGAGATAGTTGTGGATTTCAGGAGGGGGAGGAGGAGGACTCAACCAGCACCAGTCAGCATCGGGGGCACTGTGGTGGAGATGGTCGCCAGCCACAGGTACCTCGGTGTGCAGCTCGACAGTGAGCTGGACTGGAAAAGCCACATGGAGGCAGTGTACAAGAAGGGACAAAGTCGACTCTACTTCTTGAGGAGACTAAGGTCATTTAACATCTGCCAACCCCTATTGTGCACTGTCTACCATTCAGTGGTGGCCAGTGCTTTGTTTTTTGCTGTGGCTTGCTGGGGAGAAGGTGCTCGCAAAGCAGACAAAAACAGGCTGGACAAGCTTATCAAGAAGGCCAGCTCAGTGGTCGGGGCTGAGCAGCTGAAAGTCCAGCAGGTGGCAGAGGCCAGAATCCTGACCAAACTGGGTTCAATGATGACCAACCCCACTCACCCACTCCACGCCCTGAAGGTCATCAAGAACAGTACATTCAGTAAAAGACTAATTGCACCAATGTGCAAAACAGAGCGCTACAGGAAGTCCTGCATACCAGCTGCCATTCGATTTTATAATGCACAAATATAACTTTGCACTTTTTAGTATTTATTATTGTATTTATTGTTTTTTATCTTTTAAGTATTTTAGCTATGAGGGAATATGTGTGTTGTTATGTCTGTCCAGACGCTGTTTATGTGACACTGTAATTTCCTGCAAAGGATCATTAAAGCATTTCAATTCAATTCAATATATACATACATACATATATACATACATACATACATACATACATACATACATACAGTACATACATACTTACTTACTGTACATACATAACAACTTGAAAAAAGTTTGTTTGAGATTTTTGCAAATGTATTACACATAAAAAACAAAGAAATCACTTATATATAAGTATTCACAGCCTTTGTGATCAAGCTCAAAATTGAGCTCAGGTCCATTCTGTTTCCACTGATCATCCTTGAGCTGTTTCTACAGCTGCATTGGAGTCCACCTGTGGTAAATTGAGTTTTTTGGACATGATTTGGAAAGGCACGCACCTGTCTATATAACATTTACCCTGTTTATTTCCACTGTAGTTTGTGTATTCCTGCGTCTCCCATAATACCTTTCAGCTTCTTGGTTCTGTATATGCGTAGGAGGAGAGCACAATTGTGACAGGCTGGTGTATTTCACACATAACCAGCAAGAAATACATTGAACTTTAGACACAGAGTGCATTCTGAGTTCTCAATGTTCAAGGTTAGCATGTAGCCTACCTTTTCAGTAAAGGACTTTTATTTTCTGTATGGCTGTTAGATAGTGGTGTGGAACTCTGTTTGAATTTGCTAGTTGAAAGTAGCAGTGTAGGCACACTCAAACACCCACACATGCCTTTGTCCCAATGTTAGACCCAGAGATGGAAGGCAAAGGCCAGTACGTAGTGCGTTTTTAAAACATCTTAGCACTCAATAACTGAAAGGTTCATTTCAAACTTCAACTTTTATGAAGGCAGAAAATAATGGTCCCTGTCTGTGCTGCCTTTTTCCCAGAACAAATCTCCTAATTATACTTGACTTTGGGCAGAGGATCTCGATCATAGCTAAAAGCTCCCCTCTGAGATTTTTCTCGTTTCAGTGGTGTTCTCATGCTTGTGGGACTTTTGCTCCTCCTCTCTCCTCTGCACCAGTATGGGGGCAGGCAGGACCGGCTGCTACATTGTGCTGGATGTCATGCTGGATATGGCCGAGTGTGAAGGAGTGGTGGACATCTACAACTGTGTCAAGACCCTGTGCTCCCGGCGCATCAACATGATCCAGACAGAAGTGAGTGGGTGGACAGCGGTGTGCTTAGAGAGACTCGCATGTGAAGTTACTGGAAAACCTTATGTTCTTTAAAAAATGTGTCCATCGGCATGCTCTAGAATTGTATTTTGTCCTTGTTAAATACGTTTTTGATATAGCATTAATACAACCATGAGCAGTGGTGGAGGAAGTGTTCAGAAAAGTACCAATAACTCAATGCTAAACTCCATTCCAAATTAAACTTCTGCATTCACAATTAGAAAAGTAAAAATACTATGAATTATGTGATTTTCTACACCTGGATGCATGGCCTGAAGTGTTAAAAATGTGTTATGGCTAATGTGTTCACAAACATTTTGCTATGTTTACATCCAGTAGACAAAGAGCAGCATTAATAATAATACATAGCGCTCTTCTCTCACTCAGAGCGCTTTTCAAAACAACAATAAACAAACAAAAAGCACATGTAGAGTTGGGTTGGTGGGTGAACTAGGGGTAGGCGGGGGAGAAGAGATGGGTCTTGAGGTGGGACTGGAAGATGGTGAGGGACTCATAGTCACGGATATGTTGGGGGAGGCTGTTCCAGAGCCTGGGAGCTGCCTTGGAGAAAGCTCTGTCGCCAAGGCTGCGGAGTTTTGATGTGTGGGTGGAGAGGAGACTGGCTGAGGAGGATCTGAGGGCCCGGGGAGGGTTGATAGGGGGAGAGGTGGTCAGTGAGATATGGGGGGGCCAGGGCTTTGTAGGAGAGGACGAGGAGTTTGTAATCGATCTGGTATGAAATGGGGAGCCAGTGGAGCTTTTTGAGGACTGGGGTGAAGTGGTTCCATGAGTTGGTGTGAGTGAGGAGACGGGCAGCAGTATTCTGGGCCAGTTGGAGTCTGTTGATGGAGGTGGTGCTGATGCCGGCGAGGAGTGAATTACAATAGTCAAGGCGGGAGGAGATGAAGGCATGGATGAGTCTTTCAGCAGCATGGGGTGTGAGGGAGGATCTAATCTTTGCAATATTACGGAGGTGATAGAAGGAGGTTTTGACAGTGTGACGAATGTGGGGTTCAAGGGAGAGAGGTACATTTGGGTGTCATCAGCACTTGGAAGTCCATTGAGCAATGCCGAAGTAACTGACCAAGGGGGAGGAGGTAAATGATGAAGAGGAGGGCGCCGAGTACAGAACCTTGGGGAACACCTTGTGTGACGGTGACTGTGGCAGATGTGTGGTTGTGGAGGGAGATGAAGTGAGATCTGTCGGAGAGGTATGAGTGAAGCCAGCTGAGTGCAGTACCTTCAATACCGAGGTTGCTGAGTCTGGTGAGCAGGATGGTGTGGTTTACAGTATCGAAGGCTGCACTCAGGTCAAGGAGGATGAGGAAGTTGAGGGAACCAGCGTCGGCAGAGGTGAGGAGGTCATTGAAGACTTTGAGGAGAGAGGTTTCTGTGCTGTGGAGGGGGCGGAGGAGCTTATAAGTTTGGAGAGTGCAAGAGGGGTAACCAGGTCGAAGTGGGAGAGAGCAATGGGGAGGAGGGGTTGGGAGGTCCAGCAAGATGGGTAGGGGAGGGGCCATTGAGTCTGCAGGGGCATCATGTACAGGGAAAAGTGAATGGTTAATGGTGGTGATTTTGTCAGCGAAAAACTGGAGAAATGAGTTGCAGAGATCTGGGGTGGAGGTGGTGAGGGTGCTGGTCCGGGGTTTGAGGAGGCTGCTCACTGTGGAGAAGAGGGTTCTGGGGTTTTGGCAGGGGTCAGAGAAGATGGCGGAGAGGAAGGCAGACTTGGCAGCAGTGAGGGCGTCTTTGTAGGCAGTGAGGTGGAGTTCGAGTTGGCGGCCAGTCTGTTTCAGTTTGCGGAGTGCGGGTGTGAACCAGGGCGAGGAGGTATTAAAGGAGACAGTTTTGGTTTTGAGGGGGGCCAGGGTGTTGAGGGAGGAAGACAGGGTAGAATTAAGGTGGTGTGTAAGCTCATCAGGTGAGCTGAGGGTTGAGTCCAGAGGGAGAGTGGAGGAGAGCAGGTCAGAGAGATGGTGGGGATCAATGGATTTGAGGTTACGGAAGGTAATTTATCTGAGGGAGCGGGGGGTGGGGGAGAGGATGGTGAACAGTATAAGTTTTTGATCAGAGAGGGGAAAGGGGCATGGGTGGAGGTCGAGTACAGGGAGATTGATGGAGCAGACAAGGTCGAGGATGTGTCCTTTGTCATGGGTGGGGAAGTTGAGTGAGAGTGGTGAGTTCAGATGAGAGCTTGCAGGTGGGGGAGTCCATGTGGATATTAATGTCAGCAAGTAACAGCAGGCATGGAGAGAGGGTTGATGCTAGTGTGAGCTGTTCAGTGAAGTCGGAAAATGAAGGAGGGATTAGGTTTGGGTGGCCGATAGATGAGAATAACTGTCGTGGAGGAGGGGGCTTTAAAAGTGATGAATTCAAAGGATGATACTGAGGGGAGGGTGAGTTCTCTGATCAGATCATTTTGTTTGTGGATGACAGCGAGGCCACCTCTACGGCGGGAGGGGCGGGGTTTGGCGATGTAGCTGAAACCAGGAGGCGATGCTTGGTTGAGGGAGAAAAAGTCATTGGGTTGTTGCCCGGTTTCGGTAAATAGAAGGAGGTCCAGATTATTGTCGAGGATGAGTTCATGTATGGCGGGGGCTTTATTGTTGAGTGAGCGGGTGTTGAGGAGGGCAAAGTTGGCGCAGCTAGAGGGTGATGGGATAGGAGCAGGCTGGAGAGGTCTGAGGTTAGTCAGGTTAGCAGTGCAGGGGGGGGGGGGGGGTGGTTGAGTATAGATGATTTGACATTAGGTGGTGCAGATGTGATGTTAGGTGAAGTGATGTGTGGGTGAGGAGAAAGGACAGCAGTGAAATCTAGTCCATGTTTTCTGTCCTGCATTCATGTTGGACCTGACATACACAGCATTCACTCTACTTTTAGCTCTGTTTTGGTCTCCACCGACTCATGAGAAAAACTATCTTTCTCATTGTGTGTTTGTAAGAAACATACTTATTGAAGATTTTCCTCAAAAACTACTGCCTGCTTAGGAATAAGGTTAAGAGCAGAGTTATATTAAAAGCATTAGCTGGAAGGGTAAGAAGTTGTATAGTGTCAGAAGTGTTGCCACTGTAACAGTGTAGTCATTTCATTGTTGATAGAAAAAGGCGATAAATATTGAAATCACTCTTTAACTTTTGGGCTTTTCAGGCTTTATTAATTTAATTACTGAATCATTTATGTAATTGATTGACGCTATAGCTGGTTTAGGTGTAGCCAAATTGAATTATTTTTACAACTGTTTTCATCATGCAATATTTTCATAAAAAATTAAATTATATCCGGTGCGCTCGTGGCGCAGTGGTCAGAGAGTCGCGCCCCGGCCCCGCAGCAGACCTGAGTTCGAATTCCGACCGGGCCAGTTCTCTGCATGTCTTCCCCTCTCTGCCCCACTTCAAATCTGTCTCTCCAAAATGTAATAAAAGAAAAAATGCTCCAAAAATAACCTTAGAAAAAAATAATTAAATTTTACAGTCACACCAAAGTAATCCGACTCAATTATCACTTCTGCCTCACTAGATTGTGTGGTGGTGTGTCTACCTGATCATTGAGGGAGATTATTTGTGTGTGACTTTCTAATTTATTTTATTTTTTAATTAAAATGTTACATTTGTCTGCCTTTAATAATAATTTATTATATTTAAGACTTTTATCAGTGTCACATTAAGTAAGTGCAGTAAAATAGTGCTATAAAATGCATAAATGTCACTTTGAAATGCAATGGAATGTAAACAGTTACATCATATACTAGGATGTACGGACACTAGCTTGGATATAAAAAATAATTGTGATTAAGTACAGTGTTGTCTCACAGTAACTATGTAAGGGTATAATCATTATTAAATATTATTCTAATGGTAAAATATTTACTTTCAAAGAAGAATTCATGAACTCCCACCCTTTAAATAAACAGACCAGAGAGCAAGAGAAAAAAAAAGATTCAAAGTTTTAAAATACTTAAAATAAATACAATGTTCTCTTACAAACTACAAAGTCTGGAAGTGGAGTTGCAGATGCAGTCAATACCAAAACAATGCTATTCATCCCTATTTTAATTTCATCTTTTGAGCTAGAGCCGTTCTACCAGTGGAAAACATTTTTTTTTTTCAATTACAGAACACATTAAAAATTATAAATAAGTTGGAAGAGGGAGCGTTGAATGCCTCTTATTCTGATCTCATCCTCGTTTCTTTCATCTTTTGTTCGGTCAGATGTCAAAACAAATTTCCTGCTTTCCTGGTTAATTGCTCAGCTCATGCTGCTCATTTAAATATAGTGTTTTGCTCCTCTGATGTGGGATTTTGTTTTTGTTGCTCTTTTTTACCCCATTTATATGACATTTTTCTGATTGGAAATAATCCCTGAGAGTATGAATGGTAATGAGAAAAATGTTTGACAGTTATTGCTATTAGTCAACATTCAGCTACGGTAATTGAATTGTTCTTCACAAGTGGCTAAATAACGGTTGGGAGGCTCAGAAGTTCTGTGCGGTGACTCACTGGTTGTGAATGTGTCTGTGTGGCCCTGTCAGGAGCAGTATGTCTTCATCCATGACGCCATCTTGGAGGCCTGTCTGTGTGGAGAGACCGCCGTCCCTGTCAATGAGTTTGCTCTCACCTATAAGGAGATGCTGAAGACGGACTCTCAGAGCAACACCTCACCGCTGAGAGAGGAGTTCCAGGTAATGCACTACTCCCCTTACAAACAACTCCAACCTTAAAGATAACACATCTTTCTTTCTTTTGTTGCTCTCTATTGTGGGAGAAATTGTATACTTTTAAAGCTATCATTCAAAATGCACTCTTTCATGGTTTTTCAACATTAAAATGGGTCCCCGGGTTTGACTAGAGGCTCCCAAAGTATGAGAAAAAAAACAGCCCTCTCTCTTTATCTCCATCTCCACCTTTCTGAAAACCTGTGTTCAAAAACATCTACATCCATCGATAGGCATGTGTATTCTTTTTGTCCATTCTTTTTATATCATACTGTCCTAAATAACAACTCCTACCTACAGAAAACCTCTCTGTGTAATGCAGTACAGTTTAGCAGAAGCAACAACTACATCTGACAAAGACACCTCTCGCTGCAGAAATGTTTCGCCTGTTTTGCCAGCGAAAGCCGTGTCCAACAAAAAGCTGCAGCTGAGCCCAAGCTTTTTTTGTTTTCCCATCATGCGCTTCAGAGCCAATAAATAAATATTGGTGAGAATTAGCTACTGGGCTAATTAAAGTGTGTGCAGTGTTGCTTTGCAACAACAAAACAAACAATAATTACCACTCAGCCTCATGCATTAATTAGAGTGTATTAACAAATCGTTCACAGACACCTGTGTCCGATGCCTGCTGTCTATGTCTATCACCCGTTAGAAAAAAGTTGAGAAAAAAAAAATTAGGGGATAACGGGGGAATGTGAGTCATCGGGTAATGTGAGACACCCCCTGTATATAGGCAATGGAACACATTTTTGGTCATGTGAGATATATGTTTTCAAAAAGTTGTGATTTCAGAACACACAATAAGACTTTAAAAACTACCTTCAGCGACTACAGTAACACTCTACTATGAAGATGGCATTTAACTTTTGAATGGTCACATTCAAATTTAGCATTCGATATTCAGACCAGGTCACTCCTCTTTTTCTTTTTTACATTTGAATTAATGTCCGCTTCCCTCCAAACTCACTCATCACTCTGACACAACTGTGACTCGGTCCGTAGCCTCTTAATGAGAGCAATTCCATTTGCCCTTCTGAACACACTGTTTGCTACTGTAGAGTCTGTCGGGAGAAAAAGTGCTGCGCTGGTTAGAAATAAATGGGTAGTAAGCATAAGAGTGACAGCCACCAAAGGCCGAAGCTGCTTTTCTGATCGGTGCACATTAGACATTGAAAACATGTTGCTCAGCGGAAAAGTTTGAGCTTGGGACTAAGTACGAAGAATATATTTTTGATTTAATGGTAGTATTATATCGTCCAGCTAATGTTAATTACAATGTTAATGATTGGTGACCTTTGGCCAGAATGATTAGAAATTGTTTCTTTTCCACAATTACCCTCTCATGTGAGTTGTCCAAAAAGACGGCCTCAATTAAAGCTGGGGTATATGATTTCTGATTGGTCAAAGTTAACATGAGCTGTACACCTTGACCAATCAGAGCGAGGCTCCGATTCTCTGTTCTTATTGGCTGTTGGGACTGTCCATTCACTTTGGCACCGACTGTTGGTGTAGAGCGTGTCAGGGAGGGACCATAGAGGAGGGACCAAAGAGAACAAGTGGAGCGGTTGAGGTATTTGGGGCCGATCCGAATAGTCCAATCTCCTAACCTATAAGCCTCCTTTCCTATACCTTAACCCCTAAACGTCATCGGGGTTAAGGAGATATGAAAGGTGCTTCCTATCAAACATAGGAAAAGACAGCACTGTTTCAAATTAATTCGACTCCACTTCTCCTAACCGACGTCATTGCGCGACGGCTGTTTTACCCTATGGTTTTACCTCTCGTTCGTATTCGTGTAGAGCCGGTAAACTCCGTCGGTGGCCTGTTGCTTTAAATCTTGCCGCCGTAGTAACCTATGCTAAAGGAGGGTTAAAGGATGAATCAAGGCTCCTTTCCTATGCCTTTCCTAAGCATTTTGAGAATTCGAATCACCTATCCGCCGAGTACTTCCGGTTCATCTCGATAGGAAAGGAAATTTCCTATGCAAAAAAGACTATTCGGATTGGCCCATGGATTCGAATCTCTTTCCCAACTTCTATTTTCGCCCCAAATCATATACCCCAGCTTTAATAGCGTGACACAATGTTCCAGTTACAAGCTGTTCTATTTATTTTGTCTAAACCAATAGGGAGTCATTCATAATATGAAGCAAGTTAGATAATCAGTTAATTTGACTTCCCATTGCTTCGTAATGGGCATATTCATAATGTATGAAATCGCGTGTAATGTGTTTATATCCACTAAGCCTTGCGGGGGTTTAAACTTTTAATTAATGTGTTTTAAAGTTTCCTGGAGATGATTAGAGAATATGTTCTTGACATTCAGGCTGTTTTAAGGCGACACTGCAGGGGGATAGGGTCAAACATTATAACTTATAGATATCATGGAACTTTGCTGGTTGATTTCTGACATTAAAAACAATTACTCTGTATTGTAGATGCATTTTGTGCATGTTTTTTTAAAGAAAATGTCTCATAAATCAGACAAAGAACAACTGAACAACCCTTCTGTTATAACCTTCAGAATAGTGCTAAGTATGATTATGGAAAGTTTACTTGATGTAAGTGCTTTAGAAGTTGAGATCTTTGATTCAGGCTATTAAAAAAAAACATGTGGAGATAATGTCCGTTAAAGATGGTTGTATAGGAGAAATATACAGACGCAAACAGACAAGGTTTAGTCGAATAAACATGTACATTTTGGACCATTTTATTTATACTAGTATGAAAGAAGACATGTTATATAAGCAAAACAGAAACAATATTTAAGTGCCTAAGTGGAGAATTTTTCATTGCATCTGTCCATCACTCTTTCATCTGTTCCTCTGAGTCTGTCTCCTCTTATCCCAATCTCCATTTTCATTTTATCTCTGCATTTTATCTCTACGTAAACACACCCACACACACACACACACACACACACATTCACGCTTGTACACACCCGGCTATACTTGTGAGGACACTCATTGTAATAATACATTCCCTAGCCCCTTCCCCCAACCCTTACTCTAACCCTAACCTAAACCCATATCTTAACCTTAAAATCTAGTGTTATGCCTCAAACAGCCCTTTAAAGGCCTGTCCCAATTGAGAACCAGACAAAATGTCCTAACTTTCGAAAAAATACCTAATCATTAAAACTAATAAATGGTTGTTACAAAAAGTGTTGTACAAGTACACACATACGCCACACTTTTTTTAATGATCTTCTCTGCACACTCTTTTCAGACTCTGAATTCGGTGACTCCACACCTGGACGTGGAGGAGTGCAGTGTCTCCCTGATGCCCAGGAACCGTGAGAAGAACCGCAGTATGGACGTGCTGCCTCCAGACCGCTCCCTGGCCTTCCTGCTCACCTCAGAGGGAGAGAGCAGCAACTACATCAACGCAGCACTGGCCGACAGCTTCCTCCGGCCTGCAGCCTTTGTGGTGACGCCTCACCCACTCCCTGGGACCATCACAGACTTCTGGAGGCTGGTGTACGACTATGGCTGCACCTCCGTTGTCATGCTCAACCAGCTCAACCAGTCCAACTCTGCCTGGGTAAGAAAAGAGGTGTCTACAAGTTCTATTATTGCCACACAACCGATTTCTAAAATGTTTGCACATTTATACAACTTAGGATCTCAGAGTTCCATACACCTTTATATTTCCAGTTATGAAGTAGGTCTTTAAGAAAATATGAGGATATGGGGCGTTAAGAGCGCCTGGGCCAATGTCTTACCACTTCCAAGAACTGTTTAGCAAATAGTATGTTGAAGAGAGTGTGTTCAAACACAATGCAATCTAAGTGAAAAAGCTGTCGGACTCCCTCTTAAGTCACGACTCTTCTTCAGAGAGCAAGTCATCCACGCTCAGAATGCTTTTCAAGTCTGGATACTCTCAAAGACCAGAGCCCTGTTTCAGGTAGCAGGTTTTACAAACTCTGGGTTTAATCCTGCGCTCTGAGTTGCTCAACTCTGGGTTATCGGTTTCAGAACAGTGGATCAGCATTGGGTCAATCAACTCTGAGCGTGTTCACTCTGGGTTGATCGCGTGCGTAAAAGCCATCGTCAATCGATCGCTGATAACATGATTCACCATGGAAACTGTAGAAACAAATGCTTGATCCTCCCACTTCTCAAAAAAAAATAAAAAACTTCTCTGCTCCTCCCACTAGAGTAAGAAATATTAACGAATGAGTGTATGGTATGGGGAAGAATTAACGGGGATATTATCTCATAACTCTGATCTAATCACCTCGGCCATTCAGAAAAACAAGGGGGGGGGGTTTAAAATCATTACGCTTCTGTATGAGAAGCAAGTCTATTTCAAGAATTAAGTTATGCATATCAGCAGCAGAAAAAGCTGGCGCCGCAAAGCATTGCTGACAGTGTTTTATATTCGCTGTATTATGTAGGCAAGCTATAATAGCCTACTGTGCAGTAAACGGACTGTCGCTTCTTTTAAATGAGGAGTGAAAGACATTAACGTCAGACACATTAGATGACAGTTTCCATTGTAGAGCCTGATTGATGTATTACCAGATTCCTTGTCCTCTAGTGATCACAGTTTAAATTATTATATTATTTCTATATTCATATGCAGCTATTTAACGAGGCTCGTCTCTGACTTTGGGATGACACAAGTGAACAGTAACGATCGCGTGCAGCCCCAGCCGCAGAATTACATTTCAACCTGACATAAATCTGTTCAGTAGCACAGACGTTAAAAAATCCCTATTAATAAAAAGAAGAATGACATAGGCCTACATACAATACAAATAGGTTTATTAATCTGAATGTGGAACATGTTCACGATGTGTAAGGTGGCTGCCATGAACGAGCGAGGGCTGAGAACAAGGCTACTGATCATAATATAAATGATCGATCAAACGTAAAATCATCAGTACATGATAAAAACATCCCGATGGAGATTTCTATGGATTGATTTTGCTTTAAACTGTACAGGGACGCCTTGTAACAGTGACTCTTTCTTCAGTCGGAGCTGCAGCGTAACAAACTCAGGGTAGGTCTAACCACCTCCCGAGCAGGTTAGACCCACGGCGTATGTTGCCGCAGTAACTGGCTATCTGAAACGGAAAACCGAGAGTTTCCACTAACTCAGAGCGAACAAACTCTGGGTTGCCTCAAAACCAGCTACCTGAAACAGGCCTCTGGAGTTCTAAATGTGTAGATGGCAAACACACATTTGTATCCCAGCTCAACTTATGCTGGGCTTACACTAAAGGACTTTTAAAAGACTTTGAAAAACTCACACCTGAAGAGTCATTAGTTTTCAGTCACAGACTGAGATTTTGAAAAGACAGGGTCTCATAAGACTACAACTAGATTCCCTTTGAAATGAATATTATTTCCAATCCTGCTACCGGGGATTAAAAGTGATTTCAGTCAAATAAAAAGTTTTTTTTAGCAGGTAAAATGGACTGGGTGTATAAACAACTATATGCCCTTATCATGTAGGATGTGTCATGCATGATCACATTAAAAACTGCAAACGCGATTGTGTTGGAATGGGGTCTATGGGGTTAAATTGGAGAACAGGAGCTAATCCTCACTTTGAGCTAGAGGCCGCAAACGTTTGGTTTTCTGTCACTGCCTGAACTGTCCACTGTCATGTTTTAATTTTAATTTTTTAGATTTTATTTAACATGGACATGACAATATCATTGGACGAACCAGATGCATTGTTTTCAGTCTATTAGCATAATGCTAGTTTTCAACACCTGTCCACAGGAGGCTTTAAAAAAAACTAAACAAGACAGAAACAAGATCAAATACTGATGAGGGCAAACCTGATCATTAAAAGAATAAAAATGCTTCATTTAAACTGGTAAATGGACTTGTATAGCGCTATATCTCCGTTTATCACAGACCCAAAGCACTTTACATTGTTTTTGTACACATTCACCCAGTCACACACACATTCATACACCGATAGCAGCAGCTACCACGCAGGGTAGACTTAGCACTAGGGTGCTAAGCTAACTAAGCTATCTATCGGGAGCAATTCGGGGTTCAGTGTCTTGCCCAGGGACACTTCGACATGTGGCGGGGAGACGGTGTCATGGTTGTTGTGTCCTTGGGCAAGACACTTCACCCACCTTGCCTTGTGTGAATGTCAATAGTTAGCCTGCTATCGGTGTATGAATGTGTGTGTGTGTGAATGGTAACGTGGGAAAAGAAAACAGGTCTTCCTTGCAAAAGAGTTTTCGGTCTCAATGGGATTTACCTATATAAATAAAGGTTAAAAAAACAAAAAAACAACAACATATGGTCAGTTCCTGGTGACATGTCATCCACGGCAGATAAGAGCTCAGTGAGGACAGAGCCATCTCTTGTTTGTTAAGCTGCTGCCGTGACAGAAAGCTTCACTCACTGCGTTTAGGCCCGTCCATGTGATTTGCCCAGGGCCATCATCGTGGCATTAATGCTTGCTTATTGTTCCCTGCCATGTTTGCTCTTGCGTGGGGTGAGTTCCTCCTTCTCCCTATCTCCACCCTGCCAACATGTCATGTTGGTTTCCTGCTCAACGTTTCCACCGCGCACGTCAGCTGGAACATTCCATTTTCCCTCTGTCTCACTTCTGTTTCCACTTTTTCTCCTGATCTGGTGCTGCCTGTCTTCTGTCTGAATGTATAAAAACTAGGGCTGTCAATTGATTTTTTTATTAATCGCTGAATGTTAATAATTAATCACGATACTAAGGTATATGCAAAGAGACGGCTCGGTGCAAGCCGACAGAGACAGTGAGCGAACAGCGCTGGCTGCGGCAGCTACGTGACATCGTAGCAGTGGGACACAGTGTAGCCCACTAATTAATTTAATGACGAGGAAAAACACTGCGCTCACATTTTTCGCCGAAACACATGACTCTCTTCACTCTTGCCGAGGTGACTACACACGGCGGAAATGATTCTTTCGACCAATCAATGGACGGCAGTGTGTAGCTCCGCTTTTTCGGCACCCTTTCAGGCGGCTGGTACCCCAACGGAGGAGTACCAAAAATGGGAGCGGCTTAGAGCGGTTAGGCTCGTTTATATCCGTACCCTACCCAACTTTTGGCAAATGGAAAGCCAAAATAACCGGACCAAACCGCTCCGACCCGACCGGCTCTAGTCGGTGGAAACGAGGCATAAGTCTGCTGTGACGAGGACTGAGCCTATGGGAATGTGTTCTAAAGACCTGTTGCCCTCTTTTTTCCACAGCCTTGTCTGCAGTATTGGCCTGAGCCAGGCCTGCAGCAGTATGGACCAATGACAGTTGAGCTTCTGTCCAGGACGGCCGACGATGACGTCATCATCCGTCTCTTCAGTGTTCAGAACATCACTCGGGTAGGTGCAGCCACAGCACAATGGAACAGAGTGCCTTGGTCCTTCACTGGATTTGCTTTTATGGTGCATCTCAAACAATTAGAATATCAATGAATATTTATTTTTCGTAATTTCATTCAAAAAGTGAAACTTTCATATATTCTACATTCATTACACATGAAGTGAAATTAATCTAGGATTAAACTTACTTTTCAGTTGTTCAACATTTTTGTAATATAAATACTTTTTTTAATTGTTTTATGTAATATTCATATATTTTGAGATAATGAGGTTCATTTTATTCCATGAGCTGTAAACCGTAATCATCAAGATAAAAACAACAGGAATAACTGACATATTTCAATTTGTGTGATAAATATGTGAAAGTTTCACTTTTTGAATGACCTTTTCCATGATATTACAATGTATTTAGATGCACCTGCATATATGGTTAATCAGTAGCCACCTCTTGTCATACATGGAAATAATAATTTTTTAATATCTAAACAAAAAAATGTCAAGGAGTGAACACAATTACAGGTACAGCAGTAAGGTCCACAATGCAATCCAAACCCCATCTACATGTGGTTGCTTTATGGTTTGCCTGACAACCATGTTACCTGGCTGAGGTTAGCGAACACATAATTAATATGCAACTGATCATTTTGACTCATTCTGTGATCCTGACTGTCTCAGCTGGTAAACACGGCCGACAAAGCCCTACAGTAGTCAGCTCTCTCTGGTTCTTACCTTTCGGCTGACGTGTACGCCATGTTTATCACGCCTTAATGATACCATGAGTTCTGTGTGAACTAACTGTGTGCTAAAATCTCTCACAAGCTTCAGACCACTTCACACATCTTTTTCAGTCAGCACATTTGTTTGGCTAGACGTGTCTCGCACCAAATCAGAAGGCAACTCTGAAGGGGTTATTGCATCACCTTGGATTTCCAGTGTTTCTTTAGTCCAGCATACGTCACCTCAGGGAGGCCGGGGGAAATATAGAACACATAAATACTCTAAATGTTTAAAACACTGTGTAGACAACCTATATTACTGTATGCCCTGTCTATGCATTAGCAATGTTTCACATTAACTAAACTCAACTGGGAAAGTTTTCGCTGACCTAATTCAATGGAAGGATGTAATTGTATGTAATGTATGTGTCAGCCGCGGCTGGCCCATAGAGGGCGCTAGGGCACCGCCCCCCCTCCTCCCCCCAAAAGAAAATAAAAATCGTTTTTTTTGTGTGTGTTAATTTGAGGCAACTAAACTGTTTAATTTTACTTAAGAATGCACACTGAATTTATATTCTGGCACTGTATTAGAGTCATTCCATGAATCCGGTAGGATTTGGACTTAGACATTTTTGGATTTTTGACCAAAGTGTATTACTTTTCTGAACATTCCACAACATCAAGGACATATTTAACCCTCAGAAACAGATATTTTCCCATCTCAGGCATCAAAGACCTTTAATTATTGGCCATTATTGTATTTTATTGGCACCAATTTTTTTCAACCCCGTTATGGACACCTGTCTGAATATGTTTATAAAATGTATTCTTTATAAAATCTACATTTTTGTACTATTCAGATATCCCCAAAACTAATGCAATATTTGCAAATATAGAAATTACACAACATGTCACTTTTCAGCAATACTCAAGTATGAAATGGGTACCTTTTGTGACAGCAATCACACCATTTTTGATCAAAGTGTGATCAAAATGTGGTTTTACTTCATATTTTTAACTAAAATCAATATTCTGATGATTGCCCTAAATATTTCAGACATAGTTCAACAAACAGTTCATATTTTTTTATAAGCTTTAAGGAATAAATACCATAAATGCAGGTGTGACGGGGTTGAAATTAGGGTAACGGGGTTGAAAATTGTAACGGGGTTGAAGGGGACATAAACAGATTAGAGTTTATTTTGGACTCTAATTACTTTCAACTGTCAAAAAAGTAACAGGGTTGAGTGTAACGGGGTTGTGATTTTTTGCTCATTATGGCTGCTGCTCTGCATGTGTGAATAACAGGAAAGCACACATGGCATGAGATAAGAAATCATAAATGTATTCAAAATTACAAATATAATTTTCACAAGTTATTGTTTTCTATCATTATTTCATGTAACGGGGTTGAGTTGTTAAGCTTGACGACAACAATATCAACACTGAAATATAGGCACTAGCTGTTAAAGGTGGTGGCAACTTGCTTCTTTCTGCTGTTGTTGTTCAAAAGGCCTCTAACATGTCTTCTAATGTTACATTTAACATATGGAACAGTCCATTATTTTTGTATGGGTGGGAGAATGACTTGTGTAACGGGGTTGAGGGTTACCGAGGGACGGAAGTAAATATTGTGATTTTAATTAATAATCATGAATTTATTTAGAATAAAATCACTTCCTGTAAAAAAGCACATATAGAGGTTTATGTGTATGGCAACATTTATTGAAATTTTTCAAGTTTTACTTGTCATATCCCAAGTAGATTTTCATTGAATGCTGTGGGGGACATGACAAAATAGATAGTTTCAACTAAAGAAAACCAGATAATTACTGAAATAAGGATAAAATGTACGTAATGTTTTACATCTTATTAAAGGGGGGACTTCAATTGATGTAAAAAGCTTTTTCATGTTATGTTGTCTTCTAACTTTATAACTCGCGTGTGGGTATTTTGACAGCAAATGTTATAGACTACGCATACGTGAAGTGGAGCCGTGACGTCAGCGTCACCAGGGAAAATGGTTTCATGTTTACAAGAAACCAAAACCGTTGTGTTTTCCAAATAATTCTCCCTGGGAGTAGATCTCAAAAACTTGCGGTTTCATGTCTGCGTTTGCTGTTTTCATGTAAATGATATAGTGCAGGGATTCCCAAAGTGTGGTCCGCGCACCTCTGGGGGTGCGTGAGCTGCTGCTAGGGGGTGCGCGAGATGAAAAATGTAATGGCGGTTTGATCATTACACAATCCATATTGGTCCGAGTATAAGAGGGTTTTATTTTCGCGGAAATAGGTTGTAAAAAGTCGGGTCGTGTTTTCCAAGTTGTGTTTATTTTCTTTTTTTAATCGGGTGGAACACTGGCTGTGCTCTCGGAAGCGGCCGGGGCGTTTGTGCGCTTGGAGAGAGAAAGCTTTGTGTGGAGAGAAAAAAGAGGCACGGGACATCGACGAAGCCGATTCAAAGCCTCAAATCATTATGTTGCGAGTCAACGTGTCAGAGGCAGGAATCGGCAGAGTGATCGACTGTGGCTTTTTAGCTGCTGCAGTTGTGCTGAGGAGAGATGCCACCAGCACTGCTGCTGTAATGTTCAGATTTCCTCATTTGCATCAAAGCTCTAATGATTTTAAGAATGAGACGCTTTATTTAAACGCTGTCCATGTGATGGTGGTGATTGTCACTTTGTGAGCTATAAACTGAAACCAAGGGAGATCTCGGAGGGCTTCCCCTCGACAACGTTAAGTGCCCCGGTTTTCATTTCAGCCTTAAACCACGGCGTTGATAGCTTTCGTTTCAGCACTAGGCTATGTGATTAACTATGAGCATTAAATAAATGCTGCGTCTCAGATGCCGAGGACAGCAGCGAGGAAGACCCGCTATGCACCGAACCAGAGTGTAGGAGAGATGACAGCGAGAGCAATCACAGCGGGGCAGAGGAATTTGCGTGTGAAGAATAGTCTGTAGTGAACACATCAGAGTTCGGTCTATTTGCACTATCCTACTGTTTATTTGCAATGAAGAAAAGTGTTTTTTTTCAATGCGTTTTTATTTTCGTACATTATTTAAATAAATAAAATGTATTCAGTTGAGTTTTGAAAAACGGGGGGTTTGTCTTATAATCGGGGTTGTCTTATACTCGGACCAATAAAGGTACAGTGTTTTTTCTCCACACAATAAAGAATCAAATTTAGAATCAAAAACTTGAATTTTAATTAATAAATAAATGGAGGCTATTCAAAATGAAGCGAAGTTATCTTCTTCTACGCATATGCGCACCTAGTTTGTGGCCTCTACATTCATTCTCGCAATTTATTTAAAATTACTATAATTCTAATTTGATTTCCATAACCTGTGTTATGATGACGGGGTTGTTTGCTCCACGGTCATTTAAACTTGCTGCAATTGTTGCTCAACGTGACTCAAAATATTAGGCTATAATATTTTCCCCATTTTATCTGCTTTCTGCCCCTTGTTGTGATCGTGATTATTTTATCATGTGTGGTCTGGTCATTTGAGCATGATTAAACATGCCACCTTTAATATGGCTATAAAAAAGCTTGTTGCATTTTTTTTTATGTGTGGGGGTAGGTCAACCTGGTTGGGACATAGAAGGGGTTGCGCGGCTAAAAAAGGTTGGAAACCGCTGATATAGTGCAACCGTGAAAATATTTTCGCGTATGCACCGTTTCGTGTTGTCGCGTAAAGTGCCCCTCAGGTTCTACCTTAGCAAAGAGCTGCTGCAGCTGCGTGTTGATTTCTAAGGCACTTCCTGACACAGAACCAATTCATTAATGTTAAAGAGGGTTAATGTTAAAGAGGGTTAAGAAGCCTGATACTAATATAATGGAGACCTGGGTCCCAGGCGGCAGTGGGAATGATTTGCAGCATAATAAACCTGCTTTCTACACTGCCCAGCCCCAGAAAAAAAGTCACCACCTAGATTTTACTAAGCAAATAGGCAAGAGCCCTCCATCGCTCAAAAACTGCAGTGATTAATATTTTTCAGTTGGCAACAAGTTATTTAACCCTAACTGTTGCAGTGAATAGCTTCTTATTTCTTAAACAACCATGTCAGAAGACATGCTGTGGTTTTGGAAAAGATGTAACTCTGTATCAGAGGGGCCTACATAAAACAGAAAACTACTCAGGAGAAGATGAAAACTACTAAAATTGTGTTAAGAACTGCCCAACGCATTCTTAAAACCTGGATAGATAGTGGTGAACCGTCATCTTTGAGGAAGAAATGTGGTCGGAGAAAAATCTTTAATGATCGTGATGGGAGATTACGTAAAATTAATGTTGGTTGAAATTATTTGGTGGAATCAAAATGTAAAATATCGACTGTAAAACTCCTGGCTATGTTTAATAGTGAAAGTAAGAGCATTTCCACATGCACAATGCAAAGAGAACATAAGGGATATGGACTACTGATGTGTAGCCTTAAAGAAAATCTGTATCTTAACAGTTAATTGCCTTGAATCTAAATATAGTTCAACTGTAAAACAGAAACTTGACCTGGCTGGCTCCAAATCTTGGCCTGACTTAAACAATTATCTTGCAAAAGTTGAATATCTTACTGTATATTCAATATTGTTGAAAGATAAACTTGCTATTGCAGTTAAATTGCACAGCCCAAATTACAGTATGATTGATTTTTTACTGAATGTGCTTGTGAGTCTGTGTGTGTGTTTGTGGGGGGGTCCCATTTTACACTGTAGCCAATCTTCCATCACCCTTTGACCTCAGCAGTCTCCTGTAGATTTCTCCAGCTAGTTGAGCAGACATGTCCTTGTAGTGAAGCCTCCTATAGTTGAAAAAACCCTCCTACGTCTAGTTCACCTCCATACCCAACCCACACTGTCCTAAGCACCCCTCCCCCCCTCCACCACCACCAGAGGTTACCCTCCCTGCTCCACTCCTTACCCTTTAAGAATGACTTGACACCATGTCACAAGCTGTCCCCACATGGCCCTCTCTACAGGACACACAGGAGACAGATGCCTCAGAGAAAGACACCGATAGACTCTGTCCCAAGAAGGAACGCATTGTCCAGTAAATACATCAAAGGTGCTACTAGTAGATGTATTAACAAGAAATAAGAGTTATAAAAGGGTGTAGTAAATGTAAAAAGTGACACAATTGTAAAGATGACTGAAAGCTTTGGCCAGTTTTTAAGACCGGTATGTTTAGTGAATTTGTAGATCTCTCACATTTAAAGATTAAAGGTACTTTGTGGAGTTTTTGCCCACTAGAAGTGCAATCTTTGCTTTGTGGTGGCTGGTATTACATCTACAGTGCCCACCATCTCTACCATTGTGTCTTTGAGCAAGACACTTAACCCCAAACTGCTCCAGGGGCGCTGTACTATAGCTGAGGACCCCCTCTGGAGTGTGAGAACTTGAGAGGGGAGATGAGAAAGACACATTTTTATGTAGCCATTGACTAATTAAGTAACTTAACTTAACTTAACTTTGGATCTTGTGCACACACACCTGGACACATGTTTATATTCTATGCCCAGACACATAGTCAAATGCCACTTAAAACAGATATACTAAATAAGGAGCTTCCTTAAAGTTGGGGTCGGCGATTCCGGAGTACCCTTGTCGTCAAAATCACTTTGTCTAAATCAGTGAATATCTCCTCATGATCCACTACCTATCCATACTGTGTGTGTGTGTGTGTGTGTGTGTGTGTGTGTGTGTGTGTGTGTGTGTGTGTGTGTGTGTGTGTGTGTGTGTGTGTGTGTGTGTGTGTGTGTGTGTGTGTGTGTGTGTGTGTGTGTGCCAGTATAAACTTGTATGTAAATAATGTGTATCAAAATCAAGGGGGCCACCGTAGCTAGCAACATCCCCATTTATACCTTTTTTGTACCTCTTGTTATAAAATGTTAACTTTATGTATTAAAATAAAAAGTTCTACTTCAAACCTTTATGTAAACTTGAAGCAGGGCTTTTTCTTGCTGCATTCTAGTTGACACTGTGTAAAGAAATCCAGTATTGATTTCCATCCGTTCTCCACGCTTATATTCACTCCAATACCATCTCAATATAATGTGTAAAGTTCCAGCAGACCGCTACACATTGCACCTCTCACAGCAGAGTAGAAACAGGAGCTTCTCGGTTTGAAGTTGTGCAAGTTGGAAGTGCTGACAGAATGGCCTCTGGCTGATAAGCCAACCTGGTATCACGCCGAGGCGTGAAATAGACACGCCGGTCCACGCGTGTCCCTCACAACGCCTTGCCTGACCAGGGCGTGTGAGTTACACGCGGCCCCCCGCCCGTCTAAATGAACGGAGGAATAGCACCAACAGCGGGCGAGATGTTCTCCCAGCATTTCAATACTATCCAGCTGCAGCCCCGGAGACAAACACCCTGGCGTGGGTGATTAGGGTTAGGGCAAGGGGACAGGGAGAGGTTAGAATATAGATAGAACATTGACGGAACACCGCGGCGGCCATCTTGACTACGGGAGGTGGACCGGTGCGTGTATTACACGCCTTACCGTGATACTGGGACGGGCGGGGGGCCGCGTGTAATTCACACGCCCTGGTCAAGCAAGGCGTTGTGAGGGACACACGTGGACCGGCGTGCCTTACCGTGATACTGGGTTGGATAAGCAGATAGATGTTTGAATGAGGTTGGGCTGTGTGGTGGTGAATATGCAATGGGTTCAATGCGTGACTTTTGCTTCTCCTCTCTCTCCATATCTCTTTTTCTCTGTGTATAGCTCCAGGAAGGCCAGCTGGTGGTGCGTCACTTCCAGTTCCTGCGCTGGTCCCCGTACCGAGACGTGCCCGACTCTAAGAAAGCTTTCCTCAGCCTCCTGGCTCAGGTTCACAACTGGCAGAGGGAGTGTGGAGAGGGACGCACCGTCGTACACTGCCTGTGAGTCTACTTACATATGCCTCTTTTCCACCGAGTAGAGCGGGTCGGGTTGGGGCAGCTTAAGTTTATTTATTTAAAAGGGACATTGCATATTAATAGACATTTACATGTAAATATACAGGATTGTAGCAAGTGCTAATTTGCATCCTTTGTCCCTTGATTGGTCGACACCAATCACATAAAACAAACATACGCGTGTACTCATAAATAAAAACAGACAATATAAATGGAAATAAAAAAAAATAATAAAAAAAAAAAAAAAACATGCAACCGACAGAACAAGTGAGTAAAAACAATTATTCAAATAATGTTAAAAAAAAATAAAAAAATAAATAAATAAATAAAATAAATAAATAAATAAAATAATCTATGATAGATTGTGTGAACAGTTTTGAGATTCCAGCAGCCATACTTTAAGACGTTTTTTAAAAGAGCCAAGAGTGGGAAGCTCATGTAGAGCAGCGGGTAGTGTGTTCCAGGTATGAGTTGCACGGTATGAAAATACAGCCTGTCCATAGGCACTTTTTCTAAAAGGAACAATACAGTCACCTCGAGAAGTTGCCCTGGTTGATCTACTTTAATTTTTTTGTATAAACATTTGCAATGGCGCTGGGGCGAGTCTGTTGAGAATTTTAAAAACCAGGGTGCAGTCTGCATACTTGATCTTGTTTTGCCAACTCAGTAAATCGTGCTTCTTTAAGATATTACAGTGGTGATAGGTTTTCGGTTTTTTATCTAAAATCTTAATGGCTTGTTTGTATACTGTTTCCACAGATGTTAACGTGGTCTTGCATGCCAATGCCCAGCTTGTCATGCAGTATGTCATATGAGGTATAATCATTGAATTAAAATATAGTTTTGCTGAATCAAATGGCATATTTTCTCTAATGTATCTGAAGTTGGATAAATTAAATTTCATTCTGTTTACTGTTTTTTTTACTTGTTGCTTAAAATTTAATTGTGAATCGATAACAACACCTAAATACTTGAATTCCTGGACCACTGTATGTTTTTGGCCCTGTATTGATACCATGGAATCTGTATTTTTGTCACAGGCCTTCTTTGAGAAAAACATGCAGACTGTTTTAGTTGGGTTAAGAACCAGTTGGGAGCGCTCTAGATATTCTGAAACACTGTCCATTGCAGCTGTCAGTTTGTGAGCGGCTTGCTCTGTATTTTTTGCATGAACATAGATAACTGCGTCATCAGCATACAGTTGGCATTGCACATTAGATGGACAGATGTTTGGCATATCATTTATATAAATACTAAATAACAGTGGCCCTAATATTGACCCTTGAGGCACACCTAAGTTGTTCTCACAGGTATCAGATATTGTATTTTGCAATCTGACACACTGCTTTCGCTCCTCAAGATATGATCTCATCCATTGTGCAGTACGTGAAGAAATATTAAAAGCAGACAATTTTGCCATTAGTATCTCATGGTTGACAGTGTCAAACGCTTTTCTCAAGTCAAGAAACACTGCTCCAATAACCCCCCCTTTATCTATGCTTAATTTTATGTTCTCCACAAAATAACAAATGGCGGTTTCAGTTGAGTGGTGTTTTCTAAAGCCAAACTGCATTGGTTGGAGATAAAATGGGCTATTGTCAAGATGTGCCACAAGTTGCTCTATTATATGTTTCTCTATTATTTTGGAGACAACTGGAAGAATACTAATTGGCTTATAGTTACTTGTTTCTGTGGGTTCCCCAGCTTTATAGATCGGTGTGATTACAGAGCATTTCCAAGAGTTTGGAAAGACACCTTCTGTTATGGATTGATTTATAATGTTGGTGATTGGTTCAATGAGTGACTGTTTATGTTCCTTGTAAAAGACCGTATCCATACCAAATGCATCTTTGGCTCTAGAGTTTTTCAGTCTACAAATGATCTTATCAACATCCCCCTGTGATGCTGCATGTATTTCAAAAACAGGAGCACATGTGTTTACTGGAGATGTGGTAAAAGCTTGTCCTTTTCCATCCTTTGTTAAATTTGTTACAGAGTTTATAAAATAAGTATTAAAAGCTTCGGCCATTTGCTGTGGATCACTGATTACCTCATCATTATGTTTTAACTCTCTGATGACTCTATGTGATACTGTGTTTCCCATCAGTTTCTTTATACTAGTCCAGATTTCTTTGGTATTACCCTTTGCTTTACTTATTATGTTAATGAAGAAGCCTGCTTTTGCGTTTCTAATTTCTTTTGTTACTCTATTTCTAAGTGATGTAAAGATCTGCCGATGATGTGTTGTTTTAGTTTTGTATGCAGTCTTTAGTGCAAAATCACGCTGTTTCATTAGTGTCCAGATGGTGCTATTCAGCCAGGGCAAGTGTTTTTTCTGTGATTTTACATGTACCTTTTTTTGGAATTGACCTATTATTTCTTGAATGGTTGTCATGAAGGTTTGGGAGTTTTCAGTTACTTTTTCATGACACAAATAATTTGACCAATTTATTTTAGCTATGACTGCTTCCAAATTACTCATCTCACTCTTTGGTACCTTTAATTGTTCCGGGGCTTTACTAGAGGGGAGACCAAACCTTTTTTTTTGTCAATTTTCTTGAAAAAAGAATACAATTATGGTCGGACAGCCCTGTGATCATATTATATGTTTTCCCAATCCGTTCACATTTGTTGCTAAAAATCAGGTCAGTGCATGTCTCTGTAGTGTTGCTTATTCTAGTAGGCCCTTTGATTAGCTGAGTAAGGTCATGACGACTTGTTAATGATTTCAGCTTTTTACAATTTGACTTGTCCAACCAATTTACATTAAAATCCCCAAATAGAATGATCTCCTTCTTCCAATTACACTCTTTGAGAACAGCTTGTAGTTCATCATAAAAATGGTTAGAGGCAGATGGGGGCCTATAGATTCCAATCAGCGTAATTTCCATGTGTGGTGATAGTATTACATTGAGACCAATACATTCCAGGTTATTGGCGGATGACCATTCTATTTGTTTACATGTGAGACTTTCTTTGACGTAAAACATCACACCCCCTCCCCTACCCACAAGCCTATCTTTTCTAAAAATGTTGTATCCTGGTACAGTTAAACCTGCCATAGCACTATTTGCATGCAACCATGATTCTGTTATGCAAAGAAAGTCTAGGTTTGAGTCATTCAGTAAATGTTGAATTTGGTCGCATTTAGGCATAATGCTTCGAATATTTATATGTCCACCAAGCAGACCCTTCGGTTTTGCTTTTGGATCCCAGAGTACACGAGAGTGATTTAGTGTCTGGAAGAGTTTATACTTGCGATGCTTCATAAAAGCTCTGTTTCGAACTCTAGTCATTGCAGTGTCTCTGATCCCCGGCCGCTGGGTTGTTGCACCTTGCTGTTGCAGCATATCTCCGTTTGTAATATGCCGCTGCGAGGCTTGTCCTGCGCACGACTCCGCCGAATCTACCGGTGTTGTGGCGATAGTGCCCGGGTCCATCACACCAGACAATGCCGTGCCAATGGCGCCTGGACAGAGCGCACCGCTGTCCCTCGTCGGCTGCGCCAGGCACGAACCCCCCAGGTGAGTTGCTGCGGTGGCGAGATGTGAAAGCACTAGCCACGGTAACACAGCCAGTGGTATGGTATTCGTTTGAATGGGTAAGCCTAGGTGGGGTAGGTCTACAAGCGGATGTTGTTGTCGGGGAAGCATAGATGGTTGAGTAGCGGGGCTAGCAGTGTCTTGTTGTTTGGGGCCCGGGTTCATTTCTACGTCGCCAGCCAAAAGTGTCAACATTGTTAGGTGGAGAATATTCCGGGTCAAGTTGATTGAGTTATTTTGCTCACGGTTTGTGGTAGTTAGTTTGACTCGTCCATTGTTCAGAATTGTTGAGTACAAGAGATACTGTCTCTCACTTACTGGTGTAACGTTGTCATCGTTTCCCATTTCTGTGCGTCCTTGTCGCGCAACTAACATGCACAGGCATATCCAAAAAGTAACTCGCAAAGTCCAACTGTATGATCGAGTTAACAGTCGATTTTTCGCAAAACCTTCTTTGAGTCCACCACCTGTTGCAGCGCTGTGATCACGTCCATACGCCATGCTTCCCAGCTTAGAGCGGGACAGCTCGTTTTTAACAATCTGGGAGTTGTTTCCACCGCCGACCCTACCCTTACTGGTAGGGCGGGGTTTAGGCTGGACTGCGATAGCCGCCGCCAGAATACGGGCCAAAGTATGTGGCTTTTGAACAACTGTGGTCAAGCCAGCGGTCTCTCGTTTTTGCTTGGCCAAACCGGCCGCTTATTCCCCTGGTGTCGTGAGTGTATTACGCCGGTAAAATCATGCACAGAGACGAACAGCGCTGGCCCAGGCAGTCACTATGGTGACATCGTAGCAGCGGGACACAGTGTAACCTTTTCCTTTTTATAGGTCCGTGAGTGTAGCCCACTGATATGATTATTTAATGAAGAGGAAAAACACCACACAATTAACAGAGTGCTGCGCCGACATTTTTCGCTACACACAACTCTTCACTCTTGCACATGCTCTTGCCGAGGTGAAGACACACAACGATTTAATGCGGAAATTATTATTTCGACCAATCAACCAACGGCAGTGTGTGGCACCTTTTCGGCACCTTTTCAGGCGGCTGGTACCCAAACGGAGGAGTACCTAAAATAGGAGCGGCTTGGAGCGGTCAGGCTCGCTTATATCCGTATCCTACCCAACTTTTGGCAAATGAAAATCCAAAATAATCGGACCGAACCACTCCGATCCGACCCGCTCTACTTGACGGAAACGAGGCAATAGATCTCTATATGCATTTTAATGGCCAACATAGGATTAATTTTGGACTTGAGGAGAGACATTGCAGGTGAAGATTTCTTATTTAAAAATATCATAAAACTTTGCTAGTTGATTAAAACTATTGCTGTCAGTTAACACGTTATTAACGGCGTTAACGCAAACCCATTTTAACAGCATACATTTTTTTATCGAGAAATTAACATTCTTTTTGGCCTAGCAAACTTTGTGGTTTTTCACATGCTGTTGCAACAACTAGTAATGTTTGAAACACTACAACACCACAAACTATACATGTAGCTCGCAGTTAAGTTACTGTTCCTACGTAAGCTGAAGCTTCAGGTGGACTGTATTATTTTGGAATTGTTTTACAAAACAGTCCTTCAGAGTGTTTTGTCCTTTGGCTTAGTTTGTGTATTTGGCAACATGCGCAAAAAAGACCAAGATAAATTACAGCGTTTGGTAAAGACAGCAAGCAAAATGATTGGATGCAGTCAGACGTCAGTCACTCAGCTACGGTCAGATCTTGTTGTGAATAAAGCTGAGCAGATACTCAGTGATCCTACCCACCCCTTATATAGGAGCTTCCAACGCAGCAATCGTGGCAGTAGCATGCTGCTGCAAAGGTCAATCAGAACCAAAAGGTTTAGCTTGTCATTTGTCCCCTCTGCTATTAGACTTTTTAATGAAAGACACAGGTCAAGATCATGAACACTGTGTTTTTCTTTTACTGTTTTTAACTTAATCTTTGTGAATGTTGTTTTTAGGCCTGCTACTGATTCACTGATGAACTGAACTATTTATTCTTAAATGTTGTTGTTGTTGTTGTTGTGTGTGTGGCGTGCCCACTTGTTCAAGAGTACCTATTTGCAGACCCATGGGGAAAGTGGAGCTCCACCGGAAGCCACGCCCCGAACTCATTTCATTGGTCAGAATTGTAACCTACTCTGAATTTGTTGTCTTCTTTTTGTTTTACTGCCGGAGTTCACCTAGCGGTGAATAATAATACACAGTTTCCACCGGTTATGGTGCTAGTACACAGTAAAATACGTCAGTTTGTTAAGGGTCCCACGTGGCCAGGACGGTGGTAAAATGTTAAGGTAGAAGATGAATGAAGCAACGAAGCTTTGTGTACATCTTCTAAAGTCCGTCTCTTTAATTCACAATTATCACACTAGGTCAATCACATACAAATATAAACTCTTATAAATAAAACACAAAAAGTGCCACCACATTAAAATAAACAGCTCATTTTAAAAAGTGGGGTGAAAGGCATGACACATAAGGTGACAGTTTCCATTCTAGATCCTGATTGATTTATTACCAGATCCCTTGTCCTCTAGTGATCACAGTTTTTATTATTATATAATTTCTATAGGCTATTCATATTAGGCTATTGAACGATCGATGCTCGTCTGTGACTTTGTGATCACGCAAATGAACGTAACAATCGTGTGCAGCCGCAGAATTACATTTCAACCAGACATAAATAGCCTATGTTCATATTAGGCTATTTAACGAGGCTCGTCTGTGACTTTGTGATCACGCAAGTGAACAGTAACGATCGCGTGCAGCCGCAGAATGAGATAGGCTACAATACAATAGGTTTATTAATCCGAACACAGTTAGCATTAGCCTGCACTGCTGCAACAAGGCTCCAACTGACACTACGTAAAGGCTATTTACAGCTTCGTTTGAGAGGAAAAGACAAGCATTTGTTTCCAGGACTTCTAAGATAAAAGTTCAACTTTTTGTGTTTTATTTATAAGAGTTGATATTTGTATGTGATTGACCTACTTGTGATAATTGTGAATTAAAGAGACGGATTTCGGAAGATGTACCCAAAGCTTCGTTGCTTCATTCATCTTCTACCTCAACATCTACATTTTACCACCGTCCTGGCCACTTGGGACCCTTAACAAACTGACTTATTTTACTGTGTACTAGCACCATAACCGGTGGAAACTGTGTATCATTATTCACCGCTAGGTGAACTCCGGCAGTAAAACAAAAAGAAGACAACAAATTCAGAGTAGGTTACAATTCTGACCAATGAAATGAGTTCGGGGCGTGGCTTCCGGTGGAGCTCCACTTTCCCCATGGGTCTGCAAATAGGTGCCTCTCCACTTGTTTGCCTATATGTCCTAAATGTGCTGCACTTTTGACCACACAAATTTCCCAACTCTGGGATGATAAAGTATACTTTGACTTTGTTGACTCAAACTGAACATTTCCTACAGTTTAACTTCACATTAAAATCATTTAACTGGCAAAACGGATAAACGTAAAGTCAATTCTGACTTTTATTTTGAAGCACAAACCGGTACCTAGCGCTTCCTAGCCCCGCTGTGTTTCCTTCGCTGCTAGCGTCTTCCGTGTGTGACTCTGGGACTACGCGGTGAAAGAACAGAAAAGAAAGCCTGTCATTTGCCTTCATTTTTCGCTACGAAGGGCGATGGCGCCTCGGCTGCAGCAGCGCCATAGCAACCACCAGCACAAAGGCGTATAGTGTGTCCACTCCACACAGTCTGAAATAAGCCGTGGAGGAACAACTCCCAAAATACACTCAACAAAAATAAAAACGCAACACTTTTGTTTTTGCTCCCATTTTTCATGAGATGGACTTAAAGATCTAAAATTCATTCCAGATACACAATATTACCATTTCTCTCAAACATTGCCCACAAATCTGTCTAAATGTTTGATAGTGAGCACTTCTGCTTTGCTGAGATAATCCATCCCACCTCACAGGTGTGCCACATCAAGATGCTGATCTGACATCATGATTAGTGCACAGGTGTCCCTTAGACTGTCCACAATAAAAGGCCACTCTGAAATGTGCATTTTTTTGCTTTATTGGGGGTCTGGGGACTCAGAACCAGTGAGTATCTGGTGTGACCACCATTTGCCTCATGCAGTGCAACACATCTTCTTCGCATAGAGTTTATCAGATTGTCAATTGTGGCCTGTGGAATGTTGGTCCACTCCTCTTCAATGGCTGTGCGAAGTTGCTGGATATTAGTGGGAAGTGGTGCACGCTGTCGTATACGCCGGTCAAGTACATCCCAAACATGCTCAATGGGTGACATGTCCGGTGAGTATGCTGGCCATGCAAGAACTGGGACATTTTCAGCTTTCAAGAATTGTGTACAGATCCTTGCAACATGGGGCCGTGCATTATCTTGCTGAAACGTGAGGTGATATTCATGGATGTATGGCACAACAATGGGCCTCAGGATCTCATCACGGTATCTCTGTGCATTCAAAATGCCATCAATAAAATGCACCTGTGTTCTTCGTCCATAACAGATGCCTGCCCATACCATAACCCCACCACCACCATGGGCCACTCGATCCACAACATTGACATCAGCAAAGCGCTCACCCACACAACGCCACACACGCTGTCTGCCATCTGCCCTGAACAATGTAAACCGATATTCATCCGTGAAGAGAACACCTCTCCAACGTGCCAGACGCCATCGAATGTGAGCATTTGCCCACTCAAGTCTGTTACGGCGACGAGCTGGAGTCAGGTCAAGACCCCGATGAGGACGACGAGCATGCAGTTGAGCTTCCCTGAGACGGTTTCTGACAGTTTGTGCAGAAATTGTTTGGTTATGCAAACCAATTGTTTCAGCAGCTGTCTCAGTTGCTGGTCTCAGACAATCTTGGAGGTGAACCTGCTGGATGTGGAGGTCCTGGGCTGGTGTGGTTACACGTGGTCTGCGGTTGTGAGGCCGGTTGGATGTACTGCCATATCATCTGAAACGCCTTTGGAGACGGCTTATGGTGGAGAAATGAACATTCAATGCACGAGCAACAGATCTGGTTGACATTCCTGCTGTCAGCATTCCAATTGCTCGCTCCCTCAATGCTTGTGGCATCTGTGGCATTTTGCTGTGAGACAAAACTGCACATTTCAGGGTGGCCTTTTATTGTGGACAGTCTAAGGCACACCTGTGTACTAATCATGATGTCAGATCAGCATCTTGATGTGGCACACGTGTGAGGTGGGATGGATTATCTCAGCAAAGCAGAAGTGCTCACTATCACACATTTAGACAGATTTGTGAACAATGTTTGAGAGAAATGGTAATATTGTGTATCTGGAATGAATTTTAGATCTTTAAGTCCATCTCATGAAAAATGGGAGCAAAAACAAAAGTGTTGCGTTTATATTTTTGTTGAGTGTATTTAGGCCTACAACTAGCAGTTTAATTTAGCTTTAATACTAATTTGTTTTATATAGCCTATGTTGTTTTATAGTTTGGTTTTAAATTAAAAAAAATCCAATTATGTTTGTGTATTCTGTTCTGGGAGGTCTAAATTGTGGGCTATTTGCACTGGAATGGAAATGGTGATATTTTAGAAAAATTACAATGAATTACAAGGGTGTAGAGAATGGGTGTGATAAGAGCATTAAAATTAGAAAAAATAATGGGGGAAAAGAAATCACGGGACATTTAGAATAGATAAAAAAGTGCGATTAATTATGACATTAAAGCAATTAATCCTGATTAAATATTTAAATTGTTTGACAGCACTAATTAAAACCATTATTTTAGGTGCAGGCTTTTTTCATTTTATAAAAAAAAACATGTACATGTCTTTGTCATGTTTTTAATAAGAAAATGTCTCATTAATCAGACAATTACCAACATAAAAAGCCTTTAGAAGTGGAGATTTTTGGTTTAGAGTATTGAAAAGAAATTATGTTGAAAAATAGGAATAATAAATATACAGACACAACAGACAAGGTTTCGTGAAATGATAATCCATATGAACATTACATGTTATGGAGGCGAAATAGACAAACTTCAAAATGGACCATTGCTTAAAAAAACATGGTTTTCCCCACAGTGTCTCGCTTTAAAGGCCAATAAATGATTCTTTTTGGACTAATTGTGATATCTAAATCATTTTGTTTTAGTGTGATGAGCAAATCTATTAGGAATTTAAAAGCTTGTGGATTGTATTATTGTCTGAATAGAGAAGTGTCAGAATCTGCAGTGAAGAAGGCTGAGTTGTGCATGTTTGACCACAAGCAAACAGACAGTGTTCCAATAAGCTGCTATGTTATTCACCTCGCAACTGTGTATTTAAAACTGGCCATGGTCACGCTCAATAAAGCTTGTATAATTTCCATAGTTATTAAATCTCATTAACGCTGCATTAGTGCTTGGTGTTAGCCGCTTGACTGGAGGTGGAGGTGCCGTGCCCAGAGTGTCCATGTGTGAGCCCTTTGATCTCTGGAGGTCAGGCTGTGTTTTAAGACGTCTGCTATCTGATTAAACCTGGGCCTCCTGTATTCTAACGAGAACTTTACTCAGATATTCATCTTGATAGTCTGCCAGATGACCTTTCTCTGACTGCATGCTTGATCTGTGCTCAGTTAATCTGTGACATTTCACTCGGTATAGCTTCCCTCTCCGATAGGTCTGTCTGAGCAGCTCTACCACATCTTTAGTAGGCCACTCATGTCTTTCTGCTTCTCTTCTGTGTGTGTCCGTGTGTGTGCATGTGCATGTGTGTGTGTGTGTGAGCAGGAACGGCGGCGGTCGTAGTGGTACGTTCTGTGCCTGCACCATGATCCTGGAGATGATCCGTCACCACAGCGTGGGGGACGTGTTCTTCGCTGCCAAAACACTGCGCAACTCCAAGCCAAACATGGTGGAGACAATGGTGAGCAGGGGAGCTGCCTGTACATATTAGACACACGCAAACACTGTCACCACCGAGAGTTACAGCAGTAATGATGCTCATTTGCTCATAATTAGATGTGGATTTTAGCAAAAAAAATACTCCATCCATCCATCCATTGTCTGCCACTTATCATTCCTGTTCATATTTAAGGTTCAGTAAGCGGAATGGTCAGTTTAGCTAACTTCCTGTCAGTGACTACAGTTAGCAGTCCCCTCCCTCGTCCCCACATCACCACATTAATGCACTGCGATCTTCAATCAGTGAGATATCTAGCATCATCTCAGATCCGTAAGTAGGATAAAACATGATAAAAACCATCAAAACAGACATTGGGAAGGATTTTTACCTGTTCCGCCATTGTAGGCGCATACACATTCACCCATATGTTGCTCTGCATGTGCATATGTATGTTGTTTTTACTTTTTGGATTGAAAAGCAGGCATGTCAGTAAACTCCATGTCGGCCCTTAGTGTGATTATCATATCGTAGAGTGGCCCTTTGTGTAAATTAGTTTGACACCCCTGATATGGATAATGTAAGGTCTGTCTCACTTGTATTCATTTTCCTATGAAATAACTTGAATGGAATCTTACATGTTTGGGGATAAGCAGCAGTCAGGTGCTATTTAAAGCTATAATTACCTGCCTATTTTGTTTATTTAGGTAAAGCATTATGAAAAAAAATTTGCATGCACAATAAAGTATACAAAAAATGTGCACTACCCTATTCCCTCTTGGGCTAAGCCCCGGATGTTTTGGAAACCTAAAACGCCCCTGGCAGTGAGACAGGTGCTGGTTTGTAGCGTTCTTTCTTCTGATTGGTTAGCAGTAGTGGGATCCCCGAAAAGTTTATTTGCATTACATGCAGAGCGAGTGACTGAGAGGTCATATCGTCCCTTCTAATTTGCCATCAGACTTTCCTGCTTTGGCCAATGCTGTGAAACAGGTATTATATTGCATACTGTGTGGTATTAAAAATACTTTAAAGGTCACATATTATGCTAATTTTCAGGTTCAAACTTGTAATTCAGGTTTTCTCCCAGAAACTGTGTTCATGGTTTACTGTCCAAAAACCCTTTCCATTTCCCACATTGCCCATTGCAGAATCTTATCTGAAACGTTCAGTTTAGAGCCTGTCTCTTTAAGCCCCGCCTTCAGAAAGCACAGACTGTTCTCTCGGTTTTCAGAAGGTGGAGGTGGAGAAGAAGAATAGAGAAAGTTGTTATCTCACATATTAACTTCTGAGTCTCTAGTCACACTGTAGACCCATATACATATTGAGAAACCATGAAAAAGTGCATTTTGATGGTCTACGTATGGGATTTGTAGACAATAAGAAAAATATTGATTTATCCTTTAACTGATTAATAAATTAGCCGATTATTTAAACTGCATTTGATCATATACAGTAATTACTTCTGGAATGCACTCAGTATACCAACAAAGAGACATTAAAGATAGAATGTGTAGCAAACACACATTATTTACCATGATATGGAAAATAACCTTGTAGAATATGTGCTTGTGTTTAGGAGCAGTATCGGTTCTGCTATGACCTGGCCCAGGAGTACCTGGACTGCTTGGAAGTCAGATAGCACCAATCCCTCACCTCTGGCCTCTCTTCAAGGAAGTGTGGATCCTGCCTCCTCACACCGTGTACACAGCTCTGGTTGTCTTCTTCGCCATGCCTGGATTTAAACGTCGTCCACCATTAAGACTGATTGAGAAAGCTAACTGGAAGACTTGTAACATACTACCGACACCCCTCTTTTTTTTTTTGCTTTTCCTCTGCGTTCTGAACAAACCTGTACTCTATTGTGCCACTTTACATCTGCCAAACCAGAGGACACTAAACAGGAGTGGAGTTACATTTTATATACAACCACTGTCAAGGCAGCTGGACTACCTGCTTCACAGAGCTCAGCTGTGTCCTGCCTTACTATGAACAAACACTGAAAGGGACCTACAGTTGATGCCAACCGTTGGCTGATATTATGTGTTTGTTTGTAACACTGTAAACAGTCTAATCTGCTTTGGTGAGCATCCCATGTTGTACTGTACTATAGTTGAACTTTATCCTGGGTGAGGCTGACAAATTAGGGACAAAGCTATAGTGCGTAACTTCTGTCGCCCCCATGAGGAATTCTGAGTATTTACCACAACACTGTCGGTGCATCAACATAAGGTAAGCCTTAGTGATGGCGCATGGATATTATACCTTCTGATACACGTCTAGGCTTTTTCTTAGCAGTAGAATCAACAACTGAAAACATTTTGTGAGATTTTTCTGAGCCAGTGAAGGGTGACACCAACTTGTAAACGCTGCCATACTGAGATATACAGAGAGAGTTTTGTGGAGCTGATTGCCGACTTAATCAACTTTGTGTCAACTTGTTTGCTTGAATGAAAGGGACGTTCATTTATAACAAAAGGTTACGCACATTAGCTTTAAGTCAGGGTGAAATGGAAAGACGTCGCTCACATTTGATGGACATGTCTGTACAGTAGAGTTGTCTTGGACCTGATCTCTCTTTATTTATTTTTCTGTGTATATAGATGTTAATTTTTTGGGTGTTTCTAGATGTTCTCAACGTCTTTATCAATGTGCCAATCCATTCTCTCTGTGTCTGTAAACGGGACTACTTGAGCATCTGCATGCCCAGTTTTAAGTGTTTCATTGCAGTGTGTGGCTGCGTCTGCTTCAGGGCCGATTCTGTGACGCCAATCCCCACCGCTAGTCCCGAGAGCAACGTAAGAATAACCCATGTGTTGCTGAGAATACGCCGAGAATCTGTCGCTTTCTACATTTGTATTTATTCAATGTGTTTTATTTTCTAAATAGTGTATAAAACAGGAAAATGAATAAAATATGTGTTGCTAAAGAATCATGCTTTTGTAAAACATTTTTGTACGCCATCATCCGAACAAGCGTACTGGTCCAGGCAAAATCAGTGCCACGACTTACCCTAGCCCTGTTACCTCTGGCAAAGTCTCTCAGACTGTGAAAAGGGCCTAAATGAATGTCAACATTTCTTGTTAGTTAGTAGATTTTGTTTGACATGGACATGACAATATCATTGGACGAACCAGATGCATTGTTTTCAGTGTATTAGAATAAATGCTAGTTTTCAACAACTGTCCACAGGAGGCTTTTTAAAACCAACAAAAAAAGCTAAACAAAGACAGAAACAAGATCAAATACTGATGAGGGAAAAACTGATAATTAAAAGAATAAAAATGCAGTATACAATGGAGTACAGAGCAGCAATATAATGATAGTGAAATATACAGGTGAAACTCGAAAAAATTACAATATAGTGCAAAAGTTCATTTATTTCAGTAATTCAACCTAAATGGTGAAACTAATATATTATATAGACTCATTACATTCAAAGTGAGATATTTCAAGCCTTTATTTGTTATAATTGTGATTATTATGGTTACAGCTTATGAAAAATCTCAGAAAATTTGAATATTACATCAAATCAAATAAAAAAAGGTTTTTAAATATGGAAATGTCGGCCCTTTAGAAAGTATAATCATGCATATGTACTAATTGGTTTGGGCCCCTTTTGCACAAATTATTGCCTAAATGCGGCGTGGCATGCAGGCCCGGTTCTACGGGGGTGCATGAGCATGCATTGCACCCTCCAAAAAATTGTTTGCACCCTCAAATGAAAAAAGGAGGGAGTGAATTTTTTTTTTATAAATATGATAAATAATAAAATTCTTGCTCACAAAACAAATTGTAATTCACCTTTGACCATTTCCATTAAATACCGCTGTTTTCTGCTTTTATTTTGTTCACTAAACCGATAAGAACGTTATCATTATTCGACTGGCAGCTGTGGCTAAGCAAACCCATCTCTACTAGTGCGCTCCGCTCTGCCCCGCCCGCCCCCGCCTGAACTATTTCGCTTTCAGCGATTGCAGTGCAATGGTTATTCATCATAAAGTTAAAACACTCGCTCGCTCAAGACTGATGTTAAACCGAAACACAAAAGCCTTGCGCGAGCAAAGCAGTGATTCACCCGGTGAAACATGGGGTGAGACTGTGGTTGCGTTCCGAATCGCATACTTTCTACTACAGTCCCCTCCATAAGTATCGGAACAGTGAGGCCAATTCCTTTATTTTTGCTGTAGACTGGAAACATTTGGGTTTGACACCAAAATATGAATATGAGACAATAGATCAACATTTCAGCTTTCATTTCCAGGTGTTCACATCTGGATCTGATACACAACTGAGAAGATAGCATTATTTGTAAAGGAACACCACATTTTTAGGTGAGCAAAAGTATTGGAACAGATAGACTTAAAATAAATTAAAGTGAATAAGACTTAATATTTTGTTGCAAAGCCTTTGCTTGCAACAACTGCATCAAGCCTGTGACCCATTGACATCACAAAACTTTTGAATCCTCCTTTTGATGCTTTTCCAGGCTTTCACCGCAGCCTCATTCAGTTGCTGTTTGTTTACTCTCTTCAGTCTCCTCTTTAGCAGGTAAAATGCTTGCTCTATAGGGTTTAAGTCTGGAGATTGACTTGACCAGTCTAAAACCTTCCATTTGTTGACCCTGATTAACTCCTTTGTGGTTTTTGCAGTGTGTTTTGGGTCATTATCTTGCTGCATTTTGAAGGATCTTCCAATCAGTTTGGTTGCATATTTCTTCAAATTGGCAGACAAAATGTTTGTGTAAACTTCTGAGTTAATTTAGCTGTTGCCATCATGTGTTACTTCATAAATGAAGATTAATGAGCCCATCCGAGAAGAAGCCATGCAAGCCCAACCCATGACATTGCCTCCACCGTGTTTCACAGATCAGCTTGTATGCTTGGGGTCATGAGCAGATCCTTTCTTTCTCCAAACTTTAGCCTTTCCATCACTTTGGTAAAGGTTCATTCTTGACAACAACACAGTAACACATGATGGCAGCAGCAAAATGAACTTAGAAGTCTACAGAAACATTCTGTCTGCCAATTTAAAGAAAGATGCAACCAAACTGATCGGAAGATCCTTCATCATGCAGCAAGGCAATGATCCTAAACAACTGCAAAAACCACAAAGGAGTTCATCAGGGGCAAGAAATCGAAAGTTTTAGACTGGCCAAGTCAATCTCCAGACTTAAACCCTATAGAGCATGCATTTTACCTGCTTAAGAGGAGACCGAAGGGTGTAACCCCCCAAAACAAACAGCAACTGAATGAGGCTGCGGTAAAGGCCTGGAAAAGCTTCACAAAAGAAGAATGCAAAAGTTTTGTTATGTCAATGGGTCACAGGCTTGATGCAGTTATTGCATGTGAAGGATTTGCAACAAAATATTAAGTCTTATTCACTTTAATTTACTTTAAGTTTATCTGTTCCAATATTTTTGCTCACCTAAAAATGTGGTGTTCCTTTACAAAAAATGCTATCTTCTCAGTTGTGTATCAGATCCAGAAGTAAATACCTGGAAATGAAAGCTAAAATGTTGATCTATTGTCTCATATTCATATTTTGGTGTCAAACCCAAATGTTTCCAGTCTACAGCAAAAATAAAGGAATTGGCCTCACTGTTCCGATACTTATGGAGGGGACTGTATATAGTATGTAGAAAAAAGATTTAGGATGTCCCGATTCTTGTGGCCAGATTTAGGATGGTTAGAAGTACCCGGATGTCCTACTTCATGTGGCCAAGATTGTTAGTGTTGAAAAGTGCATCCTATTTGGGTGATTCTGACCCACAATCCAGTGCGCACGTGAAGTGACGTCACATCGACGAAGCCTCCATATGAAAACAAACAGGGATGCGACGGACAGGGCCGCTGCTAGGCTTTTGGGTGCTAGGCTTTTGGGTGCCCTAAACTATTCTGTTATTTTAATTTAGTGGAACATAGACAAAACCTTAAATACCTATATAGACTCCAATTATACACATTAAACAAAACAATGGTGGCATTTTGTAAATGACCAAAAGTGAAGATACCATATTTTAAATTAGCGAGCAGATGTCGCCCTTTCCATAGCCTCACTAGAATGTTGTTGACTTCATAAGGCTTCATATAATGTCTACAGTGACAACCGTCAACTATTTGCAAACGTGTCACATGTGAAATGCTAGAATATGCTTCAGACTACACAGCTGATGAGTAGCGTTTGTGACAGAAAGTGATTTTTAAGATGACACGCCGTCACACAGTGTCTTAACTATTAGCTTCTGCTGCTGTGTAGTCTAACTGTCATATGCTAACATTACAATATCACTGAACGTTAGCAAAACAATAAGACCTATAATACTCACACACTTACCAACAAGGGATGCACGGGTGTCATCTCTCAGCTTTTACTTCTTCCGCTTTTCTGCGCCAGATTCCTGTTGTCATTATGAATCGCCGCGCCCGCCATTCAAGGGCAGCTTGATATCACACCGGCAAAAGCATGCTCTGTCTCCGATGCGAAAAAACGAGAGCTTCGAAGGCTGTACCATTAGGGTCAGGGAAGGGGGGGAGAGACTATTTTTATATATTAGGTAAAAACATGTAATTTGTCCAAATTAAGTGATACAATTATACAATTAAGAAAAAAAATACGCTGGGCCTCTTCATAGCTTATTTATATATGTTTGTAGTTCAATTATTTAATTATTATCATGATTTTTTTTTAGCAACCTTAATTTTGGTGCCCCCGCCGGGTACTTGGTGCCCTACGCACTCTGCGTACTCTGCGTATAGGGAGCGGCGGGCCTGGCGACGGATATAAAAGCAAGAGGCAAGATCAAGGCGCAATGTTATGATGAAATAAGAGAGAAAAGTATGTCCCAATAGTATGCCTACTAGCCTGGCTCCGCCCGCCCGCCTACTTCCGGCCAAATTGTATTTTCCCTTCAGTAGTCAGTCTGGGTGTACAGCCCATTTCCCAGTTTTGCTGGAGATTCGACAGCCGGTCCAATCAGCGAACAGAGCGAGTGGCTGAGAACGATGACGTCGAAGTCGCGCTCCAGTTTCAGTTGCCAGAAGCCGGCTCATGACACACGTGACGACCAAACGTTATCAATTGGTTGGCTAATCCAGAGTGGCACTGGGCAGATCCAATAGTTTTAAACTTTAACAGACACCCGCCTCCAAGTGAGTGAACGTTTGCCAATTACAGCACTGCCAGACCTTCTGTACAAATGAAATGAAGTACGATGGTCTGGTAGCACCAGGCTACCCTCTGATGACACTACAATAGAAAAACACAAAAATCAGTAAGTCTGTTCTAGGCCCTTGTAGGGGGATCCAGGGGTATGCCCCCCCGGGAGATTTTTTTAAGTGAAATGCATGAATCTGGTGCACTTTGAGAGGAAAATTAAGAGGCTTAATCTGCAGAATTGTGTGAACAAAGAATTTGGTGACACTGGGTCGGGTGAATTAGAAGCTATTGGAGAAGGACATGGATTTTCCATAAAAATATTAATTTAAAATAAAATTTTATGCAGGGTCCTCTGGGATGGGCTTGGTGCTCTTTTTCTTTTATGGGACATATTTCTCTGTAATACAGTGAATGCATTTAAATGCAGTGAGAGGAACTAGCAGTAGAACTCTGTTGTCCAGTTATCTTTTTTCCCACAGACGAGGCAGAAATAGGCTGTAGACTATACTATGTGCAACTGAGGGCAGTCCCATTTCCATTTTTTTTTAATAAACTCAATACACACTTTGCATGGACGTGAACGTGACGTGATCAGTTAACCTCGGATTATCTCCCAGATGAATTGATTCAAGTATTAGGCTATTAACTATCCAGACCAACACATTGTATTCCACATTTTTTGTATGGTACATAACATTTGCATAATATGATGTTGATATTGTAGGAAGGCTGTTGAGACAGTCCGTGGGGGTCTGCACTTGTACATAACTTAACTTGTACTTAACTTGTTCTTTGCCCTTTGTACTGCGTGATTTTACCGTTTGTGTTCTGTGTTGTGTCTCCTGTATGTTTAGTTAGTCTGTAACTTTGTGTTGCTGCTGATGCCTACCTGAACAGGTCTCTCTTGTAAATGAGACCCTGGGTCTCAATGAGATTTTACCTGTATAAAAAAGGTTAATAAAAAATTAATAAAAAATATGAGTTGACGGGGTGAATCAATCGCCACCTAAGCCTATGAAACCTGCACTGATGATCCGATCTTGAAGTGCTCGCAAAAGTTAATATGAATTTCAGACCGGTTATGCAAACTGAGAATATTACTTTTTCCTCATTGGGAGAAAATAAGTCCCTGCGCGCTTTTGGTTTGTGCTCCGACAGCAAAGTGTGCGTCTCCCGAGGGGACTACTGAGCTGAATGTTGCGTTGCGCTGCCAGTATTTTCGGGTTGGACATCGCCCTTTCCTTTACCCAACCGTTCGCAATGAAACGGGCCGTGGGTTAATGCCTGGTCCCGTTTATCTATTATAAGTCCGTTGCGACTTCCACAGGGACACAGTGCACAGGTTGAATGTATGAATGAAAGTATGACAGTTGAGTTTTGTCACTATATCGAATTTGTTACGTGTCATTTCGCATTTCTTAGTGGGCATACGGAAATGCTGGAGCTTTCTTAGTGGGTATACTGCGGCTGTGTCTTGATTCAGAGACCGCGCACTTGGTAGGACGCAGTCTCGCGGTCTATGAAGGCTATAGCCTATGAAGGCCGATTTTAAGGCCGGTTTTAAGGCCAACGAGCCTTGTTAAACGGGACGGTCTCCGCAGGTCTCCGTTCGAGCATTTCCGGTTCACGTAACAAGCCGTTACCTTGCGTGACGACTCGCCGCTCCTGTGCTGCCTAGCAACCCTGTTTGCTGCCAACGGAGACAGCCTTGCCAACAGAGGAAAAAAGAAAAAGAAGTTGCCTACCAGACGAAAAGAAAAAAAAGTACAAGAAAAAAGAAAGGAAGATAAAAGTTAAGAAGATGGAGCAACACGTTGCTGTTTTGTTATTTTTTATTTTATTTTATGCAATCTCTGAAAAAAATGCAATGAATCATGGGATATGTTGGGCCACGAAGGATCCATCTGATGCAGCCTTCAAAACCGTGAAACGAAGGCTGCATTTCTCGGCCGCATATGAGGAGCCTTGCAAACGGGACAGCCTTTGTGCGCCGCTATGACGCAATCGGTCTTCAAATGCAGCCTTCGTAGACCGCAACCCCTGAATCAAGACACAGCCAATGTATACCTGCGTATCACGTAGACTACACTGTGGAAGATTTTATTTGACTTTATTACCTGTGAAAGCAAAACAGTTTTGTAAAAGCACAGAAGACAATTGACAAGTGTGTATCATGATTCACACGTATTTCACTATCCACAAACCTGTCATTTTTGACTTGCAAATATGTAGAACTTACTCTGAAAATACAAAGTCATATTTACGCATCTACGGATCTGTTTCTGCTTGTGAAAAGGGGTTTGCATATTTGTGGATTGCCTCCTGTGAGTTTGTGAGCCACATTACATTTTTACATAATTTTGTCCAATTTCTACCACCGAGATCTGTAGAACAACCTTTACAAATGTGAAGTGCAATCATTTGTAAGTGTGTAATTGTGTTTTGTAAAGTTATATCCACACAAAGAAAAAGTGATTTGCATATATGTAGAATTTAGGCTGTAAATGTGTATTTTAATTTTGCATAATTTTTAATGCAAATAGTTTCACTACAAAAAAAGACATGTCAACTCTTATTTACACATTTACGGAACCATTTCTACATGTGAAACTGGCTCTGTGCATTTGTGGATCGCTTCCTGTGCGCTCACGGAATATTGTCCAATTCGTGCCGCAGGGATCTGCAAAATGAGACCTGTAAAATGAGATCTGTATTTTGAATTCTGTAACTTTAGGTGCAGTTAGACAGGTCCACCAGCAGATGGCGACAAACTCCCGGCACAGCCTTTATATACTATTTATGGGCGAACCACATGGCCCCCTTGACCAATCAAAGGAGCTTGTTTAGGGGCTGCCACCTCATTGGTTCATTTGGAGGCCTGTCACGCGAACAGAGAAGGAAAAAAAAGCTCTCCCCAGCTCAAGATCAGGCTCGAGTTCGTTAGACATTGTTGTTCCTTGTGAATGAGCAGGAAAGCAGCTGGCTGCAGCTGCAGACTAGCGGAGCTGAGTACCGGTGATAAGAGAGGTATGTTGTTATGCTGACCCACCATTATACTATCCAATACAGTAGTTTGTGCGTTGGTCACCTGCGATGGTAATCAGCATTTCTTGCTAGGCTATTTTGCGAGCTAGCTGACATGTTACACTAAAGCATGATTATTTGAGTCTTTCGCCGTAATTTTTAGCACACAGACATGCCGCGACAGGCAAAGCTTCTCCGTTTCATGTACCGTGTTGGTCCGAATAGAAGACAGGTTTTTTCCCCCTGGCTATGTGATTAACTATGAGCATTAAATACATGCTGCGTCTCAAATGCAGAGGACAGCAGCGAGGATGACCCGCGCCGCTACGCCACGACCGAACCAGAGCATAGGAGAGCTGAGAACGAGAGCGATCACAGCGGGGCAGAGGAATAAAGTCTGTGGTGAACACCTCAGAGTTCGGTCTACTTGCACTACTGTTCATTTGCAATGAAGACAAGTGTTTTATTCAATGCGTTTTTATTTTCGTATATTATTTTGATAAATAAAATTAATATCCTTTTTTCCAATCAGGGTTGTCTTATATTCAGACCAATACGGTAATTCAAATGTAGGCTACATACATGTGTGGGACTAGCTCTCTAAAAAAGAAAAACGTATTACTCTTAGGTTAATATGTGTTCTGGTCACCTGCATCTAGTAACTAATGTTAAAGGGACACAGTGATCGTATTGAGTTAAATAATTGCAGTAAAATCGCAAAAGTATTGTGAGCAGGTGAGTTTCATGATTATGCACTTATGGTAAGATTACCCTTAACAGAATGTTGCATGGTACAAAAACCATGGTTAGCATCACCTTCTTACTTTTTATATTATCCATAGTGTGAAATCTGAATCTCCAAAGTCACAAAAGCTGTCAAAGAAACGTCCTACTAGCCTCCCCCTGACCTCCGCGTTGCTTTCAGCTAGACCTGCTTTAAAATAAAATAATGCTAAGAATACCAAGAGCCAGTAGAAGTGTAATGAGATTGTTATTAAAACATGCATATTCATGTCACATGATTGTGTAACCTATAAGGTTACTGTCATTATTGTAACAGAATGTATTTTTCTTCCTTTAGGAAATGCTGCTGAATCATTGACTGACTGCACTACGGACCAGCAAAGCTGTCACCATGGTGGACCTAGACCATCTCCAGTTTATACTGTCACGGGACCAAACCAACTTCAGATCCCTCAAGCACATGCAAATCATTGGTTATGTGAAGGGTCATCTCTCTCATATCCCGGTTAAAATTACCCTATAGAAATCACAATCAAGGACTAAAGGCAGTGCATTAACCCAATGCTCATTACTTGGTTACCCATGTACATTTTGCATTAGTCCATTGTATATAAGTTGGAAAATTACAGAAATAAACTAAACAAGTGAATGTATTTGTGAGCATATGGTTTCATGTTTTGCATGTTGATGAAGTGGGATGTTCCGCTTGCTTCCACTCATGTCAGCCCTGGGAATCTCCCAGCCAATCCAGAATTTGACCATTTTAAAGCTTGTGGAAGTGCAAACGACTAAAGGACTGTACTAACAATTACCAAAGAACTGGAAACGGAGATAATTGAGTAACTGCATGCTTGACACAGACGCATTCGGCTAGTTTGAAAATGGTTAAGTGGTGAAAATATTGTATTTTATTTGTTTTAGGGGATAATTGTTTTTTGCTGCTTGCCCTGTTCACAGGCGTTACATTGCTATGCTCGTGCACTCCTGCCTGCTTGTACAAACTGATGTCGACCACAATCTACTGCAGCTAAAACACAATGACTATGGATAACCACATTCTGCAAATAATCTGAACTGAATCCAAACACTGTATCCTGAGGATGTATGTTTATTTGACATGTTTCTTTACTTTTTATGCATTGACCTATTTGTGAATCTGAAATAAAGAATGATGGATATCCCTTAAATGGGTACAGTGTGTTGCTGTGAGTTCACTTTGTCCATGGGCCAGACCAGAAATCGGTACAATCTGGGTGCGCAACCTTTTTTTATCCAGTGCACCTCTCGAATATGTATTGATGTGATAGACCTTTTATATTTTATGGTGGTTTTCCCCTCTTACAGCAAAAGTAAGAGCTAGTCATTGAAGGTGAGACACTGCAGGGGAATAGGATATGTTATATTTGTAGATATCTTGAAACTTTTCCAGTTGATTACTAGCATTAAAAAAAATTCGTATTACCATTTGTTCAGAAATGCTTAATAAATATTCTATTCTGACTGCAGAGATGCTAATTTACGGAAAGGGGTGCATAAAGTGCAACTATTGAGCGCTTGTAAAGTTGTTGTGAAAGTCCTAAGCCCTCACTGAATTAACATGCTGAAAATTGCTTTTAATTTAAAGGCTGTATCCATCCTGGCTTTATCCAACATCTATATTTTGGTTTGATTTTGCTTTTGCAAATGTTCGCAAAATAAGTCACTGTGTCCTGAGGATGGATGTTTATTTGACATGTTTCTTTACTTTTTGGCATTGCTATGGACCTATTTGTGAATCTGAAATAAAGATTGATTGGTACATAATATTTCAACTGACAGATATCATGAAACATTTTCAGTTGATAACATACAATAAATTAAAACAATTTGCTTTTGTATAAAAATGTTTTCAGAAATGCTTAAATAAATATGCCAGTGCAGGTCCACCAGTAGGTGGCGATATTGTGGTGATCATGTTGATGATATCATAGACGTAGAAGACGACGTTCACGCCTTCACGCACATGCTGCCTGGTGGTCATTCTAAAATGGCGTCCAACACAAATTTTCCACAGCAAACCATAAGTAACAACTTAAAGTAATACGAATAAGAAATGTTATTACACAGCACTTCTTCAGAATGTAAGAACCTCAATATTGAAAATTACTCAAAAAATGTTCACAAAAACAGCTCGTATGGACAGACAAGAGTCGTGGTTTTAAAGAAAGTAGCGGTTTTTTGTTAAATGGATGTTCGATTAAGTGTTAATTAAGTTTGTTTGCAGAAGACAGGTCTCCTTCAATACAAAGTGAATGGAATGGTTTTCAACGGTTTCCCCCACGATGGGTCCGACCGGATTTAAACACCTCAATATTGAAAACTACTCAATTATTTTTCTCAAAAACAGCTCATATAGACAAACAAGAATTGTGGCTTTCAAGAAAGTAACGTTTTTTTCTTAAATGGATGTTTGATTACATTTTAATTAAGTTTGTTTGCAGAAGACAGGTCTCCTTCAATACAAAGTGGATGGAGCGCTGTTCAATGTTTTCCCCCACGATGGGCGTGGCCTATTTCATGCACTGTCTCCTAACGACATGCAGCCTAGTGGCTAACGGGGAGCCAGCAGCCGGTGTTCTGACATTTTCTGCTCCCTTGTCAGATTTTGCTACCTATCAGAAAATGCTACCCTACGTCATTGGTAGTGTATAGACAATTACCTCTATCAAACGATGCACCCACTACAGAATCACGTTATTTTACACCACTACTCACCCTATGTAGGCCTACACTGACTGTAGGAATATGGGGAGCATATTTTGAAGCTGTTTAATAGCCTATATCAAATCATGCTACCCTATCAGAAAATGCTACCTTACGTCATTGGTAGCGTATTTGATCTGTAGACCCATTAACTCTATCAAAGGCTGCTCCCAGTACAGAATCACGTTATTTTACACCACTGCTCATCCAACGTACACTGTAGGAATATTGGGAGCATATTTTGATGCTGCTTTATAACGTGTTTATTGAAGATTTCAGGGGTACAGTAGGCTTTGTGAGACCATTGTCTCTATCAAATAATGCTCCCACCACAGAATCACGTTACTTACACTACTCACCCCATGTAGCCTACACTGAAAGCTTGGGGAGCATATTTTGATACTCCTTTATAACGTTATTTAGTAGGGTAAAAAAAAAACTCTGAGTCCGGTAAAGTTAACACGTAGAAAAGCTTATCATTTTATTTCTATATTCAGCAGCAAAGCCAGTGTCTACATGCACATTTGTACATGCTCACAGGTCAAAAGGCACAATTTAAACATATGTGTAGCATAATTGCGCAGTTAAAAACATGTTTTAAAGAAAATACTTACCATCAGCCAAAAAGGTAGCAGAATGTGACGGCTGCTCACGCAGGATTCTTATTTTCGGGATGCGCATGCGCAGAACCACTAGGGAGCAAAATCTGATGGGTAGCAGAAAATGACAAGTCACCGGCGCCGCTACATACAGTCTATCGAAATCGGTTAATAAATAAGAACATTAAGGGTCAAACATTCTGATGGGTCACAGCTTTTGGTGCAACATTTGACAAATGCAGAATCTTTGTACAATGAGCAGATAAGACTAGATCCGCCCAATGCTTTTTATCACCATGTATGTCCTGAGCATTTTATAAAATTGTAATACAACCCTTATTAAAAGCTTTTTTTGTTAAAAGAGAATTGAGTGATAATTTCTTGCTGATGGTAATTGTAACATTCATGTAAGCTATTTCTATCTTTCTCTCTTTAATCAGAATGCAAGTGTGCAATCTGCGGCCAGGGCATTACTCGATGCCCTGACCAAAAATTTAGGGACAAATATAACGTTGCCTGCTTCTCCGGTAACGCCTGCTTCTCCGGTAACGCCTGCTTCTCCGGTAACGCCTGCTACTCTGGTAACGCCGGCAACACCAGCATCCAGAGTGTAACGGACCCCACGGTCATATTTACTTTAGATTTACAGCCTTTTATTTTTTAGTATTCTTTTTGTATACATTATACGCGAGTGCTTTTATTTTGAAGGATTATTTACAGGAAACGGAAATGAACGGTTTTGAGAGTGTTTTTGTTTACTTGACATTGAAAAACGGAAAATTGTAATAGGCGATGTCCTTTTTTTCTTTACAACAGTCTAGCACCTGGCCGTAGGTCACTAGCTTTTACGGTGCTTTATTATTTTGTAAAACCACAACCTAAAAATAAAGGAATAATAAACATCAGTTCAAGAGCAGATCATCATTCAGCCGGGGATGCTACAGTAAAAGCTAGCCACTCATCAGTCCTACCACATTGCTCATTGATGTCCACGATGACTGCGGAGGACTCGATGTGATGTTCTAAGGAAATAACAACTCCTCACAAAATGGAAGCATCTGAAAACTTACTTTTGGACAGTAGAGACTCAGACCAAGCAACGGATGCCTCGCAGGCTAGTGAACTTCGCCGCTCTGGTCGAGCAAGGAACCCCACGGAAAAAATGCTTGCATTTCAGGAGGAAGAGGCGCAAAAAGGAGAGAAAAGGTTAATATATCTATATGAACAATGGAAGATTGAGGCACGTAAGGCAAGAGAGCAGCTAAAGTTGGACATTTCTGAGGGTCAAATTGCAGATCTCATAGACACATTAGAGAAAGGAAAGGATGACGTTACCGGCATTTATGTGAAAATAAGAGATCACGTCACTCCATCTAGTGAGATAAGACGCCGTGTCGATGCATGTGAGGCAGTGACAAAGGACATTATTAAAATAGCTTATGAAAGGATAACAGGCATAGATGGAGATTTCGACAGTGAAGCAGTAAAACTACGTCTTCGTCAGCTGCTTAACAGGGATTATGCACGCTCCATCTATGGATCCACAGCATCGCGTTCAAGCCACCACTCTTTGAACTCCGTCATAGCAGCCAAAAGAGTAGACGCTGCAGCAGATCTGGCGGCAAAGGAAGCAGAGTATGAAGTGTTATTGGAGGAGGAAAAACAAAAGGAAAAGATTCAACAACAGAGAAAAGATCTTGAAGCACAGGAACGTGAGCTGGAAAGATTAAAGGCAGAGAAGGACCTGAAAGCCGCTCGAGCCAGGTTGGTGGTTTATAACCAGGAAGCAGAGCAGGAGGCTAGTGTCTTCTCTGAGAATCACAACACAGGGAGACAGCAGCATGTTCCTCCACAGCGATTTGTGTCTTCAGCTCCTATGCAGCAGCCCACCACTAACGTTCTTCATGCAGCACCACCTCCACATACAGATGTGTCTTATCTTGCTCAAGCGGTCCAAGACAGTATAGCCTTGAATAGGCTTCCGGTGCCAGAACCTACTGTATTCACAGGTGACCCAATACAGTTTATTGAGTGGAAGGCTACATTTATTTCGCTCATCGACAGAAAGAACATCTGTGCTGCAGACAAATTGCATTACCTGAGAAAGTATGTGGGAGGGCCAGCTCGAGACACACTTGAGGGCTTATTTTATCGAAGTGACGATGAAGCCTATAAGGATGCATGGAACCGTCTCAACGACAGGTATGGCCAGCCATTCATTATACAGAGAGCCTTCAGGCAAAAACTGGCTAACTGGCCAAAGGTCCAGTCAAAGGATGCTGAGGGATTTAGGTCCTTTGCTGATTTTCTGCAAGCATGTATGGAAGCCATGCCTCACGTCAAAGGTCTTGATATTTTAAATGACTGTGAAGAAAATCAGAAAATGCTTCAAAAGTTACCTGACTGGGCAGCAACGCGATGGAACCGCCAAGTCACTCAAAGCATAAAAGCCAAGCAGGAATTTCCCAACTTCAAGGTTTTTGTTGACTTCATGCTAATGGAAGCAGAGGTTATCTGTAATCCCATCACGTCCTTTAATGCTCTTCGCTTGTCAGAGCTACCCACAGAAAAACGTCTTCTTCAAGAAAATAAGACCAGATCCAGTGTTTTCAGTACACAAACGGTTTCGGAGACTGACGGTGAAGTGCAGCCAAAGGTATATGTCAAGCCACCATGTATGCTTTGTCAAGACAGCAATCATCGCTTACACCAGTGTTCTGAGTTCAAAAATAAATCTCTAGATGAAAGACGAAAATACGTGAGAGAAAGGAAGCTCTGCTATGGTTGCCTAAAGCCAGGCCATAGTGCAAGAGACTGCCGTAACAGACACTCATGTGACACTTGTAATGGGAAGCATCCAACGTGTCTCCATGACGACAGCTACACTAAAGCTAAACCAGCCATGGTCTCAAATCAAGTCATCACTGATGAAGCAGCTACTACAATGTCACTCAGCGTGAATACGGATGAGTCAAATGTCAATACTGCTATGATTGTGCCAGTATGGGTTGCGTCAAACAACAGTCCAGACGTGGAAAAGCTTGTTTACGCCCTGCTCGACACCCAAAGTGATACAGTCTTCATTGACAGAGAGGTTAGTCAATCCCTGAAAACAGAAGCGCTCCCTGTAAAACTGAAGCTAACAACAATGATTGGAAAGGATGCTTTAATACACAGCGAAAAGGTCTCAGGTCTCAGAGTGCGAGGTTTCACCTCAAATATCGTCATTGATCTCCCTCCTGCTTACACCCAGGATTGTATACCAGTGAATCGTACACACATCCCTACCTGCAACACGGCAAGGAACTGGAATCATCTCAGCAGAATCGCAGATGAAATTCCACCGCAGCTGGAATGTGAAGTTGGCCTTTTAATAGGCTACAACTGCTCAAGGGCACTGGCACCACGAAAGGTTATTCTGGGAGGAGAAAATGAACCTTATGCAGTTCGCACGGATCTAGGGTGGAGCATTATTGGCTGTTCGTCACCCCACTTCAACTCACCAAGCATCACCAATATATGCCACAGAGTGACTGTCAGAGAGCTCCCTCCAGCAACACCAGCAGATGCTATTAAGGTTCTAGCGTCTGACTTAAAGGATTCCAGCAAAGACAGGAAGACTGTGTCTCAGGATGACATTCTCTTTCCGAACATGTTAAAGGAAGGTATTCGAAGGAACGCTCAAGGTCATTACAAGATGCAGCTCCCCTTTAAGGAAAGGCCTTATCTACCTGACAACAAACACATGGCAACGGTTCGGCTCGGTCATCTTGAGAGGAAGCTGCAGAAGGTTGAAAGGTACAAGGAGCATTACATGAAGTGCATGAATGAGATAAAAGAGAGGGTGCTGTTAAGGAAGTTCCTAAGGAGGTTAAGGAAGGAGAAAAATCATGTATTCCCCACCACGGAGTGCTCAGCGGAATCCAGGAGATACCCCCAGACATAGAAGAGATTAAGTTGCTAAGAAAGGGTTCGCAACTTCCGCAACAGAACAGGCTAAATCAGTTGGATGCCTTTCTTGATCAAGATGGACTCCTGAGGGTGGGAGGAAGACTACAAAATGCATCTCTACCTTCTTCACAGAAACATCCACTGATCATTCCGAAGGATCATCACATGACCAAGCTGATCATAAGAATCAAGAGAACTGTTGCTGCATACACACGTCAGTGTGTTAAACGTTGGAAACTGAAAACATTTGAAGAAGAACAGCTATGGCATGCTCCAAGAAGGAACATTAAGGTTGGCGACATCGTCATCGAGAAGGCAGACGATCTACCACGGAACGAGTGGAGGTTGGCAAGGGTCGTAAAAACAGTGACTGACCAAGATGGACTTGTAAGAAGAGTAAAGATTCGCCTCGGAGACCAGAAGATTGGAAAAGAGGGACAGCGATCTGGCAAGCCGTCTGTGGTTGAACGCCCAGTTCAGAAGCTGATCCTGCTTCTAGAGACTGAATAACCATTTTGTTTCTCAAAGGGCATAACGTTCATGTTATGAAGAAGAGAATGATGTGTGAACATTAATCAGGTTTTTGTTATGGATAGACTTGTAAAGTATGTTAAGGTCTTAATTGAGTTTAGAAATCATTCGTGTTTACATCCCATAATGGTTGAAACTACTCCTGATTTGGTGGGAGTGTAACGGACCCCACGGTCATATTTACTTTAGATTTACAGCCTTTTATTTTTTAGTATTCTTTTTGTATACATTATACGCGAGTGCTTTTATTTTGAAGGATTATTTACAGGAAACGGAAATGAACGGTTTTGAGAGTGTTTTTGTTTACTTGACATTGAAAAACGGAAAATTGTAATAGGCGATGTCCTTTTTTTCTTTACAACAGTCTAGCACCTGGCCGTAGGTCACTAGCTTTTACGGTGCTTTATTATTTTGTAAAACCACAACCTAAAAATAAAGGAATAATAAACATCAGTTCAAGAGCAGATCATCATTCAGCCGGGGATGCTACACAGAGTCCAGAATGAACTAATAAGGTAATAGTCTGTTAAATAAGTTATGAAAACCTAAATATGTTTATGTGAATTGATTAATACTGCAAGAAGGAATACTAACTATCAAATGGATGGAATTGAAAAATGTGTTAATTTAGTAAAGTAAAGAGATTTTTTTTTTTACAAATACAGCTTGAGGATTAATTTATAGAGTCTCACTCCTTCTCCCTTAAACCACTCATCCATAATGAAATATCAGCTTTATCATTGATTTAAATCTATACTTTCATTTATATCACATTTGTCTTTATCTGTAGTATCATTACAAATATAATAAACCTTATTGAAAATATACATGTTATGAAAATAATCGTATGTAAAGACAATTTAACTTAAATGAACACTGCAAATTAACAAAGTTTTGAAGGTAAAAATTAATTTAATAAAGTGATCCAACACTGTTTCACACCCAAAAATTAGTGGCATTATACAGTGTTGCATATTTTTCTTTACTTTTGTTGACTAGATCTTGCCATGAATAAAACATGAAAACCACAGTTCTTTGCTTGCGTTAAGTATTTTGATCTTCCAGCTAGGGCTGCAACTAACGATTATTTTGATAATCGATTAATCTGTCGATTATTTTCTCAATCAATCGATTAGTGTTTTGGTCCGTAAAATGTCATAAAATGGTGAAAAATGGTTATCTGATGATGGTGAAGCAAAGCAAAGTTTGTGTTAGTACCAACCGCTCATTCATTTAGGAGTAAACACTGCAGTCTAGTTTCGCTCTCGTGAAATTGTATACACGTTGCTTGGCAACGCCCTGGTCCCGCCCGTAGCCTATATCACTCTCCCTTTTAGCTTTTCTTCATTGCATTTTTTCTTTGATGGTTCAGCCCCGTTATCAGTCATTATGACGACAAATAACTGTCTCAAACAAGGCTCCCGCTCCCCTTCCCTCACCTGGAGGGATAGGCTTCTCAATTCACGTTGTTGTGCCACACTGAAATCTGCGACCAATATCGATATGTGACCATAGAGCCTGCACGAGCGAACCGAAAATCGGACTGGGTGTGCGACCAGACCAAAAGCAGTAATAAGAACTATTTAAAAATCTTTCTTTGCACTGATGGTCTCGTTTGCTGTTAAAGGTTATTTATGATTATCAGAGGAAACATGAGGCTGTTTAAAAGATATTTAAATGTAACTCGTAGCCGCTTTAATGTAACATTTAATAACAAACATCCTGAACAGATTTGAACGCAAAGAACAATATGAGCAACATAAATAAATTAATAACCAAAGATAAAACACTTCTCTCATCTCTGTAACAAAATAATTCTGTTGAAAAATAAAAAATATTGAACTGTGCTGTAAACCGAAAATCTACTTAGAAAACAAAGAAACACTAAAGAGCTACAGCTTCCTTCACCAAACCTTTTATCCAAAACTTAAAGGTGCTTTAAGCGTAATGGTCAGTTCAGCTAACTTCCTGTCAGTGACTGCAGTTAGCAGTCCTGTCCCTACGTCACCACATTAATGCACTGCGGTCTTCAGGCAGCGAGTTATCTAGCATCATCTCAGATGAAGTGTGATAAAATGTGATAAAAACCATCAAAACAGACATTGGGAAGGATTTTTACCTGCTCCGCCATTGTAGGCACATAAACATTCACCCATCTGTCGCTCTGCATGTGCACCGGCAGTGAGACGGGTGCCGGTTTGTAGCATTCTCTCTTCTGATTGGTTATTGGTAGTGGGATCCCCGAACAGTTTATTTGCCGATTACATGCAGAGCGAGTGACTGAAAGATCGGCTTTATGAAACTTCATTCACACACCCCGCCACCTGCAGCAGCCAGACGGCAGTGTGTACGCTCAGTGCGAGAGCTGTTTTATAGTTTTATAGGTCCACATTCAATAGACCACTGCATTTCTAAAAATAACCTAACCTTATATTTATATACAACAAAGAAAGTAAAGGCCAATAACAATTTTCCTTACAGAGATAGAGGAAAAATCAGAGGGTGAGGGCAATGAAAAAGGTGGGAAAAAAATTCCTTTTTCTAAAGGAATGTCTGAAGGGGTTCACATGTGCTGCAAAATCAAAAACACATTGAACTTTATCAATACAATATCAAGTAAAAAAAAAAATGTCCTCAAGTATTTTTTTTTTGTTAAATTTTGAAGTGAACAAGACATTTTGTGTTGATCTATAAATCTGTCTGTCGTCGCCAAAACATGGTTTCCATGCTGACGTCATCAATATGACATCAGCCATAAACAAGTATGATTTATCTCTTTTGTTTGTTATTCTAAGGCTTACCCCTGAATGGCGATGATTCGAATAATCAGTCTGAAGCGTGCAGTCGACTTACATTAAGAGAATCGATTGAGAAAATTCGGATTCGGGGACAGCCCTACGGCCTCCACACACATCGTACTTCTACTGCGCGTCTGACTTTTTTTTCACTGACCGTGTAATCAACCTAAAGGCCAGGACACACCAGTCCGACACGTTCCGACTACCCAAAAACTGGAGTCGCCGTTTCAGGAAGCTCCAGTCTTCCCGTCGCGGCCACAAAACACACCGAGACGACTGCTTATTTTTCCGTACGCTCTGCGCTGCGCGGGGTAATGTCTCCACAACAGCAGGCGGCGCTAATCTGTATTGTGGCCCGAAAAAACAAAGCCGGAATGATGGGACAGCTCTCTAGAGCATAAACATAGATATAAATACGTATTTATATTTATGGACCATAAGAGCACAATTTTTAACAGAGAGTGTCGAGCATGGTGTCGAGCAGTCAACAAGGGTTGATGCATGTGAGTACTCGCAAAACGAAACGAACAAACACATTAAAACGATGGCTAGCTGTTGTTAGCTGTTTGTGCTATCCGCCTCACTTCCGGGCTTCACTGATTCGCTAGCCCTCCACCAATCAAATTGCTCCAAATGAAAGACGGTCGGCCGCCGATTGAACATGTTCAATCGGCGCAAAACAAGCCCGACGACCTCTACGTCGGCCGACGTCACAGCACACACCAAACAGATTCGTGTCCCGACCCCCTACCGACACTACGACGGCGATTATCTGGCCGGTGTGTCCTGGCCTTAAAGCAGCCACACATACAACCTCGGATGTGCTGCAGACGCTCCCCTTTACCTCAGGAGGCTCGCCTATTTTTTTCTGAGAGCCGCGCGTCTCTCTCGGGTCTCTCTGCTTTAACTGATAGAGAAATACTCTGCTAAGAGTCATATTGACTTCATACCAGCAGCTTTTGCTGTAGTTTCACCATTTTCTGGTGTGACCCTTTCAAAATAAAACTTCCAACAGGCGAAAATGTGTAAAAAAAAAAAAAAAAAGGGCAATTGGGCACACGGATTACTGTCGAGACTCAATATAAATCATATGCATCATAAATGACATGAAAGATTCCCATTTTTAATGAGAATCATCTATGAAAACTCTACACAGAAAGATAGGGCTTTTAGAAGCAGCGCTGCAGCAGCTGCTGAGATGTTCCATGTGTGGCTGAAAAAAGCGCGAGAGAGGCAGCAGTAAGGTAAGGCGACGCGCTCCAGAGGTAGACGCAGGATGTGTGTGGAGACTGTTAGAGTTGACTGGTACATTGAGCTGCCTTTCTGCTCTGATCAAAGACATGTCTTGTTTTACTCCATTGCAGGAAGAACAGAGACAGGAGGAGTCAGATTTGGACGAAATACAAGAGGTTGTTGTTTTGTTGTTCTAGTATAGCATTCTGTTAAATTAAAAAGGTTAGATGTTATTATTGTGTATTTGACCCCTTTCTTTAATGTACCATCCTCACAGGTTTGTCCAGTTTGCCAGGAAGATGTGGCATCGTCCTTACTTGTCGTACATGCCAGCCTGTGTGTAGAGAGGTATGCTTCTTTAGCTAATGCACAATACTTAATATAGCTTTTCTAAATAAATACAAAAGTGTGCTTGTCTCTGACAAGTTTTGTGGTACATCCACAAACCCTGCTAAATCAGGTCTCTCTCTCTCTCTCTCTCTCTCTGTGATTTTTTTTTTTGGTGATAAACTGTTAAACGGCAGCAAATTTACAGTTCACACATTTGGTTTCTGTGTTTTTTAAGTGTTTTAGGTCCTCACATGTGGCCTTTATTATCTTCTCTCTCCCTTTGTGCTCCACCTTTACTCTTTCCTTACTGGGAATGGGGTTGTGGTCCATTTATTTTTTATGTTAAGCAGGGCTGTACGCTTATTTTTTAAAGTGGTAGCACTGGTGCTAGCAAGCAAAAAAATTCAGTAGCACAAAAATAAATTTGGTAGCACACAAAGTATGATCGAAAACATGCATGACCGTAACCCTTGCATTTCGCTCTAATTACCTTTGAGCATGTCATCTTGGTTTTATTTGAGATTCTCAATGAGTATGATATCCTTGTGTGCAGTAATAATTGTAGAATTTTTTTTTTAAAAATGCCAATGGCACTTTTTTTGCTGATTCAGAATTATTTCCCCCCTATAGAACTATAAAAATAATGTCTATACCTATATATTTTTATAGACATATCATTATTATATTAGGCTAATAATAACAAACATTTCATTCTTTTAATGAAAACCATACTTTAAAACATTGAACATATAGCATATTAAATAAATTAGTAAACATAGTTATACAATTTAGGCCAAGTTAAATAGGTTGTGTCAATCTTTGTTTAAATCATAGATAGTTACTGCTGTTGACTGCTTTCTTTATAGGTCCATGGTTGACTGCAGGGCTGTGAAGCGCTAACTTCCTGTTCTTACCTGCTTCAAAATAAGAGTCAACTCGCATTTGGCTAGTAACCGACTTTTATTGTGAAGCCGCACAGGAAATGTTCTGTTTGCACACGCACTAACTTGACTGCGTTAATGTAAAGAGAGCTGTCTCCTTCCTGTTTTAACCGTTGGTGAAGTTAGACGCTATAATCGCCGCACAAGCACAGATCCCGAGCACACATCTTTCACCAGCCAAAGTGGAGGGTAGACTTAATAACTTACTCGCCTAAGACTACATTCACCCGCATTTGGAGAGTGTTAAAGAGGACCTATGATGCTTTTTGACTTTTATGACCTATAAACGTTGTTATGATGATTCATAGTCATGCTTAACCATGCTAAATTATCAAATAATGACTTACATGCATTTCGACATATTCCATGCTGACCGTCTGGGGTGTCTGTGCAGAGCACTAAACACTATTCTAGCCAGTCGAGAAGTCACGTCTTCAAAGCGGTCTACCCTTTCATAATTTGTGACGTCGCATAAAACTTTGTGACGTCTCCACTCGGATGTTTCCATGTATGGTAATGCTGTCACTTCCCTGTTCGCGTCTGCCTCGCGCCCTTATAGGTCCATGCTTGCGCTTCCCGCCACTGAAAGTGTTCCGGAAGGAAGGTAGGTAACCAATCACAACGGAGTGGGGTTTGCAGGAGGGGGGGAGGGGAACGGAGATGGCCGAAGCACAGGCGGAGGGAGCCGAAGCACACACACTCAAGTGTTGACAGGATGTGCTGGATCGCCAAAATAAGAGAAAGAGCTTCCCGAAAATCTACATAGTTTTTTGTGATGTGATTCGTGTCAGGTTGCTCTATAGAAGTGTAAAACAAGAAATTAAGACCAGAAAAGTAGCATAATAGGTCCTCTTTAATGTAGAGCCCTCTAAGCAGTATTTTTGCATAGCTCCTCTGTGTCTCAAACAGACAGCATCTGCTCATTAGCACTGGTGCGACTGGACTTGTATTCATCATCGCATGTGATCAATTTCAGTAGCAAATGCGATCAAAACTGTCGGACTGTACAGCCCTGTTAAGGTATACTGTGGTACACAGTAATGACTTAATACAATAAGCCTTTAAGTGACCACGGTTGCATTGTGCATTACAGGCACCAGATATCGGCAAGAGCCAGCACATCCAGTGCTTCTGTTGGAGCTAGCACATCCAGTGCTTCTGTTGGAGCCAGCACATCCAGTGCTTCTTACAATATAGAACCTCCATTGTCACCAAATGCTTATGAATACTTAAGCTGTGAGTTTTTTAATGAACTTAATTGTTTTCCTTACTAGGTTTGTTTTAGTTATTCTCATAAAAGCTACCGTAGGCAATATTATTTCCTCTATAAGGTTGTTTTAAATTATTCATTTTGACCATCACATTGCAAAAATATTTAACTGAAATGTTCTTTTGTGTGAAGGTACAAAAATTAGGGCTTTCAAAATATACGCGGGATGAATCATTTCTGGATTTCTTTTTGAGCATGAGCAGAATTACCCGCACCATTTATCCCACCCACTCTGCACTATAGTTGCTCTAACGTTGTGGCTGACGTAGGATTTGCACTGGCCATACAAGCCGTGTTCAGTTGCACATGGCGGCATGTAGCAACACATTTTGTTTTCTCCTGCCATCTGCAGCTGTAAAACAGCCTCATCTGTGTGGCATTTACTGTCACAGGAGGCGAAACATTGTCTGATTTGTTCAGAGCAAGGGAGGACAGAAACGTCTGCAGTTTTAAGGGGTGTGTATGTGATTTAATAGGTGACCCCAACATAACGTCGGCTTTCTGGCATTAATGAACTGTCTGCCATAACGTGGACTGATTTACCCCAGATTTTGTGTATTGGAAAAAAAACTTTCTCTTGAGCCTGTCTGGCTTGGCAAACCAAGAACAAAGCATAACATTTATTTGGAAATATAGATTGTTCCTACTGTAATTACGAAGAGCCTTGCTCATATTATGTTATCATTACTTAAGTTCCACATTTTTATTAACAATACTGCTGTCAGTTTTAATTATTCCTAGATTGGAGAAATATTGTCGACCCCCATGAGGCGTGCACCATGTTCACTGGAGAACTTCTCCGACAAAATCAAGACGCCAACACTCTGCATCTCACCATTGATATGACAGCAGAAGAGGACGAACAGGATGCCTCATTCGACACATTTTACAAGGCCACTGGTATTCAGTGGGCTGCCCCACTGAAGTGCAGACTGAAAGGTGTGGGTTCATATTTCAGTGTCATTCAGTTCTACATCATCAGCTGGGTTTGTAATAAAGTTGTGAGTCAAGCTTGAATTTGACGTGTTACTTATAACTTCCCTATAAGGTGATACTGCTGTTGGAGATGGGGAGAGACGGTACATGCTGTCATCTTCCATCAACAAACTTAAGAATGGCTTCCATTTTAATGTTGGTAAGTGACAGGTCAAGAATTGCTTATTTGTGCATTGTCCTTGCACAGTAACTTTGCATGAAATCAAAAATCCACAAAGGTTGGACCTATTGCTGCACCTAATGATAATTTAATAACAGGTAATTTATCTATTTTTTTTAAATTGATGAATTGGATGAAACATAGAGCAGCTGATGGTCTGGTCAGAGGAGAGGATCACTTGTAGACACATTTATGCATTCATAACATATCTTAGATTACGGTCATTAATCTTTGTTATATTGTATATTTTTTAGGTAACGCACGTGTGACAAGATTGTTTGATGGTGAAGATGATCACCTGGTGCCATCATCAGCATCAGTTCTCCTGGACAGTGACCTTTTTGTCATGGCTGGGCGAATGATTGGTCATAGCTTCCTGCATGGAGGCCCAGCATTAACCGGACTGAGCCCTGCAATTGTCCATATGTTGGTGGGTGGGACAATGGACACGGCAGCATCCCTTTTAACATTATAGGATTGTCCTGACCTGGACCACAGGGACACAATACAGCTGGTGAGTACAGCCATTTTTCTTCTCATCAAATCAAATCAGTTTTATTTGTATAGCCAATATCATAAATAGACATTTTCCTCAGTGGGCTTCACATTCCATACAGTATGACACCCTGCCCTTGGACCCTTAGCTTGGCTTCTTTTGCACTGTTCAAATGTAGTCCTTGTAATTTTGCATCATATGTTAAAGGCATAAAACAAGGGGGAGGGGGCTGTGCATATAATGACACCACCACATGTATTAGTTGGCTAGAAGTGATCATTGAAGGGGATTATTTGTGATTAACTCGATACTTGGTTTGTATTATCAAAATTCTCTCTTGTATGCCCTTAAAGCACTTGTGATATGAAATCATTGATATTTTCTCATAGCTAAAGACAGACCCAACGCTCCTCAGCGAGGAAGAGATGGGCCAAATTAGAAGCCTCTGCCTGGCATGGGACCATCCTTTGCCAACTGAGGCAAACAAGGACTGGTTATTCCAGAAGCTCCTTGTGCACGCTGTAAGAAAAATCAATTTGTTTTTCATGACATATGCAACTTCTACTTTCCAATTGTGCAAATAAAAGAAAGAAAAATCTGCAGAACAGCTTGCTGGTCCAACCCATTGACTTATAAAATGAAGCGATCCCGACTTCCAAAGTCGGATCTTCAATGAAAAGTTAGTTTTTAAGTTCATTAGTTATGACCTATTAAACTAGTATTAACCAACTTGTAACACGATGCTTTAATTACAACCTTTATCCTCATTAAAGAGCTATCCCTACTCTCACGGCTTCTGCTGAGCGTCTCACCCGGGCTCCTGGCGGTGAGCTCGCGGGATCTTAACTACTAGACTGCCTGGGATTCTCTTAAATAAATAAAAAGTGTTATACTTAAACCCACGGTGTTCAGCGTTTCACTTCTTCTAAACCTATTCATCTATATAATGAATCCTGTTTAGGTACGAAATGCAACACTTTATATTTGATTCAGATAATCATTCACCACTTTTAGGCAGAAGATATCCTTCACAAGTTATTTATTTCAGTTTTATGCAGCTTATGCTTTTTAACCCCGCTTCCTAAAAACAGAACATATATACTATTTCAAGATTTAAAACGCCTGCGTTAAATCCGGGAAGGAATTAGAGCATATTCTCTCCTTACAGAGAGGTTAGTTTTATGAGGTTGTGCGTGTGTTAAATCAGTAATGTGCCGTTGTGTGGAGTCATGTACTTACCTCCCCGGGGGGGAAACGATCTCTTTGTAGAAAAAACCTATACCTAAAGTCCTTCTGTTCCAGCTATAAACTAATTCAAACTGAGGCTTTACAACATTTAAGGGATTATATTTACAAAATACAAGAGAGTATAGAAATATTACATAAAATGGACAAGAAAGGAAAAGACAAAAAAAAGGTTATATGCCTATAAACTCATCAAATGGAGTATTTTCTCGTTATCCCCTAGTAGATGTTTTCTTGGTATTTGTTACAATTTGTCAAAGCACAAGACCAGAGTTATTGCATGCTCTCCGATTTTAAACTTGCACTCTAGCCCTATAATTAAATGCATCCCTCTGAATCTGTAAAGATGGTAAGGACTTAAGGAAGATTGTTAATGAAAGCTAGTCAGTAAATGGGCGGACTTTGTCCTCCCCAATCTCCGTTACCTCCGATCACCATCCTATCAGACCCCTAGACTAATAAATCCCCACCTAAAGTTTTAGAATTTTACCAAGTCATCTGTGTTTCAAGAGTTTCAAAGAAGTGTTTTAAAAGACTCTGCCTCTAAGTTCTTCGAAGTCCAAAATCTTTCAGAGTATTTTGGATTCACAAAGTTTTTCTAAGTTTTTCTTCTGCCTCCATGGTTGAAGACAGATAGAGTCTGCTGGAACAGAGTAGTGCCTGCAAAAAGTGGCCCAAAAAAGCGCCTCGTCCTGCTTCAAACAGGCTCTTATATAGGGAACTGAAAACCAATGAGACTTGGGAGAGGGAGGAGTGACAAAGGCACAGCTGCATGGGTGAACCCCGGTAGCCCCCTCCCTCTACTCCTTACTACTGTATGGCCATATAAGGTCCTTCCCCCTACTTACTTCCTATGACCCTAAGGCACCTGCTCGGGGGAGCCAGATAGCCCCCCTTCTCTCTGGCCATCACTGGGACCCCGGTGGCCCCCCTCCTCTAGTCAACTTTAACCTAGTGAACCTTCACCTTCTATTCTGTTTCATTAAAAATATCCTACTTTTACCTATGACAAAAAGATATACAAATGTCACAAGATATGCACAAGTAATAAGTTGCATCAAGGTCACCTCACTCAACAAAAAACACAGAAATGTCCAGAGGTCTTGAAACACTGGGGCTGTGACTAAAATTAAGAAAATTGTCGGTGAGTAATTTTGATCCAAACTGTTCATATAGGTCATGTTTATGCAGGATAATACATTTATTCATGTTGAAAAATGTACTACATCACTAATATGTGATGATGAGGCACGACAAAAAGGGCCTTTTGTGGCTTGAACAGTTAATGTGTTGGAGCATCGAACTGTTCTTTATTTTTGACAGTATAGTTTATTTAGCACAGCGATAAAATGTATGAGCATAACACTAAATTAAGTCATTAAGTTATCTACATTTAAACAGGTCCTTTTGCGTGCAAGTCGGCAAATTAAACAGATGAGGAAAGGAATAAAGGACACTGGATTATGGCCGCTCCTTGCCAACAGAGAGGACGTTGTCCCTCTTGTTTTCCCTCGGGAGGCTGACGGTCAGCTTAATGCTCAGGTATTGTTGGCCCCATTTGATTTGATTTATTTTCAATGAATTAGGGTTAGGGTTCGACAGACTTCTCTTCACAAATATAATCATGTCATGTAAATGTAGAATGCAAAAATCAAAAAGCACACGTCCATGTCCAGGTTTTTGCCTTTGTTAAGTAAGGTTACAATTTATTAAGGTTGGTTGGTTTTAAGTGAGAACAGTCTCTCATACTCTGACCCTTTTGAATCCATTTAGTGGTGCATTGCTAAAGTGTCAAGGACTTTTATTAACTTATATTTTTTGGCTTGATTTTATTGCATTTTATGCAGCTAATAATTGAGAAAATCAGCTGGCCTACTGCAGGAGAAGAGGAGGCTGATGACGACGACCTGCCAGTGGAGACTGTGTGCCGTATAACGGGGTATTTTCGCACCTTTCTCGAGGAAGGTGCGTATTTCATCTGTCCTTCCTGTATGACGCAACAAATGTTTTATCATCTGCGGCTGTGGTTATTCTACGTACAGTGTACAAGTTGGACATGCTATCACTAGAGAACATGTACATCTATATTTAACCATATCCTGTACTGCTGTTACTATTACAAACTGGTAAGTAAAATAGGTAACTGTATTTAGAACTTTTTTTGTTGTTTTTTCTCTCAGCTTCATCAAGCACTTTAAGAGCACTTCTGAAGTTCTGGACTGGCTGGGAGGTGCCACCAGCCAATCTAAACCTAGAGGTTGTTTGGGGGAAGTACCCAACCGCCTCCACGTGCTTCGAGAAACTTTGGCTGCCAGGCCATTATGATAGTGCCACAGCATTGAAGAAAGATCTGCTGATGTGCCTTAATTCAGTTGAGCACGGATTTGGCCTAGTTTAGGTCGCATAGGAATTACACACACACACACACACACTCACTCACTCACTTACTCACACACACAGCTCATTTAGCTGGTTTGAGGGTTGAATCGGTTTTTAAGCCTAGTTAATGTCTATGTTTTAATAGCCTCAAATTGTTAAGATAAATCAATGCTAAATGTCTTTTAAATTTGTATAATTTTATACTAAAAAAATATGTGCATAAGTATGTAAAGTATGTTTGATTGTTCAAAGGTTGCATAGGAATGACCCCCTCACAACACACCCAAACACAAGCAACATAACACAAGCGCGCACACACACACACACACCACAAGCAACATAACGCAAGCACACACACACACTCTCACAACACACACAGCCTGTGCGAAGTGTAGCCTCAGTTTCCTGTTCTTAGCTGATAGGAGTGGCACCCATTGGGGTCTTCTGCTGCTGTAGCCCATCTGCTTCAAGATTGGTCGTGTTTTGCGTTCAGAGATGGTATTCTGCATACCCTGGTTGTAACGAGTGGTTATTTGAGTTACTGTTGCCTTTCTATCATTTTGAACTAGTATGCCCATCCTCCACTGACCTCTGACTTCAAAAAGGCATTTTCATCCACACAAATGCCACTAACTTTTCTGTAAACCCTAGATATGCTTGTGCGTGAAAATCCCAGTAGATTAGCAGTTTCTGAAATACTCATACCAGCCCTTCTGGCACCATCAACCATGCCACGTTATAATACAATAACGCATAGGGATGACCCCCTCACAACACACACCACAAGCAACATGACACACACACACAGCTCATTTAGCATGTTTTTCTTTATTACAATTATCCTGTGTATTTTTTTTTTGTGTATTTATAGTTTAATCAAGCTAAATGAGCTGTGTGTGTGTGTTATGTTGCTTGTGGTGTGTGTGTTGTGAGGGGGTCATCCCTATGCGTTATTATATTATAACGTGGCATGGTTGATGGTGCCAGAAGGGCTGGTATGAGTATTTCAGAAACTGCTAATCTACTGGGATTTTCACACACAAGCATCTTAATTTTGTGTTATTTTCTTATTTTTTATTTCTTGTCTGTTTATGTGAGGGAGGGGGTGGGGTTGTGTATGTATTGTATGTGTAAAAAAAATGAATAAAAAAAATGTTGTATCCTACCTTTGAGGCAACAAACCCAAATCTCACTGGGAGGTGTGGGGGGTCAGATTATATGATGGCTATACCAACAGGGTAATAAAGATAATTGATTCTGATTCTTCAGTGTCCTCCTTGTTTTGTTTCCTTTACATATTTGTTGATGTGCTCTCTATATCCTCTAAAGGTTTATTACAACTCTAATCTGGGACAGTCTTTATAATGCATAGAGATAGGTAGATCCATATACCTTATGTTCTCTTCCAATTGTGAGTACGAAAATGCTCTTACTTTCACTAAAAACATAGCCGGGAGTTCTACTGTCGATATTTTAATCTTTGATTCCACCAAATCATTTATTTGAACTGATCATCATGATCATTACAGATTTTTTTCCAACCACATTTCTTCCTTGAAGATGATGGTTCACCACTCTATCCATGTTTTAAAAATGTATTGAACAGTTCTTAACACAATTTTTGTTTTTCATCTTCTCCTGAGTAGTTGTCATTGTTTTATGCCGGCCAATAATTCCCCAGGTTCCTGAATCTGCTTTGCATGAAACTTTTCAGAGCTGCAGCAGTCATCCATATTGCATGTTCCCCTTCCTATTGTATAGACGTGCTAAAGGCCACTATCAAAGCAACATTGGCCACCTTTTGAATGTAGTTTTAGCATGTATTCGGATGTTTTTTATGAATAAAGTATTGATATTCATGTTATATTATTGGATATAGTAGATGCCTCTCACGTTTAAGTTATTTTTCACTCGCTAGTGCTCTAGGACCTGAACAATTATATTTTATAACATCAATTCAACCCAAAAAGATTAAAACACAGTCCCTTTTAACAAGTGGTGTTGTCTAGTTTTTTGTTGTGGGTATACTGTGATGATTCCCTCCTAGCCTGTTCTTGAATATGCAGCATAGCATTTACACATTAAACATATGGCTTATACCGTGCTTCGGAGATTTTTTTTTTACCTTTTTTAAAGTGAAATGCATGAATCTGGTGCACTTTGAGAGGAAAATTAAGAGGCTAAATCTGAGGAATTGTGTAAACAAAGAATTTGGAGACACTGGGTCGGATGAATATTAATTTAAAATAAAATATTATGCAGGGTCCTCTGGGATGGGCTTGGTGCTCTTCTTCTTTTATGGGACATATATATCTGTAATATAATGAATTCATTTAAATGCAGTGAGAGGAACGAAGCAGAAGAACTCTGTTTTCCAGCTATTTTTATTTCCACAGACGAGGCTGAAATAGGCTATAGACTGTACACAGTGCATGGGCAACTGAGGGTAGCCCCATTTCAATATTTTTTTTAAATAAACTCAATACATGGACGTGAACGTGACGTGATCAGTTAACCTCGGATTACCTCCCAGATGAACTGATTCAATTATTATTAGGCTATTAACTATCGAGACACAAACATTGTATTTGTCACAAATGCAGTCAGAATTGAGTTATTTTCATGTCTGTTTCCTGATTTTCCACTAACTCTCATGTCATTCCAGACCCTGCCACTCCCTCCTCTGCACTAGCCGTTACATTCACCTGGCCTGCCCCACACTCACCTGCTCCTCATCAGCTAATCAGCCCCAGTATCTCAGTCAATTTCCCTCAGTCAGTTGCCAGATTGTCCTAGTGTCTACATCGAGCGCTCCCGCGTTTGGTCTGGCTTTGCGAGACTAATATCGGTCTGATCCTACCTGCCTGTTCCCGGTTTGACCTGAATTTTGGACCTCGACTTTCCTTTTGCCTGCTCCTCTGGATTTGTTTGCCTCGCCGTTTGATTAACCTGGTTTGTCATCTGCTTCTCATGAAAAGCCTTTTCTGAACCTGAACTGTTTTCTTGTGTCGTGCTATTGGGTTCTTGTCTGTCTTTTCCGGAAACCTGACAGTCTTCCAAATTGTTTTTGTAATTACATTTGCATAAAATGATCTTAATATCAAACACGCAAACGCAACGGGCCGGCTCTGGTTTCTTTCATGTTACGCATGAGTTGACGTGGTGAATCAATCAAGCCACCTAAGCCAACCGTTGTATTTGTTTTTATTGTATCTCTTCCATGACATAAACTGCACTCATGATCCGATCTTGAAGTGCTCGCAAAAGTTAATAGGAATTTCAAACGGGTTATGCAAACTGAGAATAAACTGAGTCCCTGCGCGCTTTTGGTATGCTCCGACAGCACCGTGCGCGTCTCCCGAGGGGACTAGGCTACTGAGCTGAATGTTGCGTCGCGCTGCCAGTATTTTAGGGTTGGACATCGCCCCTTCTTTTACCCAACAGTCCGCTATGAAACGGGCCGAGGGGTAATGCCTGGTCCCACTTATCTATTTTAAGTCCTTTGCGACTTCCACAGGGACACAGCGCACAGGTTGAATTTATGAAAAGTATGACAGTTATTCTGTCCATAGATAGCCTAGTAGGCCTATAATAAGGTTCTGTCACTATCGAGATCGTTACGTGTCATTTCGCATTTTCTAAGTGGACATACGGAAGTGCTGGTGCTTTAGTAGGCTAGTTATAGGCTACTGCGTATACCTTGGTTTAGCTCTACCTCGCATGGAGGGGGCCTCAAACTACAACCCCGCTGTGGTATGTAACGTTCAATCACTTCAATTCCAACCATAAACTATTACTTTCACTTAAAGGTAATACTACACTAGTCAATCAAATTTGTTTTGTGCCCCACCATTTTGGTACATTCTTGACTAACGCCAAGTGCTGCCTGAGGGCCTACAAATAACCTTCTTTTTAAACACAATTCATGAACAGGATATCAAGTGTGTCTGTTTGCCTAAATGTTGATTTTGAAATTGAGTGGTTATGAGGTCGTTATGCCTATACATAACAGGTATATTTTGATAAACCAGAATTAATTTTATGATTTTGATTTCTATGGATTGGATGGAAGATAAACAAATTTGTTTATAAGCAAACAATATTAAAGGTATACATGAATAGATGTCCAACTGTGGTTATGTTTGTATTACAGGAAGGGGTCAGAAATCACTTGCTCCAGAGGCTGCTTTCAAGAGTGACCCATGCTCTTCAGCAGATACCTTTTGACATCGACTACCTAGATTTTGTCTGCCACCAGGTGTGTAATAAAAAAAAAGGATTGTTTAGTTTGATTTACTCTTCTACATTTATGTTGTTGTTTTTTTACTTTGAGTCTTAAAGAGCCAGACATGTCGCATTGTTAGTCTTTCCACCAATTGAGCACCAAAACCATATGTTATTAAGCAGCTCATTGTGTACACAATTCAGACAAGACCCTGCATTACTCTGAGCAGGAAGCTCTGGTTTTTCATATTCAGGCATGCAAACTCATAAGCCATGAAAAAGGTGAGAAGTCCGAAAACAAACACCGGTAGGGGGGTCTGGATGTTAATCTGCAGTGACAATCCGCCAACCGCGGCCGTTAACCAGCATGCGCATAAATCAATGCAAATGGCTGTAAAACAACGGTTGGCAAACTCTGTGAATTTATTTAAAAAGTGATTCACATAAACCGAGTAGGCACTAGGGTTGCCACCTTGGATTTAAGAAAAAAAGGGACACTTGATGTTTGGGGCGGAGGGATCGGCCATTATTAGGCTACCAGTTCAGACTGACCAGTCTAATGACCTATAATAACCATAAACACCTACAGTGCTTTTTACAGTAGGATATATAAGGAGACTGAGGTGGGAACCCTGTACCTTGTAGGGGGGTCCGGGGGAATGCTCCCCCGGAAGAAAAAAATGCAACCTTTTAAAGTAAAATTCATCAATCTGGTGCACTTTGAGAAGAAAATTGCATGCAACCAGGCCTAAGGGCTCAGGGGGGCCCTAAGCCAGAAATACTGATAGTAACTTTACATGTCGCATTGTCAAATAGCTCAGTCACTCATGTCAATAACAGGGTCCAAAAAGGAATCACCTAAAATAAGGAAATAAATCATCAGGGGCCCTCAACTAGTAGGTGAATAATAGAAAAGCAAGTGCAAAACTAAAGCATTATTAGCTCTGTCTTAGGGGCTTCATGAGGGGCCTTGAAGGCCCCCTCACACATACAGTAATAAGCTTTCTATGTGTAAATTCTAAACTGTTCATAAAAAGTAGCTATCCATCTGTTGAATAGGGATAGGGAGGAGTGGGGCAGGGGGCGGGGGGGGCATTCTGGGCCCATTATCTCATAATCCGTATATGAACCAAATGGTTTCCACAATCTTTTTTTCTATTTTCGCGGGGAGCATGCACAAGCATTATTTATAAAAAAAAAAAAAAAAAAAAAAAGTGGGGGCCCCACACTGGGTCTTGAAACGGGCCCCGAGATCGTTGAGACCGCCCCTGCCCGCTGCGCTTTCTCTTTGCCCAGCCCCGCTCGCCTCTCCATTGAGAATGCATTAGTTGGCGCAACATTTTTGAATTATTTTCTGCCTCCTTATGGTATAAAAATCAGCTGTTCGGTTTCTTTGCCTTGGTATTGTTGGAACTGTCTGTCACTGACTGAATGTCTGGCTAATTATCTATAGACTACATGTAGGCCTACTAACGTTAACAGAATGTAACTTTTTTTTTTCCTCTAATTTGTACTCTTACTTCTGTCATGTATTTTTTGGGCTTTCCAGTCGACTCCGTTGGGACTTCTTTCGGCTATATCAATACAATGTATCAACACAACTGGCGAAAAATTCTCGTCTCTGGGCTCGCGCTCGGCCGTTTCAGATGGTAGGCGACTTTCCGCTCGCGCTGTCAGCTGGCCGCGCGGCTTCGCGTTGGGCTCCCCGTGTGAAGTGACGGGCGGAGGATCCCACGAGCGCGCGCATGCGTTTGACGAGCAGCACGGAAGCGAAAGTTCAAAGGGAGTGCGCCCGCTTGTTGTGCCGCCTGACAGAACGCTGCACCTTCTCTCTGCCCACTCGCTTCTCCATCTCTCTGCCCGCTCGCCTCTCCATTGAATGTATAAGCAGCCGCGACAAGGACTCCCGTGTGCAACGGCCATGGCCGGCCATCGGACCCCCCCCCCCCCCCCACCCCCAAAAAATATTTTCTCAACGGATCTCCACGAATCACACAAGTGGCCAATTTTGTTTTCAAAAAGGTGAATTTCACCGAAAGGTGACGAGTTTGCATGCCTGCATATTGCACCTGAATGAAGTGTTCTCTAACAAAAACGATTTCTTCAAAACAGGACATGGTTTTCTTCAGTGCGACAAATATACAATTTCCCTTGGAGATTACCAATGCCCTGCTGGACTTGCATCTGGCCATTCAGACCGAAAGGGAAAACCAGCAGCCATTCCAGTTAATATTGGACGTTCAAAGTGGATCGGGTCCTGGACGTCCCAAAATTGACATTTCCATGGACACGCTGACCCAACTTTTGGATATGTGCCTGCCTGTGACGCACATTTCAAGGTTGCTCGGTGTCTCTTCAAAGACAGTTCATAGAAGGCTGTCTGAGCATTGTACAGCGGTAAGAGAAATTTACAGTCAACTTACCGATGCTGAACTTGACACACTTGTGTGCAGTGTGAAAGAAGAAATGCCAGCAGCTGGATATCGCTTGGTTAAAGCGGCTAAGAGTAACATTTAAATATCTTTTAAACAGCCTCATGTTTCCTCTGATAATCATAAACCTTTAACAGCAAACAAGACCATCAGTGCAAAGAAAGACGTTTTTAAATAGTTTTTATTACTGCTTTTGGTCTGGTCGCACACCCAGTCCGATTTTCGGTTCGCTCGTGCAAGCTCTATGGTCACATATCCGTATTGGTCGCAGATTTAAGTGTGGCGCAGCAACGTGAATTGAGAAGCCTATCCCTCCAGGTGAGGGAAGGGGAGCGGGAGCCTTGTTTGATACAGTTTTTTGTCGTCATAATGACTGATAACGGGGCTGAACCATCAAAGAAAAAAAAGAAAATGCAATGAAGAAAAGCTAAAAGGGAGAGTGATATAGGCTACGGGGGGACGAGGGCGTTGCCAAGCAACGTGTATACAATTTCATGAGAGCGAAACTAGACTGCAGTGTTTACTCCTAAATGAATGAGCGGTTGGTACTAACACAATGTTTGCTTTGCTTCACCATCATCAGATAACCGTTATTAGGGCCCTATGAAATCCGTTTTATTTTTTTTCCAAATTCCGTTTTATTTTTTCACAAATTCCGTTTTTTCCGTTTTAATCTCATGATTTCCGTTTTTTTACAATTAACACTCATTTCGTCATCAGAACGAGTGTCTAATTATTGCGGACAAATAATATTCTAACAATTTAATCAGATATAAGGCTAAATTTAAAATACATCACAACATTGCACTGTTTTTAGTGCTTAAAAAAAGCGAAAAAACAAATTAAAGCCATTCATTTTGTGCTTCAAGTGAAACATTAAATATTATTTTTACATAAATAATAAATCAAATCAAATCAGTTTTATTTGTATAGCCCAAAATCACAAATAGCATTCGTCTCAATGGGCTTTACAGTCCATACAATATGATACAGTATGGTACAATATGACACAACATGATAAAATATGAAACAATATGACACCCTGCCCTTACACCCTTAGCTCGGCTGAGAAAAAACTCCTAGTAAAAAACCCTTTACCGGGATTAAAAAAATAGAAGAAATCTCAGGGAGAGTTGACAGAGTAAGGGATCCCTCTCCCAGGACGGACATGCTGCAATAGATGTCATAGGTAGAGAAAAATCACGAAGGATTTTGATCATTGTCCAGATGTTTAGATGGTAATACTAAAGAAAAGTGTAAATAGTATGGATGCAGGACGAATTCAGATGATGCCAGAGGATCCACACCATCTCGTCTCGTCTCCACCAGGGAAAACTAAGGTTTCCAGCACCGGGATTTCACCCCACGTCTCCAGGTGGTATCTTTAACCACTGCAACATCTTACGCGTAGGTGATCCATTCTCAGATGTTGCCAGAGGGGAGACCAGATCCACACCGTCTCACCACGACCAGGGAAAACTGGAAGAGGACAGACAAGCAACCAATGAGCAAAGCAAAAATTAATTTAAAGATTGAACAAACAAGCGAGTAGAAATAGTACTATCCTGATGGACGGTGAATCAGTGCTGATGTGAGGCAACAGCAGGCGGGAAGCATCCGTTCCTAGGACAGCTGATTCCACACAGAGCTCGGAGTCAGTCGAGCAGGTAGACGGGGAGAGAACCCCCGGGGCATCGCTCAGCAATCATGAAAGATAGACAGAAGAGCACAAATGTTAGAGAAATGGAATCAGTTATTTTATTTTGCGTCGGCAGGACAATTATTCAGTGGGAGGACAACCGGTACTCAGGCTCTGACAAACCGAGACCGAAGGCAGCTCATCAGGCTGATGATAATAACGCTATAACAATGTTCAACAATATGAACACAATTAACATTAAATAACATTGATTTACACTCTACCGTTCCCCACCGACACACAATCAGCGCTAGCCTCCCAGACCCAAAGCCTGCCCCCCAGCACCCCGCCCCCAGAGAGCACGCCCCAGTGCGGCACTAGTCCAGTGGAGGACCGGGGCCGTAGATAGAGAATAGATAGTATAGAATAGGGAAATAGCCAAAATGCACCGCTGCCACGAGGAGCAACCACAGCCGAAACCCCCGGAGGGGCGGCCCGTACAGCCCACTCGGGCTGGCCAGACCGGCCATGCCCAGCCCATGAGACAAGGCCAGAGGCGCCAAGCACAAAGGGCGCGACGCATCCGCCGCCGCCATCGGCACACCCAGAGCTAGGACCGGCCGGAGGAGCACCGACGCCGGGCCGCGAAACACAGACGCCAACAGCGACGCCACAGAGCGGACCGCCAGGCAGGGACAAATGATTAAAAACAGTTAAAACGCAAATTGCATGGATTGCTTTTAACCGCCCCAGCACAATCAATCCGCAGTTCGCCCGAGGCGATCAAAAGCAACCCGTATCTAATCGATTAAAAACATCACAGTGCCCACCTATCAGTGCAACAATTACACAATGTGCACCGATGCCCATTTCAACCCCACCCAACGGTCCAGTCAGGCAATAGCACGGCGCCGCTGCAGACGCCTGAGCACGCAGCCCGACACCACCACCCCCCCGGCCGCCCCCAGCCCAGGGCACACCAACGACAGCGGCAGGCAGCACCACCGCCCCAGCGCCCCGCCCCCGGCCCAACCCACAAGCCGACATGACCCACCCAGCCAAGCCCCAGGAGGCCGACGCGACCGCACGTCCGGAGGCAAGGCATCATCCCACCCCCCAGCAGCAGCGCCCACGGTCAGACGCCAATTTGCCCCAGCCCGAGCGGCCAGGGCAGCCCACCGGAACAGCCACAGACCGGCACCTACCCCAGAGCAAACTCCCCCCCAGCAGAGGCCAGAGAACCGACCCCAGACAGGGTGACCCACAACCGACCCCGCGCCAGCAGAGAGGTGGACGAGCGCTAACCAAAGGATAAATCAAAGAGATAAGTCTTAAGTTTAGACTTGAACACCTCGATCGACTCAGAATGTCTGATCTCAATCGGGAGTGTATTCCATAACGAAGGAGCTCGATACGAGAAAGCCCTGCTGCCGGCAGCTTTCTTAACTCTGGGGACAGACAGGAGCTCTGCAGTCGTAGACCATAGTGCCCGTGATGGGGCATATCGCGGAACTAAGTCAGACAAATATGAAGGTGCAAGCCCATTTAATGCCTAAAGTCCTTATTAACCTTGCAAGAAGCTGGACTAGAGTGAAAATTGGACAAGGCTTTTATAAGTCCATGGCTTTTACCTGTGGAACAGCGCTTCACCCAACAGCGGGCTGCAACACCAACCTACTATTTTGCGACGGAGAGCTAGTTATCATTAGCATCAGCGTTAGCCGACATCACGGCAACAGCTGAATAATGTAACAAATTACACAAGTTACACTACATGAAAACAACGGGCTGTAGACGCTAGAGTTATAATTGCGTGTAGGAAACATTGTTGAGACTGGAATTTCGTACCACAGCGGCCGTTCCATAATACAACACTCCCTTTAGCAATGGCTGAATATAAGACCTCCCTGTGCTGTGTATCTGCGGGAGCAAGTGGCAATAATAACTACAAAACAGTAAAGGTTTAACATGATCACGTGCTTTTAGATGCTTTAATCATATGCCGAATTTATAAACAGACCATATTATTAACAATAATTTAAGTTATGTACATGTCAGAGTTACGTACATGGATACATTTATAAGTAAACATTTAATAGACAAATTTGTGAAAGGGGTTTGGCGCTGTTACATTAGCAATCCTGCAGCAAGGCTCTACTTTTCAAGGCAGTAGTTTGGTCTGTAGATGTCGCCAAACCAAAATTCCTCCCTAGTTCTGCTTTAATTTCAACCGTGTTGTTTCCCTTTGCCTTGGAAATTGAATTTCACCAAAATAATGGCGAATTCCGTGACATTCCGTGTTAAAAAGCAGATTCCGTTTTTATTGCCCGATTCCGTCCGTGTTTTCGTTATCGCGGAAATCATAGGGCCCTACATTATCTGAAATAGTCATTATTTACATCAACAACACAAACGCATTACCTCATCGTGATCCATACTAACTGCCGTCTATCGTTCATTCGCTTTCTGTGAGGAGTCGGACACGTAATCTTTCAGCTCCGTGAGAGAGAGTAGTTAGCAATCAGCATTGCAATCAGGTGCGTGTGGCAGTGACTGGCATTAGTTCATGCAGTGTCAAAACCACTCTCACGGAGCCGAAAAGAGTCCTCACACTTTCAACACACGGACATGCACTATATTGCTCCCTTCTCAGTTCACACTCACGCGCCTGGCACGCGCTAGTAAACAGCTTTGCGACAGCGGGCGTCGTAAAAATACTACCGCTTTTGTCCAAAGGGGACGCCAACGTGCCATGTTACTCGTAGTGGCTTTAAAGCAACTCTGCAATCACGTGGGCACCGTGTGCAGTACACAAGAGTCCAGGCCTCAATGCATCGGGTTGATACAGCCGGAGTTTTGGCCAGACTTGGCAAAATGGGCTGTATTGTGAGGCGTAAATATTTTGTTCCCTGCCCAAAAAGCCTAGTACACATCGACACCAACCACAAGCTGATAAGGTACGTTATGACTTGTTCAACTGTTATGGAAACGATTGTTGTAGTTATGTCTAGCATTCAAGAGTGTAATTGAAAACCATTATGTATAACATTTTTTATATTCAAATTTCATGTTTAATTGATGTAAATGGTGGTATTTCAGTGATTGTATTAAGTGGCCTCTGTCTTTTGGTTTTAATTAAAAGGTACAACATTGTCATCTTTGGAGGGATAGATGGCTTTTCACACAAAGTAGGCAAAATATGAAGGCTTTTCAACCCTTTATGATTTTTCAATCATATCAAATTCAGGGACAGATTTTTTTTTTTTTTAATTTTACTGTAAAGTTTTAAAAGTCCTGATTTCACAAGTAAGGTTGCTAGCAAAGACATTAACACAACCATGATTTTTAAATAAATTTCAGCATGACACATTTGAAAACTGACCTGTTCTACTTGTTGTTTCAGGTCTTTCTTGACGGATGTATTGTTTTACTTGAATGTGGTCTTTACTTTTGTGTATTGTATTAGATAATGTACCTGGGTGCAGCAAATAACAACCGGTCCGAGACTACCCTGACATTTTTCAACGAGGCCGTTGAAAAGTTTGGTTTTCCATTAAGGTAAAACAGTTGTCCCTGAAAGAAACATGAAGACACTTAATACATATATTGTTACAAAACATATTTTTTTAAAGGTGGGGTATACATAGGCCAGAGAACACTTGTTGGTATTTTGAACTAACTGAACGGTATTTGACTGAGGCTCGCAGTGAGGCATTTCTTTTAACGCATCACTTCTGAGTGGTGGCCCACCAATATTACACTAAAGAAATCCAGTTTGTAAACGTTGCCATACAGAGTTTTCAACTTTGTCGAGTTTTGAAGGTAATAGACTTTCATGTCTATGAAAAAGCTACGCACTATAGCTTTAAGGTATACAATTTGTGTACCTCAAATATTTTAATTGAAGTGTGCATTGGTATGAATGTACTTCAAACAGAAATATAGGAATGCATTTCATTTCATAATTTTTTATTTTTTTTTCCCCTGCTAGCTATATAATTAATTTTTGGGCATCTCCTTTTTGTTCCTCTTTGGATTGTTGTCCTACTCTCAAATTTTTATATTTATTCCCAACAGGGTTCGTGCAGACCAAGGGGTGTAGAATCTTAAAGTGGCCCGCCTGATGCTGTCTGTGCGTGGTCCTGATTGCAACTGTTTCATTGCTGGAAAAAGTGTACACAACCAGAGGTAAACTGTAAATACTGAATGCATTCTTTGTGTTTTGAATGAACAAGCATTGTTCAAAGGATACTGAATGCATTATTTGTGTTTTGAATGAACAAGCAGTGTTCAAAGGATCCAATATTTGTTCATAAGTACTATATAAATAATAATATCACAGTAGCAGAGGCTGATGTGTTTTTTTTTCAACAGACATACTGAGATTTAAGTAATTTAATTATAGGTGTGTATGTGAGAGAGAACTGACAATTGTATTATTATTTTAAGAATCGAAAGGCTATGGAGGGACGTTTGGGTGGCAGTGACCTGGCTGTTCCATGATATCCTCCACACCTTAGAGGAAGAAAACGAGCTGGACATCAGCGACGGTGTCCATTTGTTCTGCTGCCATTATGTTTTTCTGCCACGTCTGCAGAAGCAGTTGGACACCTTCACAGATGGATGGGACAATCATCCTCTGAGAACAGAGAGGAACCAAACCCCAAATCAGCTCTGGCATATAGGCCAAATCCAGCATCCTCTCAATGATCCAGAGGTAAAATGTAGATCACAATCGACGTTGTCAAATTTTATTAGTTTTGACTGTTCAGTGCTTCTGGTTTTCCAAAACCACAGTATTTGACCGCCATGCATTGGTCTACAACCATCGTCTTCTCACTATGAACTTGCCTACTACTATTCTTACTACTGCTGATACCAATGCAACCACTATTAGTACTTCAGCTGTGGCTACTACAACCACCTAGTAGTTCTTAATAACCACAGAGGAAGACACTAGAAACTGCCTCACTGCTATGATACTCTTTTTACTCATTTGCTATTATTAGGGCCAGAGCACCAAAACGGAAAACGAGGCTGGCAGGGATGGTGGCGGTGCAAGGGCCCGGTCATCGCTGCTCGCAGCTTTAATTACACTTGTTACACAGAAAAGACAAACTACTATTACATTATTAGGAAAGTACTATTACATAACTTCTACACGATAACTGCTTGTCCTTATGGTTGTGCAAGACACACTCTGCTTGACTGCAGTCTATTACAGCTCCCAAAGTTTGATTTTTGGACTCTGCCTGCCTAGGGACAACAGATGTAAACTAGCACTTTTGCTAAAATCTGTCAGTTTTCCAGCGGTAATTGTTACAGCTGTACATTAATATGCGCTGTCTCTAACGAATAAAAAAATTGTACAGCTATTTATTTTACACTGTAATCCTGCTTTATGGTCTTGAAAACATTGTAAATAAGGGGTTTTCCGTCATTTACAATGTACCCTCCAATTTGTCCATATAAATAAAGGACAATGGTAATTGTATAGCGGTTTGATTTCTCAAATGTAAATCTATGATGATATCGGTTTGAGCAAACATGACTGTCAGAATCTAAGTCTATGGTTATATAATAATGTAAAGCGTGAACATATTGGTTTTAAAATTTCCAAAAACTAAACATGGAACAGCAAGCCATCAAAATGTAGACTGTTTTTAACTTCAGTGTAAATTAATTTTCCCATATAACCACTGTATTTTATTCTGTAATGTAACTTGAACTAATTTTCCATATTACTAATTTTTGCAGGATGTGTACATGGAGGAGATTGACTGGGAGGACAGTGGCCATACACTCCAGCCTGATTTTGGTGTGGTTCTGCCAGAAACAGACGTCCCCCTGACTACAGAACAATGGGACACTCTAAGGGCAGCGATAAATCCACTGAGGGAATCTCCATGCAATGGTGTGGATGTTTATGTGGAAACCGTGGAGTTTGTCCAGTCCCTGCTGCATGGCGGACCTTATAACACCCTCTAAGAAACAAAGATTGGACTCTTGAGCAAAGTCAAAAGGTTGTGTGGTCTGATTAATCCAGATTGACCCTGTTCCAGAGTGATGGGTGCATCAGGGTAAGAAGAGAGGTGGATGAAGTGATGCTCACATCTTGCCTAGGGCCTACTGTACAATCCTGTGGGGGCAGTATTATGATCTAGGTTCAGCTAAGTTATGTGCAGGGGGAAAAAATAAATAAATCCAAGATGACAGTGGCCAATGTCCACCCTAGACTCAAGGAATTTGAGGTGCATGACTGCTAATTCAGTGAGGGCTTAGGACTTTCACAACAACTTTACAAGCGCTCACTAGTTGCCCTTTATGCACCCCTTTCCGTAAATTAGCATCTCTGCAGTCAGAATAGAATATTTATTATGCATTTCTGAACAAATGGTAATACGAATTTTTTTTAATGCTAGTAATCAACTGGAAAAGTTTCAAGATATCTACAAATATAACATATCCTATTCCCCTGCAGTGTCTCACCTTCAATGACTAGCTCTTACTTTTGCTGTAAGAGGGGAAAACCACCATAAAATATAAAAGGTCTATCACATCAATACATATTCGAGAGGTGCACTGGATAAAAAAAGGTTGCGCACCCAGATTGTACCGATTTCTGGTCTGGCCCATGGACAAAGTGAACTCACAGCAACACACTGTACCCATTTAAGGGATATCCATCATTCTTTATTTCAGATTCACAAATAGGTCAATGCATAAAAAGTAAAGAAACATGTCAAATAAACATACATCCTCAGGATACAGTGTTTGGATTCAGTTCAGATTATTTGCAGAATGTGGTTATCCATAGTCATTGTGTTTTAGCTGCAGTAGATTGTGGTCGACATCAGTTTGTACAAGCAGGCAGGAGTGCACGAGCATAGCAATGTAACGCCTGTGAACAGGGCAAGCAGCAAAAAACAATTATCCCCTAAAACAAATAAAATACAATATTTTCACCACTTAACCATTTTCAAACTAGCCGAATGCGTCTGTGTCAAGCATGCAGTTACTCAATTATCTCCGTTTCCAGTTCTTTGGTAATTGTTAGTACAGTCCTTTAGTCGTTTGCACTTCCACAAGCTTTAAAATGGTCAAATTCTGGATTGGCTGGGAGATTCCCAGGGCTGACATGAGTGGAAGCAAGCGGAACATCCCACTTCATCAACATGCAAAACATGAAACCATATGCTCACAAATACATTCACTTGTTTAGTTTATTTCTGTAATTTTCCAACTTATTAATGGACTAATGCAAAATGTACATGGGTAACCAAGTAATGAGCATTGGGTTAATGCACTGCCTTTAGTCCTTGATTGTGATTTCTATAGGGTAATTTTAACCGGGATATGAGAGAGATGACCCTTCACATAACCAATGATTTGCATGTGCTTGAGGGATCTGAAGTTGGTTTGGTCCCGTGACAGTATAAACTGGAGATGGTCTAGGTCCACCATGGTGACAGCTTTGCTGGTCCGTAGTGCAGTCAGTCAATGATTCAGCAGCATTTCCTAAAGGAAGAAAAATACATTCTGTTACAATAATGACAGTAACCTTATAGGTTACACAATCATGTGACATGAATATGCATGTTTTAATAACAATCTCATTACACTTCTACTGGCTCTTGGTATTCTTAGCATTATTTTATTTTAAAGCAGGTCTAGCTGAAAGCAACGCGGAGGTCAGGGGGAGGCTAGTAGGACGTTTCTTTGACAGCTTTTGTGACTTTGGAGATTCAGATTTCACGCTATGGATAATATAAAAAGTAAGAAGGTGATGCTAACCATGGTTTTTGTACCATGCAACATTCTGTTAAGGGTAATCTTACCATAAGTGCATAATCATGAAACTCACCTGCTCACAATACTTGCGATTATACTGCAATTATTTAACTCAATACGATCACTGTGTCCCTTTAACATTAGTTACTAGATGCAGGTGACCAGAACACATATTAACCTAAGAGTAATACGTTTTTCTTTTTTAGAGAGCTAGTCCCACACATGTATGCAGGGGTGGATTACTGCACGGGCACAGGCCCAGGGGCCCAAGGGCTCAGGGGGGCCCTTAGCCAGAGATACTGATAGTAACTTTCCATGTTGCATAGTCAAAGAGCTCAGTCACTCATGTTAATAACAGGGTCCAAAAAGGAATAGCCTTAATATAAGGATACTCATTAAAATTGAACAAGATAGAAATCATCATGGGCCCCTCAACTAGTATTCTGTATGTGTGAAGGGCCTTGAAGGCCCCCTCACACATACAGAAATAAGCCTATGTGTGAATTATAAATTGTTCATAAAAAGTAGCTATCCACCCTTTATCTTTTGAAATGGGCCCCTCCATCATAGAACATGGGTCTGCAGACCAATCTATTGTTCTGTTTTTACAGTTGCAAAGTAAAGAGCGCTGCCTGTTTAAGAAAAAAATTAAAAATAATGTTCCTTCTGCATCTCAGGATTTGATATAGCCTCTAAAAGTTCCTCTCAAAGTGCACCAGTTTGATGCATTTTACTTTAAAAAGGTAAAAAAAATCCGGGGGTCGCCCCCGGACCCCCCAACAAGGTACAGGGTCCCTCCCACAGTATCCCAAAATCCTGTGGGAAACACTGACTTCCTTAATATGTTTTTTTCCATTAATTGTATGTATCTGTGTGGAAAATTCAGTGTACCTGACTGGATAAGGGACGAGTGGGGGGCCCTTTAAGAGTTTGTGCCCAGGGGCCCATTATCTCATAATCCGTCTATGCATGTATGTAGCCTACATTTGAATTACCGTATTGGTCCGAATATAAGACAACCCCGATTGGAAAAAAGGATATTAATTTTATTTATCAAAATAATATACGAAAATAAAAACGCATTGAATAAAACACTTGTCTTCATTGCAAATGAACAGTAGTGCAAGTAGACCGAACTCTGAGGTGTTCACCACAGACTTTATTCCTCTGCCCCGCTGTGATCGCTCTCGTTCTCAGCTCTCCTATGCTCTGGTTCGGTCGTGGCGTAGCGGCGCGGGTCATCCTCGCTGCTGTCCTCTGCATTTGAGACGCAGCATGTATTTAATGCTCATAGTTAATCACATAGCCAGGGGGAAAACACCTGTCTTCTATTCGGACCAACACGGTACATGAAACGGAGAAGCTTTGCCTGTCGCGGCATGTCTGTGTGCTAAAAATTACGGCGAAAGACTCAAATAATCATGCTTTCATGATAGTATAATGGTGGGTCAGCATAACAACATACCTCTCTTATCACCGGTACTCAGCTCCGCTAGTCTGCAGCTGCAGCCAGCTGCTTTCCTGCTCATTCACGAGGAACAACAATGTCTGACGAACTCGAGCCTGATCTTGAGCTGGGGAGAGCTTTTTTTTCCTCCTCTGTTCGCGTGACAGGCCTCCAAATGAACCAATGAGGTGGCAGCCCCTAAACAAGCTCCTTTGATTGGTCAAGGGGGCCATGTGGTTCGCCCATAAATAGTATATAAAGGCTGTGCCGGGAGTTTGTCGCCATCTGCTGGTGGACCTGTCTAACTGCACCTAAAGTTACAGAATTCAAAATACAGATCTCATTTTACAGACCTCATTTTGCAGATCCCTGCGGCACGAATTGGACAATATTCCGTGAGCGCACAGGAAGCGATCCACAAATGCACAGAGCCAGTTTCACATGTAGAAATTGTTCCGTAAATGTGTAAATAAGAGTTGACATGTCTTTTTTTGTAGTGAAACTATTTGCATAAAAAAAAAAAAAAAAAAAATTATGCAAAATTAAAATACTCATTTACAGCCTAAATTCTACATATTTGCAAATCACTTTTTCTTTGTGTGGATATAACTTTACAAAACACAATTACACACTTACAAATGATTGCACTTCACATTTGTAAGACTTGTTCTACAGATCTCGGTGGTAGAAATTGGACAAAATTATGTAAAAATGTAATGTGGCTCACAAACTCACAGGAGGCAATCCACAAATATGCAAACCCCTTTTCACAAGCAGAAACAGATCCGTAAATGCGTAAATACGACTTTGTATTTTCAGAGTAAGTTCTACATATTTGCAAGTCAAAAATTACAGGTTTGTGGATAGTGAAATACGTGTGAATCATGATACACACTTGTCAATTGTCTTCTGTGCTTTTACAAAACTGTTTTGCTTTCACAGATAATAAAGTCCAATAAAATCTTCCATACTGATGTTCCTAGACGTTAAATCACAGCACCAAAGGAAATCATCACAACGTTTCTCCTCCATATCAGAATGTGCTTTAAAACCCCAACATTGGTCAAGCCCTGGCTATTATCCCTGAGCTGTCTAACATCCCCTCTTATCAGTAGGCATGTTCAACCAGCTGCTTAATTTAAAATTGACAGCATTGCTTTGCTGCATTAAAAAACCCAGCCAGCCCTGTAATAGTACTTTTACGTCTGAGATGAAGGTTCCTCCTCCCCGCCAGTGCTGGCTTTATCTGGCTCTCACTCATTCACCCTTGGTTGATCTGTTTCTCAGCTCCTAATGTGCCTTTTACTCCTCCCCCTCTGACCCCATCCAGTTCCGCTTTCCTTATCCCACACTGCCTCAGACTATCTGCACACCGTCTTCATTCCCCATAGTCCTAGCCTCAGCCCGGCCCTATTTGTTGTCTCCCCACCGACGTTTTCATTAAGATGGAGTCAGGATAGACAACTCATTCTGCATTATGTTTACTCAGGGAGATACAGGCCGGACAGTGTTGTTACCAGGCTCACCGTGGCTCTAACCAAAGAAAAATTCAAATGGGAAAAAATATGTGATGAGCATGTGGCAGAAAAAAAATATTTAAATTATTTATTCAATAGATATCGTGTTTAAAGCTATGGTGCATAACTTTTTGAGTGTAAATGAATGTCGGTTACATTCAAGCTGTCGCCACAAACGAGTTGACACAAAGTTGATTAAGCCTATCAGCTCCACAAAACACTCTCTGTATTTCTCAGTAAGGCAGCGTTTACAAACTGGTGTCGTCACCGACACTGGGCAATGGCTGAAAATCCCAATAAGAGCCCAATACAAGTTTCAGTTGATTCTACTGTTAGTAAAAAAAGGAAAGTATACAATCTATACACAATCACTTCCTCAGAGTTCCTCATGGGGGCGACAGAAGTTACACACTAGCTTTAGATATTATATCATTTGGCAGAAAACTGATTTCAAATCTCTACATTCACTAAATTTGGTGAAAATGTTCAATTATAAGTTAGATGCTGATACCTATTTTACTTCCTGTCAAATATTAAACGATTTGAGGACTCGTCTTGAACATGTGGGCAGTTACATAGATTTCTGAATATCTAATCTAATAAATGTGATTGGGGTGACGAACCACCCCCATCATATAAAGCTTTACTTAACAGTTAGCTGGCATGGGGAACTGGCACAGACGTATTATCATATCATACAGAATGTGAAGCACACTGATGTCTATTTATGATATTGGGCTATACAAATAAAACTGATTTGACTTGATTTGTGTGTGTTTGGATATCAGTTGGCAAAAACTTTTGCATGCAGTTCCAAAGAATATAGTTGAAGTCAAATGTAGTATTCATCTCTCCCTCCTCCTCCTCCTGACCCCGCACCACGTATAAGAGAGGTGTGGGTGGAGGCCAACAGTCCTCCACAGCTAAGTACAGGGCATTCAGTAAGTTGCATGCTGTGTGAAGTGCTCCACAACCAAGTCCAACTTTTTAAGTTTATTTTCCCTCCCACATAGTTCAGCAATGCCAGCAAGATATCTTGCTAACTAAGGGTTCTTTCACACTTGCTTATGGTTTGCTTCCTTGGTTTGCACCAGATGCAAGAATGATACATATGGTTGTTTTTCACTAGTTTGGTTCTCTTTCAGAGAATCAGTTGATCAGTAGTTGAACTGAACTGAAGTGCAGCAGCATAAGCCACATGAGAACTTTTTACTCATTGGTCAGATGTTAGCCTGGCTCCGCCCGCCCGCCTACTTCCGGCCAAATTTTATTTTCCCTTCAGTAGTCAGTCTGGGTGTACAGCCCATTTCCCAGTTTTGCCGGAGATTCGACAGCCGGTCCAATCAGCGAACAGAGCGAGTGGCTGAGAACGATGACGTCGAAGTCGCGCTCCAGTTTCAGTTGCTAGAAGCCGGCTCATGACACACGTGACGACCAAACGTTATGCGATTGGTTGGCTAATCCAGAGTGGCACTGGGCAGATCCAATAGTTTTAAACTTTAGCAGACACACTCGCCTCCATGAGTGAACGTTTGCCAATTACAGCACTGCCAGACCTTCTGTACAAATGAAATGAAGTACGATGGTCTGGTAGCACCAGGCTACAGATGTGTCTGGGGCTGGAGCAATACCGTAGTTCCTGAACTTCTCTTCATGGTCAGAAAGAGCAGAAGTAGCATGAAGCCTGTGCTAGCCACACAGAAGGTTCATGTTGCGCCAGATCCACTCTTAGGGCCCACTCACACTTGTGCCGTTGGCCTGTTCCGTGCTGCAGGAAGATTCAGCACGATTCCCCCCCTCCCCACTCCCCCCGCTGGCCCGTGCTCACACTGCTTGTGGCCTGGGCACGATTGCACCTTGCCATCGTCACCGTGCGCGTTTAGGATTTGGAGCGTAGTCTACTTGTGGGCTATACGACTGTTTGTGAATATTTTCATCCGGCCAAATTTGAATCATATATTCCATTTCCACATTAGAGCAACGAGAATCCTTAAGCTATTGTTTTTTTTTAAATGTAGCCTTGACGTAATAGGTCGCGGTGGACAGTCTCATATGTGTGCAGCACGCTGTTTATTATTAATATAACGGCCCGTCATCAGACCATATGTACCGGATGGTTTTATACACATCGATCTCTCCATCAAATCCAAGTCAGAACTTTTTGTATGGGCAGAGATAGTTTTTTTAAGTGTCTTTATAAAGTTTCTTGTTAAACCTTAATGTAGGCTACTGTTTCCTTATTACCGGGCCGCGGAGTCCTGTTGTGTGTTGTTTTGTGTTCGTCTCCACCGCCATGCGTAAAGGCAGTATTATGACAGCTGACGGGAGGAAAAAGAAAAAAATCATCTGACGAACGTGAGTAAACACGAAAACCTTTTTGCTTTGCTTTCTGCGCTCACCTATTTAGTCTCTCCTTCTTTTATTAGCCCACACCTAGGCCTACACACACGTTAATTCTCACACATTTTATGTAGCTACAAGTCCAAGTGGTGGGCAATTCTGGTGCCGACTAGTAAGGCAGCGGGCGTTAAAGGACTATATGCATCCTTAATAAATTCATGTCAGGAACTCCGCCTGTGCGCTTGCTTGTGCGCTTGCTTGTGCGCGTGTCATCTCATTGTGAGCATCTGTATCTAAGGTTAAGGTCAGACCCTCTCCCAGGTGTGCCGTGGAAACGAATGGCTGTTCCGTGCTGGAATACGGATGGCGTGGTCACACTAGCCAAACGTTCTAGACTTTAGTATGCTAATGAGCTTTGGCACGGGGCCGCGGCCCTAGTGTGAGTGGCCCCTTAAGCCCCTATCTCACTGGGCTGCGACTGTTTGCGACCAGTTGGAGACACAAAATTGCGAAAAAATGTGCCAATTTGCGATCAATTTTCACTTGCAGTCTCACTGAGTTGGTTCCTCACGACACGTTTGCGAATGTCTTTGCAGGAAAGGTCGCATTTATGTCTCCACGAACGTCTGGCGACTGTCGCACGAACGGAATGTCAGTCTCCTTTTTGTCTCAAATCAGTCGCAATTTAGTTTTATATGTCGCCAAACCCTCGCAAAGTTGTCTCACACTTCTCGCACTTTCTGACTCGCGGAGACTAAATTGAGAAGGGTTTGCGGACGTGCGACACACCTGTGACGACTCTGAGACTATTTTGAGACTGATTTGTCGCACACTTTTTTTGAACATGTTCAAAATTCATGCGACAAGACTGCGCGGCTCTGCGACTCATGCGAGGAAATTGAGACCTCCGCGAACGTTTGGAGACAGTTTAGAGACTCGTTTGCGAATGCAGTCTCCAACTTGTCGCAAACAGTCGCAGCCCAGTGAGATAGGGGCTTTAGTGTAGAGATATAGGTTTACATGGTCAAAAGAGTATTCATTTAGTTTTTGTGGGCATTCTATACAGTTAAAGCAGAGCTCAAGTTATTTAATATATGTTCTATAAATGCATGATTGTGTTACTGTTTCATGCCGGTTAATATTCTAAGGTGTAATGTCAAGTTCCGCCACTAGGCAAATCTATTGAATTACTGAGGAGGTTTTGAGTAGAAGAAGAAAACTCTGCTGTTGATGTGTTATTATCAGGCCCCCAGGATGCTGCCTTCTCCGAGCAGCCAGCATGGACATGTGGCCAACCCATTGGTATTGCATGGTAAGGGGTGGAGCTTATTTTCATGCGGCCCGTAGGCAGATGTCCCTGTCCACACAGTACAAGCGGCGAACAAGATTGTGTCTCTGCACATTTTTTCTGGCTATCAATCATAGGCTCATACTTATCTTTAGACCATATACTATTAAAATGTATGTTTTCTCATTTCAAAACGCCACCTCAAGCGTTTTATTAGCCCAACGGCTTTTAACGGCTTTCAGTTTGTTTTCGCCAGGCTAGATGCTACAGAACGAGACACCCGCCTCCAGTCCGCTACGCTTGCCGCCCTCTTTCTTGATAGGTCCGTAATGCCGCTACGTCATGCTTTGGGCCGTATGGAATTTCCGGATTATACTTCCTTGTTGCTTCTCTGCGCCTATGAGCAGCTTTCATAGGAATGAATGGGCGCCATGTTTCAATACGGTGTCCATTTCTTTATATGTCCATGGTTATTATCAGTGTTGGGAGTAACGCGTTACAGGAAGTAATGCATTACTGTAATGCATTACGTTTTGCTGTAACGCGGTAATGTAAGGCATTACAGCAAAAAAAACGGTAATATGTAACGCGGTACATAGCTCAAAAACGCGCGTTACAATGCATTTTAAACCCGAAATTGACTGGTTTTTTGTTTTTATACAAATTGGCCAAAACCGCGAGATTTGCAGAGGAGAAAAAACCCGCGCTAATGTTAACCTCGTCTTACTGCTAGAGGAGAGGATGACAGCAGCAGCAGAGTCGGACTCTACATTTGCGAGATGGGCATACTTATTTTCAGTTCGTCGGAGACAAGGATACGAAGAACCTTATAGTTAAGTGCTCTTTGTGTGTGAAACCAAAAGATCTCTCTACCTCACGAAATAGCACAAGCAATTTAACAAAACATCTAGCACGGTGCCACGCCAACATCAAGCTAGTAGCCAAAAAAAGAAAGCAAACTGAGGGTGAGAGTGGAGAAAAAACAGCTAAGCAGCAAAAACTAACATTCTCCCATTCTGCGATGCTTGAACCTGGAGAAGTGAGGAGACTTGTGGCAGAGTATGTTGTGGAAGATATGCTGCCACTTTCAACAGTGGAGTCTCCTTCTTTTAGAAACATCGTGAGCAAGATCCCTGTCCAGGGAAGCAACGACAAGGTAAGCTTCTATTATGTAAGGGACGGGTCAATGCCCGACGAGGTGTCCAGTTATCATTATATGAAACGTGAAAGCGAGAACTGCATTAACCCGCTTATGCCATAGTCACGTTACTTAACAAAATAATAATTAAACCACAAATTTATATTTTCATGCCTTTTTGCCATCACATTAGACAGAGCTACTGTTATGCTAGCAAGATACAAAGCTAAAACATTGCACACGCTGTACAAACAATACATGTAATCGGCCAATATGTTTAACATCAGCTCCATCTAGCCAACAAAGCGTTATCCCCAAAATCAATAACACATTTCACGGAGAATATGAATGGCCAACATGTGTAGGTTACGTGAGGCATTGACTGTGACTGACAGCAGTAAGCTCAGATAGACTGTGAAGCTTTGGTGGCTACATGTAAACTCAGTTACAAACCTTTCAAATTAAACAGGGGTCTTACTCACCTTCTTACCGATATAACCATTGACTTTTAGCCAGATGACATTTAGTTTAGGCAATTTATTTTACTACTATCGTAACTACAGTTCGTGTGTTGTGAGTGCCATCCTGTGGTGTTCAGAGGCTATTGCACGGCAGGATATTTCAGGCTTAATGAATCACATATCAACACAGTTTAATCAGCGGCGAGCCGGCGACGCATTAAAGTGGACAGAATGTAACAGTTCCATCTAGGTGTCCATACATCAGGGGTTAATCCACACCTATGGAATGTTCTAAAGCCAATCAGAAAGAATAGAGTATTCACACAGACTATGGTATAACACTGCCTTAACAGGTTAGTGCAACTGGGCTTCTTGGATCATAAATATTTTGTTCAAATGCGTTTAACCAAAAAGTAGCCATTTCAGTATTATTTATCTGTAATTTATTTGATTAATTCCAAATTTTGGTTGTGGTGATGTATGAAATAATAACCCATTCCATATTCCTTATTTATATTTTACAACTGCATTTCATTGGCTCTGTACTGCTAAATGACAATACAATTTAATCTAATCTCATCTACTTTCAGCATGTACTGCCAAGCAGAAAGACCTTCTCGAAGGACTTGGATAAGGCATATGCTGTCATGGCAAAGGAACTTAAAAGGACCATTGAAGAACAGCAACACGTGTCCACCACCGCTGATATTTGGAGTGCAAATAACAGAAGCTACCTCGGGATGACAGTGCACTGGATTGATGGTGAAACTTTGAAACGGAGGAAGCCTGTAAACGGTTCAGGGGCCGCCATACATTTGATAAAATCGCCACTGAGATCGAGGACATTTTCTTGGAATATGGCCTTACTCACGACAAAGTTACTGCATGTGTAACTGATAACGGGAGTAACTTTGTAAAGTGCTTCAAGGAGTATCAGTATGTTGAGCCTGAAGAGGAGGAGGAGGAGGAAGAGGAGGTGGAGGAGGGCGAAGTCGAAGGGGAAGTAGAGTTTACAGACATTCACAGTGTACTGCTTGCTGGTGACGACGAAGATGGCCAGGCTGGGCTATTGGTACTGCCTCCCCACCACAGATGCGCAGCCCATACACTTAATCTAATTGCGAACAATGAGGTTGATAAATGGTTGGCAACCAATCCAGAATCAAGAGTGGTGTACCGCAGTGCCACAGCCAAATGTTCAGCACTGTGGACAAAGACGAGCCGCTCCACAGTTGCATCAGATTGTCTGGAAGAGGTTGGTGAGAAAAAGTTGATTGTGCCAACTGTAACACGGTGGAACTCATTCTATGATGCCTATGCACGCATTACAGAAATGCCCCTCACTAACATCAATAATCTGTGCACACAGTTTCAGATTAAATGTATGAATGACAGGGAATACCAGTTTCTCAAGGAATACTGTGCAATCATGAAGCCTTTCACAGTCGCATTGGACATTCTGCAGGGTGAGGACACTTGTTTTTATGGGACGCTTCAACCAACGCTAGAGGTTCTAATGGCCAAAACCATAGCACTGAGAAATGGTCTATCGCCAATGACCACTGGGTTGCCTGAGGTTATTGTGGGAGCAATCAAAACTCGATTTGCTGCTACAATTGATTCCAAAGATGCGCTACTGGCTTCCGTCTCACTGCCCAAGTTTAAGCTGCGCTGGGTAAAAGAGGAAAACAGAAGAGACCACATCACTTCCCTCCTTACAACCGAGTGCCGCTCCCTTCCAACGGAGGAGCCTGCAGCCCTGATGCCTGATGCCCCTCAACCTGCCGTGGTCACTCCCAGTGAGGAGGACTTTTTCTCTTTTGATGAACAGGTCGGTATCTCGGCTGATGCACCCATGTCAGTGGAAACAGAGATAACATCTTACTTGAATTCTGCCCCTGTGATGGAAAGCCTCCATCGGTTTCCAAGAATTAAAAGAATCGCTCTTCGATACAATGCACCTACCCCATCCAGCGCACCAGTCGAAAGACTTTTCAGTCTCGGGAGTCTTGTGCTCACTCCAAAACGAAACCGTCTTGGAGATGGGCGATTTCAGCGCCTTCTTCTGTTGCGCTTTAACAGGTATTTTAGTGAAGCTAAAATCGGATAGCTCCCCACCATAGAAATATAACAAGGCTATGAGTTAATTTTACCAGCCTTGGTGGCGCCATTTTTCCATTTAAATGTTCCAAAGCCCCGTGGCATGGTATTCTACTCGCTGTTCAAAGTTGGATTACAGATTTATTTGTTTTGGATAAGATACAATGCATATCAAAGGTGCACTATGCAGTTTCAGCAGAGGGTTTTTTTTTTTTTTACAGAGAGAGCCTACATGTAATTCTTAGTATTGAATAATTCTATCATAATAAATCAAAACGTTTTCATTTTGGGGCACCTGGAACCAAACCTAAGACTAGAATATGTTTGTAGACCAAACTTTGGGCCCTGCTGCTAAACAACAACAGTGAAACAGTAACTTTTCAGGAAGCTTTCTAACTTCAAACAGTGTTCCAGGGATCACATTTTCCTGTGAGGAAAGTTTGTTTATTCAGTTATGAGAATATATTTTGTTCACTTCTCGAAGTAACAATGCACCTTTTAATGAACCCTTGTGTAAATATGCAAGATCATAGCCAGTGGCTTTGTTTGGCTGCAAGCTACCTGTTTATTTATTTGGTAGTAACAGGTCTTCTGTTAAGACTTTTATTTCCATTTGTTCATGTATAGCCACTTTAATTTCTTTTTAAGCACTTTGATTGCGATTTATAATTTTGAAAAAATGTGGCTATCCCCACAGAAGCAATAGCCATAGGTCTAACTATGTCATTCATTATGCTGCAAATTCTCTGTGAATGAAAGAAAATAAAGGGATCAAAATGTAAAAAGGGTTTTGTATCTTGTCATGATTTTCTTTTTACAATCTACAGTAGTAGGCTCTAGCTCTATTGATATTAATATGAATACCTATAGATACAGTATTTCTATTATAAAGTGTATTGCACCATGAGCAATAACTGTGACCATTATATTATATACTTTTGTTAGCCTTAAGCCTAGCTCAGTCATTATGCCATACCATGTCACCTCCTGCTGTATAATGAGCTGCATTTAACACAAGAAGATCTATTAAGAACACCAAATCCATATTTCCTGTTATTTTGGTGAAAGTAATGCAAAAGTAATGTAAAAGTAGTGTAACGCCTTACAATTCATAGACAGTAATATTGTAATGTAACTAACTACTTTGAAATGACAGTAACAAGTAATAAATACCGCATTACGCTTTTGAAGTAACTTGCCCAACACTGGTTATTATATGTGAGGAGGAGAGTTGGGGGGGACAAAAAAAAAGGGGGGGGGGGGGGGAATTTTAAAAAAAAAAGGCATGCTCAAAAAAGACCCCAGGGGGGCGTGGCCAAGGGGGTTGTGGATATAAGTCGGTTCTTGCCCTGTATTCCTAAAGAGCAGGAAAAAGCAAATACGTTGCCCAGGCGTCCCAGGAGCAGTCATAAAAGGCCAGTACCAAGCCCAGCGTTAAATCACCAGGGGGCCCCGGTGGGCCATAAAGAGTTTGAAAAAGCTAGCAACAATGGTATTTAACCAAGAACGCCTTCCAGGCTACAGATCATCGGCCTTGTGCAACAGTGCTTAGAGCGGCCCGGGGGGGAAAGGGACGTCGGGGGGTCCAGGCGGGGGGGCCCCAGAAGAAAAGAATTGTTGTTTTTAGCAAGGGGGCCCCGCTTGAGGCCCGACAGCCATCCAAAAAAATAATGCGCCGGGGCCCCGACCCTGCGGGTCGGGGCCGCGCGACAAGCGGGGGGAGAATGCGGGCAAGCCCTTGATTGAACGGTGGCGAAAATAAACGCAGAAATGTTTCTATGGGGATTTGCGTACAGATATAGGCGCAAGCTAGGACAGTTTGACTCCACATCCGTGGCAACACAACCATCTATCAGCTCAGAAGCCGGAAAAGTCGATGAACATGAGGATGCCCCTCAAGTTTCAGTAAGTTTAAAGAAGTGCCACACTGTTACTGTCTTTGAAATGCTTTAGACATTTTAAGGGGAAAACCATTGTATTTATTATTTCAACTTTGAGTTTTTGTAGAACAGCTAGTGTAGGCCAACAGATTTATTTTATGAATTTTCAATGCTGTTTATTTTATGTTTTAAATGGGAAAGCAGTTCCAAAACGCCATAACCTTTGTATTTAAAAATAAATCAGCAGTCCTATAATAACCTAATGAATATAGCTATCACCCCCTTTGTCCACAATAATCACCTAAAGGTTTAAAAGTTGTTGCTGTTGTGCACCAAGTGTATGTCTATTATTTTATTAGTTTTAGTGTTGCAAGTTTGCACCAAAACAGTAGAAGTTTTCTTTAATTGTGTTTTGTACTCCGTAAATTTTACCTCACAACAAACAAAATTCCACTTAAGGTCGTGTCTGTTTTTTTGTATCAAATAAACGTTGTTTATTTCTAAGTCCTTGGCTCTTTGCAAAATACCCCCAACTTTTCTCCTGTGCCCTCCATGACCACCTTGACTAAGACTTTTCGGGGGAAACCCGTAAAAGTAATGTTTGTCTTCCTCAAATAAATGTTTGTGGAGTTGTCTGGCTCAGAGGCCTGTGTTTGTAAGCCCCTTCGGGGCCCATCTTTTTTGTATAGGGGCCCAGATTTGGTGCTCCCCCTGTTGATTGCGAAGCTTGACTTTTGGTAATAAAGCCGGATTACAGAGGGTTACAAGTCATTTGTCTATAAAGTGCACAAGTGTTTCTAGTCATAAAAGTCCACAGTTGGAGATGTAAATGGTGTGTTTAATTTTATTTTTTCTAACTCACACGTCGTTTCTTTCTTCAACAGTCAGGCCTCAATAGATTTTTCTTAATTACTCCATTGAGAAAAAAGGCAACAGCAGGAGATTCCCCGACAAGGACCTTAACACTGAGTTTCTTCTGTCTCCCCTTTTTTCTTGTCAAGACATTTTCAGAGAAGTTCCAGGCTTTGGGTCCAGGTACTCTCTGTGAGGAGCCTAGAGCAGTGCTCCTTTAAGGGCTTATATCCTTCCTCTCGTCTCGTGTTAGGATCGCCACCGATCCGTTTTGGTTTTTAAATGCATAAAAGAACCACTTACATTTTGTTTATTGCACAAGTTTCTTGCTTTGTCAGGAACCTCTATTTCAACAAAATAAAAAAACCTAATAAAAAGCGGTGGAAATTATAACCTTGTGGTGTTAGGGTCGTTTTTGACCCGGTTAAGAATAAGATTTAAAAAACATAACAGAGCCAAAATTTAAATCAAGTCACTGTCGCCAACACAATGACAGTCGCTCCTCTCCCATCTGTGGCGGGGGGTTCTCTTTTGCTTGCCCTATACCGCACAAAAGCGAAACAAACAGCAGGGGTCTATTCAGTATAGAGTTGGTGATTGCAGGTGCACTCTCCTATTTGCAGTTAAAAATGAGGAGTATACGTGGCCAAGTTCTGGATCTGTTTTTGGTGAAAAGCCACCGATTCGAAAAAAGGGCGGCGCCAAGCACAAGGACAGAAAGGTAACGATTGTGTTTTACCTGGAAGAAATCAATGCAAAGAACACAAAAGGTTGCTTTTGTCCACATCTGTAGACCACACAAACACTGCACCGGCTTTTACTCGATTTCGATTGGTTTGATTTGTTGATTGGTTGTTGTTTATTTGACCTTACAAATCTATATTTTGTGTTGTGCTTGTTGTGCGGTTTTCTTGTGTGTTTGTATAATGCTGAAAATTTTTTTTGCTCTTTTCGAAATAAATTTTATGGTCTAATTGACCAGTAACACCATAGATGTTTTAAAAAGTCAATAATATTAATATGGAAAAAAAATTAGTTAAGAAATGTTCTCATACCCCTTAGTAATAATCAGTAACCAACAAACCTATTTATTTATATGTTCTCTTATTTAATTTGCCTTTTTAAATTGAAATGCCTTCACAAAAAAAATCCAGGCCTACACCAAAAATATTAAAAAAATTTCAGGATAAGGAAGCCTAACAAGGTAACCAAGAGATGAGAAAAAAAAGTGTAGTAATTGTTTTAGTGTTTTTACAGCGTTTCAGACACTCGAACCACCCGCTAACACCATGAGGTAACAGAAAGTTAACCGGGGAAGGATATACGCTCCATCAAGAATTCCACATGTTAAAGTATTTATAGTATATGGGTGAGCAAGTTGACTCCCGTTCTGGGTGTTTTAGTTTTATACCAGTGACAACTACTTTCCCCCCACTAATCGTCTCCTGATTTGAGATAAGCATAATACCAACCAAAACAAGTCGTTGTGTTCATTCGGCCCCCCTTGGACAAGGGTAGTGTTTTACCCCTTTGTCCTGGGTGCGCCCGACAAAGGCTTAAGAAAACTATATAAAATGGCATTCTTTGCATTGATGGTCTCGTTTGCTGTAACATGTCATTTATGATCATCAGAGGAAAAATTAGACTGTTTCAGACATATTTAAAACTTCCTCGTAGCACCTTTAAACTCCACTATTTTCATTTTATTCAATTTAGATGTTACTTGAATTTCTTTCCTCCACTGCATAATGTTACACAGCTATTATGACTACATATGATAGTTCTATATCATTTGATAAATTTTGTGTGGTTCTTGGTAAAGCATTGTCAGTTTTTTAGTCGGTCTGCCATTTTATTTAAGACTGAAGTATCTTAAACACTATTGGACAGATTGAGACTGAGTCTTGTGCAACTATTAATGGTCCCCAACCACTATTGAATTATATATGAATTGTCCTGCAATTTGTATCTTGCACATTGGCCAGAGGATGAGCCCTTTGCATTTTGGTCACATTAAATCCTTTCTTTCTGTTTGTCAACTCCTCAGAGGAATATCACAGATATCCTACAGATTTTGGTGATCTGCTGACTTCTCCTATAGCGCCCCCAAGAGGCTGACATGTGGTTTTGAATGTATATGTCAAATGAGTTGCTTTTGACATTTGACTCAGACAGCCATGATCCTCTCCAGATGTAGTGCAATAACTTTGGTGAACCCATCCATTTTCATCGAGCACCATCATTAGGTCAAAGATTTAATTGGTCAAAAACTTTGGATATGACTGAATAAAATAAAATCTGTAGGGTATAGAATACGGGTCATTTACATTGTTTAGAAGGGGGAGGGGGCAATGCCTGGTCTACAGTTTGATCTAATATGGGGTTAAAAATAATAAATAAATACTAAAAAATCTAAAAAAAGAAAAACATCAAATTATTGTTGATCAACAATAATGTAAATAAATACATATAAATCAATTTATATGGTTAGAATATGTAGGTCAATGCCACGTTAATGGCTTGTAGCCTAAACTGTATTTTTGCTTGTAGAAGAGAAGAATTGGCTCAAGCTGACACTATGATTGTGTGTTATTTTCTGTGCGGATGAGCTCCAAACTGACACCTGAATGGTATTAACCGTCTAACCCGTTAACAGGCCAAATAAAGGCATGCCTCTGTTGGCCCTCGATAGCCAGCGGCCAGATGATGCTGTGTCATAAGAATGCTGGTCACTTATTTCTCGAAGACTGCTTATCTTGACCTACAGAATGTAACACTTGTTGTAATTATCTGATCATTTCATATACTACCATGGAATCATCTTCATTGAGATCATACTTTTGTAGTTGTTTTTGTTACGGCTGGTGAATATGAATGTTACTGAATGAGTGTAACTGTTAAGTACCTTTACTGTATGTGAACATTGAACTTCATGATTTCTATATATTTACTATGTTAAGTTATCTTTTATTGTCAGTTGTACACGAGGCACATTGAAATTCGTCTTTTCGCATATCCCCTCTCAAGTTACCACACTCCAGAGGGGGTCAGAGCGCAGGGTCAGCCATAGTACAGCGCCCCTGGAGCAGTTTTGGGGTTAAGTGTCTTGCTCAAGGACACAATGGTAGAGATGGTGGGCACCGTAGACGCAATACCAGCCTCCGCTAGTTTTACAACTAACACCCCCTGTCCGGTGCCGGGGATCGAACCAGCGACCTCATGGTTACTGGTCAGCCACCTTACCTCTAGGCCATCCTACCACCCAATTCCATACGGGAAATTAACACCAGCAATCTGCAGAATGTGCCAAAATGATTGCTTATGTTGTATTTCTTATATTTCTTAAAGCCACCACGAGTAACATGGCACGTTGGCGGCCCCTTTGGACAAGAGCGGGAGTATTTTTACGACGCCAGCTGTCATGAAGCTGTTTTCTAGCGCGTGCCGGGCGTGCGAGATTCAAATGATCAGGAAGCAATATAGTGCATGTCCGTGTGTTGAAAGTGTGAGGGCACCGGACTCTTTTCGGCTCCGTGAGAATGGTTAGTGACACAGCATCAACTAATGCCAGTCAGTGCTACACACACCTGATTGCAATGAGTTGATGCAGTGTCACCTCTCACGGAGCTGAAAGAGTCCGTGTCCTCACACAAAGCGAATGAACGAGAGACGGCAGTTAGTATGGATCACGATGAGGTAATGTGTTTATGTTGTTGTAAATAATGACTATTTCAGATGAATAATGGTCATCTGATCATGCTGGTGAGGCAAAGTAAACTTTGTTTTAGTAGGCTACCGCTCATTCATTTAGGAGTAAACACAGCAGTCCCGTGAAATTGTGTATACACGTTGCTTGGCAACGCCCTCCCGCCCGCCTATCACTCTCCCTTTTAGCTTTTCTTCATTGCATTTTCTTTTTTTTCTCTGATGTTCAGCCCCGTTATCAGTCATTATGACGACAAATAACTGTCTCAAACAAGGCTCCCGCTCCCCTTCCCTCACCTGGAGGGATAGGCTTCTCAAATCGCGTTGCAGCGCCACACTGAAATCTGCGACCAATACGGATATGTGACCATAGAGCCTGAACGAGCGAACCGAAAATCGTACTGGGTGTACGACCAGACCAAAAGCAGTAATAAAAACTATATAAAAATGTCTTTCTTTGCACTGATGGTCTCGTTTGCTGTTAAAGGTCATTTATGATTATGAGAGGAAACATGAGGCTGTTTAAAATATATTTAAATGTTACTCGGAGCTGCTTTAATCCAATCACATGGCTTTTACATATTTTTTTGGATTGAGGTAGGGGCAAATTGACAACACAAACGAACTACACCAGAGTTCATTTGAAAGTGAACCGAGACCACCTCTTGAGCTGGGTCTCAGAGCGCTTGTTTGGTCCGCCCTGAGTGCGATTGCTGTATTCACATCTGCCTGAAAGATGCGCACCGAAGGCAGAAGTGCATCTGAGTTGGTTTCAACCCAACTAAACAGAGCAGGTGTGAATACGCCCTTAGACTAAGGAGCTGGCTGTGGATTTAAGGAAGGTCAAGACACAAGTGACCTCTGTTTCCATCCGGGGGGTCAGTGTGGACATCGTAGAGGATTATAAATACCTGGGAGTGAACATTGACAATAAAATGGACTGGGCTAAAAACACTGATGCCCTTTACAAGAAGGGCCAAAGCCGTCTCTATTTCGTGGGGAGGCTGAACATCTGCCGGACTATGCTGCATATGTTCCATGAGTCTGTGGTTGCTAGTGCTGTCCTGTTTGCTGTGGTGTGCTGGGGCAGCAGGCTGAGGGTGGCAGATGCAAACAGCCTAAACAAACTGATCCGTAGAGCTGGTGTGGTGGGGGTGGGGCTGGACTCTCTGACAGGGCTGTCAGACAGGAGGATGTTGTCTAAACTATGTGTCATCCTGGACAGTGTCTCCCTCCCTCTCCATCATGTGCTAGTCCAACGCATGAGCACATTCACTAACACACTGATGTTACCAAGATGCACCACAGAGCCACACACCTTCCTCCTGGGGCCATCACCTATAACTCCTCCTTCTGAGATGTACACACTCTGAGTCAATAGACAGGACCTTGGATTGTTTACTTTCACCATTCACACTTAGCAATTATTATTTATTATTTTAATCTACCTTCAGTGCAATATTTCTTCAGTGCAATAATTTAACTGCACACATCAATAATGATTATTACAGTGCTGGTTTAATATTATTGATATGATGATGTATTTATATACAAGACTTTTTGATGTCAATAGTTGTACATAATATAACACATCTCATATACACAAGTCATTTTCAATACTAACATTGTGTACATATTGTTGAGTACAAATGGGACTGTTATGCAGAGCCGGCCCGAGGCATAAGCGAACTAAGCGGCCGCTTAGGGCCCCCGACTGCCTGGGGGGCCCCCTAAAAAAAAATATATATATTATTTTTTTTTTTTAGTTTTTAGTTTGTGTGTTTGATATTAACATCATACTATGCAAATGTGAGTTATCATACAAAAAAGGAATAAAATGTTTTGGTCTAGATAATTAATAGCCTAAAAATGTAATTAGTTCATCTCGGAGGAAATCCGAAATTATCTGATCATGTCACGTTCACATCCATGCACAGTGTGTATTGAGTTTATTTAAAAACAACTGGAAATGGGGCTGCCCTCAATTGCCCATGCACTGTGTATAGTCTATAGCCTATGTCAGCCTTGTCTGTGGAAAAAAAGATACAGTAGCTGGATAACAGAGTTCTTCTGCTTCGTTCCTCACACTGCATTTAAATGCATTCACTATATTACAGAGAAATATGTCCCATAAAGGAAAAAGAGCTCCAAGCCCAACCCAGAGGACCCTCCATAATATTTTATTTTATATTAATATTGTTATGGAAAATCCATGTGTCCTTCTTCAATAGCTTCTAATTCGTCTGACCCAGTGTCTCCAAATTATTTGTTCACACAAGATTTCTCAGATTTAGCCTCTTAATTTTCCTCTCAAAGTGCACCAGATTCATGCATTTCACTTTAAAAAGGTTAAAAAAATCTCCCGGGGGGGCATACCCCCGGACCCCCCTAAGAGGGTCTGAATCTCGGCTGTCTAATATTTTCGCACAGCCGCACAGTGGAGGCACTAGCGGAAAACACTGGGTGTGTGAATGATATTTAACAAAGATCTATAGTTTCAGCAGCGCTAACATTGGAGAGGGGCCCCCAATCATATTTCGCTTAGGGCCCCCTGAAGGCTTGGGCCGGCTCTGCTGTTATGCATGCTATTCACTAAACGTATTTGTGTTATCATGTTGTTCAAAGCACCGTTGTGCATATGTAGAGCCTCAAAAAGCCACTGTCATGCTAGAAGACTGTTAGGTATCATTTAAACTACCCAACAATATATAATGACTTAAAATGTGAGTGATCATGTATTCTTCACTCAAAACACTACAGCTGAAAACCAAAACTAAAAAAAAATCCTATTACTTGCTTCTTCCTCATCCCAGGTCAATAAGGAAGACCCTATGTTTGAGAAATCCATAATCTATTACTGGTACAAAGTAGGCCTAAGTGATGTAACTCAATGTACAATACAGTTAGGTGAGGTGTTTGGATCATTCATGCTGTCATCTGCAACATTAGGCTTTTGGTTAAGAGAGAATGAAAAAAGAAGGATTTAATTCAAGATTTTAAAGGTTGTTAATTTGAACTGACAGGATCGATACTTGAATAGCGAATGTAAAGAACAACATTGCCCTCTACTGGTGTGTTGAAGTGATAACTGAAAAAGAAAAAACTAATTCAAATTGACACAATGTGAGAACTTTGAGATGTCAAGTAATAATTAATAGTTATTCCCCCAGACTCACAGACTAGAAATAATATTAATTAAAATAAAACATTTAAATAAAATTGTATGTATGTAGATATAATGTCTATCCATCTGCAATGCAAAGGTGGAGGTAATGGATCACTTTCACAATACGAGTTTTGAGGTTGATATATTTTGAGTATTTCCAATTTTAATATGTATTATTTAATTTCATATTTGAATTAAACCTATACTTTTAAATCCTTCACAATTATTTATCAATTTTAGTTACTAGTGACCTTTCAGCTTAAGAATTTACATACAAGACATACACTCAATTTATCATGTATTAAACATAAACAGCTATTTTCAATGTATTTGGATAGTTTGACATGTTTGAGACAGAATAAAACAAATGAATTATTTAACAAACATAATAGGGGAGAATGGCCTAAGTTGTGAGGTTGGGGAAGTGTGTCATCCCTTGTTTCTAGAAAACCATAGAAGAAATTGGAAATGTGACCACATATTTAAGAAGAGCCATCCATTTGACTCATCATGTAAAGAAGGGAGAAACATGGAATAAGATATAAGCACATTTAAGCTCAAAAAACAGTTTTTTGCCTTTCAAAGTAAAATTTCCATGATCATGGTTTTTTGATTATTGTGTCTGAACAATTATAGACAAGTTTGAAAACATTTGACACATGTTTTAGTGTATGCTACACTTTGTCTATATAGTTAGCACGATGTCAGCCCTAAACTGCTGCATCATGCCTATTATCCAAAATTCTGGGGTTGGGGTGATTTGTGCCAAAGGGCCTATGTGAGTAAGTAAGTAAGTAAAATATAATTATAAAAGCACATTTATGAAAGTTTGCACTGTCCAAAGTGCTGTACATAGTGCATTCAGTAGATAAACAATGAAGGTAAAATAACAATAACAAAAATAAAAGACGTCCACAAATATAAACAAAGATAGTAGTGCAGAGGTAAGATAGTGTAAAGATGGGTTTTGAGCCTTGATTTAAAGGCAGAAATGGAGGGGGAATCACATTTGTCAGGTGGCAGTCACAAGCACGGAGCAACTAGTGCAAAGTACATTTCTGAGAGTTGTGCCAGTGGCATGGCTGTATACGCTGGTCACCAAAAATAAAGTGATTGTCTACAGTAGCTCAGAAGAGACTGACATCTCCATTTCCACTTAACGACACCACTGACAAGAGTTCAGATGGCCAGAAAGATGATGATGTGACTTTGTCCTTGTGAGCTTTGCAGGCAAACCAACTAGATCTGCTAGGCCTTGTTTAAGAAAATGTACCTTCAATCTTTGTAAAATATTTACTTTATTTACTTTAAATAAACCTTAAACACCGGGGGCAAGTTGTGCCACAAGACAACTTTTTTTTTCCGAAAGCTATATTTCTTAACAGTTTATTCCAGATCCAAAGTTTTTATTGCCAGGGATGCACAACATCCTGAAATATATGTACATATTTGAGTTGGAGACATAACTGTCAAGGCCTCACTTTAAAATCACTTTGAGTAAAAAGTTGCACAACTTAGGCCACTCTCTCCTATAATATAATAATATAATATAATTTTTTTAACGCAATTAACGCATGTGCAGAATGATCCGCCCCGTGCATCCCACCTGCTCTGTACTACAGTCACTAACATTGTGGCTTTCCCAGGATCAAGTATGGTGTGGTAGCATATGTTTTAGTTGATTATAATTTATTTGCAGTATTTACACCATCATTTGGATTTTCAATGAATACAAAACTAAATTTAAATGTATATATTCACCTTCTGTCCTTTATCTTTCAATCCACACAACAATATACAGCGAAAATGGTAATTTGTTTCGAATGGTAGAATTAATCGTGATTAATCCACAGAATCCTGTGATTAATCTGATTACATTTTTCTATCGTTTGACAGCCCTAAATATAATAAATATAAAATAATGTGTGTGACAACCAGAACTTTCATCCAACTAGCAGCAGAGGGAGACAAAGACTGTCGTTTTCATGAAGCGTGTCCTTGGAATGTTCTAGTTGTAAACATGTGTGATGATGTCACTGAAGCACATCCACTGAATACCACCAGAGAATTAAACGTGCAATGTGTAATATGACATCATCAAGTAAATGGACTTGACTTATATAGCGCCTTCTAGCCGATTTTCTCATCGCCATATTTGACCACATTCATCCATTCATACACACACTTATACACTGATGGCAGTAGCTGCCAAGCAAGGCGCTCCTTGAACCATCGGGAGCAATTTGGGGTTCAGTGTCTTGCTCAGGGACACTTCGAGTGGCGGGGAGACGGGGGATCGAACCTCCGACCCTGCCCTCCAGAGGCGATCTCCCTACCCACTTCGCCACTGCCGCCCATTTACCATTTACAAGGCCTTGGTCCAAAGTTTGGAGAAATATGGACATATATGAGACCCTTTCTAAGGAAAAAAATGATAATTCTAGAAAAAAAATTCAGCTATTATGCACTAAATTAAACGTACTTATGGATATTATAATTATTTTCTACAAAATCTGCTAGGAAATAAAACCCAAAATTCTACACACTGCAGGTTTAAGTCATTTCGCTAAAATTTTGAGCGCTTCTTTCTTACCAATTTGTTTCCCATTATATGTAAGTCATTTATAAGTACATTTTTAACAAAAGTGGTGTTGGAGAGGAGGATGAGGGACACACTCAAGTCCATCCTGGATAACCCCTCCCATCCCCTCCATGTTGAGCTGTGGCAGATGGAGAGCACCTTCAGCCATAGATTCATTTTCCCCATGTGCAAGACGGAGCGCTTCAGGTGCTCCTTTGTCAGCACAATCTCCCATGATCCTGTGCAACATTATGACGTCATCAAACTCCATCTTTTGCTATTGTTTTCATATATAGCCCCCCTAGCGGTGGAACATTACTAATGGTTATAATTTAGTAAATTAATATTGTACGTTTAAAGAACGTCTTACATTTATCTTAATCTGCAATTACTAGATAAGAACCCCCTCAAACTGTCCCAAATGGTCATCACCTAGCCTAGTCGCTTGATCTCAATCAGCATGACTTCTCTAAAACGTTTTGGAATAGGAACATTTTGAGAAATGGTTCAAATATTTTGGTGACAGTTATTTAACAATGAGTTTCTACCAAATGTGTAATACCTTCAGGGGTTTTCAAAGTGTGAGAGAGTGAGCCCCCCCTCAGAGAACAAATTTCAGCGGAGGGGGAGGGTTTAATCCAGTGGTTTAATCCTGCTTCCTTTAAGCATGGATAGTAGTGACTGGAGCTGTATCCCGTTACAGAGACCGCCTCCTTGGTAGGACGCGGTCTCGCGGTCTATGAAGTCCGAACCAGGGCAGAACGAGCGTTGTTAAACGGGACGGTCTCCTCAGGTCTCCCTTTACGAGCATTTCCGGTTTGCGTAACACGCCGTTACCTTGCGTGGCGACACGCCGCTCCTGTGCTGCCTAGCAACCCTGATAGCTGCCAACAGAGACAGCCTTGTCAGCAGAGGAAAAAAGAAAAGGAAGTTGCCTACCAGACGAAAAGAAAAAAAAGTACAAGAAAAAAAGAAAGGAAGATAAAAGTTAAGAAGATGGAGCAACACGTTGCTGTTTTGTTATTTTTTATTTTATTGTATGCCATCTCTGAAAAAAACGCAATGAATAATGGGATATGTTGGGCTGCAAAGGATACATCTGATGCAGCCTTCAAAACCGTGAAACGAAGGCTGCATTTCTCAAGCCGCATATGAGGAGCCTTGCAAATGGAACAACCTTTGCGCGCCGCTATGACGAATCGAGATACAGCCTGAGTGTGCAGCGGAGTGAGAAAGATAGGCATACAGACCTGCCCAAATTATTGACTAGTTAAATAACATTCACACATCCAGTGTTTTTTAGCTAGTGCCTCCAATGTCCTGCTGGAGGAAAATAGTAGCTAGTGGAGAACCAGCCCCTCCTAGAGGGGTCCGGGGGTATGCCCCCCCAGGAGATTTTTTTCCCACTTTTAAAGTGAAATGCATGAATCTGGTAGTCTGGCATTCCCAGACCTGCCACTAGGCGCTGGCAAATAAAATTTGCTGCGCCGGTTGGTCTGGAAACTCTCCGTTGAAGCTTTTTCAAAAAGACCAGAAATCTGGGCTCACGTTTCAATTGGTTCTATCTAATATGGGCGGGCCAGAGCCCTTTGTATGGTACTCTGGGGAGGACGTAACCGGATGACGACAGTGACGTGCATGTGACGTCAAAGCCGTGATAGTAAACATCAAAGATGGCTGCGGATATGTTGTGCAAGTTTGAGACTGCTTTGGCCTCGACCCTTAACGATTTGGAAGATGGCACTCAAATATTTCATTAGCAAGTAAGTGGAATGTTCTGTTTTGCCGACCGACAACGGCAAACGTTTAATTTAACAGTTTAACAGCTGTTCGCTAAACGAACGGGGCTTACGTCACCTTGTGCATCGCTCTGATTGGTTGTAGCGCTATCCAACTGCGTGCAGTGGCATTTGAAATGCACGAGTAGGAGCCGCCCCTTGAGTTGGAAATAACTATTGATCGTGGCCAGACCCTCTATCGTTCAAGATATCAGGGTCTGGATTTCCAGGCTATGAATCTGGTGCACTTTGAGAGGAAAATTAAGAGGCTAAATATAAGGAATTTTGTGTGAACAAATCATTTGGAGACACTGGGTCTAATGAATTAGAAGCTATTGAAGAAAGAAATGGATTTATGGATTTTCCATAAAAATATTAATTTAAAATAAAAAAAATTGTGCAGGGTCCTCTGGGTTGGGCTTGGCGCTCTTTTTCTTTAACAAGACCTATTTCTCTGTAATATAATGAATGCATTCAAATGCAGTGAGAGGAACGAAGCAGAAGAACTCTTGTCCAGCTATGCCGTGATCTTAATATAAAAAACACAAACTCAAAAATATATATATATATTTTTTTTTCACATATTCATCCGCGCCCCCCTGCCGCCCCAGTTTGAAAACCACTGCCTTATACCTTTCCTCCAGCAGGGAGAAACATACAGGTGCTGCTCAATAAATTAGAATATCATGAAAAACTCTTTTTTTCCAACCTGATTTAATTCAAAAAGTGAAAATTCCATATATTCTAGATGTATTAGACAAAGTGATATATTTCAGGCATTTTTTTTGTTTAACTTTTCAGGATTCCGGCTAACAGCTCATGAAAATCCAGCATCTCAAAATATTAGAATATTCCATGAGGCCAATCAAAAAAAATTTATAGAACAGATGTCACACTCCTGATAAGTCTTTTCATTCATCAACTTTATACTTGGTCTGGGATCTTATTTTGCATGAATTATTGCATTAATGTGGCATAGCATGGTGACGATCAGTCTGTGGCACTGCTGAGGTGTTATGGAAGCCCAGGATGCTTTGATAGAGGCCTTCAGCTCGTCTGTATTGTTGGGTCTGGTGTGTCTCATCTTCCTCTTGCCAATACTCCATAGATATTATCTATGGAGTTACAGTCAGGAGAGTTGTAAGGCCAATCCAGCACAGTAATACCATGTTCAGTCAACCAGTTACTAGTGGTTTCTGGCACTGTTGGCAGGTGTCAATTATTGCTGGAAAAGGATATTGTCGTCTCCATAAAGCTTGTCAACAGACAGAAGCATGAAGTGCTCTAAAATCTTCTGGTAGATGGCTGTGATGACTTTGGACTTGTTAACACATTGAACCACCAGCAGATGTCATGGCACCCCAAATCACTGATCCTAATGCATTTCATTTGGAGATTTTGATTTGGGGTTTTCATAAGCTTTAAACCATCAAAATTATAACAAATTAAACCTTAACATATCTTACTTTGCATGTGATAATATATTAGTTTCACCTTTTAAGTTGAATTACTGAAGTCAACTTTTTCATGAGATTCTAATTTATTGAGCAGCACATGTATATCTGAGCATTGTTAGATAACAGGACAGCGTATCTATACCAAACAGTTCAATTAGGATCAAGTCATCTTGAAATAAAATATCCATAAGTTTTTTTGAAACCCATCAAAGGTAAGCAAACAATTACAAACTTGTTGATTGGAAGCCTCAGAATATTACAATTTGCTCATTGAGTAAAGGTATTGTTGCTCAACCTTAACTAAAGCAGTCATATAGGACACCAACAAGTTCAACAGCAAGCGAGACTTTGCATTTGCATTTACATTTTTATTTGTTTTAGTACAATTCAGTCAATTAAGCACTGTATCTATTAAGATGCCAAAGTGTATTGCTCTTTCACATTCCATGTGTAGAAACCCGTTTAGCAGATCCAAGATGGCATCCATCAACATGTCTGGCATATTAATTCACAGCTTTACAGATTGTGTGTTTTGAAGACAACCCTATGTATTTTTACAATAGCAAAGAATCAGCAGTGGCACAAAACATGACCTGCAGGAGCAAACTAGCAAAGCTGCACTGAACACTTGCATGTATAACAGCCGATGCCTTGATCGAATCTTGTCCTACTTCAATTTTAATACAGTTAAGTGCTAAGAACAGGTGTGGCTCACAGGAACATTTTCAATACGCACTATGAAATAGGCAGGGATAAAAGACTTATGCATAGAAACATGCTTCCTCAAAAAGGACAAACTGCTAATTGTCAAAAAGGGCAGAAGCTGCACTGACGAGCTACATATCAAATGGATTAGACTCCACAAGAGGGGGGAAATGATCCACATGGAAAACCAGCACAAGTACACTTATAGCAGGAGAATTGAAAAGAAAGTGGAACATGGATTTCTTATTTCAAAAAAGGTGAGTAGTGAACAACAAAAATACTGGCCGAACAAAAAATAAATCAATCTTTGGATACGTAAAAAACCCTATACAATCCCCCTTTTGCAACTTTCAGTCTTCGGAAGTGCCCTCTTTGGTTTCCTTGTTCTTTCGCACTTCTTCCAACTTCTTGTCCTTTAAAGATCAAGGGAGAAAGGGTTACGTTTCAATAACCTGCTGGGAAAATGAAGTGAATCCATTCTTCATCTCAAACACTGACCTTCTCCTTGAATTTCTCACTCATGGCGGCCTGTAGTGCTGTGCGGTTCTCTTTGTTGGCCTCCATCTTCTGGTTGAGCTTCTCCTCTGCTATCTTACTGAAGTTGTTGTTCTCCTCCATAGCTTTCTTTAGCACCTCCTTCTCATGCTCACGCTTTTCAGCTAAGTGCTTCAGAACCTCAGCCTCATGGTTCTGAAACAGGATGGTTCACAAATACAATGTTAGCTCCAACCCATCACATTTCCAGATCCACACGCAACATCCATCACAAGCAGCTTAATCCTGATGAACAATACATGTACACAGCTCAACATGCAAAAAAGGAATTCAATATAAATGTACCTTGCGTCTCTCTTCAGCAGCGTCCAGCTTCCTCTGAATTTCCTCCAGTGAGACATCCTTCTTCTTGGGAGGAGACAGGGGGAAGTCGCCCTTGGCATCTGGGGCTGGAGCCCCCAGGATGACCTCAAAGGCTTGGCCAGAGGCACGCTTATCAAGCTCCTTGACCAGGATATCTGCACCTTCAATACAACAAATGCAGCTCAAAGTGATATAAAATATAGAAATATCTATATTACAATATAGTGCTTTACATTGAAATATAATGATCGATGGCAATGGAATACCATAAAAAATATAGTTAAAAGCGACATAATTTTTTTTGCCGATGCTGTTGGAGTGACAGTGTGCAGTTTGAAAGTCAGAGGCAGAGAGGCCTTTATTTCATAAGTTTGCTATTTGACTTCGAAGTGAACATAACTGCCTAGTGATCATCTGTCATTAGACTGACCGACCAGCTGATCGGACCAGCTGTTTGAGACTGAGATGAAAAGGAAAGTGAAACTGAAGGTGGAGCAGTTAAATAGTTCAATGAATAAATATTGTAACCAAACACAATAATGTGTTCTTAAAAAAACGGTACATGTGTACACCCCTGCAATGCACCATAATCAAATCTTGATTATAGGATATAATTTACCTTCAGAGGCTGCCATCTGTATTAGTGTGCCGCAGGAGAAGTTACCTGAAGGGGAAATATGAGAAAAGAGGTCTGGTAGTTGTCATGCTAAGTCAATGATTAATTCCCATCAGCAACAGCCAGACAATGAGGGCCCTCTAGCAGATGTTTCAATTCATTTGCATTTAAATGAGGCAAGCTAGAAAAAAAAATTATAATTAAAAAGAATTAAAAAAAACAAGGCAGAGTGGCAACACCCAGTGGCAGTCTCCAGCACTGCAAGTAACCACCGCCCATCAATCCACACAAAAGCACTCTGTTGTAGGCCTACACATCATTGTTTCATCTTATCGGAAACATGAAATTTAGATGAACCTGTGTGCAAGCCAACCGTGTCATCTTTTCAGATTTTGAATGTGGGGGGAGGGGGGTGTACCTCCAGTCACGTTTATTCTCGACGACACACAAGCCACCATCTGTTTAAACAAAGGCAGTGATCTGGGTGGGTAGCCTACAGCAGGCAGGCCAGGCGCAGAAATAAACATACAAGTGTAACACAACAGGCTACAAGGAAGAGGAGTTCCAATAAATGGATCCTTTTGCTCGTCTGTAATGTAAAGCACAATTTAAAAAAAAAAAAATACTAATATCGAATAACATTAAGTATTAACAGCTTCATGTCTTTTGATCAATGCAGGTCAATATCACCAAAATCAGACGGGGGTTAGCTAATTTAAGGACCCATCCCTTTATATCACATAGGATAACACCTAAATAAATGTGACATGTGGATGGAGGTTTGCTTTCAATAAAATGTAGAAACTAAGCAATTCACATTTTTACTCGACAAGGCTTGGCCAATAGCCACACACCCAAATGTAGGCCTACTCCCACAGTTCGCATTTAGGCTAAAACTACTGACCGACTTCGCCTGAACAACGTCGTCGCAGCCAGACAACGACAATATATCCCTTCGTTAAGCGTAAAATCTTCAGTGAGCTCTCTGGTCGTAATTTGCTCGAGCATAACAAGCAGCTTCAAACAAAGACGCTTTTGACAGCAACGTGACGAGCAGCTGCAAACAAAGGCGAATTTAGGGCAGGATATTTCCACAGAAAACACGTCGAAGAAAAATGATTCTCAGACGCTGGTGTAAGTATAGAGTCGACAAAATGTAGCCACAAAAACTACACGTAAAAAGTCCTCGAAATCTTCCTATCGTCTGTCGGTGCCAACTGTGCCACTATCTCGTCACCACCATACCCGACCAACCCCGCCAAGCAGCCGCCATAAAGAGCAATCCCAACTGTCGTCCGTCTCCTTTATCACTTCAAAATGATCTACTGAAAACTAATGAAAAACGTTACACGTAACCGAAACGAGACAGACAGACAGTACGCAAACTGAAAAAAACCGAAAAGGAAAACTGAACAATATCCAATTATAATGACTGCCTCCATCAACATATCAAACTCATCTTGACTACCACCTTATCTACAGCGTCTTTAATTGAGCCATGTTGTTCTACCAGACGAATAAATAAACCCGTGTGGACTTTCTCACTACCAAAGATGCTGTCCGTCACACCCACCTTCAACTAGCTGTGGATGCTGTGTTCCTCTCTCAGGGTTTGCCGCGAGCTCTCTGCACGACCGTGCAAGCGCACATATAAATGGACCTACGAAAATGGCGTCACGCCAATTGTGGCCGATCATTGGCCAGCGCCTCGCATCTAAGTGCTTCTGGGAATTGTAGTTCTTTTTTGTACCTTAACGTTTAGACAATGCGTTTTAATTATTCTAAGAGTCAACATCGATGCACACAGGGTTTATTAGTACAATGGAAAACTAAATGGGCCAGGCAAAAAGCCAAAATCAGATAGGCCTATTGGAAAGCAGTTTTTCAGGTAAAATATAGGCTATACCCTCTTATTGATTGTACTCACCCAGTGCCTAAAATAATAGCTTTTAGAAGTTTCCTGTCACAGATGGTTTTTATCTTTTGTTTTTATTTAATTATATAGCCTACTTTTCATTGAATAGGAGCACTCTTCAAAAATACATTATGAAATTATATTGTTTTAGCTTGTTGTTGTTTTGATGAAAAAGAGGATTTCAGATAATCAGATTCTAGAGTCTATTATTATTTTTATAAGAGTTTTAAAACAAGTCTTAAGGAGCAGTGATGTGGCAGCAAGTTAAACTTTTAAATCTAAGACCTTACCTATTTTCCAACTCCATTATGCAAAACTAATAGACCAACTGGTGAATAATCCAATATGTTTGGGCTCAGGGCCTATAGCTGTTGGAGCAATCAGTGAAAAGAGACAGCAAGCATATAGTTTCAGACTGGAATATACCACACTCAAGATAGAGCTTGCAATTTAAAGCCCTTATCAACCAGCATCAACCATGGATAAGTGTCTTTGCTCTTATACAAGCTCTGACTGTGACCTCTGATCCCTCTGGGAGGAGAGGGGTTTGAAGGATGAGTTGTCACTGGGGCAAATATGATACAGTTCTGTTATCCTACATTGGAATGCATGTTACAATTATTATATGGAAATATGGAAATTGTGACATGTATATAAGAGGAGTTCTAAAGAAATTATGATTGTATGCTCACTGTCTGAGCTTCCACCATTGGCACGCTGTATGAAGGAGGCAGTCAGACAGCAGAAGGCCTGAAAACTCACTGTGCTACAAAACATAGGAGCAGTCTGCTTCTACACACTGTTCATTTTCTGCTGATTCACGATTGGTATCAGCACACACAGCCTTTACAGTAGGTAGGCTGAATAAGCAATAACAACTGGTGCATGATTGGAGGGCTGTGCTGCTGCTGCATTTACTACCAATAGGCTGGGCGGTGCAGTGTAAGGAGTAGAGATGTCAGGGGTTTAAAGGGAGCACAGCCTAAAATGTTATTCTCTGAGAACATGGCTGTATAGCATTTTTAGGTGTGTTGACAGCTGACCTTTAATGGACTATGTAGGAGCAAAGCTATGATGAGTTTTAAGGCGAGACACTGCAGGTGAATATGGTTGAATTTGTATTTTTATCTTTTATAGAGCATCATGAAACTTTGCCAAATATGAAAATTAATCTCTTTAAAAACCAAAAATCTAGATGTTGGATGAAGCCAAATTTACAACATGTTCAGTTTTTGCAGAACAGATTTTGGATACAGCCTTTCATCATTTTATAAATCAAAAAATACTAAGTACAGGCATGTATCGTCATGTTTTCATGAACAAAGAGTCTTATAAAGCAGACCATTAACAACACATGAACAGATCCTTCTGTTCAGAATAGTCCTAAGAATGATTATGGAAAGCTTAGCTGATGTAGCGCTTTAGAAGTTCAGATTTTTGGTCAGATTAATGGAAAACAACTAATGTTGAAATAATGGCTGTTAAAGATGGTTGCATAGGAGAAATATACAGACAAGGTTAAGTCAAATAAACACCTAAATGTACATTTTGGACGTTGAAATTGACTGGTGATTGAAACAACCATTTTTTTGACTGCAGTGTCTCTCCTTAAAGCTCACATATTATACACTTTTCTGTCAATATTATATGGTCTTAGAGGTCCCTAATACGTTTCTCTTTAGTTGTTTGCTGAAAAAAACGTTCAGATCATTTATTGTAGTATGCTTATATACCCTGATGTTCAGCTAATCTCACAATGGCCTATTTTTTAAACCGAGCTGCAGCTCCCCTCGTAAATATACAATCTTTGAGCTGCCCCCGCCCCTCTCTGGAAGCGACGGGTCCATAGAGCTGTTAAGCGGAAGTGGCTTACTTCCGTGACATGGGACCTCTCGGCTCAAAAAATTACAACGGTAGTCAATGGAAAGAAATGTATTATTTTCTGGTCCCAGTCATGAAATGCCTTCGATTACACATATGTTTTGTATGGATTTAGATGGTATTTTTTCGTGCAAAGAATGGAACAATTTAGCGAGTAGAAGCTGGAGGTCAGGTTTTGTGCAGAGCGCTTTTGTGGACTACAGCTCTTCGCTGCTCTTGACACTTATGATATACGTCAAGCACCACTCGCACCCGCTTAGCTCAGAAACATGGCTGTGTCTTTAATGCACTTTACCGCCTTCTTTCAATGACAAGACAAAAGTCTTCAGCGTGGCGAAAACCACTACACAAGTGGACATGTGGAGAGTTTCAATTTCTCGAGTGGGGAGATTGTTGGCGTTGTCCACGCCAGCCATTAGCATTAGCACTGTCAGTCGAGAAGTGGAGGGAATGTGTTGAGGTGACGTCACAGAGGCGACAAGACTTGTAGTTGTTCTCGTAAAATTTTTTCAAAAGCCGTTAGACGAATAATCATACAACATACCGTCAAACTCTTCACATGAAAAATTATCATTTAGACCCATACAAAACATATATGTAATCCAAGGGATTTAATGACTAGGACCAGAAAATAGTAGATTACTTTCCATAGACTCCCATTCATTTTTTTCAGATGAGAGGTCCCATGCCCCGTAATTCCGCCCCTTCCGCTTAACAGCTCTATAGCCTGTAGTAGTAGGCTGTATCCCGTTACAGAGAGGAGGCGGTCTCGCGGTCTATGAAGGCTATAGCCTATGAAGGCCGATTCGAAGGCCGAGCCAGGGCCAAACGAGCGTTGTTAAAGGGGACGGTCTCCGCAGGTCTCCGTTTACGAGCATTTCCGGTTTGCGTAACAAGCCGTTACCTTGCGTGACGACTCGCCGCTCCTGTGCTGCCTAGCAACCCTGATAGCTGCCAACGGAAACAGCCTTGTCAGCAGAGGAAAAAAGAAAAAGAAGTTGCCTACCAGATGAAAAGAAAAAAAAGTTCAAGAAAAAAGAAAGCAAGATAAAAGTTAAGAAGATGGAGCAACACGTCGCTGTTTTGTTATTTTTTATTTTATTGTATGCCATCTCTGAAAAAAAACGCAATGAATCATGGGATATGTTGGGCTGCAAAGGATACATCTGATGCAGCCTTCAAAACCGTGAAACGAAGGCTGCATTTCTCGGCCGCATATGAGGAGCCTTGCAAGGAGCCTTGCAAATGGAACAACCTTTGCGCGCCACTATGATGCAATCGGTCTTCAAATGCAGCCTTCGTAGACCGCAACCCCTGAATTGAGATACAGCCGTAGCCTGTCCACAGTGCCTGTACTTTTAGGCGTTAGCACGGAAGCTAACAGCTAAAAATATCACGAAAATCAGTGAAAGAATGAGCTAGACTTAAAGTTAGACTTAAACTCTATTACCTTCCTATGCTTTGTCTGGCTAAAAACGAGGCATTTTCAGACTGCTGTGGAGAATATAAAGAGCTTGTTATGGGCAAAATATCAATCCTTTTCCCAAAGCTAGCTCGGAAGCTAACGGCTAAAAATATCACGAAAATCAGTGAAAAAATTAGCTTCAAAGCTAGACTTCGACTCTATTACCTTCCTATGCTTTGTCTTGCACGAGGCCTTGTCAGACTGCTGTGGGGAATATAAACAGTGTGTTATGAGCAAAAGCTGGTTGCTTGTCCCAAAGCTAATAGCTATACACCAGGCAGGCAAAAATACCAATAAAAACAATAATTTTAGTTTCATCGTTTAAAAAAAAGCACAAGTAGCTTCCTATCTGTTGTGTTATTAAAAACGAGGCATTAATAGACTGCTGTGGTTAAGATAAATTAGTGGAGTATGAGCAAAAGAATTCTGTGTTGGTGTATGTAACATTCAGGCTGTACTATGGGCATCTTGTCGCTTAGCGGGGAAAGCAACATGGCTGTCGCTCGGAAAATTTTCCATCGGATCTCGGGGCCGTGGACCAATAAGAAATGGGGGGTGTGTGGTTATCATACAGTGGACGTTTCTGGTTACTAATGTGGGGGGAAGCATGGACATAAAGAAAATATGGGGATGTGTCTGTGCCGACTATTACGTAATAGTCGGCGAGAATTCTGACTCGAGTATATTGGGGGGGAGGGGTGGGGGTTTCAGAAAGGGGTAGAGTGAGAAAAGGAGAGATTGTTATTTTTTTTTATATTTTGGCAGTCTCTAGGCACACCGTGGACCCATGGATATGTTGGAACTAGGGCTGTCAAATTAACGCGTTAATTTCGATTAATTAATCACAGAAAAATTAACGCGATTAAAAAAACTAAAGCAGATTAATCGCACTTCTATATTGCCCTTTGACCCGGTGCAAAAGAGGTGAAACGATAGCGGAGCTGCACCTGTATCTTGCGGACACGGCCCGCACGGGATTAAAGAGTAAAGGAAGAAGCAAAGAGGGCTCTATGGATGTGTTATGGGCTGCTCCGGGCAAATAAGCATGAAGGTAGGAATACGTCTTATGTTATTCTCCGCCGTGTCTCACTTTTTGCTAGTTGCGATCGTCTAAACGGACACCCGCCCCCTCCCACTCTTCCTAGCATATGCCTGTCTTTTTCCTCCTTTGTGTGTGTGTGCGCGTCATTTAGTCTGCTTGTTTTTTGTGGGTTTTTTTCGGCGCTAGTTCCTAAATGTATTTAATGTAAGCCTGGCTGAGGGGAAGAGACATAAGTTACGAGAGACGGAGAGAGAGAGAGAGAGAGAGAGAGAGAGAGACGAACGGTAGCCTATAGGCCTACAATTGTTTATAAACAGGCATAAAAGTGTCATAAGTATGCGATTAATTTAGATTAATTAATCACAGAGCCTGTAATTAATTAGATAATTTTTTTAATTGCTTGACAGCCCTAGTTGGAACACATTTAAAAAGTGCATTTAGCATAATATGTGACCTTTAACAAATAGTTGGTCATTAAAGGCTGCTACATACTCTGTGAGAAGAAAGAACAAAGTTCTCGGTGACAGAGATGCGAGAAGTGTGTGATTGGTCAATCTGAAGTCAATGAGGAAAATCAGCTGGCTCTACTATGGTAACAACGCGTGGCGTGTGCCGCGGTGAGGAGTTCAGCACTTGAGTCTTCTCGTGAAGTATAAAATGTCCAGACCAGAAAGAACTTTTCGCAGCTGTGTCAGCGAGAATGTTGTTCTTTCTTCTCGTGTAGTATGTAGCAGCCTTAACAGGATTCAACTTTGTGTCTCCTGATCTCGGTCCCTCTTATGAAATGGTCTCTCCCATTTAGTTTGATTAGTTATCAAATATGTTGTTTCTCTGTGTTTCCCAGTAGGTATAGTACCTTGTTTGCCACTCTCTTTCACTTTTATTTATCTATATAGCTTGCCAGTTTTGTGATATCTTTAAATCTCTGCTCAGCCGTTTTATACAGCCCACCAATGGAAACTGCCAGGCGTTATGTAAATGCCAATGCTTGGACAGAATCCTGTTGTCAATCGACCTTACCCCAGTTGTTTGATTGCAGACTATTTTTAGCTCAACATTATTGTGACAAGTGGAGAATCAGATCAGTGTTTGTTCGGTCAAAGCCCTACTGTGCTGAAAGTATTTGTAACTGCAGGGCCAACAGTTTCATCTATTTTTACCGGCATCATGTGGATGTTTTTTCATCTTGTAATTTAGGCCACAGAATTAAAACATTTTTGAAGGCACTAAGGATTCAAGGATTTTATTGTCATTGTAGCACAACGAAATTCAGTTAGGCACTCTCCAGCAACAATATCTAAAAATGACAAAACAAGACAATTGACAAATAAAACGATACAACAACAAAGACCAAATGACAAAAATGGTTTAAAAATAAATATATAAATAGTGATATGTAGATTTAAAAATTATCCCTATACATATTGTGCCATATATGCAATTCATATGAAGATAAAAAATTATGATGATTAAAAATGTAGATGTGAGTGTTGGGAGCTACTGCTACAGAGTTGTTCTTAATGCTTTGTTAGGGGGTTGGGGAGGGGTGGGGGTTGAGGGGGTGATGGAGGCTACAGCTCTTGGAAAGAAACTGTTCCTCATCCTGGTGGTGCGGGCCCGCAGTGTGCGGTACCTCTTCCCTGATGGTAGGGGAACAAACAAGGTGTGTCCAGGGTGAGTTTTATCTGTGCTTATTGTCTTTGCCTTCCTCTTCAGGCGGTCACCCCACACAGAGTCCAGGTCTGATGATCTTTCTTGCCGACCTAACCACCCTGGCCAAGTCCCTCTTGCTCTCCGCTGTGCAGCCTGAAAACCACACACAGCAGCCCTGGCAGAGAATGCTCTCAATTGTACTCCTATAGAAGTTTATGAACAGGTGTGTGGCTAAACCAGCCTGTTTTAGCCTCCTTAGGAAGAAGAGCCTCTTCTGGGCCCTCACAAGACTGGATACGTTGGTAGCCCATGTTAGGTCCTCAGTGATGTATGTCCCCAGGAATTTCACAGAGTCCACCCTCACCACCTCTTCTCCATTTATGGTAATTGGGGTCTGCATGGTCCTCTTGGATCTCCTAAAGTCCACAATGATTTAATTGGTTTTGGTGGTGTTTAGGACCAGGTTGTTATCCACACACCACTCTGCCATGTATTGGACCTCCTGCCTGTAATGGGACTCATTGTTGTCAGTAATGAGCCCCACCACAGTGGTGTCATCAGCGAACTTTATTATTGTGTTGGATGGATGGGTGGGGACGCAGTCATGGGTGAAGAGGGTGTAGAGCAGGGGTGTCAAACTCATTTTGGTTGGAGGGCCACATACATCCTCTCTGATCTCAAGTGGGCCGGACCAGTAAAATAATGGCAAAATAACTCCAAATCCCTAACTTTGTTTTTCAGTAATATGCTTTATCATTCAGCCTACATTTGTAACCTACATTATCAGGGATCACAAGGGATCTCTGTACCCCCCAGGAAATGTCTTAGTATAGGTTGCTGCTGGCCATGGGAAAAGGAAGTGCGGCGCGCAGCGCCGCAGCAAAAATGTTGGGGGTATTTTGCTCAAAGATGCCAATGTGCACTAATGAAATAAACAACTGTTTATTTGAATACACACATACAACAGGCACTGACCTTACAGTTGTCCAATTTGGTTTACTATATGTACAGGGACACATTTTGTGCAAACATGCAGACTGTACAAAATACAATTATATAAAAGTGCAACTTCTACTGTTTTGATTTATTTTTAAATACAGAGGTTATTGGTTGTTTTGGAATTCGTTTTTCCCAATTTAAAACATAAAAATAAAGCAGCATTGAAAATTAGGAAATAAATCTTGTAGGCCTACACTAGCATGCTCCTGCTCGTTTTGCGCACACAGAGCCGCAGACACACCACGCTTGCTAGTACATTAATTGTTCAGCACTAAAAATAAAAATAGTTTTATTTTTATTAAAAAGTAATAAAATAAAATGTACTAAAAATAAAAAAAATTATTTTTTTTGGTTTTTACTTTGCCATAAAGCACTGGAGGAAACATTAATAGCAGTGAAGCAGGATTGCCATTTACCATTTCCCACGTTGCTAAAATGTGCTTTTTTTATTTAGGCTGCCCCCTAGCGGCAGGAGTGAGCATTTCGGTTATTTCTTTAAAAATTCATAACTCCTCACATGAATGGGCTAGAGACTTACTTTTTTTTTGACATACTCAGAAATTTATGCTCTACAGGTCGCGGGCCTGATCAAATCATCTCCGGCCCGCGGGCAGTATGTTTGACACCCCTGGTGTAGAGGGCTGGGCTGAGCACACACCCCTGGGGCGCACCTGTGCTCAGGGTTATAGTTGAGGATGTCAGATCCCCTTCTCTGACATTCTGTGGTCTGTTCGTGAGGAAGTCTAGGATCCATGGGCAGACCAAGATCAATGAGTTTGAGGACCAGTTTATGGGGGATTATGGTATTGAATGCGGAGCTGAAGTCCACAAAGAGCATCCTTACATATGTGTTGGGATGCTCCAGGTGGGACAGGGCTGTGTGAATTGCGATGGAGACAGCGTCATCTGTGGACCTGTTTGCTTTATAGGCAAACTGGTGGCTGTCCAGGTCCACAGGGATGCGGTCTCTGATGTACGCCAGTATCATCCGCTCGAAGCACTTCATTATTACTGGGGTGATGGCGACTGGGTGGCAGTCATTGAGGCAGGTAATGGCAGATTGTTTGGGGATAGGGACGACGGTAGTGGACTTAAAGCGGCAGTTGAGAGTTTTTTTTACTGTACTATTTGGCAAAACTGTCATAATAGCCATTCAGCTATATGTAGGTGAAGTGGTCTGAAAATATTTTTTTATCACTTTGCTCCCCCCTGCCTCTGTGTGCTGCCCCCCAAAATTGCCACCGCTCATGTTAATTTTGACCAATCAGAGCGAGGTCAGATTCTCCGTTCTTATTGGCTGTGGGACCTTGGCAACGACGTTGATGCGTCAGTTGCGTGAGCGTTCACGACCCTAGCAGTCTGACACTAGCCTACTGTTTGGTACAAGGCTACTACGGCGGACAGCGAGTAGCAATGTCTTCACAAACGAACCCTCAATTTACCATTCCCAGGATACCAACAACTAACTCCGCTAAGACAGCAAAAAAACGAGGAAAGACGAATGTTGAAAAGTTAACTGCTGAAAGGGAGACGGAGAGAGCTTGAAAAAAAGTACACCGGCCATGTCTTCTTGCCCTATCACATCAAGACCTCTCCGACCGCGACCTCGTCCCCTTGCTCTGCCCCTAGACTGCCTGCCGCTGGCCCCATATAGCCCTCGTCCTGTGATCAATGTTGCCAACTCAAAGCGATTTTGTCGCTATATTTAGTGACTTTTCAGCCCCCCTGGCGACTTTTTTTTTCAAAACAGCGACAAGCGACAAATCTAGCTTTTTTTTCTGGTGTTATTGGTGACTTTTTTTGCCAAAGCAAGTATCATCTCTTCTCAACGAGCAGCGGGAGCACTGACACGCAGCCCGCTCCTCGCGCCGCAGCCCCGAGCTGAGAGGTGTATCTCCTGCTCTGACCGCAGCTGGGAGGGGCTGCTGCGCGAGGACCGGGCCGTCTGTCAGGCTCCCGCTGCTCGTTGAGAAGCGTTAAAAGTGATATTTGCTTCGGCGAAAAAGTCACCAATTACACCAGAAAAAAAGCTAGATCTGTCGCTTGTCGCTGTTTTGAAAAAAAAGTCGCCAGGGGGGCTGAAAAGTAGCTAAATATAGCGACAAAATCGCTAAGTTGGCAACACTGCCCGAGCAGCCCCTCCCAGCTGCGGTCAGAACAGGAGCATAGATAGTAGGAGATACACACACACCTCTCCGCTCTGTTACAATTAGTTTGCTATCTTGCCTGGCTGTTACAGCTACTTTTGTTAGGCCTACCAGCACACTTACAATGATTTTAAGCTAACATACATGGTATGTCTGTGATTAAAATGTATGCTCAATATGTACGTATGTAGTTATCATTACTAATGTTTAATCACCTCGGAATCGGACATGGTGTTTGTCTCCTGTCAATGTAACTAAATTCACATGAACACGCGTAGCTGTCGTTCAGAGGGAGGAGCTACAGCAGGTAGAGCGTTGGGAAAACAGCCGTTGGGATCCCAAAGGCTACAATTATCAACTGCAGCTTTAAGGCAGGTGGGGACGGCGGCTTGTTGCAGGGAGAGGTTAAAGATGTCTGTAAAAACTCCTGCTAACTGGTCGGCACATGACCTCAGTATACGGCCCGACACCCCATCAGGTCCAGTAGCCTTGTTGGTGTCATCCCACTATCAGTGGGATGTTTCAGTGAAGAGAACGATGCTGTACAAAGGAAGCATGCATAATAGCTCCACCAGATCATACACTGAACAAAAATATACACGCAAAATGTTAATATTTCTAAAAATGTTCATGAGCTGAAATCAAAACTCTTAGACTTTTCTATGTACTCAAAAGGTCTATTTCTCTCAAATGTAGTTCACAATTTTAGGGGGCGCCCTTAGCTCAGTTGGTAGGGCGACCCCCCCCCCCCCCCCCCCCCATGGGCCTCGGCCAGCAGCGGACCCGGGTTTGATTCCAGCCCGCGGTCGTGCTCTGCATGTCACTCCCCTCTCTGCCCCATTTCAACTCTGTCTCTACACTATCAATAAAGCATAACAATTACAAAAAAATATCTTAAAAAAAAAAAATTAGTTCACAATTTTGTTGAGATTTGTATCAGTAAAGCCGGGAACACACCGCACTGGCCGCCTGCGGCGGTTGGCCGCGTGACCACAGGAGGCTCGCCGCTTGATCATATTGGGCCATATATTCCTGACGCCGACGCCGAGATCAGACCCGTCACAACAAAAATAACATGGTCCAGCTGTGCCAAAAAATACAGATGTAGGTTCACTGTGTAACCAGCGGCAGTCTTGTCACAAATATTATTAAAACAGCCTGAACACGCACCCCGATCGCAAATACACACACATTAACAGCAATTCAGCAACATACTAAACACATGAACAACAGCAGTGTGTGCTCAGCAGCACAAATAAAGGCAGACATCAGCCTACCTGAAAGTGAAAGTGTGCTGGCTGACGGAGGACAACACCGGTGCTTCGCTGTAGCCTACTATATGGAATTCCACACTGTTCCTCAGGAACAGCACACAGCTGGCTGAGTTTCACTATGCTAACCGGCACTACCTTGGCTAAAGTACAACCAACAGCTAAACAGATGCAAAATACACATATTTGCAGAATGTATTGGAAGCCCAAAGTCCTCACTCCACACGCCCACCTCGTCTTGCAGACCACCGGGTCTGCAATCTCAACGCTGATTGGCTGTGGAGGCGCGGAGCCGGGCGGCGCCGCAGAAAAAGATGAAAATTTTCATCTTTATCTGCGGCGCCGTGTTCGCCGCACAAGCCTTCGATTCACGCTCCTTCGATGGCGCAATTTCTACACGCCGCAAATGGCCGCGCTCCCGCCTCATGAGAGGCGCGGCCACGCGCCGCGCAAGCACCCGCCGCCGGCACGCCGATTATTGGGTGGACGCGTATGTATGTAATCTCGCCGCGCGGCCAGTGCGGTGTGTTCCCAGCTTTAGCACTTCTCCTTTGCAGAGACAATCCATCCAGAGGGGTGTACTACGAAGCGTGATTAAGGGCTGAGCGAGGTCTGTTGAGTCTAAAGCCAGAGTTTTCAGTATCACGAAAGGTGCCTCTCTTTTTACCTGGCTAGATCACCAAACAGGCAAACCTGCTTCGACCAGTTTTTGCTCCAGAGTTTGAGCTTAAATTCGGCTCTTAGAGCGCTGCCCTTTAAGGAAACTACACCTTTGGAAATCCTGCGGACCTGACAAAATTGTCCGAGCGATAAATTCTCAATGAGGAAACTCGTTGTAATATCAGTAAACTTATTGATCCATATGTTAATGAAGGGAACAAAGCCGTGAACTTACAGCAGAGTAAATAGCATTGAGCTGCAGTTTTATTTAATTTTTACATGCAATCAGTTAACATCACAAAATATAAAATAGCCTACTGCATGCAAAGTTGACTTACTGAATATGTTTGTACTGTTGCATCGCCATTAGCATACACACACACTGTGTAAAATAAGCATAAAATCACAGGTTGACTTGCAACATAAGAACACTGTGTTTTTTTAATTAAAATTTTTTATCAGTAGTGCCAGGTTTGGGACTTGACAGGTGACAGCTGTCACATAAGACATTGCTGCAGACTCGCAGGTTCACTGAAGCTGCTGGACAGTAGAGTCATATTTGTCCAACATATTTATAGACAGCACATACTTTATATTTAGGCTAATTAGTTTATTGTGTATTTATAAAAAATACTTCAAAATAATTTTAATTTTGATGTGGTCCAAAACTACAGTGATTCCCCATAGGCCTACCATTTATTATGGGACAGTGTCAGACATACAGTAGCCTAAATTTCATGATTGAATGGGACTAGCCTACAGTGTGAAAACATAGCAAAGTTAACAGCCTTTATAGTGTAAATTAAATGGTGTAGTGTTTAAATCTTCTCACTCAAGTTTGGCGTTTAATTCCTTGTGAACGATCCGTAAAATAAATGGATATCCTATTTTCTGACAGCATTCCAATCTCCTTATTTACAGTAACAGTTTTGCATTCAGCTCTGTCTGCTATTCTGCGATTATTCAGACTGACAATATCATCCTCTTGAATGAGTGAAGTAAGTGGCACACTTATTTTTTATATGTCAGCTGCTCGCAATCAGTCCGTTTGGGCCCCACAGCCATTCAGCAGAGTGCTGATACAGACACCTTGGTGTGGAAGTTAAAGTCCTTGTTTTGAAAGACCCAGTGTCACAGTCTACCAAAGGCAGCAGACGCTTGCCTGATGCGGTTCTGAACCTCCTCATCAATGCTGCAGTCATCAGAGAGCATACTCCCCAGGTATTTAAATGACGGGACTACTGATAGCAGTTCATCAGCAACAGCAAAGACAGGCATAGTGGAAAGGGGGCTGGCACTCCATTGACAAATAACCTCTGTTTTGGTGGTGTTGATGGTTAAAACCATCCTGTTGTATGCTCTGGCTGCAGCATTAAGGAAAGACTGGAGCTCTTCTGGAGAGTTAGCAACAAATGCACAATCATCTCAAGGAAAGAGGTTTCCATCCAATCTGAGGTCTACATGTGGCGAGGATCAGTGTCTGACCCCTCCTTTTTTCTCTGTACACCAACTCTCTCTGTTCTGTTATTCACTCACATGGCTTCTCATACCACGGCTAAGCTGATGATACTCAACTCAGTCTCTCCTTTCCCAAGACTGAAACACAAGTAGCGGAACAAATCTCTGCCTGTCTGACTGACATCTCTCAGTGATGTCCACACACCACTTGAAACTCAACCTTGACAAGACCGAACTGCTGTTCCTTCCAGGTAAGTCCCACCCTTGACCTTAATATCAACATTGTTGCAACTACCAGATCATGCAGATACACACTGTACAACATCAGAAGGATCCGTCCCCTTCTAACCCAGAAGGCAGTGCAGGTTCTGGTCCAGGCACTTGTCATCTCACGTCTAGACTACTGCAACTCCCTTCTGGCTGGTCTGCCTGCATGTGCTATCCGTCCACTGCAGCTCATTCAGAATGCAGCAGCTCGACTGGTCTTCAACTTACCAAAGTTCTCTCGCACTACACCACTCCTCCGCTCCCTTCACTGGCTACCAGTAGCTGGCCGCATTTGCTTCAAGGTACTGGTACTTGCGTATTGTGCAGTGAATGTATCAGGCCCAGCCTACATCCAGGACATGGTCAAACCTTACACCCCAGCTCGTCCACTGCGCTCTGCATCTGCCAATCTGCTGGCTGCATCTGGCAATCTGCTGAGGGTCACCTAGTCACTCGACTAAATGTTTGCTGTCTTGGCTCCAAAATGGTGGAACAAGCTCCCCATTAACATCAGATCAGCTGATAGTTTACACATCTTCCATACATGCACACCATTACTGTTCTCAATCTCCTTATGGAGAAGCTGATTAACACAGAGAAGGAATATGTTAAAGAGCACAGGTCCCAGCACACAGCCATGCTTGATGCCTGTACGAACAGGGAAAGGATGGGACTCTTCCCCTCCAATGGTCATTCTAGCAGTCATATCATCATGGAACTGACGGAGGATGTTAACACATTTTTTGGGACAGCCAAACTTTAGGAGGATGTCCCACAAAAGTCCTCTCTGAATAGAGTCAAATGCTTTGGAGAGGTCGACAAAAGCTATACAAATATCCTGATGCTGTTCCCGGCACTTCTCCTGAAGCTGCCATGCTGTAAAGATCATGTCGACTGGCAATTCAGCTGCCTGCTATTACTTCCTTTTCGCCGCATGGGAGGGCGAACTGTCATGCGTATCTTAGCCAAAATCATACGATGATCTGTCCAGCAGTCTGCACCCCTCATGTGCACAGTGCAAGTCATTTTTTAATTTGTTTTTGTATGCACACACACCACACACACACACACACACACACACACACACACACACACACACACACACACACGGACAACATTGCTGTTTAACATCTACGGTATATTTTAGTTTTAATAAATACATATCTCCAAAACATTACAAACCTTGCAGCTCAGGAGATCCCCTACAACTCCCTCATTGACCCTGCCAATCCACCAACCTGCCCTCTGCCACATGAAGTGCACACCACAAGTGATGATGACACACTCAAATGTTACATGTCAAAAAACATCATAATTCCTTGCCCACTCCTATGTAACAACAAACTTTCCACCAACCAGAGGTTAAGAATGCACAGTGCGCTTTGATCTAATGTCGGTCAGGCCATACTTCCTATAATATTTTTGGCCTATCAACAGGAGCGGCTCTTTGTCAGTGTAGAGGAGCAGATGGTGGACACGGCCTGCCAGCATCAGTCTCCCCCCACTCACTGGACATGAGTGTGGCGCTTCATGGGACAAAGAGTCAGGGGGGCATGTCTGTCAGCACAGGCCCAGGGCAGCACCATGCAGCCAAAATGTGCAGGTGTGTGTGTGTGCGTGTGTGTGTAAAAGGATTTGGATCTTGCTAAAGTATGGGCTGTATCAGGGGTTTTACACTTTGTTTGTGTGTGTTTTAGTGTTGCTGATTATCTTTTCATATATTCAGCCGTCTTGTGTCTATCACACACTTTTCTATCATAATAAGGCAGATAATAGGCTACAATACAGTTATCAGTGGAGCTTACAGGATTCCTAAAGACGTGTAGCAAAGAAGCATTTTTTTTGTTTTAATGTGTTTTAAAGTGTTTCTAGTTTATGTTTTTTCAAGCTGCAGTTTCTGTGTTAAGAAGCTCAGCATTGACTTATTCACAGTCAGTGCGTTTCCATGGCACAACTAGATTGGATTATCACATATATCGAACAAGACACTCGAACGGACCGTGTCACTTGTCTGAGTATACATGGCCTTTCAGAAATCGGATAAATGTCCGATGCATGGCTGTCTCCACTATGCTAGGTGGCACTGTAGCCAGGCTGTAGCCCTTTCAACAAGTGGTTTTAGAGCCACGTCCGGTTCTCTTCCGTCAATAAGCCATGGTGTAGCCTATCATGCGCAGGCACACAAGCACAGAACGAGAAGTCCGATATGCGATATCCGATCCCTGTATACATGCAGAGAGAAGGCCGACAATGAACGAATTATCTAGGTGTTCTTATCCGACTTCTCTTGTCCGTTATTGTGCCGATTTGTGTCTGAAGTAGATCGGATAAAGGTGTTTACATGCAGTTTAAAAGTCCTGTTGAGGTCTTATTCGTTTAGTTATCCGATTATGAGTCTGCATGTAAACGCACTGACTGTCTCCTCCCAAATGAGTCTCCTGCATTGCGAATAATTGGAAACCCTTTTTATGTCAAAGGTGTGTGCTCCCCTGTGGATGGTGCACGCAGGGTTAACTGCATGGAGATTTCAGAGCTTTGTGATGTAAGAGAGGACAAGTGGTTACATGATGGGAATCGCCGGGGGTTATACCTGATGTATGAGTCTCCCACTGGGCTGCCACTGTGTCACACACACACACACACACACACACACACACACACAGTAGGCTATCAGCTGATCCACAGGAGGCCTTCATCCTTAACCGAAGGAGTTGGACCCTCCTTTCAGGAGCACTCAGCCATGCTGCCGTGTGCTCTGACTGGAGCTGGAAGCTTTACCCATTTTTAGTCCACACAACCCCCCCTCCACTCCCCATCCCCATCCATAGAGGCAGTCCAATAGTGAGCAGCGGGGCGGGGAATCCTCCATTTTCCCAGGCTGTGCCTCTAAAGGCCGGGACACACCGGTCCAACTACCCGAAAATGGAGTCTGCCGTTTCAGGCAGCTCCATTCTGCCCGTCGCGGCCAAAAAAGTGCCAAGAACACACCGAGCCGCTTGCGCGGGACGTAATGTCTCCATAACAGCAGGCGTCGCTAATCTGTATTGTGGCCCAAAAAAATACGGAAGCCGGAAATGATGGGACAGCTCTCTAGACCATAAACATAGATAGAAATACGTATTTATATTTATGGACCATAAAGAGCACCATTTTTAACAGAGTGAAACAGAATGGTGTCGAGCAGTCAACAAGGGTTGGTGCATGTGAGTACTTGCTGAACGAAACAAACAAACAAACACATTAAAACAATGGCTAACTGTTGGTAGCTGTTTGTGCTGACCAATTGCATTCGAGTTAAGCCGTCCCATTTGATGCCACTCAGCCAATCAATTCTGTGCATTCCTGGCACAGGCACACAGACTGAAGCTGGATCTCAATCCAGAGAGCGGGTCCTTGGAAGGACGCGGTCTATGCGGTCTATGAAGGCCGAACGAGCGTTGTTAAACGGGACGGTCTCCGCAGGTCTCCGTTTACGAGCATTTACAGCCTTGTCAACGGAGGAAAAAAGAAAAAGAAGTTGCCTACCAGACGAAAAGAAAAAAAAGTACAAGAAAAAAGAAAGGAAGATAAAAGTTAAGAAGATGGAGCAACACGTTGCTGTTTTGTTATTTTTTATTTCATTTTATTTTATGCCATCTCTGAAAAAAACGCAATGAATCTTGGGATATGTTGGGCCGCGACGGATCCATCTGTTGCAGCCTTCAAAACCGTGAAACGAAGGCTGCATTTCTCGGCCGCATATGAAGGAGCCTTGCAAATCGTAGCAAATGGAACAAGCCTTTGCGCGCCGCTATGACGCAATTGGTCTTCAAATGCAGCCTTCGTAGGCTGCAACCCCTGAATCGAGATCCAGCTAGAGGGTGAATCTCAATACAGGGGTTGCGGTCTACGAAGGCTGCATTTGAAGACCGATTGCGTCATAGCGGCGCGCAAAGGCTGTTCCATTTGCAAGGCTCCATGCAAGGCTCCTCATATGTGGCCGAGAAATGCAGCCTTCGTTTCAAGGTTTTGAAGGCTGCATCAGATGTATCCTTCGCGGCACAACATATCCCAAGATTCATTGCGTTTTTTTCAGAGATGGCATAAAATAAAACAAAATACAAAATAACAAAACAACAACGTGTTGCTCCATCTTCTTAACTTTTATCTTCCTTTCTTTTTTTCTTGTACTTTTTTTTCTTTTCGTCTGGTAGGCAACTTCTTTTTCTTTTTTCCTCCATTGACAAGGCTGTTACCGTTGGCAGCAATCAGGGTTGCTAGGTTGCACAGGAGCGGCGAGTCGTCACGCAAGGCAACGGCTTGTTACGCAAACCGGAAATGCTCGTAAACAGAGCGAAATGGAGACCTGCGGAGTCCGTCTCATTTAACAATGCTCGTTGGCCTTGGAATCGGCCTTGGAATCGGCCTTCACAGGCTATGGCCTTCATAGTCCGCGAGACCGCGTCCTTCCAAGGATGCGGTCTCTGTAATGGTATACAGCTAGTGAGAGAGTGAGCGATACAGTGGCCCTCATTTATCAACCGTGCGTAGACCAGGGGCCGGTTTCCCAAAGCCTTCTTAGAGCCTTCTTAACGCTACGTCATTCGTAACCCCTACGTAGAGTTCCTACGCAGAGCCGGCCCGAGGCATAAGCGAACTAAGCGGCCGCTTAGGGCCCCCGACTGCCTGGGGGGCCCCCTAAAAAAAAATTTTTTTTTTTTTTTTTTTTTTAGTTTTTAGTTTGTGTGTTTGATATTAACATCATACTATGCAAATGTGAGTTATCATACAAAAAAGGAATAAAATGTTTTGGTCTAGATAATTAATAGCCTAAAAATGTAATTAGTTCATCTCGGAGGAAATCCGAAATTATCTGATCATGTCACGTTCACATCCATGCACAGTGTGTATTGAGTTTATTTAAAAACAACTGGAAATGGGGCTGCCCTCAATTGCCCATGCACTGTGTATAGTCTATAGCCTATGTCAGCCTTGTCAGTGGAAAAAAAGATACAGTAGCTGGATAACAGAGTTCTTCTGCTTCGTTCCTCACACTGCATTTAAATGCATTCACTATATTACAGAGAAATATGTCCCATAAAGGAAAAAGAGCTCCAAGCCCAACCCAGGGCCAATCCCATTTCTCATTTTCACCCCTACCCCTACCCCTTGGCCCTCCAAACGGAGTGTTAAGGGGTAGGGAGGAAAATCTACCCCTATGAAATGGGACATCCCTACCCCTTCATGTAACTACTAGCTACATTAGTGGATAAGGTATCAATGATCACAATCTGTTATAATCAATCACTTTTTATTAACAATTGAAAAGGGACAATAAATAAAAATATCTAAAAACATTTAAAAATTATTAATATTGATGATACAAGTGACAATAAATAAATAAATATATCAGTGATTCTTGAGAACCGGGACAAAAGGCCATCTTCCATAAGTAACTGCTATTATCTTTAAAAATAAAAATATTTAAAATGTAAAATGGTATTAGGGATTAAGAATATAATGTCTGGAGCACAATTATCCCCTTAAATTAAAAAATATCGTTATTATGTCAAACATTTGTTATCTTCTCATGACGTCCAAAACAGTGTCTCCACAGAGAGGGTTTCAATCGTTCATATGCAATAAAACCTATTAAAAATGTACTTTAATGATTTAAAATGTGCTTTTTTCATCAAAAGCAACACTAAATAATCTCTCATATCAATACAAACTGTTTTTCTTCAACACATTCATGTTTTATATGGTTTCAAAGTGGTGGGTCACTTTTTGTCACCACCGTCAGACAATCCATTAAAATGTAATAAAATCAGCCAAAATAAGGGGCAGCTGTCACTATGAAGGACCTCTTATCACATTCTACCTCTGCAGAGTACATTAGAGTCAGACAGGCTCCGATAAGTGTTGTAGTTTTAGAATATTTTACATTACAAATCTTGAAAGTCCTGCGTCACAACCATGATTATTTGAAATGTTTCGATCATTTTATTTTCCTGAAGTTGTTCATACTAGCACCTATCATCAACACAAAAACCAAATGGCTACTAGAAAAACTCTATTATTTTATATTCATATACATTTTAAAAATATTTTTTGTGGCCTCTATCAGTTTTGGTGAATATTTGTGATCACTACATCTCATGGGTCTAGCATAAATTGAGGGAGAATGAATTTGTGTTTTTTGGTGTCTGACGGAGTTGACACAAAGTAAGGAATGGCAAGCTAAAAAGCACATTTGGATAAAAAGGACAACAGCTGGGAGGTTGTGTCAAAGCTTAGCTCAGTAGCTTAGTATATGTTGGATACATTCATGTAATTTAATTTGCCTAAACATAGGGTTTGTATTTTTTCAACATTGCACCCTGTTTTGTTCCACTTCTCAAGAATCACTGATATTCAAAGTGCAGTAATACAAGAATTTATCATTTTTTCTATCATCCTTTCAAACAATCTTAAAAAGCGAGCTTTCCTCAGCAAGGAACTCCAAAATAGGATTGGATTTTTATTTTTATCTTTTAAAATTTTGGAAGAGAAGTTGAGGGGCTTGAGGTGGCCGTGGAAAAGGAGGCGCAGGCAGATGGCACAGGAGAGGAGACAGAGGTAGATGCCTTTTCAATGTTTGGCTCAACAATCTCCTAAAAGTAAAAAAAAAAATTAGATGGAAGATTAGATTAGGTTTTTGAGCTCCTGTTTAACACCCCCCCCCCCCCACCACACACACACACACACACACACAAGCCCCAATCGTCCACCCATCAATTGAAATTAAACTTTATTTCAGACACACAGGTCCATACTAGTATGGTTTATCATGTCCTTATTTTTTTTAAGTTAGCGTTGCTATCATGTAATGCAAAATTATTAGCTACATAGCCTACTAGCGATCTATTTTATGGTTCATACGCTGGGTACCTCCGTGTGTGTGTGTGTGTGTGTGTGTGCCGTGTGTGTGTGTGTGTGTGTAGCCTGAAAGGGGGCGTCAACGGCTCCTGCTAATGACTGTTATGTGCTGATGTGTTGTTAGCTAGTTAGCTAGTTACTAGCGATCTTTTTTTGACAATCTTGATCCCCTAAACAACATAACTACGAAGCATACATGGTAAAACTAAGATAATAAGATGATAATCGTAATTTTCACATCTTTATTAACTGAGGAAACAACTTACATTCGCGGCTGTCACTCTTCCCATCCATTTCCGTTGACACAAGGCACCGCTTTCGGGGAAATTTCTTTTAACCCTTCGTTTGGAGTGTGGGTCCAGAAAATCTCCGTTTGGAGGGCCGTTTGGCCCTACGCCTACGCCTTCGCCTTGATTCCAGAGGGAATTGGGACACCCCTACCCCTTCACGTGAACGCGCAATTCGGAGGGGTAGGGCTAAGGGGTAGGGCGAAGGGGTGAATTGGGATTCACCCCCAGAGGACCCTCCATAATATTTTATTTTATATTAATATTGTTATGGAAAATCCATGTGTCCTTCTTCAATAGCTTCTAATTCGTCTGACCCAGTGTCTCCAAATTATTTGTTCACACAAGATTTCTCAGATTTAGCCTCTTAATTTTCCTCTCAAAGTGCACAAGATTCATGCATTTCACTTTAAAAAAGTTAAAAAAATCTCCCGGGGGGGCATACCCCCGGACCCCCCTAAGAGGGTCTGAATCTCGGCTGTCTAATATTTTCGCACAGCCGCACAGTGGAGGCACTAGCGGAAAACACTGGGTGTGTGAATGATATTTAACAAAGATCTATAGTTTCAGCAGCGCTAACATTGGAGAGGGGCCCCCAATCATATTTCGCTTAGGGCCCCCTGAAGGCTTGGGCCGGCTCTGTTCCTACTTAACATTTCGCCTGTTTCCTGAAACGTTCTTTGCTACGAATCTCTTTCGTACGTCATACGTTGGTAAGGTTGGTCTGGAGCGCCCTCAGAGCCTTCTTAACTCTACCGTAGGGATGTTTCAGCTCTCGCTTGTGTCATTTAACTAATAAATCTGACTGTATTTCATATCAAACGGACACAGCGATGACTGTATTTAATAACAAACTGTTCAAAACGATCCAACTGTATAGTGTATATCACGTATATTTAAAGTAGGCTTAGGCTATTATATGTTTTAGCAGAATACCATTAACTCTGATTCACAAAGTGTTCAAACTATATGAACAATTAGCCTACTTTTTAGTCATCTAACTGACTTGACAATCAGCATTAACTGAATGGATGCGATGTCCCTCAATATGAAAATACTTTATACGTGATACACTATAGCCTACATTCGGATCGTTTTTATCAGTTTGTTATTAAATACAGTCATCGCTGTGTCCCTGTGATATGAAATACAGTCAGATGTATAAGTTTAATGACACAAGTGAAAGTCCCTGCGATCGCTGTGGCATCGCCAGAGATACAAACCCCCACATTTCCTTCCAAAGCATGCGTAAAACGGACACGAGTCACATCCCTGTTGCGCATGGAACTGCCACAAGTCATTCATGATGAAAATAATTGCTGTAAACAATCTTCATCTCCTCCGCTGTTTCTATATTTTTTTTAAAATTAGTATAGGCTATGGTAGTATGTTCGACATGGTTAACACTAGAACCTCCGCACTGTGTTCCACACCGGCTCAGCTGACAGCTGAGAGCTGTCAGCTGAGCCCGTGCAGGGTGCGTCGGATCCTCCGCCTCAAAACATGTAAACGTGCAAAAAAATGAATGAATAATCAATTAGAGCTTACCTTAAAATAAGTGTGCCATGTTGCTGTTTATTGTATTTAGGATTTTAGCTCATTTGGACGCTGTTTCGGCCGTCTGTTTATTTATATAGGCTATTGGCGATATTATACTATCTACTTTCAGTTTCATTACTGACCCACCAAGTAACGTGATAAGTGTTCTTAAAGATACTTAGATTATAAAACAAGAGTTCCAAAACACAGGTGATGATTCAACAAACTAATTTATGACTTTATATTACACTAGAAATGCACGGGTAGATTTGATTAGACAGCATACAGATGCAGCTGCTCATGAAATGAGCAGGAAATGGATAATCGAACTCGGAGAAACCGATTTCAGCAGTGTACGAACGACGTAAGGAGTGTTTCTCCTAAGACACCGTTCTGGAACCACGACTACAGAGGTAAACAACTTTGGTAAGTCATAACGTAGGAGTCTTCGTAGCTCGCTAAGAGAGGACGTTATCGGGAAACCGGCCCCAGAAAAGTGGGTGTACGCACATGTCCGCGCAAACCTTGGCATTTATCAATCTGGGGCCGGTTTCCCAAAGCCTTCGTAGAGGCTTCTTAACGCTACGTCATTCATAACCCCTACGTAGAGTTCCTACTTAACATTTCGCCTGTTTCCCGAAACGTTCTTTGCTACGAATCTCTTTCGTACGTCACACGTTGGTAAGGTTGGTCTGGAGCGCCCGCAGAGCCTTCTTAGCTCTACCGTAGGGATGTTTCAGCTCTCATTTGTGTAATTTAACTAATAAATCTGACTGTATTTCATATCAAATGGACACAGCGATGATTGTATTAAATGACAAACTGTTAAAAACGATAACTGTATATAGCGTACATAAGCTATATATTTGAGCAGAATACCATTCACTCTGATTCACAAAGTGTTCAAACTATATGAACAAGTACATAGTCATCTAACTGACTTGACAATCAGCATTAACTGATTAGATGCGATGTCCATCAATATTAAAATACTTTATAAGGCCTACGTGATACACTACAACCTACAGTCAGATCGTTTTTATCAGTTTGATATTTAATAGTCATCGCTGTGTCCCTTTGATATGAAATACAGTCAGATGTATAAATTTAATGACAAGTGAAGTCCCTGCGATCGCTGTGGCATCGCCAGAGATAGGCTACTACAGACCCCCACATATCCTTCCGTAAGCACCATGCGTAAAACGGACACGAGTGACATCCCTGTTGCGCATGGAACTGCCACAAGTCATTCATGAAGAAAATAATTGCTGGAAACAATCTTAATCTCCTCCGCTGTTTCTAAATTTTTCTATAGACTAGGCTACCTTTTTTAAATCAGTATAGGCTATGGTAGTACGTTCGACCAAGGTTAACACTAGAACCATCGCACTGCGGAGCTGTCAGCTGAGCCGGCTGACAGCTCCGCAGAGCCGGCTCAGCTGACAGCAGAGTGCGTCGGATTCTCCGTCTCAAAACATGTAAACGTGTGAAAAAATTAATGAATAATCAATTAAAGCTTACCTTAAAATAAGTGTGCCATGTTACTGTTTATTGTAATTAGGATTTTAGCTCATTTGGACGCTGTTTGGGCCGTCTGTTTTTATTGATATAGGCTATTGGCGATATTATATCTACTTTCAGTTTCCTTACTGACCCACCACGAAACGTGATTATTGTTCTTAAAGATACTTAGATTATAAAGCAAGAGGTGTTAAATAAATGTTTCGGCTTTGAAGGATTTCTAGTAATCTTTTATTCGCAAAGACTTGTCATGCAGCTTCGCATGAAATAAGCAGGAAATGGAAAATCGAACTCTGAGCAATCGATTTCAGCAGTGTACGTACGACGTAAGGAGTGTTTCTCCTAAGAGACCGTTCGGGAACCACGACTACAGAGGTAAACAACTTTGGTAAGTCATAACGTAGGAGTCTTCGTAGCTCGCTAAGAGATGACGTTATCGGGAAACCGGCCCTTGGACGTGAGCGTAGGGTACGCTCAAATCCCACGCCAGCTCTCAGCTCGTGTACGCAAGTTTGTGAACAGCATGGACTCGCAGTGCAGGCTGTGCCGGGTAGCCGATGACTTTGTTGGACAATTATTATTTCATTTCATTTCATTTCATTTAACTTTTATTTATCCTCGAGAGACCAATTGAGGGGTGACCCTCATTTACAATGATGTCGAGTAAATAAATTCCAAGGAAAAACAACAATACATACACAATATTCAATGCAAATACATCAAATACACAACAACAGGTGAAGAGAGAAAAAAAAAACAATTGAAACATTTACCTAGTGGTGAAGAGTGGCAGCAATTAAAATTAAATGGGTGAAAGTACAATATAGCCTAATTAAAACAGTTACAGTTAGAGTTTGGCAGATTTAAGATAGTTTGTTTAAATTGATTAAAGGATGTGAAGGTATTTAGTTTAATTTGTTGCTGTAAGTTGTTCCAGGAGTCGGGGGCACTGAAGCCAAAAGCTGTCTTTCCCAGCTCAGACCTAGAAGATAATACAAATGCAGTGTTTGCTCAGACCTAGTCTGGCTTGACCACTCCCGCCAGCGTCTATTAAGCGCTGGCGTCGGCAAACAACGCTACGCCTCCATTGGCTGCTTCCCGGGGTTAGCCCCGCCGTAGATGATTGTGATTGGTTTAAATAAATAAAAACAGGCCAGCCCAGTTTCCCCCCCGAATAGACGGCTCTAAACGGAGTGCTTCCAGACCATACTACTTACTGTAGTTTGGTCTGGCTTTGCGAGACTAGCTCAGACCGAAATAAAGATATTAATCACTTAAAAATGTGCAGCTCATGGTGTGCAACTGAGTAGGAGAGCTGATTCAATAGTGCGCACACCAGCCTCAGGTGTGGTGCATGGGACTGCGTAAGGGCAGTCATCTCCGATTGCATTCATTCAAAATGTTAGCCTAAGTATTAAATATGTAAGCTATGCAAGTATTACACTGCTCTTTATGATACAAAATACACGACACAACATTCAGCTTAACATTTTATTTATTTGACGCACTTTTTAGATGTTAGTTCCTCTTTTAATGTGTCATTGATCGCTTAAGCGAGCGATTTTTTTCCACCATTAACCGGCACGTTTCGGCTTGTTTTTCCGATCTACTGGTGGAGCAGGACGGTGGGCGCTCTCACAGCTGATCGTTGCCGGGTCGGCTTGTGCAGCTGACGGCCGGGCTGACCACTCGTGCCAAGCGCATGCTGTCATACAGTAAAACGCAAAATGTGTTATTTTTAGTTTTTAAAACCCTTTTGAGTAGTGCTATCTAAAAGGGCCAATACATTCTAATCATTCAAATCTCTGCAGACGTGTATTTCTTTCATGGGGACCATTATCGGACAGTTGGTGCGTCTTTTTCTCCTCTACCACTTAGCCTATATTATGCCCACAGTACCTCCAGTTGGTGTTGCATTTCAGAGTAGCAACACACTTTTTTAGTGGCGATTTTTGAGTCAGACCACTTTTTCTTCATCTATGTAGGCTAAAGAAATGGCGACATATAATTGTAAATGCTGTTTTATAGCATTTGAGCGATAGTACTGATGTAAACCTAAAATGCAAAATCCTCAGCTGGAGATCGTTTGTTGTCAACACCAACGCTGTTGACCGCAACAGTTATTTCCTTGCCAACTGCTCCTTCTGTTGTTCTTTGATGCCGAATGTAATGCTCCGAAATGAAACTTTTTTTTCTACTTTCGCTGTTATTCTGTATATTTCTACTTCAGAGAAGTTCCTCTTCTTTGCCGTAATGCGCATATCCATTTCGTAAAACCTCTGGGTGAGGCCTCTAAACTGAGAAAATATAAGGGGCGTGATAGTCAATTTCAAATAACGATTGTTTTCAGCCGCCGCATTTATCAATAATGGCCTGGCGTACGCTGAGATTGGCGAGATACGACTGTTTGATAAATACCACGCGATACCTGCTGTAGGGTGATATTTGCGCCAGAATCTGCACCAGTTTCCACGCAAGTTTGATAAATGAGGGCTAGTGAGAGAAGACAGAGAAAAGAGTGAGAAATACAGGAGAGAGGTGACCTGGAGACAGAAAAATAACTACTAATGGCGCTCTCTAAGAAGAGAAAAGTTCCAACCACCAGACCAAAACATACATCACACCAACTAACACATTTTAAAAAGCCACTCCATATGAAAAGACAAGCAAGCTATGGAGAGAGGTAACTGCGGTCACATTTTACCTGGCAAGGATATGTATTTTAAGTTATGAAAAAAAGTTAGTTTGAAAGAGTCTGACCAGTAAACCATGTCAACATTCTTGTTAATGTCCAGTTGGTTAAATTGAATTAAAAAGGTAGGCCTTCTTGATATAGATAATCATTTTGCTTCTTTTGCTCAGCTTCAGACAAAATTCAATCTCCCTTCTAGTAATTTTTTTCATTACTTGCAAATTAGGAATTTTGTTAAGCAATTTTTTCCTACTCTTGATACGATTCCAGCGCATCACTTCTTCTATGACATCATGACCAAACCTCCCACCTCCAAACATTTGATCTCTCGGTTTGTTAATCTATTTTCTATGGCGACCCCCTCTCTCCATAAAAAAGAGGCATGGATCAAGGACACTGGTGAAGCAATATCTGATGAGCTATGGGAGAAAGGGCTTAGTAGGATAAAAGTATGCTCTATTAATGCTAGGCTTCAGCTCATTCAGTTTAAAGTAATTCACCGGTTGCACTTTACCAAAACCAAGCTGAATAGAATTTTCCCTTCTGTTTCTGCTACCTGTGATAAATGTAAGTCTGCTGACGGTACTCTCGGGCATCTTTTCTGGGCCTGCTCACATGTTTTTGGATTGAAATTTTTCACCCGTACAGTATCATATTATTATTATTATTAGTTTTATTTGATTAGGACAGTGCATATTAATCAACATGTCAGCAAAGCATCAATGTAAATATGCCGGAGTTAGCGTAATTGCTAATTCGCATCCGTAGTCCTAAGGCAAGTCATAATACAATACATCAATATACAGCTACATGAAACAATTTTACACAGTTAATTCACAACTAGCTAAAATACAGTTTTACACTGACACCCAATCAGTATAGGCGGTTAGAAAAGACAAAAGAAACAAAACAGCATCAGGAAGAAAAAAAAAAAAAAGTTATGCATGAGAACAGGTCTGGCTTGCTACCAACCACTCTTTGAGGGTCTTTTTAAAAGGTATAACAAGACAACTGACTCCTGACTGTCTCCTAGTGATATTGTGCTGCTCAGACTACTCCCTGACTCTTCCCTATGTTTTACAACAAGCTCTCATGTTTGGTTTGGTCATTGCAAAGCGGGTTATTTTAAGAGAATGGAAGTCAAATTCTCCTCCCTGCTTCAAAAAGTGGCTAAATGATATGGTTTCTTGTTTGCACCTTGAAGAAATTAGATTTACTTTGTCTTACTCCCATTCCAAGTTTAAAAATATTTGGGGCCCTTTTATAGAACACATTGAAAGGGAAAGAACTCAACCTGGGTCCTGAGGTTCTTTATTTGACATGTATTTTGTATGTGCATGTCTTTTTTTGTTGTATTGAAAAATTTGTTTTGAAAAATGTGTATAAATAAAATATATGAAAAAAAAGGTAGGCCTTCTTTAACCTGAATGTTTTTTAGGTGCATAAATGTGTTTATTTAACTAGGTTTAGCCTATTACAGGCCTACATGTCAGGTTTCAGGATAAGACAGACAAGAACACAATTGCAGGACACAGGAAACAGTTCAGATTCAAAAATAGATTTTAATGAAGACTAGCGATAATATCAAACATATTTGATAATGTCGGAACGTCAAGACAGGGAAGAAGACTGGCTGAAATCGGGTCAGAAGACCACCATACACCAAACGACTGAGATTACGTGCGCGCGCCACAACTCCAGCACGGCTTCTGTGATTTCAGCCCGACATTGGAAGATTGTCTGCGACTGTCAAATTGCGTGAAAAGTCATGTAGTGTAAGCCCAGCATAAATTGGCAACACTGCACGCGACTCTGCGAGCAACCGTTAGTAGATCCGAACGTTGTTGTTATTGTTGCCAGGTAACTGGGCGCCAATGCCCAGCGCCCCAAACCCTCCGTTAAAACTGAATGGCAATAGAAATTGATAGGGCCACTCTGAGTGAACGAGGGTTTGGGGCGCCGTGAACTGGCGCCCGTAGAAGCTAAATGAGTCAGTTTAGAGCTTACATTTTGCCATGAAATGTAAATACAGTGCCAGAATATAAATTCAGTGTGCATTCTTAAAGGCCTACTTCACCGGTTTGAATATGAAGGTGTATTGAATTCTGAGATCCTATGTAGTATAAATGTGCGAAAAAAATTTAAATCGGTTGGGCCTGAGAAAAGGCAGAAAGAGTGTTTTTTTTTTAACCCTATATTTCTCTTTCTCGTGACATCACAGAAAGAGAAATATAGGGATTAAAACTTACTTTGTAAATATTACTGTGATGTCTTTTACTGTGACATCACAGTCATATTTACAAAGTACGGAGCAGTTGAACCAGTACGGGATGCTTAACGGATACAAATTTATGCATCTGAAATGCATCCAAGCAGGCTTGGTAGTGACTCAAACAACTATACGGCACCTGCTCTTAATCCTAGACCCTCGAGGAGTACAACTGAGGAAACGTAATCGTCTAAGACGTCGTCTTTACATAAACCCAGGTCCAAACTTTTTGTGGCACGTCGAATCATACGACAAACTTAAACCCTTTGGCATATGTATTAATGGTGCTATCGATGGATTTTCCCGTATGGTCATATGGCTACATGCTTCCACCACAAGTAGCAATCCCCGTGTTATTTCTGGCTACTTCCTTGTTGAAGTGGAAAACAGGAGCGGCACTCCCACCCGAATCAGGTCGACCTGGGTACAGAAAACCGATCAGTGGAGCAGATGCAGATATTTTTAAGAGGATACCATGACGACCAGTTTTCTGAGAGATGCTACATTACCGGCTCAAGTAATCATAACCAAAGGATTAAACAATGGTGGGGATTTTTAAGAAAACACCATGCACAATACTGGATGAATATCTTTCAAGATTTGAAGGAGCAGGACCACTTCTCAGGGGACTTACTCGACAAAAATCTAATACAGCTCACATCTTAAATAGAATTATATCACTTATGCTATTTCCAATGATTATTTCTATGATAATTTTCTTGCTTATCAAATGTTCAAAATTTTTCTGTTAAATGTAAGAGGATATGTAAATACTGATTTCAGAAAGCACTTTGAGCCACAATCCAAATGCTTTAAAAATAATACATTAGGTTGAAGAGGCACAGAGTCACATCTAGTTATACAACAGCAGCCTTAACAAAAACTCCAGTAATATCACAAGAATTGCTGCAATAAACTCATAATAAGCCTGACTTAGATGTCATTTTAGATGCTAAGAAGGAATTCCCACATCAAATACTAAAAACTCATTCCCAGTGTTATTATTAGGGGCTGGTCCTAGCAGGGCCTGGGACCGCGTTTTATAGCAACGCTGTTCTGGTGCCTGCGGGCAGGGAACCCTATTGTTTTTGTAGGGATTATTAGGGGGCCAAGCGCAGGGCCTGGGACCGCGTTTTGCAGAGCAACGCGGTTCCCAAGCCCTGCTGGGCAGGGAACCCTATTGTTTTTGTAGGGATCTATTATTATTATTATTCCTTACGTAAAACTGGTGCTGCAGCCCAAACCGTAAAGGGTTGGGACATGCCACTTGCATCACTAGTTCAGACCCCCGGTCTCTCAACATACAAAAAAATTCAGACATGCCGGCCACTAGGTGGCGCTACAACAGCAAAAAAACACGTTTTGGCCTATAACTTCCGCACCGAAAGTCCGACAGTCAAAAACTTTATATCCACAGATGCCCACAAGTCAGCTGCATCTTTTGAGATAGGCCACGCCCATTTGCGTATATATAGATTTTTCGCTACATCGCAAAAACTGTGTCAGTCACCAAACATACTCCTCCTACAGTTTTCGCCCGATTTCCAATGAAACCAAAAGCATTATGCTCACCGAATTCCCACGAGCAAAAAGTTGTGGTATAAATACCTTTTCACGACCATCGGGAAGACCAAACGCTAGCGCTTTAAAAATTTGCTAAAATCCTAAAAAAAAAAAAAAAAAAAAAAAAAAAGGATTTTCTTTGAAACTCAAGGGAGACTAATATCATGGGGCATACCTGAGTCTATGGCAAAATATGGGCAAGAAATTCCTTTCTGGGCGGGGACTTATTAAAAAAAAGAGTTTTCAATTTTTTTTGCCTGTTTTCGCCATTTCCTAAGTAACATGGGAAATTCAAAAAAGTGTCTTTACAATGGAGAGAAGTTTAATAATTTGATTTTGCTATAACTCCCAACCGAACATCGCACATTGAAAAATCCCACATCCACTTGTTTGGTACATTAAGCTGCATATTTCTATCTAACGTTGTTTTGCGAATGTCATCCATAGGGGGCGCCAAAACCACAAAAGGCAAAGAAAACTCGTTTGGGGCTATAACTTCCACACCGAACATCCCACAGTCAAAAACTTTATATCCACAGATGCCCACAAGTCAGCTGCATCTTTCAGATAGAAACGCCTATTTGCCTATGGGATTTTTTCCTACACGCAAAAACTGTGTCAGTCACCAAAACACACTCCTCCTACAGTTTTTGCCCGATTTGGACTAAAAACTAAAGCATTATGCTCTACCAGCTCCCACGAGCAAAAGTAGTTTAAATAATTTTTCAATTATCAGAAGACCAAACGGTAGCGCTTTAAAGATTTGCACATTAGCTACCTTGCACCAAACTGCTCCTAAATCCATAACGATTCATCCTATTAACACCAGACTTCACACATGTGTTTTATCCCCATGGTTTTCAGGTTGGTTCTACTTTTTCCTTAAATTGCTCCAAAAGGCGCCAAAACACACTTGAGCATCTTTCTCTGCGATTTTTTTGCCTTTTGGTCTATAACTCCCAAACCAAACATCCCACATTCAAAAAAACTTTACATCCCCCGATTCCGTAAAGCGAGGGCCGGCGCCGCGGACGACGACGCCCATCCCGGAAGTCGCGGGGAGGCTTGGCTCCCGGCTCACAACTGCTCGCAGTTCTAGTTATTAGGGGCCATTCGAGGGCCTGGGACCGCTTTTTTGCAAAGCAACGCGGTTCCCAAGCCCTGCTGGGCAGGGAACCCTATTGTTTTCGTAAGGATTATTATTATTATTCTTATTCTTCCATGCGTAAAAGTGGTGCTGCAGCCTAAACCGTAAAGGGTTGGGACATGCCATTTGCAGGGCTTATCCAGGTCCATGGTACGTACGCAGACAAAAAAAATCAGACATGCCGGCCACTAGGTGGCGCTACAACAACAAAAAAACGCGTTTTGGCCTATAACTTCCGCACCGAAAGTCCGACAGTCAAAAACTTTATATCCACAGATGCCCACAAGTCAGCTGCATCTTTTGAGATAGGCCATGCCCATTTGCGTATATATACATTTAACACCGCAAAACTGTGACAGTCACCAAAACATACTCCTCCTACAGTTTTCGCCCGATTTGAAACCCAAAGCATTATGCTCTACTGACTCCCACGAGCAAAAGTTGGTCAAATAATTTTTCTACGACCATCGGAAGACCAAACGGTAGCGCTTTAAAGATTTGCGAAAATTCCGTAAAAAAAAAAAGAGGGATTTTCTTGAAACTCAAGGGAGACTATCATGGGGCATACCTGAGTCTATGGCAAAAATATGGGCAAGAAATTCTTTCTGGCGGGACTTATTAAAAAGAGTTTTTCAATTTTTTGCCTGTTTTCGCCATTTCCTAAGTGTTTTGGCGGGAAATTCAAAAAAGTGTCTTTACAATGGAGAGGTTGACAATTGGATTTTGCTATAACTCCCCAACCGAACATCGCACATTCAAAAACTTGACATCCACTTGTTTGGTACATTAAGCTGCATCTTTCTATCTAACGTTGTTTTGCGAATGTCATCCATAGGGGGCGCCAAAACCACAAAAAGCAAAGAAAACTCGTTTGGGGCTATAACTTCCACACCGAACATCCCACAATCAAAAACTTTACATCCCCGGATTCCGTGAAGCGAGGGGCCGGCGCCGCGGACGACGGCGCCCGATCCCGAGTCGCGTTGGAGGCTTGGCCCCCGTTCACAACTGCTCGCAGTTCTAGTTAGGGGGCCAAGCCCGAGTAGGGCCTGGGACCGCGTTTTGCAGAGCAACGCGGTTCCCAAGCCCTGCGGGGCAGGGAACCCTATTGTTTTTGTTGCGACTTTTATTATTATTATTATTATTTTTCTCCGCGTAAAAGTGGTGCTGCAGCCCAAACCGTAAAGGGCTGGGACATGCCACTTCCAGGGCATATCCAGGTCCGTACCCCGTACGCAGACAAAATTAGACATGCCGCCACTAGGTGGCGCTACAACAGCAGAAAAACACGTTTGGGGCTGGCAACTTCCGCACCGAAAGTCCGACAGTCAAAAACTTTATATCCACAGATGCACACAAGTCAGCTGCATCTTTTGAGATAGGCCACGTCCATTTGCGTATATATACATTTTTCGCTACATCGCAAAAACTGTGTCAGTCACCAAAACATACTCCTCCTACAGTTTTCGCCCGATTTGGACGAAACCAAAAGCATTATGCTCTACCGACTCCCACGAGCAAAAGTTGGTCAAATAATTTTTCTACGACCATCGGAAGACCAAACGCTTAGCGTTTCAAATATTCGAAAACTGCAAAAAAAAAGAGGGATTTTCTTGAAACTCAAGGGAGACTATCATGGGGCATACCTGAGTCTATGGCAAAAATATGGGCAAGAAATTCCTTTCTGGGCGGGACTTATTAAAAAAAAGAGTTTTTCAATTTTTTTGCCTGTTTTCGCCATTTCCTAAGTGTTTTGCGGGAAATTCAAAAAGTGTCTTTACAATGGAGAGGTTGACAATTGGATTTTGCTATAACTCCCCAACCGAACATCGCACATTCAAAAACTTGACATCCACTTGTTTGGTACATTAAGCTGCATCTTTCTATCTAACGTTGTTTTGCGAATGTCATCCATAGGGGGCGCCAAAACCACAAAAAGCAAAGAAAACTCGTTTGGGGCTATAACTTCCACACCGAACATCCCACAGTCAAAAACTTTATATCCACAGATGCCCACAAGTCAGTTGCATCTTTTCAGATAGGCCACGCCCATTTGCCTATGGGATTTTTTTTCCCTACGTCGAAAAAACTGTGTCAGTCACCAAAACACACACCTCCTAGAGTTTTTTTCCGATTTGGACGAAACCAAAAGCATTATGCTCTACCAGCTCCCACGAGCAAAAGTAGTTTAATGAATTTTTCTACGACCATCGGAAGACCAAACGGTAGCGCTTTAAATATTTGCACATTAGCTACCTTGTACCAAACTGCTCCTAAATCCATAACGATTCATCCTATTAACACCAAACTTCACACATGTGTTTGTCCTATGGTTTTCAGGTTGTTTCTACTTTTTCCTTAAATTGCTCCAAAAGGGGGCGCCAAAAACACCCTTGAGCATCTTTCTCTGTGATTTTTTTGCCTTTTGGTCTATAACTCCCAAACCGAACATCCCACATTAAGAAACTTTACATCCCCGGATTCCGTAAAGCGAGGGGCCGGCGCCGCGGACGACGACGCCCGATCCCGAGTCGCGTGGGAGGCTTGGCCCCCGTTCACAACTGCTCGCAGTTCTAGTTAGGGGGCCAAGCCCGAGTAGGGCCTGGGACCGCGTTTTGCAGAGCAACGCGGTTCCCAAGCCCTGCTGGGCAGGGAACCCTATTGTTTTTGCTGGGATTATTATTATTATTATTATTATTCTTTATTCTTCCATGCGTAAAAGTGGTGCTGCAGCCCAAACCGTAAAGGGTTGGGACATGCCACTTCCAGGGCATATCCAGGTCCGTACCCCGTACGCAGACAAAAAAATTCAGACATGCCGGCCACTAGGTGGCGCTACAACAAAGGAAAATGCGTTTTGGGCTATAACTCCCGCACCGAAAGTCCGACAGTCAAAAACTTTATATCCGCAGATGCCCACAAGTCAGCTGCATCTTTTGAGATAGGCCACGCCCATTTGCGTATATATAGAATTTTTGCTACATAGCAAAAACTGTGTCAGACACCAAAACATACTCCTCCTACAGTTTTCGCCCGATTTGGACGAAACCAAAACCATTATGCTCTACCGACTCCCAAGAGCAAATGTTGGTCAAATAATTTTTCTACGACCATCGGAAGACCAAACGCTAGCGCTTTAAAGATTTGCGTGAAATCCGTAAAAAAAAAAAAAAAAAAAAAAAAGAGGGATTTTCTGAAACTGAAGTGGAGACTATCATGGGGCATGTCTGAGCCATGGCAAAAATATGGGCAAGAAATTCCGTTCTGGGCTGGACTTATTAAGAAAAAGAGTTTTTCAAATTTTTTGCTTGTTTTCGCCATTTCCTAAGTCTTTCGGCGGGAAAATTCAAAAAAGTGTATTACAATGAAGAGGTTGACAATTTGATTTTGCTATAACTCCCCAACCGAACATCGCACATTCAAAAACTTGACATCCACTTGTTTGGTACATTGAGCTTCATTTTTCTATCTAACGTAGTTTTGCGAATGTCATCCATAGGGGGCGCCAAAACCACAAAAAGCAAAGAAAACGCGTTTGGGGCTATAACTTCCACACCGAACATCCCACAGTCTAAAACTTTATATCCACAGATGCCCACAAGTCAGCTGCATCTTTTCAGATAGGCCACGCCCATTTGCCCATGGGATTTTTTTTCGCTACATCGCAAAAACTGTGTCAGTGACTAAAACATTAACCCTCCTCCTACAGTTTTTGCCCGATTTGACGAAACTAAAAGCATTATGCTCTACCGACTCCCACTTGTTGCAGTAGTTTAAAGAATTTTTCTACGACCATCTGAAGACCGCGGTAGCGCTTAAAGACTTGCACATTAGCTACCTTGTACCAAACTGCTCCTAAATCCATAACGATTCATCCTATTAACACCAAACTTCACACAAGTGTTTGTCCTATGGTTCTCAGGTCGGTTCTACTTTTTCCTTAAATTGCTCCAAAAGGGGGCGCCAAAAACACACTTGAGCATCTTTCTCTGCGATTTTTTTGCGTTTTGGCTCATAACCCCAAACCAAAACATCCCACAATCAAAAACTTTACATCCCCGGATTCCGTGAAGCAAGGGGCCGGCGCGCGGACGACGACGCCCGATCCCGAGTCGCGGGGAGTGCTTGGCCCCCGTTCACAACTGCTCGCAGTTCTAGTCACTATTATTGTTTTCCTAAAATGCATTCTAGAGTGGCTTTGGCAGTCCTAATGGACAAATCTAGAGTAGTTGTCTTCTAGTTAAAATATCCCTTTTTGTGTTTAAACTGACTTTTCTTTCTGGAGCTTTTTAGGATAGTAAGGGAAGAAATGTATAAAAAGACTTACCTGCCAATTTATATAAGTTCAACCTTGTTCAAGCTTCATTATTTCATTTAGCTAATAGCATGACTGATATATCCAGTCAGCATGGGATATTCGGAAGATGTGTGAGCTAAATGTTAATCATTAAAACATTTTTTCCCCCAGAGGGAGCTGCAGGAAGTTGCACATCTGTGGAACTGCCACATAATTCGCCCCAGCAGGAATGCAGTTTGTCCAAGTGGACGACCACTAATGATGTACCGACTTCCCCACCTGTTTGGGACTACAGACCACATCAGAGCAGTACTCCATCAGCAGATACAAGCTTGCAGAGAGGAATCTCTGCCAAGAGGCCCATATCCATGCGATGAGACTGTTTTTGACATTTGTTGCCTGGCAATGTCTGAAAATAATCTACACCAACCTACTAATTCAGAGGAGGCAATCGAACTTTACCTGTTTTTAAGAGCATACATCCACACCCACCTTTAATAGTAAGTATAATGCTGCTGTAGAAAGAGTATTTTTGTGAAGAGTTAGGATATTTGTAGAAAACCTATTTTTTATTGCAATTTTTATCAAGTAAGTGATAAGTGATTGATTTTTTGAGTCATAATGCCATGTCCTATGTTTTACTTCAGGTTGTTCACAATGACAGCTGACTTCAGACTCACCTTTGACTGCAGGACACCAGGCATAATTGAACATGTTTACCTGTTATTTCTTAAAGGAGCTATAAGCGAAATGGTTCTTTAGCTAACTTCCTCTGTCAGTGACTGCAGTTAGCACCCCTCGGTCGTCCCTACGTCACCACATTAATGCACTGCGGTCTTCAAGCAGCACGTTATCTAGCATCATCTCGGATCCATAAGTGTGATAAAACCGGATAAAACATGATAAAAACCATCAAAACAGACATTGGGAAGGATTTTTACCTGCTCTGCCATTGTAGGCACATACACATTCACCCATCTGTTGCTCTGGCATGCACCGGCAGTGAGACCATGGAGTGTATATACTATATATGAGTGAGACGAGTGACGGTTTGTAGCGTTCTCTCTCCTGATTGGATAAAAAATTGGGATACTACAACATTTTAATTGGGCTATTACTGCAAATCAGAATGACTTGGAGACCTGTGATATGACGTCCGCACTCTGTTGAAGTGATTGCTGTAGGAATATGGAGTGATATAACACATATATTAACACAAATAAACCGCTTACTCTATCTTTAAATGTGACTATATGATCTCTGTATTGTTTCTTAGATTAATGATTTTGTAATCAGCATGTGTTCAGCTCGTAAAATGGGAAGCCGAAATGTATTACATCTGTGCTCTATTTGTCATTATATATTAAAAACAATGTTGAAAGGCATGGGGCAAGTGTTTATAGCCTTATATGTACAGTGCTTTGACTAATGATACATCAGGTCCAATCGCCTTTCATTCAATATTTCAACAACAGCCAACTACTCCTGATTTATAATTTGGTGTCACATAGAAATATTTGGCAATTACACTAGACTGCAAATGAGGTTTGATGACTAATGTCAGATCGATTTTTTTTTGTATCCAGTGCATTTTGTTTGTGACACAAAGATGGACTATTTAAAAAATTGTTCAACTGTCTTTCAGCTATAAAAAATAAATCAGAAATTGTATTTTCTACTGAATCTACTGGCTCCTAACACAAAAGACAATTTAAACCAGTTGAAGACAAGAACACATTTAATAAATGGCATTTCAATTAACCAACATACAGTCAGTACATTTCAAATAATTTAACATCTGACAGGGTTTGCCTTTACTATGAACATAGTATTTTAAATTTGAATACATTAATTATGTGGACATAGAAAACGGTGGGCAGTAGGACAAAAAATTATATTTCCCTCACAAAAACAATATGTTATTGATTTGTATAAACAATTTAGCTCATTAATTGGAAAAGAGCTTGAGGTGTAAGACGTTTTCTGAACAATAATGTATAGTATAAAGTTAAACACATAATGCACTGCTGTATTCAACTTTTAAGAGATCTGTGAGGGGCCAGCCACATGCCCTTTTAACCACCACGACAACAACATTTCAACTTCTGGTTCCACTGAACAATTAACACGTCAATATTCGAAACTGGCACATCAATGATGAAACAAAAATACTATTATGATGAACATGACAGGCATTACAGCTCTTATGAAATGTAAATAACTACACACAGGAAATAATCATTGTTGACAACACATGGTTTTCTTTTCTGTCACACCCTCATGGATGACAAGTATCCTCTGCATCTGTTTTAACCTTACCATAGATAAGTAAATCTAACAGCCTTTGAGCTTCACAGTCAATTTACAATGCTCAGTTATTAATTTGCTGGTGCTAACCACATCGTTTTTTTCCTATAGTAATTTGTCTGTCTTTGTGAGGCACATAACTTTGGCTACTGCAATAATCCCCCCCCCCCCCAAAAAAACAGTACAAAATCAACTCAAAAAAGCAAGTTCAGTTTTTCCTAAGCTAATTGGTTACCTACACAATATCCATAGTGTAGTAGTTGCTGGTTAGAACATTCTCCATCTCCGCACGCAGCTCTGGGTAGGAGTAATATGTAGAAGGTAACTCCAAAAGTGGTCCACATGTATGTGCTACAGGTCGACGAGCCAGTCCCTCCAGTGCTGTAAATGTGACTTGGATTCCTGTTACACAGATGACATCTGAGCCTGTTACAAATCTCAGTAGCCTTCTGAGACCCATCTCATCCAACCCTCTGATGTATTGTTGCAGAAATCCAAGGGCTTGCCTGTCAGCTGGAGTCACTGGTCTTGCGTCAATCAGCTTTAAAACTTTCCTGCAGGTTGGTTTCTTGTCTGCATACATACACTGTATTTTTTCTGGTGTAGTTAACTCGGTTTTCCTGCCACAGCTGCCATGTTGTCAAGGGCATATTTTGGTGTCTGAATTAACTGCTTGTGTGCCACTTGAAGGAGGACTCCCTTTGAGGTTTTCCCTTGATGGAACGGCCTTAACTCCCATTCGATCCAGCAAACTAGTAAACTTTATCCTGCCCATCACTGGGCCAGGTCTTCCTTCAAAGCAGTGGCTACAAGATCTCTCTCGCAATGACCGAGGAACAAGAGCAGGGATTCAAACAGCATTTCAGATGACACACTGTGCTCTCCAAAAACAAGTGGTGCTACAGTGAATGTTGGGGAAAGACACACATGAGGTGCACTTTGTCCATGAATCCCTTGGCCAAGATTCTACCAACTGCCTTGCACTCCTCCTCTTGCCATTTTGGTGACAGGCATAGTACTCATGTCTACATCCCCTCTGCTGCACAATCCAGTTACTCTGTCCAAATGCAGCATACACGTCCCTGGCCACACCATCTACATCTGCACCCATTTCATTAATAAAGCCATACTTTAGCGTGTAGTTGACAATTGACTCGTCCTTAAACTGAGAAATCAATTCTTCCAACAGATTGACTCTGTGAAGTTTGATAGTGATATATATTAGCTTCATAGCCTGCATCCACAGCTGCATGGTCAGTATGGTCTGAGCAGTAAACTGGCACAGCGTCATCCGGCTGGATCTCCGGGTATGAGTCATAGTGTGAATTACTACTTGCATGGACAGCCTGGTCAGGAGTTGATGTTGAAAAAGCCACACTTATGATGTCCTTTTGTGGCAAGAAAACTGGAAGAGTGTCATCCAATAAGTTCTGCAGAGATTCAACCGTAGGCCCCCGATGAACACCTCTGAATCATAATACTGAGAGGTAAGGTCAACAACTTCACCAGCAGCTGAATGAACAGTGGAGTCTCTCTGCTGCTCTCCTGTAGTGTCACCATCTCTCTGTATGTTGTTCCTGTCTGTGTCAGATATGTCTGTGAAACACTTTGTGCTAAAACCTAAAATCCCAAATTTTGACAGTGTGTACAGCTCACCAACAGTAGTTCTCTCATCAAGTTCTGATTCTTTAAAGTCAAAAAACATTGTGACTGAAGTCTTCTCCCATTTTCCTTTTTTCTAGTCACCTTGTGGAAAAAAACAGTTCTTTTTGCATGAGACAAAATGTCTTTTTGGTCGAATCCTTTGGTACATCAAGACTGGTGCCCCCACCACAACGCTTCACTTGTTTTCCTCATGGATCCAGCCCAACTCAACTTTTTCTGGAATTATTGTTTGGTGATTTGCGGTCGATAATTGCTTGATTTTTTTTGCTTTTTCTTGAAGGCCCAGGTTCCTCTTCGTATTCCTCATCACGGTTTTCTGGCGCTTGTTGTCTCTACTTTTTTTCTCAGTTTATCAAGAAGGGACATCTTGAGCTACTGAAATCTTTTGTTTTTGTTTGTCTAGACAGTAGCGCTTCGTAGGCAATCCTATCACGATAAAGTGGTATAGGCCTATGCAAGCAAGGGAAGGATCCTCAAATTCTCTGATGACTGATGTATCAATCTGTGAAGAAACAACATTAGCAAAACTATCTTCAAATGTTTGTCTCACTGTTCATACCAGATTATACAGTATATTGTAACATTGTTGTAATAATATAATGATTTTTTTTCAACATTGTGATTTCACAATTTTGACCAACAATAAATATTTATCCAAGGAAATATACAGTTATGTAATAAACTTTCACTAAAACTATTTATTTTAATTTTGATTACTACAATGTCTAGGGAAGAGAGATTTTTGTGGCTAGAATAAAATGCAGTTGTCAGGCATTAGAAGTAACAACACACTGTTAATTGAGAATTGGTGCCATGGTACGAATTTAAAAACTAAAACTGAACAAAGCAACAAGGGCCAAGGCCTTTTTAATCTAGTCATAGGTCAAAAGGGGAAGTGTGTTAGCACCCCCTGGTGTCTATCTGTGCACATACCTGTTTCGTCTGCACTTCATGTATATTGCATTATATGAATGTGTGCGTGCAAACTAGGAGGATTAAGTATCTGTGGGTGAGGAAAATCATCTTGAGTTGCCCTAATGTGGGACACTGCCTAATGTGGGTCTAGATCATTTATCTCTTATTTCTGACACATGTAAAAAGATAATATTGTTGTCAAATCCAAGCAGGGGTTCCCTGTGATTGAAATCACATGAATTTACTATTTTGATTTTAAAGATAAGGGAGGGGAAACAATCAGAAAGGCAAACCATGTGAAGTCCAGACAGAGCTCGGTGACAAAGGTTTTATAGGGAATCGATACTAAGGCTATACATTTTTTATAAACAAAACAATGTTCCCATTTGTTATCAGATTATATGTTTTTATGATAAAAGTATGAATCAAATGATGCAATAATATTTGGAAATTTGTTTAATATTTTATTTTCTTCAATCAATTTAGAAGGTGTCCCATTATCTGGAAAGGTGTTTCCAAAAGTGATCACATTTGCCTAATCTGGACAGTCATTTAAATTGGGGAAATACATGTAGGAAAATCAAATGTGCAATATGAATTTTATTCAAGGTTTACAGGTCCAATACTGTTATAAAGAAAGCATCCCTAAAGCAAATATAATTTAACTCAATCCTGTGCATAGGATATAGTCATTTTCTCATATCCTATGTTAACTCAATGCAATGTATTACAGGTTAAGCTACAATGGCAAAGCGCAGATGGGATATGAAGCCAGGGAAAGATAAATATTGTTCTAATTGAAACCATCAAACCCGAGTAATGACAATGAGTGTTTATGAGCAGATAAGTTTGACTTTAATTAGTTAAGGATATTGTTTTTTTCTCACACAATGTTAAGATCACTTGTGATTAGGTTTAATACACTGTCCCAGATTATATAATTTTGCACATGGACCACTAATAAACGTGTCATTACTTTGAGTATGATATCTGAATTTTTATCTTGAATATTCTTCTTTTTTAATTAGCCAACATCTTGGGGATTTCAGAATGGTATCATGTATGGGTCAAATGTATTGGCGTATTGATTCTCAGAGGACAAATGCTATGCAGAATATGATTTCCTTAAAGATTAAATAAATCCCTTAACAACAGTAGGCCTATACAAGTAGTTCATATTAACTCAACCTTGAGAGACACTCTTACTGCAATGAGTAGTCCTACTTTTTACTCACGTTACTTTTGATACATGTGAACATTTTGCTGATAGTTAAATAATTTCAATTAAGGAAAGTGTTTAATGTAGGACAGTGCATAGGCTACTTCCTATATAAATATCTGCGTTCTTGTAAAGAAAGAGACATTTTAGCTTACCTTTTCTTCTTGCATTCGGTTAATATTTTCTTCAGTAACCCCTCTTTTTCGTAGAAAATCCCACAGACCATCATCGTATGGCGTTTGGTCTGTCATCTCTTTTTGTGGCGTGCACTTCTGTTAACAATTGAGAAAGTCACATATGCCTATAGGTTAGACTGATGTTACTTCGCCTGTTAGCTAAAGCAACTACTTAAAAAAAGAAAAGGAAAAAAGCACGTTTGGTCGTAAAACCGTTATTTACAGACTTTATACTGTCACTGAAATGTCCATTAGTATTTAGCCTCTACATTGTAAGTATCAAGCTTACCAATGTTATTGTATCTCTCCGTGGGCGCGCATTGGCAGTGGGACCGTAAACGAGATCCTTATGTCGTACATATTATCTCGTAATTATGAGATCCTTATCTTGTAATTATGAGATCCTTATCTCGTAATTATGAGATCCTTATCTCGTAATTACGAGAAAAGATCTCGTAATTACGAGATCCTTATCTCGTAATTACGAGATATTATCTCGTAATTACGAGATATTTTCTCGTAATTACGAGATCCTGCTGTGAAACTTTTTTTTATTTGGTGAATGCTCAGCGCCACCGTAGACTTACAACCTACTGCCTCCGCGCACGCACGTGAGTTATATTGTAGCGGAGGAAACTGGTGGCGGTACCAGTACCGCGCTCATCTGCTTGTATCACTGGTTTCACTTCAGAGGTCTCGGCCAGAACACCACTTATGGCCAAAGGCGTCAGATTATAAGAATGAGACTAGGAGAGGAGGAGTAGGGTTTTATCCGCTCTTTATTTGCCTTCTTTCACAGGCACAGATATATACACATATAGATCGCGGGAAAAGAACAAAGGCTTAAACTCCGCTCGTGAGGAGATCGTTAGAACAGCTGTCGCGACCCGCGAATCGCAGCCGTTAATAACATGCAAACTATATTATAACAGCGATCGGGACTGCATGTACATACTCACACATGGGTGATTCACATTTAAACTCGGATAAACACGTTTCCATGTGGAATGATCGCTTACTGCGGCAACTTGCACGCTCACACATCTGACCAAGGGAGAAGAGAAAGGAAACTTACTAAACAGGCTCTCAGGCCGACTGACGTCACGGCCCTAACTGACTGCTATCCACATTGAACAAAACACGTCTTAACACACTGTAAGAAATAACAACACTGTAACTTATGAACGTTGGGGCCTTTTCTACAATGGTCGCTACTCACTACTGTCTGCCGTGGAATCAAAACAAACCCTCTAGTTGAGAATGCACAATACAGAAGCAGACGGCAAACAGACAGGTCTGTCGGCCAATCAAATCGTTCGGTCCGAATAATATCATTGTTTGAAGTTTTCACAAAATATTATGAGATTGAAATCATTGTTTGTTTTTACTCCTGGTGGGTCTGTCTTGCATTATAGAGTGTCATTACCTTTATTAATACCATTTTAACCTAATCCAAAAAAAGTGTAAAAATGCAATAAAGGTAAGGGTAGCTTTAAGTGTGGTGACTTTTATGTAACTGGGTTACATAATGGCCATCTCAGCTGCTCTCCTCGATGGGAGGCTGCAGGCTGTCTAGAAGTAGCTACACAGCATATCTGCCCCCACCCTTTTCATTTCCTCTGCATATAGGAGCATACTGTAAGCATGTGTGTGTATGTCTACTGATATATCCCCATGAGCACAATGTACTGTAGAAATATGTTCTTTTGTTTACTCACAACAGGAGGGGGGTGACCTTTGACTTCTTGTTCATTTTTCATGGATGAACTAAGGAAATTAAAACACCAAAACCTTTAGGAAAAAAATATTTATCAGTATGCATTGCACTACTCAACATGACATAATAGATGTGCATAACAGAGATAAATGCTTTCCATGTGGTTCCTTATGCTGCTATTGCTGGCAGTCATGTGCCTCCGCAAGCCATACAATTGCAGAACTGTGAAAGTCTAGTGTTGATAGGCAATGCTTTAAAGAAAGTAAAGCTCATTAGAAGAAATATGGCACAAGGTCACTGCTATCTGATTATATAAAATGTTGCAGTAACCTCTGACCTCCAACATGTATTCAGTGTATCCCCTAAACAAAGTGAGCTTGTGTCAAATTTGATGAAAATCCCTCAAGCATGAGGTCACATGGACAATGACCTTTTACCAATGAGCTCCAAAATCTGTTCAGTTCATCCTTAAATCAGAGTGGACATTTGTGCAACATTTGAAAATAAATAAATAAATAAATAAAAATACAGCAACGCATTCATGAGGTATTGCGCCCACAAGAATGGCCTGGATGGACGGACTGAAGGACAGTCAATCCGAAAATATAATGCCTCCCGCCTTCAGCTATCGCCAGCGTAGCCAGAGGCCTAAAAAAAGGTCTAATAGATCAACCATTAACATGCATTAACAATGACTTAATTTTTCCATGTTCTCAGAGCACACCAGATTCATATTTGAAAAGTATCATCACAATCAAGACCAAAATGCTTAGTCTGGATAGGACTGTAATGGCGCTTTTCCACCGCACATGTAGCTCGACTCGACTCGACTCGACTTTAGTTCAACTTGGTTTGGTAGCAGCACGGGTCATTTTCCACCGCAAATAGTACCTCCTGAACGTGGGCGGGGTTGTCGTAAGGGGCTGAAAGCCTACTCCGGAGCAAAGTAGCAAAGCAGAAATTACGAGCAGTTGTTGCACTGTTAACTGAACCAACCGCCAAAAACACGGATGAAAAATGTTTAAGAAATACCCCCCTTGTATCTGTTTGCTAAAAGAAGTAGAAGAATATTGCTACGGGCCATTAAAAGGGATGGTTGTTGTCCCGATGTGTGACTCTGCCACACAGTCAGCTGTAGGGATGCGTCACGTACATCCCTATGCACGTAAACACGGGCATGATAAAGTTGACTGTTCAGTGCTTGTTTCAGGATACGTGTTTTCAAATGCAAGCCGTGTCTCAGCCTGAATATTTTATTGAGGTAATCAGTTCAGTCCGACGCTTGTAATGTAATCGCTCACTATCATGTCTGTCCCAGCTGGCTACTATCTATTTAGCCTAGCTGCTATCTGCCCTACATGTCTCCTCTCGTATGTTAAAAGTAACTTCCCCAACAACCAACACTGGGTGAGCTTAGCGACTATATGGAAAAAAAAATCGGATCTGTGATGCAAATCAAATGAAAGAGACAGAGCCAGAGAAGGCTGCACGCTGCGTAAATACACTCAAAAGTCCCGTAGAGTTGGGGAGAATAAACAACAGGATGAAGCCGGTAGTCTCAGGCCAATCAGTGGCCGGCCGTCTGCCGACGTCACCTTTTAGCATCGGCTCAGCTCGCTTGGAACCTAGAGTGAGGCGATACCAAAAAAGCAGCCGCTACTAGGTACCAGGTACCATGAAATTGCGGTGGAAACGCCAAAAATGTGAGTTGAGTCGAGTTGAGCTGATACCATGCGGTGGAAAAGCGCCATAAGAAACGATAGGGAATTTTATACAGTCCTACTTTGCATTTGTGATGATGTCTCATAGATTAGTATGACCGTAATCTCAGCTCCTTAAAGCTGCATCATTGTTTTTGGCAGTTAAAGGCATACTAAGCAATCTCCAGTGAACGCTTGGCGAACGGTTGTTTATAATTATACTGAATATAATCTTTGACGTTCGGAGCAAGTGCCCGGCCCGTTCCCTAAAATGTCGATCCACGACGTTCTGGTCTCATCCAACAGTCCTGCAGTAGCCTAAATCTGACCTGAGGCCTGTTTCAGGTAGCTGGTTTAACATACTCTGAGTTAAATCCTGCACTATGAGTTGGTCAACTCAGAGCGCAGGGTTGACGAGCAACTCCGGGTTTTCGGTTTCAGAACAGTGGATCAGCATTGGGTAAATCAACTCTGAGCGTGTTCACTCTGGGTTGATCGCGTGCAGTGGTGTAGTCAGTGGCGCAAAAAGTGGGTTTGCACCATATGCGGCGCATAGGGGCGCTGCACTTGAGGGGCGCCAAAGTGATCGGGGAAAATTATTTGGAGTCGGCATTTTTCTATTTTAAATAGCGTTTGTGTACATGATATGATCAATAACAGAGGCACGTCACTGATTAGGCGCATCCCCGCTCCTTCGCCTCCTCCTCCCCACACTATTGCGCTCCAGTGCGCGCCCCCCTCTAGCACGCGCTGGGGCGCGAGAGCTTTCATTTGAATCGTGTTGTCATCTGATGACAGGGACCTACAGATGGATTGGATAGGCAGTAAAGAGGCATAAAACAGAAAACGGGAAGAGAAAGATTGCATGGATGAAAACAAGCTTTTCAAAGTGGTTGAATGAATAAATACACCGTACACGAAGTTTGCCAACCTTTGTTTTATATGGCCAATTGTATTGATTAATGCACACTGAATATCGGCCGCGACTTGCGGATTGTCACTGCAGATTAACATGTCACCTCAAATTTTGGACTATTGCTGTTTTCACAGTTTTTGAATGGTAGTGTAGTTAGGGCTGCAACTAACGATTATTTCAATAATCGATTAATCGGTCGATTATTTTTTCGATTAATCGGATAAAAAAAAGAAACTTTTGTAAATGCCGCATCTTTATTCAAAAACTGAACATTACTTCAAATTCACAGTGCAGACTGAAGTGTCAAAACACCAGGTTATTGCTCCAACGTCCCGGAACTATTAAAAGTAATATTAAATGATAAAAAATTAAAAATAAACTGGGATAACACAAAAAAAAACATACAATGTATGATATACATTTATACAGTATAAGGGATGTCCATGGTAAACCAGTCAACCGATAATATTTATAACCGGTAAATACTAACGGTTAAAAAAATTAAATCATCTTAATTTCTCTCAGATGACAGGAGATCGTTAATTTGTATTGATATTGATACCATTTTCAAGACTCCTTAAGGATCAAAGTCTTTATTGATATCACATAATTTTCTATTATTGTGTTGAAATAGAACTTGTATTATTGCTTTAATTGCTGATAAGATCATAGCTCAAGATAGGACATTAAACAGGTCATAATTCCATCTTTACTATCTATTTTATATTGCTGGGAAAACAAGTTTCACCAAAATCTCAAATTTCCTTTTTTTGTGTTGCATTTGAACACATCAATCATATTACTGAGCCGGCCTGAACATATCACAGTTGACATGTTTGCTACTTTTTTTAAGCTAACTAGCTCTATATCCTTCCGATTTTAACATGGATTTAAAATCTGGATCACTATTTTTAACTGACGGGACTTTCTACACCGTTCGGTTGTGTGATTACTGCCGCTGCTTTGAATGACTGTTGATCCGCCGATGCCGACTCTCCGAGCACGTCTGCACACCGTCTGCAGCAGCTGACAGTTTTTTTTTTGGACTAGACGGATACTGAGTTGAAGGAGTTTTTTTAAAGAAAGCAAAGGTACAACACTTTAAATATAGGCCTGCAGTCCAGTGTTAGATATGACCAAAATACAAGCTGTGGCCGCTCACACTATAGCTTTCCCGCACGTGAAGCGAGTCTTCACATGCGGAAGGCTCGCTGTGGGCGTGCATGAACCTGTCGGCTGCTGGATGTAAACAGTGCCGCGCCTACAAGTGATTTATTAATCGCGCGACTCAACGAATCGATGACCAAATTCGTTGCCAACGCTTTTAGTAATCGATTTTATCGATTCGTTGTTGCAGCCCTAAGTGTAGTGATTATAGCAGGTCAGCGCCCAAACAACACGCTCACCTGTTTCCCACTATTATCATATTTTGCACCGTTCCAGCGCACAACTAAGTTGTGTTTGTGAGAGGGAGAGAGACAGAGATAGAGACAGAGAGATATGTGTTTGATTGATGGTTGTGTTACGTAGCAATGATAAGGAAAATCCTGTTAGCCACAATCTTAATAGTTTATTGTACGGGAATTTGGTGCGATAGATTTGAGACTCTAAGTTATTTTCTGTCTTATTTAATGTTGTTTTTTTTAACGTTTTTCTTAGTAAATACCTACACATGTTGTATGGGTAAAGTCAAGAAGGTTGGCTGACTAACTTGTTTGGCCCATTTTACTATTCATTTTAACTGAAATAAAGCGCCTGCTAAATGTCTGCATACCCCCCAGAAAGTGGGTATTTGCCCCCTGGGTGTAGTGGATACGCAGGTATAGGCGTATACCCACTTATTTTTCAGGCGACATTGCGTATATCCACTTCTAACGGCCGCGACTGCGGTCCGCCTCCATTCGTTTCCACTCTTGTCTATGTGTACTTCCACTGTGTGTGAATCAGCACAAAGACATGAACATAACAAACAGTGACGGTCCGGCAGACCGTAGCGGCAGTCAGCCAGACAGACTCTGTCAGACTCAGGACAGTGAACAGCCCCCCACTCGCACTAAGCGGGGTGAAATTGGTTTTATATTCGACATTCGTCTATTTTCCGGGGTTGTAACTGTAATAGCGTCACGAAAACGGCACCAATTTCCTCCAGAATGGTATTATTGTGCACAGAAAACTAAGGTTGCGTTCCGAATCGCATACTCTTTCTTTTTTCTATTCTACATACTACATCCGACGATAAAAATAATCTAGTTAGGATGCAGTAGGCATACTATTGGGACATACTATTCTCTCTTATTTCATCATAACATTGCGCCTTGATCTTGCCTCTTGCTTTTATATCCGTCGCATCCCCGTTTGTTTTCATATGGAGGCTTCCAAAAGGTCAAACATCAGAGTCTGATGAGGTAATAGTTCCAGTGCTAGTGAGCAGGGACGTAGTACAAAGACCAATAATAGGGTTCAACGCCATTGTGGAAATAATGAGAGATAATAATGTCCAGGTGCAGCCCAGTGAAAAAGTAGCCCTGCTCAGACAGTCACTAAGACTAGGTTCAGGAAAGGCAGAGGCACTTCTAAATCTGATTCAGGGAGCTACCAATGACAATGCTGCTTACCCAGTCAGGACAGGACGCACGTCCATTGTAGTTCCAGGGGGACAAGTCAAGTGTATTAGCTGCCCAGTAAAAACAGATCTCAAAGTAAAAACTGAAATGCTCTTTGAACCGGAAGATAATCTTTCTTTAGAGGAAGGATTAGAAATCACTTGCCAGCTGGTAAATATTTCATGCTCCTCTCGTAAAGTGAACATCTATGTTAGAAATGCTACACAGCATGACATCTCGATGCCAGGTAAAATTATGATAGGGAGCATACAGAGAATAACAGACTGTTATCCGGTGTACCCAGAGGAGCACCACGTTAATTCAGTAGTTGTCGAAAATGCCCCAGCTGAACATAATTCTACCATGGAAAAGTCACTGAGTGATCCCAAAAACCAACAGTGGGATCCTCCTGTCAACTTGGACCACTTGACCAGTGAACAACAAACAGTTGTTAAACAAATGCTCAGAGAACAGTCAAGTGCATTTGCAAGGGACAAAGATGAGGTTGGCTTTATTAAAAACCTACAAATGGACATTGTGCTTAATGATAATGTCCCAGTAGCTAAAACATATAATGCCATACCACGACCATTGTATGAAGACGTAAAAGCTCACATACAGGACTTGTTAAATAAAGGGTTCATTCGCAAATCCACCTCACCATATGCATCTGCAGTGGTTTGCGTGAGAAAACGAGATGGAAGCCTGAGACTATGTATCGATTACAGGGGGCTTAATAAAAAGACAATCCCATACAGGCACCCCATACCGCGCATTCAGGAGATACTTGATGGGCTGGGTGGGAACGCTTGGTTCAGCGTACTGGACCAGGGCAAAGCTTACCACCAGGGTAACATTAGCGAGGACTCCAGGAAATTCACAGCCTTCACAACCCCATGGGGGCTGTACGAATGGAACCGAATACCATTTGGCCTCACTAATGCAGTATGGAAGAGAGCCTTGAAGGACTCAGAGACAAAATATGCATTCCTTATTCAGATTCAGATTTCTTTATTGTCATATGCACCGTTACAGCACAATGAAATTTGCCTTTCAGTACACACCTCTCCAAGAAACATACAAGACAGTGACAATAACATGGGTGGACAGGAGATAGTGTAACTGCAGGTTCGCAGCGGCGCCGCGCCCCTCTTTCGTAGAAGGAAAAGGAGAACAACAGAGGAAGATAGGTTAAAAAAAAGATGCAAATCTCGAACTACGTTCCTTATGGGAGCGTAGTGCGTGATCAGTGAAAAAAACACCTTAGCACAAATAAGCAACATGATAAACACCACAACAGTAAGACTCGTAGACATTGCACATTAAAGGAATGGGTTAGGGGTATATGGGAAGGTAGTTGTCACAGCCCAGGCACCAGGGGACGTACGCAGCCGATGGGCGCCCCGCCCGCAGCTTCCGGTCCGTAACGAGGGAGGGAGAGGGGGTTGGTAGTCAAGAGGGTTTGAGTAGTCGGGATTGTGTGTGCTATGTGATTACGTGTGTGTGTGTGTGTGTGTTCCATGAAGCTATCTCTGTCCAGACGTAGTGGGAGTCTACATGCGCACCATGGAGACGACCTCGGGGCCCGGTCACAGATAGAGTTCACGGGAGTAGGTGATGGGAAGGTGGGGGTAGAGCATCTCTCCACATAAACATCCCGGAGAGAAGAGATAGCACCGTCAAGGAGAGATAGTGATTTGTTTTGGCAGGGACAAACTGAGAGTCATCGGCTATGGCTCACGGACATTGACACCAGCAGAAAAAAACTATCGACTACATTCAGGAAAACTGGAGTTTTTAGCACTCAAGTGGGTGGTTACAGACAGGTTTAGAGACTATTTGTTTTGTGCTCCCTCTGTAACTGTGTACAGCGATAATAACCCTGTTACTTGTGTCCTGAGCTCAGCCAAACTAAACACAACAGCTGGGTGTCCGAGCTGACTGACTTTAACTTGACATTAAAGTACCGTCCGGGGAAAGTGAACACGGATGTCCCGGGCACATGTGAGTATGGATGCATTAATGTGTGAATGCACAGAGCAGTGTGGCCCAGAGGTGCTAGGATCAATATTCAATGCAGTTGAAAATCAGAAAGAGCATGATGTTGACTGGATCTCGGCCATTACCTGCAGCCCACATGTATGGATCTCGGCCATTACCTGCAGCCCACATGTACATGAAATAGCTGCCGATACCCAGTCAGACATAAAGATAACACAGCAAGAGCTACTGAAAGCGCAGCTGCAAGACACCGCCATTTCCTATGTAATCCAGCTGAAAAAGTCTGGAGAGAAACCAGACAAGATGAGAGGTAAACAACTGTTACATGAGTGGAAAAGACTGTATGTTTGTAAAGAGGGTTTGTTAAAACGCAAGACGGCAACATATAGTCAAATTGTGCTTCCTGAAGTGTACAAAGAGTTGGTTTACAAATATCTTCACTGTGAAATGGGTCACCTTGGCGTGGAACGGGTCTTACACCTGGCTAGACAGAGATTTTATTGGCCTGGGATGCCGAAGGACATTGAGTTTTTCATTACAAAAGTGTGTAAATGTAACTATCAAAAGAAACGTGCAGTCCATACCCAAGCTCCCATGTGTCATATACCTGCTACAGCACCATTTGAGATCATCTCTATTGACTATCTTCACCTTGAAAAAAGCAGGGGAGGGTATGAATATATTTTGGTAATTATTGACAACTATACCAAGTTTGCCCAAGCGTACCCAACCCGTAACAAATCAGGCAAAACGGCAGCAGACAAGATTTTTAACGATTTTGCCCTGAAATATGGCTTCCCTGCTAAAATACACCATGATCAAGGCAGAGAGTTGGAGAACCGTTTATTCGGACAACTCCAAAAATACACGGGCATTGCAAACTCTAAAACAACTCCCTACCACCCACAAGGGAACTCAGCTGAAAGATTTAATCGTACATTGTTATCTATGCTGCGGACCTTGGACGAGGAGAAAAAGGGAAATTGGAGTGACTATGTGAGCAAAGTTGTACACGCTTACAACTGTACGACTAGTGAAGCAATGGGTTACTCTCCTTTCTATTTGCTTTTTGGTAGAAAGCCATGTTTGCCAATTGATGTAATATTTGGGATAAGTGAGGAGGAAGGATGTAACTCCCATGAGGAATATGCTCAAAAATGGCAGCAACAAATGAAAGAAGCGTATGACATTGCATCCAAAACTATCAAAAAGACTACGGCAAGAGGAAAAATGTACTATGATCAAAAGAGACAAAGTGCAGTGCTTTTTCCAGGTGACAGAGTCCTTGTGAGAAATATGTCAGAACGAGGAGGGCCTGGGAAATAGCGTGCATATTGGGAAAAATAAATACACATTGTGGTCTCTCAAAAGGGGAAAGACAGCCCAGTTTATGAAGTCAAGTCTGAAAGTGGCACAGGGAGAGACAGAATCCTCCATCGTAACATGTTAATGCCCTGTGATGCTTTACCACTGCAGGAACCAAAAACAAAAACTGGAAAAAATCTGCCCATCCAAAAAGCTAAGAGACACAAAGAGAACAACACAAAAGATACATCAGAAGACTCAGAGAGCTCATGAGAGGATGAATACTACTGGGCTGATAGACTGAGACATCATCACCACCAGCCTGGAGAGCAAAATGTTGCACCTCAAAATGCCCCTCAAATAATTCAGCCTGAACCTGAGGCTGAGACAGAGGAGGTCAGAGTTGATACTCCAGCCCCAGTGCTTGTGGACAATGACACTACCGAAAATGACATTACTAGAGTTGACACTGAAGAGGTGCCACAGACAGTTCCAGCTGCAGACTGTCCTGGCAACCAGGAGCCAGAACTCACTGACATGCAACCACGTCGTTCACAGAGGGAAAGACGACCCAGAGAAACACTGACGTATGACTCATTAGGGCATCCAACGCATTTTGTGGTGGGGCTTCACATTAACCCACTGTATGTAAATGCACTCGCCCCTGGATATGGACAATACTGTGTGCCTTGGCTAACTCCACAGATGTTTGGACCACAGCTGGGTTTTCCTCCACTTGTGTCTATGGGATACTACTGAAGAACTGTTTGTGAACTGAGTACTAACTGTCCATTTGATAAGTGGAGAAAAAGGACTGAGATCAGTTAAGTGAAAAAAAGGAAAAAGAAAAACACTGCTGTGTTCAGTTAATGACTGATCCTTGATTGTAATAATCTACTGATTAAGACCAAAGTTCTGATGGTGATATTAAGTGGTTAATATTTCATAAGCTACGTACGTTTTATGTGTGACATAAGAGTCCAGGGGCCGGTTTCCCAAAGCCTTCTTAGAGCCTTCTTAACGCTACGTCATTCGTAACCCCTACGTAGAGTTCCTACTTAACATTTCGCCTGTTTCCCGAAACGTTCTTTGCTACGAATCTCTTTCGTACGTCATACGTTGGTAAGGTTGGTCTGGAGCGCCCGCAGAGCCTTCTTAGCTCTACCGTAGGGATGTTTCAGCTCTCATTTGTGTCATTTAACTAATAAATCTGACTGTATTTCACATCAAACGGACACAGCGATGACTGTATTAAATGACAAACTGTTAAAAACGATAACTGTATATAGCGTACATAAGCTATATATTTTAGCAGAATACCATTCACTCTGATTCACAAAGTGTTCAAACTATATGAACAAGTACATAGTCATCTAACTGACTTGACAATCAGCATTAACTGATTGGATGCGATGTCCGTCAATATGAACATACTTTATAAGGCCTACGTGATACACTATAACCTACAGTCAGATCGTTTTTATCAGTTTGATATTTAATAGTCATCGCTGTGTCCCTTTGATATGAAATACAGTCAGATGTATAAATTTAATGACAAGTGAAGTCCCTGCGATCGCTGTGGCATCGCCAGAGATAGGATACTACTGACCCCCACATATCCTTCCGTAAGCACCATGCGTAAAACGGACACGAGTGACATCCCTGTTGCGCATGGAACTGCCACAAGTCATTCATGAAGAAAATAATTGCTGGAAACAATCTTAATCTCCTCTGCTGTTTCTATATTTTTCTATAGCCTAGGCTACCTTTTTTAAATCAGTATAGGCTATGGTAGTACGTTCGACCAAGGTTAACACTAGAACCATCGCACTGCGGAGCTGTCAGCTGAGCCGGCTGACAGCTCTGCAGAGCCGGCTCAGCTGACAGCAGAGTGTCGGATTCTCCATCTCAAAACATGTAAACTTGTGAAAAAATTAATGAATAATCAATTAAAGCTTACCTTAAAATAAGTGTGCCATGTTACTGTTTATTGTAATTAGGATTTTAGCTCATTTGGACGCTGTTTGGGCCGTCTCTTTTTATTGATATAGGCTATTGGCGATATTATATCTACTTTCAGTTTCCTTACTGACCCACCACGAAACGTGATTATTGTTCTTAAAGATACTTAGATTATAAAGCAAGAGGTGTTAAATAAATGTTTCGGCTTAGAAGGATTTCTAGTAGCCTAATCTTTTATTCGCAAAGACTTGTCATGCAGCTTCGCATGTAATAAGCAGGAAATGGAAAATCGAACTCTGAGCAATCGATTTCAGCAGTGTACGTACGACGTAAGGAGTGTTTCTCCTAAGAGACCGTTCGGGAACCACGACTACAGAGGTAAACAACTTTGGTAAATCATAACGTAGGAGTCTTCGTAGCTCGCTAAGAGATGACGTTATCGGGAAACCGGCCCCAGATATGTTGTTATTAAGCTTTGGCATTGAGACAGTAAAATTGTTATCTTTTCAGACTATGAAAAGACCTTGGTCAACTCAGCAGTTGTCAAGCCTTTCTTGCAGAAATGCCAGCCGGCACATACTGAATCATCTGTTTGTTTGTGGAAACTCCGAGTAACGTGTAGCAGCCGTGCTACTGCTCTTGTCAGTCGACTCCAAGAGGAAAAACGTTCAAAACGTGTAGTGTCCAACTTTTCTCCGGAGACCTTGGTCAAGAAAGCTGAGACCTCAGGACGAAGCTCCGCATCTGATGTCGGCTCAATCAGATCGAAGCGTGTGTCTTCTGGGGATGAACTCTCAGATTCTAGCAAGAACCTTGGTCCAGTCGGCCAGCTAGTACCTTGCAGCTGGCTTGAAGGCACAGATCTCGAGGCATGATCTGCTGGGTTGTCTTCACTGGGAACATACCTCCACTGACTTGGGTGACTCGACTGTCTGATACGCTGTACACGGTTGTTGACGTATACATAGGATCTACGGGATTCATTGTTGATGTAACCCAATACAACTTTACTGTCCGTGAAGAATGTGATAGTGTCCAGTTTCTTGCCAAATTCTTCTCTAACCTGGTCTGCGATTTCTGCGGCTAACACTGCTGCGCAGAGTTCCAATCTTGGTATGGTGAGCTCCGCCAGAGGTGCCAGTTTGGCTTTGCCAAGTACGAAACTGACATCGATGACGCCATCTTCAGCTTTCACTTTAAGATAGGCGACCGCTGCAATTGCCTTTACAGAGGCATCAGAAAAGACACAGAGCTCGATGCTTTGGGCCCTCGTCAGAGAGAAGGAAACATAGGTGCGACGGATGTTTAGCTTGTTAAGCTCTTGTAGGGAATCCTGCCACTTTTTCCACTTCATGAACTTCTCGTCAGACAGAGGTGCGTCCCAGTCTGTACCTTGGAAAACCAGTTCTCGTAGAAGAATTCTACCTTGCACTGTCACAGGTGCTAAGAAACCCAATGGATCGAACAAACTGTTGATGGTGGAAAGTACTCCCCTGCGCGTGAATGGTTTCTGAGTCTCAGGAATATTGAAGGTGAGTGTATCCGTAGTCATATCCCAGGCTACTCCCAGACTGCGCTGGACAGGTAAGTCATCAACGGCAAGGTCCAGAGTTTCCATGCCTTTGGCTCGCTCCTCTTTAGGGAAGGCATCCATTACTTTGACGCTATTGGAGGCTATTTTTTTTTTTTTTTTTTTTTGACATTCTCAGAAAAGCATTCATTTATTTTTAAGGGACATTAGTTTACTTATTGTTTTAACTGTTAAGTTATCTTGAAAACAGCTGGCTATTGTAGCCCTATTTCTTTGTATTTTCTTTTTTTGCATTTATATATTTTTATTGTCACAGGCAATTTATATCATCCAAAGGGGGAATCGTTGCATACAGTCGGTACATATCTACACATATCTACATGCATATACACCTATACACATATACATACATATACACACATACATACATCCACACATGTAGTAGTTTCCGTAGAAGAAACAAAAGATATGTTTAAAAAAAAAATATTATAATAAATCAAATGTCACTGCATGGTCAAGGCTCTGTAGACTGGCATGTACACAGTAAACCCCGTAGTACACACACCTCATGGACAGGTATTGGGTCATAAGAAGACATTCTCTGATCCCGACCAGAAAAGAAATAAACATCAAGAAAACAAATTTCCTCGGAATCGTCGACTCAACCCCTTACTATAGCTCATGTTACCCAATGCGTGCATATAATTTCCTGCAACACTTTTTTTTTTTTTTTCCCTTTCCCCTCCACCCCCCTCCCTCTCCCTCTCCTCTTTAAACAATATACACAATTAGCAATATACAAAAAAATAAGTTAAATTAAAAAAAAATTAAAAATTACAAAAAACTCAAATAGAAAACTTAAATAAAAAGAAAATAAGTAAAAGAAAAAATACGTAAAATAATGTGAGTAATGTACACTTGAGTTATGACTAGGTTTTATCCACTTGGGAAAAAAAATAAATAAAAAATAAAATAAATTTAAAAAAAAATAAAAAATCCTTTCTTTTTTCTTTCTTCTCTTCTTCCTTTATCTTCCTTTATTTATTTACCCACTTTTATTTTATTTTATTCATCTATTTATTTATTTTTTCCCTCTTCTCCCTTCTTTTCTGTGGAATATATTAGGTCACTGTCTATTGTTAATGTAGTCCAGAAATGGGGTCCATGTAGTTAGGAAGGAATTATGTTGTCCAGTGAGTCTGAATGTGACCCTTTCACAGTTTGCCATGTCTGTCATTAGTTCAATCCAGTCACCGAAGGATGAAGGGGTGACTGATTTCCAATTCCTCAGGATAATTCTACATCCTGTTAAAACGGCCAGTCGGCACCATGATTTTTTTTTGCCGTGCAACTGTTGATCACTTGGTATTATTCCCAGGAGACAGAGTGCTGGGCTTTTAGTTAGGGTGACATTAAACAAAACATTTAAAAGGTATACAATATTAGTCCACAGTTCCCTTACCATAACACATTCATACAACATATGCACCATTGTTCCAGTCTCATTTTGGCAACGCCAACATTTATCATCATTTCTTAACTTAAGTCTGGCCATTTTGCTTGGGGTCCAGTATGCTTGATGGAGGATTTTATAATTTGTGTATTGTGTTTTGATTTCTCGAGCAGTTGTGTGCCAGCTAGATATGGCTTCCTTCCAGTGTTGTTGTTCTATATTTTCTCTTATATCTTTCTCCCAAACTAATTTGAGACTATTTAATTTTGGTGCATTGGAATCTCTAATGTAATTGTAAAATAGTGAGGCACCACCTTTTTTTTGGCTGGCATGATGAAGCATACGTTGTATTTCAGTGTTAGGGTCAGGTCCAGAGCTCATGATTGACAGGAGGCAGTGACGTAACTGGAGATATTTCCAGAAGTCAGTATTTGTCAGATTATAATGTTGTTTCAAATGTTCAAAAGTTACCATATGGCCCTTGTCGTATAAGTCACTCAGATGTAAAATTCCCACTTTGGCCCACTGGTACCAGCAAAATGGCTTTTTGGCTATTCTAATTCTTGAATTGAACCATATTGATGCTTCAAGTGTCAGTGATGGGTTATTTTTAACATGACAATGTACCATTTTCCAGCTTTCCCTTGTAAATTCGAGCACAGGATTAAGAACCGCAGTAGACGTGCTTTTCTGTGTCACAAATGTTTCTATACTAAAAGGATAAAGTAGTTCTTTCTCAATTTGTACCCAGGCAGGGACTCTGTGATGGGGCAGGTTATATTTTGATGTTTGGGCAAGTGAGAATGAGCATTGATACCAGTCTAATCTAGGAAGAGATAATCCCCCACTATTCTTAGCAGAGTATAACTTGGTACGATTAAAGAGAGGCTTTTTACCTTGCCATATGAATGATTCAACACACTTATCGTATTCTTTTTGGAGATGAGTAGGAAGGGAAAGTGGCAACATATAGGTTATGTAGTTGACCTTCGGCATTATGATCATTTTTATTAAGTTAATCCTGCCTAAAAGTGATATATTAAGCTTATTCCAATTAAGTAATAGGGACTCAATGTTTTGTATAATGGGCTGAAGGTTAACTTGCATAATTTTTTTAATGTTGGGCATAAGTTTAATACCAAGATAGGTCATACCTGAGGCTACCCATCTAAACAGCCATTTAGTGCCAAGTGATTGTGTGGCAATGTTTGATATAGGCATTACCTCTGATTTGGTCCAGTTAATTCTATAACCTGAGATCATGGAGAACCTATCGATCAGGGAACTAATGATGGGGACAGTTGTTTCTGGGTTGCTTGAGACCAATAAAATATCGTCCGCATATAAAAATAGTTTATGTTCCTGATGACCCGCAGTAACCCCTTTGATATTTACATTGTTCCGTATAGCAATGGCTAAAGGCTCAAGGGCAATTGCAAAGATGAGGGGGGAAAGCGGGCATCCCTGCTTGGTGCCTCTATATAGGTTAAAAGGGGAGGATGTGATGCCATTACATAACACTGATGCCATGGGGTCCATATATAATAATTTTATCCATGCTAGGAATGTTGGTACAAAACCAAATCTATTTAGTGTATAAAATAGGAAGCCCCATTCGACCCTGTCGAAGGCCTTCTCTGCATCTAGTGAAAAGGCCATGACAGGGTCTGGGTTCTCTCTGCTCTCCCATAGTATATGCAATAACCTTCTCATGTTATCAGCGGATGAGCGGTTCCTGACAAACCCTACTTGATCGTGGTGTATTATTGTTGGAAGTATGTTGTCCAATCTATTTGAAAGTATTTTGGCTAGTATTTTGGCATCAACATTTCCTAACGAAATTGGTCTATAGCTACCACAATGCATAGGGTCTTTCCCTTTTTTATGGATATTTGTAATCAAGCTTTTCCTCATACTTGGGGGGAGTAGACCCTTTTCCAGTGCACTATGGAACACGTCCAATAACCTAGGGGCAAGTATATCACTAAACCTTTTGTAAAAATCAGATGGATAACCATCGTCTTCAGGGGCTCTGCCTGATCTGAGGCCTTTTATTGCGTCTTTGACCTCTTGCAATGAAATTTGTTTTTCCAGTAGCTCAGTATTGGGTGAGGAGATATGGGGCACATCTAATGTGGAAAAAAAATTGTCGTATTGGTCTGTGGCAACCGCTCCCTGTGATGTATACAGATCTTGATAGAAGTCCCGAAAAACTTTATTAATTTCATTCTTCTCTGTAGTTAAGTCATTATGAATATTAAAAATTGATGGGATGATATTTTGTGTAGTGAGTTGTTTAACCCTATGTGCCAACATCTTTCCTGCTCTCTCTCCTTGTTCATAGTGGCGTTGTTTCGAACAAAAGAGGGCGTATTCTGCTTTCTTTTGATGGATACTATTAATTTCAAATCTTGTGGTGTTCATACTTTTCCAGGTAACTATGTCTGGTTTTTTAATATATTGAAGTTTAAGATAATTCAACTGTTGCTCAAGGTTAAGTAATTTTTCCCGTTCCTTCTTTTTTTGATATGAGCAATGTTGAATAAATTGCCCTCTTAGGACTGCTTTAAATGCCTCCCATACAATACCAGGATCAGATACAGAGCCTTCATTATATGTCCAGTATTCCTCCATTGCTGCTACAATTACAGAGCATGATGTATCATTTTGCAGTAATGAGTTATTGAATCTCCATCGACTTGTTCTTTCCCCTTTGTCTAAACTACTTATTATTAAGTCAACTGGTGCATGATCGGAAATAACTATGTTTCCAATGGAAGCATTCTGGACATAACTAACGAGGTTCTTGGACACCAATATGTAATCAATTCGGGAAAATGATTGGTGTGGATTGGAAAAGAAAGTAAAATCCTTTCCTAATGGGTGTAGCACGCGCCAGATATCTAGCAAATTCAGATCGTCCATAATTGTTTCAATGGCTGTACATGTCTGTCGTGCTCCCTGTCTGAACACAGATCTGTCCAATTTTGCATCTCTGACCTGATTGAAATCCCCACCAAGAATAATGCTTTGGTTCCCAATGGTTCTTATAACATTGCAGATTTCATAGAAAAAGTTGGGAGTTAAAACATTTGGAGCATATATATTCATGATGGTGAGTCTCTCATTGTCTATTTGTGCATCGAGGGCTATCCATCTACCCTCCTGATCAGCTTGGCTATTATGGACCACTAAGTTCAGATTTTTCTAACAAGAATACTTACACCTCTACTTCTACTGTTATACACACTACAATATACTTGCCCAATCCAACCCCTCTTAAATTTTTCAGATTCCTCTTTACTTAAGTGCGTTTCTTGTATCATTGCAATATCAGATCCATTTTGTTTTAACCAATTGATTATTTTCTTACGTTTAATGGGATGATTACAACCTGAGACATTCCATGAAATCACCTTTAAACCTCCCATATATAGTTAATTTGTTTTAATGTGTTTGTAGGACAGTTTGTATTATATGACATTTTGATGTAAGAAGTGTCTATACTGCTATTCATATATAATTTCATAGGGATCACCCAGCTTAGCATAATGTCAAATTTAATACTGGCTCCGGTAACCAAAAACGAAAAGGGGAAAACAATACAAAAAACAAAAAGAAAAAAAAGAGGAGATACATAACCCTTCCCAACTAAATCCCCAACACCCAACCAGTTCTCCCTGCCAGGGAGGGATGGATGTAGACCCACACCCTTGTTGTGCTTCCGGTGGACTACCACTATCTTCATCCTAAACTAATTAGCTACAGAGGAGACTCCCTTTAACTGAGAAGAGTAGCAATAAAGACAAAATGAGAAAAAAAAAAAAAAAAAAAAAAAAAACAATATGTATATATAGTTATATATCAATATGTATAACGCTGCAAACTCAAAATTATTTTAACTTAATACCGCTACTGATAATACATAGTTTTTTTTTCCTTCTCTCCTCTCCAATCTCATCTCTCCTTCCTCATCCCTCTTCTCTTATTGGTATTTAAGTAATTTAGCCTATTAATGACCAACAGAATAGATATTAGGGAAAGAAATAGAAAGGTAATAACTTAATATTGCCGTTGTTTAAACATGGCATGGCAGTAATACATTCTCTGCATCGACACTTAACATGCAGATAACAAAACATAGAGGGAGAGGGGAGTCAGTCAAGTGGTAATAAGCATTGTTATCCCCGTTTAAGTTGATAGAAGAAAAAAATAAATAATAATAATAATAGCTATGGCGATCACAGACTCACATGTCTCGTCTTGTAGGCATACCCGTATTGTTTATGTTCGTAAACCTCTCATCACCGATGTGTCATGCGTCCCGACCTGTGAAGCAGCTGGACCGCGTCAGGTAGACACTTGTTGCTCATAGAAAGCCCTGGCATCCTCCGGTGAGTGAAAAGTGTTGCTCTCTCCTTTGAACATAATCTTCAGGCGGGCTGGATATTGTAGACGAAACTCCACACCTTTTTGGTATAGGGCTCCCTTGATGGGGTTGAAGGCGGCTCTTCTTTTCGGCGAGGGCAACACTCAGGTCGGGGTAGATTCTCAGGTCGTGGCCCTCGTATTTCATCTCATGTTGTCTAGACCATCTTAGTGCCAGCTCTTTGTCACGGTACTGATGAAAGCACACAACGAACGGCCTGGCCTTACCCGCTGCAGGTTTAGGACCGAGAGTGCGGTGCGCTCTGTCCAGCTGAGGTGGAGACAAGAAGACTCCCGGGCCCATTATGTTCTTCAGTAATTCAGAAACGAAGGTAGTGGGGTCTTTTCCGTCTTCGCTTCTTTCTGGTATATTTAATATACGTAGATTAGACCGCCGTGAACGATTTTCTATGTCTTCGAGTCGTTCTAGTAGGGAGGTATTTTGGTTCTGTAATGATTTAATCATCACCTCAGCGGCCGCCAGCCGTTCAAAGTTCTCCCCCGCCAGAACCTCTGTTGTTGTAAGGCGGCTCTGGAAAGCGCCGACTGTTTCGTGTAACGCATTTCACTGAAGATTGGAGGGGTTTAATAAGCTTCGTCATGTCTCGTTTAATACTCTCCTGATGTTTGGATAGCTCCGACATTAGCATGCTCATGGAAAGGTTTTCACAGGCGCTGGTATCACTCCCGTCGTCATCATCATCATCATGATGATGAACAGCTGCGGCTTTCGCTGCTAGTGTGCCAGCTCTGGTTGTTTTTTGTGATGTTATTGAAATCTTCGTTTGTTTTAGGTTACTCATATTGTCCTCCAGTAGTAGGAGAGTTTTGGAGAGAAATATGGGGAGCTCCTCTGTCTCGTGCCTGCTTCCTCTACATCGCCAAACCGGAAGTGTCCTATTGGAGGCTATTTTGTGTAGTTTGATGTTGTAGCATGCCAACAGATTTTGGGCTCTCTTTAAAACATCAACTGCTTCGGCCTCTGTTGGAAAGGATTTCAATGCATCATCAACATAAAAATCTGTCTTGATGAACTGACACACGTCCCTGCCAAAGCCCATCTCTCCCTCCTGTGCTGCTCTCCTTAACCCATAGGTTGCCACTGCAGGTGATGGGCTGTTCCCAAACACGTGGACCCTCATGCGGTAGTCCACCACTTCATTTTCAGGGTTGTTGTCTCGGAACCACATGAAGCGCAAGAAATCCCTGTGTTCTTCTTGGACGAGAAAACAGTAAAACATCTGCTTAATATCAGCGGTTATGGCAACAGGTTCCTTCCTGAATCTAAGAAGAACACCCAGGAGGCTATTGTTGAGGTTGGGCCCCTGAAGCAAGACCTCATTAAGGGAGACTCCCTCAAAACGGGCACTCGAATCAAACACCACTCGGATTTTCCCTGGCTTCTGTGGGTGATAAACCCCGAAAATGGGCAGATACCAACTTTCCTTTCCCTTTTCTAATGGTGGTGCTAGTTCGGCATGGTTGTTGTCCAGGATCCCTTGCATGAACTCCAGGAAGTCCTCTTTCATGCTGGGTCTCTTCTGAAAGGATCGTTGCAATGACTGATACCGTTGGTGTGCATTATGTTTGTTGTTAGGGAGAGGCTTTCTTGGGCTCCGAAATGGCAAGGGTGCCACCCAGCTGCCACTTTCATCTTTGACAAATCCCATATCCATCAGCTGCAGGAAGAACAAATCGTCGATTGAAGGTGCAAGTTGATTGTCCCTTTCAGTCCTTTGGAAGACCGTTCTACCAAAGTGGTCCTCTTGCTGCTTGGGAGCTCCTGTCTGTGGTGGAGCGGTGCTCTGCTTGAAACCCTGGCTGAAGTCCTCTTTGACTTTGAAGAGATTGTCACAGAGACTCAGATAGCTGGGGCGGCCATTTTCCATGAAACAAGTCTTGAATGCATTTACTTCGTCTGGGGTGTGAGCTCCATTGAGACAGATGTCGCCAACAATGACCCACCCAAGGTCATGCTTTTGAGCAAATGGAGCATTGTGCGGGCCATTAAACTGATGACGCACCTTGTGGACCTGGAGAATGTCTCGTCCTAACAAGAGCAAAATGTCTGCAGAGCTATCCAGAGCAGGTATTTCGTGAGCTATAGCTCGCATGTGACTGTGGTGGTACGCTGCTTCTGGTGTGGGGATTTCTGCTCGGCTGTTTGGCACGTTATTGCACTCAATAAGAGTTGGAAGGTTAATGCTTATCTCTCCTGTGAGTGGCTCAACAACATAACCATGAGCTCTTCTTCCGGACACATTAACGACTCCAGCACATGTCGTTAGAATGTATGGTATTGATGGTCCTTGTATGTTGAAGGCATCAAAGAACTCCGTCTTTGCCAATGAGACGTTACTTTGATCATCTAACATCACGTACATCCTTTTCCTCTCTTCATAATGACCCTGGGGATATACATTAACCAGGCATATTTTTGAACAAGACTTCCCACTGAAGCCTTTGCCACAAACCTGCGTACACATTGTAGAACCAGCTGAGGTTTGTTCATCTCCAGGCACCGTCTCTGGCTCAGGCTCCCCGCCATGGACTTTAGGAGGGCTCCATGGCTTAGAATCCCTTGGGGTGGGGCCCGGATGGAGTGTCGCTATATGTCTCTCACTGTTGCACTCTGTACATTTAACCAAAACATCACAGTTCTTGGCCTGGTGTGAGACTGAATCACAGCAGCGGAAACATATGTTCTTGTCTTTGAGGAATTTCTTCCTGTCATCCAGTAGCATTGATCGGAAGCTCTTGCACTACTTAAGTGGATGAGGTTTCTTGTGTATAGGGCATAGTGTGTTTGGGTCGTCTGCTTGTTTCCCAACACTATCAGTAGATTCCTTGTACACGCTTGTCTTGTGGACAGAAACTGGATTCCTGTAGTTCACGTTTCCCATCTTTTCCTTTTTTAGAGTGGGCGCTATGGAACTGGAACCATTGAAACCGGGATCGTTTCTTGCTTTGGCCTCTCTCCTTATGAACTGAGAGAAGACTGAGAATGGTGGAAAAGGTACATTGTGGGTTTCTTTATATTTGAATCCAAATGTCATCCATTTTTCCTGTAAATAGAAAGGTAACTTCTCCACGAGAGGACTGATTCCTCTTGCTGTATCCAGGTAGACTAAGCCATGCACATAACCGTCTTCTTTGGCAGCTTCAAGCTCAAACAGCAAGTCTCCCAACTCTCGGAGTCTTTGGTTATCACGGTTGGAGACTTTAGGGAAGTTGTCTATTTTAGCAAACAGAGCCTTTTCTATGGCTTCCGGAGCGCCATAGCATTCCTCCAGTCTGCTCCAAATCAGGCTAAGGCCCACCGCTGGATGCTTGATATTAACAGATTTCATCCTGCGTGCTTGCTGACTTGATTCTGGACCTAACCATTTTATTAGCAGGTCGGTCTGTTCATGTGCCGAGAGATCCAAACCATTTACAATGCTTGTGAAGGTTGACTTCCAGCTGAGGAAGTGTTCTGGCTGATCATCAAACCTGGTCAAACCACTTGAAACCAGCTGGCTTCTGATCAGAAACTTTGCAAGATCTGTTGTGTTGCTATTTAGGTCTTGGCACGTAGACGCATTAGGCGTGTGTAAGCTGAACCGTTGTTCCACTTCGTGGTGTGACACGTCAACTTGTTGCCTGTCTTCGACTTTGATTTTCGGTTGCTGACCCTGACTGGGCTGTTTGTACCCTTGTGGGTTGACTGGCTGTGAGGCATGTTGCTGGCTGTCTAGCCGATATGACTCAGAGTGGCGGTGACGTGCCTGACGCGGGCTAGAGTGTTGCTGGATACCATGGTCCATGTTAGACTGCACTTGATCTAGATTTAACGAGCTGTAATGCTCTTCGTCCAGCGTAAGCAGGTTTGACGGCTGCTGTGGTTGTTGGCTTGAGTTAAGCTGTTCATCTGGGTGATTGTCATCCACCTTAATGTGCTTTGCCACATATTCACTTACTTTTTCACTAAGCTAGGTAATGACTGGAGGTCCTTTAAGCTTCCCCGAGAGAAGAGCTCGTCGGCGGCAGCTTCCAGAACCACGGCTTTAGCGATAGCTGCCTCTGCTTCTTTCTCCTGCTGAAGCGCGTCCAATTCTGCTTCCAAACGAGCTTTCTCAATTTTAATGTCCATTTCCTTTCTGCTAAAGGTTGCTCTGGTTTTAGCTGCCTCCGCTTCGGCATGTGCTTTAGTAGCAGCCATACTTGCGTTTGATCGCTGAGAGCGTGACGACCGGTGAGTATTAGACGAGGTATACGATTTATTATCAAGACTTTCCTTAATACTCTGCTCCTCAGGCAATCCATCCATATCTTTATCCTGATCCATCTTCTTGTTAGAGGCCGCCATTTTACTATACTGTTCTCAACAGCTTGATGCAGCAAGTTTACTCGTTTCCCAATGTTATCCTCCAAGGAATACGCCAGGTATGAATTTAGCAGGATTTATTATTGAAGAAAAGGTAAAACTGAAATACACAATAAACACACAGGTAAGAATCTAAACATTGATAAATATACTATTAAACAACACAAATGTGATCAAATAATAACATGTCTCCATTCCTAAAGTTCTTAAATAAAGATAACACTTACTGGCGATGCCAAAAGAAGAGAACCTGATGAGGATGGCGAAGGATTGTGCCTGTAGACCGTGTGCTCATTTATAAAATACAACATGGCTGCCTCAGCCGATAAACAGGAAGAGTTAACAAAATAAAGGTCTGGACTTCAAAATAAACTTGATCTAACTTAACAAAGAGTTAAACGTTTCCGTTACATTACAGATATATTATAAGGGTAAAACCTGTGAAATGCACTTAAACTATTTACTTGTTTCTTACTTTCAAAAGAAAGATATTGCCATTGTGAGTAAATGTTGATTTTTCAAAGTTCATGTGGTACTAAAACATTTAGCTAATGTTAAGGATAACATTTATTTTGCAGGGGAGGAATGTAGCACCTGGAATTACCCATAATGCATTTTCCATTCCTGGCCAGTGGGTGGCTTGATTAGTTTTTTTAGTTGTTGAACTCCTGACTCTGAGCTGGCTGTTGTGTCTCTACGTGCTGCAAAGAAATTAAACTTTACTTTTATTATACTACTTCTACCGTCGTGTTTGAGTGGTGTAACACTCTGCATAGCCACCCCAGACGGTCAGCAGGGAATACGTCGAAATGCATGTAAGTAATTATTTGATACTCTAGTATGGTTAAACATGACTGTAAATCATTATAACAACGTTTATAGGTCATAAAAGTCGAAAAGTATCATAGGTCCTCTTTAAGGCTCTTTTTTAATAGCGCACTGGTTTTTAAAGTTATCAACACCAAACCAACTCTGATGTGTTCATGAACTCACTGTGGAGTTCCCACAACCCTTTATTTTCAAGTTTTTTTTTTTTTTTTTTAAAGGCAAAAATCAGCTGTCTTTCTTGTTTGTTAAAAATAAACTAATCTCTGACTGAAACACCATTTTTGCCTCATCTTGAATATATCTTACATTCATGCATTAGGCCTGTGTTGGACCACTACTTGCGAGGGGCTGTGAGGCAGCGCAATTATGGGAAATGTAGGACCGGCAAAAGCGGCTGCGTGCGCAGTACAACTTGGAGTATACCCACTTCTCCAGGCACCACTACACCACTGATCGCGTGCGTAAAAGCCATTGTCAATGGATTGCTGATGATTCCCCATGGAAAGAAATGATTGATCCTCCACTTCTCAAAAAAAAAAAAAAATCTCTGCTCCTCCCACTAGGGTTAGAAATATTAATGAATTAGCTTATGGTATGGAGAAGAATTAACGGGGATATTGTCTCATAACTCTGATCTAATCTCCTCTGCAATTCAGAAAAAAACAGCAAACATTTTTTGTCAGAGAATAATTTTGCGTCCGTATGAGAAGCCATAGTCTATTTTAAAAAGTTATGCATATCAGCAGTAAAGTATTAAGCTGGCGCGGCACAGCATTGCTGACAGTGTTTTATATTCGCTGTATAATATGTTGGCAAGCTATAGCCTAATACTGTGCAGCAGGGGCGTCAGCTCACCCAATACCATACAGGGGCACAATAGGGCACCCAAAAAAAATGCGAGCGTGCGAAGCGCGCGAGCTAAAAAAATTTTGGGCAATTATTTATTTAAAAAAAGCATGGGCACAGATAATTAATGCAAGCATGCGAGCAAATATTTTATAGCACTTATTTATTATCATAAAGCATATCTTCATTAAATATCTGTCAGCAAACATGAACTTGAAAACTTGAAATGTGCAACTGTAAAAGGAAAAACAAAAAACACACCTCTACATACATACATGTCTGTGTTTATCATTTCTATTTCAGACCATCCTGTGATGGTGATGATCCTATGAGGTGTGTATATCATGGCCAGAAAGATAGGGGAGCTGTTCATTTCTTTAACAGTAAACGGTAGCGCCTCTGCTTCATTTTGGCGAAGCTGTCGATCAATTGTGACTGGCTTAATTTGGAGAGTTCTCCTCGCTCAACCGACATGATGGCAAGATGATGAAGCCTATCTTGCCCCATTGTGCTCCTCAACCAAGTGTGAAGGCGTCTCAGTACGCTGAATGTCCTTTCACAACTGCAGCTGGACACAGGAATGGTCAGACATATTTTAATGACCTGTGTCAGTGTAGGGAACATGACATTATCGAGTAAACCGAAAAGACATTGCATGTCAGTAATTGGCAGGCTCTCCTGCTTTCTGTCCAGGTAATGTTTCGCTACCCACACCTCCTCTTGTTTAAGATCAACATTGTAGTGATCTGCGAGACCTCTGTCCTCCTCTTTGAGAAAGGTGCTCGAGCCTGGGTTACAGGCCTGAACACCCTTCAGAACAACGCTGTTCAGAGATGAAAAGCGTTGCCCCAGCTCCGCAATCATCCTGTCTAGGCAAGGTAGGTAGACATTTGTTCTCAATTTTTCAGCATTGCCTAGGTCACTGCTGCCCCACAACTAGACTCGACTATGTACTCCTCCAGGCGTCTTTGCTTTTGCCTTTGTCTTGGAACACATGACTCAGGGATTTGGTGCTTTCGCACAAGGCCTTTGCACATATACCTCCGTCCTTTGGGGTCAGTGCGCATTTCTTTTAGAGTGGCACACACTGCGCATTTAAACTCCTCTGCTTTTGCCAGGTCCACAGTTTCACTTTGCAGGTATTTGTGAAGACTTTCTGTCACAGACAAAAAAGTCTTGAAGACCATCAACAGATAAATTGTGGTGAACCTGGCAAGGTTGGATGCAAACCCACAGCCGTGGGGTTGCTGATGTTGGACAGGCACGTGAGAACTGCGGGGAAATTCTCTATCATAGCGTTGATTGACCTCAGCTGGCACGACCATCGGGTCTTGGACAGCTGTACCAGCTCAGAAGGCTGTAAGCCAAGCTGTTTCTGGGTCTCCTTAAACTTGTCGTGGTTAACAAGGGGCCTGAAAAGAATGTATACACATTCTGCAGGAGGTCAAATAAATTCCTGGCCTCTGGTATGGCTTGACATGTGCAACACAGCACTAAATTCAATTGATGTGCATAGCAATGCACATAAATGGCCATGGGATGGTTCTCTCTGAACTTAGCTTGGACCCCTCCAACATCCCACTCATGACTGAGCGCCATCATAAGCCTGTGCAACCACCTTCACATGATCTATGCCATTCAATCTTAGCTGATCTTCAATTGCAATGGTAATGGACTCTCGTCAAACCCTTTCAAATCTGTCATGGCTAGCAAATGCTCTTTCACACTCCCCCCAGCAACATAACGAACACACACAGCTAGCTGCTCAGTGGTGCCATCTCTGCTTCATCTGCCATTACTGAAAACATTCCAGCCTCCTTTATTTCTTGACTGATAGCTTTTACTATCTCTTGGGCACAGCATTGAATGACCTCATTTTGGGATGAAGGTGATAAGTATGCACTGTGAGATGGTGGTGAATATGCCTGAAGAAAAGGATCAAACTCTTTCAAGAGGTTCATACACTCCAGAAAGTTTCCCTGGTTGTCGCTGGACATGCCCTCATCATGGCCACGGAATGGGATATTTTGTTTACCCAAAAACTTGGTAACAGCCACAACCCGCTGAGGTACTCGCGTCTCTCTTTGATTTCACGCTCACTTGCAGAATCCAACTGCTCGACAACACTGCCATGAGCCGCACTGGCTTTATAACTACACCAAGACTCCATGCTTGCCTTATGGGCTGGTGATTTCTCATGCTCTCTATAGACATCCAGAGCTTTTTTCCAATTTTGAAAGCCAGTGTTTACAAAGGTGTCATTCTTCAAATGTTTCCCAAATATTCTACAGGGAAAACAAAAGGCTGCATCTTTAGACTTGGAATATTCCAGCCATGTAAAGCTTTCAAACCAGTTGGCGTTAAAGGATCGATTCTTGGCACCAAAGTTGTGCTGGGGATATTTTGACAACTTAACTTGGTTAGGGCCAGACTCCTTTCCCCCAAGATCACTTGTATGTCCCTCTACATTGTGGACACTGCTTTTTCTCTTGCCCCCAGTCTAATGTTCTCTGCCACTGTGGCAACTGTTTTCTCAGTCTCATATCTGGGGTGTGATCTCTCTGGCCTGTCTGTCTCCTGTTGTCCTTCCTTCTCTCTCTGCATTTCCCCTGCCTCAACCAGCTCATTCTCTTCTGCCCTCTGATTCTCCTGTCTGGTGCAACATACAAAAAATCATATGATCAATGGTTACCTCAGATAACCATTAAAAGTTCAAATAAAATTAATCAAATCTAAGCTGAGTCTCACCTGTCAGTGTCATCTCTCAATGCCAACTCTACCTGCGTCCCTTCAATCTGCTCCTCTCCTCCTCTGCACTCTGCTGCACTGAGTCTTGAAGCAACAAGAACATATTACAGTCTCCTATCTGCATTTTCACTATCTAGATTTTTATATATGCATATGTAAAGTTACTTGTGTATAACCTGTTTGCAGTTATTCCTAATTAATATGAAAGTAATAGTCATATCACCTCCGCTCATCAACATCCCTCTCTCCTTCAACTCCTCCGTCACCTCCTCCGGCACTCTGCTGCTCCTCTTTGTCTGGACAGATGTGTAACTGTTAGGCTTGGGCTAGTGACCAGTGATCAACTCAACTGGGTTGTTACCTAAAAGTGGTTTGCATTGCCTTGTTACCTAGCGTACCTCTCTCATTTCTCCTTGCTGCTTTATCCCTGCTCCGAGCGAATAACTTTCTGATGTCCATCTACAAGAACAATGTTGTTTGAGTTGAATTGAGATCAAAATCATAACTAATACAGTAGGCTGTTATATCTAGTTCCGGTCACTGAGATAACAAATAATTCAATAACAGCAAAAGATCATAAAATAACATAGCCTACTAGTACAACATACTTCTTCCATAACTCTCTACATACCTGACACACCAAAAAAACGAATAGTAAAAACAGGACATTCGTCTATATGCATGCTATGAATGATACCTATCAATTGTTTGTTTTTTTCTACATTATGTTTCTACTGTCTTGAAAGTAACCACCTGTAAGTCATCATGCCCCCTTAATGTCTGTGCTTTTGTCTGTAGGCCTACTCGAGCAGAAAACACCAGAATGAGAATAATTTCAGAATCATTCATTTTCAACTTTGAGACCAACGTGTGCTTGAGCTGCTTAAGCCAGCCTGCTTATTTAAGCATGCACTGGGCTATTTTTAAAAGCAACAGCGTACAAAACAGCTTCCACCTCCGAGTGTTGTATTCTGTTATAAATTGCGCTAGTATAACATCGGTGCCATTGGTTCCAGGCAACTTGAGAAGATGTCTTATACAGTATGCCGATAGCTAGCTAACTAAGCTGAGAAGACAACTTGGATACCCCATCACGGGATCATCACCCCCTGAAAACACGAACGTAAAGAATCGAGAAACACCATAAGATGGCATGTAGTGTGAACCCGACATTTGTGATCTTTCTCCGATCAACAGGTCCAGCTTAAACAGTTATCGCTACAGTTTAATATATTAGCGAACTGTCTGGCTACTATAGCATAACGACAGACGTGACCACATTAGCTAATAACACCACTTCAGAGACGCCCCTTCACCTTATTTGATGAAAGGCATACACATTTGTTCGACATTCTATGCTTCCAGAGGATAAAAATGTAACGCTTACTGTTTACTTCACTTCACGCCGGCCGGAGTGAATGGTCGCTGACGCTGTGCTGGACAGGTTCAAAAAGTCGATATCAAGGAGAATGATTCTCTCCTCAGTGTGTGCATTCGTCACGTACATTTCATTGCAGCGGCCGGCCAATGAGGGGGGCACCATGCATATAGGCCTATTTTAAGAAAAAAAAATGCAAGCATGCATTCTATAGATTGCCAGATGAGTCAGACTTAAATAAAAAAAAAATTAAAGGTATAAATAAATTAATTAATTAAAAAATCAGTGCCCCAGGCATACCCAGGCACCACAGATCCACAACGGGGCACGTGCCCCGGTGAAAAGGGTCTGCCGACGCCGATGCTGTGCAGTAAACACAGTCGCTTCTTTTAAATGGGGAGTGAAAGACATTAACGTCAGACACATTAGGTGACAGTTTCCATTGAAGAGCCTGATTGATTTATTACCAGATCCATTTTCCCCAGTTTAAATTATTATATAATTTTTATATTCATATTAGGCTATTTAACGAGGCTCGTCTGTGACTTTAGGATCGCACAAGTGAACAGTAACGATCGCGTGCAGCCGCAGCGTTACATGAATCCACCTGACATAAATCTGTTCAGTGGCACAGACGTTTAAAAGCATACAATACAAATAGATTGTCTAGCCTCTTTGCTATGACTTTGGCTAAGCTTTGCATCAGCTTTTAAGAGTGATATGGGTCGATATGATTCACATTTAGATGATGGTTTACCAGGCTTCAGAATATTCATAATAAGAGCTTTTGAGAAAGAAGGTGGCAAGGAATTTATTTTGAATGCTTCTTCAAGCATGTCCAAAAAGGGAGGCAGTAGCTTATCTTTAAAAGTCTTTAATATATCGATGGGAAGTCCATCAGGGCCTGCCGCTTTTCCCCCCTTCATAGCTGTAAGTGCAATTTCTAGCTCTGAAAGCTTCATTGGACTGTCGAGAAGTTCCTGGTCCTCAACAGAAAGAGATGGAAAATCAAGACTATCAAGAAAACTGGTTCTTGTGATCTTGTTCGTGTTACTAGGCAGTTCAGATTTATAAAGTTTTTCATAATATAATTTAAATCTCTTATTTATTTCCTTTTGGTCATTTGTAACAACTCCAATTGAATTTTCAATTTCATGGATAATTTTCTCATTCTGTAATGTTTTAATACGCCAGGCAAGCAGTTTACCGGCTTTTTCCCCCTGGTCATAAAAGGACTGCTTTAATTTATTTAAATTAGATAGGGCCTTGTTTGCTGACTGTTCATTATAATGGGCTCTCAGTATGGTTAGTTTATGTTCAAGTGCTGGGGAATGGTTAATTAAGACCTCACCTTCCAACACTTTAATTTGGTTTTCAATTTCCGTCATTTTGTTCTTGAATTGTTTAGATTTAAAGCTGGTATAACTAATGATCTGGCCTCTGATATACGCCTTAAAAGCTTCCCATCTAATTAAAGAAGACGTTTCAGTGGTATTGACGAGAAAAAACAAATCTATATGTTGGTCAATGAAGCGGATAAATTCATGATCCTGCAACCATTTAGTATCAAATTTCCATCTGGGAGGTCCTCAGAATTCTTTGGTAGCACTGTGCTCAATAGATACTGTAGCATGATCGGAAATTATTATGCTATTGTAATAACAATTTTTTACATTTGGTACTAAAATTTTGGAGAACAGGAAGAAATCCAATCTTGAGAACGTCTTATGCGTAGTCGAATAACATGAAAATTCTCTCTTGTCTGGGTTACGCTCCCTCCAAACATCGCAAGGGCCCAACTCTTCCATGAAGTTAAGGATTATTTTCCTTGATTGATTGTGGGAGGAGTCCTGGTTACCATTACGATCAAAATCTGGATTTAATGCACAATTGAAATCCCCACCTATAATAATATCCCCTCTAAGTGAGGCAAGTGTTAGGAAAATATTATTATATAATTGTGGCTCATCTTTATTAGGGCCATAGACATTTACTAAAATAAGATGTTGACCAAAGAGAGAGCCCTGTAAAATAATGAACCTACCCCCGGGGTATAGAGTGGTGGTATTGACCTGAAATGGAATTGACTTGTGAGTTAGGATGGCCACCCCTCTAGCATGGGATGAGAAATTAGCCACAAACACCTGACCTTGCCACCTTCTTCTTAACCTGATAACTTCACCTGAAGTTAAATGTGTCTCCTGTAGGAGTACTATTTTAGAACCCAAGTGTTTAAGCCTTGTCATAACTTGTTTTAGCTTGACCAATCTACCCAGGCCTCTGACATTCCAAGAGTATACTTTAAATAGCTGATAACTAGCCATGTAAACTTTGATAAATAGATCTGTCAAAAGGGACCATTCTGAATCTGAGTGGCTGTATCACCTTATCAACAAATTTAACAATAGAGGTTGAAAAACAGGTCAAAATAACCATAAGACAAATTGAGAGAAAACCAAAAAGAAAAACAAACAAACAAAGACAAAACAAACACACAAAAAGCAACATCGACATATAACAATTTGCTAGAACCTGCAAAACAACCACAGTTAACAACTGTGTCATCCACCTAATGACTGCCTTCTATCCTACAGTCAAAACTAAATTATTACACCAACTTCCTTGGCTTTTGTTGAAGATATTTAAATGTTACTCGTAGCTGCTTTACGGGTGTGTGGTGTTTACAGGTCATTCAGATTAATTTTGCTATTAGAAATTAATCTGAAAATAGTAATACTTTAAAATTTATTAAAGTTGTGTCGGGACGCCACCAGTCACTTCAGAATGGAAAAATAATAGCAAGTTTGTCTAGTTTTATCAATGGGTTTTGTCATGATCCTGCCTGGGCCTCTTTGCCCCTGTGTTGTTTTTGCCGTTGTCTGTGTCTGGTGTAATTGCAGGGTTGGAGTCAGGTGTGTTGGAGTCAGGCACCAGCATTCAAAGCTGCCATCTATCACCAATCAACCGCTCTTCATATACCCGGCCCAACCTTCCAGACCCTGCCAGATTGTAGACTCTGGCTGTATCTCGATTCAGGGGTTGCGGTCTTCGAAGGCTGCATTTGAAGACCGATTGTGTCATAGCGGCGCGCAAAGGTTGTTCCATTTGCAATGCTCCTTGCAAGGCTCCTCATATGCAGCCGTGAAATGCAGCCTACGTTTCACGGTTTTGAAGGCTGCAACAGATGGATCCTTCGTGGCCCTATAAATCCCAAGATTCATTGCGGTTTCGTCAGATGGCATCTCAAGACGAATTGCCAGCGGCAGCATCAGCATGTTACGCCTTCAAATGTAAGTATTGGGTTTCAAGTAGCCTAACTCAAATAACTAACGATACAAATGTAAAAAAAAAAAAAAGTAACCTCATAAAACCTCTATGTCCTTCAAAATAATTGGTTAAGTAAGGTAACGTTCTAATGATGTTAGTGATGCTAACTTTTAGGAAAATAAATTTAAAAAACCACACTTTTCGAGCTTTATATCTTGACATATATTTCTTGTCATTTATCTAGATTTTACTTTGTTAATAGAAAGATAAGAGACACTTCAAAATCGTTAAGAAATATCCCAAAAGGTTTAGAATTCCTCCACTGAGCGCAACGGAAAACACCTCCAACACCACCAACTCCCTGCCCTGTCCCGTTTGGTTAACTTGTTAAAAACTTTGGCATTTTTACACAGCTAAGCACATTCTGATTTAGTCTTAGTCTTTTTAATGTCACACCATTTAGTCTTAGTCCTATTCCAGTCATCTGAAATCTTTTAGTCTTAGTCTAGTCTTAGGGTGTATTCACACTGGGAAAGTCCGCTAGTTCACTTGCTTTGGTCCAGACCAAATAGAGTTTAGATTTTTTGTTTGTTTGGTGTGGTCCACTTTCATATTGCCCTTTTTGCAAGTGACCCAGCATTACGAAGCAAAACCACACGTGATCTGAGGTTATTCATTCATTGGACAGACATTCTGGGGTGGAGAGAAACAGGAAGCACGAAGTTAAAACTGCGAAATTTATATCATTGATATAATATGGGGTTAAAAATAATAAATTGGCCTACATGTAACCTATAAATAAAGAGGAAAAACATCAAATTATTGTTGTTTCATATGGTTATAATATGTAGCCCTATGTCAATGCCACGTTATGTGGCTTGTAGCCTACAATGTGAAACATAATTTTTACTGTATTTTTGGTACTGGATGCGCGTCACGCGAGAAGAATATGCTCAAGCTGACAATCAACTGATTAAGCTGTGTATCAGCTGGGTCGGCGCAGTTCAGCTCCAAACTGACACGGGGATAGTATTGACGGTCCCGTACATGGGAAGCAAAATAAAAACACACACTTCTTGCGCAGCGTGAACCTGTTGGCACTGTGCGGGAGACGCTCCCCTCTCCTTCATCTGATCGCTGAACACATTCAGCATGTTTACGCGTCCTCTCGATCAAATGTAATATATTGTTCTGGGCTCCCGGTCAAACCACAACTTATCGTCCTAACAATGGCGACAACAACACTTTCCCATAATGTGAAGCTGACGGCTATTTATTAAAAAAGAAAATAAAGAAAAGGCACAGTTCCTCCTGCATTTGGGTCGGATCGAGTCCGGACAAATTCACACCACAAACGAACTGCAGCAAAGTGCGTTTGGAAACGCACCGAGACTACCTCTTCAGCTGGGTTTTGGAGCGTTTGTTTGGTCCGCGCCCGAGTGCGATTGCTGTATTCACACCTGCCTGAAAGATGCGCACCGAAGGCAGAAGTGCATCTGAGTTCGTTTCAACCGAACTAAACACGGCATGTGTGAATACACCCTCAGTCTACTAAATATAAGCAGATTTTAGTTGACTAAATCTACAGCGGACTTCGTCGACTAAGTGTTTTTCTTCATTGAATGGTATTAAGTTTTGAATATGCAATACACACACAGATGTAATGGTTGTAATACAAAACATGTATTCTATTTCATTCGTAATAATCTCATATACAATCAGTGTACCTGACTGGATAGGGGGGAGGGGGAGCTTTAAGAGCCTGTGCCCAGGGGCCCATTATCTCATGATCCGTATATGAACCAACTGGATTTCACAATCTTTTTGCGGGGAGCATCCACAAGGAAGGAATGGTTTGATATTAATAGACTATCTTTAAATTGAAAGAAAACGAAGTTCATGCTTTTCGGTAATAGAAAAAAAGATGAAAGTACTGTACTATCTATAGCAGGAACAATCATTGAAAGAGTTAAGGAAATTAGGTTTTTGGGTGTGCTCCTAGATGAAGGGTTGACGTGGAAACCACATAAAAAAAACAGAAAAAAATATCGAGGAGTACTTTTGTATTAAAGCGACTCTTACCTTTGGTGCATTTTTACACTTTTTTTGGATTAGGTTAAAATGGTATTAATAAGGTAATTACATTCTAAAATATAAGACAGACCCACTAGGAGTAAAAACAAACAATCATTTCAATCTCATAATATTATGAAAAATATATATAAAATTCAACCAATCAAATCGTTCTGACCGAACGATTGGATTGGCCGACAGACCTGTTGTTTGCGGTCTGCTTCTGTATTGCGCATTCTCAACTAGAGGGTTTGTTTTGATTCCACGGCAGACAGTAGTGAGTAGCGAACATTGTAGAAAAGGCCCCAACGTTCATAAGTTACAGTGTTGTTATTTCTTACAGTGTGTTAAAATGTGTTTTGTTCAGTGTGGATAGCAGTCAGTTAGGGCCGTGACGTCAGTCGGCCTGAGAGCCTGTTTAGTTTCCTTTCTCTTCTCCCTCGGTCAGATGTGTGAGCGTTGCCGCAGTAAGCGATCATTCCACATGGAAACGTGTTTATCTGAGTTTAAATGTGAATCACCCGTGTGTGAGTATGTACATGCAGTCCCGATCGCTGTTATAATATAGTTTGCATGCGATTCGCGGGTCGCAACAGCTGTTGTAACGTCTCCTCACGAGCGGAGTTTAAACCTGTGTTCTTTTCCCGCGATCTATGTGCGACTGTGCCTGTGAAAGAAGGAAAATAAAGAGCGGATAAAACCCTACTCCTCCTCTCCTAGTCTCATGCTTATAGTCTGACGCCTGACACCTCTGAAGTGAAACCAGTGATACAAGCATGGAATGAGGGTGTGGGGGCTGGAGGGAGGCGGGATGGTATGATAGTGCTGTAATTCTCAATTGCAACATGGGTGTGAGTCCCTTTAAATAAAGTAAAATATGTGTTAGATTATAAGGCATTGAGAACCCTGTATTGTGCGCTAGTGTTGCCCTACATCAGCTACTGTGTGGAGGTGTGGGGAAACACATACCAAAGCAATACAAAGTCACTCTATCTGCTACAAAAGAGAATAATAAGAATTAAATTTAAAACTGGTTATAGAGAGCACACAAATATCTTATTTTTTCTCTCTAAACTTTTAAAATTTAAAGAATTGGTCGAATTACAGACACTTATTGTTATGTTTAAAGCAAAAAATAAAGTACTGCCAGCAAATCTTCAAAATCTGTTTATCCTTATAGAAAATGAAGCAAGAAGAATAGGACACTTTAAGCATCAAGTTGGAAGGACAACAGCAAAGCAAATGTGTACTTCAGTGGTAGGAGCGAAAGTATGGAATTCTCTGCAACGTGAACTACAGCAATGTGCAAATAAATTTCAGTTTAAAAAACGATTTAAAGAGAAAACAATGAATTTGTATGAGCACTTATAGAAATAAAAATATTGTATATTATTAAATATAATATAGAAAGAAACATTTATGATTTCTATATTGATGGTTGTGATCATGGTTTGCTTTGTTTTGGAATCAGTTTCAGATTGATGTTTTGGTTTCTATTTTGTTTCATTTATTATCGTCATGCTCTGACATGAGTTGACATGTAGAGTGTTTTTCTTTTTGTTTGTTTTGTTTTGAGGGGGCAGGAAATATAAGATATTCTTCACCCTGCCTCCTTTTCGTCATGGTTTTAGGGATTGTACATGTGAGAATTTTGAAATGAGTTTTGTTGGAAGACATCCATGGACGAAATAAATATACATCAAAAAAACAAGCATCATTTATAGAAAATAAAGAAAATAAAAAAAATAAGTGGGGGCCCCACACTAGGTCTTGAAACGGGCCCCGAAATCGTTAAGGCCGCCCCTGGGCAGCAGCAGCACGCAGTTTACGTGCTGATATAAGTGAGCAACAGCGCTTTCCTTTAAGCAACACTGCTGCCGCTGTGTGTGTTCGGACTTCTTTTGCATCAAAGCCTTTTTGATAATAAAATTAGAGGTTTTAATTGAACGCTGTCCATGCGTCGGAGTTGATTGTAACTTACTCGGGTGAAAACAGAAACTAACGGAGGGAGGCGGCAGTTTCACAGTTCATTTCCTATTTAGTTGCGCAGTAAGTTAGGGGAAATGGCTCTGTGTGTTCAAGCTCGAGACACAGCCTACTACAAACAGATTGCGGAACTTAGCCGTTCCCCTAGACAACGTTATCGGGCAGGATATCCCTGACTATCATTTTGTCCATCAAACCACAGAGTTTTTCTGCACAGCGGCTCACTCCACCCGCTCACACTGGCGCGTTCTCCCGTCGATTTTCACCATTTCCTATTTAGTTGCGCAGTAAGTTAGGGGACATGGCTCTGTGTTCAAGCTCGAGACACAGCCTACTACAAACAGATTGCGGAACTTAGCCGTTCCCCTAGACAACGTTATCGGGCAGGATATCCCTGACTATCATTTTGTCCATCAAACCACAGAGTTTTTCTGCACAGCGGCTCACTCCACCCGCTCACACTGGCGCGTTCTCCCGTCGATTTTCACCGACACAGGGTTGCATTCGCTGCTTTGCACTGCTTCTTCCCAACTTGTCCCACAGTTCTGATTGGATCTGTCCTCCATTCGTCCCGCCCTAACAGTTTCGTCTCATTCCTATTCGTAGACTATAGTGTCAGTTATATTCGTCTTCGTCATCATATCTGCCTTTTTATTTAGTTTTTGTGCATGAAAAAGGTTTGTTGACGAATATGTTTCCTCATAGTCTTAGTCTACGAAATTAACACTGCAGCTAACTTGGTTATTTTGCTATTTAAGATGCTTTTGTTTGATAGTGTGAAGCAAAACTAATTCTAACATGTGCTTTTGGTTTTGGTTTGCCTCCAAACCGTTCTCCCCCTCATCCTCTGCCACATCCTCCTCAGGCTCATCCTCCTCCTCTGGGGCCATGATATCATCTGCCCCGAGGCAGATGTTATGGAGGATGGCACATGCTTTTATGACCTGAAATGGTAAAAATAAAATAAAAATAAATATATATATATATATACACCTCCTGAAAAAAGAATTAATACTTTTTGATTTACTCTTCAGAATTTAACCCTTGTGCCACCCTAACTTTTTTGTTACACAGGAGGACCTGGCGGCCACAAGAAGCCACTCCCAATTAACTGCCATATAAACCTTATACAATAATGTTTTTTTTTACTTTTTTTTTTATAAACCATTCACCCCACTTGTGCTCTGTACATACATATTTAATATTAGTTGATTTTTATTTGCTTTTAATGCTTAAAATGATTGTTTTTGTGTCAAAGTCAGTATTTTTTTCCCCCTAAAAACGAAGAAAATGATTTTTTTTTTATATATTAGATGCAGAGTTGATTTTTTTAAGTGGAATAACTAGAGTCTAGGGCATATGAATGATTTACACACAAAAAACATTTGAGGCATGTTTAGTTTTTGCGCATGCTCAGATGCAAATAAATTGTTACACAGAAGGACCTGGCGGCCACAAGAAGCCACTCCCAATTAACTGCCATATAAACCTTATACAATAATGTTTTTTTTACTTTTTTTTATAAACCATTCACCCCACTTGTGCTCTGTACATACATATTTAATATTAGTTGATTTTCATTTGCTTTTAATGCTTAAAATGATTGTTTTTGTGTCAAAGTCAGTATTTTTTTCCCCCTAAAAACGAAGAAAATGATTTTTTTTATATATTAGATGCAGAGTTGATTTTTTTAAGTGGAATAACTAGAGTCTAGGGCATATGAATGATTTACACACAAAAAACATTTGAGGCATGTTTAGTTTTTGGCATGCTCAGATGCAAATAAATTGTTACACAGAAGGACCTGGCGGCCACAAGAAGCCACTCCCAATTAACTGCCATATAAACCTTATACAATAATGTTTTTTTTACTTTTTTTTTATAAACCATTCACCCCACTTGTGCTCTGTACATACATATTTAATATTAGTTGATTTTCATTTGCTTTTAATGCTTAAAATGATTGTTTTTGTGTCAAAGTCAGTATTTTTTTCCCCCTAAAAACGAAGAAAATGATTTTTTTTTATATATTAGATGCAGAGTTGATTTTTTAAAGTGGAATAACTAGAGTCTAGGGCATATGAATGATTTACACACAAAAAACATTTGAGGCATGTTTAGTTTTTGGCATGCTCAGATGCAAATAAATTGTTACACAGAAGGACCTGGCGCCACAAGAAGCCACTCCCAATTAACTGCCATATAAACCTTATACAATAATGTTTTTTTTACTTTTTTTTATGAACCATTTACCCCACTTGTGCTTTGTACATACATATTTGATATTCGTTTATTATTCATTGTTTTTAACCCTTTTCAGGCTAGTTTTTGTGATGAAATTACACTTTTTTAGATACAAAAATAATAATAACTGAAACACTTTTCATACGATAGATGCAAGGTGGATTGTTTTCTGTGGATGTTGACGAGATAGGATCTATTAATGATCAACGAAAAGATTGACATTCAAGCATTTTTAGTTTTTGAGAAACAACAACATTTATATCACAAAAAACATAAATCGAACAGTAGAACAGGCTAGAATAGATATATATGCAGCTAAAAGGTGCTATTTTGGGGCTTTCAGGTGGCTGCTCACCCAAAAGTTCACTGACACTCCCAAAAGTGTGTGTGTGTGTGTGTGTGTGTGTGTGTGTGTGTGTGTGTGTGTGTGTGTGTGTGTGTGTGTGTGTGTGTGTGTGTGTGTGTGTGTGTGTGAGAGAGAGTGAGTGAGTGAGTGGGTGAGTGTGTGAGTGAGTGGGTGGGTGTATGTGCGCGTTTGTGTGTGAGCATGAGTGAGTGTGTGTGTGTTTGAGAGAAAGAGAGAGCGAGAGAGAGAAAAAGACATTCAATGGAAGAGGAACACACTTCGCTGGCAATTTTTGAAAATGTGTCTGTGACATTGGTAATGCTTGGCATGCTGTAAATGAGCAGTGTGCCCTACACCCATACTTAAAACATTGGTCAACCGAACATAAGAACAGGCTAACAATTTATATTGATTGTGTGTGTGTGTGTGTGTGTTGTGTGTGTGTGTGTGTGTGTGTGTGTGTGTGTGTGTGTGTGTGTGTGTGTGTGTGTGTGTGTGTGTGTGTGTTGTCTGAGGGAAAATGAGCGTTGTGCACTTTACCCATACTTAAAACTTTGATCGGTGTTGCACCTGTGTAAACAAACCCAGACTTTCCCAGACTTTTGTTTTTTGTTTTCACTTCATCGGCATCTTTATAGCCTGCAAGATGAAGGAGTGTGCATCACTTCAAAGAGAAAGTAAGAAGGATTTTGCATGAATGGCGTAATTATGCACACACACACACACAGACACACACACACAGACACACACACACACACACACACACACACACAGACACACACACACACACACACACACACACACACTTTTGGGAGTGTAAGTGAGCTTTTGTGCATGCTGGGTGAGCAGCCACCTGAAAGCCCCAAAATAGCACCTTTTAGCTGCATATATATGGAAGCACACAAAGACACACACATACGCACACACAATAATTTCACAACAAACACACAGACACAACCCTTAGGTATCCATATGGACCCTAACCTTTCATGAGTTGCTCATTTTTTTTATGTTTAGGTCTGCAACTCTAAAAAATTACAAAAATTATAAAAAATCATGTGTTTTTCTTGTTTTGTTTTAGGGAGCATTTTGACTTATCAGTAAAAGGTGAAGTAAATGAATAATTCAGCTAAGTGGGGGTAAAAAGTGTAATTTTGGTGTCTTAAGTTTGGGATGCATGCCTAATATCATTACATTTACATATGTCTGTCAACATGGCTATGGTTTGAAAAAGATAAGTTTTTACAGATTTTAATGCTTTCAAATTGAGCCATTTTTACATACAAGTTTGGGTGTTTTAAGTTTGGCTGTCTGTACACACACACACAAACCATAATTTCTCAATATCTACATATACACCACACACTGGTATCCCTACTAACACATCAACACCATTTAGGTTGAAATATTTTTTGACATTGACCTTTGGGGGGCAACACTATTGCAGGACTGACAACCAGGAAAATAGCCTGTCATTCAAGCCCATGTAAAATATACCTAAAGGGCACCAACTAGTAGTTGGGGTGAAAATCACAAATTTTGATGCCTTTTGTCAAGGATGAAAGCACAAAATAATAGAAACATATATTTTATGCTGGTTTGTCAGCACGATCAAATTTGGAAAAAACGGCCGTTTTGAATGGAAGTGAATGACGGCAGAAAATGGTGCCAGGTCCTCCTGTGTAACAAAAAAATGTCCTGCCTTTATTATAGGTGCTATGAAGTTGCTGAGTAGAAATTCAGAAAGTATCTTCATAAAAATTAACCCTGGCCAAATTGTATTAGGCTAACATAAGCACAGCCAAAGTTATTCAAAAAACAAACCAAAAAAAAAGGCCAAAAGGCAGAAAATGGTCCCAGGGTGGCATGAGGGTTAAATAAAGTCCTGTTGAGTGATTACTTACGTGAGGTACGAAGGTGTGGTGCACTTCCAGCGCTTGCACGAAGATGGCCCGAAACCTGGTCTTCATCATCCCAAAGGCACTATAATGGAGCGTGCCCTGGAGTGATGGGAGTTAAAGCGCTGGGCTCCCACACCTCGTAGTGGCTGCTTGTATGGAGTGATGAGGGGTAGTGGGTGTTGGAGACACGGGTACCCGCCGTCGGCCAGGATAAAGTGCCCTGGAGGAGGGTAGAGTGACCTCCGGTACAGGGGGCTATGCCGGAGGACTCTAGCGTCGTGGACTGACCCAGGCCAGCCCACATAAGTATCTATAAAGCGGCCCTGATGGTCACAAACAGCTTGCAGGATAATGGAAGGGAACAACTTTCGACCATCAGGGCCGCTCGGTGGCTTTATTCTGACATGGCAGCCGGCAATTGCTCCAGCTGCTCTGGCGAAGGCTTAATGTCTCCCCAGCCCTGCAAACCCACGGGTCACTGCCTCCAGGTCCTCTGGGGTCTTCGGGAGGTAGATGACCTTAAGATAGGATAAGATAAACTGTATTAATCCCACACATAGGAAAATGCACTTGTCACAGCAACTCAAGAGTCAAAGGTATGAGTGATGAAATCAATAAATATATACTTTGTGGCGAATGGCCACCACCTCCTCAGTGACCCTGTGGACGATGCGAGTAGAGTGAGGAATCGCAAACACCCTGGAGACCACCCTGTATGATGCCCCACTGGCCAACCAGAACAGGAACACCAGGGTTTCGATTGTGGCACCCCATCCGTGCCTCCGCTCCTGGTGGAGGAGGTCCAGCAGCACTGCCAGGGCCTCCCTGCTCAGCCGGAAATCGGCTCTGGTGTCCTGGGGCCTCATTTATAGACGTTGCGTACGCCCAGAAGAGGGCGCACGCCAATTTCTAAGCAAATATTGGGATTTATAAAAACCAAACTTGACGGGAGATGTGCGGTCCTCCACGCAAACTCTGACCCATACGTACGCACAGAAAGTGGAGAAAGGAGAAACGGCGACTCCGTCGGCACATGTATGAAGTGCGAGAACGAATGTGTTTGTGTAAAATGAATCCAGATAGGCCTATTATAAGCCATGTAGGTCTATCATATATTGGGAGTTCCTTTGCAAAACGGATGAAGCCATTCTTACAACTAATGAACAAATGCCTCCATGGATTATTCCATGGAGTGATACCAACAAAAACAAAACGAATTAGGATCTTACATAGCCTACAAACGGAGATAGGCTATATGAGTGCAAATAAAAACAAAATAGCGTTCGAATAAGCTCTGCAGTTAGAATAACCTATCTGCATGTTGCATAATATTGAGGTGGAATACAGCCTATTACTTTTACACTGACGCTGTTCTCGATGCCTCAGTCAGGCAGACAGGAGTGCACCTTTTCATACACTAATGATAAGCCTACTGTACATCACATAGGCTACTGTGATCTTTTTCACGGCTTTTAGTCCGTTTTAACTATGTGTTTTTCTTTGAGTTTAAGCACGTCGCAATTGTGTTTTGAAAGGGACTGTGAAGTTTATTATTAACCCTCCACCGCCCGCCACAGCCCCGGGATGAATTCTCCGAATCTGTATCTCATGGGGGGTCTCAGTGTCCCCCGCTCGTGGCACAAACACTGTTGTGTGAGGATATGCACTTGTTTGCGTCCACTTTTATGTCGGATCACTTCTTTTTATTTCGGCCACAGCGTTCACAGAGATCGCCACAGGCTGCACTCTGATGCCTTAACGCTCACACTGCCACCAAACTATATTTTCCCTGGTCGCCACTTCTCCAACGGGTACTTTGGGGTGACCGCAGTGATCCACACCGTGTGGAGTCTATTTTTCCATTTCCCTTTCAGTCGGCGATTGCCACTACCGCCTTCATGCACTCAGTAAATGATATTAATTTGGGCGTGTCGATGACTATGTATGGGTAAATATGGGCGGTACGTGAAGCCCGCAAAGTCTGCGCCACATTTAGAGTTGATTGTGATTTATAAAGGGAAACAGGCGTAGGACGTGAGTGCGCACTGTTTTATAAATCCGAATATTTTGTTCGCACGTACATCCTACATTTCTTCCGTACGCCAGCTTCCACGTGAATCCCACGCAAAGCTTTATAAATGAGGCCCCTGGCCATTAAAATATTGATCCAGGACCGGAACATTTAAATTGACCCTGCAGTACAGGGGTCTGGTCTGGTTCAGGGAAAAGAAAAAGGTTTAAACAATTGCTGGATATTAAGTGTGGAGACCTTAGATAAGGCTTAAATATACAGGTGAAACTCGAAAAATTAGAATATCGTGCAAAAGTTAATTTATATCAGTAATTCAACTTTAAAGGTGAAAATAATATCTTATACAGACTCATTACATGCAAAGTGAGATATGTGAAGCCTTTATTTGTTATAATTGTGATTATTATGGCTTACAGTTTATAAAAACCCCAAATTCAAAATCTCAGAAAATTAGAATATTACATAAAATATATAAAAAAAGGTTTTTAAATACAGAAATGTCGGCCCTCTAGAAAGTATAATCATGCATATGTGCTAAGTACTTGGTTTGGGCCCCTTTTGCATGAATTCTTGCCTCAATGCGACGTGGCATGGATGCTATCAATCTGTGGCACTGCTGAGGTGTTATGGAAGCCCAGGTTGCTTTGATAGTGGCCTTCAGCTCGTCTGTATTGTTGGGTCTGGTGTGTATCATCTTTCTCTTGACATTACTCCATAGTTTCTCTATGGAGTTAAGGTCATGAGAGTTGTCTGGCCATTTGTGCACAGTAATACCATGGTCAGTCAACCAGTTACCAGTGGTTTATGGTACTCTGGGCAGGTGCCAAGTCTTGCTGGAAATGGAAATTGTCATTACCATAAAGCTTGTCAACAGACAGAAGCATGAAGTGCTCTAAAATCTTCTGTTTGAAGGCTGTGGTGACTTTGGACTTGATAACACAGTGGACCAACAGCAGCAGATGACATGATACCTCAAATCATCACTGATCCAAATTAAATGTTGCGTTTAATTTGGAAATCAAGGTCCCACAGTCTAGAGGTAGAGTGGAGGAGCACAAAATCCAAGGGGCTTGAAGACCACTGTCAAGTTTCAACAGTCAGTGATGATTTGAGGCACCATGTCATCTGATGATGTTGGTCCACTGTGTTATCAAGTCCAAAGTCACCACAGCTGTCTACCAGGACATTTTAGAGCACTTGATGCTCCTGTCTGTTTACAAGCTTTATGGAGATGCTGAATTACTTTTTCCAGCAAGACTTGACACCTGTCCATTGTGCCAAAACCACAAGTAACTGGTTGACTGACCATGGTGTTACTGTTAGAAAGTCCGATGGCTGTTCCGAACTCAAGAGTGCATGCTCTGCTGCCGTGATGCGCGCAGCCGTTGATCACTGGGACACATGCGACCAGCGTTGATAGACAGCTCATGCTCATGCTGTCACTTGCCCGTAACTGTCCTTCGTAACTGTCACTTGCTCACATTATTTCGACCGTGGATAAGTTTGCCCGTTACGTGGCTTGTCAATGACTCCTTTTTCTGTTAAGTTTTAGCTGAACACCATTGTATGGATGCAAGTGTGTGTGTCAATGACGATTCGTGAGTATTTTCCTCTGTTTGTAGAAGTTATATGTTTAATTACCGTTGATTTAGAAACAGTTGGATCGCCATTGTTTGGTCATGTTATGTAACGGCCTCGTATATGTTTTACTTTCTTAATATATTAATGGCCGATTATTTTCCTGTATTGTATGTGTTATTAGAATAGTCCAGATTTACCATTAAGTGGCGAGTGCATTGTTTTATGTTATTTGCATATATGTGAGGATTTGCATGGTTTATATTCCTTAATTACAAATACCAATGTATATTTGTTTCCCTTTCCTTGTAGACCACATTCTTTGCATCTGTACTGCCTAAAACCTCCAGTAAAAATCCTAAACTGCATTTCTGACTCAAGAGGTGTTCTTACCAACACACCAAGGCGACACCAGCAGTCCGTGAACTACCTATACAGTCCTTTACCACACACCAGTTTTAACAGTTACTGTGTTGATTGGCCAGACAACTCTCCTGACCTGAACCCAATAGAGTAACTATGGAGTCTTGTCAAGAGCAAGATGATACACACCAGACCCAACAATACAGACGAGCTGAAGGCCTCTATCAAAGCAACCTGGGCTTCCATAACACCTCAGCAGTGCTCCATGCCACGCCGCATTTAGCCAATAATTCATGCAATAGGGGCCCAAACCAAGTACTTAGTACATATGCATGATTATACTTTCTAGAGGGCCGACATTTCTGTATTTAAGATCCTTTTTTTTTATTGATTTTATGTAATATTCTAATTTTCTGAGATTTTGAATTTGGGGTTTTCATAAGCTGTAAGCCATAATAATCACAATCATAACAAATAAAGGCTCGAAATATCTCACTTTGAATGTAATGAGTCTATATAATATATTATTTTCGCCTTTTATGAACTTTTGCACGATATTCTAATTTTTCGAGTTTCACCTGTATCTAGGCTACCTGATAACTGTTAGATATGAAAGTAACCCAAACGGTTTTAGCTGATTAATGACAAAACTATTTTAGATTTTTTCAATAGCCTATTAAAGTAAAGTTGGTACTATTTTAAACATGTAGGCTAATATAGGCCTATAACATATTACATTAGGCTATATGTATTATATATAATATAGGCTATTAAATTATGAATATGTAAGTGTGACCTTTGTTATAACTCTTCAGCTGCTGTTTGAATGACAGGACCTCAGGACAGGTTGGGTGGAGTATTGCACTGGTTTTTATTCTGCAACCACATGGAAAAGCAACACAACCAGTGTGCATTAATTGAAAAGTCACAGAGAGTCTTCTTGCTCGCACAACAGTGTTAAGAGTATTTTCCTTCTAACATTGATCGTATAGTGGTATAACATTTTGGTTCTAAAAACATGCTTGTAAATAAAATATAAAAACATAAAATATCCTATCTAAAAGAGCACCCAAATATCAATTACACATAACAACATTGCATATAAAACAACACAAATAAACATACCTGCAACCACATGGAAAAGCAACACAACCAGTGTGCATTAATTGAAAAGTCACGGAGAGTCTTCTTGCTCGCACTACAAATACAAAGAGGGCCTTGGCATGAGCATACAGTTCACGTGCACCTCGTGTAACTAGCTAATACATTCCTCACACATGTTGGCTGCTAACCCAAAAAGTTTTCAAACACTACGACAACAATTCGTCACAAAACAACGAAACTATTGGTTTTAAAGATGCCTCATTAGTCAAGCATGTTATACAACAAATGCTGATATTTTACACATCATATGAACCGTAGTTTTCACTTATTATTGACTTAATGTCCGAGCGAACAGAGCAGCAACTCACCAACAGTGTTAAGAGCATTTTCCTTCTGAGCGCAAAGCAAAATGCCCAGTATTAAGTGCGAAACCAACTTCCGCTATAGACTTTCAAAATAAAATACAGAAAAAAACTTTTGTTGCAGTCCCAGGTTTGACAGGAATTTAACATTTAAGACAAGTAATTATTTACACTGTTACATAAGCATTACCAAAGTTTTCTCCTCTCTTCCTCTTAGCCGGAGAAAAATTACCCGCCGCCTCCGGCGGCGAATCCTCTCCATCTCCTGCAGCTCTAACTCAAATAACTCTAATAAAATAAAAAATAACAAAACAGCAACGTGTTGCTCCATCTTGTTCAATTTTATCTTCCTTTCTTTCTTTTTTCTTGCCTTTTCTTTTCTTGTTCTTGTCCTTCTTTCTTCTTGAACTTTTTTTGTTGTCTTTTCGTCTGGTAGGCAACTTCTTTTTCTTTTTTCCTCCTTTATCAAGGCTGTCTCCAATGGCAGCAATCATGGTTGCTAGGCAGCACAGGACAGACAGCCGGTGTTTTAGCAGTCCTCACCCCCCCTCTCTTTGGGCGACGATTGACGGGATCCAGACCGAGCCAGACACACCGATATACGGTGAGATACAAATTCAGATCAAAAGAAATATAAATGAAAGCCGCCCTAAAAAGGAAGGAGGTTACAGGTCGCTCCACCTTTAAGGAGGTTACAGGTCGCTCCACCTTTGAAGGAGGTTACAGGTGTGTGGATACCAGGGTACAGGGAACGTTACACTTTAATTAAACACCTTCCCAGCACTGGTGTGTACAACCTAAGAAATTGACGAATTCAGATCTGTGAATGAATGCCGGAAGAATGAATGTTGAGAAGAATGAGTGTTGAGAAATAAATGTCACCAGTGGAAGCAGCCAAAAACCTAACGGTATAAACATAACATCTGTGGCCAGTTGAAGTACACGAAGTGGTGAATGAGGAGTTAGGTTCTGAAAAACACCTTGATGAGTAAGAACACAGAGAAATAAGTGGAAAAATGGAGAACGGAGAGAGTAAGAGAGTAAGAAAGAGAAAGAAAGGTTAGAACGAGAGGAACATGGAAGGTTGAAATGGGAAGAAGAAGCGAAGGAAGCTCGAAAGAGACAGAGGAAGATGAAGAGGGAGCAAGCCTATATGGCAAGCCACAGCACGAGGCCAGACAAGAAAGAAAATAGTGATTAGGATGAGTCATGGGTCGAAACAATGACTCAAAAGTAGGGAACATGTCTCTATGGTAACAAATATATTCCATACGGGCATACAACTGTACACAATTTCAAAAATCTTTTGTGTAGAGTATGTATATCTGATTGATGACGTCGAAACATGTGATAATGCAGAATCAGAGAACAGAGAACTGACCGAATGAATGACAGAACTCTTTGTAAATCTAACAGAGTTACGAGAGCAAATAAACTGCGAGTTTTTCCTATGTCAGACAAGCTGTTGCCAGGGGGCAAAGTGCAAAGTTGGAGCTGCACACATTGGGAAGGCCCTGCCCTACTGACAAACTTCCAACTACAGCCAAAGTCAAAAGAACTACAATATCCAAGTCACCCACTACAGGAAGACGTGGAACATTCCTGACAAGAGCGAACATACACAGCCCATCGAAGCTACGTCACACCGGCTCAACTGGAGGGACATCTCTGGTGGCTCTACTGTAGTTCGTATCCCTGATTAGTGTGAAGGTGAAGAAAACAACGGAAGCCCTTTGCAAATGGACATGCCGCAACGGTACCTACAAGGTTCAATGAACCACAACATGTTTCGGACACAAATGCCTGGTACAAATATGCCTCAGTACTAGCCAACGCCACAAAAGAAAATGGATTATTACGTCTACACTAACATACCAATATCGGCTGATTCACACACGAACCAACAGACCTCATGTGATCTCATGAAGACCCGCCCCCTAGAGAATGGAACAATCACTGAAATGAATAAAAACGGAAGATAATCAATGTCCAATGCCCTTGAAAACTGCTAAAATGTTGTAATATGGTTAATAATGGAAAAAAGTGGGAAATGTAAGGGGTTAATGTTTTTCATTATGTAACCATGTTCCAAAGTAAGCTGATACATGACGTGTCGTTGCAAACTATGTGTGCTGGGATCGCCATGGCCAGAAGTGACCTGGTCAGAACATACTGCCATGCCCCAGCTGGATAAATAAACAAGCTCTCAGAGACATTAGTCAATCATTAGTTGTAACGCACACACAAACTCATGTCTGTACGCACCAGTGTGACTGAATAAAAGCACCAGGACAGGAGAATGAGGTTCAGAGTTGGTTCCGGATTGGCGACGTAACACCAGTTGCGCCAACCTCTCTCCTTGTCCATGGCAAGTAACATGATCATTTGGTCTCACTCTGTCATTGTGTCTGTCTCATTTGTCTGGCTGAACTAACACGTGGGTTCCTTGTCTTACAAGCAAGTTGGATAAACCCAACAAATCCATATTAATCAAACCTAGTTGTATTATCAGATGTATAAACTCAATAATAATTGATTTCTTATTAGATGTTATAGTGATAATTCGATCGGGCCAGACCCTATATCATTCTAGATATGGGTCTGGATTTCCAGGCTACCACTTTCATGCTTTAGATTAATATTTCATTGTAGTGTAGCTACTGTAGCCGTCCCAGGCACAGCCCTGGATGAAATAGGAGCCCTGCTTGTTTTTAGAACAGGGAAAAAAACAGTCTGAGCCTCAGAGCCTGCTTAAGGCGAGACACTGCAGGCAAATACAATCTTTTTTTCAAGCACTGGTCAATTTGGGAATTTGTCTATTTTGCTTCCATTAAATGACTCTTTTCAGTATAAAGAAAAAGGTCCATAATGTACGTTCAGTTGTTTATTTGACTAAATCTTGGCTTAACCCTAACCCAAAGTTAATTTTGTTTTAAATTTCCAGATCTATTATAGCAAATTGATTTGAAAAGGAGTACATTTATTTTTGTCCAAATTTAATTTTTGTTCTCCAATAGATAACATTTAATTAATTGGGGAAAATAATTCTTTAAATGTTTTTCCAAATTCAATTTAATTTAAAAAAAATTCTGCCAAGCATATATACAGTTGTAGTTTGAGAATTGCCTCAGTGGAGGCTAGTAGTTAGCAGGGATTATTTGAGATTGATGGAACTGAGACTGCTTTCAAAACACAGAACTACTCACCAAGTATACTTCACTATCCACCTTGACAAGGATTAGCTGTATGTATGAAGGAGTAGTTTGACATTTGAGCTTGTAAGCCACAGGGTGAAGTCCTGTGCAATTTGTGTCAGTTTTTAAACAGATGCACCACTTTTAGTAGTAAGAGCTAAACGCTATTCTCACAAGGTGAAGCTAGTCACCTGTCGAATGCCTGTTGTGTGCATCTGAGCTTGTAAGCCGCATGGGAAAGCCTGCGCTATATAGTCAGTGTTTTAACAGATTCGCCATTTATTAAGTAGCAAGAGCTAAGTGCTATATCACATGGTGAACCGGTCACCTGTGAATCCAGTCAAATTTTATTGAACTGCTCTATCACCTCGGGTGATAAGGACCACGGTCACATTACAGGTTGAATTCCCACCTGCTCTTCCTTTCAATTTGACAGATTGCATCATGTTAAGTGATAAGTCACTAGGGGCTGCTCTGCTAGGCCAGCAAAATGAGTAGCCATAACCTATGTGAGCTTGGAGTGGAAGTTCCCATTGAGTCAGTCGACACAGCCCGTCAGGGGGTGGTCGCTGGTCTCATCCCCCTCCATTCTGAGGGATTTTGCCACCTAAATAGCTACGACGCTAGTACTTGTGAGGAGAAACTAGAAGAGCTAGTGGCCAATGTTAACCAGCCGTCTAGGCAGAGACCAAGCTCTGCCTGGGATGTGCTTGGTGGAATTCTTCTCCTCCACCAGCAGCTAACTAACATCATTCAGGCTGTGCAGCAAAGCAGCGCCAGTCTGTAAACAGAAGCCCTGGTGTTACCGGAGCTCTCCCATGCACATGAATAACATGCCCAACTTCAGGTTTAACCAGTCACAGACATACTTGCTGTAAGTTCACACCACACCGCCTCCTCTCATGCACCAGATCCTCCCCCGAGCACTCTCACCCCCCCTTTCTGAAGATAGCTCAGCTGATCTGGTTGAGATTGAGCAGGGTTGTGAACTCAGAACCTCTTATCTTAAATTGATGCTTTACCAGGTACGCTTAATAGAGCCCCGCTTGGAGAGAGCTCAGCTGATCTGTTTGAGATTAAAGATCTGTCTTTTTAGCTCGGTGCCTCCAAGAGTGCACCCTTCCTTGCAAGCAAGTAATTCCTGCTTATTCATGTGACCAAACCTTGGGCAGTGCACCCTTTTCTAGCTGCCTGGACTCTGCTTTTCCTTTTGACGTGTCATCTTCCACACCCCTTCAGGGGGTGGACACTTTCGAGCCCCAAGTGGCCCAAATGGCTTCAAGGCCACTTTCATCTGCGAGCAGCACACATCTTATAGTTCGCAACACTTTGACTTGTCTTTTTCTTCACTGTAACAGATAAGAAATGACACTCATTGCCGTGGTAACCTGAGTGACTTCAAGCGGACATGGGCCCATGTCTACTTTGAAGAACCAGATCTGAGGCAACGTCAGTTAGAATCACTTGTAGGTGTCACAAAACACTTTGACCCTAATAAAGTAGATTCATATACTGACTCATCATGACTAGAACGGTTGTCTCATCCTTTTACCACTAAGGTACCCTTGGTAGCATGGGGAGGGGGGCCCACAGAGCCCTCTGTAAATCCCACAACCTACCTTCTGCTTCCTTTCTTGTTTTCCTGGTTGACCTTGTGCACCATGGAAACGCTTGTTGCAGATTCAAACCAGCCATGGTAGGAGGGGGTGTAACCACCCTCAACCCCATTGACCCTTGGCCAGGGAAGAGCTTGATGTGCCCCAGCACCTTCACAAAGGCTGCCAGAACATCGCTATCCCTCTGCAAACCACGGCAGACTGAAATCTGCAACCTGAACATCACCTTTCAAACGGTGATTCTGCTATTCCAACTTTCCTATCAGTCTGGACACTTATGTATTGTGATTGCCTTCGAGGCAGCCCAATACATAACACTTCTACAGTCACCCGCGTACCAACCTTTCTCACTTCCAGGAGAAGGGGGCGCAGCCTCCACTCAAAGATAGGGAGTACGCAGTTCAGTAGTATTACAGGAATACACCTTGCATGCTTTACAGACTCAGTTCAGTAGTAAAGGAAGATTGACTGATGTGTCAGTAGTTCAGGATTTAATGCATGACCTTATCAGAGATGTTAGCTTTAATCAAGTAACCACCAGAGCTGTGAAATATTTCCAGCCTACCCAGTCTCACTAGGTCTTCTCACAAAATCCTATAGCCTTCTGTAAACACTTTGTGCAACTTCTCAGGTACAGCTGACATATAGTCTTGGCAACGCTAAATGCAATTTCTAAATCTCTGAACCTTAGAAGTGGGTCTCATCCACCACCTACCGACTGTAGATAGGCAGAGTAGTCTTATAGACTCAAGTTTTATTGAATGTTTAGTTTTAGGAAGGGAAAACACACATTCACACTAAAACACCACCACTCATCACCACAGTGATGCACACTTGATTGGCTAGCTTTAATCCTCAATTAAAGCAAGGTCAATAACCTCAACCACCCTTCTCTTCTTTTGGTTAGAGTATTTCCGGTCTCTTTCCTTTTCCCTTTTCTTTTGTATTTCAAATGTATGATTTTAAGGTTTAAGTCAGAATCAACAAACGGTTTGAGCAGTAATTGTGTTTGATGAATGTAACTAGCCAGCTAATTACAGTCAGCCCAGACGAAGAAGCCTTACTGTCTGCCCAGACACAATGCCTTTGAACTTTTAGAACCTGTTGAAATCTGAACTTTTTAACCTGTTGCTCTGGACTTTTACAGCATGAACTGTTCGGCCCTATGGTTGTCATGAAGACTGCATCCGACAACGCACCCTTCAGGACAACAGGGGGACTGTTGTGCCTATACAGAGTGTCTCATTTGAAATGTTGTAATGGGTTAAGACTGATGCCACAGTGCATTCCAAGAGACTAAAGTCTAACGCATGTTTACATAAGTTTCTCTGTAGATGCAACCATCCCAGACCCCTGCGGAGGTCATAAACTCATTTAAGATGTGATAGTCCCTTTTAAAAGGTTGGTTAATCCTACCAGACCTTTGGGGACTGATTCTCTGCAAGTTCCACAGGATGAAACTCTATTTGGAAGCTACCATAAAGTTCAAACCAGACATGGCAGGGCCCAGGCACCCTGCTGTGTTTACCTTATCTCAACTGTGAGACACAAGCTTCAAAGCTTTCTTTTCCTAAGGAAGGAAGAGCATTGTATTGGCTGGTTTGAATGTAAACACTGCTTGCTGATTAGACAACTAACTTCTGATTGGATGAGAATGCATTTGGATTGTTTTAATACAGGATGCAAGACTCTCATCTTTGCCATTCGCCTCCGGCTTCCAGCCGTGATAGAAGGTACGACATGCTTAAACCTGAGGCCTAGGATTAAGCAACTCCAAGTCCCAGTCTTTATACTCGCTGGACAAGTTCATGGACTGCTTGAAACATCTCCTCTGTTTTCCCGGATTCGAGAGAGTTTTCCTACAGAAAACCGCTTCACCAGAGCTGAAGCACACCTCAACCTCTCCTCAAAACAGGACCCCCACACGCGCAAAGCGTGAGCAAAGACGCAGGATCCCTTCATCAAGACGCCTGCACTGCCCGTTCCACGGACCGGAGCCAGCCAGCGGACCCGCCGAGAAGTGAAGCCGCCTATCACTTATCATCTGGGCCGTTCCTACGCTGCCCATCGGACCGCAGACAGCCCGCTATTGCCAAGAAGAGCTGCTGATCCCCTGCTTTCCTTCCCTTGGCATGGTGAGACATGCTGCCCTTATCAGCTGAGCTGGTTCCACACCACTGTCTTCCACAAGACGCGCTCCATCAGCGCACAAGGCCCGGCAAGCGGCCTTTTTCTCCTCCTATCTCCTCCAGCTGCCTTCAACCAATCATCGCTGGACCAAGCGATTCATGTGAGGCTATTGTCTGGGCTAAGATAGTTATTTTATGTTGTTCATTAACTTGAAGTAAACGTAAGAGCTGACGAGCTCCCTATTTCCTGATTTAAAGTCATTCTGACTCACTTGTGTTTTACATAAGTGTTTTTCGCTCACAGTGTTTTTCTCCCGTTAACCGGGAATGTATTGACGTGTTGTTGCTGTCACTCTTATAGCCGGTGAATTCTTTCCTCTTTATCAATTCAACTCAGTGTACGCAAATGCGCATTTGCAGTCACTGTGTGATTGGAGGAAACAGTTCACTACGCGCTGGAGCTGCAGTTACTGTCTTTTGTTTTCTCCCCTTCTCATTTCTAACTACGCACATCACACACACACACTGACACTCGTGATTTCCCCCTCAAGTATTCTTAATGAATACATGAGTGTTGAGTTTCTGTAATTTTAAAGTTAAGATTGCGTGAAGACAAAACCAAAGTCTCCCCGCATCATCCTTTATAATTATTATGTGTTTGATTGAAGCAGTAGGTCACATACATGCTTTGCATGCTACTTCCCCTACTGATTAAAGGTAGCATATTCAACTTTCAGAAGTTGTCCACCACATTGCTTTTAGCAATTGATCTACCCGTGGCTTAAAAGCCACTTCAAACTCTCGCGTGACGTCAAGGTCTCGCGTCTGCCATCTGAATTCATCTAATTTCTAGAGTGACGTTCCTCTGTCACACACACACACACACACACACACACACACTACACGTGTGCACTCACCCGCACATAGATAGAAATACATGGCTTTATAATCTAAACTGTTCTTATTATTGCTTGTGCTATGTCTGCTTTCTTAAATTAGATTAGTTCATGGTTATTGACTTATGTGTATCGTTTTAATCAACTTGCCTAAGTAAATAAACCCTTACATTTGGATTTTAAGAAGCAGTGTCTGTGATATTTGTGTCTTGTATTTCACTAATGGCTGGTAAATAAGGTTTATGCTCGAATATTCACTCCTTCATTATCTTAAATGTACATTGTAACCAACTTTGACATTTTCAAGATAAATCCCTTTAACATTATGAGACTGTTTTCTGATTTGATACAAAGTTCCCTTTTACAAAGGGTGGTGCTCCGTAGGTATTAATAAGTTATTTGATTAGCTGGACTAATTTAATTGATCATTAATTAACAATTTTTCTTAATATTATAATTTCCATGAAATTAATAATATTCTTGACTTTGACCAAATCTACCCCTTATGAATTCCCAACATATCCTAAATCTGTGCTGTAAAAACTTATAACAATATGTTGAAAAAATTAAATAAAGAACTTTAACTCTGGCTTTATCCAACATCTAGATTTTTTGTTTTTAAATAGATTAATTGGCATATTTAGTCAAATCATATCTGGAAAAAAAATTCTACAAAAAAAGGTTTTATTGTAGGTAATCAACTGGCAACCTTTCATTATAATATCTATAAACCGATTCACCTGCGATGTCTTGCCTTAAGCCCAGAGGGGTGGGGTTATTTTGGGAGGAGAGTGTTGGAGGAGGAGGGTGGGGGGACAGGAGCATACCAATAACTAGAAATGCAATTCCTGAAGAAATTGCGGTGTGACTGCTGCGCTGCTGAGCTGAAGCTGAAGAAGCCTACTGCTGAATGTTGATGAAGAACGAAGGATGAATATATCTGAATGAACAGAATGGTTGAATAGTACAATGTATGAAAAATGTGGAATATTTGGAAGTTTGAATGGACTAGCTGGAATTAGGAATGAATTATGACCTTGAAGTATGACCTCCAAAATCTAATCAGTTCATCTTTGAGTCAGAATCAACATTTGTGCATAATTTGAAGAAAAACCGTGGAAACATTCATGAGATAATGCAGTTACAAAAGGCAACGTCACAGTGACCTTGAAATTTGACATTTGACCTCTAAACTCTTGTGATGTCATCCCTGAGTCATAATCAACATCTGTGCAAATTTTTAAGAATATCCGGTGAAGTCTAAAATTTTGTGTTGGAATGGGGATTCGAACCCCCGACCCTGTGTTCACCTCAATCAGGATACTACCATGTAATGTCCTGAAGGAGCTGAACATGTAGAATGTGGAATGAAGTTTATCGGATGAAAAATTACTGAGTTAGCCACTACAAGTGTGTGCCGAGTTGCCGAACATGGGACAAAAGTTCCAAGTTTTGTACTCTCCCAAAACAGCGGGGTTCCTGTAATACATTCCCGATGGGGATTTTTGGTGTAATAAACCTTTAATTATCTATGAAGTTATGAATTTTATGAAAAAATAGTGAATTATGGAAATGTGCTCCTGTGCAAGACGAACATGAAAAACTTTGAATGGAGTTTCTACGATGAAGCATGAACGAGTAGGAGGAATCATAATTTTGTATGAAATATTAATTTCATAAAAAGTTGATTTTCTTTGAAGTTATGGACTTTATGAAAAAAACTGTATTGAATTATCGTTGTCTGGAATGAGCTGAACATTTAGACGTTAGAATGGTGTTTCTAGGATGAATTTTCAGGGAGAAGAAGAGATTTGAAACTTTTCATAATTTTGGTTAAATTTCTTATTAATTATGAAGTTATGAATTTTTTAGAAAATTTTTAATGAAAGCAAGCATGTGGAAAATGGGATGAATATGAGGATAGTTGAAGGAAGTTTGTGGAATGAATTATGTTGAAGATATGGCCCGGCGTGAATATGGCGGAATAATAATAACTAGAAATGCAATTCCTGAAGAAATTGTGGTGTGAATGCTGCGCTGCTGAGCTGAAGCTGATGCTGAATGAGCTTCACTGCTGAATGTTAATGAAGAACGAAGGATGAATATATCTGAATGAACAGAATGGTTGAATAATATAATAAATGAAAAATTTTGAATATTTTGATGTTTGAATGGACTTTCTAGCTGAAATTATGAATGAATTTTGACCTTGAAATTTGACCTCTAAACTGATCTGAGGTCATAATTGAGTCATAATCAACATCTGTGCTAAATTTGAAGAAAAACCATGGAAGCGTTCATGAGATAATGCAGTCACAAAAGGCAACGTCACAGTGACCTTGAAATTTGACCTTTGACCTCTAAGCTCTTGTGATGTCATCTCTGAGTCATACTCAACATCTGTGCAAGTTTTTAAGAAAATCCGGTGAAGTCTAAAATTTGGTGTTGGAACGGGGAATCGAACCCCCAACCCTGTGTTCAGCTCAATCAGGATACTACCATGTAATGTCCTGAAGGAGCTGAACATGTAAAATGTGGAATGAAGTTTATAGGATGAAAAATTACTGAGTTAACGCATCTTAAATTTTCTCCATACGCTCTCTCTCATGCTTTCAGCATTCACACCAATAAATACGCAGAATATCAATGCTGTGAATTATAAGGAGAGGGCGGGAGCGACCGCTGACTGTAAAGTGAATGGTGGGTGGGTGGGGTTGGCATAGATGGGGCTATCCTTTGGTGCTGACTCAGGGTTAGTTACCGTCACTGCGGCCCCTTTGGGACCATGATGTCAGCCCCAGAACAAAGACAGGAGAGCAGGCAAACAAAGGGAGGAGTAGGGCTGTGTTTGGAAAGCCATACTAGCGTCCTACATCCTACATACTCACCATCTACAGGTCCGTCTCATATAATTAGCATATTGTGATAAAGTTCAATATTTTCTGTAATGTACTGATAAACATTAGACTTTCATATATTTTAGATTCATTACACACAACTGAAGTAGTTCAAGCCTTTTATTGTTTTAATATTGATGATTTTGGCAAAAAAGTAAAGAAAAACCAAAAATCCCTATCTCAAAAAATTTGCATATTTCATCCGACCAATAAAAGAAAAGTGTTTTTAATACAAAAAAGTCAACCTTCAAATAATTATGTTCAGTTATGCACTCAATACTTGGTCGGGAATCCTTTCGCAGAAATGACTGCTTCAATGCGGCGTGGCATGGAGGCTATCAGCCTGTGGCACTGCTGAGGTGTTATGGAGGCCCAGGATGCTTCGATAGCGGCCTTAAGCTCATCTACAGTGTTGGGTCTGGTGTCTCTCAACTTCCTCTTCACAATATCCCACAGATTCTCTATGGGGTTCAGGTCAGGAGAGTTGGCAGACCAATTGAGCACAGTAATACCATGGTCAGTAAACCATTTACCAGTGGTTTTGGCACTGTGAGCAGGTGCCAGGTCTTGTTGAAAAATAAAATATTCATCTCCATAAAGCTTTTCAGCAGATGGAAGCATGAAGTGCTCCAAAATCTCCTGATAGCTAGCTGCATTGACCCTGCCTTTGATAAAACACAGTGGACCAACACTAGCAGCTGACATGGCACCCCAGACCATCACTGACTGTGGATACTTGACACTGGACTTCAGGCATTTTGGCATTTCCTTCTCTCCCAGTCTTCCTCCAGACTCTGGCACCTTGATTTCCGAATGACATGCAAAATTAGCTTTCATCCGAAAAAAGTACTTTGGACCACTGAGCAACAGTCCAGTGCTGCTTCTCTGTAGCCCAGGTCAGGCGCTTCTGCCGCTGTTTCTGGTTCAAACGTGGCTTGACCTGGGGAATGCGGCACCTGTAGCCCATTTCCTGCACGCGCCTGTGCACGGTGGCTCTGGATGTTTCTACTCCAGACTCAGTCCACTGCTTCCGCAGGTCCCCCAAAGTCTGGAATCGGCCCTTCTCCACAATCCTCCTCAGGGTCCGGTCACCTCTTCTGGTTGTGCAGCGTTTTCTGCCACACTTTTTCCTTCCCACAGACTTCCCACTGAGGTGCCTTGATACAGCACTCTGGGAACAGCCTATTCGCTCAGAAATGTCTTTCTATGTCTTACCCTCTTGCTTGAGGGTGTCAATGATGGCCTTCTGGACAGCAGTCAGGTCGGCAGTCTTACCCATGATTGCGGTTTTGAGTAATGAACCAGACTGGGAGTTTTTAAAAGCCTCAGGAATCTTTTGCAGGTGTTTAGAGTTAATTAGTTGATTCAGATGATTAGGTTAAGAGCTCGTTTAGAGTACCTTTTCATGATATGCTAATTTTTTGAGATAGGAATTTGGGGTTTTCATGAGCTGTATGCCAAAATCATCAGTATTAAAACAACAAAAGACCTGAAATATTTCAGTTGGTGTGCAATGAATCTAAAATATATGAAAGTTCAATTATTATCATTACATTATGGAAAATAATCAACTTTATCACAATATGCTAATTATATGAGAAGGACCTGTATATACTACATACTGTCTACTCAAAGATTGATTGTGTATGCGAGGTGCGTCAACGTTTTCAGTGAAGTATACTCTCATATCTTATAAGATTCAGGCCATTTAGGCGCTGTTTAGCGTATTACCGCCCTCCACAGGTTAGATATTGAACTATATTTTTACAGTCCTGTGTTCATCATCTGTGTTTTAGACCTCATAATCTAAGTAGACCTATCTTTAAGAACACTAATCATGTTTTGTGGCGTCTCAGTAATGAAACTGAAAGTAGATAGGCCTATAATATCGCTAATAAATGAAAACAGACGGTCAAAACAGCGTCCAAATGAGCTAAAATCCTAAGTACAATAAACAGTAACATGGCACACTTATTTTTAGGTAAACTCTAATTGATTATTAATTAATTTTTTCACACGTTTATGTTTTGAGGCGGAGGATCCCTCTGACGCTCTCTGTCTGGCTCATTCGACAGCACTCAGCTGTCTGTCAGTTGAGCTGGTCGAGCCTTGGTGTGTGGAACACTGCATTCAGTTCTGATCCATCTCCACTATCAGACTGGCATAATGTTGTTAGGTATTTATCTTCATCTCTTATCGTAAGAGTTTATGAATAACTGCACGTACAGTTGTCAGATCGCAGACCCCAAACAATGTCGTTGCCTAGCAACTTGCTCGAAAATATTTCCTGTGCGGGTAGAATTGACCCAGTGTATTGTGGGGCGGTTGAGTAGGAAAAGTATCCAATCGGTCCATACCCAAAATCTTCCCGGAAGTTAGTAATCATCCGGGAATTTCTCGCATACCCAAACTCGCATACCCAACCGTCACATACTCAAATTGGAAGTCAAAATGAGTATGAGTAGGACGTTAGTATGGCTTTCCGAACACAGCCTAGCACAAGGCTGAGGGAGGAGAAACTACAGGGGGACTGACAACAGGGGACCTGACAGACGATCCACAGATGGCTGCTGTCGGCTGCAGGCTGGATGTCAATGCAGATTTATGAGAGCTACAAATCTGATTATTGTTACCCATGATACAATTTGTGTTACAACTAGAATGATACTTTTTATTGATTTCCTCTGAATTACACTCCTTGGCGTAAGGTGCTGCTTACACATTTTATTCACATGTTACTGTATAGCCCAAACTTGGAACGTTGATTATTTCAGAGATATAGGTATACACCCTACCTTCGTTTGCAGAAAATGTTTCGTACACACGATGGTCTTTAAAAATATATCTCCACACACATGACAACTCAAAACAACAATTGAAAACGCTAAACCTAATCATGCCAAGCCAGAAGGTGCCGATAATGTTTCACATCAAACACGATAGCAGAACATTGAGAGTATGCGCATTGAGCATTTTCTTGAGTGGTTGGCTCCTGCTCTGTAGATTGTAAACAACAATTGCCATACACAAATTGAGGTCATGACGCCAGCATTTCCAAAAACATTCGGTTTCCCTGTCCTGATGAATACAGTAATATGTCATCTCCACTTTGGTAGGAGATTTCAAAATGTTCTGGTTTGAGTGGCCATTTGTGATGTTTGCGTTTGGACAAAAAGGCCAAAAAAAGGATTTGGTTACAAATCGCATGGACACGAACATAGAGGGAACTCTGTTTGTGTGCCAGTGAGTAATAATCATAATCCCTATCTGAGCAATAAGTGTTATCCTGATATCATCACACCATCTCAGCTCAGCTCATCTCGCAGTATTATCTCAGACCCTCCAAGGTCTCAGCTGTTACCCACGCCACTGACCTCTTTAGCCATGTTTTAGGACAAAGCCGATCCCAAACAGCTGTCTCTAACTGATGGAAGGAATGAAACAAGGCTGTGGTAGGAGGAAGCAGTGTGGCCCCTCGTTAGCTCAAACTCCACAGACAACCATGACTGCTGCTGGGCATCTGCAATCCACTTCAGTTCCCACAAGTCCCTGAGACTTGCAGCAGATAGGGATATTATCTAGTCTGAATCTATTAACATTTCTTCCATCAAAACGTTCTAAACCAGGTGTGTCGAACTCATTTTGGTCCAGGGGCCATACAGCCCATCTGATCTCAAGTGGGCCGGACCAGTAAAATAATGGCAAAATGTCAACTTTAGCTTTGTTTCTCAGTACTATGCTTTATCAGTCAGCCTACTATTGTAGCCTACATAATCACGGATCACAAGGGATCTATATTAGCACAACTCATTTAATCACAGACAGGCCAATTGAATTGAAATAAAATGCATTTCACTTTCATTAACAACTGGTTTATTTGTATACAGGTGGTGTGCAATTATTGTGGACAATAGGCCTACTGTGATGCCTATAACTTATTAATAGTTATTATTAGCCTACTTGCTTGATTTCTTTTTAAATACAAAGGTTATTGGTCGTTTTGGAACATGCATTTCCCAATTTAAAACATAAAAATAAAGCAGCATTGAAAATTCATGCATTCATCAGACTTTTCTCTGCGCTGTCTAAGCTGATAGATAGGTTGTGTTGCCACGGTGATGTGGAGTCTTAAACTCTCCTAGTTTTGCACATCGCTTCTTTCTGTTCAATGTCCCTGAATCCTAAATATCTCCATAGAGCAGCGCTGCGTTTATTATCCCCACCAGTTGTCGGCTTGCTCCTGCTCGTTTACTCTCCCGCTGACAGACAGACAGACATAGTGGGCCTGAGTACTGATGTCCGGCCACTGCATAATTGTCCTGCCGACGCAAACACTATAACTGATAACTGATGATAGAATATCTATTCATGCATTTCCCTATCTTTATGTGCTTCTCTGTCTATTCTTCCACGATCGGCCGAGCAATGCCCCGGGGTATCTCTTCCTCTGTCTACCAAGCACTCTCCATGCTGCTCGACTGACTCAGAGTTTCTGTGCGGAATCAGCCGGCCTAGGAACGGACTCTCCCCGGCTGCTATTGCCTCACATCAGAATTGATTCACCGTTCAGCAGGATAGTACTCTTTCTACTCTCATGCCTGTTCATCATTTGTTTATTTTGCTTCGCTCATTGGTTGTCTGTCTGTCCTCTTCCAGTTTTCCCTTGTGGAGACGAGATGGTGTGGATCAGGTCCCCCCCTTAGGCAGCATCTGAAGTCCTCCTGCATCCACACTTTACTTTATTGACAAAGAAACATCTGGTCAATGATTGAATTCATTTGTGATTTTCTCTACTTATGACATCTATTGCAGCATGTCCGTGCTGGGAGAGGGATCCCTTACTCTGTCAGCTCTCACTAAGATTTCTCTTTTTTTTAAATCCTGATAAAGGTTTTTTTACTGGGAATTTTTTCTCAGCCGAGCTAAGGGTCTAAGGGCAGGGTGTCATACTGTATGGAATGTAAAGCCTACTGAAGCAAATGTCTATTTGTGATATTGGGCTATACAAATAACTGATTAGAACACACACACACAGAGCAGCTGATAGAGAAAGGCTTGGAGACACGTGCATATTTATTTACCGCAAATCGCGGCCTTTTGCCTAGTTATTAACATGCACAAGCACACATCGCGCTTGCTAGTACATTAATTGTGCAGCACTAAACATAAAAAAAGTTTTTTTGGGTCGGTTGGTTGGTAGTCAAGGTGGGGGCTGGCATTGTTTAGGGCGGCTGCCTTAGCCATAAAGCCATTTTTGGTAATGGGGGTGTCACCATTGATAACAACTTCTTAATAGTGGTGAAGCAAGATCACCATTTTACCCATAGATAGTAAATCATATGGAGCATCTGGGCTGACCTCAGTTATTCACAGGGGCGTTGCACCAAATTCTGGGCCCCTATACAGGAAGTCCTGATGGGCCCTCTGAGAGGCGGTCTTACAATACAAACATGTAAAAGCTATGTTTGTCTATAGTCCAAAAGGTATGAGTGACTGGTCCCTCTCTGAGCCAGATAACAACACAATGTTTCTATTGATGAATGACCAAATCATTACACGTACATGAACACAACCCCTGGTCTAATGACTCTTAATAACCATACACACATACAGTGTTTCTTACAGGAATTTGGGAGACTGTGTTGGGGACCCTGGACCTTCTAGGGGGGTCTGGGGGAATGCTCCCCCGGAAGATTGTTTTTTAAATGTTGAAGTAAAATTCATCAATCTGGTGCACTTTGAGAAGAAAACTAAGGCTAAATCAACTGTTTCCTATGTGAGCTATTAAGTACTATTTTCTGGAATAATGTATGTATAATGAACCCCGAATTGCTCCCGATAGTTAGCTTAGCACCCTAGTGCTAAGCCTACCCTGCGTGGTAGCTGCTGCTATCGGTGTATGAATGTGTGTGTGACTGGGTGAATGTGTACAAAAACAATGTAAAGTGCTTTGGGTCTGTGATAAACGGAGATATAGCACTATACAAGTCCATTTACCAAAGGTAATTTATGATTATCAGAGGAAACATGAGGCTGTTTAAAAGATATTTAAATGTTACTTGTAGCCGCTTTAATGAGATATTATATACACTGGTTTTTATTTATATTTAATGCCTTCATGGGAAACATCCACCCTTCATATGTAGCCTACCATGCTCGACTACTCCTCCTAAATTTCCCAAGCTAACTCCAGTTTAGGAATAACTGCCTTTTCATGTAGTGCCCCTAATTCATGGAATGCTCTGCAGAGCAACTTAAAAATGACTGCTCTTCCTACTCTTGGTTTATTTGAATCTATGATTTCTGAATTTTACAAATCTGACTGTAACTGTTTTAGCTGAATTCATTGTTCATTTAGTATTTTACTTTTGCTCTTTTTTTGTATTTTGTATAGGCCTACTTTATTTAAATTAATATATGTTATCCTATTTTATTTCTGTTCTCTGTTTATGTTATTCCTGTGATTGTCTTTATTGTGTATGCTCGTCACTGTAAATGAATAAATATATTTATATATAGCCTAATCATATATTGTTAACTTATTAAAATAGCTGACTTTACTGCCCCTATCTGTTTCCAACCCGTGGTTTGTTATTCCTCATTGGAATTAAGTGAGCACGAGCGAACTCCAGCAGGGTGAGTATGAGCAGCAGAGCAGGGGCCCAGGACTGTGGAAGAGTTTATTGGACTTTATTATCTGTGAAAGCAAAACAGTTTTGTAAAAGCACAGAAGACAATTGACAAGTGTGTATCATGATTCACACGTATTTCACTATCCACAAACCTGTAATTTTTGACTTGCAAATATGTAGAACTTACTCTGAAAATACAAAGTCATATTTACGGATCTGTTTCTGCTTGTGAAAAGGAGTTTGCATATTTGTGGATTGCCTCCTGTGAGTTTGTGAGCCACATTACATTTTTACATAATTTTGTCCAATTTCTACCCTTTTTTTTTTAAATTTTTAAATTTTTAAATATTTCAAGTTTTTTGGGGTCCACACAAAGAAAAAGTGATTTGCAACCATATGTAGAATTTAGGCATAATTATATTTAATTTTGCATTTGAAACGTTTTCCATTAGGGCGCTATGTAAAATTTTTCTTTTTTGAACTTTCACTACTAAAAAAAATTTTTTTTTCTTTTGTTTGTTTCGCTCCTTCGGTGATATAGTTCCCGGCCCCAGGGATCTGCAATAAAATGAGACCTGTAAAATGAGGTCTGTATTTTGAATTACTGTACTTTGGGTGCAGTTAAACAGGTCCACCAACTTAAAAGATGGCAAACTCAGGGCGCAGCCTTTAAAAATATACTATTTATGGGCAAACCACATGGCCCCCTTGACCAATCAAGGAGCTGGTTAAAAAGGAGCGGCCACCTCAATCATAGGTTAAAAAATTTCGCACGATTATCTCTCTGAATGAGCAAGAGGTTGGCTGCAACTAGACGTGGAGCTGGGGGCATTTGGGCGGTGATAAGAGAGGGTATGTTGTTATGCTGACCCACCATTATACGTATCATACAGTAGTTTGCGTCACCTGCGAGGGTAATCAGCATTTCTTGCTAGGCTAATCGACCTAGCTGACATGTTACACTAAGGCATGATTATTTGAGTTTGTCCTCAGAAATTAAAATATGCCGCGACCCGCGACAAGGCAAAGCTTCCCCTCTTCATATTTAATTCCACTTTTGCCAACTTATTAGATGGTAATTTTTAAATATATGTGTGGGGTAGTTACCTCTATTAAAAAAGTTTTTTGTGTGTGTCTACAATATGTGTAATATGTGTTAGTTAAGAAGTATTGGGGGTAAATATATTGAAGAGGTTTAAATTATGGGGATTTTTAAAAAAAATCCTTGTTTATTTTATATTATATATAATAAATAAAAAATTCCGTGTTATGGTTTTTGTTTTTATATATAATTAAAATATTAGGGTTATATTTATAATTTTATTAAATGATACTCTGTGTATTAGTAATGGTGTAGGGGTTAAGGGGTTGGTTTTGGGGGTTGGGGGAGTTTAAGGTTTGGTAATATTATTAAAATATTGTGGTGATAAGATTTTTTTCATAATTTGGAATTTAAGGGAGATTGCCTTTATAAGAATTTCTTATGGTAAAAAAACATGATTAGCGTCACCTTGTTTATTTTTATATTATCCATAGTTTACAAAATTAAAAAAGCTGTTAAAGAGGAATAAAAAGCTTCCCCTGACTGTTATGGTGCTGTCAGCTGAACTTCCTTTTTTATATACTAAAACTAAGAATATCAGGGGAGAGAATTGTGTAGAGATTTTAATTACAACATGCATACTCATATGACACATGGTTGTGTAACCTATAATGTTATGGACATTATTGTAACAGAATGTATCTTTCCCCATTTTGGAAATGCTGCTGAATCGTTTCTGGACTGGCTGCTACAGACCATCAAGCCCTGGACCTGGACCATATCCAGTTCATACTGTCATGGGACCAAACCAACCTCAGATCCCTCAAGCACATGCAAAGCACTGGCTATGTTAAAGGGTCATCTTTTTCATATCCCTGTTAAAAAGACCTTATAGAAATCACAAGCAAGGACTAATGACAGTGCACTAACCTAATGCTCATTAATTGGTTATCCATGAATCCAGTAATCCAGTGGCCCCATTGCCTTTTTTTTTGCCACATTTTCCTTGTTGGAAGTTTTATTTTTGAAAGGGACACACCAGGAAATGGTGAAACTACAGTGAAAGCTGCCGGTATGAAGTCAATATGACTCTCATCATCATCATCATCTTCAACCGCTTATCCCAAATCGGGTCACGGGGGCAGCAGCTTAAGCAGGGAACCCCAAACTTCTCTTTCCGGGCCACTTCGACCAGCTCTGACTGGGGGGATCCCGAGGCGTTCCCAGGCCAGCGTGGAAATATAATCTCTCCACCTAGTCCTGGGTCTTCCCCGAGGTCTCCTCCCAGCTGGACGCTCCTGGAACACCTCCCTAGGGGGGCGCCCTGGGGGCATCCTTACCAGATGCCCGAACCACCTCAACTGGCTCCTTTCAATGCAAAGGAGTAGCGGCTCTGCCCGAGTTCCTCACGAATGACCCAGGCTTCTCACCCTTTCTCTAAGGAGACCGCCAGCCACCCTCCTGAGAAAGCCCATTTCGGCCGCTTGTACCCGCGACCTCGTTCTTTCGGTCATTACCCAGCCTTCATGACCATAGGTGAGGGTAGGAACAAGATCGCCCGGTAGATCGAAAGCTTGCTTCCCGACCCCCCCCCCCCCCCCCCCCCCCCCCCCCCCCCCCCCCCCCCCCCCCCCGGCCCCCCCCCCCCCCCCCCGCCCCCCCCGCCCCCCCCCCCCCCCCCCCCCCCCCCCCCCCCCCCCCCCCCCCCCCCACCCCCCCCCGAGGCGGGCCCCGCCCCCCCCCCCCCCCAGGCCCCCCCCCCCCCCCCCCCCCCCCCCCCCCCCCCCCCCCCACCCCCAAAAGAGCCCCCCCCCCCCCCCCCCCCGCCCCCCCCCCCACCCCCCCCCCCGCGGGGGCCCGGCCCCCCCCCCCCCCCCCCCCCCCGCCCCCCCCCCAGCGCCCCCCGGGGCGCCGCCCCCCCCCCCACAAAAAAAAAGAGGGGGCCCCCCCCCCCCCCCCGGGCCCTCCGAGGGGAGGGCGGGCGGGCCGTGCCCCCGGCCCAGGGGGCCCCGCATTGCCCCTCTGCCCCCGGGGGGCCCCCCTCCGCCCCACCCCCCCTTCCCAGCCCCTGGGGGAAGACTTGGGGGGGAGGGAGAAGAGGAAACCCGGGTGGTGGGAACACACTCTCTGGTCCCCCTTTTTAAAAATAGGAACCACCACCCCGGTCTGCCACTCCTTCGGCACCTTACCCGACTTCCACGCAATGTTGAAGAGGCGTGTCATCCAAGACAGCCCCTCCACACCCATTGCTTTCAGCATTTCTGGACGGATCTCATCAACCCCCGGGGCTTTGCCACTGTGGAGTTGTTTGACTACCTCAGTGACTTCCACCTAATATGACTCTCAGCAGAGTATTTCTCTATCAGTTAAAGCAGAGAGACCCGAGAGAGACGCGCGGCTCTCAGAAAAAAATAGGCGAGCCTCCTGAGGTAAAGGGGAGCGTCGCTGCAGGCGTCGCTGCAGACGTGCCTCCGACGCGCATCAGCAGTGCGTCTGAGGTTGGATGTGTGGCCGCTCTAGGTTGATTACACGGTCAGTGACAAAAAGTCAGACGCAGACGCGAGGTAGACGCGCAGTAGAGGTAGGATGCTGTGGAGGCCGTTAGTTGTAGGTTTCTAGAGTTATCCAAACTCCCATCATCTTGGGTTTTTAAAGATAACTACATTCTCTTAACTCCTATGATGACGGGAAGCGTAGGTTTCATGTTTGCATGTGGATGAAATGGGATGTTGCCTTTGAACCACATCCACTCCACCCACCGTCAAACCCATGAATCCCATCCAACAGCAGAATTTGACAAGCTCTCTCGACAAGGAAAGAAAAAGGGACAAAAAAAAACACCAACAAAAACAAAAACCAAAGAACCCACACATAATAACCCCCCCCCAGCCGCGCTGGCGCGGCGGGGGCGGGCCCGCCCCCACCGCCGCCCCCCGCCCCCCCCCCCCCTCACCCAAGAGGCTCGCCTATTAAACGCGTCATCCCCCCCCGCGCCGGGGCCGGAGTCTTGGCCACGGACCAAGAAAACCACCAAGAACGGCCCCCACACCCAACCCCAGACGCACCGCCGACGCGCGGGCGGCGGCCGGGCGGCGGGGCCCCCCGCGCCGCCCCCCGCAGCGACCCCCCCCTCACCTCAGGAGGCGCGCCCATTTTTTTTTGGAGAGCCGCGCGTCTCTCTGGTCTGCTTTAACTGATAGAGAAATACTCTGCTGAGAGTCATATTAGGTGGAAGTCACTGAGGTAGTCAAACAACTCCACAGTGGCAAAGCCCCGGGGGTTGATGAGATCCGTCCAGAAATGCTGAAAGCAATGGGTGTGGAGGGGCTGTCTTGGATGACACGCCTCTTCAACATTGCGTGGAAGTCGGGTAAGGTGCCGAAGGAGTGGCAGACCGGGGTGGTGGTTCCTATTTTTAAAAAGGGGGACCAGAGAGTGTGTTCCAACTACCGGGGTATCACACTTCTCAGCCTTCCCGGCAAAGTCTACTCCAAGGTGCTGGAAAGGAGGGTTCGGCCGATAGTCGAACCTCAGATTGAAGAGGAACAATGCGGATTCCGTCCTGGCCGTGGAACAACGGACCAGCTCTTCACTCTCGTAAGGATCCTAGAGGGAGCTTGGGAGTTTGCTCATCCAGTCTACATGTGTTTTGTAGATCTGGAGAAGGCTTATGACCGGGTTCCCCGGGAGATACTGTGGGGGGTGCTGCGGGAGTATGGGGTGAGGGTGTCTCTTCTCAGGGCCATCCAATCTCTGTACGCTCAAAGCGAGAGCTGTGTACGGGTTCTCGGTAGTAAGTCAGACTCGTTTCCGGTGGGGGTTGGCCTCCGCCAGGGCTGCGCTTTATCACCAATCCTGTTTGTGATATTTATGGACAGGATATCAAGGCGTAGTCGTGGTGGGGAGGGGTTGCAGTTTGGTGGTCTGAAGATCTCATCTCTGCTGTTTGCGGATGATGTGGTTCTGATGGCATCATCGGCCTGTGACCTTCAGCTCTCATTGGATCGGTTTGCAGCCGAGTGTGAAGCGGTTGGGATGAGGATCAGCACCTCTAAATCGGAGGCCATGGTGCTCAGCAGGAAACCGATGGATTGTCTACTACAGGTAGGGAATGAGTCCTTACCCCAAGTGAAGGAGTTCAAGTACCTCGGGGTCTTGTTTGCGAGTGAGGGAACAATGGAGCGTGAGATTGGCCATAGAATCGGAGCAGCAGGGGCGGTTTTGCACTCGCTTTACCGCACTGTTGTGACGAAAAGAGAGCTGAGTCGTAAGGCAAAGCTTTCGATCTACCGGGCGATCTTTGTTCCTACCCTCACCTATGGTCATGAAGGCTGGGTAATGACCGAAAGAACGAGGTCGCGGGTACAAGCGGCCGAAATGGGCTTTCTCAGGAGGGTGGCTGGCGTCTCCCTTAGAGAAAGGGTGAGAAGCTCAGTCATTCGTGAGGAACTCGGGGCAGAGCCGCTACTCCTTTGCATTGAAAGGAGCCAGTTGAGGTGGTTCGGGCATCTGGTAAGGATGCCCCCAGGGCGCCTCCCTAGGGAGGTGTTCCAGGAGCGTCCAGCTGGGAGGAGACCTCGGGGAAGACCCAGGACTAGGTGGAGAGATTATATTTCCACGCTGGCCTGGGAACGCCTCGGGATCCCCCAGTCAGAGCTGGTTGAAGTGGCCCGGGAAAGAGAAGTTTGGGGTTCCCTGCTTAAGCTGCTGCCCCCGCGACCCGATTTCGGATAAGCGGTTGAAGATGATGATGATGATGATGATGAGAGTCATATTGACTTCATACCGGCAGCTTTCACTGTAGTTTCACCATTTCCTGGTGTGTCCCTTTCAAAATAAAACTTCCAACAAGGAAAATGTGGCAAAAAAAAGGCAATGGGGCGCACGGATTACTGGATTCATGGATAACCAATTAATGAGCATTAGGTTAGTGCACTGTCATTAGTCCTTGCTTGTGATTTCTATAAGGTCTTTTTAACAGGGATATGAAAAAGATGACCCTTAACATAGCCAGTGCTTTGCATGTGCTTGAGGGATCTGAGGTTGGTTTGGTCCCATGACAGTATGAACTGGATATGGTCCAGGTCCAGGGCTTGATGGTCTGTAGTGCAGCCAGTCCAGAAAACGATTCAGCAGCATTTCCTAAATGGGGAAAGATACATTCTGTTACAATAATGTCCATAACATTATAGGTTACACAACCATGTGTCATATGAGTATGCATGTTGTAATTAAAATCTCATTACAGTACTGGCTCCTGGTATTCTTAGCATTATTGTATGTAAAAGCAGGTCCAGCTGACAGCACCATAACAGTCAGGGGGAGGCTTGTAGTACGCTTTGACAGCTTGTGTTACTTTGTAAACTATGGATAATATAAAAATAAACAAGGTGACGCTAATCATGTTTTTTTACCATGCTAAATTCTTATAAAGGCAATCTCCCCTGAAGTGCATAATTATGAAACTCATCTGATCACAATACTTTGGCAATGTTACTGCAATTCTTTAACTGCACCAAGCTCACAATACTATCACTTTAACCCTGTAGCACCAGTTACTAGATACACAGGTGACCAACACACATATTACTAAGAGTAAAACGTTTTTTTTTAGAGGTAACTGCCCCACACATGTATAGCCTGCCTTTAAATGACCATCTAATTAGTTGGCATATTGTTGTATTACAATTGAAATATTATATGAAAGGGAGAAGCTTTGCCTGTCGCGGGTCGCGGCATGTCTGTGTGCTAAAAATGACGGCGACAAACTCAAATAATCATGCTTAGTGTAACATGTCAGCTAGGTCGCTAAATAGCCTAGCAAGAAATGCTGATTACCCTCGCAGGTGACCAGCGCACAAACTACTGTATGATAGTATAATGGTGGGTCAGCATAACAACATACCTCTCTTATCACCGGTACTCAGCTCCGCTAGTCTGCAGCTGCAGCCAACTGCTTTCCTGCTCATTCACGAGGAACAATGTCCGACGAACTCGAGCCTGACGTTGTGCTGTGGACAGCTTTTTTTCCCTCCTCTGTTCGTGTGACAGGCCTCCAAATGAACCAATGAGGTGGCCGCCCCTAAACAAGCTCCTTTGATTGGTCAAGGGGGCCATGTGGTTTGCCCATAAATAGTATATAAAGGCTGCGCCGTGAGTTTGCCATCTGCTGGTGGACCTGTCTAACTGCACCTAAAGTACAGAATTCAAAATACAGACCTCATTTTACAGGTCTCATTTTGCAGATCCCTGCGGCACGAATTGGACAATATTCCGTGAGCGCACAGGAAGCGATCCACAAATGCGCAAAGCCAGTGTCACATGTAGAAATGGTTCCGTAAATGTGTAAATAAGAGTTGACATGTCTTTTTTGTGGTGAAACTATTTGCATTAAAAACATTTTAAAAAATTATGCAAAATTGAAATACACATTTACAGCCTAAATTCTACATATTTGTAAATCACTTTTTCTGTGTGTGGATATAACTTTACAAAACACAATTACACACTTACAAATGATTGCACTTCACATTTGTAAGACTTGTTCTACAGATCTCGGTGGTAGAAATTGGACAAAATTATGTAAAAATGTAATGTGGCTCACAAACTCACAGGAGGCAATCCACAAATATGCAAACTCCTTTTCACAAGCAGAAACAGATCCGTAAATATGACTTTGTATTTTCAGAGTAAGTTCTACATATTTGCAAGTCAAAAATTACAGGTTTGTGGATAGTGAAATACGTGTGAATCATGATACACACTTGTCAATTGTCTTCTGTGCTTTTACAAAACTGTTTTGCTTTCACAGATAATAAAGTCCAATAAACTCTTCCATAGTCCTGGGCCCCTGCTCTGCTGCTCATACTCACCCTGCTGGAGTTCGCTCGTGCTCACTTAATTCCAATGAGGAATAACAAACCACGGGTTGGAAACAGATAGGGGCAGTAAAGTCAGCTATTTTAATAAGTTAACAATATATGATTAGGCTATATATAAATATATTTATTCATTTACAGTGACGAGCATACACAATAAAGACAATCACAGGAATAACATAAACAGAGAACAGAAATAAAATAGGATAACATATATTAATTTAAATAAAGTAGGCCTATACAAAATACAAAAAAAGAGCAAAAGTAAAATACTAAATGAACAATGAATTCAGCTAAAACAGTTACAGTCAGATGTGTAAAACTCAGAAATCATAGATTCAAATAAACCAAGAGTAGGAAGAGCAGTCATTTTTAAGTTGCTCTGCAGAGCATTCCATGAATTAGGGGCACTACATGAAAAGGCAGTTATTCCTAAACTGGAGTTAGCTTGGGAAATTTAGGAGGAGTAGTCGAGCATGGTAGGCTACATATGAAGGGTGGATGTTTCCCATGAAGGCATTAAATATAAATAAAAACCAGTGTATATAATATCTCATTAAAGCGGCTACAAGTAACATTTAAATATCTTTTAAACAGCCTCATGTTTCCTCTGATAATCATAAATTACCTTTGGTAAATGGACTTGTATAGTGCTATATCTCCGTTTATCACAGACCCAAAGCGCTTTACATTGTTTTTGTACACATTCACCCAGTCACACACACATTCATACACCGATAGCAGCAGCTACCACGCAGGGTAGGCTTAGCACTAGGGTGCTAAGCTAACTATCGGGAGCAATTCGGGGTTCAGTGTCGTGCCCAGGGACACTTCGACATGTGGCGGGGAGACGGGGGATCGAACCTCCGACCCTGCACACCAGAGGCGAACTCCCTACCCACTTCGCACACTGCCGCCCCCAGACGAGCAAACGAGACCATCAGTGCAAAGAAAGACGTTTTTATATAGTTTTTATTACTGTGTTTGGTCTGGTTGCACACCCAGTCCGATTTTCGGTTCGCTCGTGCAGGCTCTATGGTCACATATTCGTATTGGTCGCAGATTTCAGTGTGGCGCTGCAACGCGATTTGAGAAGCCTATCCCTCCAGGTGAGGGAAGGGGAGCGGGAGCCTTGTTTGAGACAGTTATTTGTCGTCATAATGACTGATAACGGGGCTGAACCATCAAAGAAAAAAAAGAGAATGCAATGAAGAAAAGCTAAAAGGGAGAGTGATATAGGCTACGGGGGACGAGGGCTTTGCCAAGCAACGTGTATACAATTTCACGAGAGCGAAACTAGACTGCAGGGTTTACTCCTAAATGAATGAGCGGTTGGTACTAACACAAAGTTTGCTTTGCTTCACCATCATCAGATAACCATTATCTGAAATAGTCATTATTTACATCAACAACACAAACACATTACCTCATCGTGATCCATACTAACTGTCATCTCTCGTTCATTCGCTTTGTGTGAGGACACGTAATCTTTCAGCTCCGTGAGAGAGAGTAGTTAGGTGACGCTGCTGCATCAACTCATTGCAATCTGGTGTGTGTAGCACTGACCAGGGCCGTTGCTAGGAATTCTGGGCCCCCTGAAAGAATATCGGTGTGGGCCCCTCTACCCCATTCATTGCCACCTTCAATTTTCTAGTTTTTTCAGTGTTCTTGACGGTAACAGATACATCCAATTTGTTAATTTTTTTTACAATTAACGACTTAACAAGTCAGAGTGTTAGTATGTAAATTATGTATTATTAGTTGTCTTATTCTAGGAGTGATGGTAAGTGATTTGCAACTGTTTAAACAGCCACTATGCGGGCACTCCAACGGGTATCAGTCATGTGGTGAAGGGAGCAGCAGTGCTTTCCGCTAGTGCCTCCAATGTTCCAGTGCTGGGAACAAATAGTAGCCAGCAGAGATCGTGAACCTCCTAGGGGGGTCTGGGGGTATGCCCCCCCGGTAGATTTTTTTTACCTTTTTAACGTGAAATGCATGAATCTGGTGCACTTTGAGAGGAAAATTAAGAGGCTAAATCTGAGGAATTTTGTGAGAACAACTTTTTTCTGTGTACTAGGCCTACTTATTTTTGGAATAATTTGGAGACACTGAGTCAGATGAATGAAATGAAGCTATTGAAGAAAGACATATGTATTTACCATAAAAATATTAATATAAAATAGAATATTATGCAAATAAACATCCACAAAGTTGTAATCTTTCTATATTATTTTCTAAAGAAACCACTTAACTTTACATGAAGAACTCTGTTGTCCAGCTATCTTTTTTTCACAGATGAGGGCGAAATATGCTATAGAATATACACAGTGCATGGGAAACTGAGGGCATGTTTTCCAAATGTTTTTAAATAAACTCAATAATGTCCAAATAGATTAAATCATAGTCTGTTTCTGACATCAGAATACTGAGGAAAGTTTAAAAAAAAAAATAAAAACATGGTTCAGTGACAGTAGGCCTACGTACTTCTCCTCTGTCTGTATGTCACTGCTATAGGGAGGAGGGTCTGCTACACTAGTCTCAGTCAGCAGCGCTATATGCATTATTTTATGATTCGTGGCAAACTAAGCTGAACGATTAGAAGACAGACAGCTTAATTTGTTTAGCTAGTTAACTGCTGAGCTAGCGTGCTGTGCTTCTCTGGACTGACAGAACAGATTAAAATATCGCGTGTTCACGCTGAATGCACGTGGACAGGTGAAGCCTACTCATGGGACAATGTTGGGCTTTATAACTTGTGTTTCATTTCACTTACTTGCAGTAACAACCAGCGTAATTCACGTCTATTCTGGTCCGAAAGTTATTAGCGTATTTAACCGAAACGCTCGTCCGCCGTGAGTGATGCACTGTGGGTCCATGCTTGTGTTTGTGTATTTGTGCACCGGCGCTGAGACACACAGACACAGAGGAGCTGCCAGATTCTTCAGGGACGCGAGGACGGGTGGACCAGACCATTATTTAAGAAGGGGCTAAGGGGGTATTTGAAATTATTGAAATTAGAATATTGTATGACTTGTGGCTTAGTTTTGATTCGGATTCATTCGTATGAATATTTAATAGTTCAGTGTATGCATAATCATTTTGTCATAGAGGCTACTGGGGGGTTTGTGTGGGCCCTAGCGGGCTGTGGGCCCTTATAATTATCATAACTTACCCCCCCCCCCCATACGACGGCGCTGGCACTGACTGGCATTAGTTGATGCAGTGTCAAAACCACTCTCACGGAGCCGAAAAAAGTCCTCACACTTTCAACACACGGACATGCACTATATTGCGCCCTTCTCAGTTCACACTGGCACGCCTGGCACGAGCTAGAAAACAGCTTTGCGACAGCGGGCCTCATAAAAATACTACCGCTTTTGTCCAAAGGGGACGCCAACGTGCCATGTTACTTGTAGTGGCTTTAAAAGAGAAGGACAACATGAGTGTTGATGTAAAAATATGTTTTATTTCTCTAATTTAAAACACAAGCTTGTTAGGCAATTGCCTCTTAAAAGAGGACGGGATTATTTAAAAGCAAAGTCTTCTTTGGTTGTCCAATGTTCTATACTAGGGGGGGAATACCAAGTTCAGTCTAGTCTCGAGTTGGTTCCTCAGACACAGACAGAAAATTAATGCGTGCCTTGCAACGCGGTACATTTAAAAACACATTCAATACAAAACCACAGCAATCAAAAGTATTAAATTAAGGGAAAATCAAACGACAACAGCAAACAATAATACTCAAATGCGTAAAGTAATCCCCCGAGCCCTGTTGACGATGGTCCGCCGATTCGAGCAGCAAAACGCAGCACAGTGCTCTGTCATCTCAGGGGTTGACACTAAGGTTTCAAATGCACTTGCCCATAGGGCAAGTACAGGTAATGTTTTAATTGCCCGAATGTTGTGTTCACTTGCCCAAAAAAAACAAAAAACTGTTAAACAATGATATATACAGTATAGGCTAATTGAATTATACATTTTAGCGATCTCTTATCTCTTAAATGCAAACACTGCTTACTAGTCTCATCCTGACCACATAAAACGAACAACAATTCATATAAGCCTAGATATCATGACATCACACACTACACCAAGCGCATGGTCCTGCTGCAGCATCGTGAAAGGGCCTCTTTTTGCCATGCACCTTGCCCAGGGGCTCAGAAAACTCAGTCTAGCTCAGATTCAAGCTGAATGTTAGCTTCCACAGAAAAATTTTACTTATTTAAAATGGTCACATTGTGCCAAAAAGTGATCGTGTGCCATAAAATTATTAAAGTCCACCATGTTAAAGCTATTGCCCAGTTATACTGTAAAGTAAGGAGGGGGATCATTAATTTCTATTCATATTGATACCATTATAAATACAAATCTTTATCGATACCTTTCTATTATTTTGTTTAAAGAGAACTGGTATTATTGCTTTAATTGCTTACACGATGAGCAGAGCTCAGGATAGGACTTTAAGCAGGTCATAATTCCATATTTAGGCCTACTATTTAGTTTATATTGCTGGGAAAACAAGTTTTTTACCCAAACTGTAGGCTATTATTCAAGCTTCCCGCGAAAAACTAAAATTTCTTATTTTCTTGATGTTACATTTGAACACATCATGATGTCATTTTATTGACCTTTGCCTAATAATCATTTGACTGAGCCGACCTGAACACATCACATTTGAACCGTTTGCGATTTTTTTCAGCTAACTAGGTCTTATCCTGCAGATTTTAATATGGATTTAAAAACTATCCGATTTTTTAACTGCGGGACTTGTCACTTGCTACAGTCTCTTGTTTGTTGATCACCGCTGCATTGAATGAATGATGAGACGGTGCCAAGCCCGTCTGCAGCGGCAGCGGCTCAGCAGACAAGAGTTTTTTTTTTTTTTTTGAGACGGAGCGGGTGGAAGGAGTTTCTTCAAGACAGTCGAAGGTAGAACACTTTTACAGTCCATGATGCGGTCCAGTGATGGAAAAATACGCTGAAGTAGGCCTAATTAGATGAAGATGACCCGACTCGATATTTAAAATTATATAATGTGACCTAGCCTACTGGACTCCATAGCGGTATCGATAAGCTCAAACGTTATTGATTTCTGGGTTTTGAATATAGCGGAACCAGGTCTGTAGGATAGAGCCGGCTTTCGGAACATAGACAGCGAAACTGCGCGCACACAGGCTGTGTGTGTGTGTGTAGTGTGTGTGTGTGTGTGTGTGTGTGTGTGTGTGTGTGTGTGTGTGTGTGTGTGTGTGTGTGTGTGTGTGAGAGAGAGAGAGATAGAGAGATCGAGTGCAAAACAGCGACCGTGATGCTGCTGGCTGCCACGCGCAGCTGCTCCATTGCGAATATAGCCGATCTATTTTGTGTGAGTTAGCGGGAAAAAAAATGTTTTGCAGACTGTAAAACACATGAATACATAGCCTAGACTACAGACAAACCCTCTAAAATCCACTTGCCCGTCCGGGCAACCAAGAAGCAATCTCAACTTGCCCAAACATTATTTTCAGTTGCCGGCAACCGTTAGTGTCAACCACTGCATCTTGTTTACTATCACCGAGTGGGGACATTTGTTTTCATCAGTTTTGACCGGTCCAAGATGGCGCCCGCATTTCTCGCGCTCAACGCCCAACGCGGCGTCTATCCTTTATGGGTAAAAATCGCTGAGGTTGGGGCTTGATTTTACCACATTGCTAAAATGTGCTGTTTATTTCCTGGGTTCTTATGTCAGTGCCTTCTGCTGGACAAGTGTGGAATTCCTTCCTTGTTTTTTTAGGCTGCCCCCTGGAGGCTGGAGTGAGCAATTTGGTTATTTGTTTAAAAATTCATAACTCCTCACAGGAATAGGAATATTACCATTTTTTGACATACGCGGGCCGGATTAATTCATCTCGCGGGCCGGGCAGTATGTTTGACACCCCTGATATAAACATTGTAATATCCATCAACACACCATATTATACCAGCTGTATATCTGACAATCTACAGAGCCTGGCCATCACCCTGGAGAGCCTGGGGAAATTCTGTATATTTTCCGGCCCCATTCCCACGTCATCCAAAAGCCCTGAGCGCTACAGCCGTCTTCTGGATTTCCATGAACGGCTGGAGTCCTGGTGCTCGATCAACTCTCTGGGCTATATTAACAACTTTGACTCATTCTCTAGACACACTCTACTTAAATCTGACGGCCTCCATCCCAATGCCAAAGGTATTTATGAACTTACTAATCACTACATTCATCACATCGCATCTTGGCATAAGTCGGACTGATATTTACCACAGCACGACCCTACCAAAGCATCCCCCATTAAAAAAGATCTCCCCAGGGGTCCTGCTGAAGTATCCCCCAATTTAACTCATATCAACACCTCAAATTGTCCTTCCATCTGTGCTGCAAACCTTCCTCCAGCTCTGGACATCACACCTGACTGTCCTCCCTCACCTCCAACGGCCCATCCACCTGCTGCTTCTAACGCTGGCTCCCTCTACAGGCACAAACCTGTTTTGTATGACCCTGAAAAACAAGCAATGCTTCCTAGCTGTAAGCTAAATTCACCACAAATTCTTAAATCAAGAAAGGGCTTGGGTTTTCCACATTTAAATATTAGAAGTTTATTGCAGCATGATAAATTAGACCACGTAAAGATTTTAGTGTCCCAGGCAGACCCAGATGTTTTGATTCTGACTGAATCCTGGTTAAAGAAGAGTACAGATGACTCTATTGTGGCAATAAATGATTATAACTTATTCAGAATAGACAGAAACACTAGGGGTGGGGGAGTTGCTGTATATGTTAAATCCTGTTATTCTGTAACACTTTTACATGCCGTCTCTGTTCCAAATTGCTTTGAATTTATCGCGCTAGAATTATCTTTATCGTAAAATGATTGTTTTGTTGTAATTGGTGTGTACAGGCCCCCTTCAGCTGTAACTAGCTCCTTAAACGATCTAGCACATATGCTCTCCAGTTATGTAAATAGAGAGGTAATTGTGATGGGTGATTTTAACGTTGACTGGCTTTCTGGTGCCTCTGAATCTTTCAAAGAAATCTGTAGCAACATTAATCTTACACAATCAATAACTGAGCCCACAAGACCTAATCTAAAAAACCCAGCAAAATCAACTTTAATAGATTTAATCTTATCAAATAAAATAAATAAAATAGCCTCAGTTGGTGTCTCTGAGCTTGGGATTAGTGATCACTGCCCAGTGGCCTGTATCAGAAGTATCCATTTAAAAAGATCTCAACCTAAAATCATAATTAAGCGTAATTTTAAAGGTTTTAATGAGCAAGCCTTTTTAAGTGATCTCCATCATAGTGACATTCAACTGACTACGCAAATTTCGGATGTTGAGTTAGCCTTAGACCATTTCATCAATACTTTCACCTCAATTATAAACAAGCATGCGCCCCTAAAAAAACATAGAGTAAAACATAGATCAAACCCCTGGTTTACAAGTGAACTATCTGATTTATTTTCCGAGAGAAATAAAGCATGGTCTGTAGCTAGACGCTCTGGAGATAATACCAATTGGACAATTTTTAGACACCTTAGGAATAAATGCACAGCCATGGTCAGGAAAGCCAAATCTGAATACTACCTTGAATTAATCTCAAACTGCTACTCTAACCCTGCACTATTTTGGAAAGCTGTGAACTATAATAAAAACAATTCTAGCACAGTTCCCACTCAGATCAAATTAAATGGTCACACTCTCAATGATCAAAAAGAGATTGGCTTAGCTTTTAATAAACATTTTGTAGCTGCTGGTCAACTCTTTCAGAATGGAGGATGTACACCTTCTACCACCAGTAGTAACATACCGCCTGTCTCTCAAACTCCTCTTTTCAGCCTTGATCTTCTTCCCACAAGTGTTGTTGTAGATGCACTCCTCGCCATCAACCCCAAGAAGTACATGGGAGAGGACAATTTGGACCCCTTTTCAATCAAGCTCTCTACACATATAATATCAAAACAAATTACCCATATTTTTAATCTTTCCATCTCCTCTGGAATAGTTCCTAAAATTTGGAAAAAAGCTCATGTAATTCCTTTACATAAAGGTGGTGACAAGAATAATCTTAATAACTACAGGCCAATTTCCAAACTCCCATGCCTCGCAAAAATTCTAGAATCACTTATTAATAATCAGTTAAAAACATTTCTAACTAGTGCTTCCATTTTGAGCCCATTCCAATCTGGTTTTAGGGCAGGCCACAGTACTGTCTCTGCTGTGACTTTGGTTGTAGACAACATTGTTACAGCATTAGACAAGAAAAAGCACTGTGCAGCACTTTTTATTGATCTTTCAAAGGCCTTTGATACTGTTGACCACCATTTGCTTTTACAGAGGCTGCATGACATTGGCTTTGATCAGTCTGCATGTAGCTGGTTTAGGGACTATCTCTCTGATAGACAGCAGTCAGTTAAACTGGGAAGCTGTATTGCATTTCTGATTCGGTGCACCAATCTATTCAGAACCTACAAAGCTCTTTTAACACCCTGCAGGACTGTCTAGTGGACCTCAGGCTTGTTCTTAATACAGACAAAACCAAATATATGTGTTTCTCCAGAGCAAAAACTACACATTTTAATGATTTTAATATGTTTACAAAGAATGGATTTTTAATTGAAAGAGTCACAAAGTATAAATATCTCGGCATCTGGTTAGATGATAAACTCACTTTTCATTTTCATATAAATAATCTTGTTTGTCGACTACGACAAAAAATTGGCTATTTTTATAGGAATAAAACCACCTTCCCTTTATTTAGTAGGAAAAGGATTATTGAGGCAGTTTTCATGTCTGTCCTTGATTACGGTGATGTGGTCTACCGGCATGCATCTCATTCATGTCTTAAACTCCTAGACTTTTCACTCTGCTTTAAGATTCATCACAGGAGATGCTTATGATACACACCGTTGTCTCTTATATGAAAAGGTTGGGTGGTCCTCCCTTAAAGAGAGACGTGACGCACATTGGCACATTTTTATTTACAAAGCCTTGACCGGGAAGCTTCCTCGTTATTTAACTGAAATGCTGCACATTTCAGATGGGCTTTATCAAACCCGCTCCACTGACATGCTTCTGCTTTATGTCCCAAAAGCCCGGTCTGAGCTGAGAAAGACAGCTTTTAGCTTCAGTGCCCCCGACTCCTGGAACAACTTACAGCAACAAATTAAACTAAATACATTCATATCCTTTGGCCAATTTAAACAGATTATCTTGGATCTGCCAAACTCTACTTGTAACTGTTTTAATTAGGCTATATTGTACTTTATTCCTTTTAATTGCTGCCACTCTTCACCACTTTGTAAATGTTTCAATTGTTTTTTTGTTTTTTTCTCTTCTCTTCACTTGTTGTGTATTTGATGTATTTGCATTGAATATTTTGTATGTATTGTTGTTTTGAATTTGTTTTGACTCGACATCATTGAAAATGAGGGTCACCCCTCAATTGGTCTCTCGAGGATAAATAAAAGTTAAATGAAAATGAAAAATATACTACTGAGTACAAAATAGCAGGTAGGACAAATAACATTTAAATTTACTATTTATATTGGTATATACTGTATTTTCTTAGCCAGACTAGCTACATGGCTTAATTGGGTTGAAATGTCATTCGATTGAGCAGTTTGGTCCAGGCTGAAATCTCAACAGCAATTTGAAGGATAACTCTTCAATTTTCCAAGGACCTTCAGGGTCCCTAGCGTTTTATTCATTATACTAATGCGTGTAATATGGTGATCCCCATATTCTGAAACAGTCAGGGGATCAGTTGAATATCTCGACAACTATTGATTGATTGCAGTGAAATTTGATACAAACATTGTTATTGGGAGGGTGTTAGCACTGCCTTGCTTTGTTGCTACTAGCATGGATACAGACCATTCAGGCGCCAGTATAATCCATCAAAATACTACAGTTGATGGAGATTGATTGGATGTCCTCAAGAGTCATATACTGTAGGCCTACATAGAGATGTCTGCAGGATGTAGCTGGAAAAACTGTCAGCCATCTTTACCACTCAGAGCTCCCATCTGGGACAATGTCTGGGCATCACAGTCTGACAGTCTGTGCATGTACGTGGGTACTTCAAGTGGCTAAAAGAAACTTTAAGTTTTTGTTAATTCTAGCGCCCCCTCTGGACAAAAGTGGTAGTCTTTTACGACACCAGCCATTGTTCTTGGGTGAGCAAACCCCACCCAGGAACAATGGCTGGCGTCAAAGGCATTAAGAAAAACTATATAAAAATAGTGTTCTTTGCATTGATGGTCTCCTTTGCTGAAACATGTAATTAATGATCTTCAGAGGAAAAAAGAGACTGTTTCAACAGTTTTTAAAATTCCTCATACTTAATTGAAGTAGATGAAGGCTGGGCAAGTCGCGAGAAAATGAAATTCCAGCACAAATTCAATTTAGGTGTTTATGGTTGTTCCTATGAGAGTGCCCTGCAGCCAGGTTTCTAAAATGAAGAAGTCCTAAAATATAAAACATTTAATGGTAGTAGCTTGCATTGAATCCACTGACCTACCACTGTGCAGAGAAAATATTGATGAGATGGAAATGGGACAGTCTGCCGTTAACAGACTTCAGTCAAGTCAGGATTTAGGTGGGTGGAGTCTGTGTCCATCATGCCTATAAGCATATGTGTTTTATTGGGAATATGCTTTAGAAGAGGAGGGATGCAGGAAAGGACCGGCCATGCCAGACTGCACACAAAGCGTCACATACGGTTTGTGCAAAGTGACTTGGTCTCTGTGAGACTGTGGCCAGACTAATGCTCCTTTCAACTTATTGGGAGAGAGCGATGCCAAGCTGGACCGTGTGGCAGAGAGCTTACGGAGGGGAGAGGAGCTGTGTAGTGTGTGTGTGTGTGTGTGTGATGCCAGGCTTACGCTGCCAGTCTCCGCCCCGCCACTGCTTGGGTGATGTCATATGTCTGTGTGTGTGTGTGTGTGTGTGTGTGTGTGTGTGTGTGTGTGTGTGTGTGTGTGTGTGTGTGTGTGTGTGTGTGTGTGTGTGTGTGTGTGTGTGATCCATTGGACAAAGAAAGAAGCCAGGGCCTAGCTTGGATGCAGCAGATGGAAGGCAAAATTGTAGAAAATATCCGATGAGGCATTTACCAAATGGACCTTCATTTTAAGCACAATAGGTTTTCTCGTTTCCTCCCATTTGGAGAATTTACAGAAGCTACGGTGGCCTTCAAGGACAAGAAGCTAGTTACTAAAGATGGCATCATACACCACTTTCTCAAGTCTTTTCACAATATGTCAAGTTAGGGTTGATTCTAGCTGCCTAGGCTTAGTAAAATTTACCTAGGTGTAGTTTTCTGCTATATGGGATAGGGCAGTGGTTCCCAAACTTTTTTTTTGCACTTTTGTAGAAAAAATAAAAATACCCCCCAACATAAACACACTCTCAGACACATCCTTTGCTTGCGCACTCCTATAGAATTTATATAAAACATTGTCTGTAATTAATAAAGAACTACAACTTCAGGCTGTGACATCTTATCAGATCGGATCATTTTCGGATCAACAACACTACAAAAGGCAAAGAAGATAAAAAGACAAATATGACTTTGCTTTCAATAACCTTTGTGTTTTATTTTTATTTTTTTATTTAAGAATCCACAGTAAAGTACTACAGCCTGTGCCCACAAAGGTTATTTGAAATAGAATCTTAAAGGGGACATATTATGAAAAACCAAACATTGCCGGTGTTTGGGCACACTGTTTAGGTTATTGGCGTCCCTACCAGCACACACAAGCTTCAAAAAGACAAATATGTCAGTTTCTTCTGGGACACTTATTTCGAAAAAGGGGGGATTTGAAGGTTTGTTCCAAAATACACCGACTGAAGACGAAATCGGTCGGTTTTCATTATCATAAATACTCCCACGGGAAAGCTCACCAGAAACTCGGCAGTTGATTGGCAAATCAAGACGCCCCGTTGGTAACCACACACACCTGGCTGAGCCTCCACTCGCTCATGCAACAACAGAGGAGAAGCAAGCTGCAGTGTGAGCTCAACCTCAAGCTACCATCACACCCCAGCCTCGAAGCAAACTAGGGCTAAATGGATTTACTTCATTTTTTGTTAGGCTATCTCCAGCAAAGGTTTGCAATCTGTTAGTGTGATCAAAGCCTTTTTATTGGAGTGTGGAGGAGACTGTGCCAGGAAGACTGAGAGACACCATCCGTCCGAAATGTAAGTAGTCCTATTTTAAAAATAATTCTGTCCGTTTGTTAGTTCAATGTCTGTAATGTGCTTTATTTTATCCATCCTATAATAACCAACACCGACTGAAATGAGAGAATGCTGGGTTTAGTCGTTAGCATTAGCGCCCGCTAGCTTTACCTTTACCTGAGTCTTTTGCAGTGACTGTTATTTGGCTCTTTTGTAAGCTCACGTTAGTCCTGCCGTGACAGCCCCTGTGTGAAAAACAGATGGTGAAACTGTAAAGGCCGAATTCCACCGGCTGCGTCTCCGGTCCTTCTCCGCTCCAGCACGGCAGAAACAAAAACACAATTAAGAGCAGTCAGTGGGTGAGTTTCCAGCACGGCAGAAACAAAAACACAATTAAGAGCAGTCAGTGGGTGAGTTTCCACCACGGCCGCTGCGCCGTCTCTCTGCTCCGCTGCTGCTCCAGCTCTCCGGTGAAATCGCACTGCTTCTATTTCTGCCGTATGCCGGAGCTCAGCCAGTGGAATTCGGGGGAATACTGACCCCGGAATTCCACTGTCTGCGGTGTCCAACGGTTTTGCTCCGTGCGCCCACGTCCGTCAATACCCACTGGCTCCGTTTTCAAAGCAGGCACGGCCAGCTCCGCTGAACAGCTGGAGTCGCGAGAACGAGGAGTTCCCGCGGTAATAAAAGTGACGGGCGATCGCTCTTGATAATATGATTCTCCTATATGGTATTTACACAACAACGAACGCACGGAAGGTTATTGATCCCATCCGAACGAGTAAAAGAACAGTGGACATGCTTGTATGTGTCTCTGTTTTGAGAATGTTACCTGCAGTGAACACCGAGTGTCTTACTTTGAAAATTAACCGGAGGTTTTATTGTTTTGTCGGCGCCTGTGTTCCTGTCTATCTCGAAGTGTTCTGTGCTAAATTGATGCGGTGAGCTCCGGCATCCGGCAGAAATAGAAGCAGTGCGTATTTCACCGGAGAGCTGGAGCAGCAGCGGAGCAGAGAGACGGCGCAGCGGCCGTGGTGGAAACTCACCCACTGACTGCTCTTAATTCTATTTTTGTTTCTGCCGTGCTGGAGCGGAGAAGGACCGGAGACGCAGCCGGTGGAATTCGGCCTTTAGGTGTGTTGGAAACTGAAGAGTATTTTTTTAATAGCTTCATCCTGCTACCTGCTAGCTGTCTGATTGTATAGCTCAAGAGCACACCGCAATAAGTCTGCGGACAGTGTGTAGTACAAGCAGCAGTGGGCCTATTACATGATCTCCAGTGTAATGTACACTTAGACAGGAATACTGTTAGTTGTCTCTGCTGGTGTTTGTTTCCTGTCCATTATATTTCAAAAAGCACACAGTATCACTCAGAACTTGTTGCTTATTGAGCCAGGGCTATACTGAATTTGTTGTAGCTTTGCCATAACAGATGTATGATGTAGGCCTATCATGTCAGCTAGGCTACATGATGTAACATTGAATGTGCCATGTTTTACAGGTGTCTGAGTGACCTGATGGAGCCGGACGGAGCCACCAAGACCATCACACTATCCGTTCCTTCAGAGGAGGGTGGGACAGGTGGTCTTCTTCAGGGCCCAACAACAACTGGACAGTTACATAAAAGTTATGGCTTTGCTTCTGTTTGATATGTACACTTCATATTTTCATTCCACTGGCTATGAATAAACTGCTTTATTTTTAAGGATGTTTTTGGTATTTTTAAAATGTAATGATACTGTTTTATCAGAGAAAATCTTCAGTGAGATGAAAATGTGAGTGCAAGTAATCCTTTACTACAGGTAGCAAACAGTGACAGTAAGCAACACAATACATTTTTTAACGGTAAAACTTTATTATGAATGAGTGATCACAATACAAATGATACATTATCTACTAGATATTGAAATGTTGTCAGATAATTTGCAGCTCTGACAAACCTAAAGCATAATTATTTCAACCATACATTTTACAAGATGATGCCTTTCCAGTGAATCTTGACATGATTCAGGATACATTCTTATCCATTATGGTTACTGTACATTTTTACATGTCAACTCAGTATCGGTTCACAACCAAAGCTTTTTCACGCCACTGGGCTCTAGATCATTCCACAGACCTGTATAGACAAACGTAAAACAGGGTGTATGTTACCAGTTTAGAGAGTTTATGCTTAAATACTTAGCTCAAATGATATTATTGACTGTGACATAATTAAACAGTATTTACCTGAGGATAATGTCAGGGAAATCAGACATCTTGATGCCATTTTCACAGTTTTCAGCTCAGACTCCTGTCTGAACAGGTTCAGTTGTACATCTTTTAGTTTAGAACTGGTTAGTGTGCCGATATTTGTGGTAGAAATTAAGCTAAACATGTTTACATTGGTCTCCATGCTGCATTGGCCAAAAGTAAACAAAACTGACAGCTGGGCGTGTGCCATGCCCATGTAGGTAGGTATAGAGTAAATGAGCAAGGCGGTGCATGCACGCCCATGTAGATCTGACCAGTCAGAGCAGACTAGTATTTTTGCGAAGGGGGGTAAGCTGTCAAAACCAACCTTTTCAGATAGAGGGCAGAGAAGGCTGGAAAAGGCGATGAAGAAATGGGAAATGGTAGAAAACTATTGGGTTTTTTGAACAATAAACCATGAAAACCTTTTCTAGTAGACCTTGGAAATACACCTTTAAAACCGAGATTTAGCATAATATGTCCCCTTTAAGATATTCAAAAACAAAATAAAATGCTAAATGAGATTATAATCCTGCTTCCTTTAAGCATGGATAGTAGTGACTGAGTGTGCAGTGAGTGTGCAGAGAGAAAGATATGCACACAGACAGATAGAGGGAGGAAGAGATCAGTGAGCATGCTACACTAAAATACCTTCCAGGGAAAAGTTTATCTAAATGACATTTAAATCACGTTTCATCTATTTTCCTTTAAAAGTTTTCAGTTTAAGCATAACGGAAACATCCGTTAATATATAAATAAATATTTTGGCATTTGAAGCCAAAGCTGTATATAGTTTAATCATTTGTGCAATAGACCTCAGTTGTGTCCCTAAACCTATAGTGGTGAAGAACACATACATTAGCCATAATGAACATGGAAAATTTAGTTCAAATTGAGTCAATCCTATATAGCCCCTCCTGCCAGAGGTGGAATGCAATCACAGATGAAACATGGGTTGATTAATCGATCACTTGATTGACACAATTAGTCTGCTATTGACCATTGTGTAAATAGTTATTTTTAACAAAAATATTCCAATAATGTCATGGTTCCAGCTTCTCAAATTTAAAGGATCTGCTGCTTTTCCTTTAAATCATTCAAATTATTATCAAGCAAACAATCAATCTATGAATAACATGTATTGCAGTCCCATACAAAATTAGCTTCACCTTATGCAGCTATAAACTCTGCTTTTACATTGATGGATGAGGTATACCAGTAATGCTGGTACGACATTGGGTCTTTTACTTTTAAGTACATTTACCAGATTAAACCTACATACTTTTACTTAGGGAACGTTTTCAATGCAGGACGTTTACTTGTACAAGAGTATTTGAACAGTTTGGTGTACTTTCAATAAAGTAAAAGATTGGGGGCGTATTCACAAAACATTTTATCTTAGCGTTAAGAGCACTAAAAGTTCTTAGTAAGGAGTAATTTCTTAAAACCTGTTCACAAAACTGATATGACCAACTTTTACTGAGGAATGGGAGGGACTCCTAAGCTAAGACTAGAGGGCAGGGTTGACCCTGTTGCTATGGATGATGTCATCATCATACCTTCTATGCCCACAGTGATCTCACCACCGACGCCTTTTTGAATGCGCTGAGATGCTTCATAGCAATAAGTGGAGCAGTGAGACAGATTCGATCTGACCAAGGCACAAATTTTGTCGGGGCAAAGAATGAGTTGGAGAAAAATCTAAATGAGCTGGATCAAGAAAGGATTTCCACATATCTGGCAACAAAACAATGTGACTTCCTTATGAATGTTCCCGAAGCCAGCCACAGAGGAGGAGTTTGGGAGCACCAAATAAGGACAATGAGGAGTGTGATGAGCTCGGTTCTGGCACAAGCTAAAGGAAGACTGGATGATACTTCATTGAGAACATTCTTTTATGAGGCCATGTCGATTGTGAATAATTGTCCTCTCACAACAAATACAATCAATGACCCCAAAAGTGTTGAGCCATTAACGCCTAACCATTTGCTCACAATGAAGACCCGTGTGGCGCTTCCGCCTCCAGGCATTTTTGTCAAAGAAGATTTGTATGCCAGAAAAAGGTGGCGAAGAGTCCAGTACTTGACTGAACAATTCTGGAGCAGATGGCGTAAAGAATATCTGGCTAATATAAGCCTGAGACAACAGTGGCATGCACCTAAAAGAAATGTCAAGGTTGGGGATATAGTGATTGTCAAAGACGATAATATTCCCAGAGATGAGTGGAAATTGGCCAGAGTGATTGAAGCAGGTGAAGATGATGATGGACTTGTGCGGAAGGTCAAGATTCAAATGGGACAGAGAGACTTGGGGAAGAAAGGTGAACGCTTGACACGACCATCTCTTCTTGAAAGACCAGTCCAAAAATGAGTTGTACTAGTCGAGAATGATTCCTAAACTACTGTTAAAGAAGTTGTTCCAGAAGAGACTATTAAACACATAACAAAGTGTTGTTTTAAGTTCATGTTAATTTTAAAAAGGCAAGAAAAACATGTGGCTTGTGTAAGTTTATTGTCATTTTGATTTATTGAAAATTACAGCATTGTAACAATTTGTTAGAATATGGTTTATACAATTTTTGTAATTTTGGTGGCAGTGTAGCTGTCTCAGAAGCATATTTTATTTTGTGATGAATTAATGAATATAGAGCTAAATAGGTGTGGCACCGCCGCCATCTACTGGTGAAAATGTGTATCGTTTGTGACGTGCGTTCACGTGATGCTGTCATTCATGCTGTCAGAATAAGGGCTGTCAGTTATGCTTTTTCGCAGTACTCTCCCTGGATGAATATGACGGACAATATTATTTAAAGCTAACTCTTCCCAGCGAAAGAAAGAAGGCGCACATGGTATGTTTGTCAACTTAGTTTAATATGTTTGTAATGTGTAGGATATTGTATTTCTGTGTATTTACAATATTTCTGTTTTTTATTCTTCTTATATAGTTTTTCACGGTGGTGATGTTGACACAAATGAAGGAATAAAAGCCAAGTCAATCTAATCAGTGAAGCGTAGTTCTTCTACAATGAGTTTGGGAACAGTTATAGATATAATTTCACCTCTCAAATAGGCTTTCAGGGCTTCCCACATTATTGCATTGGACACATATGGTGTTTTATTTATACTCAAAAAAGTTTTAATATGTGTAGAGATGTGTGAAAGAAAACTCTCATCTGTGAGCAACAATGGATCCAGTCCATGTGAAAAAAAAAAATCTAATTTTTATTTTTTTTATTTTGAGTGTGTGTTTTTATATTAAGATCACGGCATAGCTGGACAAGAGTTCTTCTGCTTCGTTTCTCTTACTGCATTTAAATGCATTCATTATATTACAGAGAAATAGGTCTTGTTAAAGAAAAAGACCGCCAAGCCCAACCCAGAGGACCCTGCACAATTTTTTTAATTTTAAATTAATATTTTTATGGAAAATCCATGTGTCCTTCTTCAATAGCTTCTAATTCATCAGACCCAGTGTCTCCAAGTTATTTGTTCACACAAAATTCCTCATATTTAGCTAACTTAATTTTCCTCTCAAAATGCACCAGATTCATGCATTTCATTTTAAAAAGGTGAAAAAAAATCTCCCGGGGGGGCATATCCCCGGACCCCGCTAGGAGGGTCTGGTTCTCCACTGGCTACTATTTTCCTCCAGCAGGACATTGGAGGCACTAGCGAAAAAACACTGGATGTGTGAATGACATTTAACTTGTCAATAATTTGGGCAAGTCTGTCTGTCTATCTTTCTCACTCCGCTGCACACTCAGTCACTACTATCCATGCTTAAAGGAAGCAGGATTAAAACACTGGATTTAGATGTTAAAATGTATTAAGAAATGTGCTTTAAAATGCACAAAAATGTTTAGAATGTTTCAAAAATATGTTTAAATTTGTAAAATAATTAAAAGATCTTTCAAAACACAGGGAATTAGAAAAAAAAAATGGGGGGGGGGCTCCGCTGAAATTTGTTCTCTGAGGGGGGGCTCACTCTCTCACACTTTGAAAACCCCTGGTCTAAGGCACACCTGTGCACTAATCATGATGTCAGATCAGCATCTTGATGTGGCACACCTGTGAGGTGGGATGGATTATCTCAGCAAAGCAGAAGTGCTCACTATCACACATTTAGACAGATTTGTGAACAATGTTTGAGATAAATGGTAATATTGTGTATCTGGAATGAATTTTAGATCTTTAAGTCCATCTCATGAAAAATGGGAGCAAAAACAAAAGTGTTGCGTTTATATTTTTGTTGAGTGTATATAAATATATTCCAAAACGCCTCAATTAGGCTATCCTATTTCCATAGGAACAATCCAGTGAATGTATTGCAGTTTACACATTGCTGCTATAACACCGATGGCTGCCAATTAGAGGACTATTTAAAACAAATGTTTTTGGTTCAAACTAACATAAATAAGAAAATATGTCGGAGCAAACAATTTACATGTGTAAGTAACAATATCTTGATAATCTGAGTTACCGTGTCGAAATTCAATGTTTGTTATGCTATGGAAATGGCTTTCTGCAACATAGGCTACCTTAGCAGAATGATATAATTCTGTATTATTTGCATTCAGAACTACCTATGTAACTGACGGTCCATTGCAACTACAAGGGCAAGTGGGCGAGTGGGTTCCATTTGTGTCCCCCGCCCAGTTTCCCTCCGCGCTCCAAGTTCCCTCCGTGCAACGTATGCTGTTACGTCATACCAAGGGCTGAGGGTAAATGAACGAGGGGAAGTGCAACTACTATTGGAATGGAGCTTTGAACGTCACAGTCGGCACAGCCACTTCCCCATATTTTCTTTATATGTCCATGCTTCCCCCCACATTAGTAACCAGAAACCTCCATGGACATATAAAGAAACTTCCACCGTGCAGTAGTCTATGATAACCCCACCCCCCCCATTTCTTATTGGTCCACGGCCCCGAGATCCGATGGAAATTTTTTCGAGCGATAGCCATGTTGTTTTCCCCGCTAAGCGACAAGATGCCTGTAGTCCAGCGTAGCATGCTGAATGTTACATACACCAACACAGAATGCTTTTGCTCATACTCCACTAATTTATCTTAACCACAGCAGTCTATTAATGCCTCGTTTTTAATAGCACAACGGATAGGAAGCTACTTGTGCTTTTTTTTAAACGGTGAATTATAAGAATTGTATTTATTGGTATTTTTGCCTGCCTGGTGTATAGCTATTAGCTTTGGGACAAGCAACCAGCTTTTGCTCATAACACAAAATGCCTCGTTTTAAGCAAGACAAAGCATAGGAAAGTAATAGAGTCGAAGTCAAACTTTGAAGCTAATTTTTTCACTGATTTTCGTGATATTTTTAGCGGTTAGCTTCCGAGCTAGCTGCGGGATAAGCATTGATCTTTTGCCCATAACAAGCTCTTTATATTCCCCACAGCAGTCTGAAAATGCCTCGTTTTTAGCAAGACAAAGCATTGGAAAGCAATAGAGTCGAAGTCTAACTTTGAAGCTCAATTTTCACTGATTTTAGTGATATTTTTAGCCGTTAGCTTCCAAGCTAGCTTCGCAGTAGCCTCCATCTTTTGCTGCATTTTTATTGTGAACATGCCGTTTCCATTAGCTTGTGGCTGTCAGTGCATCTGTATGAACATAGTCTTTCATGTAGACAAGGATCGGTCATGTCAAACTGTTCAAAGTGCGGGTGAGCTCCTGCGTTACTAGCACTAGACATGGTTCTTCTCATGGTAAACCTAACCGTGGTAACAGCACAGGCACGGCAAGCTATGGACCTATGGGCAGACGCCAATGGCTTCGCTTCCAGACAGGGGCGGGGGGAGCTCATAGATTGTATATTTACGAGGGCTGCAGCTCGGTTTTAAAAATAGGCCATTGTGAGATTAGCTGAACATCAGGGTATAGAGGCATATTACAATAAATGATCTGAATGGTTTTTTCAGCAAGCAACTAAATAAAAACGTATTAGGGACCTCTAAGACCATATAATATTGACAGAAAAGTGTATAATATGAGACCTTTAAAGAGTTAGGAGTCCTAAAATTAGGAATGAAACGCCCCTTATTTTTGAGAGTTACTCCTAAATCAGCACGTTAGGACCTACTCTTAGCCTTAAAATGTTTTGTGAATATGGCCCCAGATCAATTCTGCGCTCTATCCCTCATGCTCTGAAAAAAGGCATGACTGCATTCAATACAATACAAGGCTCTAGCTTCTCTCAGGGCTGAGGTTACCCTAGCAACAAGTTATGTGGAGACAGTCTGAGCAAAAGGAGCTCAGTATCTCAGAGGAGAGGAGGAGGAGACTGTGTTAGCAGAAAAACAACAAGCCTCAAATGGATTACACATTTTCTGCTTTGCTTTGGATGAATGAGCAATATTAATACATACATGTATGAAGTACAGCCATTGTTGCTTTGCATTTATTAATAAAACATGTTCTTATTACATAATCTGTGGAGTGTAGCATCAGGAAAATGTTTAATTTTAGACCAACTTGCGTTGCGTGTGTTTGTGTCTGCAGCAGGACAAAGAGCCCTGGGGTGTATGGACGCTCTCCTCTCTTGTCAGCAGGGATTCTGGGGTAGGAGCCAGATCAACACGCCTGGAAGGTTCAATGAGGGCGTCTGCACACACACACACACACACACACACACACACACACACACACACACACACACACACACACACACACACACACACCCTTCATTGTTGACCCCCACCTTGGCAGGGTTAACCGAAGTATTTGAGACAATTCACTCAAACAGTGTCCATTTCTTTGTTCAATCCCTCCTGATTCGCTGTGTGAGCATGGAGACAACACTGGGTGTGTCTAAAACCTTACTGTTTTTTGAAATTGAAAGATGTGCAAAGAAATGTGAACCCACAACCCCCAAATCATGATGTTTAGGCAAGGTAATTAGATAACTTGAGATAATCACACAAATATTCTCGTCAAATACTATATGTCAGCCATTTTCTTTCTACCAGACATGACAAAGAAATTCCCCAGCGCCCTGCTGGCTGTGGAAGCATGATGTGGGGTGAATGATAATTTGGTGAATGTCTCCCTCTGCTGCACACACACAGGAACTGCTGCACATTGTGACGGGAGGTGTAAAGAGAACCTTGAAACCATGCTTTAGTGGGAGTAGAGATACATTGCTCCTTTACAAGTCACCTGTTACAATACTTGAATAAAAATACAAAAGTACATGATTATAAGTATTAAAGCATCAAAAGCTTAGGCAGTGGTGGAGGAAGTATTGTATGTATCTATGTATAATGTAATTATGTACGTATTTAAAGCCATGTCAATGGCAAATTAATTTTTGTAAGTGCTGGGGATATAGCCTTGAATATTTCATAAACGCTTCACATGTTTTGTGTGCAAAATTGATCATATGTAAAGTAGTAACTTCAGTTATCAGAGACATGTAGCTAAGTTACTAAAAAGTAGAATATTTCCCTCTGAATTGTAGTAGGAGTAGATGTATAAAGTAGCATGGAAAGAAAAAATTTGAGTAAATACAATTGCCAACATTTTCATTAAAAATTCATTAGAGCCGAACAAAGGTAATCTGACTCAATGATCACTTCTGCCTCACTACTGTAGAATGTGTGGTGGTGTTTACCTGCACAGCCCCTCCCCACTGGCTGTATTTTCCTTGGCTGTGTTTGAAAAGCCATACTAACGTCCTAGTTGTCTCATTCTAAAAGCCATACTAACGTCCTACTCATACTTATTCTGATGTCAATTTGAGTATGTTGTGGTTGTGTATGCGAGTTTGTGTAGGCAAGAAATGCCCGGATGAGTATTCCAGGAAGATTTTGAGTATGGATCGATAGGTTACATTTCCTACTCAACCGCCCCACAATGCATTGTGTTTTAAATTCTTTATTGCTTCTGTATACTTCAGTGTAAACAGTCCAACCAACCTCGCATACACAATCGATTGTTAAGTATGTAGTATATACAGGTCCTTCTCATATAATTAGCATATTGTGATAAAGTTGATTATTTTCCATAATGTAATGATAATAATTGAACTTTCATATATTTTTGATTCATTGCACACCAACTGAAATATTTCAGGTCTTTTGTTGTTTTAATACTGATGATTTTGGCATACAGCTCATGAAAACCCCAAATTCCTATCTCAAAAAATTAGCATATCATGAAAAGGTACTCTAAACGAGCTCTTAACCTAATCATCTGAATCAACTAATTAACTCTAACCACCTGCAAAAGATTCCTGAGGCTTTTAAAAACTCCCAGCCTGGTTCATTACTCAAAACCGCAATCATGGGTAAGACTGCCGACCTGACTGCTGTCCAGAAGGCCATCATTGACACCCTCAAGCAAGAGGGTAAGACACAGAAATACATTTCTAAGCGAATAGGCTGTTCCCAGAGTGCTGTATCAAGGCACCTCAGTGGGAAGTCTGTGGGAAGGAAAAAGTGTGGCAGAAAACGCTGCACAACCAGAAGAGGTGACCGGACCCTGAGGAGGATTGTGGAGAAGGGCCGATTCCAGACCTTGAGGGACCTGCGGAAGCAGTGGACTGAGTCTGGAGTAGAAACATCCAGAGCCACCGTGCACAGGCGTGTGCAGGAAATGGGCTACAGGTGCCGCACTCCCCAGGTCAAGCCACTTTTGAACCAGAAACAGCGGCAGAAGCGCCTGACCTGGGCTACAGAGAAGCAGCACTGGACTGTTGCTCAGTGGTCCAAAGTACTTTTTTCGGATGAAAGCAAATTTTGCATGTCATTCGGAAATCAAGGTGCCAGAGTCTGGAGGAAGACTGGGGAGAAGGAAATGCCAAAATGCCTGAAGTCCAGTGTCAAGTACCCACATTCAGTGATGGTCTGGGGTAGGGCTGCACAATATATCGAATTTTCATCGCGATGACGATATTGGCTTCCCACGATGACGTGTACATGAATGTGCGATATTTTAAATGTGTGCTCAGCTGCGAAGCAAATCAATCACTCCCCAAACCACTCGCTGATCATGTGCCTGTTCATGCTCCAACCTGGCAACCCCAGGTTCCCCGAGAGCTGTCAATGTAAGTCCAGTGGCTCCGCCCCCAAAGTGTGAACAATTTTCTGCCCGCATAGATAGAAAGTGTTACGGGTCCCAGGATTGGGGTGCCACGTGACAATAAAGATGTCTGTAATATACAGAAAAGGTGAGAAGCAATGAAGACACGGCTGGTTAGTTTGTCATCCAAGTTGCATCTCTATTCAAATTCACAAATAAAATACAATACATTTCTCCTGAGTTTCTCTTTTGTTCAGTCTTCAACTGTATAAGTGCATTACATCTAGTTCACATACATCCTATTCTAATTCACATTCACCTGTATAAGTGAGTTAAGGCATCAGTAATAATACAGTGCAAATTACAGCATTTATCTACTGTACTTGAATGCAACATGTAAGTTGCAATTATTCTAGCTTCACACACACTTAAACATACACAAAGTATCACTCAGAGAAAGCTAAATGTTTTCAATACAAGGTAAACCCAGTTGTGACTCTGGATGTAACAGTTACACTCTTATCTTTAAACAGTATGCATTAATATAAACATCATACATTCTTCATAACTTGTAAAACTGTAGCCATGAACCTTTAACATTTACTCAAATTCCCCTTCAAGCTGCTGTGTGTGCGGGAGAACACACATCAAAATAACACGGTGCAAAATACACACAATAAACCTTACATCAAGCGGCACGCCTGCAAGACATTACGTAGGGCGAATAATAAACCCATATTCGGCGGAGCAGGAGGCTACGCGCCTTAGGGGCCGTGTCCACCAAACGCGTTTTAAAAAGGCGGAGCGCTCCGTGCACTGCTTTCAACGCGTTTGTGCGCGCCGCTCAAAAAAAGGCGCACGGAGCGTTTTTCGTTTACGTCATACGCGTCATCGCTTGTATCCATAGATATACAGCTTCTATCTGTTGGCTCCATCATCTGGCATCTGACACCTGACACAAAAAATTACCAGAAAATGAATGCAAGATTGCTCGCACTTCTTGCCGTGGCAGCGGAGTTTGCGGACCCCCCTGCGCCTGTCGTGGTTGCCCGGAGGAGAGTGTGGGTCCACAACATTAATCGTGGCCGGAGGCAGTACGGAGAGTACCATCGGCTCTGTCAAGAGCTCCGCCTGGATGAGGATCGATTTAAGATCTATTTTAGACTAAACCGGCAACAGTTTGCCGAGGTGCTATCACTCATTGGGCCGACCATCGCCAAGATGACAACTAACTATAGGGAGAGCATCAGTCCCGCCCAACGGCTATGCATTTGTTTGAGGTGAGTAGCCTAAACTGAAATGTGTCTTTGTAGGCTAAATAAACACAACAGTTGGTATTTAACGTTAGGTCTATATTGTTTAGACAAAAACAGGAGTTGAATAAATAGCGAGTTGAATTGCAAATGGGACAATGCGATATCTGAGTGTGTATTTGTAACAAGAGCAAGAAACAGTGAACGTGTCCTATTGCTCACAGACAATCTTATATTGTTCCTCAAAGTCACAGAGTGATTGGATAAACTGTCATTTTGACCTGTGCAGGTGAGCTCACTCATCTGGTCTTGTACCAAAACGCCACCCAGTGTTCAAAAATAATTACTACAACCCATTCTTATTGTATACTGTTATGTAAACACAGACACTTTATTTTGGCAACATTGTGACATATGCAGATCCATACACACACAATGCTTTATTGCCATTGTGCACATGTCTTTTGTCATATGGATAATTTAAACGGTTTGCCTTCTTATTAATTCAATAAATTAAATGTAGGCTATTTTCATATTTAATTAATAATATTTTATTATTAATTAAATTTAATTTTATTATTTAATTATAGTTCTTTTTTGTTTTCTAATTAACTGAAGATAATGTAGGCTACCTTTGTTTATGTTGCAGGTACCTGTCAACTGGAGATTCGTACCGATCCATCGCATTCAGCTACAGGGTGGGGTTCTGCACTGTGGCTAGGATAGTCAAGAGTGTGTGTGAGGCCATATGGGAGTGTATGGTCTCCACATACATGCCTGTGCCAGGGGCCGAGGACTGGAGAGAGATAGCGGGGGACTACGAGAGGCTGGCAGACTTCCCCAACTGCCTCGGCGCCATAGACGGGAAACACGTCCTAATCCAGGCCCCACCGTCTACTGGCAGCCAATATTTCAATTATAAGGGGTCTTTCTCCATAGTTCTCCTGGCGGTGGTGGATGCCCGCTATCGATTCAGGGTCGTGGATGTGGGGGCCTACGGCAGGAGCAGCGATGGAGGCACGCTCGCGTCTTCGGCCTTTGGCACTGCCCTGCGGCTGGGGAACCTGGACCTTCCACCTGATCGACCCCTACCTGGAGCAGATCATCTGGGACCCCAGCCGCACGTTTTCATTGGGGATGAGGCTTTTCCTCTGCGGAGGAACCTCCTGCGGCCCTACCCTGGCCAAAACCTGGGGGGAGAGCGGAGGACCTTCAATTTCCGGCTGTCCCATGCCCGGAGGATTGTCGAGTGCGCCTTTGGCATCCTCGCCAATCAGTGGAGGCTCTACAGGAGGGTTCTCGGCGTGTCTCCAGAAGTGGCAGAGAGCGCCGTGAAAGCCACCTGTATCCTCCACAACTACATGCGTTGGGATGGTGAGGGAGAGGATGGCCCCCGCTCTCCAACTGTGCAGGGTGCAGTGCAGAGCATCCCCAGGGTCGGCAGCAACAACGCCTCCAGGGAAGCGGTCGCAGTGAGGGAGACCTTCAACCGCTATTTTTCATCCCTGCCTGGTCGAGTGACTTGGCAGGATGGAATTTAGTTGATCAATTTTGTATATAGGCTATTTAAATCAAAAAAGGCGAAAAACCAAAACTAATAATTAAATTTCTTAAATCAATCTAACATTCATGTTGTATGCTGGATTACTTCTGAAGACAAAAACACACCTTTAACACCTTCATCATCATCATCATCAGAGCATTCATTATGTATCTGCTACCTAATGTAATGAAAACAAAACAACATTGTCTTAGCATTAATATGTTTAATTAACTGATTCATTAGAAAATGATTCCAAGATATTATGTACACATTTGAAACATTTCTTATAGCTTATACTAAATCTAAATAGAAAATGATTCCAAGATATTATGTACACATTTAAATAATTGTTATAGCTTATACTGAATCTAAATAGAAAATGATTCCAAGATATTAGGTACACATTTGAAACATTTCTTATAGCTTATACTAAATCTAAATAGAAAATGATTCCAAGATATTATGTACACATTTAAATAATTGTTATAGCTTATACTGAATCTAAATAGAAAATGATTCCAAGATATTATGTACACATTTAAATAATTGTTATAGCTTATACTAAATCTAAATAGAAAATGATTCCAAGATATTATGTACACATTTAAAGAAATCTTAAAGCTTATACTAAATCTAAATAGAAAATGATTCAAAAAATATTATGTACACATTTAAATAAATCTTAAAACTAAATCTAAATAGAAAATGATTAAAAAATATAAAACTAAATCTAAATAGAAAATGATTCAAAAATATTATTTACACATTTAAAAAAATCTTAAAACTAAATCTAAATAGAAAATGATTACAAATGAATTACTCCCCAAACTCCACATCATACAGGACCTGCTGCATCCTCATGCGCGCCTGTGCCTTTTTCTGGTTTGACATTCTCCTCAATGATGGCACGAGGCTGAGCATAAAATGCTCATCCTCGTCCAGAGCCACTACATTCTCCTTTTCCTTCTGTATTGAGGACATTATTGACCTCTGGAACGCAGACAGCGGCTGCTCCAGCAGTCTCCTCCGTGGTGGTGGAGGTGCAGGAAGCTGCGGTGTGACCAGAGCCAGAGAGGTGTCCACAGCGGACTGTGAGAGGCTGGGAGAGGGAGGAGAAATCTCCTCTTCACTTTCAGCCACCACCTGTGAAAGAAAGCATACATTTGTTTGTTTAAAATGTGCAAATTAAAATGGTGAATTCTTATAAATATCTCTGCATCTGGCTTCACCTAACAAAAACCTTGAGGGAAAAGTAGATTTGTATACATAAACGAGTCTTGTTTTTCAATCTTGAACAGGAAGACTTTACTTAGATGTGTTATAAATGCATGCCTCATCTTCTAATTTAAAAATACTTGAATTGAAAAAGAGGTCTTGCTCTCAATTGCCTTCCCTGAAAAAAATAAAGGTTAAATAAAAGGAATCTTATATGATGTGTGTCTGTTTACAACTTTTAATAGGGTAATAATTACATCATCATATCGTCATTCCTTTAGCACAAGCTCAGTCTTATTCACAGCCAAGACACTAGTATGTTAGGGTATGTTTTAGCACTGTTTTAGGCTACTAGATTTTGTTATAGGCCTACCAGTAGCCTACCTCTCGTTGGGGGGAAATCATAGGCGCTAGCAGGGCCAAGATGTCCGGTGCTATTTCCTGGCTAACCTCTCGTTGGGGGGACATTTCCTGGCTATCCTGGCTATCTCCCTGCTCCTCTGAGACCATATTACTTGTCGTGGCCCTCTCTTTTACATGGCGCTCCAGGAAGCCCATGATTGCCATGTACTTCCACCTCTTAAAAGAGGTGGCACCGGCCCCACTTCTCTTCCTGTCTCTCTCTGCCCTCCTCTCCTTCATGTACTTGTCCCGCAAGTACTTCCACTTCTTGCGGGACACTTCAGCTGTTGATACAAGATTATGTCTCTACAATTAGCAATTCACACAACCTACAAGGTTATTATCAAGCCTACCTATCAGTAACGTTAATGCTAACTGAAATTTTAGTTAGCTTACTTGACTACCGTAGTTTGTAAACACAAGAGCAAGTAAACGGGTGGCAGTTTGGACCTAACGGCTAATAGTTAAATGCGATAATATCATTAATAAACATGATAATAATATAAATAATTAATGAATAATTCTCACCTGTAACGCCCAGCACAGCTGAAATGTCCCGCCAGGCCTGGTTCCGTTTAGTTTGGTCGTGATAGGACTTCAAAGTGAGGTCGTACAAGACCGGACACTCACTGACAGCTGTGATTAGGCTTTCGTCCGACATGTTTCAGTTTGTTTCAGTTTGTGTTCTGTTGATACTTTGAGCCTCGCCTCCTCCTCGATTTTGATTGGTCGTTCGAAAAAAAGCGCCGATGACGTGGAGCGCTTTTCTTCAAAAGTTCAACTGTTTTCAACTGGGGGCGCGCGGCTAGAAGCGCGAGGCGCGCGGAGCGTTTAACCACCCCGGGCGGCTTTTTAAAAGGCGCGCCGCATGCGCATCCTGCCATAGAGAATGCATTGCAGACAGGCGCTCCGCCTTTTTAAAACGCTTTTGGTGGACACGGCCCCTTACAGTATTTTCTCTTAAGTTCGCTAAAAACACTCAAAACATGACCCGAGCTTATTCCACAGTTACCCATATAAAGCAAGGCTTAGCTTATTCAAAAGTTATACATATAAAGCAAGGCTTTAGTAGGTTGACAATAAACCTTAAATCAAACGGCACGCCTGATAGACATTACACAGGGCGATAATAAACCCATAATCGGCAGAGCCGGAGCTTTCGCGCCTTACGGTCTTTTCTCTCCCTTTGTTCTCAACGGCAGTATTTTAAAGTCTCTTAAGTTCGCTAAAACACTCAAAAACATGACCCTAACTTCTTCAACAGTTATACATATAAAGCAAGGCTTTAGAAGGTTGACATTTTATACCAACTACTGACCTGTAATATACAGAAAAGGTGAGAAGCAATGAAGACACGGCTGGTTAGTTTGTCATCCAAGTTGCATCTGAGGATGCGGGCGGAGGTGCTCCCCAATGACAACAACCCGTAACGCAACTACTATAGTGTCAACAGTTCCACCTGGGTGCTGCTTACATTTTAAGTTCCTCTCACATTGAATGTGGCGAATAAATTAATGTACTGGTCTCATAAATGTATAACAATATCCTGAAGCCCTTAAAATTCAAGAAAATTACCTTGGGCTAATTTAAATAAAATTAACAGTTTTGAGAGTACCACATACTCCCCCACCAACAAGGTGGAGGAAGTCAAGGTGGAGGAAGTCAATACAGACTAGTTCGAGGGGTGAGCTTGATGTTATACTGCCCATCGGCGCCCGGTCATGTACAGCTGGCTTCTTTTGTTTAATACAACGACACTTCCTGGTGATGTACTCCTCAATATCATCTTTCATATATGGCCAATAGAATCTCTCTCTTGCAAGGCTCAACACTCGTTCTACACCAACATGTCCCATATTGTCGTGCAGGTAGGTAAGGGCTGTCTGTCTATATGTGGCTGGCAAGACTAGCTGTTTGCGACCAAGGGTTTTCCTATAGAGAATATAATTTTCCAAATGCAGTTTGCTCCACTCTCTTGAGAGTTTCCTTGTTGGCTTGTCCATTGCTCTGCGTTCCACTTCCGTCAGTTCAGTATTTTTCTCCTTTAATTCCAAGATTTTCCCAATGACGGGGTCTTTTCGCTGTTCACTTGCCAGTTCATGGTGGTCAATACTTGGGAAAGGTTCTGTGTGAGTTTGCTGTTGGGATGAGATGTTGAGGGCTGCCACCCATGCTACTTCTCCATGCTGGGCTGTCCTGCTGCCATCCCAGGTTGCACACTCTGACAGTCTCTCAGAACACTGACTCATGTAGGCATTGATGTCAAGGGGACAGCGGGATAGGATGTCTGCAACAACATTCAATTTCCCTGGTTTGTACCTTATTTCGAAGTCAAAGTCCGCAAGCTGCCCTACCCAGCGATGGCCCACTGCATTAAGCTTAGCTGTGCTCATCATGTATGTCAAGGGATTATTGTCGGTGTAGACAATGAAATGGGGGGCATAAAATAGGTAATCCCTGAACTTTTCACACACTGCCCACTTCAAAGCCAAAAACTCGAGCTTGCCACTGTGAAGATGGTAACTTTGCTCCGCTGGTGTTAGTGTGCGGGACCCATAGCCGATCACTCTCATTTTTCCGTCCTGATTTTGGTAGAGGACCGCCCCAAGGCCCTGTTGAGAGGCATCAGTGTGGAGTATGAATGGCTGATTGAAATTTGGGTACCCCAGCACTGGTGGGTTTGTTAGGATGTTTATCAGGCGTTCAATAATCTGTTGGTGCTCACTGTTCCACTTCACTGGGGTACGTGAATGTAGTTGAGGGCCTTGTGTTTTTCCCTTAGCAGGCTGTGGTGGTGGTGGTGGACTGTTTTTTATCTGGAGCAGCTCGTATAGGGGCCTCGCTATCCGTGAGAAGTCTTGTACGTATGATCGGTAATAGCTCAGAAACCCTAAGAGTCTCCTTACATCCCCCACTGTTCTTGGAGTTTTCGCCTTCAAGGCCTGCACTGCTTCCACATCTTTCGGATCCACCCTCACACCATCTGCAGACACCAGCCGACCCACATACCTGACCTCTTTGCGAAACAGTTCACACTTTTCAGGCCTTAACTTTACTCCATGGCGCTGCAGGGCTTGAAGTACACGGCGGAGTACCTCAACATGCTGTTCGAAGGACTTTGAGAAGCAGAGGACGTCGTCTAGATAAGGGATGCAGCACTCATCCCTCAGCGTGTCAAGCATCTCCTCCATGCTTCTTTGAAAAGCGGCTGGGGCATTGGACAAACCAAAGGGTATTCTGACCCATTCGTAAAAACCCCAAGGGGTTGTGAAGGCTGTCATGTGTCTGGACCCCTCTGCAATGAAGCCTTGGTGGTAGGCTTTGCCCTGATCTAGGATGGAAAACCAGCCATAGCCACCAAGTGAGTCGATTAAGTCCTGTATGCGGGGAAGAGGATGTGAGCATCCCAGCTGGAAAAACAGTGCATGTGCGGTGCAGAGTACCACCTACCTTTGACACGTCCAACCCTGTTGTCCTTTATGAGCCCCCAAAAGAGAGCGTTCCCTTGGAACAGTTAAGTGTCGGGGAGGGTATCCTGGGAATTAGTAACAGCAGGTGGCCACTTGTTAACGTGCCTGTTTCTAACCATACTAAGCATGAAGTCATTCTCCCAAAAAGAACTCAGTTGGGCTCCATCCAGCACGTAGCCAAAGTAATTGAAATGAATATGACAGAGACACAACATGTTGAGAAACCACAGGGTAAAACAGTTAAGGCTGAAGTACACAATGTCACCACCCCTGAAACCCCCCCAACTGAGCCCTGGCGTCCACCTGTTGACCTCAGTCATCTTAATATTGAACAGCAGCGGATGGTTGAGGAAATGCTGTATGAGGAGGCTGCAGCATTCGCCCACGACGGCGATGATGTAGGGTGTATCCCCTCTCTCCAGATGTCAATCAGACTTAAAGACGACATCCCCGTTCAGAAGTCTTATGCTTCCATCCCAAAACCACTGTACAAGGAAGTAAAGGAGTACATCCAAGATTTGATATTGAAAGGATGGATCGTGAAATCACACTCACCGTATGCGGCACCTATTGTGTGTGTCAGGAAAAAGGATGGATCATTGCGCCTTTGTATCGACTATCGTCTGCTCAACAAAAAGACAGTGCCCGACAGTCTTTCCGACTGTCTTTTTGTAGTTGGGTGTCTTTTGGACCTGTACGAAGTTTACCATAGCTGTTGCTTGTTCCTCTTCAACACCCAATGCTTCTTTGAGGAGGCCAATAACCATTTCATGTGCACCAGCGGAGGATTCATGCCCATTCATCATCACTTGGAGAACATTAGCACCCACTATAGGCTGTTGGAGGGTGAGCTGGCTGACTAGAAAAGGGGTTTGTATTGAAAGGTTTGGATTGTCGTTTCCGGGGAGATTGACTGTTAGCTCCACCCATCCATCATACGGGATTGGCTGTCCATTCGCTGCATACAGGGCAAGGCTTTCATCTGTGTCAAGAAGCTCGTGCAATGGTCTTACTTGGTGATTGGGGATAAATGTCTCTCTCCAGGGCCGGTCAATCATACTCACTTGTGAGCCAGAGTCAAAAAGCACTGTTACTGCATAACCGCTGATGAAACATTTGAGCATGCTTTTTCTCCCAATCAGCGGTGCTGTGAGAATGGAATCTTCAGGGGTTACTGGTGTCACTCTAGAGTAGCGGTCACAGGCTCTTTTACGATTTTTACCTTGTTTTGGGTGTTGCTGTTCTAGTGTGGAAGTTACTGAGTGGGACTGGAGCTGTGGAATGGCCTCTGGTTGTCCCTCATCAAAGACCGGTTCCCGTTTCCCTGCTGCCTGGTTCTCTTTAAACAGCCCACAGCCCGGTGTCCTGGTTCACCACACACAAAACAATGGTTACACTCCTCAGCACCTTGATGTGAACAGTTTGTGCAGACAGGCATTTTACCCTTCCTTGGGTGAGAGAGCTGGCCTGGGAAAGACCTAGGAGGGGCGTGTGACTGTACATGAGGTTGGCCTTGTGCTTGGACGGGTAGAGTCTGTGAGTGAGTTGCGTATACCACTGCTTTTTGCTGGTCTATTAAAGCTGCAACCATGTTGGTTAGAGTCTCCACTTGAGCACTGAGCTGCTGTATTGTCTGCTGTTCTTTTTTGTCTGACGTCTGATCACCACCATCAGCTCGAACACTATTTGTGTGTGTTGCCTTCTGTCGGGAGGCATTACCCAATCTACGTTGGTGTTCATTTTCAGAATTGATTATTCTCATTACCCGGCTGACTATCTCTTCATCAGAAATTTGGTTGTTTGTGATGAGTGGCCTCAGCTGCTGTCGAATGTCTGTGTGTTTGGACCCTAGGCCCTGGTAGATGGAGTGCAGGAAAACTTGCTGGATGGTCTTAGGGTCATAGTGAATGTCTGTGTGTGTCTGCTTTGACTGGAACAGGATTTTCTGTTTGAGGCCTATCATGCGATAGAGGAACTGCTGGGGGGGTTCATGGTCATTTTGCTTTGCACACATTAGATCCTGAAACAGTTCTGTGCCTGCCTTTTCACACAGATGAGATCGGAGAAAACCCTTAAGTTCACAGGTTGTAATGTCATCTTTGTTGGTGAGCATGTCCTTAAAAGCACCTGGTTTTACACACTTCAGCACCCCTCGGATGACCTCTGTCTCTGTGAAGCCCTCTCTGTCTCCTTCGTCTATTTGTTTGCTGATACTGTTATATGTGATATCTGAACTTTGGTCCCCAATTTGTCCCCCATGGAGTTTGAATTCCCTCCGTTGCAGGTAAGACAGGTGCTTTAGGGAGACCACTTTCTCTTTCTCGACATGTAGTGGGTTGTGATGTGGGAGTTGGTGTTGTGGTGGCTCACCTAGGCTGATGGGCTCACCGTGTGCTTTGCTAGCCATATTTTTATAGTATTGAAGCTTTTTGCCGAGGTCTTCGTGCATGGCTTGTAGCTGGTCAACACTTTGAGTGGTAATGTCTGTGTCTAGGTTAGCATATTGTTGTGTGTTGTGTTCTGTCGTGGTTGTATGGGCAGTAAAGTGTGAGGTGGTTGACGTGTCATCATTAACGTGTGAAAATGTAGTGTGGCCATCTATCATGGTTGTGAGTGGTGTATGTTTCTGTGTTACACCATGTGTAATGACAGCTGCAACAGAATTATCAATGATACTCTTAACCAGGTCATTTAACATTAATAAATCAGACATCCCCATATCTTCGGATTTAAGTAAGGTATCAGACTGCATATAGTTAAGGATATAGTTGACACAACTTTCTTCATCAGTTGACTCCAACTCTTGGCTGCTGTCGCCGGCAATGTCCTTCGTTAGCTTGTAGACATCGTCTCCTGACAGTCGGTACAAGTTCTTTTTGATGCTCCAAACGAGTTCTTTGCGCACTGTAGACATGACGTCTGTGGACCTGACGATGATGGTACGGTTCCCCTTGGAAGAATGAAGACCCTCTTCTGGCTCCGATCTCCCCTCGTGGACACCCACCAGCTGTCGTCTCGGCAGTAGTTACGTCACCTCGCCTTGGCCTCGTGGTTCTTTTGTTTATCACTGGATCTGCTCCCCTGGACAGTTTTGTTGGAGGCAGATCCCGGACGAGCCCCCACAATTTGTTACGGGTCCCAGGATTGGGGTGCCACGTGACAATATGTCTGTAATATACAGAAAAGGTGAGAAGCAATGAAGACACGGCTGGTTAGTTTGTCATCCAAGTTGCATCTGAGGATGCGGGCGGAGGTGCTCCCCAATGACAACAACCCGTAACGCAACTACTATAGTGTCAACAGTTCCACCTGGGTGCTGCTTACATTTTAAGTTCCTCTCACATTGAATGTGGCGAATAAATTAATGTACTGGTCTCATAAATGTATAACAATATCCTGAAGCCCTTAAAATTCAAGAAAATTACCTTGGGCTAATTTAAATAAAATTAACAGTTTTGAGAGTACCACAAAAGCACTCCAAGAGCCGCGCAAAGAAGCAAGCTGCTGCTGCTTATCGCGCGAGCGAGAGCAGACATCTGCGCTTGTGAAATCACATACATCCCCTTGTTAGTCTCTTTTTTTGTGTGGGGCCGGATTTATAACCCATTATTACATGACACTTAGCCAGGTCTGTTATCCAGCCAGACAGACCGCTGTCAAGAGTATAATGTATAGCGAACGGGTCACCTAAGGACCTACGTCATAGTTTTGATGGATAGACGTCCACAAACAGGGCTACTCGTTCAGAAAACGATGGAATACTTTTTCAACACGTCTTTGCATGTATCAGGAGAGCAGGTAACACAGGAGTCATGGTTAATGTCCGACAGGACTCCAGCAAGACGACTTGAGTACGTTTTGCTTCAGGCTGCAGCCCGCCATGTAAATGTTCGGCAGTCATTTTCTCCGTGAATTGTGTTATAGATTTTGGGGGATAATGCTTTATTAGCTAGATTGAGCTCTGGTTAAGCATGTTGGCCGATTACATTTACTGTTTGTACAGTGTGCGAGTCTTGAGTTGTGTTAGCAAAACAGTAGCTCTGTGGCTAACAGCTGAGCCGGAGCCTTCAGTCAGCTGAAGCAGTCTAGCTGGGCGAGTAGTCTATTCCACCGTTGCTAGTTCGTATCCTTGGTCGTTCTTATTTACTGGCGTATTGAACTACGTTTTCATTACATAAGAACCTAGTGGGTTTGCAATGACTATTCCAGTTATTAGACAAGCTCCCAGGGTTGCTAATAACTCCATACAGTCAGTGCCTCAGCGTACACACGACCTGAAGCGAAGATGAAACCTCGCGTTGGGAGTAAAGGCATGAGAGGCAGCAACATTTAACTAACGTGTTGCTGAGTGTCACTTCCCGTCTCCGTCCTTTCAAATTAAATTCCGACATAGTAGAGCCATATAGGTTGTGATTTATTTTGACAGGGCGCAACTCATAATATACTTATTTTAGTTATATACATTGTGGGCACAATTTTATTTAGTTCAAAATCAAGTTTTATACACATCCATCATGCAGGTACAATGAATGGAGTAAGATATTTTATATTTTGCTTTTAGGAGATGCAATGAGGTCAGGTGAGGAAACAAAGATGTGTTATTCAACAGAAATGTAGCACAAGGAAAAGTTAAAGCAGTGCTCTGTTGATTTGATTTTGAGTAAAGTTTTGGTGCAATATTTTGATTTATATTTTCTTTGTGGAAATGCATTGACTTCAGGTAAATATTTATTATATTTATGCAAATATATGTACATTATCAGTAATATTGCATAGCCGATCACATGGATATGAAAGCGCTGTTATGTTTACGTGACAATCCAATAAAAATATTTTACTCACTACAATTACTGAATAATCGTGGTAAAATAGCGTGATATCAGTATTGACCAAAATAATCGTGATAATCATTTTGGGCAATATCGTGCAGCCCTAGTCTGGGGTGCCATGTCAGCTGCTGGTGTTGGTCCACTGTGTTTTATCAAAGGCAGGGTCAATGCAGCTAGCTATCAGGAGATTTTGGAGCACTTCATGCTTCCATCTGCTGAAAAGCTTTATAGAGATGAAGATTTAATTTTTCAACAAGACCTGGCACCTGCTCACAGTGCCAAAACCACTGGTAAATGGTTTACTGACCATGGTATTACTGTGCTCAACTGGCCTGCCAACTCTCCTGACCTGAACCCCATAGAGAATCTGTGGGATATTGTGAAGAGGAAGTTGAGAGACACCAGACCCAGCACTGTGGATGAGCTGAAGGCCGCTATCGAAGCATCCTGGGCCTCCATAACACCTCAGCAGTGCCACAGGCTGATTGCCTCCATGCCACGCCGCATTGAAGCAATCATTTCTGCGAAAGGATTCCCGACCAAGTATTGAGTGCATAACTGAACATAATTATTTGAAGGTTGACTTTTTTGTATTAAAAACACTTTTCTTTTATTGGTCGGATGAAATATGCAAATTCTTTGAGATAGGGATTTTTGGTTTTTCTTTACTTTTTTGCCAAAATCATCAATATTAAAACAATAAAAGGCTTGAACTACTTCAGTTGTGTGTAATGAATCTAAAATATATGAAAGTCTAATGTTTATTAGTACATTACAGAAAATATTGAACTTTATCACAATATGCTAATTATATGAGAAGGACCTGTACATGTTGAGTATGTAGGAGGGAGGACGCTAGCACCTATCATCAACAGAAAAACCAAATGGCTACTAGATAAACTCCATTTGTTTTGTGTAAGAAACGTTAAATATGTCAACACCGTCAGATGTCAACTCCGTCAGATTTCCCGTCTGACGGTTGTGACGGGCCAATGACGGAGTCATATTTGGGTGGTTTTCAAGTTATTATGATTATATTAAATACAGAAATAGGGTTTAGTTGTTCTAATACTGTATTTGTGGAAACTCTCACAATCTTTTTTTGATGATTCTCAAAAAAGTACAGGATGATATACAAAATGAGGCGATTTGGTGTGAGTCTGTTAGAGCAAGTCTGATTGAAAGACTGTAATGTGAATCTTGAATTAACGCTCAACCAATGATATGCTGTTATAAAATCACTGGTATTGATTGTTAAAATGACTACATCTGGGTTTTTGTCACCACCATCAGATATGTCTAATCCATAAGATATACTTGTCAACTCCGTCAGATATACTTGTCAACTCCGTCAGACTTATATTATTTCGATAATATTTCATAATGATATTTCAAAGTTGTTGAGAAATGGTTGGTCATGTGTGAACATCTAACCAGTCACCTAACATGAGAATGTGTTTTGAAATTTTAAACACACCTTGATTGCAGTTAATTTTATTTATTTATTTATTTATTTATTATTCTACACACAATACACAATTTTCTCTTTGACATATTCATACACATAACTTTATGTTATGGTCCGAAGGGTAGCAGGAGAAGCCAAAGGCTCATCAGGTCCCGCCCCCACTGTCATCAGATTCAGATACTTTTAAAGCAAACATTCTATTACACAGTTCAACTGAAGAACATAGAAAAATATCGATATTAAAAACATTTTTTGTGGCCTTTGTCAGTCTTGGTGAATATTTGTGATCACTATACATCTCATGGCTCTAGCATAAATTGAGGGAAAATTAATTTGTGATGTTGGTGTCTGACGGTGTTGACACAAAATAAGGAATGGCAAGTTAAAAAGCCCATTTTGATAAAAAGGACAAAAGCTGGGAGGTTGTGTCAGTAGCTTAGTATATGTTGGATACTTATACATGTTATTTAATTTGCCTAAAGATAGGGTTTGTATTTTTTCAACATTGCACCCCGTTTTGTCCCACTTCTCAAGTATCACTGATATATGAAAAAAATATATATCATTTTCTACAGATAAAATGTATTACTTATAGGGGAGAGTGGCCTAAGTTGTGCAACTTTTCACTCAGAGTGACTTTAAAGTAAGGCCTTGACAGTAAAGTCTCCAACTCAAATATGTACATATATTTCAGGGTGTTGTGCATCCCTTGCAATAAAAACTTTGGATCTGGAATAAACTGTTGAAGAAATATAGCTTTCGGAAAAAAAGTTGTCTTGATGCACAACTTGCCCCCGGTGTGGTGTAAGTTGTGCGGTTGGAGAGAATACCATGGGGTGAATTGTGCCATTGATATATATCTCATAAACTGTAATGCAAGACAAATCCAGTAGACAATCACTTATTTAAGGTGTATTTAAAGTAAATAGTTGACAAAGATTGAAGGACAATTTTCTTAAACAAGGCCTAGCAGATCTAATGGTTTTACCTGCAAAGCTCACAATGACAAAGTCACCATCATCATCTTTCTGGCCATCTGAACTCTCATCAGTGGTGTCGTTAAGTGGAATTGAGATGTCACTCTCTTCTGAGCTACTGTAGACAATCACTTTCTTTTGGTGACCAGCATATACAGCCATGCCACTGGCACAACTCTCAGAAATGTATTTTGCACTAGTTGCTCCGTGCTTGTGGAACCAACTGCCACCTGACAAATGTGATTCCCCTACATTTCTGTCTTTAAATCAAGGCTCAAAACCCATATGTACACCCTGGTGTTTCCTCCCCATTAACTATCTTACCTCTGCACTACTATCTGTGTTTATGTGGATGTATGGGCTTTACGTCTTTTATTTTGGTTATTGTTATTTTACCTTCATTGTTTATCTACTGAATGCACTATGTACAGTACTTTGGACAGTGCAAACTGTCATAAATGTGCTGTTATAAATACATTTTACTTACTTACTTACTTATAACTCACCCAGGCCCTTTGGCACAAATCACCCCAATCCCAGAAATTTGGATAATAAGCATGATGCAGCAATTTAGGGCTGACATCGTGCTAACTGTATAGACTCAAAATGTAGCATACCAAAGCACTAAAACATGTGTCAAATGTTTTAAAACTTGTCTATAATTGTTCAGAATAATCAAAAAACCTTGATCATGGAAATTTTACTTTGAAAGGCAAAACACAGTTTTTTGAGCTAAAATGTGCTTATATCTTATTCCTTGTGTCTCCCTTCTTTACAGGATGAGTCAAATGGATGGCTCTTCTTAAATATGTGGTCACATTTCCAATTTCTTCCACGGTTTTCTAGAAACAAGGGGTGGGACAACTTCCAAAATGCACAACTCAGGCCACTCTCCCCTATGTTCACATCAAATACTGTATATACTGTAATTTTCTTGCACATTTTTCACTAAACAAATAATAATAATAATAATAATAATAATAATAATAATAATAATAATAATAATAATAATAATAATGTAAACATTCATGAATATATAGGGGAGAACGGGGTAATCTGAGGCATAGATGGATTTCATGGAGTGGATTACAACCTGCAATACGTACAAGAAACACTTGTCACTTTAATACTGCAAACCTGTCAAACTTGGTATCCATTCCCCTTCAGCCACAGTCTGCTGTAGTAAATAGGGCTGACAATGCTTCACACTCAAACACACTAAGTTTGGCCTTGTTAAACATCAGATCTTTGTCAGGTAAAACATTTTTAATTAATGATTTTATTACCAAGCACAATCTTGATTTTATGTTTTTAACTGAAACTTGGTTGGACCCAGACAACAGCTCAGCTGTTCTTATCGAGTCAACCCCCCCCCCCCCCAACTACACTTTCGAGAGTGAGGCCAGAGCTCATAGGAAAGGTGGTGGAGTTGCTATTTTATTTAATGAATCTTTAACATGCAAAAAGATGTTTTATGGAAACTTCGTTTCATTTGAATATGTGGCTCTCAAGTTAAATTCAGCCTCTCAAGCTATTTTTATTAATATCTACAGGCCACCTAAATACTGTGCAAACTTTTTTGATGACCTTACTGGACTACTGTCTGTAATCTGTATGGAGTTTGACTGTTTATTGATTGTTGGGGATTTTAATATATATGTGGACAAACCCGAGGACAGAAGTGCTAAAGAACTATGCTATGTACTGTAAAATGTTGGACTCTCTCAACACGTAAACCAGCCTACACATAACAAAGGTCACACCCTGGACTTATTAATTTCAAAGGGCCTGGACATTTCAAACCTTTTAGTGTCTGATGTGGGTCTCTCCGACCATTCCTGTTTGTTTTTTGGGAGTACAATATCTTTGCACACAACTGCAAAAACAAAGGTTATCAAAAAGCGGTATATTACTGAAAACACGAGTGAACAATTTATCCAGGCATTTTCTCTGTCCCCGTTCCTCCCCTGTATCTCAGTTAATGAGCTTGTATGTAACTTCAACTCAAAAATTACAAATGTTATCGATGCTATTGCACCCACCAAGGTGAAAATCATCTCTGGTAAAAAAAGGTCTCCCTGGAGAAATACCCCTCAGGTCAGAATTGAAAAAAGAGAGTGCCGTAAAGCAGAACATAGGTGGCGAAAAACAAATCTAAATGTTCACTATAACATCTTCAAAGAGAAACTACGCACGTTTAACCTAGAACTAAGAAATGCAAGACAGTCTTTCTTCTCTGACATCATCACCAAAAACAGCAACAATGCACATGCCCTGTTTGCTGCTGTTGACAGGCTAACAAACCCTCCTGTGTCAGTAGTGTCTGAGCATCTTTCCACAAGGGCCTGCAATGAATTTGCCTCCTTCTTTACTGAGAAAATTCATAAAATAAGACAAGCTGTCACTGCATCAATACCAGGTTCAAGATATGTTTTATCTCTGTACCCATTTAAAACGAATTCAGATGCCATGACAGAGTTTTTTTCTGATAAACAAGAAAAACCTGGATGACATTATACAACACCTGAACTCCTCCTCCTGTTGCCTTGACATTCTGCCCACAGGCTTCTTTAAAACTGTTTTTAGCTGTATGGCCTCAGATGTCCTAGAAATTGTCAATATGTCCCTTCGCACTGGTGTATTCCCACAGGCCCTGAAAACAGCTGTCATCAAGCCACTCCTAAAAAAGAAAAATCTAGATACATCACTCATGAACAATTATAGGCCGATATCCAACCTACCATTTTTAAGCAAGATCATTGAAAAAGCTGTTCATCATCAGCTAAATAACTACTTAGCAATGAATAACTGCTTTGATGTCTTTCAGTCAGGTTTTCGACAACACCACAGCACTGAGACTGCTCTGGTTAAGGTCCTCAATGACATCCACTTAAACACAGACAGTGGCAAAAGCTCTGTATTAGTTTTATTGGATCTCAGTGCTGCGTTCGACACAGTTGACCACAGCATATTGCTAGATCGACTTGCAAACTGGGTTGGACTCTGGAACTGTGCTAAACTGGTTTGAATCATTCTTAAAGGAAAGAGACTACTATGTGTCAATAGGCAATTTCACATCTGAGCGAACAAATATTACATGCGGGGTCCCCCAGGGTTCCATTCTTGGGCCTCTTCTGTTTAACATATACATGCTAGCTCAGGTTATGAACAAAAACAAATTATGCTACCATAATTATGCAGACGACACGCACATTTACATAACCATATCACCAGGAGAATATAGTCAGATTCAAGCACTAAGTAAATGCATTGAACAAATCAATGACTGGATGTGCCAAAACTTTCTTCAATTAAACAGCGACAAAACTGAAGTAATTGTCTTTGGTGCCAGGGATGAACAATCAAAAGTCAGCGCACAGCTTAAATCTGTTATTTACTGAAAGCACACACCAAGCTAGAAATCTTGGAGTAGTGATAGATTCCGACTTGAATTTCAAAAAACACATTAAATCAATTACTAAGTCAGCCTACTACCACCTTAAAAATATATCGAGAATTAAAGGGCTAATGGTAACACTTTACAATAAGGTACACAAAATTGTAGTAGCTACTACATACCTACTACATAGTTTTTTTTTTTTGCGCTACCTATGTGTTAGGTAGCACAAAAAAAACCCCCTATGTGTTACCTACTACATAGTTTTTTTTTTTTTGCGCTACCTATGTGTTAGGTAGCACAAAAAAAAAACCCTATGTGTTACCTACTACATAGTTTTTTTTTTTGCGCTACCTATGTGTTAGGTAGCACAAAAAAAAAACCCCTATGTGTTAGGTAGCACATAGGGTTTTTTTTTTGTGCTACCTATGTGTTAGGTAGCACAAAAAAAAAACCCTATGTGTTACCTACTACATAGGTTTTTTTTTTGTGCTAACTAACACATAGGTAGCGCAAAAAAAAAACTATGTAGTAGGTAACACATAGGGTTTTTTTTTTTGTGCTACCTAACACATAGGTAGCACAAAAAAAAAACCCCTATATGTGCTACCTAACACATAGGGTTTTTTTTTGTGCTACCTAACACATAGGTAGCACAAAAAAAAAACCCTATGTGCTACCTAACACATAGGGGGGTTTTTTTTGTGCTACCTAACACATAGGTAGCGCAAAAAAAAAAAATCTGTAGTATAGGTAACACATAGGGTTTTTTTTTTGTGCTACCTAACACATAGGTAGCACAAAAAAAAAAAACCCTATGTGCTACCTAACACATAGGGTTTTTTTTTTGTGCTACCTAACACATAGGTAGCGCAAAAAAAAAAAAACTATGTAGTAGGTAAAACCTAGGGTTTTTTTTTTTGTGCTACCTAACACATAGGTAGCGCAAAAAAAAAACTATGTAGTAGGTAACACATAGGGGTTTTTTTTTTTGTGCTACCTAACACATAGGTAGCGCAAAAAAAAAAACTATGTAGTAGGTATGTAGTAGCTACTACAATTTTGTGTACCTTATTGTAAAGTGTTACCGGGCTAATATCTCAGCAGGACTTAGAAAAACTTGTCCATGCATTTATTTTTAGTAGACTTGACTACTGTAATAGTGTCTTTGCAGGCCTTCCTAAAAAATCAATCAGACAGCTTCAGCTAATTCAGAACGCTGCTGCTCGAGTCCCCACTAGGACCAAAAAAGTAGATCACATTACCCCAGTTCTTAGGTCTTTGCACTGGCTTCCTGTCACTCAAAGAATTGATTTTAAAATATTGATGATGGTCTACAAAGCCTTAAATGGTTTAGGGCCAAAATACATTACTGATCTGCTGATACGTTATGAGCCGACCAGAGCCCTTAGGTCACCTGGGACAGGTCTTTTAAAAGTCCCCAGAGATAGGACTAAACAGGGAGAGGCGGCATTCAGCGTTTATGCGCCCAATGTCTGGAACGGACTGCCAGAGAGTCTGAGGTCCGCTGAGACTCTCAGCTCTTTTAAATCGGGTCTCAAAACGTTCTTGTTTCCCTTTTAACCTGTAATTTTTTTTTTAAATGTTTGGTAACACTTTAGTTCGATAGTCCATAGTTGACACTCAACAAGCCATCAGTTGATACGCAGTTGCATGTCAACAGTGAATGAGTTTACATATCTCAACAGATACATAACATGAATTCAACTAACTGTAAGTTAACCATAAGTTGCACTATTAGTAGATGATTAGTTGACATTCAACAGAGCTTGTTCAACAGATAAAAAACAAGGATTCAACTAACTGTCTGTTAACTATAGGTTGCACTGTTAGTAGATGTTTAGTTGATATTCAATAGTGATTAAGTTGATACATATTTAGAATGCATTCAACTGTCAGTTAACTATAAGTTGCATTTTTAGTAGATGTTGTTTTGTACACGTAACATGCATTCAACTAACTGTCAGTTAACTATTAGTTGCATTATTAGTAGATGGTTAGTTGATATTAAACAGTGAGTTAGTTGATACTCAACAAAGCTTGTCAACAAATATGTAACATGCATTCAACTAAGTGTTAGTTAACTATACAATAATTTTATTTTGTTAATTTATTTTTACAAAAAAGGTCTGCAACAGACATTGTACTTTTTATTACATGTTCTTTACAAATATTCAACTATCAGTTGAGTGTCAACTTCTAGTAAGTTGACTATCAACTGCTGTTATTAACCTATTCTCAACTTACGTTTCATATGGATCAACTTTCCCACCACTCACAAGGAACACATCTAATGAATGAACATTCAACCCTCTGTTGATCATATATGTTCATTGTAAAATAAAGATGAGAATGTTTTATCAATCAATAGGCACCCTGTGTAGGTGACTACCTGTTGATTGTCATATGACTGTTGACAAACTATCAGTCAATATTCAACTTAGCATAAGTAGACAGGTCTTGGGACTGTCAAATTAAAGTGAAAACAGTTTAGTGTCTACACACTATTAACAGAGGAAAACAGAGAAAATGGTTGACTATCAGTTGATTCTCAACAAACTATCAGTCGATGTTTAACTAAGCATTAGTAGAAAGGTCTTAGGACTGTCAAATTAAAGTGAAAACAGTTTAGTGTCTGCAAACTATCAACAGAGCAAAACAGAGAAAATAGTTGATTCTCAACAAACTATCAGTCGATATTCAACTAAGCATTAGTAGAGAGGTCTTAGGACTGTCAAATTAAAGTGAAAACAGTTTAGTGTCTGTAGACACTCTACAAACTAGTAACAGTACAGAATAGAGACAAGTTTTGCTCAACTGATGAGTAACACTGGATGACCCCAAAGTAAAGTTAAAAAATATATAGGCAGCATATCTGAACAGGAAAGAACATTTATTTGAAGTAAATTTAACTTTTTTCAGTAGTTACACAACATGTAGGTACACATCAAGTACCATCAATACCTCTAAAAAAGACAATAAAACTAATGCATGTATTTATTTAGGTGTCACTTAGGCAATTGTTTAACGACAGATCGTCCAAAAATTGACATTCAAAAAGCTCAGTAAAGTGTACCATAACACCCAGTACCACTAGTTATGATACTGAGCAAACATATGTAATATATAACATCAGTTCTCATGAAACGCTTTGTTATGGTAAGAAAAAGATATATAATTTTGTTATGGACCAGAATATCTGAAGCTCCTAGTAGCTCGGGAGAAAATGGATTAACAGCAATGGTGAAACAAGACACACTGATTCAGCAGTTAGGTTTGACAAGTAAATGTAAAATACTTATTTTCTACTCTCTCTCTTCCTTGAAGTGTATGTCATTGTTGATTCTCAGTAAAACATAAAAAAAACACAACAGTGCCATTTTTTCATTATGGACTCAATATAAAACAACTTAATTATCACTCTCCTGTGACCAACCACTAGTTTAACCTGGTCCTGCCACTGTTATTTGAATGAGCACATTTGAATAATTTTTCGCTCAAGGAAGAGAGAGAGTAGAAAATAAGTATTTTTTTTAGTTGAATGCTTGTTACATATTTGTTGACAAGCTTTGTTGAGTATCAACTTAATCACTATTGAATATCAACTTAAACATCTACTAACAGTGCAACCTATAGTGTAACAGACAGTTAGTTGAATCCTTGTTTTTTATCTGTTGAACAAGCTCTGTTGAATGTCAACTAATCATCTACTAATAGTGCAACTTATGGTTAACTTACAGTTAGTTGAATTCATGTTACGTATCTGTTGAGATATGTAAACTCATTCACTGTTGACATGCAACTGCGTATCAACTGATGGCTTGTTGAGTGTCAACTGTGGACTATCGAACTAAAGTGTTACCAAATGTTTTAATTCTTTTATTTAAATGTTGTATTTTTATCCATGTTTTAAATTTGTTCCTTTTTTTTGTATTTGTATTCTTTATTTGATTTTAACCCTGTGAAGCACCTTGAGTGGCCCTGTGCCTGAAATGTGCTCTATAAATAAAATTGCCTTGCCTTGCCTAATGTGAGCCACCCCCTGTATCTAGGCAACGGAAAACATTTGTGGTCATGTGAGATACAGTATCTCACAAAAGTGAGTACACCCCTCACATTTCTTCACATTTTTCTTTATATCTTTCCATGGGACAACATTGAATAAATGACACTTTGATACAATGTAAAGTAGTCAGTGTACAGCTTGTATAACAGTGTAAATTTACTGTCCCCTCAAAATAACTCGACACACAGCCATTCATGTCTAAACTGCTGGCAACAAAAGTGAGTACACCCCTTAGAAAAAATTTACAAATTGGGCCCAAAGTGTAAATATTTTGTGTGGCCACCATTATTTTCCAGCACTGCCTTAACCCTCTTGGGCATGTAGTTCACTAGAGCTTCACAGGTTGCAACTGGAACCCTCTTCCACCCATTTATGACAGCATCACAGAGCTGGTGGATATTAAAGACCTTGCGCTCCTCCACCTTCTGTTTGAGGATGCCCCAAAGATGCTCAATAGGGTTTAGGTCTGGAGACAGGCTTGGCCAGGCCATAACCTTTACCCTCAGCTTTTTTAGCAAGCCTCTGGTCGTCTTGGAGGTGTGTTTGGGGTCGTTATCATGTTGCAATACCACCCTGCGGCCCAGTTTACGAAGGTTGAGTGCACGTGGTCAGCGTCGTACACAGAGGTTGGCTTTGGAAAATAGGCCTATGAATACTGCCAGCATTGCTGAAGGGCTTGAAGGGGTGGGGGGTCAACCTGTCAGTGCTCAGACCATACGCCACACTCTGCATCATACTGGTCTGCATGGCTGTCATCCCAGAAGGAAGCCTATTCTAAAGATGATGCACAAGAAACCCCACAAAAAGTTTGCTGAAGACAAACAGACTACGGACATGGATTACTGCAACCATGTCCTGTGGTCTGATGAGACCAAAATACATTTATTTGGTTCAGATGGTGTTAAGAGTGTGGAGCGGCAACCAGGTGAGGAGTACAAAGACAAGTGTGTCTTGCCTAGAGTCAAGCATGGTGGTTTGAGTGTCATGGTCTGGGGCTGCATGAGTGCTGCCAGCACTGGGGATCTACAGTTCATTGAATTCTAACATGTACTGTGACATACTGAAGCAGAGCATGATCCCCTCCCTTCATAAACTGGGCCGCAGGGCAGTACTGCAACATGATAACGACCCTAAACACCCCTCCGAACGACCACTGGCTTGCTAAAGAAGCTGAGGGTAAAGGTTATGGACTGGCCAAGCATGTCTCCAGTCTTAAACCCTATTGAGCATCTTTGGGGCATCCTCAAACGGGAGATGGAGGAGCGCAAGGACTCTAATATCCACCAGCTCCTTGATGTCGTCATGAATGGGTAGAAGAGGGTTCCAGTTGCAACCTGTGAAGCTCTAGTGAACTACATGCCCAAGAGGGTTAAGGCAGTGCTAGAAAATAATGATGGCAAAACAAAATATTGACACTTTGGGCCCAATTTGGACATTTTTTCTTAGGGGTGTACTCACTTTTGTTGCCAACAGTTTAGACATTAATGGCTGTGTGTCGAGTTATTTTGAGGGGACAGTAAATTTACACTGTTATACAAGCTGTACACTGACTACTTAACATTGTATCAAAGTGTCATTTATTCAGTGTTGTCGCATGGAAAGATATAATGAAATATTTGAAGAAATGTTAGGGGTGTACTCACTTTTGTGAGATACTGTATATGTTTTCAAGCCCCTCTCATTTCCCCATGGCCCTGAAGAGAGGACCTCATGGTGCTGTGGTAAGCATGTTTTTTTTCACCAAAATAGGTATTTTGCATGTAAAAGTAAATTTTCTTGCTGTCAACTTAATCAACTGTTGTGCCAAAGCAAATGTATTAAGGTAGAAAAACTTCTATCATACGTGTTGATGAACTACCAACATATGAAACCATGTGATGCTGATAACTGAAGATTAGCCTGAAATGCTGAGAGAGTTAGTTTGTTCTCAAATTGTGGTGGTGGGGGAAAGTGAGCCAAATGCTATGGGGGAAAGTGAGCCAGTAGCCCCTTTTACACAGAGATTGCGGCATATTGACGGAACAACATCACTCCAAAATGCCGGCTTTGTTTGCTTCTGTGTTATTTACACAGAACCAAGCAACGCCGGCCTGCTGGCGCATCAGTAGCTCCTTTTACACAGCGTTGTGGAATGAAAGAGGTGCTTGTGAACAGCGTTAGGTGTGACGTAAACATTTAGCGCCACGCCGGTCAGCTGCTTTACAACAACACTGTCCGGTGAATTGAAAGCAGAAGTGCTGGAGCTTGCAGTAAGAGGGCCGTATTTTACTGTCCCCACGATGTGCCAGTGGATCTCGCTACGCGCTCGCTACGAGTCCAACATCACTGGGACTGTTAACCAAACTGACAAAATCAATCCGCTTCACCTCTGTGTCTGTGTGTCTGTGTGTGTGTGTGTGTGTGTGTGTGTGTGTGTGTGTGTGTGTGTAATAGCGGCGGCGATCCGGTTGCAGCCTGGCTTAGCCTAGCCTTGCTTTCCTATTGTACAACTTCCCCTGGGCAGAAGTAGACTCATACACTCTGCAAAATGAAGCGCGGGGGTTTGGATTGAGCAGCGGACCTTATGACTAGCTAGATTATACGCCGTTCCTTTTATTTGGTGATTTTTACGGGACATCAGGCCGCCGTGATTAATGTTAAACACACGTCCTTCAACTGCTAACATGGTCGCATGTTTAGAACGTTGGCTATGGAACGTCAAACGCTCCCCTGTTCCACAACAACAAGCTGGAGCATTTAAACAGAGAGGCGGAACTGATTGTGTCGGGAATCTTACTACCCCCCGAGGAACAATCACTTGCACCTTTCTTCCCTCGTTCCGCTACGGTCGCATTTATACAGCAGGGCGGAGGGCCGAAAGGCCGGCATATTCCCGGCTTTCACTGGCTGTGTAAAAGGGGCTACTGTCTCACTTTCCCCTGCCATGAGGCACAAGTTAAGTTTGGTCTTAAACATATTTTAATGTAATATTACATGACATGTTTCATTTTAATGTCATACACATTGTAGAAAAGCCATCATGCCAAGGAAATACACCAGGAAGACGACCTGGGGCAACCACACAGAAAGAGCACCTTCTCATCTTTCCCTGTAACCTTCAGGGCTGGAATGTAGAGTAGGCCTAGTTGTAGAGTATGACAGGCTGATGTTATAATCCAGTTGGGTCTTCTCCTGTGTTCTGAGTCCCAGGCTGTTCTCACTGGTTCTGATTTTCCTATGCTTTGACCCCCAGACACTAGCTGGCTCTAAGGGTCCTGTGTTCTGACCCCCAGACTGTGTTCTAATCTAACTGGTTATATCTTTCATTTGAATCTTATTAAAACCTTTTGAATTATAATATGTTGTATTTGATTTTGTTCAGAGTTACTTTCAAGTGTTTAGAAAATTTGCTTTGCTTAATTGACCAAACCCCATCATTCTTTTACTAGTCCGACATTAGTTCTGGAATGTGTGGCTAGCTTTCAGGATTCAATATGTGTTGTTATGGTAGTTTCAGAGTGGAAAAAGTAAGTGGATCAGTTTACCCCACAGCTGGGGTAAAGTGAGCCACATGACAACTTTTTTTTAAACTATCATATTTTCACTGCCCTTTGTCTTCCAAAAAATTCTGCTAATGCCCATTTCTAGGAAACATCCTGAATTAATGGGAAATGTGTACCCAGGCAAAAAAAAGTATACTTTAACATACTAAATTTAAGCACACTTAGTGTACTTCATAAGCACAAAATGATTGTACTCAAAGTGTGTTATTTTCGAGTACTAAAAACGTACTTAGTATACTAATGATATATCATTATTGCTACTTTAGATATACTAAAATACATCTTAGTGTACTTGACTGTACTATTTTGAGACACCATTAAGATTAACTTAAATATACTTAAGTACACTTTTCTCTACTATTACTGTACTTATTTATAATGTTCTTTAGTTCAATTTAAAGTATACTTAAATCCACTTTTCAGATTACTATTAATACATTTAGAATATACTAGAAATGTATTTCTAATTTAATCTTTATGTATTGCCATTGTATTTTAAATATATTTACAAAAAATAAATACAAATTAAAAAGTTGTTCTTAAGCCTATTATAGTTCATCTTAATGTTGTCTCAAAATAGTACAGATAAGTACACTAAGTTGTACTTTAGTATGTCTAAAGTAGCACTCATGATATATCATTAGTATACTAAGTATATTGTTAGCACATTGAAAATAATGTACTCTGAGTACACCAATTATGTGTGCAGAAAATATACTAGATGTATTTCATTAAAGTACACTTCAACAGTACACAGAAAGTATTTTTTCTATAATTAATTTGAATTTCAAATTACTTTTAAGTTAACATAAAAAATATTTAGAACATACTTGAGGTAGAAAAAAAGTTTATTTTTAACATGCACGACATTACAGGGAAAATGTGCATAATAAAGTACATTTAAATACATCTTTAACAACTTCTTAAACAACATCTTCAAACAGTTTCTCTTCATCGTAACATTTTTATTCAAATTTGGATCATCTGACCCCAGAGAATTTTTTTTAGTCATACTCTTTAACAAGTTAACTAAAAAACAATAATAAAAGGAAAAAATAAAAAATTAATGGATGGAGGGGGTTCGAGTTATGATGCGGGCAGCTGAATTCTGAACCAGCTGAAGTTTATGGAGGGATTTGTGAGGTAGGCCGAGGAGGAGAGAGTTGCAGTGTGGGGGGTAAGGGAATGGTGGAGGCAAGAGTACAAAGCAAGTGCAGTATTATATCTTGACCAAAATTAAATGCAAATATTCTGGTATGGCAGAGCATATTTAAAGAAGCAAAATGTACAGAAATTAATATCCCATTATATAAAGCACAACAACAATGATTATCTTAGAGGCATGCTCCGCATTGAAATGTCCTGCACAATAATAAAATGCTTTTTTCACAAACTAAAACACAAACTGAAATTAAACATTACATTCTCCCATCTTCATCTTTCCAGTGGAGTGGTTTCCTTTGAGTAGGCCTGGTCTGCAAATTCTTCTGCAAATGAGGGCTTGCAATTCTGGCAGTGTTGTTTGGAAACTTCTTCATCGCGGTGTCTTTGAAAGGGACAAAAATTAAATATAGTTAGCAAAAAAGGCTTTAATTGTCATCTTTTCGGTTTCCATTTTGATCCTCTTGTTCATCCATGCTATATAGCTACACCTGTAAAAACCTATGGTTAGCTGTAATGTGCATGATTAAATATGCACTCACTATTTAAAAACCTAATTTTTTTCTTGCTAGAATATAATGGAATGCTGTGGATGAATTGAGAATTTGTTATTTCAGTGATGAATGTATTCTAAAATGTTGTTACTGGGTTATTTCACAATGTTGACATGTGTGCCTGCCTAGCTAGCTGAACTTAGCCATTTAGTATGCTATAACGTTGTTGCTAACGGTTAGAATTCCACACCAACATTATCCAGCTTGCAAAATATTTTATAAACTCAGGGGATGCCCATATAATAGTAGATTAACCAACTGTGTTGTCTGCCGAAAAACTTACCTACAAGAAGAAGTAGTTTGGCTGGCAGTATTTTTGTTTTTCCATGTCGGATTCGGCCATGACTGGCCCTCTTCACGGTGAAGTTCATCACGGTTGCTGACCAGAGCTGACTGATATTCCGTTCTTCGTTGTTCCCCTTTTATTATTTCTGAGCAGTCCACCTGCCGATGTCCGAATCATAAAGCAAAGCAACCCTTGGAAACGATTATTCAAACGTTTCTTTCTTGGCCCTTGTCACTACACGAAGTGAGGAGCCTGCACGATATGAGGTGCGCTTGCGCAAAATGGCCACCATCTTTGACAGCCCGCTTAGCCCAAAGTGTTTTGGAGAGCCACAGACTGCACTAAAAACAGACTGTAACTCGCTCAATTCTGAACCGATTTTCATGAAATGTAGTTTGTTATGAAGATAGAACAATTAATCATGATACTGATTACGTGTTGGAATTAAATTTAGTTACGGGGCCGCTGACCCACGGACTTTGTGTGTGTGCTCACGGGGAACTTTAGGAGGGCCGGGGGTGAGGACGCCGACGTGCGTTGCCTAGGCGACTGCGGCCTTTCCAAGATGGCGGCCGTTCTGCGCATGCGGTCCTCATATCGTGCAGGGTCCTCAGATCGTGTAGTGACAGCCCTATCCGCCTATCCTGTATGTCTCTATCTGCAAAGGGAATCTTCGCAACGTTCATGTGTCACGTGACTCGGTGACTGGCCCCCGATTGGCCAGTACGCACATTTGATTTGGAAACGTGGACTGTGATTGGTCGAATTAAATGCACTGCGATGACTGGCTGTTTTTTTTTTGGTTCGGTGAGGTGAAGAGTCACCATGTCACCTGTGGAAGTGCACCACTGCTATTCGTTCAGAACAGAACCTACATGTAAAGCTGAAACCATTTAAAACAATGTTTACACGTTAGATTAAAGGGGGTACGTTTAAAAAAAATTGCCTATTTGGTATAGTTTTGTAATGAACTATTGAGATTTTTTTGATGTTGTTGTAATAATTAGGCCTAAACTATAATTTACATTGCTACATAATATACATTTTATAAGTACAAAAAAATCAGAATTTTTTTATTAAAAGTTACATTAGTGTATAGGGGAGAGTGGCCTAAGTTGTGCATTTTGGAAGTTGTTCCACCCCTTGTTTCTAGAAAACCGTGGAAGAAATTGGAAATGTGACCACATATTTAAAAAGAGCCATCCATTTGACTCATCCTTTAAAGAAGGGAGTCACAAGGAATAAGATATAAGCACATTTAAGCTCAAAAAACTGTGTTTTGCCTTTCAAAGTAAAATTTCCATGATCAAGGTTTTTTGATTATTGTGTCTGAACAATTATAAACAAGTTCGAAAACATTTGACACATGTTTTAGTGCTTTGGTATGCTACATTTTGAGTCTATACAGTTAGCACGATGTCAGCCCTAAACTGCTGCATCATGCTTATTATCCAAAATTCTGGGGATGGGGTGATTTGTGCCAAAGGGCCTGGGTGAGTTATAAGTAAGTAAGTAAGTAAGTAAAATGTATTTATAAAAGCACATTTATGACAGTTTGCACTGTCCAAAGTGCTGTACATAGTGCATTCAGTAGGTAAACAATGAAGGTAAAATAACAATAACCAAAATAAAAGACGTAAAGCCCATACATCCACATAAACACAGATAGTAGTGCAGAGGTAAGTTAGTTAATGGGGAGGAAACACCAGGGTGTACATATGGGTTTTGAGCCTTGATTTAAAGGCAGAAATGTAGGGGAATCACATTTGTCAGGTGGCAATTGGTTCCACAAGCACGGAGCAACTAGTGCAAAGTACATTTCTGAGAGTTGTGCCAGTGGCATGGCTGTATACGCTGGTCACCAAAAGAAAGTGATTGTCTACAGTAGCTCAGAAGAGAGTGACATCTCAATTCCACTTAACGACACCACTGATGAGAGTTCAGATGGTCAGAAAGATGATGATGGTGACTTTGTCATTGTGAGCTTTGCAGGTAAAACCATTAGATCTGCTAGGCCTTGTTTAAGAAAATTGTCCTTCAATGTCAACTATTTACTTTAAATAAACCTTAAATAAGTAATTGTCTAATGGATTTGTCTTGCATTACAGTTTATGAGATATATAGCAATGGCACAATTCACCCCATGGTATTCTCTCCAACCGCACAACTTACACCACACCAGGGGCAAGTTGTGCATCAAGACAACTTTTTTTTCTTCAACAGTTTATTCCAGATACAAAGTTTTTATTGCCAGGGATGCACAACACCCTGAAATATATGTACATATTTGAGTTGAAGACTTTACTGTCAAGGCATTACTTTAAAGTCACTGTGAGTGAAAAGTTGCACAACTTAGGCCACTCCCCCTAGTCTGAGATGTATACATATATATATATATATATATATATATATATATATATATATATATATATATATATATATATATATATATATATATATACATTTATAATATAGGAGTGCACTTTGTTAAACTACACCTGCTCGGATTATACCTACAGTACAGTATAATGAAGTTAAAATGAATTAATATGCTTTAATAAAAATATATAAGAAAAATATGCTTCAAAAATCATACTTCTGATAAGAAGACTGAAGCACTTGTGCATTAATCAAAGACTTTCAAAAGATTATTTTTTCTGTAAAGCAGCAAAGCAAATTTCCTGTTATCTACACATCTTAATATGTTCAGTTCAGTTCAGTTCAGTTCAGTTTTATTTTGTCATTGTTACAAGTAACAACGAAACGTTGTCAGAGCAAACAAACAGGCATAACATTTTAGTTGTCCACCAATTGAACTACTCATATATGTCATAAATCATAAATACCCCATAGACTCCCCTAACCCATAAGGTGCTTGGTGCAATAAATAATAAATAAATACATTCGATGGTGATAGGGTTGTTGAGTGGTGTGCAGCGATGCAAGTTCAGTTTATAGTTATAGTTATGGTGTATGGAATGCAATTATGTCACAGAGCGGTGTCCAATGGGGAGTGGGGGGGGGGCAGACAGTCCATTTAGCAGCCTGACTGCATGGGGGTATAGTTTTGGCCCTGATGGACCTATATCTTCTGCCAGATGGCAGTGGTTGAAACAGGTGGTGTGCTGGGTGTATATTGTCCTGAAGGATGTTTTTAACTCGGTGCATGCAGCGGGAGGTGAACACAGTAGTGATGTCTGGTAGGATGGCCCCAATGATCTTCCCTGCTGCTCTCACCACTCTGTGTATGGCCTCCTTCTCTGCGCTGGTGCAGCCGGAAAACCACACCAGTAACCCATAGGTCAGCACACTCTCCACTGCACAATGGTAAAAGTTGATCATGAGTCTCTGGGGCAGTCTGGACCATCTCAACTTCCTAAGAAAGTAAAGGCGTTGTTGGGCCTTCGCTGTGGCAGAGGCGATGTTTCTCCCCCACGACAGGTCCTCCGACACAATCACCCCCAGAAACTTAAAGCTGTGGGCCCTCTCCACCTCCACATTCCCTATAAGGAGTGGGGAGTGGCTCAGTTGTCCAGTCTTACGGAAATCCACAATCATTTCCTTGGTTTTTTTTTGTGTTGAGGACCAGGTTGTTGCTGCTGCACCATGCTGCCAGCAGTTGGACTTCTTGCCTATATGCAGCCTCATCATTTCCGGTGATGAGACCGAGCACTGTTGTGTCGTCGGCAAATTTGATTACATGGGTGGATGGGGAGGAAGAGCTGCAGTCGTGTGTGAAAAGTGTGTAGAGGAGTGGACTGAGCACACAACCCTGGGGGGCTAGCAGGATTGTTAAAATACGTGTTCGTTTTTTGGAAATATGGGAGGCAAAAATAAACAATGAAATGGAGAAAAGTTTCCAAGTTATCAGAGGAGGTTTAATGAACTGATATCACAGAACAGGTTATGCAGCCTCTCGGGACAGGAAAAGACAAAAAAGTGAAGACCTTCTCTACAGCCAGGCTTTTTAGCCTCCCTAAACAAAGGACAATGATTGGTTTTTATTGCTGTCATCTGGTTTCTGGGATCATCCTCTTCCACATCTCTGGACGTCCTCTGCTGAACTTTACTGACCGGGCTAGCTTCCCAGCCTGATAAGAGTGTTTACAACTTGCTTGACCAGCAAGGCTTTTGTCTTAGCAGGCCTCAGGAATGTTGCTATCTATGGGAGAATCAGGTTAAGTTTTATAGCTGTTTCACCTCTTCGTTTCCCCAGCACCAAAAAGTGTTGAGTGAGAACATTTACTAAAGTCAAATGTGTAAAATAAACAACTTGTTTAAATTGATTATACAAGAGTAAATGCATATTAATGGGTGGGGCATAATATCACAAATTAGAGATTATTTTTTCTAACAGGGCCCCGGTGTTGATGGTCAGAGTTGAGGACGTGTGTTTGCCCACCCTTACATATTGTGTGCAGTTTGTTAGAAAGTCCAGTATCCAGTTGCATAATGTGGTGCTGAGTCCAAGTCCATGTAGTTTGTGTCGGAGTTTGTTGGGCAATATTGTGTTAAATGCCGAGCTAAAATCAACAAAGAGAAGCCTTGCATATGTGCCCCTGTGCTCTAGGTGTTCTAGCAGAGTGTGTACAACAATAGCTATGGCATCCTCTGTTGACCTGTTCTTCCTGTAAGCAAACTGATATTGATCTAGTGAGTGTGGTATGGCAGCTTTAATGTGTGAGATGACCAGTCTCTCAAAACATTTAGCAGCGATGGGGGTGAGTGCCACTGGCCTGTAATCATTCAGGCCTGTGACCTTAGACTGCTTGGGGACCGGAATTATTGTGGCTGATTTGAAGCAGGCAGGGAGCCATGAAGTTGCCAGAGACAGGTTGAAGATGGTAGTGAAGACCGGTGTTAGCTCTGCTGCACAGTCTTTGAGCACCCGTCCCTGTACTCCATCTGGTCCTGCTGCTATCCTGGGGTTGATGTTGCGTAGGCAGAGTCTGACATCATGAGTGCACAGGACTAGGGCGGGGTCAGTAGGGGAGAGAGGGGGCAACACCGAGTCTTTGTTATCTCTGTCAAAGCGGGCATAAAAGATGTTTAATTCCTCAGCTAAGGTGGCACAGCTGCTGACAGGGGGGGATGAAACTCCCTTGTAGTCGGTGATTGCCCTAATGCCCTCCCACACCTGCCGGGGGTTTGAGGAGTTGTTGAAGTGTGCCTCAATGCGGTTCTTATATACCAATTTGGCAGAACTGATGCCCTTTCTGAGAGCTGCCCTAGCTGCACTATATGCCTCAGTGTCCCCTGATCTATATGCTATATCCCTGGCGTAAATTAGTGATTTTAGTCTTGCTGTCATCCATGGTTTTTGGTTTGGAGCGACACAAACCTGTTTTGAAGATGTGACAGTATCCACACAGAAGTTGATGTAGTCCAAGACCGTGACAGTAAACTCGTCCAGAGAGCTCCGTGTCAGCGCCTCCTGGCCTCTGAAGACGTCCCAGTCAATAGAATCAAAGCAGTCCTGGAGTCTGGGGATTGCATCCTCAGGCCATGTCCTGACAGACCTAACTACGGGCCTAGTTGATCGGGCCTTCTGGATATAGCAGGGGTGTAGGAGGAGTGAAATATGATCGGAGAGACCCAGGTGGGGGTATGCCTGAGCTCTGTATGTGTGTGCTATGTTTGTATATACCTGATCGAGTATATTTTTCCCTCTGGTTGCACATTTCACATTGCGATGGAACGTGTGAAGTACAGTTTTTAAATTGGCATGATTGAAATCCCCCGCCACAATAAAGGTACTTTCGGGACTTTCATAAGTCTAATATGTTTTCTGATTGCTGTCAAATGTAAGTGAAACAATCCAAGCTTTGGAATAAGTACTTTCCATGTGATGATAAGAAATACACAAGATTGTACTGTTTTTTTATTAGAAATACTGGTGACTACTGCATTAAATAAAAGCACATGGTCAATTGAAAGGTGCTCTGTTGTTGATGTTCATGTTTATTTAAAATTCACCATTACATTTGGAGAATGGATGAATTTTTAAATACTGCATAAAAACAACGGTGGTGTTGAAGTAATCCAAATACTTTATAACACTAATTGCTAACATTTTAAAATTGAAATAGAAAAGTAAGGATATTTTTTCAATTAGACAAGGTATTGTCACATAACAGCATTGTTGCATTTTGCTGGTAAAATACATTATTTTAAAAGGTTGAAGAGAAAAGGTCAGCTGCAGAAATTAACTGTTATTGTACATTCTTTTAAACTGATCTTAGCACACTAAAAGAAATGGCTACATACTGATGAATTTGTTCTGGTTTATAGTGTACTTATGAAGAATACACTAATTTACCACTGAAGTAGTATTCAATTATTAATATACTTATTTTAAGTGCACTTTAACACTGCTGTGCTAACATTGATATGAAAAAAAGTGTTATAAAAGTGAACTTATTGAAAGGGTGCTAAAAGTGCACTTGATAAAAGTAGATGCAAATACACTGACATTAAACATTTAACACATTCGAAGTACATAATAAATAAATATACTAATCAAACACTTATATATATTTCAGTGTTAGCATATTTTATATGAATATACTTCATGTGAATTAATAAATAGTGTACTTTATCTAAGTAAACTAAAGTACTACTGAGGAAATAATATATTTGTAATTAATACATTTATAATATATTTTTGGTTTACTTTATTTTAACACATAAAGTGAAAATGTGCTAGAAATGTACTTTCAAAAAATTAAGTACATTTTTAATACATTCAAGTATATTACTATTTTACCTGGGAAATTTGAGTGATAAATAATTTTAGCTCGCTTAGAGGGGAGCAAATGTAAAAAGTGGCTCAGATTACCCCGTTCTCCCATATATATATATATATATATATATATATATATATATATATATATATATATATATATATATATATATATATATATATATATATATATATATATATATATATATATATATATATATATATATATATATGAGAACCGGGACAAAAGGCTGGGACAAAGTAACTGCTGTTTCTTTCTTTAAAAATAAAAATATTTAAAATTGTAGATGTTATTAGGGATTAAGAATAGAATGTCTGGAGCACAATTATCCCCTTAAATTTAATTTTATTATTATTATGTCAAATTTATGACACTTGTTATATTCTCATGACGTCAAAAACAGTGTGTCCACAGAGATGGCAACACTAAATAATCTCTCATATCAATAAAAAATGTTTTTCTACAACACATTCATGTTTTATAAGGTTTCTAAGTGGGGGGACACTTTTTGTCACCACCGTCAGACATTAGACTTACAATTTCTGAAGAAGTTATATGAAATGTTTCGATAATTTTATTTTCCTGAAGTAGTTCATACAAGCACCTATCATCAACAGAAAAAACAAACTGCTACTAGAAAAACTATATTTGTTCTGTTTAAGAAACGTTAAATATGTCAACAACCGACCTCCTCAAACGTCACTGCCCCACTCGCCAACTCAGATCATCTGACACAAACCTTCTGACCCCCATCAAAAGATCAAAGCACCGTACCACAGGAGACAGAGCTTTTGCCATTGTTGCCCCAACCCTCTGGAACTCCCTCCCCATAAACATCCGAAATGCAGACTCAATCAACTCATTCAAAAGCCAACTCAAAACTCACCTCTTCAAGAAAGCATATGACCCCTGACCCACCCCCATCACACCTGACCATTCCAAACCTCTTTTTGAATCTGTATCTTGTTTTTCCGTTTGTTTTTGTTTTTCTTATGTAGGCCTATTGTATATTCTATGTGATGTAAAGCGTCTTTGACTGACCTCCAAAAAAGCACTATATAAATCTTATCAATTATTATTATTATTAACACCGTCAGATATCAAAAACATGTATATTCATATACATTTTGAAAATATTTTTATCAGTTTTGGTGAATATTTGTGATCGCTATACATGAGGGAACATTTATTTGTGTTTTTTGGTGTCTGACGGAGTTGACACAAAACAAGGAATGGCAAGCTAAAAAGCCCATGTTAAAAAGGAGAAGCAAGGTAAAAAGCCCATTTTGATAAAAAGGACAAAAGTTGGGAGGTTGTGTCAAACCTTAGCTAAGTAGCTTAGTATATGTTGGATACATACATGTAATTTAATTTGCCTAAACATAGGGTTTGTATTTTTTCAACATTGCACCCTGTTTTGTCCCACTTCTCAAGAATCACTATATATATATATATATATATATATATATATATATATATATATATATATATATATATATATATATATATATATATCACTATTGATTTATTTTAGTATCAAAACTATTAGTATAGTTTATTTCGATCACACATAGATTCACAACATTACATACATAAGTAAAAAAAAAAGAAAGAAAAAGTTGTCATCTTGATTTATACATTGATATTTCTTATCAATAGTGTTGATCGAAAAGGTGTAGGCTGAAGCGTTAGCTTAAAGAAACACCCAATGATAATCAAACACCTTCATCCTTGTACCCTGCGCGAATCATTTCCTTTAACCTCTTTTTGAATAGAGTAATGTTTGGACATTGCTTGAGCTCTTTCAACTTATTCCACAATTGTACTCCACAGACAGATATACAAAAACTTTTTTCTGGTTGTACGCACCTTTCTCATTTTAAAATTAAAGAATCCCAGTATTAAATAATTCTCTTCTCTTTGCAATAGAGAATGTGTAATGATTCATGATCCAGAACCTGTTTAGCTTTATATAATACTGCAATGCTTCTTGACAACTTGGAGTGTGTATGTTTCATGTGTGATTTCCAGTTTAGTTTTTCATCTATTGTTACACAGAGGAATTTTATTTGACTAACTCATTCAATGTCTACCCAATCAATCTGTATCTTTATTTGTTCATTAATTATGCAGTTTCCAAATAACATTAATTGGGTTTTGTTGAAGTTTAAAGATAATGTATTAATATTGAACCATAATTTTAATTAGCTCATTTCTAAATTGATCACCTCTACTAATTGATACAAATCATCACCAGAAGAAAATATGTTTGTATCATCATCAGCAAACAAAACAAGCTTCAACACTTTTGATACATTACATGTCATCAATGTAAATAATGAAAAGTTTTGGGCCCAACACTGACCCCTGGGGGACACCACAAGCAATTTCCAAACACATAGAGGAACAATCACCAAGTGTCAAAAATTGCAAGTAACTCCTCACCCAGCTGAACATGACACCTTAAATGTTTCATTACATTGCATGGTTCTTAAATTATAAGAGTTTGAACATTATACCGAGCAGAATGGTGGCCATCTTGAATTTGGCCTCTCACTGTCCACAAAGGTCAAATCTGACTTCCCTCCACATCTGAAAATAAGCCTCATGGCATGAACTAACCATGGTAGAGATGTCATGCTTTTCTCAAAAAGTGCACAATTGTTGTGCTTATCCACTGTACTAATAGTACAGTTGTCAGACATGCGGGACTCGAGTCACATGACTTGTCTCGAGTCGCAAATTTGAGGACTTGAGACTTGCTTGAATAACACTGATAAAAGACTCGACTTGACTTTGACTTGGTCTTCATGACTTGAGACTTGACTTAGACTTGGGACAGATGACTCGAAATGACTTGAATTTTAGTTAGATTAAAGTTAGATTACGTTAGAAATTGTGTTTTATTTTGAAACATGATCGGGTGATTTTACAGTGCAATGCACGCAGGGCGCTGCACGGTCCACACAGGAGCAGCAGTCATGGAGGCGGCTAGACCTTTCTTTATATGTCCATGGGCTAGACCAAGAATAATTCACGTGAGCCTCCCACACCCTTATAACCCAATCACAGTAAATATGTAGCACCTTCTTCCCTTCCCTTTTCACGTTGTAACGGCCCCGGGAAGTCTTGTAAAAGAAAACGAAAGTAAAGAGCGTTTCCTGCAGCGCTGCTGCCTTGATAACGCACGCTTCCTTATCGAGCGCCCTACCTCCACGGACTGTAGGCTTTATAAAAGCATCTCTGTGAGACTAAACAGCGGTTATGATGTAGGCCTAGGCTATATGATGCAGTTCGACCATCCTTCTGACAGCTCACAGCCGCCGCCCCCGCACCGACAGCACAGCAAACTGCCCGTTATGACAGTTCGCCCCCCAGTGACGACGCTGAAGTTGGCAGCTGATTCGCAGCAGCCCATTCGGCAGTTAAGGAAAAGTTAAGGGATTCTTAAGGAGCGGTGAAGCGACTGATTCTCCGTTGTTTAACCTCCTAAATCGCTGCGGTAAAGCCACATTAATTAGTCTAGATTATCTAAGAGAGTCTAACCATTCTTTTAAAACTGTTTAAAATTGATGTAACCTTTATTAAGTTTGTTTAAAAGAAAGAGAGGGGAGATCAAACTGCTTTTTTTGCATCTGGACCACATTAAAACTAGTCCTGATTGAAAACCACTGCACCTAGACTCTTCAAATCTGGACTAGAATATCACAGTGAGGCAATAGATTATAGAAAACATAGTTTTTGATTTGTGAAACTTTTACCCTATCTGTGAAAATGCTATAAAGGCACATGTCAAGGCGTTTTTGGGGTCTAGACCGCATTAGAACTGGTCCTGATTGAAAACCACTGCACCTAGACTCTTCAAATTTCGACTAGATTATCATAGTGAGGCTATAGATTATGGAAAACATAGTTTTTAATTTGTGAAACTTTTTTTCTATTTGTGAAAATTAAATAAAGACACATGTCAACAACGCTTTTTTGGGGTCCAGACCGCATTAGAACTGGTCCTGATTGAAAACCACTCCACCTAGACTCTTCAAACCTGGACTAGATTATCACAGAGAGGCTATACATTATAGAAAACATAGTTTCTGATTTGTGAAACTTTTTTTCTATTTGTGAAAATGCAATAAAGGCACATGTCAAGGTTTTTTTGGGGTCTAGACCGCATTAGAACTGGTCCTGATTGAAAACCACTGCACCTGGACTCTTTAAATCTCGACTAGAATATCACAGTGAGGCTATAGATTATAGAAAACATAGTTTCTGATTTGTGAAACTTTTTTTCTATTTGTGAAAATTAAATAAAGGCACATGTCAACGCTTTTTTGGGGCCCAGACCACATTAGAACTGGTCCTGATTGAAAACCACTGCACCTAGACTCTTCAAATATGGACTAAAATATCACAGTGAAGCTATAGATTATAGAAAACATAGTTTCTGATTTGTGAAACTTTTTTTCTATTTGTGAAAAAGCAATAAAGGCACATGTCAAGGTTTTTTTGGGATCTAGACCGCATTAGAACTGGTCCTGATTGAAAACCACTGCACCTAGACTCTTTAAATCTCGACTAGAACATCACAGTGAGGCTATAGATTATAGAAAACATAGTTTCTGATTTGTGAAACTTTTTTTCTATTTGTGAAAATTAAATAAAGGCACATGTCAACGCTTTTTTGGGGTCCAGACCGCATTAGAACTGGTCTTGATTGAAAACCACTGCACCTAGACTCTTCAAATATAGACTACGATATCACAGCGAGGCTATAGATTATAGAAAACATAGTTTCTGATTTGTGAAACTTTTACCCTATCTGTGAAAATGCAAAGAATGCACATTTTAATGGTTTTTAGGGGCCTAGACCGCATTAGAACTGGTCCTGATTGAAAACCACTGCACCTAGACTCTTCAAATCTGGACTAGAATATCACAGAGAGGTATAGATAACATACTTTCTGATTTGTGAAACTTTTTTTCTATTTCTGAAAATGCAATAAAGGCACATGTCAAGGCTTTTTTGGGGTCCAGACCGCATTAGAACTGGTCCTGATTGAAAACCACTGCACCTAGACTTAACATGAGAAAGAGCAGGTTGCAGCCTTCACAATCGACAGAGTTCCTGGGCATTTGTTTGGATGCCAAATCAGGAACTCTTTTTTTTGACGTTGGCGAGACAGGCTGCCCTCAGGGCGTGCCTGTCCCAGTTTTGTTTGGTGGCCAGAGTGACCTGGAGATTCAGCCTCGACTCTTTGGGTTAAAGGCAGCCACAGTGCACATCATGTCCATTGCCCTTCTGAACATGCGCCCAGTGCAGCGTTGCCTCCTGAGCCTGGGTCTTTGTCCACAGAGAGATCTGCATGCCAGAGTGTTCACGCAGACTGCGCATAGCTCTCCGCTGGTAGGAGGAACCAGCCAATTTAGCACGGGGCAATGCACTGGGGCCGGTGTTGCGTCGCCAGGTGGTGTCCGCCAACTTCTCCCTGGTAGGCTGAGGAGCCGTACACTAGGGTCAAGGCATTAGTGGCCAATGGCACGGACCCTGGTTGACACAGCACATCAATCAGTTGGAATTGCAGGCTATCCATTTAGCTCTTTTGCACTTCCTCCCAGAGCTGGAAAACCGCCATGTACTGGTAAGGACAGACAGAACAGCGGCATACATAAACAGGCAGGGGGGCCTTTGCAGATTGGCTCAGATAATATGAGAGTGGGCGTATCCACGATTCAAGTCCCTCAGGGCGATGCACGTGCCGGGTCAGGTGAACCTTGCGGCGGATCGGCTCTCCAGAGGGGGACCCCTCCCCGGGGAATGGAGACTGCATCCGGAGGTCGTGAGCGATATCTGGGAGTGCTTTGGTACAGCCACAGCCGATCTCTTCGCCTCGAGGGAGACAGCTCATTGTCCCCTCTTTTTCTCCATGAAAAGGGGCGATCCTCACTTGGGCACGGATGCCATTGCACACCAGTGGTCTCAAGGCCTCCTGTATGCCTTCCCTCCCTTCACCCTCCTTCATACACTTCTACAGAGAGTTCAGGTGGAAGAGGTGAGCCTCATCCTGGTAGGTAGATAGATAGATAGATAGATAGATAGATAGACACTTTATTGATCCCTTGGGAGTGTTCCTTCAGCTGGGCCCCAGATGATCTGGTTCACAGCGATTGCACCCCTCCTTCAGGGACACCCGTGGGAGCTCCCGAGTCGGCTGGATCTCCTGTCCCAGGTCCACGGGACTCTCTTTCATCCTTTTCCCCAGGGTCTCCGGCTTTGGGCCTGGCCCCTGAGAGGGCCGGGTTTCTAGCTATGGGGTTGCCCCAGTCTGTGGTTAGCACTCTACAAGGAGCCCGGGCTCCATCAACGAGGGCGGCATACGCTTATCGTTGGGGAGGGTTTCAATCATGGTGCAATTCGAGACAGGTGGATCCCCTCGCCTGCACGGCCCATGACATGCTCCAGTTCCTCCAGGAAATGTTGGAGGTGGGCAAATCTCCCTTGAGTGGCAGCCATAAAGGCAGCCCGTGTTGGACCTCGGAAGCTGGCAGAAGGCTGTTATTGCTCAGTTTCTTAGAGATGCTCGTAGGGTTACTCCACATCGCAGAAGGCCAGCTGTCCCCCCATGGGATTTGGAGGTGGTGCTGTCGGCCTTGCAGAATGTGCCATTCGAGCCCCTGGATAGAGCTAGGCTACAATGGTTTTCTCTCAAGACAGCGTTTTTGCTCGCAATTGTGTCTGCTAAGAGAATGGAAGAGCTGCATGCTCTTTCAGTGCATGAGGACTGCTGCTGCTTCTTGCCAGGTGGTGCTGGGGTGGTGCTGCGCCCGAACCCTGCATTCCACCCTCAAGTCTGGTCTGAGTCCCATGCCGGTTGATCTATTGAGCTGCACCCTTTCCACTCTCCTCAGGAAGGTGAAGCAGGGTGGAGTAGGCAGTCACTACTGTGCCCAGTCAGGGCCCTAACAGTGTATCTGCATCGGACACGTGGCCATAGGACAACGGACCAGCTCTTTGTCTGTTACAAGCCTAACCGTCTTGGACAGCCAGTCTCCAAGGCCAGGCTTGCCCACTGGGTTGTGGATGCTATCCAGCAGGCATATGAGAGGGCAACCAAGGCGAACCCAGTAGGGGTGCGGGCGCACTCCACACGGGGCATTTCTACGTCATGGGCCCTAAGGCGAGGGCCCCTCTATCTGAGATTTGTACGGCGGCCTCTTGGTCGACCCTTTCGACTTTTATCCGGTTCTACTGCATGAATGTGGCAGCCAGCACTCCATTCTTGGACTGAGTGCTGGGCTCAATGCAGCAGGACGGTGCACGTTTGGGCTAGGCCATCTACCTATTCATGGCTGGCTTTAGGGTCTTGCAGGGCCAGCTTAGCCTTGGTAGTGTCTGGCGCCTTGGCGATGGGTGTGTACATAATGTATAATTGTAAATAGTTCCTTTATACTGGGCACATGGGTGAACACTCTGGTGGTGGTGACGTGTCATTCGAACTAAACTGCCTTTTTTAATTTAGGCTCCCTCAGGAGCAGCTGGGTCTGCTTGGTTTCCTCGCGGTGTGCCTTACAGAAGTTCCCGTACATATGGAATATGTAGGGTGGAGAGATAGTCTTGACACAATAGAGAACGGTTGGTTACGTTGTAACCCAGGTTCTCTGAGTGGAGAGACTATCTCTCCAGCCAAGATGCCACTCAGAAACGCGTTCCAATCAACGTTCAAACCTAAGAGGCCACGCATGCGTGTAACTTATATAGCCACGGCTGGCCAATCATGCGTGGCCGCCACAAGTGATGTGTCTTAAAGAGTATCCACGCCAACTATACTCAACAAAAATATAAACGCAACACTTTTGTTTTTGCTCCCATTTTTCATGAGATGGACTTAAAGATCTAAAATTCATTCCAGATACACAATTGTACCATTTCTCTCAAACATTGTTCACAAATCTGTCTAAATGTGTGATAGTGAGCACTTCTGCTTTGCTGAGATAATCCATCCCACCTCACAGGTGTGCCACATCAAGATGCTGATCGGACATCATGATTAGTGCACAGGTGTGCCTTAGACTGTCCACAATAAAAGGCCACTCTGAAATGTGCATTTTTTTGCTTTATTGGGGGTCTGGGGACTCAGAACCAGTCAGTATCTGGTGTGACCACCATTTGCCTCATGCAGTGCAACACATCTTCTTCGCATAGAGTTTATCAGATTGTCAATCGTGGCCTGTGGAATGTAGTTCCACTCCTCTTCAATGGCTGTGCGAAGTTGCTGGAGACGGCTTATGGTGGAGAAATGAACATTCAATGCACGAGCAACAGATCTGGTTGACATTCCTGCTGTCAGCATGCCAATTGCACGCTCCCTCAATGCTTGTGGCATCTGTGGCATTTTGCTGTGAGACAAAACTGCACATTTAAGGGTGGCCTTTTATTGTGGACAGTCTAAGGCACACCTGTGCACTAATCATGATGTCAGATCAGCATCTTGATGTGGCACACCTGTGAGGTGGGCTGGATTATCTCAGCAAAGCAGAAGTGCTCACTATCACACATTTAGACAGATTTGTGAACAATGTTTGAGAGAAATGGTACAATTGTGTATCTGGAATGAAATTTAGATCTTTAAGTCCATCTCATGAAAAATGGGAGCAAAAACAAAAGTGTTGCATTTATATTTTTGTTGAGTGTATGTAAGGTGGAGAGATAGTCTCTCCACTCAGAGAACCTGGGTTACAACGTAAAAAACCGTTCTCTGCATGTCACTCCCCTCTCTGCCCCATTTCAACTCTGTCTCTACACTGTCAATAAAGCATAAAAATGCCCAAAAAATATCTTTAAAAAACAAAATAGAAAAAAACAAATATAAAGACATCAGCTTCAATCAGGGCCAGTTCTAATGCGGTCTGGACCCCTAAACACCATTAAAATGTGCATTCTTTACATTTTCACAGATAGGGTAAAAGTTTCACAAATCATAAACTATGTTTTATATAATCCATAGCCTAACTGTGATATTCTAGTCCAGATTTGAAGAGTCTATGTGCAGTGGTTTTCAATCAGGACCAGTTCTAATGCGGTCTGGACCCCAAAAAAGCGTTGACATGTGCCTTTATTGCATTTTCACAGATAGGGTAAAAGTTTCACAAATCAGAAACTATGTTTTCTATAATGTATAGCCTCACTGTGATATTCTAGTCCAGATTCCAAGAGTCTAGGTGCAGTGGTTTTCAATCAGGACCAGTTCTAATGCGGTCTGGACCCCTAAACAACATTAAAATGTGCATTCTTTGCATTTTCACAGATAGGGTCAAAGTTTCACAAATCAGAAACTATGTTTTCTATAATCTATAGCCTCACTGTGATATTCTAGTCCAGATTTGAAGAGTCTATGTGCAGTGGTTTTCAATCAGGACCAGTTCTAATGCGGTCTGGACCCCAAAAAAGCATTGACATGTGCCTTTATTGCATTTTCACAGATAGGATAAAAGTTTCACAAATCAGAAACTATGTTTTCTATAATGTATAGCCTCACTGTGATATTCTAGTCCAGATTTGAAGAGTCTAGGTGCAGTGGTTTTCAATCAGGACCAGTTCTAATGCGGTCTGGACCCCTAAACACCATTAAAATGTGCATTCTTTGCATTTTCACAGATAGGGTAAAAGTTTCACAAATCAGAAACTATGTTTTCTATAATCTATAGCCTCACTGTGATATTCTAGTCCAGATTTGAAGAGTTTATGTGCAGTGGTTTTCAATCAGGACCAGTTCTAATGCGGTCTGGACCCCAAAAAAGCGTTGACATGTGCCTTTATTGTATTTTCACAGATAGGATAAAAGTTTCACAAATCAGAAACTATGTTTTCTATAATCTATAGCCTCACTGTGATATTCTAGTCCAGATTTGAAGAGTTTATGTGCAGTGGTTTTCAATCAGGACCAGTTCTAATGCGGTCTGGACCCCTAAAAAGCTTTGACATGTGCCTTTATTCCATTTTCACAGATAGGGTAAAAGTTTCACAAATCAGAAACTATGTTTTCTATAATGTATAGCCTCACTGTGATATTCTAGTCCAGATTCCAAGAGTCTAGGTGCAGTGGTTTTCAATCAAGACCAGTTCTAATGCGGTCTGGACCCCTAAACAACATTAAAATGTGCATTTTTTGCATTTTCACAAATAGAAAAAAAGTTTCACAAATCAGAAACTATGTTTTCTATACTCTATAGCCTCACTGTGATAATCTAGTCCAGGTTTGAAGAGTCTAGGTGCAATGGTTTTCAATCAGGACCAGTGCTAATGCGGTCTGGACCCCAAAAAAGCTTTGACATGTGCCTTTATTGCATTTTCACAGATAGGGTAAAGGTTTCACAAATCAGAAACTATGTTTTCTATAATGTATAGCCTCACTGTGATATTCTAGTCCAGATTTGAAGAGTCTAGGTGCAGTGGTTTTCAATCAGGACCAGTTCTAATGCGGTCTGGACCCCTAAACACCATTAAAATGTGCATTCTTTGCATTTTCACAGATAGGGTAAAAGTTTCACAAATCAGAAACTATGTTTTCTATAATCTATATTCTCACTGTGATATTCTAGTCCAGATTTGAAGAGTTTATGTGCAGTGGTTTTCAATCAGGACCAGTTCTAATGCGGTCTGGACCACAAAAAAGCGTTGACATCTGCCTTTATTGCATTTTCACAGATAGGATAAAGGTTTCACAAATCAGAAACTATGTTTTCTATAATGTATAGCCTCACTGTGATATTCTAGTCCAGATTTGAAGAGTCTAGGTGCAGTGGTTTTCAATCAGGACCAGTTCTAATGCGGTCTGGACCCCTAAACACCATTAAAATGTGCATTCTTTGCATTTTCACAAATAGAAAAAAAGTTTCACAAATCAGAAACTATGTTTTCTATAATCTATATTCTCACTGTGATATTCTTGTCCAGATTTGAAGGGTCTAGGTGCAGTGGTTTTCAATCAGGACCAGTTCTAATGCGGTCTGTACTCCAAAAAAACATTAAAATGTGCATTCTTTGCATTTTCACAAATAGAAAAAAAGTTTCACAAATCAGAAACTATGTTTTCTATAATGTATAGCCTCACTGTGATATTCTAATCCAGATTTGAAGAGTCTCGGTGCAGTGGTTTTCAATCAGGACCAGTTCTAATGTGGTCTGGACCCCAAAAAAACCTTGACATCTGCCTTTATTGCATTTTCCCAAATAGATAAAAAGTTTCACAAATCAGAAACTATGTTTTCTATAATCTATAGCCTCACTGTAATATTCTAGTCCAGATTTGAAGAGTCTAGGTGCAGTGGTTTTCAATCAGGACCAGTTCTAATGCGGTCTGGACCCCAAAAAAGCGTTGACATGTGCCTTTATTGCATTTTCACAGATAGGATAAAAGTTTCACAAATCAGAAACTATGTTTTCCATAATGTATAGCCTCACTGTGATATTCTAGTCCAGATTTGAAGAGTCTAGGTGCAGTGGTTTTCAATCAGGACCAGTTCTAATGCGGTCTAGACCCCACAAAACTGTTGACATGTGTCTTTATTTAATTTTCACAAATAGAAAAACAGTTTCACAAATCAAAAACTATGTTTTCCATAATCTATAGCCTCGCTGTGATAATCTAGTCCAGATTTCAAGAGTCTAGGTGCAATGGTTTTCAATCAGGACCAGTTCTAATGCGGCCTAGACCCCTAAAAACCATTAAAATGTGCATTCTTTGCATTTTCACAAATAGAAAAAAAGTTTCACAAATCAGAAACTATGTTTTCTATAATCTATAGCCTCTCTGTGATAATCTAGTCCAGATTTGAAGAGTCTAGGTGCAGTGGTTTTCAAACAGGACCAGTTCTAATGTGGTCCAGATGCAAAAAAAGCAGTGAAATCTCCCCCCTCTTTCTTTTAAACAAGCTTAATAAAGGTTTCATCAATTGTAAACTGTTTTTAAAGAATGGTTAGACTCTCTCAGATAATCTAGACTAATTAATGTGGCTTTACCGTGGCGATTTGGGAGGTTAAACAACGGAGAATCAGTCGGTCCGCAGCTCCTTAAGAATCCCTTAACTTTTCCTTAACTGCCGAATCGGCTGCTGCGAATCAGCTGCCAACTTCAGCGTCGTCCCCCAGTGTGAAAAATGAATTAATCGTGATAAATCAAAATGTGATCCTGCCATAAAAAGGTGATATAATATTTTTGCCATAGATCCTTGCCCTGTTTTATTTTAAATGCATTATGGGCATTAAGTGTCTGTTTTGTGTAAGTATACAGGCCTATCTGTTGTTACTATTTGCCTTTCTTGTTTTCCATGTTAAAAGTAAGCTACTTGGAAATTGAAAGTAGCCTTAATGTGGTAGAAATAAAAGGAAATGTGCGGTGTTGATCATAAGGGCTCGCTATTGGATGCAGACATTATGAGATTTGGACCTTTGCTGTAAGAAAATGTTGTCAACTGGACCCATTTCAATTTTAGTTGAAGACCCCTCGGTCAGACCAAGAATAATTCAATTGTAGTTCAAGGATGATGTTGTCGATGATGGTATGAAGAAGAGAACTGTGGAATGCAGGTCTTTTAAATGTAGAAACTAGGTTAGATAATATGATTTTTGTATGACTTGACTTGTGACTTGCTTGACCTGAGCAATGACTTGACTTGTGACTTGCTTGATTCTCACCACAGTGACTTGGACTTGCTTGAGACTTGAAGGTTATGACTTGAGACTTGCTTGTGACTTGCACATTAGTGACTTACCCCCACCTCTGACAGTTGTCCATAAAAAGTAAGTAGTTTGCAGGAGGCATACATTTGGGACATACTTTTACTAATTTATTTCATCATAAAATTGCACCTTAAACTTTCCTCTTGGTTATATATTTGTCTCATCACTGGTTATTTTCACTCGGAGGCTCAGTTAATGTGACATAACTTCGACTGCAGTGGACTTTGGGTCAGAATCGCCCAAAAGAGCTTACTGATTTCCGCACAAAATCTCGACCAGATGTAGTAGGGTATTCGGGTATTTTTTAACATGCTGCATTCAAATCGTCTTCTACCATACTAAATAGCAGGGAAGTATGGGTTTTGGAATGCAGCGTTAGTTTACTGCATTTAGAGACAAATACTATTGCAGAGTTGAACTTAACAATTTGGCACCTTTTGTAAATGGTTAGATTTGCCAGTAGTTTCAAGAATACAAACCTCAGTCACTCAACCAATGTATTTAACCGATATGAATTCATTTATGATCCCCATAAATTATTTATAGAAAAATGCAAACAAAAACTAACTTTTCATTCCAGGCCTTTCGAGGGCCCTCCCCCCAATGGGGCCCTGAGTATTCAGTCCTGCTCTCACCCCCTTCTACATCCCTTGTCCTACCTGTAATTATATGGGCAGCAGCATTAAGCAACATGTGTTTGTTACTGTATAAGGCAGGGGTGTCAAACTCATTTTGTTTGGAGGGCCACATAAAGCCTCTCTGATCTCAGGTGGGCCGGACCAGTAAAATAATGGCAAAATAACTCCAAATCCCTAACTTTGTTTTTCAGTAATATGCTTTATCACTCAGCCTACATTTGTAACCTACATTATCAGGGATCACAAGGGATCTCTGTACCCCCCAGGAAATGTCTTAGAAAAGGTTGCTGCTGGCCATGGGAATAGGAGATGCGGCGCTGCGCCAAAAATTTTGGGGGTATTTTGCTCAAAGATGCCAATGTGCACTAATGAAATAAACAACTGTTTATTTGAATACACAAATACAACAGGCACTGACCTTACAGTTGTCCAATTTGGTTTGCTATATGTACAGGGACACATTTTGTGCAAACATGCAGACTGTACAAAATACAATTAAATAAAAGTGCAACTTCTACTGTTTTGATTTATTTTTAAATACAGAGGTTATTGGTTGTTTTGGAATTCGTTTTTCCCAATTTAAAACATAAAAATAAAGCAGCATTGAAAATTAGGAAATAAATCTTGTAGGCCTACACTAGCATGCTCCTGCTCGTTTTGCGCACACATAGCCGCAGACACACCGCGCTTGCTAGTACATTAATTGTTCAGCACTAAAAATAAAAATAGTTTTATTTTTATTAAAAAGTAATAAAATAAAATGTACTAAAAATAAAAATGTATTTTTTTTTTGGTTTTTACTTTGCCATAAAGCACTGGAGGAAACATTAATAGCGGTGAAGCAGGATTGCCATTTACCATTTCCCACGTTGCTAAAATGTGCTTTTTTATTTAGGCTTCCCCCTAGCGGCAGGAGTGAGCATTTTGGTTATTTCTTTAAAAATTCATAACTCCTCTCAGGAATGGGCTAGAGACTTACTTTTTTTTTGACATACTCAGAAATTTATTCTCTACAGGTCGCGGGCCTGATCAAATCATCTCGCGGGCCGTATGTTTGACACCCCTGGTATAAGGTATAACATTTGCATTACCTCTGTATCACCACCAAACATGGGTATGTCTGATTAGCTATTTTAGTTAAATGCTTGTTAACTTGAGCTATTTCAATTTGGACCAACAAATTGGTGCACGTACCATGTTCTCAACAGGGCAATGTCCCTAGTGTGGCTGAAACTACTTATATTGAATCATATTCCAATCATTTAAATATAATCCTTCTAAATGTTAAGGTGAAGCACTAAGATGAACACACAGCATGGTATAAAAATGACACCATTCAACACATAGACCTATGATGTAAAGCGTGTGGGTTTATTATGGCAAAGAAAGAATCAACACAAGGGATTCAGTCCAGCACGATAAAATATACGTGATTGGGACACTACAAAATACACTTTCATGCGGATATGATTCAATCATATCTGCATGAAAGTGTCCTTCACACAGCTTTAGATCAGACTGTGTGGACACTTGTTGTGGTCCGGCATTAGAAGTAGAAGTACAGCAGCAGCACACCAGGCTGGCTGCGTTGCATTTGTGAATCACATCCACATAAAGACACGACCAGCGGCGAAAAACATCTTCAAAGAGAGACAATTACAGAACAACATTTCGTTGAGGGGTTACAGTAATATTGAGTAGAGTCTGGAAAACCATAGGCGGCCGGCATGTATGACACGCATTGGGTTCCACTAGAATACAGTACATACACATGTATACACAGTGAGCAGTGTGGGGGGATGGGTGATGAGCGTGGTGGCCTCATGCTGTGTTTCTTGCATCCTTTTCACAGCTCTGCTCAAGTGTTGATGAGTGTGTTGAAGACTTTTCCTCCGTGCAGAGAGAGTGAGGAACACATTGTGGCGATGGCAGTGGTGTTGCTTGCTCCTGTGCCCAGTCATTGTGCATATGCTGCTATGAGAAGCATGTGTGGGGAGAACTTGAAGCCTCGACCCCCAGCAGTGTGTGGAATGTTACAAAAGTGTTTTTTTCTTGAGTTTTAATTTACAGTTCAAGCAGTCTGGAGGTGAAAGGATAGCTCCTGTTTTAAAAAGTGAGGAAATATCAGTAACCCCAACAAAGAGTCCATAACAGTACTTCACAGAGAAAGAACACAACACAGGTTTTGGGTCGTGAACTGCCACGAAGCACATTTTTTCAAAGTTTTTCGGAAAAAGTCGAGACTTTCTAAAGCAGCCTTGAGCCAAAAAAACAAAAAGTCTTCTATCAGTTTTATAATGTACACTGCTGGCAGTGGGACCCTTACAGTATTCTCTAAAGGAAAGTCTCAATAAATCAACAGCTCCTTACATCACATGGACACCGACAAACAAATGGATCCAATCCCTGCTAGGATCTAAACAGTCTGGTGAAAAGGTTAAAAACTGTCATTTACAATGTATATACAGTCATATGAAAAAGTTTGGGAACCCCTCTCAGCCGGCATTATAATTGACTCTGCTTTCACACAAAAGATAAAAGTGGTATGTCTTTCATTTACCAGGAACAGCTAAGTACTGGGATGTTTTCCAAACAAAGATTTTTTGAAAAGCAGTATTTAGTTTTATGAAATTAAATAAAATGTGAAAAACTGGCTGTGCAAAAATATGGGAACCCTTGTGGTCTTGCTGATTTTAATGCATGTAACAGCATGTAAAACTGAGGACTTTAAACACAAAATTGGTTGGATTATGTTGTTAAGCCTTGAACCTCATATAAAGGTCTGTTTAATCATGATAAAAGGTATTTTAGGTGCCTAAATGCAAGTTCCACTTCTCTTTGACTCTCTGCTGAATTGAGACAGAATGCGATCATCAAAACAGCTCCCAAAAGATCTTAAAAACAAAGATTGTTCATTGTCATGGTTTAGCTGAAGGCTACAAGAAGCTTTCCCAAAGGTTTCAATTGTCAATTTCTACTGTAAGGAACGTTGTCAGGGAATGGAAGGAAACAGGCACAGTTGCAGTTAAACCCAGGTCTAGCAGACCAAGAAAAGTACAAGAGCGGCATATGCGGCGGATTGTGAGAATGGTTGCACACAACCCACAGATCACCTCCAAAGACCCACAAGAACATCTGGCTCCAGATTGTGTATCTGTACATGGTTCAACAATTCAGTGCAATTTGCACCAAAACATCTGTATGGCCGGGTGATGAGAGTATGGACAGGGTTGGGCAAGTTACTTCAAAAGCGTAATGCGGTATTTATTACTTATTACTGGCATTTCAAAGTAGTTAGTTACATTACAATATTACTGTCTTTGAATTGTAAGGCATTACACTACTTTTACATTACTTTTGCATTACTTTCACCAAAATAACATGAAATATGGATTTGGTGTTCTCAATAGATCTTCTTGTGTTCAATGCAGCTCATTACACAGCAGGAGGTGACATGGTATGGCATAATGACTGAGCTAGGCTTAAGGCTAACACAAGTAGGCCTATGCTATATAATATAATGGTCACAGTTATGGCTCATGGTGCAATACATTTTATAATAGAAATACTGTATCGTTAGGTATTTATTTAGCCTACATTAATATCAATAGAGCTAGAGCCTACTACTGTAGATTGAAAAAGTAAATTGAGCCTCAAAGATTTGTTTCTTGCGTTCTGGCGACTTAAAAGCACAAACAAGTTGTTCACATCATCATCAACTTTTGCCTTTTTTAGTTGTTCCAAAGAATCTGCCTTATCATCTTGCCATCTAACCTAAATGATAACAGCCCATTATGTTTGTTTATCGTCTCTCTTGTGTGACATTTTATAATAACAATAGTAGCCTTAATATATCTCCTTTGCTAATTCAAAGCATCCACTCATTATGTTGGGAGTCGACGTGTGTGTCAGAAGCATGATTCGACAAAGCGATCAACTCTTATTGTGACTTTTTTGCTGCAGCACTTGTAGTGCTGAGGAGACCTTGCCAACTGCGCTGTCCTTTACGCACCATCATTGCCGCCGTTATGTTAACCCATTGATGACTATGGCAATCTAGGATGCATGTCCTTAATGCCTGAGGGTTTTCTGAAAAAATAGTACGAATTGTCAAGTCTACCAAAACCTTAATATCTAAGCCTGTGTAGCACATAGAAACATGAAATAAAATACATTTAAAAGCTAAGGTTCACAGGTTTTATTTAAACATGCTCCCTAAGCGCTTAGACACCAACAAATTTTTCTAAAAATCGTCAAAATTAGATGGGGGAGAAAAAAAAGAATAAATAATATAAAATATTTAGTGTGATTTTCGTCAGTAGCCTATAGTGGACCTTGATTCTGCGCACCAAACGCCACTAACTGTTCTGTAATACACTATCGCTGACACAGCCGGCTTATTTTTTTTTATTATTTTGTTTTATTTTTATTTTTTTATTTTTTTGATTGATGTGATTTTCGCCAAACCACACAACTTTTGGGTGATCACGTGGTCTTAAAAAATCAACAAAACCCACCTCATGTGTATTTGAAACAATGACGGTGCATTCTATGTTGCGCATGCCATGAAAATTAGATAAAGTAATAATGCTGCACGACGCAGCATCAAGCAGGAGAGCCAATGTGGCATCGCGCAGCAGCCGTCATCAATGGGTTAAGATTTCATAATTTGCATCAAAGCAAACCCTTTAGGCGCCGGGTTTTATTTTAAAAAATACTAGATTTTGACACTTACATTTCAGAAGGCTCTGGATTTAAAGTGGTTTGAGATAGAGACAAAGTGTAAATGAGACAAATATTGAGAATGACCTAAAGTTTATCTGGGGAGTAAATTTTCCCATCTAATTAGCATATTATGACGTCATATGGTGGCGGCCATGTTGTAGGCTATTATGTAATTTCCATGAAATACCTGATATTTTGAAAGAGAGTTGAAATTATTTAATCAGATTCACCCCTCCATCCATTTGTAATGATGTCCACTTTGTTGTAAGCCAACAGTTGCAAACTAGAAATAGAACTACACCACAAAACTCATGTAAACAGTAGGTGTTTTTTATGATTTTTTTTTACCCACCACCATTTTTGTTTCCTTTTTTCTTCTATTCTGCATTAGTACTATTATCATCATTATTATCATTATAATATGATAATATTAATATATATATAATGCTGCGTCGCATGGCTGCACCACTGCTGCGCATGGACGCACCGTGACCGGGGCCGTAGAAAGAGTGAACACCAACTCCCTACTCGTCAACTTTTTGCTTGCCATATCGCTAAATAACTCCTAAATCCAGCAATACCGCTTCAGCATAAATAGCTTCGTGGCACACTATCTCCGATTTCGCACCTAACAACAGCGCGATTCATTTGCAGCCTGGACGCAGAGGTGTGTCACCTCTCTGCTCTGACAGCCAATAGTATCCAGCTGCAGCCCCGGAGACAAGCACCCTGGCGTGACAACGACACCCAGGCGTGACGGAAGTAACTGTGGTGTGACGGGAGAGGTTAGAATATAGATAGAACATTGACGGAACACGGCGGCGGCCATCTTGAGTACGTCACGTCAAACAATAACAAGACAGCAGACCGATACTAAGTTTGTGTTATTTATATTGTTTTGGCGATTAGGTTCAGGCATCACAGTTGGGTGGTTAGGGTTAGGGTTAGTGACATAGCAGACATGTCATGGAAGCTAAATAGTCAAAAATCACGTCCGTCACACCACAGCTACTTCCGTCACGCCTGGGTGTCGCTGTCACGCCAGGGTAACTTGTCTCCGGGGCTGCAGCTGGACCCTACTCCTGACAGCAGGCAGGGACTCGCTCCGAGGGGCTGCTCCGAGACTGACCGCCTCCGAGTGCTCTTAGACGGGGAGGGGCTCGCGGCAGCACCCGCTGCTCGTTGAGCACAGAGTGATACGTGCTTTCACGTCAGAGTCTCCAAACACCACAAAAGTTTTCAATAACTTGGGCAGTGAGACGGAAGCCAGTAGGCTAGCGCATCTTTGGAATCAATTGTAGCAGCAAATCGAGTTTTCTTCTCCTCTAGCAGTAACGTGCTATTAGCGTGGGTTTTTTTCTCCTCTGCGAAACTCGCGGTGTTGGCCAATTTGTATAGAAACAACAAACCAGTCAATTTCGGGTTTAAAATGCATTGTAACGCACGTTTCTGAGCTATGTACCGCGTTACATATTGCCATTTTTTTTGCTATAATGCCTTACATTACCGCGTTACAGCAAAATGTAATGCATTACAGTAATGCATTACTTCCTGTAACGCGTTACTCCCAACACTGAGTATGGAGTATGCTAGGGCTGCAACTAACGATTATTTCAATAATCGATTAATCGGTCGATTATTTTTTCGATTAATCGATGAATCGGATAAAAAAAGAAACATTTGTAAATGCCGTATCTTTATTCAAAAACTGAACATTACTTCAAATTCACAGTGCAGACTGAAGTGTCAAAACACCAGGTTATTGCTCCAATGTCCCGGAACTATTAAAAGTAATATTAAATGATAAAAAATTAAAAATAAACTTAACTGGGATGACACAAAAAAAACATACAATGTATGATATACATTTATACAGTATAAGGGATGTCCATGGTAAACCAGTCAACCGATAATATTTATAACCGGTAAATACTAACGGTTAAAAAAATTAAATCATCTTAATTTCTCTCAGATGACAGGAGATCGTTAATTTGTATTGATATTGATACCATTTTCAAGACTCCTTAACGATCAAAGTCTGTATTGATATCACACAATTTTCTATTATTGTGTTGAAATATAACTTGTATTATTGCTTTAATTGCTGATATGATCATAGCTCAAGATAGGACATTAAACAGGGTCATAATTCCATCTTTACTATCTATTTTATATTGCTGGGAAAACAAGTTTCGCCAAAATCTCAAATTTCCTTTTTTCGTGTTGCATTTGAACACATCAATCATATCACTGAGCCGGCCTGAACACATCACAGTTGACATGTTTGCTACTTTTTTTAAGCTAACTAGCTCTATATCCTTCCGATTTTAACATGGATTTAAAATCTGGATCACTATTTTTAACTGACGGGACTTTCTACACCGTTCGGTTGTGTGATTACTGCCGCTGCTTTGAATGACTGTTGATGCGCCGATGCCGACTCTCCGAGCACGTCTGCACACCGTCTGCAGCAGCAGCAGCTGACAGAGTTTTTTTGGACTAGACGGATACTGAGTTGAAGGAGTTTTTTAAACCCAAAGAAAGCAAAGGTACAACACTTTTCTATAGGCCTGCAGTCCAGTATTAGATATGACCAACATACAAGCTGTGGCCGCTCACACTATAGCTGGGTGTGCATGAACCTGTCGGCTGCTGGATGTAAACAGTGCCGCGCCTGCAAGTGACTTATTAATCGCGCGACTCAACGAATCGATGACCACATTCGTTGCCAACGCTTTTAGTAATCGATTTTAATCGATTTTATCGATTCGTTGTTGCAGCCCTAGAGTATGCAAAAGCTCATTTAGACAAGCCAGCTTCATATTGGAAGAAAATGCTTCGGACTGATGAGACAAAAATTAAGTTATTTGGTCTTTATAAAAAGCAGATGTTTTGGTGCAAATAGCGCTGAATTGTTGAACGATGTACAGATACACAATCTGCAGCCAGATGTTCTTGCAGGCCTTTGGAGGTGATCTGTGGGTTGTGTGCAACCATTCTCACAATCCTCCACCTATGCCGCTCCTGTTTTTTTCTTGGTCTGCCATGCCTGGGTTTAACTGCCACTATGCCTGTGTCCTTCCATTTCCTGACAATGTTCCCTACAGTCGAAATTGACAATTGAAACCTTTGGGAAAGCTTCTTGTAGCCTTTCCCTAAACCATGACAATGAACAATCTATGTTTTTCAGATCTTTTGGGAGCTGTTTTGATGATCCCATTCTGTCTCACTTCAGCAGAGAGTCAAAGAGAAGTGCAACTTTCATTTAGGCACCTACAATACATTTTCTCATGATGAAACAGACATTTCTATGAGGTTCAAGGCTTAACAACATAATCCAATCAACTTTGTGTTTAAATTCATCAGTTTTACATGCTGTTACAGGCATTAAAATCAACAAAACCACAAGGGTTCCTATATTTTTGCACAGCCAGTTTTTCACATTTTATTTTATTTCATACAACCATAGGGCTGCTCGATTATGGCAAAAATGATAATCACGATTATTTTGATTGATATTGTAATCACGATTATTAAAGACGATTATTCACTGTAGCCCCAAAATGAAAATTCTGTAAATTCTTTCAACATTGCATAAATTAAACTCCCAAATGTGCTCCTCAAACGTAGCCTACAACTAAAAAGCCACTCTAAATAAATAAACAGTGAAATCTTCCAATCTAAGAGTAAAATGAATATTTTACTAGGGATGTGATTGTGAACAACTCATTTATTTGCACGTTGAGGAGGTATGAATCTAATCTGCCTTTTTTTTTACGGTGCAGGTTGAGTTGCTGAAGAAAAACTGCACAGCAGCTGCCAACGTAATATCCAGACTTCAGAATTTGCATCAAAACCCTAATGATCATAAAAACAAGAGGCTTTATTTAAACGATGTCCGTGGTGGTTATTGTAATTTGTTCAGCTGTAGACTGAAACTAACGGAGGGAGGCGGATCACTGTATATTTTCTCTAGTCGCGCTGTCAGTTTGGCGACATGGCTCTGTGTATCGAGGCTCAAGAAATGCAATCCGATCGCGGAAGCCTTCCACATCAAAAACGTTAAAGGGCAGGATATCCCCGGTTCATTCTAGCCGTAAAGCCACAGGGCTTTTCTGTCCGTCGGCTCACACTGGCGAGGTGTCACTGTGAATGACACCGTTACCCACCGCCACCGTTACCCAACCGCTACCCAACTTGCTATTTCGCTCGCGCAAGGCGTTTGTGTTTCGATTTAACATTAGTCTTGGGCGAGTACTTACTTTATGCTGAATAAACCATTGGACTGCAATCGCTGAAAGCGAAAGTGTTTGGGCGGGGCAGAGCACCACAGAAGGGTTCGCCGCATTTACCACACAAGACACTGCGTGCAACACAATAATCGTTTTATTACGATTATCTTGTTTTCATGATCGAGGGAAGCCAAAATCGTAATCAAAATTGAATTTCAATTAATCGCCCAGCGCTATACAACCAAATACTGCTTTTCAAAAAATCTTTGTTTGGAAAAAATCCCAGTAATTAATAATTAATTAATAATTAATAATAATAATTAATAATTGCTTGGATTTATATAGCGCCTTTCATGATACTCAAAGCGCTTTACAGGGTTCCAGACAATTCGTTCACACACAGTCATACCGGTGGTGGTAAACTACCATAGTAGCCACAGCTGCCCTGGGGCAGACTGACAGAAGCGAGGCTGCCATTCAGCGCCATCGGCCCCTCCGACCGCCACCTCAAACATACAGCAGTCATACACATTCACACGAGGCAAGGTGGGTGAAGTGTCTTGCCCAGGGACACAACGACCATGACACAAGTGGCCGAACCACCAACCCTAGGATCATTGGCCAACCAGCTTAACCACCTGAGCCACAGTCGCCCCAGTACTTAGCTGTTCCTGGTAAATTAAAGACATACCACTTTTATATTTTTTTTGTGAAAGCAGAGTCAATTATAATGCCGGCTGAGAGGGGTTCCCAAACTTTTTCATATGACTGTATATTGTACAGTACAACAGTCTGAGATTTGAAGCCATACAGTAGATAATACACATGTAGTGTAAAAGCATAAGGGAGGAAAGACGACATAAAGACATCCCAGTTTGCTTAAATATAACGTTATTCCTACGTCACATGCCACTTTGAATCTGGTCGCATTAAAACGCTTAAAGCCACAACAGGCTGCTATCAAACTCCCTCCTGCTAGTCAATGTCAAGTACCACACATCAAACAGAAACCAGCAGGAAATGAAAATAATTGTACATGTTACAATTGGACTTGTGAGTCCCAGTTTTTACTTCATTTTTAAATAAATCATACAAAAATAGTAGTGCACACTGTTCACATTCTGACTTGATCCATTTCATACTCAGTGTAGTGTCCGCTGTGAGTGTGTTACTCACCTACACACACACACACACACACACACACACACACACACTGGTTCCTAACTAAAGTGACATCTGACTTTTCAGATAGGGCTGCCAAACAGTCCTAAAATCCAGGGTCCAGTCCCTTGGGGGGAGTTGTCAGTATGTCACTCTCCCTCTGTGGCTCGGCTGCTTTTGTCAAACAGACTGACTGTCCCCAGAGTATCAGTCCTCCTCTGTCCGTCTGGCCCCTCAGCTGATCATTGCAGGTCTCCGTAGAGGTTAATAAAGGGAGTCCTATCCACCCCTATGACCCATCTTTCCCCTCACTGCTCTCCGGAGGACCAGGAGGCTCCTCTGAAGTGGGCGACTGGGCCCCTCCTGGACCATCTGCTCACAAACCCAAAACAGACAAATTATGGCGAGACACTGCAGTTGAATAGGGTAACATTATTAACTTAACTTAGATATGTAACTTATAATTTTTAAAAAAATCTTAGAAAAACTTTGCTGACAGACTTAACAAATTCATCAATAAGCACTATTTACTAACTGACAGCCAATATGGATTCAGACCCAACCGATCCACTTCATTAGCAGTCATTGAGCTAATTGAAAAGATAACAAATTCCTTGGACCAAAATAATTGTGCAGCTGGTGTTTTTACTGATCTGAAAAAAAGCATTTGATACCATAAATCACGACAGATTAATCAATAAATTAAAACGGTATGGTTTCAGGGGGGCTGTGTTAAACTGGCTAAGGAGCTATCTACATAACAGGCAACAGTTTGTGAAGATGGGTGAACATATCATGTCATCTTATTTGGACATTGCTTGTGGGGTCCCCCAGGGGTCAGTGCTGGGGCCAATTCTTTTTATTCTCTACATAAATTAAATATGTAAAACATCAAAGATTTTACAATTTGTGTTATTTGCAGATGACACAAATATTTTTTGTACGGGAGAGGACTTGCAGCAGCTTCTGGAGTTAATTACATCTGAAATGAGCAAATTAAAAAGGTGGTTTGACAAAAATAAATTATCATTGAATTTAAGCAAAACAAAAATCATGTTTCGAAATTGTAATTTAAATAATGATGTAAATGTTAATATATATGGTGTTATTATTGAAAGAGTGTATGTAAATAAATTCCTGGGTGTCACAATAGACCATAAGCTCAGCTGGAAACCTCACATAAAACATGTTAAATCTAAACTGTCACGAAGCATCTTAGTCCTGTGTAAAGCAAAACATACATTGGATCAAAAATCATTGCATATTCTCTACTGCTCAATGATCTTACCTTATTTAAATTACTGTGTGGAGGTCTGGGGGACCACTTACAAAAGCTCACTGCTATCACTAGTCACACTTCAAAAACGAGCCATAAGAATAATCAATAAAGCAGGATATTATGATCACACCAACCTCCTCTTTTTACATTCCCGTATCATAAAGTTCAATGACCTGGTCAGGGGCGTTGCACCAAATTCTGGGCCCCTATACAGGAAGTCCTGATGGGCCCTCTGAGAGGCGGTCTTAGGGCCTATCCGAATAGTCCAATCTCCTAACCTATAAGCCTCCTTTCCTATACCTTAACCCCTAAACGTCATCGGGGTTAAGGAGAGATGAAAGGTGCTTTCTATCGAACATAGGAAAAGACAGCACTGTTTCAAAAGAATTCGACTCCACTTTTCATAACCGACGTCATTGCGCGACGGCGAGTATTGCTGACGTGAGTCACTAGCGTGAAACTACACTATAGCCTATTCTCCGAAAATTGACTACAACAAGCGCTCGTTTGATCCATGCGTTCTTTTCATATTGATTTTAATCAGGTTGTCGCCAACAGAGTGAGAATCACTCCCATATATCCCAATTCACATGTGGAATAAAAAGAGGCTACACTTGTGTTGATGTTGAAATGAACTGCCCCCAAAACCCCCCCCTTTTTTTTTTACAAAACAGACATGGAGCGTTGTAAAAGGTTGTTCACCAGAAATGATATCCAGGACCTTCAAGGATCCCAACCTGGGTGGACAACCTGGTCAACAAGCTGCTGGAAAGCTACAGGGCCGACATAGAGCAAATCAGAACCACTGTTTAAGCGAATGGGGGGGTGGGCTAATAGGGAATTTTTTAAACTTATAGATATCATTATGAAACTTTGCAAGTTGATTACTGACATTAAAACAACAACTTTTTGTATTACAGTATTTTCCAAAAAGTTTGAATAAATATGAAAAATCATCAATATCTTACTAATGATGTGTACATATGCATATCTGCAAAGCCCCAAAATCTAGATGTTGGACAAAAGCAGGGTCAATTTGTTTTTAAATTGTGAAAACAAAACAAGGGTCCAACTGCCTGAAGCCTTTCCTAATCACAGTTCAAATTTGATCAATAACCCATAGAAAATGCATTTTTTACACTGTTTTTTCCAAGGGAATGTCTAGCCGTTTCCTAAAATACCAGCTAGAGACTCCAAAAGGACACTTTTGGTCCATGGCACATGAAATGTAACTGTGTAAAAAATTCATTTTCTATGGGTTATTGATCAAATTTGAACTGTGATTAGGAAAGGCTTCAGGCAGTTGGACACTTGTTTTGTTTTCAAAATTTAAAAACAAATTGACTTTGTTTTCTTCCAACATCTAGATTTTGGGGCTTTGCAGATATGTAAATTTACGCATCATTAGTAAGATATTGATGATTTTTGATATTTATTTAAACATTTTGGAAAATACTGTAATACAAAAAGTTTTAGTTTCAATGCCAGTAATCAACTGGCAAAGTTTCATAATGATATCTATAATTTCAAAAAAATTCCCTATTAGCCCATCCCCATTCACCCCCATTCGCTTAAACAGTGGTTCTGATATGCTCTATGTCGGCCCGCTGCAGCTTTCCAGCAGCTTGTTGACAAGGTTGTCCACCCAGGTTGTGATCGTGGAAGGTCCTAGATGTCATTTTTGGTGAACAACCTTTTACAACGCTCCATGTCCATAAAATCACTTTGCCCCTTGGGTACCCAGTAACTTCATTAAATGTGAAGTTGGTATTTTATGTTCTTGTGGTGTAAATTATGTGCTACGAAAATAACTATTATGATGTTGGTCTTTTATGAGTTCTTTATTATCTTTAGCCTGTGTGTGTGGGGGGGGGGGTGTTTTGTTTTAGCCGAGTTAAATCTTCCTCTCTTCACCTCTCCTCTCTTCTGTTTTACCTCTCGTTCGTATTCGTGTAGAGTCGGTAAACTCCGGCGGTGGCCTGTTGCTTTAAATCTTGCCGCCGTAAAGGATTATGGGATACCACTATCTCCTTTACTATAGCATAGGTTGGTCCGGAGTAACCTATGCTAAAGGAGGGTTAAAGGATGAATCGAGGCTCCTTTCCTATGCCTTTCCTAAGCATTTTGAGAATTTGGATCACCTATCTGCCAAGTACTTCCGGGTCATCTCGATAGGAAAGGAAATTTCCTATGCTAAAAATACTATTCGGATAGGCCCTTACAATACAAACATTTAAAAGCTATTTTTGTCTATAGTCCAAAACGTATGAGTGACTGGTCCCTCTCTGAGCCAGATAACAACACAATGTTTCTATTGATGAATGACCAAATCATTACACGTACATGAACACAACCCCTGGTCTGAGACTCTTAATAACCATACACACATACAGTGTTTCTTACAGGAATTTGGGAGACTGTGTTGGGGACCCTGGACCTTCTAGGGGGGTCTGGGGGAATGCTCCTCCGGAAGATTGTTTTTTAAATGTTGAAGTAAAATTCATCAATCTGGTGGACTTTGAGAAGAAAACTAAGGCTAAATCAACTGTTTCCTATGTGAGCTATTAAGTACTATTTTCTGGAATAATTTATAGACACAGAATGACCAAAAAGCAGAAGGAAAAAATGTACATGTGTTTAAAAAATCCAGTCAGCTTCGGGATTTTTTTCCCTTCGTTTATATTTTTTAATGGCCCAATATAGACCCCTGATCTTCGTAGCCCCGAACAATGTTATTTAAAAAATAACAAATTTACTGCCGCATGAAAGGCACCTGATATCCATTTTTCGGGGCCTTCAAAGATCAGGGGCCTATATTGAGCCAGTAAAAAAAATTAATAAAAAAAATATATATATATATATGTTTTAGTTTTTTTTTGGGTGCAGCCCCCCTCTGTCCACCAAGCCTGTCCGCAGTCCGACGGCCCTGAACGTAAAACTGACCATCGTCAGATGCTCATAATTACCGAGTAGAAGTTGAATGCGTCATAAATAATACAATTGAATGCAGCCTCTGGAGCACTGTCCGACAGTAATATGTGTAAAATGACATATTTTTTCTTTAAAAAAAAAAATTAACTGGCGACTTGATCAGAGTGTAGCGCGGTCAGATGACAGCTAACGTAGGATTCAGCCTGCGCCCCGTCAAAGGTAATGTTATGAATGAACAAGTAGTAGGCTAATTGTTTCAGCCTCCCTCTGTAGTTTTACTCTCACCATTCTTAGAAATAAAGTTTTTGATGTCCTGGGCCTCTGCTCTGCTGCTCATACTCACGCTGCTGGAGTTCGCTCGTGCTCACTTAATTCCAATGAGGAATAACAAACCACGGGGTGGACCAAACCACTTTTTAAGAAGAGGCCAAGGGGGTTATTGAAATTATTCAAATTAGAATATTGTATGAATTGTGGCTTTGTTTTAATTCAGACTCATTCGTATGATTATATATTAGTTCACTATATGCATAATCATTTTGTCATAGATTCTACTGGGGGCTGTATGTGGGCCCTAGCGGGCCGTGGGCCCTTATAATCGTCATAACTTTCTTTACAACGGCGCTGGACCTGGTTGACTATCAAGTGGCACAAATCATGTTTAAAGCAAGAAATAAACTGCATTCAAAAACTTTTTTTTAACAGAGAGGGTGGTTATAATTTGAGGGAACAGTTAAACTTTAAGACGCTAGCTGTTCGCACGACTTTAAAATGTCAATGCATCTCAATTGGTGGTGTGAAACTGTGGAATGGGATGAGCACGGAGCTAAAGCAATGTCCAAACATGATCCAGTTTAAAAAAAGGTTCAAAGCAATGATTTTCAAAAGGTACAGGGATGAGGGAGAGAATTAAGAAGGAAAATATATCAAATAAATAATAATATATATATATATTGATTGTATAGATACGTAGGTATATGTAGATATAGATATATTGATTGTATAAATATATAAAATATAAAAAAATCATAGTATAGGGCTGGGCGATATGACGGTATCATATCATGGACGATATGAAAGTGTCTACCGGGAGAGATTTGGCCATACCGTTTATTCCGCGGAGAAAAAAAGTTAATGTGGCGGGAGCATAGCTTCCCGAGTCCCTACAGTTACACTGCTGTTACACCGCCGCGCCACACGGGGCCTCTGCAGCAGAGTTCTGGGCTGCAATACAGCTTCTCTACCCTCAACAGAAGAAGCCTCATCTGTTGCTCTAGCTCTAGCTGTCTAGCTCCGGTGCACGGTCACTAAAGTTAACAAACCAACTCTGTGTCACGGTGGCAGAGCAGCTGGTATTAACAGTCAAAAAAGGAAAACTTGCTGCTGTGTGCAGCTCTTCAGTGTGGTGTTGCCGTGACCAGTGTTGTGTCTGAACGCGTTCAATGAACGTTCGTTGATGAACTCGTTCATATTGGGGGCGAACGTGAACTGAACGTATGTATTTCTGCCTCATGAACGTTTTTGTGAACGCGCTCATTCTGGCGTTTGTGAACGGCGCTCTTACAGTCGTTCAATCGTTCATCGAGTGCCAGATTTCCATAGAAAACCCCCGCTAAAAGACATCGTAAACAGCCCTTAATATGTAGCTGAAAAACACCCAATCTGGCAACACATGCCACCACAGCGTCGCACCGCCGCTGCGTCATCAAAATGCGAAACACCGCGGGAAAAAAACAACAAAAACAAATGAATGCAGCAGCGTATTACTCAGACCCATGACTCAGACCGTGGACCTAGCCTCAGGTTCTACCTCTTCTTCGTATGATTGTTGCCTACCTCAGATTGTGTTTGTGTTAATAAGTATGTCAACACATCTTCTGGACCCCTTATCAGTCTACGTCACTCAGCGTCACTCCCCGCTCAACTGCGCATGTCAGCTTCAGAAAGAGACAAGAGCGACACGAGCCACAACCATGTCTGGTTGTGCAGTTGGATGCACAACCGTTTATTTTTAGTTTGAATGGTGATAAAGCTAGTAAATGCCCAAATGCACCGCTGTATAATTACATAAATGAGTTGTGAAATGTTTACAATAAAAACAGTGACCGGAGACGAGGCTATAGCAATGGAAAGCAATGGAGGCTTATTTACAATGACCCAGACGTTATACATCTCCGTCCTCTTCCCTTGTGTTTGACTCTATGGTTTGACTAGGCAGCAGGGGTTTGCACGTGTACACGTGTAGCCGGTAAGTAGGCTAAATCATACCATTTAGGAAAAATCAATAAACGAAAACCGAGTGGGGTCGACATGTGCTAGCCTACTGTAGGCTACTAAAGCAGATAACACAACAAATTATTGTGTTTGGTTATAATATTTATTCATTTAACTATTTAACTGCTCCACCATAAGTTTCACTTTCCTTTTCATCTCCGTCTCAAACAGCTGGTCTGATAAACTGGTCGGCTCGTGAGCCCAACTGCCCCGAAAGCAGGAGTCAGTCTAAAAACAGATGATCACGGCTAGTTATGATCACTTTTAAATCAAAAAGCTAAATTATGAAATAAAGGCATCTCTGCCTCTCTCTGTCTATCTGTCTGCCGGTCTTTACTGTCACTCTCCAACAGCAGTCCGGCCACTGAAGTCGTTGAGGCCATTTCTTCTCGTCATTTATCTACTCTGCCGGCAACGCGTCTGGGTCATTAAGACGTATCTCCTTCAATAGTGTTAATGTTTCCGCATAACCAATGTTATCACTCACTGATAAACTGTTTTTAGTAAGCTGACAACATCGCTATTTAGCACCATGGACCTATAAAGAAACACCGCAACTGCAATATAACCAAACGGGTAACCATGGCAACCAGCCAAACAATTTTTCTTTCTGCAGCTATGCAGCGCGCGCATCCGCCGTGTTGATAAACAGATAAGGGGTCTAATACTGCAGTTTAGAATGGTCTCCTTGAGGGTTTTACTATTTGAAGTTGTAGGCTAATTTGTTTGTACAGTATAACCTGCCTGGTATATTGTTCAGTATTGCTTTCTTTGAATTACATTTCATGTGAATTGTTTCCAGGTTTGGAAAATTATAAAAATGGAAAAACCTTTGCACCTTAACCGTTTTTGTTTGAATAATTCTTCATTAGAAAGACCATTCAAACAGCAACTTTTTCCTCATGTTTTTGAGAATATACTGTAGGGGTAAAAGCTGCAGCTGGCTTCTAGTGTGGACTGAATGTTATTGAAATAATTTCTGTCTGTGGTTCTATATGGTATGTGGCAATTATTTAGAAAAATAATAGCCTGCAGCAACACATTAAAAAAAAAGAACTATGAACTAGTTCATTTTTTAACTGTGAACTTAGTTCAGAATTTTGAATTATGAACTATGAACTGAACTAGTTCATTTTAAAGTGTGAACTGAACTTTGAACTAGTTCACATAGAAAAATAACTTTCCCAACACTGGCCGTGACGCAGAGTTGGCTTGTTTTAAGCCGCAAACTACATGGGTTAGCTCTTGTGAGCTAGCTGGCTAACAATGACATCTTTAGCGTCTACTCAGGGCTTAACTTTAAAACATGTCAAACTTGAAAATATAATTTGTGTTGAAGCTGGAGTTAAAGTCGTACCAGACATTTGCTCACTAGTTAATTTTGACAGCTTTTTCAAATAAAGATGAGCAAATAGGCTACTGCAGGAAAATTCAAGTCTTTCATTATTTTGATATAGGCTACTATCAATTGGAAAATGTAGGCTATTTGGTTGATGCTGTCATTTTTATTTTGCACTGACCGACTAAAGCCAGACTTGTGTGGTATTTTGCACCAGTTTTTCTTTTGTATGGAAATTTAAATTCCAAGCAAAAGATGAAAATAATCTAATGTGATTAAAATTCAGTACGGTTATTGTAATCCATTGAATTTAAAGGAAAAATACTATACCGTGATATATATCCATATCGTGATACAAAATTACTAAGGCTGTCAAAATTATCGCGTTAACGCAGGGTGATTAATTTCTGGAATTAACGCGTTCATTTTTTTATCGCAATTAACGCATGTGCAGAATGATCTGCATCCCACCGGGTCTTTACTACAGTAACGTTGTGGCTGACCCAGGATCAGTAGCTGCGTGGAGCCAAACATAACGTAAACGTAAGCTTGCATCAAAACAAGATGGCCGACAGCTCTGCTACCTGTGCAGCTCGTCTGAGCTGTTTAACTAAAGATTGGAGTTCAAGTACTTCTTTAAGATAATTTGTTTTTTGAAAGACGAATGCCCCCCCAAAAAAAGCAAAAGAAGAGATGGATGAAATTAATTATCTCTCAGCAACATCCAACAAGAGATTGGCAAAATTGCCACGCAGAAAACACAGATACTCAAACTGATTGAACAGGCTGCCTCCAAAGGCAACTAGTCAGTCTTAAAAATGAGAACAAAGAAAAGGATCGGGAAATAAAAAACCTGAATGGAAGAGTGGATGAATTGGAGCGGTGCTCGCGCATGGATGATGTGGTGGTCACCGGTCTGAGGACCAGACACCGCTCCTATGCAAGTGTCGTAGCCTCGACTGCACCCGGGGGGAATTCCCCGCAGGCCGAGTTGGAGACACTGGAGACCCAGGTCGTTCGGTTCCTCAGTGGCAGGGACCTGCCCATTCAACAACAACACATCGCGGCGTGTCACCTTCTCCCCCGCAAACTAACCAACACGCAGCAGCCTCCGGCGATCTTAATACGATTTGTGATTAGTAAACATAAATCCGAGTTACTGAAGCAAGGATGCAAGCTGAAGGGGACCGGTATTTACTAGGGCTGTCAAGCGATTAAAAAAATTAATCTAATTAATTACAGGCTCTGTGATTAATTAATCTAAATTAATCGCATACTTTTATGACACTTTTATACCTGTTTATAAACAGCTGTATAGCCTGCTAGTCTCTCTCTCTCTCGCTCTCTCACTCTCTCTCTCTCTCTCTCTCTCTCTCCATCTCTCGTAACTTCTGTTTCCACAACAGACAGCGCTGCACTGCCACAGATGCTTATGCCGATTCATTCACCATCGTCGTACTCATAGGCAAAAATATTGAGAGACACACACACACGCGCGCGCACACACACACACACACACACACACACACACACACGTTTACGCGGACGACGAGACAGCTAGCAAAAATTGAGACACGGGGAGAACGATTGAGAGATACTGTTTTGAACCTAGCCTACATTGTTGCACCCACTCAATCAATAATGCACAGACACTGGCTGCGGAGAATAAAGTAAGATGTCTTCCTACCTTCATGCTTATTAAACCGTCTATAGAGCCCTCGGCGCCCTGTTTCTCTCTTTACTTTTCTCCCTTTCACCCGCGCGGGCTGTGTCTGCTTCAGGTGCAGCTCGGTGCAGCTACGCACCACTTTTGCACCGGGTCAAAGGGCATTATAGAAGTGCGATTAATCTGCGTTAATTTTTTTAATCGCGTTAATTTTTCTGTGATTAATTAATCGAAATTAACGCGTTAATTTGACAGCCCTAGTATTTACCTAAACGAGCACCTCACGAAAAGAAATGCGGATATCGCCAGAGAAGCCCGCAGACTCAGGAAAGAAGAAAAAATCAAGGCAACATGGTCAAGGAATTGTAAGGTCTTTGTTAGACTTAATGGAGCCTCACCGGAGGACGAAAAGGTGCTTCTCATAAGAGAGATCAATGAACTGGAACAGTATGAGGAAACTTAAAGGACGGCTTGTCTGCCACTGCAGCTGGCCTACTCCCGCAATCACCGTATAAGGAACCATTATATTTTATTTAAATGTTATGGACCGTGTCTTAACCAGTGTCTGGCCAAAATTTTCCTTGTTACTCAAGAGAGCCGCCCCACAGGTATGAAACTTTTCCTACTCTGTCCTCTACTGACTTAATCCCTTTAAACGCCGCAACAGTCTCTCATGCATTCAACCCATTTGAGCTCAATACAGACAATGATGGAATTTAAGAGACTTTCTTTAATCCCGATATGATTTATAATGCCTCAAACACTGCCAAACTGTCTTGTGATTATTTCACTGAAGTACAGCTCAATAATATGTTTCATGAGGGGGATAAATATTTATTTTCTATTCTTCATTTGAATATCCGCAGTCTGTCTAAAAACTATGATTGTTTGAAAGTATATTTATCAACATTGTCACACTCATTTTCTGTTTTAGCTTTTTCTGAAACGATGATATTATCAGTCTTTATCCTTTGATGAACTATAATTCTACTCACTCCTGCAGAAACAGCAGAACAGGAGAAGGAGTTTCTTTGTATGTCTCAATGCTTATAATTTCATCACAAGAAAGGATTTGAGTGTTGAGTTCGATACGACACTTGTGGAAACTCTTTTTATTGACATTGCATTAGGTAAAAAAAGCATTTTAGTCGGCTGTATTTATAGACCACCTGATTCAGATATAAATATGTTTAATGACGCATTGTATTCTACTTTAGAAATCATTAACAAGGAAAAGAAATTGTGTGCATTATTGGGGGATTTCAATATTAACTTGCTCAGAGATGATCTGGTATCCACAACAGTCTTTCTGAACACACTTTACTCTGTACATTTCTATCCTTTAATTACCAAGCCGTCTCGTATTACTAGATCATCAGAATCTTTAATCGACAACATTCTTTTTAATTCTCTTGATTATGAAATCACTTCGGGTTTATTGATGTGTGATATTTCAGATTAGGGGTGTGCGGAGACGTCATTATCTGTATCTGTATCTGTATCTGTTCAACGAACAAAATTATCTGTATCTGTATCTGTATCCGGATACACAAGAAGAAGTGGGCGTGGCGTATACCGGAAGTTTCTTTTACATTAGCCTACATTAAAGGAAGTCACACCGACATTGATTTTCTAAACTAATATTCATTGTCAATGCAATTGTTGTCCCTTCAAAGCATCAAATTGATGTAATGTTGAAATATAAGTCAAAAAGTCAGATATATTTCTACCTTTTCATCTCAAGAAATTCAGGGAACGAAAATATTGATAAATAACAGCCCAAATATGTGCATAGGCTTCTCACTGTTAGTAAATGAGGGCCAGTGTTTTACTTATAACTTAATTAAGGTCTCCCTTTAACTGGGGAAAATACAGCTGTATTTCATGATTTTTTTTTATATCTCTATCTCTCCCTATCGCTCTTTTTTTACATTTGTTTTACTAAACTAAGGTTTAGGAACAATCTGTATCAACGTGCCAATCTCATAAACCCTAAATAATATTTTAGCCTTTCCACAAAGCCATACGTGATTTCAATGTGTCAAGTTTGCAGTTTCCGATTTTTATTGTATAGGTCCTGAAGTAGGCCTAGGCGTCTACGCACTGATTGACAGCTGAAAAAGTACAGGTCCTAAGCATCAGTTTGATGGAAACGTTGTTATGTTTAAAAGAGTTTAAGCAGTAGGCCTAGAGAATGTAAATAGCCTACATCGGGGAAGGGCTGACGGTGACTCGGGGTGCAGCATATTCCATCGGTTCGTCTCTTCTCTGCCATAGCAGCGGTTTACGAGGAAACTCAAATAAAAACGGCAGCGAATGCGACCGGTAGAACCTTCTATTCGAGGGAAAGGGCGAACGCGCTGTGTTTATCAGTGGATAAAAAGAGAGAGACCGCGGGTCACGGGACGCGCCCGGTCCTCTCATGTCCACCACAGAACAGCTGTTAGTGTCATTCTACCTGTTGTGTCATTGAGGCGGAAGGTGCTGCGTCAATTAAGTGCATAATAAAAAAATAAAAAAATCCCCGAATAATAACGGGACTATTCGGAAATTATCTGTATCCGTATCTAACTCATTATCCGTGCTTATCCGAATACATATTCGGATTCGGGCTCATCCCTATTTCAGATCATCTTCCTGTATTCCAGATTGTTCATGCTATTGATCCTCCTAACTCTAAAGGTACCGATCATTCCATTTGTGGCCAATTTAAATTTCGTAAATTCACCAGAAATAATCTGGAATCTTTCATAACAGCCATCAGGTATGTCTCCTGGGATGAGGTTCTTGGGCTAAATGATGTTGTTGCAGCATATTATCATTATATGTTATATGTTCCCTATGCCCGGTCTGAGCTTGGTAAAACCGCTTTTAGCCATAGTGCCCCTGACTCCTGGAACAAACTACAACATACAACTAAAATAAATACACTCATAACCGTTAACCAATTTAAAATTATTATTTTGAATCAGCCCCTCTACACTTGTAACTGTTAAGGCTATTGTCTCTTTCATTCAATTGATCTGAATGTTTTAAATTGTTGTTGTCTGTGTGTGTGTGTGTGTGTGTGTGTGTGTGTGTGTGTGTGTGTGTGTGTGTGTGTGTGTGTAAACTTGTTATGTATTCTCATTGTATATTGTGTATCTGTACAAACTCGACGTCATTGTAAAAGAGGTTCACCCCTCAATTGATCTTTCGAGGTTAACTAAAGGAAAATTAAATATCACCTATTCATAGTACTTATTAATTCTGCTCTAGAATAATCTTTTCCTCTGATCCGCCCTAAATCTAAAACTAATTATTCTAAAGGGAGACCTTGGATTACTGAAGATCTGAAGAAACGCTCCCGTAAAAAAAATAAACTCTATAGGAAAGCTATTACGAACTCCACCCCTTCTAGCATAGAAATGTATAAGAAATATAAAAACAAATTTATAGCTGAAGCAAAAAAAAAAATTTTGCAGTAAAATTCACTCAAGCTTCAAACGATATCAAGTCAACCTTGAACCTCATTAATCATTTGTTGAATCACAAGAAATCAGAAGCAACTGCACCTGTAGAGATGCGTGGGAAAGAGAGAATTCTCTCAAACCCTAACGAAATAGCTGATGTCTTTAATAATTTTTTTGTTAATGTTGGCTGTGATCTGGCATCAAGTATCTTGGGTGCAAATGAGAACCCTTGTAACTTGATTAAGGGGCAATATCCTCCTCTCAATACCTTTGTACCTCCAACTACACAGGAGGTCCATAATACCATCATGGAATTAAATAATTCATCCCCAGGTCATGATGGCATAAAGAGCATTTTGTTAAAAGAAACCACTGATCATTTAATTCAACCGCTAACCCATATTATTTCTTAATCACTCCAATCTGGAATTATTCCCCTACATCTTAAAATTGCTGAAGTTATCCCTATTTTCAAAACAGGTGCTACTGATGATTTCAGAAACTATAGACCTATATCAATCCTGCCTTGCATCTCTAAATTATTGGAGAAATTAGTTTATGCAAGAATATCCAAGCACTTAACTGATAATAAGATCCTATATGCTCACCAGTATGGATTCCGTAAAAAAACATTCAACAGAGAATGCATTACTCCAGATAACTAACATAATTTCAACTGCTATGGACAATGGTGAGTTTGCCATTGGGATATTTTTGGACCTAAGCAAAGCGTTCGATACGGTTAACCACACTATTCTGATTAGCAAATTAAATAGATATGGAGTGGAGGATATTGCCCTGAACTGGTTTAAGAATTACTTAACTAACAGAGAACAATATGTGTCGCTTAATGGCTATTCTTCTACCAAGTCCAGAATTATACATGGGGTGCCACAGGGCTCAATACTGGGCCCTTTATTATTTTTTATCTATATAAACGATTTAGCCATGTCTTGCAAACATCTTTTTCCTGTATTATTTGCTGATGACACTAATCTCATAGCAACTCATAATGACTTTAATTATTTGATTGACTGTGTGAATGATGAATTATGCTCTATTGCCAAATGGTTTCTAATTAATAAATTAACACTTAATGTGAAGAAATTTAACTTTGTGATCTTTTGAAACATAAACAAGTCTTACCCCAAAGAACAAGCAAAAGTACTTATTAACGGATCAGAAATTATGCAAGTAAAGGCTACCAAATTTTTGGGAATTCTAGTTGACGAAAGACTTAACTGTTAGACCACATAGACCTGGTATGCAAAAGGTCCACGAAGATGATGGGCATATTAAGGAAAGTTTGTCCTTTAATTCATCCTCCTGCCCATTTAACTTTATACTATAGCTGTTTGTTTCCTTTCCTGAACTACTGTAATCTGGTCTGGGCAGCTTTATATCCCAACCATCTCAAAAAATTATGTATTATTCAGAAGAGATTTTTAAGATTTATCTCACATTCAAACAGATATGCTCCGTCAGCACCACTTTGTATACATTTTTATATATTTCCAATTCACAAATTGAATATTCATTCACAAGTTTATTTACACAAACCAAGATCTCCCGGAAAGCTTTCAGACTTTGTTTACTTATTAATTTAACGTACATTCACATCGCACTAGACAGTATCATTACCCTTTTCCCGCACATCACATCATCAATTTAGTATATATTATAGAGGCCCGGCTTTATGGAATGTTTTACCTCCCCTTTTAAAGGTCACATATTATGCTAAATGCAATTTTAAATGTGTTCTAACATATCCATGGGTCCACGGTGTGCCTAGATAAACAAATTATAAATTATCTGAAAGTTTTTTTCAGCAAACGATTAAAGAAAAACGTATTAGGGACCACCAAGACCATATAATATGGTGTATAATAGTCCGAAAAGTGTATAATATGGGAGCTTTAAGATCCATATCATCCCACTCACTCTTTAAAAAGCAGCTCTAATCACCTCCTGTCCTCTCCATTGCTTTTTTCTTTCTAATTTTTTCATTATCTTTGACATGTATTTATCACATTTTTTTCCATCTATTTTTGATTATGTTGAGTATTTATGTACCTTGTCTCCTTAATTTCTAGAGTTTATTTGTTAGTCTGAATATGATTTCATTGTGATTATTGATAGGGGTGGAACTCTGTACAAGCCCATTGGGCTTTGTTCCCTCCTTGCACCTTTAATTGTTAATGTGTGCTAAATAAATAAACTAAACTAAGCTAGCCCATGCCGTGTTTTAAACTGCTAACGGTCACGTCTGTGTCGGGGGGGGGGGCATAGATAGTATATAAAATCAACTGCCGCGGGTGACAGTTGATGTCGGGAGCAACCGGAGGAGACACATTGTCCGCTCTGTTCAGAGCCCGCGAGGACACAAACGTCTGCAGTTTTCAGAGGTGTGTGTGAGTAGACATCAACATAACGTCGGCTTCCTGGCAAGGCCGGATTATCCATATAAAGGATCAGGCGAGTGCCCTGGGGCACCAGCCAAATATAGCCATTAGGGGGGCACCAAATGATCAGGACAATGATTAGACCCTAAACATTTTTTTCATATTTTATATCGGCCATATACTGGAAGATACACAAACATGTACAAAATTAACCATTGTAAAGATTATTAATGAAAAAAAATATTATTATTTTGACTTGGGTGTAAGCAAAGTGCTATCTGCTAATGTGTAGCTGTGGTGAGTTTATAAGCCGATGTGACGCCACAAAGGTGTTGTAATGTATTGTGGCTATTGTATGTGATAAAACTGTTCCGTTCGAACATTTCATGTGTAAAATTGTTTTATTGTGAAGTCTGGATTGAATAAGGTTGGTTTCCGGGTGTGTTGAGAAAATTTGGGTTTATTGTGAAAAACCAAAGGAAGTGGTTGTTATTTTTGTAGGTTACGATAGTGACAGGGTGTATTTACCTAGGGGAACCGAGGGGGTGATAAGGGGAGATTTTCATGTGTTTTCTTGGTAGGCTCCTCCCATGGGTTTTCTCAGGATAGAGACGCCTCCTCTTTGATTAAAAAGCAGGGACTACGGAGGGAGACGAGAGTTGGTTTCACAACTCGGTGACATACAGGTGGAATTCAATAAGCACCTCTCTCTCTCTCTCTCGCTCTATCCAAACACAGATGACTTGGTCAAATGGTAAACGACTAGAGGGGGAAAAATAAGAATAGGAAATTTCATAGAATGGTGATGGAAGCAGTGGACTATTGGTGTTCTCAATATAAACTAAGTCCTCATAATTTTTAGATTTTTCGGGGAAGTTAGATCAGAGTAGGTGGAAGGAAGTCTGGCGAGCATGCAAATCCCTTTCTTTCTTAAGCTTAATAACTATTTTGGGATGGGGTAAAGCTTTAGACGATACTGGCGGCCATGCATATACCCTTTTATCGTTTCAAGATTTACAAAAATTTAGAAAAGAGTATAATGGGAAATAGAAATACTTAAATAGAGGAGTATGTAGGCATATAACCTAATTTCTGTCTTTTTGTTATGTGATGTTGTAATATCATGTAATTTGAATAAAAACCAGTAAAACGTTCCACAAGTCTCCGTCACCGTAGTCTATGTTGAGAAGCCAAGGACCTAGATAGAGTTTTTTTTTTCAGCAGAACGAGAGTCGCCCCTTTGAGAACACAGCGTAAATTGGGTAACCCTTGCACAGCCTACATAGCTGACAACACTACAATTACATAATCTCATACACCTAATCTTTAAAAATAAAAGAATAGGTTATAATACCTTCCCAGATTTAATGTGATGTTTAAATTCTGAAAATAGTATATCTGTTCTATTTTGAAGGGTGGTTTACAAAACTAAGTTGCAGACAACTGAATAGCAATAACTTGTGAATGATATCTTCCGTAAAGAAAGGAGGAAGATTTTCTGAAGCAAATTTTAAAGGGTTTATACTACACGGAAATCGGCATCATCATAAGGATGAAGGGGTTCTGATGAAGTAAAACGCTGAACACGGTGGTACTTATTGGGCATTGTCTTTTATTTAGAAGTATCTCAGGTAGACTAGAGGGTAAATCTTGTGCTTTTAATTGCAAAGGCCGGGGTTCGCAACTCGTAGCAGGAACCGTGGTGAGAGGGGAGATTTGTATAATTAGAGCATTGTGTTACAAAGTTGGTAAATACGGGTTTAGTAGGACATAACTAATAAACTTTGGATACTAGCTTTTCATTATAGATCAGACTTTGGTAGTCCAGATCGCTTCAGTGTGGAGAGGTGCAAAGAGAGAGACATTAGGCTCATTAGAGCCCAGTTGCGGCTCCAGAGTAGCCGAGTGCAGACAGGGGAGGGAAGTGAGCAAAAAGCCTGACTGAAACCAGACAGCTCCGAGTTGGCTCGACTTGCATGTGCCGTCGGAAGTAGCGTCTTTATTGCGGATACAGTTCGTTTTCTAGTATTATTTTGAAGGCCTATTAGAAACATATTCGTAGAAGAGCTACACATAGCCTACTACACCCGATTAGAAGCAGAATATGAAACCAATAGGAGTAACAATTCAAAAGCGAGGGACATTTTCAAAACAAGAAACGAGATATATCCCGATTCCCCACACATCTTTATCTTTTTTGTTATTTCACAAGATAAGTCTACTTTTAAGTGATAAAACAATACTTTTCGATCCAAATAAAGGAGGTTTAGTATTTCTCCCTTTGCATAACAAATATGATAGGCCTAAAGGAAGATAAAGTAGGTTAAATTTCAATACAGAGTAATTTCAGTAATAAGAATGTAACGTTGATGAAGTGTATACAAGGACTAATAAAAGATGCCTTTTTTTAGAGATGAACATGATGAACTTTATTATGCTGATGTCTAACATTTATCATAGCCTACAACTCCCAGAGACCATTTAGTTCAATGTCAATTAGGCTATGATTTAATCTTAATGGTATAAAGATATCACTTCACTACAAAGTAATGTGACTCCAGGTTGTCTTCACTTTTAAATAAATCTATGCAGGAGAGTTAAACCTGCATGCTAATTATTGTTTTTGTATGCCCTAAGGTAATTTATTATGGAAATATTTATATTCATCATGACGTGTTGCATGGTGATGGGTGTTGTATTCTGATTTGAGCATCAGTTCAAGGCTAGTATGAGACTCCTGTCAGTGTCAAGATTTTTGGTTGGATCTAAATGTTTCTGTAGTAGTCTATGTGTTTTCTTGTAAATCTGTGGCCTTAATGCCATAGTAAATTTTAAAATTTTGTGTAAAGTTGAAGGACAGGGGCATTTCATGTGAAGTTACCCTGGGGCACCCTAAGGAGTTTATCCGGGCCTGCTTCCTAGTACAAATGAACAGTCCACACACACACACACACACACACACTCTCTCACACACACACACACACACACACACACACACACACACACACACACACACACACAGAGCGGACTGTAATCAAGTTGTTTTCAAGAATGCACAACCTATAGATTCACAAAATAAATTCCATTATATCGCCTATATTTGCCCAAAGACATAGTAAAGAGAACGACCTATTGAATTATGGTGTGGTAGGTATATATTTTAGTTTGATTTAAATTTATTTTCAGTATTAAAACCATCATTTGGATTTTTAATTAATAAAAATACTAATTTTAAATGTACATATCCACCTTCTGTCCTTTATCTTTCCGTTCATACAACAATATACAGAGAAAATTCTAATTTTTCGGGCATATTTCGAATGATAAAATTAATCGTGATTAATCCACAGAATCCTGTGATTAACCTGATTAAAAATTGTAATCGTTTGACAGCCCTAAAAATGACCTGTATCGTGATATAAGATTTGGTCCATATCGCCCAGCCCTAATATCAAGTTGTATATATGTATGAATGGTAAATATCAAATATAGTATCGCCAATTGTATAGATATATTGTATAGAGATTATGAGGAATACAAGAAGCTAATATAATAAATATTATTTTTTTAACTGTGGAAAAGGGGTAGGATTAAATAAGTTTATACTTCTTCCTACTCCTTTTCAGGCATATCATATCAATATATGTAATTTGTTTTCTTTTTGTGAAATAATTTAAACTTTTTTATTGTATTTTCATGCTTTTAATTTTTGTTTTTGTATGTCTGAAATAAATTCAATCAATCAATCAATCAATCATGAAACTTTGCCAGTTCATTACTAACATACAATTATTTTTTGTATTACATTATTTTAAGAAATGTTTTAAGAAATTTGGCAATATCTAACTAATTATGATTACATATATGCATCTATTTCAAAACTAAAAATCGAGATGTCGGATAACATCAAAGTTAGAATATTCTGTATATTTCTACAACATATTAGTGTCCAAATCATTTTTACATAGCAGATTTTAGAAACAGGCTTTTTTGGATAAATGGCAAAGCAGGGCCGCTGCTAAGCTTTTGGGTGCCCTAAGCTTAAAATGTCAGTTAGCCCCCCCCCCCAAAAAAACACCAAGATGCTCACGCGGAATGTTTTTGTCCTTGCAAGATCTCTGCGACTGCTTTTTGGCACATTTTCTGTAGTGATGAGTTTTTGCGAACAGCATTTACTAACAGAAAGAACAGGTTAACGCAGTTTTTGGGCTGTGACCCCATTTGACATAAAACATTTCTGGCAACCCCAGAGACATTTTTTTTTCTATAATTAGTTTTTTGAACATGTTTGTTATACTGTGTTGCAAAAGCAGAGTAGCCAGGATTAGTGCACAAATTGACATCCCCTTACATCGTTTTTACCATTTCGATAGCAGCTGGCAATATTAATGTCTATACTATGCAGCTTCATAGCCCTAGCAATTAGATAGCTCACCTCCAAAGAAACGTTCAAGGCCTATTCACTTCCAGTCACAGCCTTTTTGAAGTACACTTTGCTGCCTATTCAGCTTGGCAAATTTATTTTTGTAAGAAGAACTTGGTTTGCAGAGACACCCTTTGTGTGTTGTCTGAAAGTGCCTTTTGAGTTTGAATTTGGGAGACTGTGGTGGGGACCCTGGCCCTTCTAGGGAGGTCCTGAAGAAAAATTTGAAACTTATAATGTAAAATTCATCAATCTGGTGCACTTTGAGAATAAAACTAAGCCTAAATCAACCATAATTTTTGGAAGCACAGAATTACCAAAAAGCAGAAAGTACAGGTTTAATTTTAGGTTTAATTTTTTTTTTTAGGTTTAGTTTTGGGAATTTTTAAAATAATCCCTTATCCCGAAGCTCCTTCTCTCTTTGAAGTCTTTGTTTATTTTTTTTAATGACTCAATATAGGCCCCTGATCTTCGTGGCCCCGAACAATGTTATCTAAAAAATAATTAAAATGTACTGCCACATGATAGGCCCCTGATCTCCCCTGGGTAGGCTATACTTAGGGGAAACATCTAAACTGCCCGAATTGAGTGATAGGTTACACAATTAAGAAAAAACAACGATGGGCCTGTTCATAACTAATTTATATATTTTTTGTAATGTAATGATTATCATGACATTTTTTAAGAAACATCAATTTTGGGGGGCCCCTGGATCATCTTTTTTTCCTTTGTAAAATAAAAATAAATAAATATATATATAAAAAAACAGCTGCTCCCCCCCATTTTTTTTTTGGGGGGGGGCCCTCCAGGTACTTGGTGACCTACGCGCTCTGCATACCCTGCGTATAGGGAGCGGCGGCCCTGTGTCAAAGTGTTCCTGGGCAAGACACTGAACCCCGAATTGTTCTCACAGTAGTAGCCCTGCTAGCAGCTGCTGCTATCGGTGTATGAAAGAGATGTATGAGGAGGTGTGCCTGCCTCCAGTTGTAAGTCAATATGGATAAAAGTGTCTGCTAAATAACATGTAATGTAATAACAAAAAATAAATAAAAATAAAAAAACATTTTGTTTTAAGAACAAAATTAAGCACAAATCAGACAATTGAATAGTGCTTAGAATCATGATGTGAGTATACAAGTTTAAAAGAAGATATTTTATGGAATCAAAATAGCCAAAAAATCTAGGATGGCCAAAGGATTTTTCCTGCGATGTCTCTCCTCAAACTATTAAAATTCCACGGTCGCCAATAAAGTTGGACTAAAATGGTAGTCCAGATCGCTTCAGTGTGGAGAGGTGCAAAGAGAGAGACATTAGGCTCATTAGAGCCCAGTTGCGGCTCCAGAGTAGCCGAGTGCAGACAGGGGAGGGAAGTGAGCAAAAAGCCTGACTGAAACCAGACAGCTCCGAGTTGGCTCGACTTGCATGTGCCGTCGGAAGTAGCGTCTTTATTGCGGATACAGTTCGTTTTCTAGTATTATTTTGAAGGCCTATTAGAAACATATTCGTAGAAGAGCTACACATAGCCTACTACACCCGATTAGAAGCAGAATATGAAACCAATAGGAGTAACAATTCAAAAGCGAGGGACATTTTCAAAACAAGAAACGAGATATATCCCGATTCCCCACACATCTTTATCTTTTTTGTTATTTCACGAGATAAGTCTACTTTTAAGTGATAAAACAATACTTTTCGATCCAAATAAAGGAGGTTTAGTATTTCTCCCTTTGCATAACAAATATGATAGGCCTAAAGGAAGATAAAGTAGGTTAAATTTCAATACAGAGTAATTTCAGTAATAAGAATGTAACGTTGATGAAGTGTATACAAGGACTAATAAAAGATGCCTTTTTTTAGAGATGAACATGATGAACTTTATTATGCTGATGTCTAACATTTATCATAGCCTACAACTCCCAGAGACCATTTAGTTCAATGTCAATTAGGCTATGATTTAATCTTAATGGTATAAAGATATCACTTCACTACAAAGTAATGTGACTCCAGGTTGTCTTCACTTTTAAATAAATCTATGCAGGAGAGTTAAACCTGCATGCTAATTATTGTTTTTGTATGCCCTAAGGTAATTTATTATGGAAATATTTATATTCATCATGACGTGTTGCATGGTGATGGGTGTTGTATTCTGATTTGAGCATCAGTTCAAGGCTAGTATGAGACTCCTGTCAGTGTCAAGATTTTTGGTTGGATCTAAATGTTTCTGTAGTAGTCTATGTGTTTTCTTGTAAATCTGTGGCCTTAATGCCATAGTAAATTTTAAAATTTTGTGTAAAGTTGAAGGACAGGGGCATTTCATGTGAAGTTACCCTGGGGCACCCTAAGGAGTTTATCCGGGCCTGCTTCCTAGTACAAATGAACAGTCCACACACACACACACACACTCTCACACACACACACACACACACACACACACACACACACACACACACACACACACACACACACACACACACACACACACACACACACACACACACACACACACACACACACACACACACACACACACACCCACACACACACACACACAGAGCGGACTGTAATCAAGTTGTTTTCAAGAATGCACAACCTATAGATTCACAAAATAAATTCCATTATATCGCCTATATTTGCCCAAAGACATAGTAAAGAGAACGACCTATTGAATTATGGTGTGGTAGGTATATATTTTAGTTTGATTTAAATTTATTTTCAGTATTAAAACCATCATTTGGATTTTTAATTAATAAAAATACTAATTTTAAATGTACATATCCACCTTCTGTCCTTTATCTTTCCGTTCATACAACAATATACAGAGAAAATTCTAATTTTTCGGGCATATTTCGAATGATAAAATTAATCGTGATTAATCCACAGAATCCTGTGATTAACCTGATTAAAAATTGTAATCGTTTGACAGCCCTAAAAATGACCTGTATCGTGATATAAGATTTGGTCCATATCGCCCAGCCCTAATATCAAGTTGTATATATGTATGAATGGTAAATATCAAATATAGTATCGCCAATTGTATAGATATATTGTATAGAGATTATGAGGAATACAAGAAGCTAATATAATAAATATTATTTTTTAACTGTGGAAAAGGGGTAGGATTAAATAAGTTTATACTTCTTCCTACTCCTTTTCAGGCATATCATATCAATATATGTAATTTGTTTTCTTTTTGTGAAATAATTTAAACTTTTTTATTGTATTTTCATGCTTTTAATTTTTGTTTTTGTATGTCTGAAATAAATTCAATCAATCAATCAATCAATCATGAAACTTTGCCAGTTCATTACTAACATACAATTATTTTTTGTATTACATTATTTTAAGAAATGTTTTAAGAAATTTGGCAATATCTAACTAATTATGATTACATATATGCATCTATTTCAAAACTAAAAATCGAGATGTCGGATAACATCAAAGTTAGAATATTCTGTATATTTCTACAACATATTAGTGTCCAAATCATTTTTACATAGCAGATTTTAGAAACAGGCTTTTTTGGATAAATGGCAAAGCAGGGCCGCTGCTAAGCTTTTGGGTGCCCTAAGCTTAAAATGTCAGTTAGCCCCCCCCCCAAAAAAACACCAAGATGCTCACGCGGAATGTTTTTGTCCTTGCAAGATCTCTGCGACTGCTTTTTGGCACATTTTCTGTAGTGATGAGTTTTTGCGAACAGCATTTACTAACAGAAAGAACAGGTTAACGCAGTTTTTGGGCTGTGACCCCATTTGACATAAAACATTTCTGGCAACCCCAGAGACATTTTTTTTCCTATAATTAGTTTTTTGAACATGTTTGTTATACTGTGTTGCAAAAGCAGAGTAGCCAGGATTAGTGCACAAATTGACATCCCCTTACATCGTTTTTACCATTTCGATAGCAGCTGGCAATATTAATGTCTATACTATGCAGCTTCATAGCCCTAGCAATTAGATAGCTCACCTCCAAAGAAACGTTCAAGGCCTATTCACTTCCAGTCACAGCCTTTTTGAAGTACACTTTGCTGCCTATTCAGCTTGGCAAATTTATTTTTGTAAGAAGAACTTGGTTTGCAGAGACACCCTTTGTGTGTTGTCTGAAAGTGCCTTTTGAGTTTGAATTTGGGAGACTGTGGTGGGGACCCTGGCCCTTCTAGGGAGGTCCTGAAGAAAAATGTGAAACTTATAATGTAAAATTCATCAATCTGGTGCACTTTGAGAATAAAACTAAGCCTAAATCAACCATAATTTTTGGAAGCACAGAATTACCAAAAAGCAGAAAGTACAGGTTTAATTTTAGGTTTAATTTTTTTTTTTAGGTTTAGTTTTGGGAATTTTTAAAATAATCCCTTATCCCGAAGCTCCTTCTCTCTTTGAAGTCTTTGTTTATTTTTTTTAATGACTCAATATAGGCCCCTGATCTTCGTGGCCCCGAACAATGTTATCTAAAAAATAATTAAAATGTACTGCCACATGATAGGCCCCTGATCTCCCCTGGGTAGGCTATACTTAGGGGAAACATCTAAACTGCCCGAATTGAGTGATAGGTTACACAATTAAGAAAAAACAACGATGGGCCTGTTCATAACTAATTTATATATTTTTTGTAATGTAATGATTATCATGACATTTTTTAAGAAACATCAATTTTGGGGGGCCCCTGGATCATCTTTTTTTCCTTTGTAAAATAAAAATAAATAAATATATATATAAAAAAACAGCTGCTCCCCCCCCATTTTTTTTTGGGGGGGGGGCCCTCCAGGTACTTGGTGACCTACGCGCTCTGCATACCCTGCGTATAGGGAGCGGCGGCCCTGTGTCAAAGTGTTCCTGGGCAAGACACTGAACCCCGAATTGTTCTCACAGTAGTAGCCCTGCTAGCAGCTGCTGCTATCGGTGTATGAAAGAGATGTATGAGGAGGTGTGCCTGCCTCCAGTTGTAAGTCAATATGGATAAAAGTGTCTGCTAAATAACATGTAATGTAATAACAAAAAATAAATAAAAATAAAAAAACATTTTGTTTTAAGAACAAAATTAAGCACAAATCAGACAATTGAATAGTGCTTAGAATCATGATGTGAGTATACAAGTTTAAAAGAAGATATTTTATGGAATCAAAATAGCCAAAAAATCTAGGATGGCCAAAGGATTTTTCCTGCGATGTCTCTCCTCAAACTATTAAAATTCCACGGTCGCCAATAAAGTTGGACTAAAATGTTTTTGACCTCTTCTCATGAAATGACTGTGATATTGTGATTTATTTTTGATAGATAAAGTGTTTATCTTTTCAAAATTGTATTGATCAATATCATCCAAACATATCACAGTGAAAATTAAACCAAAATTAACCTTTGCAAACTAGGCAAAAATTCTCCAGGATGTCCCTGTACACGAAGGCGTTGACGTTTCCATCCAGCACCACCAAAGTTGTTTTTCCTCCATAATGAAAACCAGCCCATACCATTCCTGAGCCGCCACCTGCTTGAGTGGTTTCCTGCATGCTTCCTGGATGGTCATCACAGAGGTTCTTACCACGCACATCACCACACCCTTTGTCTTTCATCTACAGATTAGGCCAAAATTATTCACTTTTTTAAAATTTTAATCTTTTTTGCTGTCACAGACAGAGCAAGGAATTTTTAATACAGCTTTTCCAAACATCTTACTTTTATTTTGGATTATTACATTATTTTACTTTGCAAACGGAAACAAAATTATTTCATAAAAAACCACAAACTACCACAGTCAAAGTGATTATCCCCCCGGATGCTTATAGTCAATTGTGTATCCTTTTTGCTGGATAACAGCCTGCAGTCATTTGTTGCAGTTTTCAACAAGTCTCACACACATCTCCTGAGCAATCCCAGCCCATTCTTCTTTGGCGAAGCTCTCAAACTCCTCCGGACTTTGGTCTTCAGTCCACCCCACAGATTTTCAATGGACTTCAAGTCAGGGCTTTGTGCAGACCATTCCACAACGTTCACTTTGGTCTTCTGGAGGTAGTTCTTCATCAGGAGCGACGTATGTTTTGGGTCGTTGTCATGTTGGAAGACAAAGCGACGACCCAGACCTAGTTTTGCTGCTGACTGCTTGTGGTTTTCCTCACATATCCTTCTTTCTTCATGATTCTACCACCTTGACGAGATTCCCAGTTCCAGAACCACTGAAGCATCCACACAGCATAATACTCCCACCATGTGTTTCACTGTTGGGACGGTGTTCTTTATGAGAGGGATCCCTTACTCTGTCAACTCTCCCTGAGATTTAAATTTTTTATTCAATCCCGATAAAGGGTTTTTCCGGGGAGTTTTTTCTCAGCCGAGGTAAGGGTGTAAGGGCATGGTGTCATCCTGTATGGAATGTAAAGCCCACTGAGGCAAATGCCTATTTGTTATATCGGGCTATACAAATAAAACTGATTTGATTTGATTTGATTTCACTTTGGGTTGTACCCCTCTCACTTCTTTCTACAAACATAAGCAGCGTGCGTCTCTATGGCCAAAGAGCGCTAGTTTTGTCTCATCTGACCACATGCTTCCAGTAAACTAAAATGTAAACATCAGCTGGAGAGGACGCTGGCGCTATCTGTTCGCCGCTTCTCCAAGCTATTTTTGGGCCAATTTTATTTTAAAAGTGATTTTTTGTGGACCTTTGTTCTCTTCTTGGTTCCCTGCGGGCTATACCAACATCGAAAAGCAGGCTTGTGGACTGTCTTTGGTTGTTCCGGTTTTGTTGTGGAGGAGCCGTGTAGCTCACTTGCTATTTTGGCGTCCCTAGCAACGGCTAAAAACAAGTAGTAGTAGTGTCTTCCTTATTGTTACTATTTAATTTTCACCCCTTCTATCTCACTATAACTGTACCACCTCTTGGCTTTGTTGTTTGTTGGTTTGTTGTTTGTTTGATTTGATTTTTATCATTTTGTTACCATCCTACACTTCACCCACACAACCCCACCCATTACTGATTACTGATATTCACACCATTTGTAGTTACTTTATACTTTGTTTTAATAATATTATTTTTAAACTAATTATCTTGTTTTCCTCCTTGTCCTTCCCTGAGGGTGTACATGGTCAATAATGTTGATTATAGTAACAGTTTGGAGAATATCACATAGGACAGGTTAGAGTTGGTTTGGAGGTTCTTTTCATAGTGGGAGTGTGAGTAGTTAACAGAGTTGATTTCTGGAAATTGATTTGAACTTTCCCTGTTATTCTTCCCCTTTTTGTAATTTTTTTTTGTTGTTTTCCCTTTTTAGTCTTGGGGTTGTTCAATTGTTAATGTCAATTGTCTCGGGCACATCCGAAGGATCTTGGGGTTGTTGCTTGAGGTCGCCTTTCAAACCGTGGTTTACAGTGCATAAATACCCACCAACTGCATGAACACTAGGTCAAGATATTCAGGTTTGATAAGTTAGGGGGAGTTCTAATTCTATTTCATCCCAGTGATCAAATGTTTTATGCTTTAGTAGACTTATTCATCTCCTTCTGAAACCTTCTGACATGTACAAAGGACCAACTGTTGAAAATTGCTGATCATTTCAATGAATTCCTCACCTGACCAACAATATATTTATATGGTCGTCGGGGCTGTCCATTGATGAAGGGGAACAGACCATGATGACAATAGATTTGAGGATAAATATTCTAGATGAGAGTTTATGTGAAACGTTCTTTCCTTTTTACTCTTGATTCACAGATGATATATATTCAATTTTTAGACATACACAGACAGTCAATATATAACCTTAATAATTTTTACTAAAATATTTTAAATGAATTTTATTTTATTTTAAAATTGTGAACAATTTACATTCTAACTACATATCTACTTATATCAATGAGAAAAGACCCAATATTGACGATATAGTTTAACACACAACGTATCTTTGACAACAACGTTTAATTAACAGGGAAAAAATGATTAGTGGGTTCTTAAGAGAGTAGACTGGGAACAATGATCCTAATTCAACTTTAATTATTGTCACAAACATGAAAAGCCCTGCTAAAATCAAAAGGTTTTATACACCTTAATCTTGTGTGTTACAGATATAGGACAAATTTCCCTCCTTTTCAGATACCAGAGTTATCACTATATTTTTTATCTCATTTATATCAAGGTTTTATCCTTAACTGACCATAGTAAGACTTCAAATTTTTAGAGATTTGGGCTACAAATTTATTAGAGACCTTTTTTCCACCTCTCACACAGAAGGTGTGTTAATCAGAGGAATGATTTAAACACCATTGTTTCCTGTCCATACATCATTTGTCTTGTGGCATGATACAGGGGGATGTAGAGGTGGGTGTGTCCAGATTTGTCAATGAAAGGGGTTGATATTATTCTGGGCAATGATTTGGCAGGAGATTATGTGGGATTCCACCTCTATGGGTTTTTTTCTCCTCTAGTCTACTAGTCGGTGGGTGTGTTCTTCATTTCAGAGTTGTCAGATATCTGATCTTTCTTTTCTCATCAGAATTTGTGAGGGAGAAAGATCTCTCTAAAAGATGTTTGACGCCTTATAATGGGACAACCAAGGTTATTTTCTCATCAGGCCTGATGAGGAGTTTCATGAAAATTTTGGGGGAGTGGGAAGATGTTTTGTGAAATATAGACATAATCACATATGTATGGTAAGGGGATTGAGGGATATGGGGTCCTTCAGACTTTTTCTTAAAGGGATTCACATACAAACCAGAAAATTATTGAGTTTCCCCGACACCCCCCGCAACATCCCGTCTCAGGTTTAGTTTGGGTCCGGGATCAGAAAATAAAATGTTAGAACAGAGATATCTTCATATAGTTTTATTTTATTTCACGTATCTAATTATCTACTTTCTTGTTTTGTTAATTTAACCGTTTCTATGGAGGGGGTGTGAGCTCGCCCTATTAGGTTCCAGGAATGTTCACCCCCGATCTCTCCTATAACTGGAGCTCCCACCTCTCTCCCCTTTCGGTTGGTTTGGTTTGGTTTGTGTTTGGATTTGATTTGATTTGTTGTGTTTTGTTCACATACACTACATCTTCACCCACACAGACACCCACCCATACTGATTACTGATTCCCCATTTAGTTTTACTTTGTTTAAAAGATTTTTGTATTATTGTTCCCCTTTCCTCCCTGAGTAGGACATTTTCCTGGTCACTACTGGCGTTTTCTTCGGTGATCCTGGTGAGGAATATGCCCCGGTCAACCTGCAAAGCTGTCTCTACAGTCTCATCGTGGATTTTTCTACACTGCCTCCCAGCTCTTCTCCAACTGCTTCGGGTCCGTACCTAACTGCTAACAGGCTAACATCACTCTGGCTGGTTCGATGTTGACCTACTTCGCCTCACAGCTGCTGAAGTACAACAACCGCTCCATCCCACCCTGTATTTCCACCATAAAGCAGCTAGGACTATTGCGTAGACCTCGATATATCCACAGAGGCTCAGTGAGAAACTTTATTTATTGTCAGCCTGCCGGCTCCATCCCATTCGTCTTGTCCACTGAGACGGCTGAGGGCAAAGGACACAACATCGCGAGATCCCCGCAGTCCCGGCTAGATGGATTTCATGGAGTGGATTACAACCTGCGCGGAGTGGATTTTAAGGCTGTCGGCTTCATCCCATCCGTCTTGTCCACTGAGACGGCTGAGGGCAAAGGATACAACATCAGCATCTCCTTCCCATTCGTCCGGTTACCTCTGTCACGTCATCAGGACTCACCCGCTACTGAACCATTCACCGCTTCTGTCAAGCAGCAGCTCACCAGGCAGGACAGAAAACATGGACTGGGTTTCAATCCTTCATCGGCAGTGACCCATACTGCGGTTTGTGTGACTAGCTCCCCCAGCTACTGTCCACCTCTGGCATCACCATGTAGATTACTGGCTACTTCACCTCCCCATGCTGTTGCTGTTTATGTGACTAACCCGACAATATGTACAAGAAACACTTGTCACTTTAATACTGCAAACCTGTCAAACTTGGTATCCATTCCCCTTCAGCCACAGTCTGCTGTAGTAAATAGGGCTGACAATGCTTCACACTCAAACACACTAAGTTTGGCCTTGTTAAACCCCCCCCCCCCCAACTACACTTTCGAGAGTGAGGCCAGAGCTCATAGGAAAGGTGGTGGAGTTGCTATTTTATTTAATGAATCTTTAACATGCAAAAAGATGTTTTATGGAAACTTTTTTTAATTTGAATATGTGGCTCTCAAGTTAAATTCAGCCTCTCAAGCTGTTTTTATTAATATCTACAGGCCACCTAAATACTGTGCAAACTTTTTTGATGACCTTAGTGGACTACTGTCTGTAATCTGTATGGAGTTTGACTGTTTATTGATTGTTGGGGATTTTAATATACATGTGGACAAACCCGAGGACAGAAGTGCTAAAGAACTATGCTATGTACTGTAAAATGTTGGACTCTCTCAACACGTAAACCAGCCTACACATAACAAAGGTCACACCCTGGACTTATTAATTTCAAAGGGCCTGGACATTTCAAACCTTTTAGTGTCTGATGTGGGTCTCTCCGACCATTCCTGTTTGTTTTTTGGGAGTACAATATCTTTGCACACAACTGCAAAAACAAAGGTTATCAAAAAACGGTATATTACTGAAAACACGAGTGAACAATTTATCCAGGCATTTTCTCTGTCCCCGCTCCTCCCCTGTATCTCAGTTAATGAGCTTGTATGTAACTTCAACTCAAAAATTACAAATGTTATTGATGCTATTGCACCCACCAAGGTGAAAATCATCTCTGGTAAACAAAAGGTCTCCCTGGAGAAATACCCCTCAGGTCAGAATTGAAAAAAGAGAGTGCCGTAAAGCAGAACGCAGGTGGCGAAAAACAAATCTAAATGTTCACTATAACATCTTCAAAGAGAAACTACGCACGTTTAACCTAGAACTAAGAAATGCAAGACAGTCTTTCTTCTCTGACATCATCACCAAAAACAGCAACAATGCACATGCCCTGTTTGCTGCTGTTGACAGGCCAACAAACCCTCCTGTGTCAGTAGCGTCTGAGCATCTTTCCACGAGGGCCTGCAATGAATTTGCCTCCTTCTTTACTGAGAAAATTCATAAAATAAGACAAGCTGTCACTGCATCAATACCAGGTTCAAGATATGTTTTATCTCTGTACCCATTTAAAACGAATTCAGATGCCATGACAGAGTTTTTTCTGATAAACAAGAAAAACCTGGATGACATTATACAACACCTGAACTCCTCCTCCTGTTGCCTTGACATTCTGCCCACAGGCTTCTTTAAAACTGTTTTTAGCTGTATGGCCTCAGATGTCCTAGAAATTGTCAATATGTCCCTTCGCACTGATGTATTCCCACAGGCATAACCATATCACCAGGAGACTATAGTCCGATTCAAGCACTAAGTAAATGCAATGAACAAATCAATGACTGGATGTGCCAAAACTTTCTTCAATTAAACAGCGACAAAACTGAAGTAGTTGTCTTTGGTGCCAGGGATGAACAATCAAAAGTCAGCGCACAGCTTAAATCTGTTATGTTAGAAAGCACACACCAAGCTAGAAATCTTGGAGTAGTGATAGATTCCGACTTGAATTTCAAAAAACACATTAAATCAATTACTAAGTCAGCCTACTACCACCTTAAAAATACATCGAGAATTAAAGGGTTAATATCTCAGCAGGACTTAGAAAAACTTTTCCATGCATTTATTTTTAGTAGACTTGACTACTGTAATAGTGTCTTTGCAGGCCTTCCTAAAAAATCAATCAGACAGCTTCAGCTAATTCAGAACGCTGCTGCTCGAGTCCTCACTAGGACCAAAAAAGTAGATCACATTACCCCAGTTCTTAGGTCTTTGCACTGGCTTCCTGTCACTCAAAGAATTGATTTTAAAATATTGATGATGGTCTACAAAGCCTTAAATGGTTTAGGGCCAAAATATATTACTGATCTGCTGATACGTTATGAGCCGCCCAGAGCCCTTAGGTCGTCTGGGACAGGTCTTTTAAAAGTCCCCAGAGCTAGGACTAAACAGGGAGAGGCGGCATTCAGCGTTTATGCGCCCAATGTCTGGAACGGACTGCCAGAGAGTCTGAGGTCCGCTGAAGCTCTCAGCTCTTTTAAATCGGGTCTCAAAACGTTCTTGTTTCCCTTTTAACCTGTAATTTTTTTTTTAAATGTTTTAATTCTTTTATTTAAATGTTGTATTTTTATCCATGTTTTAAATTTGTTCCTTTTTTTTGTATTTGTATTCTTTATTTGATTTTAACCCTGTGAAGCACCTTGAGTGGCCCTGTGCCTGAAATGTGCTCTATAAATAAAATTGCCTTGCCTTGCCTAAAAATAATCTATAATAATCTTTCTCCAGGTTGTCATTAGCATACTTCAGTCTGGCTTCAAGGTGTCTCTTCTGCAGAAGTGGAGTTTTTCTTGGTCTGCAACCTCGCCGTCCGTTTCTGTGCAGGGTTCTAGTTATTGTCTTCTTTGAGACAACAATTTCCAACCTGGCGATGTCATTCACTAGTGTTTTGGCAGTTGTTCTCTTTAGACACATCTCTCACTAGTTTTCTTTCCAGAGTCTTTAAATCTTTTGCTTCTTACATCTGTGTACTGTGTGGCTCTCTTTGAATTTCTTGATGATACTTCTCACTTCAGTTCTTGACACTTGGAAGCGCTGTGATAACTTTGTATATCCATCTCCTGCTTTGTGAGCAGAACAATTATTTTTCTCAAGTCTAAACCAATTTATTTTTGTTTTTGGCTTGATGCTGGCTCATGTGACATCTCAAACCATTGCTGAAGTTTTTATACTGTGTGTAAATTGTAATATAACCCTGAGTTTTAACTTGATTTTACAAGCTTTGAGCATTACAAAGTTAAAGCACATCATTGCACAGCAGTGGTTTGCGCTATGGCTCAACACAAAGGTAAGTTATTCAGGGGGCTAATAATTTTCACCGTGGTAGTTTTTGTTTTTTGTGAAATAATTTTGTTTCTCTGTGCAAAGTAAAAAAATAAAAGTAGAATGTTTGGAAAAGCTGTGTTAAAAATTCCTTGCTCTGTTTGACAGCAAAAAAAATTCAAAGTTACATTTTCGTAGAGTGGCTAATAATTTTGGCCTCAACTATATATGGTCAAGGGTATAGCGGCTCTCATCTAATCCAATTACATTTATGAGTTGATTACAGATTGAATTGTAGTATTCTCGCACAGCCAGACCAAACTACAGTTAGTTACCAAACTATAATTAGTATGTTCTGGAACCACTACTAGTTGTCGATATCCTGTCAGCCAGACCAGTAATGAAATGATGGAAAGGAAAACAATGTGTAGGCTTCTTTACCTGTGAGGGACATTTCAGCCAGCTTTAGTGGCAGGTCGGTGGGGTTAACGCCCGCTGGTGAGCCCAGGATGTCAGGCAGGGCATTTCTCCTGCCTGAACGCCCCGACGTCGCAAAGTCCAACACTGGCTCCACTTCTGTCATCTTCGGATCCCTCTATGTTTAAAAGAGGGGCAGAGAACCATTTACATTTTTGCCTGCCCTTGTATATAGTCCTCTACAACAAGAGAGAAAGAGTATAGTATCTGGTTAGCTAGGTCTTGTAATAGTAAGGACTCAAATAACCCAGGACAGATCATTTATAAGGAAAGTTTTGTGTTTTCTAAATACTATACATTTCACAATAAATTCAATCCACAGTTATTTTATTATAACATCCAATGGAAATATCATTCATTTATTATATTTCTGTGTGGAGTGGCTAGTGAGCGGGCAATGGAGTAGGTTGTGTTTTTATTCAACATCTCCACCTTCGCTAAATTTAAATAAAAAAAATTCAAACGTTTTGACGGTTGAAAACAACGCATAAAGCCATGAGGATGGGTAGGACCAAGAAAAAACACCAAAGACACTGGACGATCTTAAAGCCACTACGAGTAACATGGCACGTTGGCGTCCCCTTTGGACAAAAGCGGTAGTATTTTTACGACGCCCGCTGTCGCAAAGCTGTTTTCTAGCTCGTGCCAGGCGTGCGAGTGTGAACTGAGAAGGGCGTAATATAGTGCATGTCCGTGTGTTGAAAGTGTAAGGACTCTTTTCGGCACCGTGAGAGTGGTTTTGACACTGCATCAACTAATGCCAGTCAGTCCTACACACCTGATTGCAATGAGTTGATGCAGCAGCGTCACCTAACTACTCTCTCTCACGGAGCTGAAAGATTACGTGTCCTCACAGAAAGCGAATGAACGAGAGACGGCAGTTAGTATGGATCACGATGAGGTAATGTGTTTGTGTTGTTGATGTAAATAATGACTATTTCAGATAATGGTTATCTGATGGTGGTGAAGCAAAGCAAACTTTGTGTTAGTACCAACCGCTCATTCATTTAGGAGTAAACACTGCAGTCTAGTTTGGCTCTCGTGAAATTGTATACACGTTGCTTGGCAAAGCCCTCGTCCCGCCCGTAGCCTATATCACTTTCCCTTTTAGCTTTTCTTCATTGCATTCTCTTTTTTTTCTTTGATGGTTCAGACCCGAAAAGTCATTATGACGACAAATAACTGTCTCAAACAAGGCTCCCGCTCCCCTTCCCTCACCTGTAGGGATAGGCTTCTCAAATCGCGTTGCAGCGCCACACTGAAATCTGCGACCAATACGGATATGTGACCATAGAGCCTGCACAAGCGAACCGAAAATCGGACTGGGTGTGCGACCAGACCAAAAGCAGTAATAAAAACTATATAAAAACGTCTTTCTTTGCACTGATGGAAATCAGAGTGTCACCAGCATGTCATCACAGTTCAGATAAAGTCTTTATAGTCCAAATTAAGTCACTCCAGCATAGGAAACCAAAGTGGGCCACCGTCAAAAAACACCCGTAGTTTTGCTGGTGGCGGAGTCTGGAAGCAAAGCCCCTTCTCCTTAAGAAGTCTTCTGATAGGGGCGTATGCCTTTCTCTTCTTTTGTGTCTCCGTTGGGTAATCCTGATCAAAATACACTGTAACTCCGTTCAGGTGAACTTCTCTTTTTTTCCAAGCGGAGTGGAGCACCTGCTCTTTTACTCTGTATTCGAGGAAATAGATGACCACTGACCGGGGGTTAGCACTCAGCGGGGGTTTGGGGCCGAGAGCCCTGTGGCAGCGTTGAATGCCAAGCTCAGTATCACGGAGGGACAGCTCGGACTGAATGAAACTTTCAATAAAGTCGTTGACTCTTCAAAGTCGTTGTCTCCTTCAGCGCCTTCGGGGATCCCGTATATACGAATGTTATTCCTTCGTGAGCGGGCCTCTAAATCTGTCAGCTTTGCTTGAAGGTTTTCTTGCATGTTTATGGCGTGGCTTCTTTAGCATTGGTGGTCCATTCCTCCATGTCGGCCACTCGCTCCTCCGCTTCCGCCATTCTGCTTCTGGTCTCTTTTAAATCTGTGGCAATTTCATTTAGCTTGCCATTGACGTCTTCTCTAAAGCTGGCTAAATCACTCTTTATTTCTCTGGCGAAGCTGTCATGAAAGCTGTGTAGATCTTCCTTCATATCCGACCGAATAGCCTTTATCTCTGCATGCACCGCACTGATGTTAGCTTGCAAGCTATCCATGGCGTCGTGTTTGTCGCTGCTGCCCTTGCTGCTTTTTTCTGCTGCAGGTTTCTCGTTGTTCTCCGGTATCTGTTGCTTTACCTTCCGCCTTTCGATTCTTCCCCCTTGGCATTATATATTTTTATACTTTTAAGTATGGAATTATTTTAATTTGAGGGATTATATTAGACCGGTCTGGGAGCTCTCACTTTATGCTTCCATTCGCCCTGACGTCATCCCGGAAGTCTGCACTTTATTTATTATTGCTGCTTCTTTGCCTGTTCCTTGTTTAAAAAAAATAAAAAAATAGAGACTTAATTTTTTCAATTTAGTTTTTATGTTAGCAAATGTGATTCTATTTAGTTTTTACATAAGCATTTTGTCTGTATTTGGTTTGAAGAAAAAATGGACACTTGATTTTTTTTTGACAACAGCTAGATGTCGTATTGGAATTTTTATTTATATTTGTATGAAAGTACTGGCCTTATCAGCAGCAAGTGTTAATAAAATACATATTTCTTAATGAAGTATAATCTTTATTCTATTGTTAGTGAGCACATGCCTAACACAAGCCTCAAGCTAAATGTAAAAGCTAATACCTAATTAAGAGCCATTGAGTAATTGATTGAATTATTGATATCCGATTCATCGTTTCAATAATCGCTAGATTAATTAATTAATTGTCAAAATAATCGTTACTTGCAGCCCTACTCAAGACGAGCATGTGACACGCCTCACCGAGCTGGAAAAAAGTTTCAACGAGCTGTCTACACTGAACAAACTCTTGAAAGCCAAAGGGTGTGACCTCGAAGGGTGATCGCAAACACATCAAAATTGTGGGTATGCCTGAGAAGATTGAGAAGGGCTCGCCTATGGCGCTTGTGTTAGACGTGTTGCCTAAATTCCTGGGAGCTGACAGCTTCCCCCACGGGATCAAAGTGGACCGGGTTCACCGAATCAGGCCACCGAGCAGCAACAAGCCACGTATCATGATCGCTAAAATACACCACCACCCACCTGGTAAAGGAAAAGATAATGCAAATAGCCCGCAACAAATGCCCAATAAACTACGAGGGACAGTGTATCAGCATCTTCCCAGACCTCACAGCCGAAGTGATCCAAGACCGCAGAGAATACAAAGGCGCCAGGCAGAGGCTGACAGAAGCTGGCATTCGGCACAGGTTTTTGTTTCCTTCCCCTCTTATCTTCACACACGGAGGTGTCACTAAAATATTCGACTCACCGCAGGAGGCACATCAGCACGCAAACCGCTGTAGCCGGAGCTACGGCTCAACTGACTAGTCATGAACAGCACCCGGAAAGCTGTCCCTCAACTCTGACAGAACTGTAGCAGCAAAGTTTATTTTTCCTCTTTTAACAAATCAATAAATAAATTCACAAATTTCACTGAATCGACAGATTTCCCGAAAAGCCTCGGGGGACTACGATACACATGTCTGTAAAAAATTGGAAGGATAGCTTTAAAAACATGTCCGCCATTGACCAAAACGTTTACGCAGGGGCGGGGCTTATTAGCAAATTGGCCATAACTCATTGACCATAGGTCCTATCATCAAAAAACTTGCTGGATATGTGCACAAGACATGTTGTAGCATGTCCCTCAAAGCTTGTCAAGATTAACCCATAGGGGGTGCCACAAATGCGAAAACGATCTTTTAAAAATGCAATGTCTGACAGGCCCCGCCCCTCGCCCCCTGACTCTGATTGACTTGAAATTTCTTACACATGTACAGCTCATGGTGCTCTACAATAAAGCCTCTTGGACCATAGGGGTCAGCCATGATTTTTCTTTTCTTCCGTAATTTGCATGACCTGAAATACAGTCAAGTGCCATCTACTTTATGGATTTCCAACCTATCATCACCAAATTGTATACTCAGGCTTCGGTGACCAACATACACACATGTATAAAGTTTTAGCGAGATAGCTCAAGAAACATGGCCGCCGTTGACCAAAACATCTTCGTAAGAGCGGGCCTTTGCTGCTGATTTGCCACGACTGCACTCTTCAATTGGCCACAACTTGGGACTCGAGTTTGGAAAGCGCGCAGCGGCGGTTCCTAGAAGTGTTCGAGCCGGGCCACGTAACAAGCCGTTACCTTGCGTGACGACTCGCCGCTCCTGTGCTGCCTAGCAACCCTGATTGCTGCCAACGGAGACAGCCTTGTCAACGGAGGAAAAAAGAAAAATAAGTTGCCTAGTTGAAAAGAAAAAAAGTACAAGAAGAAAAGAAAGGAAGATAAAAGCTAAGAAGAGATTGTTATTTTTTTTAAATTTTATGCCACCTCTGAAAAAACACAATGAATCTTGGGATATGCTGGGCCGCGAAGGATACATCTAGCCTGGCACCGCCCGCCTACTACTTCCGCTCAATTTTCATTTCCCTTCAGTAGTCAGTCTGGATGTGCAGTATATTCTTAGGTTTTCTCCGGACAGATTTCTGCTGGTCCAATCAGCGAGCAGAAGGAGTGGCGCAGAAGCCGGCGCATGACATGGTTGGTTGGCAAATCCAGAGTGGCACTGGGCAGATCCAATTGTTTTAAACTTCAACAGACACCCGCCTTCAAGTGAGTTAATGTTTGTCAATTGAGCAATTCCAGACCTTCTGTACAAATGAAATTAAGTACGATGGTCTGGTAGAACCAGGCTAGGATACATCTGTTGGACCCTTCAAAACCGTGAAACGAAGGCTGCATTTCTCGGCCGCATATGAAGGAGCCTTCGAAATGGGACAAGCCTTAACGAGCCGCTATGACGCAATCGGTCTTCAAATGCAGCCTTCACAGGCGTGTTCAGCCAGATGTGCAACTGGCTTACAATACTGCCGACATTCCCTTTGTGGCTAATTTTAGCAAATTTTTAAATAGACCCCAGGGGCCTCATTTATAAAGCTTGCTGCGCACAAAAACCTTGCGTAGACAGACAGAAATGTGCGGTAGCAAACATTGGTATTTATAGAAAAATTCTTTGCAGAGAAATGTGCGTATTCCTACGCCAACTTTTGACCATGTGTAGAGCTACTGCAAGGTTTTCCTGACTCTGGGAATCAGTGACACTCAATGGCAACACCATGAAATAAAGCTTAGTCATCAGAAAAACTGACAAATGACTGTGAAATGCTTGGCACCCACTATATTTAATCAATCATATGTATAAGCGTACTGTATAGTTGTGAATATAGGTTACTGTTGTTTATGGCATGCAGTTATGTAGGTTGAAGTACTTATCAAGTAACTTGTGGGTGTGTGTAAATGCATGCATACACGTTTCCCAGATGTATAGTCTGTGGGAACATGCATACTTTTTTTTTTTTTTTATCTAATTTTCAGTTCTGCTGTGCCAATGCACCATAGTTATTTCAAGTGCCTTATATTCATTATTCAATGTTTAGAGTTAATGCTCTGCAGAGTTCTATTTGTTCCTTTGAATTTGGAAGAATTTGAATTTTGCCCCGATGGATTCCCTGTTGAGTTTTTTAAGAAATGTATTAATAAGCTGGCCCCTCTCCTCAACTCTGTTTTTAACAAATCCCTAGAACGTGGTTCATTGCCCCCCACTCCAACCCAAGCGTCCATATCCCTTCTTTTGAAGAAAGGAAAAGACCCTACTTCTTGCGCCTCGAACAGGCCTCTGTCACTTCTTAATGTTGATGTTAAGATTTTAGCTAAAACCTTAGCAACTCGTCTTGAAAAGATTCTTCCTGTCATCATATCAGAAGAACAGAATGGCTTCATCAAAGGGCGCCAGCTGTTTTTCAATGTCCGAACACTTTTAAATGTAATTTTCTCTGGTCATTCCGCCTCAACGCCCGAATTTGTTATTTCGCTTGATGCTGAGAAAGCATTTGATCGGGTAGAATGGCATTATGTGTGGGCGACTGTGGCTCAGGTGGTAGAGCGGGTCGGCCGATGATCAAAGGGTTGGAGGTTCGATCCCCGCCTTGCCACCTGTGTCATAGTTGTTGTGTCCTTGGGCAAGACACTTCACCCACCTTGCCTCGTGTGAATGTCGATAGTTAGCCTGCTATCGGTGTATGAATGTGTGTGGGAATGGGAACAGGTCTCCCTTGAAAAAGAGTCTTTGGACTCAATGGGATTTACCTGTATAAATAAAGGTTAAAAAAAATATATATATATCTTTTTGAAGTTCTACAACAGTTTGGCCTAGGGAACAGGTTTATTTATCGGATTCGACTTCTGTATACCAACCCTCAAACCAGTGTCCACACGAATAATTCCCAGTCTAAATATTTCACATTGTCACGCGGTACTAGACAGGGCTGTCCCCTCTCCCCCCTATTTTTCGCTTTGGCCATAGAACCCCTCTCAATTGCTTTAAGATCCCTCCCCCACTTTCACGGCATTCCTCGTTCTGGCATTGACTTAAAATTGTCTCTTTATGCTGACGACCTTCTTTTGTATATATCGGACCCCCTGACTACTATCCCGCCAATTTTATCATTGCTGGAGAGATTTGGCTCTTTCTCAGGCTATAACGTTAATCTACTTAAAAGTGAATGCTATCCCATAAACACCCTAGCTTTACAACTCAAACAGTCCGATATTCCTTTTAAACTCAGCCCCTCAGGGTTTAAATATTTAGGGATTAATGTGACCTTGCCTTCTCTCTATTCTGCCAATTTTGCCCCTTTGGTTACCCAGCTTGGACTAGATTTCAAGAGGTGGAATTCTCTTCCTCTGTCATTGATAAGTAGGATTAATGTGGTAAAAATGAATGTCTTGTCAAGATTTCTTTTTCTTTTTCAGTGCACTCCTTTATTTTTGTCCAAGTCTTTGGATGAGACTGTAACTTCCTTCTTGTGGGGAGGTAAGACTGCCAGGGTAAGAAAGTAATTACTGCAAAAATTCACATCTGACAGTCTCGCCTCTGGTGGTCTCGCCTTACCAAAATGTATTCTATATTATTGGTCAGAACAAATACATAAATTAACTTATTGGCTTCAATCTCCCAAACTATTATGGTGTAAGCTTGAGACCCTGTCGTGTTTCTCCTCTGCACTACCGGCTTTACTCACATCTTCATTGCCCATTAACCCTTCTAGTTTCACTAAGAATCATATTGTGCCATCTGCACTGAGGATTTGGTCCCAATTTAGGCGCCATTTTAAGTTTTCCTCTGCATCCACTCTGATGCCCATAGTGAACAATCATCTATTTCCCCCATCTGTTTGGAATATCTCCTGCGTGTTATGGCAGAATCGAGGCATTAAAGAGATCCTATTATACTACTTTTCTGGTCTTGATTTCTTGTTAAAAACTGCTATAGAGCAACCTGACACGAATCACATCACAAAAAACTATGTAGATTTTCGGGACACTCTTCCTCTTACCCTAGAGAGCACAGCAGTCTCTCTCTACACACTGCTTTGAGCTTCTCCGCCCCTCCCCCCCTGCTGCAAACCCCACTCTGTTGTGATTGGTTACCTTCCTTCCAGCGGCGGGAAATTTTCCAGGAAGGTGGGGGCATGCAGCCGGAGCTTGCCTGAGCGGCAGCATTACCATACATGGAAACATAACAGAAACGACCCGAGCGTGACAGAGAAAACCCGGAAATTTGAACAAGTTCGGCTCGACCGGCTGCCATAGTTTTTAGTGCTCTGCTTAGCCACCCCACCCCAGACGGTCAACAGGGAATACGTCGAACTGCATGTACGTAATTATTTGATACTCTAGTATGGTTAAACATGACTATAAATCATTATAACAACGTTTATAGGTCATAAAAGTCGAAAAGTATCATAGGTCCTCTTTAAAGTTTTCAGAGACCTTTATAAAGACAGTACTTTTGCTACTTTCTCAGACTTGTCTAAAGATTTTTATTTACCTACATCCCATTTATTTATGTATTTTCAAATAAGGCATTGTGCCTCCGTACTTTTTTCATGTTATCCCTCCCTCTCTATTAACCAACCATGGGAAGACCTTCTGACCTTAAAACCTCAGCACAGATCACTAATATCTAAGATTTATTACAAACTCATGGCTCTGGAAAATAATTCCGCTGTCAAAAGCAAAAATGCTTGGGAGCGTGACCTTGGGGCAGGGCTGTACAGTGCGACAGTTTTGATCGCATTTGCTACTGAAATTGATCACGTGCGATGATGAATACAAATCCATTCACACTCCTGCGACAGGCTGCTAATGAGGAGAGGCTGTCTTGAAACACAGAGGAGAGATGCACAACACTGCTTAGAGTGCTCTACATTAACACTCCAAATGCAGGTAAATGAGTCTTAGGCAAGTAAGTTATAGTGTCCACCCTCCACTTTGGCTGGTGAAAGATATAAGTCCTCGGGATCTGTGCTCGTGCAGCGACTCTAGGTATAAAAACTTCACCAACGGTAATAACCGGAAGGAGACGGCACAATACCGCAGTTAAGTTAGCGCGTGTGCAAACAGAACATTTCCTGTGCGCCTTCACATTAAAAGCCTGTTACTACTCAAACGTGAGTTGACTTTTATTTTGAAGCCGGTAAGAACAGGAAGTTAGCGCTTTTTTCTAGCTTGAAAGGCAACTCCTTCAGCTGCAGAGAGCAGTCAACAGTAGCCTAGTCTATTTAAACAAAGTTTTACATAAGCCATTGAAAAGCTACTCCCAACACATTCACAATAACATATTTAATTTATCCTAAATTGTACCAATATGTATACTTTATTTAATAGGCTATGTTTAATGTTTTAAAGTTTGGTTTTAATTAACAGAAGGACATTATTATAATAATAATAATTCTGAATCAGCAAAAAATTGCAATTGGCAGGTTAGATTATTTTGTCTACATTGCAATCAGTGCACCCCTATTCATTCTTCCATAATTATTACTGCACACACTAGGATATAATAGTAATTGAGAATCTCAAATGAGACCAAGATAACATGCTCAAAGGTAATTAGAGCGAAATGCATGGGTTAAGGTTATGCAAGTTTTCGATCATACTTTGTGTGCTACCAAATTTATTTTTGTGCTACTGAATTTTTTTGCTTGCTAGCACCAGTGCTACCACCTAAAAAATAAGTGTACAGCCCTGCCTTGGGGTAGATTTGACAGATCAATGGTGGGATAAGGCTGTGCATAGTATACGCTCATCTTCTCCTTGTGCCAGGCTGCAGCATATACAGTTAAAAGTGTTACATAGAGTCCACTTTAGCAAATCTAGACTATCGGAATGTTGTGGACCAATGTGACAGATGCCACGCCTCCTCTTGTAATTTGACTCATATGTTTTTTTACTGTCCCACACTAAACCGATTCTGGGATGACTTTTTATGACCATGACAAAGGTTCTAGGAGCCCAAATAAAAACAGACCCCTTTATCGCAATATTTGGAACCCCATCTCAACAACCCCATATCACAGCCTTACAATCAGAAACATTAGCCTTTACTTCCCTTCTGGCAAGACGCCGTATTTTAAATTTCTATTTCAAATTTGGAGAAAATTAAATTAACAGTGAAAGGCTGCACTAACAAATTTACAAAAAAATTGTCTTCTTTTATAAATTATTTCAATTCGCTATCAACCCTGGCCCAAAACTTTTTTTTTTTTTTTAATCGAATAGAAGTGAACATTGAAGTGAACATTGAAGTGAATGGACTATGTGAGAACGACACCACTCTACCAGTCACTTTAAACGGAGGACAAGATCAAGCTAACACACAGCTAACTAGCACCGACAAGGCTATGAAGAAATAAAAGGACCGTGTCCAGGTTAGTGATAACCCTCCCTGGAATCGTCTTGGTGGAAGGCCAAAGAGATTGGAAAAGGGAGGACGGATAACGGGCAGGGCCGAGCACCATGAGATGACTGATCTGGATGGCTGGCCTGCGTTATCACCCAGGCACGGTGCCTCCTCAACCCCCGCGCCTCGGAGGCCGCAGCAATGGATTACTGCAAGGAGGAGAGGTAACAACAACAAACTTCCACAGCAAACAAGTGTGCAAGTGTCGAACCGGTTTACTCCACTGATGCAAGTCCCTGAATTTCCCTCTGATGACCAAGATAGCATAGCGCTTGCACACAATAAGGTAAGGCCTGAAAGCCAAGAGCCACAGAGAGAGCTAACAACCGGGCTAATTAAGCTAACAACTGGGCCTGAAAATCTGATTGTTGGAGACTTTTCTGTTAGAGATATGAAAAGCATGTGTAGTGTTGATACCAAAGTACTCTGCTTTCCCAATGATATTGTGTCGGACTTAGAAAAAAGAATCCTGGAAATTGCAGCAGCACACACAACTGTAAAGAAAATCATTCTGCACATCGGGTCAAATGATGTTGTAAAGCACGAGTCTGAAATGTTGAAACAGGACTTTAACAATCTCCTGAACACGGTCAGCTCACTGAATGCTGAGGTGTATATCAGTGGTCCTCTGCCACCAATCAGAACTTGAGAGATTCACTAGACTGTTAGCACTGAACACGTGGCTTTCAATAGCGTGCCCTGACCACTCAGTGCATTTTATTGACAATTTTAACATTTTCTGGAACCGCAGGCAGCTTTTTAAGACGGATGGACTTTGTCTAAATAAGGCTGGAGTCGAACCATTCACATCCAACGTGATTTACGTCCTACGTCACTCATCTGTTCGTGCCAAGGACAAGGCCCAGGAGGAGAAGATAACACAGCGTAGCAGCAGCGCCGAAGGACAACTGCCGGCCCCAGATGACAGCTCAGACCATGAGAGATATCAGGGCAGAGAGGAGGGGGCCCCACCCATAACAAGCACACCTCTTGCTCATTCAATCTCTCCTACAACCACCCTTTCTCCATCCTCTCCTGATCTGGGATTCAAGGAAATTGTATGTACCCCCAGCAGTCAACGTCCCCCTCAACTCGCCCGGCTCTTGACCCCTCCACGCAAACCCCCTCCGATCCCACCGCGACGTCATCATCATCAGGCTTGGGAGACTGATGATGTCAGCATTTGTTGATATGTGCCGGGCCGCGGCTACACAGTTATCGCCTTCGACCCACAGGATAAGCCGGGGCCCTGTTTTTCAAGGTTTATTTCAAGAAACGGGAAACCGTTATCAACTCTGATAAGCATTCCTCTTCAGCCACAATCTGCTGAAATAAATCGGGCTGACAATGCTTCGAACACACTACATTTAGCTTTATTAAACATCAGATCCTTGGCAGGTAAAACATTTTTAATTAATGATCTTATTACTAGGCACAATCTTAATTTTATGTTTTTGACTGAAACTTGGTTAGACCAAGATAACAGCTCAGCTGTACTGATAGAGTCCGCCCCCCCAAACTACACTTTAGTGAGTGAATCCAGAGTGCATAAAAAAGGAGGGGGGGTTGCTATTTTGTTTAAAGAATCTCTACAATGCAAAAAGATGTCTTATGGAAATTTTGATTCATTTGAGTATGTGGCTCTCCAGTTAAATTCAGCCTCTAGAGCTATTTTCATCAATATCTACCGGCCACCACAATACAATACAAGCTTTTTAGATGACCTTTCTGAGCTGCTGTCTGTAATCTGTATTGAGTTTCACTGTGTATTAATTGTTGGAGACTTAAATATTGATATCGACAAACCCGAGGACAGATGTGCGAAAGAACTGTGCTGTGTCCTTGACAACTTTGGACTAAATCAGCATGTTGACAAACCAACTCATAACAAAGGGCACACTCTGGACCTTATCATTTCCAGAGGAATGAACATTTCAGACGTAACAGTGGCAGATATAGGTCCCCTCTCAGACCATTCCTGTTTATTTTTTGAGAGTAAAATGTCTGTGCACACAACTGATCAATCAAAAGTAATCAAAAAAAGGTATATTCAGGAAAATACCAGTAAAACATTTATTCAAGCATTTTCTTTAATACCACCCCTCCCCTGTAACTCAGTTAATGAGCTGTTAGACAACTTTATCGGCAAAATTACAAGTGTTATAGATGCTATTGCGCCCACTAAGATGAAGGTTGTCTCTGGTAAGAAAAGATCTCCCTGGAGACATGCCCCGCAGGTCAGAATAGAAAAAAGAGAGTGCCGTAAAGCGGAAAGCAGGTGGCGAAAAACAAATCTCCAAGTTCATTATGACATCTTCAAAGAGAAACTTTGCACTTTTAACTCAGAGATGAAAAGTGCAAGGCAGTCTTTCTTTTCTGACATCATCACCAAAAACAACAATACACGTGCCCTGTTTGCTACTGTCGACAGATTAACAAACCCTCCTGTGTCAGTAGCGTCTGAACATCTCTCCACGAGGGCCTGCAATGAATTTGCCTCCTTTACTGAGATAATTCACAAAATTAGACAAGCTTTCACTGCATCAATACAAAGTTCAACATATGTCATCGCTATGCCCACTTAAAATCAATCCAAATGCAATGACACCATTTTACCTGATAAACCACAACAACCTGGAGGACATTATACAACACCTGAACTCCTCCTCCTGTTGCCTTGACATTCTTCCCACAGGCTTCTTTAAAACTGTTTTTAGCTGTATGGCCTCAGATGTTCTACAAATTGTCAACATATCCCTTCGGACAGGTGTATTCCCACAGGCCCTTACCAACAGCAGTCATCAAGCCACTCCTAAAAAAGAACAATCTAGATACATCGCTCATGAACAATTATAGGCCCATATCTAACCTACCATTTTTAAGCAAAATCATTGAAAAAGCTGTTTATCAACAGCTAAATAACTACTTAGCAATGAACAACTGCTTTGATGTTTTTCAGTCAGGATTTCGACAACACCACAACACTGAGACTGCTCTGGTTAAGGTCCTCAATGACATCCACTTAAACACAGACAGTGGCAAAAGTTCTGTTTTAGTTTTACTGGATCTCTGTGCCGCTTTTGACACAGTTGACCACGGCATATTACTAGATCGACTAGCAAACTGGGTTGGACTCTCTGGAACTGTACTAAACTGGTTTGAATCCTACTTAAAGGACAGAGACTACTATGTGTCAATAGGCAATTTCACATCTGAGCGGACACACATTGAATGCGGGGTCCCCCAAGGTCCCATTCTTGGGCCTCTTCTGTTTAACATCTACATGCTCCCACTAGCTCAGATTATGAATAGGAACAAATTATGCTACCATAATTATGCAGACGACACACAAATGTACATAAACATATCACCAGGAGACTACAGTCCAATACAAGCACTGAGTAAGTGCATTGAACAAATCAATGGTTGGATGTGCCAAAATTTCCTTCAATTGAACAGCGACAAAACTGAAGTAATTGTCTTTGGTGCCAAAGATGAACAATTAAAAGTCAGCGCACAGCTTACATCTGTTATGCTAGAAACCAAAGAAATCTTGGTGTTGTCATAGACTCCGACTTGAATTTCAAGAAACACATTAAATCAATTAATAAGTCAGCATACTACCACCTTAAAAATATATCAAGAATTAAAGGACTTATGTCTCAGCAAGATTTAGAAAAACTTGTCCATGTATTTATCTTTAGTAGACTTGACTACTGTAACAGTGTCCTTGCAGGCCTTCCAAAAAAATCTATCAGACAGCTTCAGCTAATTCAGAACGCTGCAGCTCGAGTCCTCACTAGGACCAAAAAAGTGGATCACATTACCCCAGTTCTGAGGTCTTTTTACTGGCTTCCTGTCACTCAAAGAATTGATTTCAAAATACTGATGTTGGTTTATAAAGCACTAAATGGTTTAGCGCCAAAATACATTACTGATCTGCTGATACGTTATGAACCGTCCAGAGCCCTTAGGTCGTCTGGGACAGGTTTACTTACAGTCCCAAGAGTTAGGACTAAACGAGGAGAAGCAGCTTTTAGTTTTTATGCACCAAATATCTGGAACAAACTCCCAGAACATGAGGTCTGCTGCAACTCGCAGTTCTTTTAAATCGAGTCTGAAGACTTTTCTGTTTCCATTTTAACCTGTACTTTTTATTTTATTTAAATGTTTTACTTCTTTTCATTCGCTTTTAAATGTCTTCTAATGTGTTTTATGTATTTTAATCTTGCCCCTGTAAAGCACTTTGAGTGGCCTTGTGTTTGAATTGTGCTATATAAATAAACTTGCCTTGCCTTGCCTTACTTTGGTGATTTTTACGGGACATCGGGCGGCCGTGGTTAATGTTACCAAAATAAACACTGCAGGACTAGCTCACTCCCGTCAAGTTGTTCACACGTTGCTTAGCAACGCGCTCCGCTCTGACTGCTGTTGTCGGACTATTTGTGTCTTTCTTAAATGATTAAAGATCTAATTGTAAAGTTAACTTGTGAATTTAAGTTGTCAAACGGCTGTATAAAAGCAACATCACACTCAAGTTCGCAATGTTGTCGCTCTATATCAGCGCTGCTGTGTTTGTCCCGCCGGATGCTGTACTATCAGAGATCTGCACTCGATTGCTCTCCCTCAAATAAACTGGATGTGCACATCTTTACTTGAATCTGAATTTTCTCTACTTGAATCTGAATTTTTTCTACTTGAATTTGAAAACTTGAATTTTAGAACTTTTATCTGAATGTGTCATTTCGAATATGAACTGATTCAGATTCAAGCATAATTAATTCAAATTCAAATGGATTAATGTAGTGTATAAATTCAAATTCAAGTATCAATAATTAAAATGCAGGTTGATCAATTAATATTCAAGTCGATCAATTCGAATTCAAGTTCTACTGACACATATCTGTGCCCATAATTGCAGGGCTCCAAACCTTTTTTACTAGGAGCACTGGTGGCTCTAACTCGACATTTAATTTAGGGGCACACCTTAAATGGAGCAACGCATCTATTCAGAATTTTCCTGATTTTAACTAAATTAGGCCTACTGATATTGTATTGCCAGCATGTTTTGGACCACACTGAAAACAGATAATACAGTTCATTGTGTTTTTGATTTTGCAAGACCTAATTGCCATGTTAAGCCCTTAGCAGTTGCTCTAGGTAAGGGGCTTTTTTTAACCATATTCACCACAAGCCCTTTTACATCTGAGCCCTTGTCTTTCCTCCTCTACCTCAGCTGACTTCGTAAGGAAAGTAGCTGTTGGCTCTCCCAGAAGTAACTAGAAGTTGCTAGATGATTTATGAAACTTAATTGTATAAAATGTCATTCTGAAAGAGGCAAAATTAATAGAAAGAGCTGACCCGGTTGTTTACAAATTAATTAGGTCTATTAACGTATTCACAAACTTACTTTACAAACTTTCTTTGTTGTCAATAATACTATAAGGTTAGCTTTTTTATAGATGTGCGTTGGCCAATTGAATGTGGACCTATACAACTATTTAGGTATCTACAAACGTCACCTGGCAGCTCTTGCTCAGAGCGTAACAGGGCTGGCTGGCTGCTACAGGTGGCTGGAGGCTGCTATCTAGACTGGCCGTGTGAGTGAGTATTGTCAGTGGCTTTGAGGGGGAGGAGACGCCAGCCGGCGCTACTCTGCTCTTGTGAGCGCAGTTGTGATTTGTAAACAAAATCATTCACCAAACCAGAAAAAGTCACTAGAATTGTCACTGGTATTTAACCTAATTAAGTCACTATGGCGTAAAGTCAGCAAATATAGCGACAACGTGGCCAACAATTTCAAGAAATGACGACAGCGAGACACTGCGATGAAAGAAGTTGACGAGATCCGCGCAGCTGATCATGTCACTGATCCCTCGCGGACTCTCCCTTCTCTCTCACACACACAAAGCTCTAACAATGATAATGAAGAAAGGTACTGCAAATGTTCAGGTCGCGTTCATGCCCCTAGTTGCAAAAGTACTCGCAATGTCTCAAAAAATATTATATATTATATTCCGGGAATTTTGAAAGTCGGAAACTTTCCATGGGAATTAACAGGAATGTTGGGAATAAAGGGCAGTCTGCGCACATTTCAGCCTTTCCGTGTCCTCTGTGGATAGGGCACAATTTTTTTCTGTCATTTGCACCATTTTAGCGGCCACTAAAGCCGCGCAATCCTTGGATGTAGCCCTTTGACCATTTATCTTGGCATATATCAAACAGAATGTATCCTATCTGTTTCAGGAATTGAGCATCAAGAGAAAATATTTCATCACTGAGGGCGGAGGATGTCTCTGTCTGGTCTCATGGCAACCAGCAGCTAGGCAGACAGCTCTAGGCTACAGACAGGCAGAATTACATCCCTTGTCACACACATAGAAACAGTGCGTTCGCACACACACACAAACTACAGTGAGCTGCTGTTGCCATGGCGACAATACAGAAAAGGCACCACTGGCAGGTAAACGACTCAAATCCATTCTCTTACTATCTCACTCTCTTACACAGTCTCACCCATTGTTGCGTTGCCTCACTTTAAAAACCCATACCATTCTGTAGAGCACATCCCTGTTTCCCATTGCTCTCTCTCAACCAAGGAATGACGTGAGCTAATGCACACTTGCAGCTCTCTCTCTCTCTCTCTCACACACACACACACACACACACTTGCAGACGCACACCATCTAGATCTCTGGATAAAAAGCCACAGGTTGGCCATCTGTTAGCCTATACCGCTATTGTAGCTTAGCCACTGAACTCCTGTTAGCCACACTATTTATTAAAAAGAAATCTGTGGGCATAAACATAACCTATTCCTCCCCAATACTTTTACTTAATCATATGTTGCTATTTAAGCTCATGACTGCACACTAGGGCCACATCCACTAAGAATGGATTGCGCACGCTAATAGCTCCATGAATTGCGGCGAAATAGCGCCCACAATCTGCTCTGTTTAGCACCGTATCCACTAAGGATAGTGGATATACCTACGCTAACATGCCCACAAAGTTTGACAGCTGGGCACAGTTTGCCCTCATTTAGCGTTTACATGAGTGAGCAGGCAGGCCCGCCGTCAAGGGAGAAACACCTGTACAGTTGTCCCAGACTCCCAGGACAGGAGGGGTGTGGAGCACAGGGTGACAGTCGGAGAAGAATACAAAAACAAACTTCTCGTACTAAAATAAAATAAAAAACAAACTCAATAAGGACATTCTCATCCCACTTCTGTGCTGCAGCATGTGATGCAACATTTTGAGTATTTTATCCATGCGGAGCAGCAGGAGAAGAGATCCAGTTCACTAACTTGATGTGCTGTGATATTAATTACACTATGAAGATTATGTTGTCCTGGGCACGGTGAAGACACACAGCAGGCAGTAACGGGTCTCTTCTCAGGCGGGACTGTTTCAGACAGCATCGTGCGCTTTACGCACTGGGCCAAGACAATCGGCTAGGATTTGATAGTGGCGAATGTTCTATACTCTGCTTCACATCCACACAGGTCGGCTGTTACTCAGATCACAGGTTTATACAGTGACAATGTTTTCAATAAAGCAACCCTCATTAAATAAACCTGAGCTCCATCATAACTGTTTTTCCTATATAAGTAAACAACCCACTTCCTGTTGATTTCCCCTATAATATGACTCAATATCAATTCAATATAATTTAAAGCTCACAAGTGTTGAAGAGAGAGAGGGAGACAGAGAGCGTGTGCTCTGTGGATAGGGACAATGTTTTTCTGTCATTTGCACCGGTTTAGCGGCAAAAAGCGGTGCAATTCTTTAGTGGATGTGGCCCTTAGGGAGCAATGCTGACAATATAACATTGTAGCTTATGCTTAAAGGTGATTAATGTAGTATTTTTGCACCTCAACATTTAGTTATCCAGTTAATTAAAGCTGGGGTTGGTAACCTTTTCACTGTAATATTTGGCAAAAATGTCATATTAGCCATTCAGCTATATGTAGGAGAAGTGGTCTGAGAATATCTACTCATCACTTTGCTCTCCCCTGCCTCTCTGTGCCCCAAAAATTGCCACCGCTCACGTACACTTGAACCAATCAGAGCGAGGCTCCGATTCTCCGTTCTTATTGGCTGTTGGGATTGTCCATTCACTTTGGCACCAACGTTGTTGCGTCAGTTGCGTGAGCGTTCACGACCCTAGCAGTCTGACGGTTTGGCGCTACGGCAGCCAACACACAGCAATGTCTACAATCAATGGCCCCTTAATGTCCTATTTCCCGTTTAACAACAACTGCTTACCCCACTAAGACGGCAAGGATACGAGGAAAGACCGGGAAAGACACTAGTTGAAAAGACATGAACGCGCGTAACTGTCGCTCGGAGGGAGGAGCTACAGCAGGTAGAGCGTGTCAGGGAGGGACCAAAGAGAACAAGTGGAGCGGTTGAGGTATTTGGATTCGAATCTCTATCCCAACTGCTATTTTCTCCTAAATCATATACCCCAGCTTTAATGGATAACCTTTATCTAACAGCAGAAATAATGGTAGTGTTTTTAAATCTATGACGGCATCACTCAGAAAGCCTTCCCCCAATCCCCAGCATCTTTGGCTTTTCTCTACAAGATAAACATACAGTAGGATACTAATACTAATAATTAATGCAGCAATGATTTATTGATTTGAAGTGCTGTTGCACATTTAATGTTGTGTCCTTTTGAACAACCCTTGCAATAATCCAGGGCAATAGGAAGGGATTAAGTACTGTGGCCTTGAGTCCTGAATCTGTATTATTTTGTTTTTCATATTTTATTTGTTTAGTTTACTGTTCAGAAATTAACTAAGAATGTTAGAAATCAAAAAATCTATATTTCCCTAATTAAAGGTCCTAAAAGAAAAGGGTGTTTCAAAGCCTTGCACACAATTCCAATGATAAAAAGCTGAGGTAAAAATATTGAAGCCTTTATTCAAATATTATTAAAGGTGCTGTAAGCGGAATGGTTCTTTTAGCTAACTTCCTGTCAGTTACTGCAGTTAGCAGTCCCCTCCCTCGTCCCTACGTCACCACATTAATACACTGCGGTCTTCATGCAGCGAGTTATCTAGCATCATCTCAGATACATAAGTGTGATAAAACATGATAAAAACTATCAAAACAGACATTGGGAAGGATTTTTACCTGCTCCGCCATTGTAGGCGCATAAACATTCCCCCATCTGTCACTCTGGCGTGCACCGGCAGTGAGACCATGAGTGAGACGGGTGTCGGTTTGAAGCGTTCTCTCTTGTGATTGGATGTAAATTTCGGGATCCTCCAATAAGTTTATTTGTCGATTACATGCAGAGCAGCTGACTGAGAAATCGGCTTTATGAAACGCGCACATTATGTAAGTTATCACTGTATGAATAAAGACCGATTTAACACTTATATTAACATAAATAAACCGCTTACTTCACCTTTAAGTTGACATCAAATAAGACCAATTTAATTGCACTGAAAAAAAAGTAAAAAAAATCTGGAATCAACTTCTTAAATGTACACCATTAAAGCTGTGGCATGTCTAAAAAAAAAGTTTGAATTAATTTGAACTGTCATGTGTTTCTTTAAATGAATGTGAAAATAACCCATGTAGCCTTAAAATAAACACCATTCTATTCAATGCTATTCAGTGTCTCACCACTGCCTCACTTCAGTAAGTGACAATGCCTTTTCTATTTAAAGCCACTACGAGTAACTTTGTCCGTTGGCGGCCCCTTTGGACAAAAGAGGTAGTATTTTTATGACGCCAGCTGTCGTAAAGCTGTTTTCTAGCGCGTCACGCGTGCCAGGCATGCGAGAGTCAAATGATCAGGAAGTAATATAGTGCATGTCCGTTTGTGTTGGAAGTGTGAGGGCACCGGACTCTTTTTGGCTCCGTGAGAGTGGTTGGTGACACTGCATCAACTGATGCCAGTCAGTGCAACACACACCTGATTGCAATGAGTTGAAGCAGTGTCACCTAACTACTCTCTCTCACGGAGCTGAACGATTCTGTGTCCTTACAGAAAGCGAATGAACGAGAGACGGCAGTTAGTATGGATCAGTATGGATCAAGATGAGGTAATGTGTTTATGTTGTTGTAAATAATGACTATTTCAGATTAATAATGGTCTTTGTTTTAGTACCGCTCATTAATTTAGGAGTAAACACTGCAGTCTAGTTCACTCCTGTGAAATTGTGTACACGTTGCTTGGCAACGCCCTCCTCCCGCCCGTCTATCACTCTCCCTTTTAGCTTTTCTTCATTGCATTTTCTTTTTCTTCTTTGATGTCTCAGCCCCGTTATCAGTCATTATGACGACAAATAACTGTCTCAAACAAAGCTCCGCTCCCCTTCCCTCACCTGGAGGGATAGGCTTCTCAAATTGCGTTGCTGCGCTACACTGAAATCTGCAACCAATACGAATATGTGAACATAGAGCCTGCATGCGCAAACCGAAATTCGGACTGGGTGTGCGACCAGACCAAATGCAGTAATAAAAACTATATAAAAATGTCTTTCTTTGTACTGATGGTCTCGTTTGCTGTTAAAGGTAATATATGACTATCAGAGGAAACATGAGGCGGTTTTAAAGATATTTAAATGTTACTCGTAGCTGCTTTAATGGTAGTGGTACATCAAATAAACACAAAAGTCATGCAAGGACACAATACAAAGTGTAGACGTAACACTATGGTGAACCATATAAATATAAAGTACATTTATAATGCAAATCAAATTAAATGTAGGTTAAATAGAATACTGTACAATGAAATAACAAGAAAATGATAATAACTGTAGTGAATTAGGATACTGTACAGAATAATCTTTATTATAAAAAAGAAATATGTACTGATATGCGATATGTACAGATGTAAATTATGACATTAATTGATGTGACGAACATCAACATAGTTGCAGAAATAAAATTGTTTTTCAGTCTGGCCTTGGTGTGGGCGTCCCGGGGAACCCTCAACACTGTTCTAAATATACTTCTTTGGCCCCACATGACAAAGCTGTTCTGTGTGGTGGATCAGAGGCCACAATAGGAGTCTAATCAGGGCTAAGCAGGGAAAGATTCACCTTACATGACTCCTCTCTCTCTCCTGCTTCAGTGTATCTGACAAGCTTGTCAAGCTCAACCACTAATTATCAATAAAAGTCCAGGATTTGCCTGTTGAATTCTACAACTTGAACTACTATGGACTTTTGCGGGAATAATGTCAGGTCTCTATTGACTTTCTATTGATTACCACATACTGGCCACAGTCCCCCACCGCTGATGGGACATTCTGTAAACATGGATTTGAAAATGCCTGGGTTCATCTCAAGAGACAGATTCCTCAGGCCAAAAAACATTGTCTGCTTTGTTTAGCATCCACTGATGCTGATTTTGCAGATACATATGAACAATTGAACATGAGTAAAAAACATTTGCTTTCTGCAGCTCGAGATTATCAGTGTCAATAATATAATTTACCTTAGTCCAGCCCTTATTATTAGAATATCTGTTTGGTAACTTTAATGAAGCCATTGGATTAAATAGTGACCGGTCATCTGAATAGGTTTATTTTAGACGATAATCCAACAACAGTTTAGATAGGATTATTTTGTCTAGAAAATTGACCTAGATACTAGGATGCCATGCTGGCTCAGTCAGACACAGGAATGAGCCGCAGGTATGTTATGCAATGAGCTAGACTTATGAATGCCATCTGAATGAGATGGTGCAGAGATGCCAAGTAAAACCAGGGGTGCCAAAAAGGCTATCTTTCTTTTTGTCTTTAAAAATGCCAACAAGACAGCTCTGCAATTAAATAAAGGTCATTAATGCTGCTACCTGGGCTATTTCTCAACACAGCAACCTCTATAATTTAGAAACAAATTATACCAAATGTGCTGGAAACATCTTCCACCTTGCCGTGCCACAATGGAGATGATCATGTTGCTAAGCATTGATAAGCAGCTTATTGATAAGCAGATGAAGAGACTGACTTCAGCAGTGTCTTCTTCTATGTGTTAAGCAGAGTGGCTCGGCTTTGTCTCTGAACCTAAGCAGCCCATTCACATTCAGCGGGGAAGGGTAACTTTGACCACAACAGCAGGGCATTGTCTCCCAAACAAACCTCTTGACACCGTTGAGAGGAGGCTCTATTCAGAAGAAAACTGTCTGGCTTACTTTATTTTCAAGAGCTTCTCTAAATGTAAAATACAAGGACCCTGAGTGAGAAAGCTTGTCTGAGCCAAGAGTACCTATTTGCAGACCCATGGAGAAACGGAGCTCCACCGGAAACACGATGGGGCTACGCCCCAAACTCATTTCATTGGTCAGAATTGTAACCTACTCTGAGATTGTTTTCACTTTACGCTGCAGCTCCGACTGAAGAAAGAGTGTCACTGCCACAACGCGAACCTGTACAGTTTAAAACAAAATCACTCCATAAAAAATCTCCATCGGGATGTTTTTATCATTTCCTGATGATTTTACATTTGATCGATCATGTATCTGATCAGTAGCGTAGTTCTCAGCCCTCTTACACATCGTGAACATGCTCTACATTTAGATTAATAAACCTATTGTATTGTATGTATCTCATTATTTATTTATTTATTAACAGGAGTTTTTTAACGTCTGTGCCACTGCACATAGGCTATTTATGTCTGGTTGAAATGTAATTCTGCGGCTGCACGCTATTGTTACTGTTCACTTGCGTGATCAATAGCCTAATATGAATATAGAAAATATATAATAATTACAACTGTGATCACTAGAGAACAAGGAATCTGGTAATAAATCAATCAGGATCTACAATGGAAACTGTCACCTTATGTGTTAGACGTTAATGTCTTTCACCCCACTTTTTAAAATGTTTATTTTAATGTGGTGGCACTTTTTGTGTTTTATTTATAAGAGTTTATATTTGTATGTGATTGTGATAATTGTGAATTAAAGAGACAGCTTTCGGAAGATGTACACAAAGCTTCGTTGTTTCATTCATCTTCTACCTCAACATCTACTTTTTACCACCGTCCTGGCCACTTGGGACCCTTAACAAACTGACTTATTTTACTGTCTACTTGCACCATAACAGGTGGAAACTGTGTCTTGTTATTATTCACCGGTAGGTGAACGCCGGCAGTAAAACAAAAAGAAGAAGAAACGCTGGGTGATCGCCGCCAGTAAAACAGAACGAAAAATACATTTTGTGTTCCAGTGGAGCTACGCTCCCCCATGGGTCTGCAAATAGGTGCCTCTCGTCTGAGCAGACACTGGCAATATTAATGGAGGCTTTCAGCACCATGGACAGAGCAAGAGGGAAAGAGTGAGAGTAACTAACAGAAAAGAGACGCTGAGAGCTTAATAACCAACACAGTCTCACCCCGAACTCGTCGAAATGCTCCGCTTGGTCAGGGGCTTTTGGCGTCAGCTGCTGTTGCCAAAGGGTACCCGTGTGCTTCTTCATTCCACGCAGGGGGTTTTCAACTCATTTCAATGTAATCCTTCCGCGGCATATTTGAAGCCCAGGGAAAGCGCATATTAACCTGATGGCATCACATAGAGACGCTATGACCATTCATGCCATTGGCTAACGGAGGACCTGAAATCATGAAGTATTCTCTTCACTGGTTTTAAGGCTTATTTACCTCTCGGGGAACGTTTGATTGTATGTTAATAGTCCTACGATTTATATCAACATAGGGCTATTTCAGTCACAAAGAGGAGAAATGAGCTGCTGAGTGGGGAACATTGGAGCGGGGGTTGGTGACGGGAGACGGGCGATTTATTTTTATTTTTATATCCAACTGTTGTCAGAGCGGGAGTTGTGCGTTGTTTGTGCGTCTGCCTGAACGGCTGCCTCAACTCCTACACAGCGCCGCAAATTCATATGATCTGTCTGAAGTCTGATCATTCTCAAGAAATGTGCGGTACATGTGTGTTGATAAACGGGGCAAAATCAAAGATAGCACATACACACACAGCTGACAAGAGCACTCCCTCCAATCTTTTTTCTGATTTTTTTTTTTCACTGAGCACATTTTTGTTGTCAAGGGTTGCCATGGTGACACAAATACGTCACACTTCAGCTAGTGAGTGCATAAACATATGTTTTGAAAACATTTCTAGCGAAAAATAGAATATCAGAATATCATTATATTTGGTCATTGGAAGTATCTAATCTCTATTTGGTTAGTTATTATGGTGGTTTGCCGACATATGCCGAATTCAGGGCGCATTCCATTTACAATTCAGGGCCTCCGCCGTAAAACCAATCAGATTCACACGGCTGACACTTACGTTCTGCCCCTTCATAATAAAAGCACTTAACAGGAAGTAGGTTACATTATTCCCCTCCTCCGAAACGTCCCCGTTTCCACACAGAAACCTCATAAGGGCACTTAGGAATAATGGAACCACTTACAGAAACATGCTGCATTACCAAAAAAATTAATAAAATAACTTAAATTTAACACAGTCTGTATAGGCCTACCCTAAACCTTAAAGAGGACCTATGATGCTTTTTGACTTTTATGACCTATAAACGTTGTTATGATGATTCATAGTCATGCTTAACCATACTAAATTATCAAATAATGACTTACATGCATTTCGACGTATTCCCTGCTGACCGTCTGGGGTGTCTGTGCAGAGCACTAAACACAGTCGAGAAGTTACGTGTTCAAAGCGGTCTAGCCTTTCATAATTTGTGATGTCACATAAAAATTTGTGAAGTCACCACGCGGATGTTTCCATGTATGGTAATGCTGTCACTTCCCTGTTCGCGTCTGCCTCGCGCCCTTATAGGTCCATGCTCGCGCTTCCCGCCACTGAAAGTGTTCCGGAAGGAAGGTAACCAATCACAACGGAGTGGGGTTTGCAGGGGGGGGGGGGCGGGAGCGGAGATCGCCAAAGCACAGGCGGAGGGAGTGAAGATGCCCGAAGCACACACACTCAAGTGTTGACAGGACGTGCTGGATCGCCAAAATAAGAGAAAGAGCTTCCCGAAAATCTACATAGTTTTTTGTGATGTGATTCGTGTCAGGTTGCTCTATAGCAGTGTAAAACAAGAAATTAAGACCAGAAAAGTAGTATAATAGGTCCTCTTTAAAGCCTGTATCATTACTTCCGGCTTGGTGAAACGACATGTAGGTCGCATCGTCTTGAGCTCCTGCAGATTTATTTATTTTTTCAATTTTAAGGCACTTTTCTCACCCCCACTACGGTTCAGCAGTTTTAGTGAACTTTTATTTAACACATTTGGTTTATTTTCTACTACTTTCATGTCGCCTAAGGCGAAAAAAGGGAAAAACAGCATTACGCCTCACCTGCGGCCTGTTGCGCGCCCTCGGTCCCCGACCCCTCCTGAATCTCCCCCGCGGAGTCTACCGCCGGAAACTATGGACGTAGCCTCGCTCAGAAATGAGCTTTTATCAGCTCTTCGTCTTGATGTAGCGGCAATGTTTAAAGCCGAGCTCCGGGAAGCCTTGGCTGAGACCCTCAGTTCAATTCAGACCGAGTTGCTAGCCTTTAAAACGGAGCTTTCCTACAGCCTGTCCGCTGTCCGGCAGGACGTTGCTAGCTTGAAGAGCACTGTAGCTGAAGTGGAGCTGTCCCTCTCTACATGCACTGATGACATCTTGGCCCTCCGGGCTAAAGTGGAGCACTTGACACAGGAGGCGGCTAAGGTGGAGGATAAATGTGATGATTTGGAGTCCCGATCGCGCCGCCAGAACATCCGTATCATCGGTATCCCGGAGGACGACCCTAACTCGGCATCAGCGGCTAATGTTTCCAAACTACTGATGGAGGCTTTCTCACTCGGGAAGGAGCCGCTGATTGATAGATCACACCGCGCTCTGGCGCCAAAGCCTGCACCGGGCAACCGCCCCCGCGCCATTGTCGCAAGGCTGGACTACTATACTGACTGCAACGAGATTCTCAGAAAGGCGAGAGAGTTACAACGGATTACTCTGCGCAACATGTCCATCTCCGTGTTCCCGGACTACACCCCCAAGACGGCCCGGGCTCGCGCAGCCTTCACCGAGGTTCGGCACCTCCTACGAGGCATCGATCCTCTTTCCTGCACGGCTTCGCATCACCTATGCAGGTGTACAGCGCGACTTCACTTCCCCAGAGGAGGCTAATACATTTATTAAAACACTGAATAAATAGAGTTTTCCGGTTCACTCTACAGAAGTTCTGGTGAGTTGTAAAATGACTTTTTCCCTATAGCTATTTAAAGCCTCAAGCTGTCACCTAATATTTTTGTTTATATTGGACGACTTTGATATTTGTCCAACTTCATTCATGGACAATTAAGTACGTTTGGTGACTTTTGTAGCTGTACTGTTTATATCTTATATTTTTTTTAAATATTTTTAGATCTTATTGAAGTTGGTAACAATAGCCTACTTAGGTTTGTGTGCCAGTATGATCTCCCTAAAAAAATATATATAAATCACATGCCACTAGCCTTGTTATTTTTGTTGTGTTCTTTTCCATTACAGAAGCTAGTGGGTGTGTGTAAATGCATGCATACACGTTTCCCAGATGTATAGTCAGTGGGAACATGCATATTTTTATTTATTATTTTATTTTTGTACAATCTAATTTTCAGTTCTGCTGTGCCAATGCACCATAGTTATTTCAAGTGCCTTATATTTAATATTCAATGTTTAGAGTTAATGCTCTGCAGAGTTCTATTTGTTAGTTCTAGCTTATAAGTCGAAAGCTTCATTTTGAAGATGGCTCCTGTCGGAGTCTGCACTGCTGCTCCCATCGTTTGGGGATGGGTTCAATTGATGTGCGGGAGGGTTTGGGTGGGTTGTGGTTGTTTCGGGTGTTATGTCTCTGTATCATTACTTGTGTTTTTTTTTTTTTGTTTTTTTTTACCCTGGGGGATCTCCTCTTTTCGATCTCCTCTACCATCTCCATTCCTGATAAAATGCAACCTTTAGATGATTAATACAACTTGCCCAAACTCAGACAATGGATCCACTACTAGATTTTTAAGCTGGAATGTGAGAGGTCTGAACAGCCCCATTAAACGATCTAAAGTGCTTTCTCATTTGAAGAGATTGAATGGCGACATTGTATTCTTACAGGAAACACATTTACGTGATAGGGATCAAGTTAGACTTAAGAGTCCATGGGTCAGTGATGTCTTTCAATCAACTTTTGATTCAAAAGCTAGAGGGGTAGCTATTTTGGTTAATAAAAGGGTACATTTTACCGCTTCTAAGATCATAGCTGATAAGAATGGGAGATATATGATTGTCGCAGGTCTTCTATACCAGAATCCGGTTTTATTAGTAAACGTTTATGCTCCAAATTTTGATAACCCAGATTTTACAAATAGATTATTTGCCACCCTGCCTTTCCTAGACACCCATCTTTTAATTCTTGCTGGGGACCTTAACTGTGTTATGGATCCAACACTGGACCGCTCTAATCCCCGTACTCTCAACCAATCTTCCATGTCTAAATCAATTTCTGATTTTATGCTCCAAAATGGGTCTGTAGACCCGTGGAGATTTCATAATCCCCAAACTAAAGCATATTCTTTTTTCTCCCAAGTCCATCAATCCTATTCCCGCATTGATTATGTTTTTGTTGATAGTTCCCTGGTCTCCAAAGTGACCTCCTCCGAGTATCATTCAATTGTTATATCTGATCATGCTCCTCTTAGTCTCAATATACAACTTTCAGGCCAACCCCGTTTCTCCTCACCCTGGAGGTTTAACACTTTGCTTTTGTCTGATGATGCATTCAACACCTTTATATTGTCCTCAATTGATGACTTTATAACTATTAACAAAGATGACTCTATCTCTTACTCATTACTATGGGAGTCGCTCAAAGCCTATTTGCGTGGTCTAATTATTTCTTACTCAGCTCATCTCAATAAAACCCGAAGGGCCAGGCTAAATGAACTCCTAATTAAAATCCGGGATATTGATGGACAAAATGCCATTAACCCATCCCAGAGTTTAGTGAAACAGAGATATGATCTGCAGGCAGAGTTGGACCGCCTTACAACAAGCGACGCTGAGCGACTTTTACTACGTTCTCGTGCAACTTATTAAGAGCATGGTGATAAGCCGAGTAGGCTCCTGGCTCATCAATTGAAACGTCAAACTACTTCTAGACTAATTCCACAAATTAAAGATTCCTCTGGCGCGCTTGTCTCTGATCCCACTTCTATAAATGACACCTTTAAGGATTTCTATTTCTCCCTTTATGAATCAGAATCATCATCAGACAAGACAGAAATGACTTCTTTCCTCCAGAATCTTGATATCCCCAAAGTTGATCCTACTACTGCTAATGAGCTTGATGCACCTTTGAATTTGGAAGAAATTCAATCATCTATCAAAGCCATGCAAAACAATAAAACACCCGGCCCCGATGGATTCCCAGTTGAGTTTTTTAAGAAATTCTTTAATAAGTTGGCCCCTCTCCTCAACTCTGTTTTTAACGAATCCCTAGAACGTGGTTCATTGCCCCCCACTCTAACCCAAGCGTCCATATCCCTTCTTTTGAAGAAAGGAAAAGACCCTACTTCTTGCGCCTCGTACAGGCCTCTGTCACTTCTTAATGTTGATGTTAAGATTTTAGCTAAAACCTTAGCAACTCGTCTTGAAAAGATTCTTCCTGTCATCATATCAGAAGAACAGAATGGCTTCATCAAAGGGCGCCAGTTGTTTTTCAATGTCCAAACACTTTTAAATGTAATTTTCTCTGGTCATTCTGCCTCAACGCCCAAAGTTGTTATTTCGCTCGATGCTGAGAAAGCATTTGATCGGGTAGAATGGCATTATCTTTTTGAAGTTCTACAACAGTTTGGCCTAGGGAACAGGTTTATTTATTGGATTCGGCTTCTGTATACTAACCCTCAAGCCAGTGTCCACACGAATAATTCCCGGTCTAAATATTTCACATTGTCACGCGGTACTAGACAGGGCTGTCCCCTCTCCCCCCTACATTTCGCTTTGGCCATAGAACCCCTCTCAATTGCTTTAAGATCCCTCCCCCACTTTCACGGCATTCCTCGTTCTGGCATTGACTTAAAATTGTCTCTTTATGCTGACGACCTTCTTTTGTATATATCGGACCCCCTGACTACTATCCCGCCAGTTTTATCATTGCTGGAGAGATTTGGCTCTTTCTCAGGCTATAAAGTTAAAGCTATACTGTACGATCATCTGCAATATGCACTTTTTAATATGTTGTGAAAAGTGCTTTTTACACCCCAACAGCAATAAATAACTTATGGGCAATGAAAAAGAAACGAAAAACCCCCAAATTCTGTACCGTCTATAAACCTGTTAAAATGCTGACCAAACGGAGACGTTGGACCCTTATCTAAAGAACCAATCACAATCCTGCGCGTTCTCTCCCCTCTGTGTACGAGCCTGAGCGCGTTCACGGAGGGCAGAGAAAGCGTTGTTGCCATAGTAATCATAGATAATAGTGCATGACAGTGGGCTAGACCTAGTTGAGGTAGCCTGCACAATGGAAGAGAAACCTAGACAGAAGTTACCACTGCCACCGTTACTTGCACCTGCTCACCATTTACAAAAGGCAAAGAAAAGAAAGAAAGACATCAAGAAAAGAGCAGTTACATACAGCTCGAGGTGGACAAACGGGAGTCAACATTGTTCAGTGATGGCGAGAGCTGAGGATGCTGAATGGCTTGGAAAGTGACGCCATGGTTGCCGTCTTTCTCTTGTTGGACAGGTAAGCCTTTGTTTTGTTTCCTGTAAAATGTGTGTTATGGCGAAGTCTAGCCAAGGAAGCTATTTATGTTGTGTTAGCCATATTAGCCCGATGCTAACGTTAGCTCCCCAGTCGGCTAGTAGGCACATTACGAGCTGCATTAGCTAACGTTGCCAATAATGTTCCTTTCTAACTATATTATTAGTCTAATGTTATGTGGTCGTCAGCGTCTGAACATGTGTCATTTTAGTATTGGCGTTTCACAAATGTGCTGATGCAGTGTGTTTTTCTTTTTTTAATTATTGTTTTATAGTTATGACAACAAGGCTAATTCCTCAACACTTGAAACACCGATCAATGAGACCACCTCCTCCTCCTCCACCTTTGTCAAGTATTTATCCAGAGTCTCTCGGTGAGTAAAGCTTGATATAGAAGTGAATATGTGTGCTATGCTACAATACTGTTCTCTATGATGGGTAATACATAGGCCTAGACAATGCGTTAAATGATATAGGTATCAAATATATGCGCAGACAGTGGGTATAGACAATGTCAGTTAGTGTATACTCTGTGTATATGGGGGGAAAGAGAAAGTCACCTACATATATATTTATATACTTTTTTTTAAATGTATAAAAAGAACATAATACAGGGTACAGCTGTAAGATAACCCTTTTATGTGGAAATTCAAAATACTATACAATGTCAGGTAAAATGAATGCATCACTAAACTTACAATACTTCTTCTTATGCCAGGTATGGAAAAGTGTACAATAAAAAGTCCAGGAAGTGGAGCCTGTACACACTGAAGGAAGAGAAGGACTACCGCTACATCATAGACCTCCAGGGTGAAATTCTCCAGGAGAATTTGTCTGGGTTTGGGGGCTTCTGTCGGGTGTCCCTGCACCAACCAACCAGGAGCTGTTGCAGACTCAACTAAGTAAAGGACTAGGTTAGTATGCTTACATTATTGTATGAGCATACATGTTTTACTTTGCTATGTAACACAGCATATGAAAACCCATTTAGCTCTGGTCTAAGGAATGCCAAAGTGTAAAGATTTGTGTCCGGGTTCCACCAACCATCATGAGGTATAATATTACAGATCCAGAAGTGCTGGTCAACCTATTATCTGAAGAACAACAATAATACTAATAATAATGGATTGGATTTTTATAGCGCTTCTCTATGCAATCAAAGTGCTAGGATAAACCACATGTCATGAAGGCTTTTCTCTGCAGCTCTTTGTAAAACCCCTAATACTGTTATTCATTGTGTGTGTCTTCTGATATTCTCTCCTAAGGACAGTCACTTCCACAGCTGATGCAGAACCAGACCAGACCTGTCTGCGAAAACTGGACCCCTGGACAAAGTTTATGACCATGTTTATATTGAATTAAAAAAATATATTGTCACACAACATTGGTTGTAATTATTTTGTGCAACTTTTACAGAGACGATAAATGTTATGTCTTGATATCCGTAATAATAACAACATTTTAAAGTAATTTTAAATTTTTTATTCAAACATAATATCAAAACAAAAGGACTAAGTATCTTCAGTTCCTCCTGGGAATAAATAGAAATATAAAATTATGTACATTGAAATAAATAACTTATAAGTACAGATACAATTAAACTATTTGTTTATTGCAACCTGTTGGGTATAAATCCTTTGAATTGTCCATGTGGATCTGGGAAGCGGCCTCTTATTTTCTACACTCAGCAACTAGGTATGACCACAGCACTTGCGCGCCACATCTGTTGGCACTTCTCTGCAGCTGTGGCAGACGCACCAGGTGGGTTTATCTGTCTTTTGAGTGCCCGATGGAGGAGGATCTGCTGATGCCAATGTTAGCCGGTCCAACATGAGGCTGGGGTCGCATGTCATGCAGAGCTGGAGCAGATGATGCAACATTTGTAGATGTAGTCTTTGAATTCTTGCCTGTAAAGTAATACATGATTATTAGTTGTATTTATTGAATACAGTTTTGTATTGTCCTCTAATAGGTAGGCTATTGTGTGTTCATGGTACATTGGCATCTCAGTATACAACGTTGCTGGTAAGGTTTATGTCTCAGATACAGTCAGCTCATATGCAATCCTTAGAGTTTTGCAAAAAAAACTCACCTTGTGAGCTCTGACAAGCCAAACAATGAATGATAAATAAAGTGTCACGTAGCCTACTACACAAAACATGTGGGTAAACTGTGATAGAAATAACATGTATTGCTGATTTATTTTTATTTGTATTACATTTCTGATACCAGTCCATCTATGCATATGTGCTAGCTTGACTGCTGTGAGTACTACTACTAACAGTAGGCCTTATCATGTTTGTTTTAAACATTTAGCATTGCAATATTAGGTGTGTTCTTACCGGTGAATGAAACATTGTAGTTTGTCGAGAAATGTAGCCTCCAGTTAGCTAGCCGCTCTCTGCTCAGAGAGGCGGCGCAGCGGCCAGGTTGCTAAGCAGCAGAGCTGCGCTCGTGCACGGCTGTGTACAGAGGGTTGGGGGGAGGAAGTCCTGGGGGGTGGGGGAGTGGTTAAACGGAACTCCGAGGAGAAGCTAATTTCAAATCATGCTAGCTCTCTCAGATCGTACAGAATAGCTTTAATCTACTTAAAAGTGAATGCTATCCCATAAACACCTTAGCTTTACAACTCAAACAGTCCGATATTCCTTTTAAGCTCAGCCCCTCAGGGTTTAAATATTTAGGGATTAATGTTACCCGCACCTTGCCTTCTCTCTATTCTGCCAATTTTGCCCCTTTGGTTACCCAGCTTGGACTAGATTTCAAGAGGTGGAGTTCTCTTCCTCTGTCATTAATAGGTAGGATTAATGTGGTAAAAATGAATGTCTTGCCAAGATTTCTTTTTCTTTTTCAGTGCACTCCTTTATTTTTGTCCCAAAAGTTTTTTAAGTCTTTGGATGGTACCATTACTTCCTTCTTGTGGGGTGGTAAGACTGCCAGGGTAAGAAAGTCATTACTGCAAAAATTCACATCTGACGGTGGTCTCGCCTTACCAAATTTTCTTCTATATTATTGGTCAGCACAAATACATAAATTAACTTACTGGCTTCAATCTCCAGAACTATTATGGTGTAAGCTTGAAACCCAGTCGTGTTTCTCCTCTGCACTACCGGCTTTACTCACATCTTCATTGCCCATTAACCCTTCCAGTTTCACTAAGAATCCTATGGTGCTATCTGCACTGAGGATTTGGTCCCAATTTAGGCGCCATTTTAAGTTTTCCTCTGCATCCACTCTGATGCCCATAGTGAACAATCATCTATTTCCCCCATCTGTTGGGAGTATCTCCTACGTGTTATGGCAGAATCGAGGCATTAAAGTTTTCAGAGACCTTTAAAAAGACGGTACTTTTGCTACTTTTTCAGACTTGTCTAAAGATTTTAATTTACCTACATCCCATTTATTTATGTATTTTCAAATTAGGCATTGTGCCTCCGCTCTTTTTTCATGTTATCCCTCCCTCTCTATTAACCAACCATGGGAAGACCTTCTGACCTTAAAACCTCAGCAGAAATCACTAATATCTAAGATTTATGACAAACTCATGGCTCTGGAAAACAATTCTACTGTCAAAAGCAAAAATGCTTGGGAGCGTGAGCTTGGGGTAGATTTGACAGATCAATGGTGGGATAAGGCTGTGCATAGTATACGCTCATCTTCTCCTTGTGCCAGGCTGCAGCTTATACAGTTTAAAGTGTTACATAGAGTCCACATTAGCAAATCTAGACTATCGGAAATTTACCCAAACGTTGTGGACCAATGTGACAGATGCCACGACTCCCCTTGTAATTTGAGCCATATGTTTTTTTACTGTCCCACATTAAATAGATTCTGGAATTACTTTTTTATGACCATGACGAAGGTTCTAGGAGCCCAAATTAAAACAGACCCCTTTATCGCAATATTTGGAACCCCATCTCAACAACCCCATATCACAGCCTTACAATCAGAAACATTAGCTTTTACTTCCCTTCTGGCAAGACGCCATATTTTACTCATGTGGAAATCCCCTAATCCCCCATCAATTCAAATCTGGCTCCAAGATGTTATGTTTTTTTTTTAAATTCGAGAAAATTAAATTAACAGTGAAAGGCTGCACTAACAAATTTACAAAAAAATGGTCTTCTTTTATAAATTATTTCAATTCGCTATCAACTCTGGCCCAAAACTGAACCCCCCCCCCTCTTTTTATTTATTTTTATACTTTCTTTTAAACCTGCAGTGTGTAGAATTTTGGGTTTTATTTCCAAGCAAATTTTGTGGAAGGTAATTGTGATGTCCATGGGTGCGTTTAATTTAGTGTATAATAGCTGATTTTTTTTTTTTTTTTTTTTTTTTTTTTCCTTGTAAGGGGTCTCGTATGTGTCCATATTTCTGCATGTTTTGGACCGGGGCCTGGTGCCGCCATCTTGGGGGTGTCATAGTTGGAATGTCATCAGGTGCATTGTTTAAAGTTTTGAGCTGTTCTTGTCCTTGGAGGCCACTGTAGCTTCTATTATTGTTCGAAGGGGGTGGGGTTACCCAGGGAGTGTTGCATTCTAGAACTTTCTAGAGCTTACTTGGTGATGTCATATTACACACTGTACCTTTAACTGTGTATTTGTGATCCCTACTTTATTTAGTCAATGCTTTTTTTTTTTTTTTTTTTTAGCATGTATATTTCTACACATTTTTGTATGAAAGCCTATCATTATTATTATTTTTCCTTATGATATATTTTGATTCCATTTGGACTCAGAGACAGTTGTTCCTTGTGTTTATTCTTGTTGTTTATAAAAATGATAAAACCCAATAAATACATTTGAAAAAAAAAAAAAAAAACATGTATCATTGTAGCATACCCACTATTTTAGGGACACTATTTCTGTAAGAAAAATGTTTTACGTTTTATTGCCTGTCTGGTTGTATAACTTAAAGTTTCTAATCAAATATTTGGCGGATTATATATAAAATTATAAAATAATTAAATTCAATGTAGTTTAAAATGTCACTGTATAGGCTTCTTGAACTTACTAAAGCAGTACTCTACAACGCGTGTGTGTGTGTGTCACATCTTGTACCCTGACATACAGGGATTTGGTTGTTTTCTTAGAGTTAATGATATCAAATGTTGCTATAAATTGTGCATAGCCTACACATAATTGAATGTGAAGCCTGCAACTGAAAGTATTTGGAAGGAGTATAAAGGAGTATCTTCCGAGTATAAAGGAACGCAGCATTCAACAGAAACTGGAGCGCGACTTCGACGTCATCGTTCTCAGCCACTCGCTCTGTTCGCTGATTGGACAATTGTAGATTCTCCGGAGAACTGGGAAAATGCACTGTACACCCAGACTGACTACTGAAGGGAAAATTAAATTTGGCCGGAAGTAGGCGGGCGGGCGGAGCCAGGCTAGTGAATGAATGAAGTAAAATATGAACAGATCATTTCCTGCAGTGTTGTGTAGTTCAGGCAGCCGCCCAGACAACGCACACCTCCCACTCTGACAACAGTTGGATATAAAAATAAATCGCCCGTCTCGCGTCACCAACCCCCGCTCCTATGTTCCCCACTCAGCAGCTCATTTCTCCTCTTTGTGACTGAAATAGCCCTATGTTGAAATAAATCGTAGGACTATTAACATACAATCAAACGTTCCCCGAGAGGTAAATATGCCTTAACCCCAGTGAAGAGAATACTTCATGATTTCAGGTCCTCCGTTAGCCAATGGCATGAATGGTCATAGCGTCTCTATATGATGCCATCAGGTTAATATGCGCTTTCCCTGGGCTTCATATATGCCGCGGAGGGATTACATTGAAATGAGTTGAAAACCCCCTGCGTGGAATGAAGAAGCACACGGGTACCCTTTGGCAACAGCAGCTGACGCCAAAAGCCCCTGACCAAGCGGAGCTTTTCGACGAGTTCGGAGTGAGACTGTGTTGCAATAACTTGCCTGGCCTAGTGCATCCGTGCAACCAACACCAGCATATTTCCCTATTGTTGTGTGTGGAAAATGTAAAAAGCGGACTCTATTCAAGAACCTGGCAAGTTCATATTCCTTTGGTATAGGCAAATACTTTACATGTTGCAGGACTTGGCTAAAGACATTGCAAAAACATTCCGATCCACTGCTCAATTCAGTATACAACCAATACGTCCATCTCCAAGCACACAGTTTTTGGTCTTCAAACCTTTGCCACGGGAAAAAAACTGTAGGGCAGCAGCAATGGACTTAGATTGACCAGTTCTCAATTATTTCCAAACTGAGTACAATTTGTAAAATGTCAATGTGAGAATTTGTCCAGGATATAATATTGGCATCAATATTGCATCACTACTGCAATAGCACCGATACCACAATAACCATTTTTTTTTTAAATACATTACTTTGAGTTATTCATTTGTCTGATTGTCATAACATAACATAAGCAATTGTGCAGTAACTGTGGCCCAATCAGAGTGGAAAACAGTAACAAATATGCCAGGCCAATGGCAGAAACATTTAAGTCTTTACCAAGACATTATTGAGGTTTGATACCTAGCCGATTAATGATTCATCGTTACATTTTACAATTATGTAGGCTGTAAACACAACATTTACATATTAGCAGTTAAAAGCTGATGTTTGTCTTTTTAACTCGAATATAAATATGTATGTATAAAAATTGTTAGTTCAATCACATGCGGCTTTATTATACATCATCCGGATGTATTCTTGTATACATGTGGTTTGGTATGGGTAAAATGTGCAAAAAAGCCAATAAAAATGAAAGTGAGAAAAAAAGATATTTTAGCAAACAGTTTGTTATTGACTAGGGCTTTCAGTTAAACGCATCATTAACGGCGTTATTAACCCATTTTAACGGTGTCCATTTTTTTAATCGCAAGATTAACGTTCTTTTAGGCCGAGCAAACTTTGTTGTTTTTTCACATGCTGTTGCAACAACTAGTAATGTTAGAAACACTACAACACCACAAACTATACATGTAGCTCACAGTTAAGTTACTCTTAATTCAAACTGAACATTTCCTACAGTGTAACTGACATTGACATCATTTAAATGGCAAAACAGCTAACGTAAAGTCAATTTTGACTTTTATTTTGTATTTCGGAGCTAGAACCCAGTTAAAGCCAGTTATTTGGTTTCACACCGCCAGAGAGCCGGCTCTTGGCTGTAAAAACTGGTTCAATCCCAGTTCCATGATTGAGCTGGGCTAGAAATGAGAACTGCCTACGTCAAGGGCCGGGGGAAGGACTATCCTGAGCAACCAGACCAACTCAAACCTCATGCCCGCCATATTTAAAAACACCGCAACTATGAGACGTAAAGACAACATAATTACTGAACGTAGTGATCAATTCAACAGGTGAAAATATGCTATATGGGTCCTGTTTGGTTAACAAAGCAAAGCGAGAGACAACATGTGTAAAAATAAGACTTATCCGCCGCTGTTGATGCGCTGAAAGCTAGAGCTAGCTTTAGCGTTAGTCACGAGAGCAGCGGCATCGGGCGACGTACACGGACGTTTACAGTGACGTCATGACGTTGCTCTCTTGCAGGCTCCATGGCTGGCTCTGGTCGTTGTGAAACCAACCAGTTCATAACTGGTATTAGGCTGTAACCAGTTTTGAACTGGCCCCAGCACCAGCTCTTGGTTCCTGTCGGTGTGAAAGGGATAATTGTGGGATATTTGCACTGAATGGGGACAATATAACGATTGGACAAAAAGATCAAGGGAAGGGGAGTCAAGGGACTTTTAGAATAGATATAAATGTGTGATTAATTGGGATAAATCGCGAGTTAACTATGACATTAATGCGATTAATCGCTATTAAATATTTTAATCGTTTGACAGCACTATCAGGGTTCGACATAACCAATGGCCCGCTGGCCCGGGGCCAGTAAAATCATATGCAGGGCAAGTTGATTGGCCAGTCACTGTCCCGCCCGGGCTAGTAACGGCCAATCACAGTTCAGTAGGCTATCTTTTCATGGTTCATTGAAATGTGTTGAGTCGTAAAGAAAGGAGTGTTTATTTAAGACTCAATATAATAAACCTAATATAAAATATATTTTTTAATGAAACGCCAGTGGACAAACGATGCGTGGGCGTTTTGACAAGCGGAGCAACAAGCGGGTGCATTCGCTACGTTGGCAGAGCTGCCTACCGTCCGCCTGCGAGTCGACAAATCAATCGACTTACTTTGCCCCCTTTCTTTCTTCCCACAGCAGAGGTTGAGGTGCAGAAAATGAAGTGAAAACTGCGCTTTTCCTTTAGCTGCCGCTGTAATGTTATAGTATTTGCATCAAAGCCGTAATGGTAATACAAATGAGAGGCTTTTTTAACCTCTGTGAATGCGTCTCCAGTGATTGTGTCGGTTGTAGACAGAAACTAACGGAGGGACTCGGATCACGGACATTTCCTTAGTCGCGCAGTTTGTCTGCCGACATGGCACTGTGTTTTCAGGCTCGAGACATACAATTAGATCGCGGAAGTCTTTCCCATTGAAATCGCTAACGGGGGGAATATCCCCGGTTATTATTTTAGCCACAAACCACAGTTCTTCTGCGCGGCGGCTCACTGGCGAGATCTCACGGTGAAACGCTGCTATGCTCGGACGAAGGCATTGTGTGTTTCTAAGGCAGTGGTTCTCAAAGTGCGGTGAAACATTTTAAAAAGACCAAAAACATCCTTAACAATAAAGCAGTTTATTCATAGCCAGTGGAATGAAAATATGAAGTGTACATATCAAACAGAAGCAAAGCCATAACTTTTATGTAACTGTCCAGTTGTTGTTGGGCCCTGAAGAGATGTGATGTCTTTTACTGTGACATCACAGTAATATTTACAAAGTACGTTTTTTTTAACCCTATCTCTTTCTGTGATGACACGAGAAAGAGAAATATAGGCTTAAAAAAAACACTCTTTCTGCCTTTTCTCAGGCTAGGATGAACCGATTTCAATTTTTTTCGCACATTTATACTACATAGGATCTCAGAATTCAATACACCTTCATATTCAAACCGGTGAAGTAGGCCTTTAAGTAAGTAAGTAAGTAAGTAAGTAAGCTTTATTTATATAGCGCCCTTCACAGACCAGGGTCACAAGGCGCTTCACAATACACATTTTTTTATACATACACTCAAACACCGATGGCAGTAGCTGCCAAGCAAGGCGCTGTCTGAACCATCGGGAGCAATTTGGGGTTCAGTGTCTTGCCCAGGGACACTTCGACATGTGGGTAGGCGGGGAATCGAACCTCCGACCCTGCACTCCAGAGGCAGACTCCCTACCCACTTCGCCACTGCCGCCCCGGCCCCGGCAGGTTGAGCTCACACTGCAGCTTGTTGTTGCATGAGCGAGTGGAGGCTCAGCCAGGTGTGTGTGGTTACCAACGGGGCGTCTTGATTTGCCAATTAACTGCCGAGTTTCTGGTGAGCTTTCCCGTGGGAGTATTTATGATAATGAAAACCGACCGATTTCGTCATCAGTCGGTGTATTTTGGAACAAACCTTCAAATCCCCCCTTTTTCGAAATAAGTGTCCCAGAAGAAACTGACATATTTGTCTTTTTGAAGCTTGTGTGTGCTGGTATGGACACCAATAACCTAAACAGTGTGCCCAAACACCGGCAATGTTTGGTTTTTCATAATATGTCCCCTTTAAGGTCATGGAGTGGCCTAGCCAGTCTCCGGACATTAATCCAATAGATCTGTGGAGGGAACTAAAGCTCAAGTGACAGCCTCAAAGATTAGCAGAGGATCTGCAAAGAGAAGTGGTCCAATTGTCGTCCTGAGATGTGTGCAAACCTGGTCATCAACTACAAGTCACGTCTGACCTCTGTACTTGCCAACAGGGGTTTCTCCACCAAGTACTAAGCAATGTTTTGATAGGGGATCAAATACTTATTTCTCTCAATGAAATGCAACATCATTTCTATCTTTTTTTTATGTGATTTTCTGGATTTTCTTTTTGATATTTTGTCTATCACTGTTAAAATAAACCTAGCATTAAAATTACAGACCGTTAATTTCATCAAGTGGGCAAACTTACAAAATCAGTGAGGGATCAAATACTTATTTCTTACACTGTATGTCGCTCGATGCCGCTGCTCTCATGCTAACGCTAAAGCTAGCGTTAAGCACAGCAACAGCGGCGGATAAGTCTTATTTTTACACCTTTTGGCTCTCGCTTTGCTCTGTTAACCAAACAGGACCCATACAGCGTATTTTCACCGGTCAAATTGATCGCTACGTTCGGTAATTATGTTGTGTTTACGTCTCGTAGTAGCGGTGTTTTTTAATATGGCGGGCATGAGGTTTGAGTTGGGCTGGTTGGTCAGGATAATCCCTCTCCCGGCCGCTGGCCCAGGCAGTTCTCATTTCTAGCCCAGCTCAATCCTGGGGCTCGGGTTGAACCGGCTTCTATAGCCCGGAGCCGGCTCTCTGGCGGTGTGAAACCAAAACACTGGCTCTAGCTCCGAACTAGCTCCGATTTTGCAGCGGTGTGAAAGGGGCAAATGTGCAAAACTCTTACTACAGTCTGCACTACCAACAGTCACTGGAGCTGAACAGTTCACTTCACCTGCCAAATAGGCTCAGTGCAGCAAACACTGTGGCTGTATCTCGATTCAGGGGTTGCGGTCTACGAAGGCTGCATTTGAAGACCGATTGCGTCATAGCGGCGCAAAGGTTGTTCCATTTGCAAGGCTCCCTGCAAGGCTCCTCATATGCGGCCGAGAAATGCAGCCTACGTTTCACGGTTTGCATCAGATGTATCCTTCGCAGCCCAACATATCCCATGATTCATTGCGTTTTTTTCAGAGATGGCATACAATAAAATAAAAAATAACAAAACAGCAACGTGTTGCTCCATCTTCTTAACTTTTATCTTCCTTTCTTTTTTCTTGTACTTTTTTTTCTTTTCGTCTGGTAGGCAACTTCTTTTTCTTTTTTCCTCCGTTGACAAGGCTGTTTCCGTTGGCAGCTATCAGGGTTGCTAGGCAGCACAGGAGCGGCGAGTCGTCACGCAAGGTAACGGCTTGTTACGCAAACCGGAAATGCTCGTAAACGGAGACCTGCGGAGACCGTCCCGTTTAACAACGCTCGTTCGGCAATGGTTCGGCCTTCGAATCGGCCTTCATAGGCTATAGCCTTCATAGACCGCAAGGCCGCGTCCTACCAAGGAGGCGGTCTCTGTAATGGGATACAGCCTATGAACAGTTCTCATTGAGATAACACATACTGTCAATCAGTGGCCGTGTCCGGACTGCCATACTAGCGTCCTACATCCTACATACTCACCATCTATATACTACATACTGTCTACTCAAAGATCGATTGTGTATGCGAGGTGCGTCGAAACGTTTTCAGTTGAAGTATACTCAAGCCATGAAGAATATCTTCTTCTTATAAGATTTAGGCAGTTTAGACGCTGTTTAGCGTGTAACCGCCCTCTACAGGTTAGATATTGAACTCGATTTTTACAGTCCTGTGTTCATCATCTGTGTTTTAGACCTCTTGTTTTATAATTGTGTTTTTTTTTTTGAGGCGGAGGATCCCTCCGACGCTCTCTGTCTGGCTCATCAGCACTCAGCTGTCTGTGAGTTGAGCTGGACGAGCCGCGGTGTGTGGAACAGCGATCTGTTCTGATCTCTCTCCACTATCAGACTCACAACACTCATTTCACTTAGTAACTCTAATGTTGTTAGGTATTTATGGTAAATGGTAAATGGACTTGTATAGCGCTATATCTCCGTTTATCACAGACTCAAAGCGCTTTACATTGTTTTGTTTTTTTGTACACATTCACCCAGTCACACACACATTCATACACCGATAGCAGCAGCTACCACGCAGGGTAGGCTTAGCACTAGGGTGCTAAGCTAACTAAGCTAACTATCGGGAGCAATTCGGGGTTCAGTGTCTTGCCCAGGGACACTTCGACATGTGGCGGGGAGACGGGGGATCGAACCTCCGACCCTGCACACCAGAGGCGAACTTCCTACCCACTTCGCCACTGCCGCCCATTTATATTCATCTCTTATCTATTGTAAGAGTTTATGAATGACTGACTGCACGTACAGCTGTCAGATCGCGGACCCCAAACAATGTCGTTGCCTAGCAACTTGCTCGAAAATATTTAATTTTCCTGGGCGGGTAGAATTGACCCAGTGCATTGTGGGGCGGTTGAGTAGGAAAAGTATACAATCGATTCATACCCAAAATCTTCCCGGAAGTTAGTACTCATCCGGGAATTTCTCGCATACCCAAACTCACATACCCAACCGTCACATACTCAAATTGAAGTCAAAATGAGTATGAGTAGGACGTTAGTATGGCAGTCCGGACACGGCCAGTGCGTTTCCATGGGACAACTGGATTGGATTATCACATATACCGAACTTGCCACTCCAACGGACCGCGTCACTTGTCTGAGAATACAATACTTACAAATATTCGATAAATGTCCAATGCATGGCTGTCTCCACTATGCTAGGTGGCGCTGTAGCCCTTTCAACAAGTGGTTACAGAGCCACGTCCAGTTCCCTTCCGGCAACAACCCTACTATTTTTTACGCCGACTCCTTCCACTTCCTTGTGAAATCATCAGCAGGGATTCTCAAGCAGGCGCAGAACGCAAACTCCGATATGCGATATCCGATCCCTGTATACAGAGAGAATGCCGACTATAAACGAGTTATCTAGGTGTTCTTATCCGACTTCGTTTGTACGCTAATGTGCCAATTTGTGTGCGAAGTAGATCGGATAAAGGTGTTTACATGCATTTTACAAGTCCTGTTGAAGTCTTATTCGTTTATTTACCCGATTATCAGTCTGCATGTAACTGCACTGACTCAGAACACACTCAGAGTAGAAACACTAGCGTCAAACCCCAATACACAAATGACGAACTTTAAATCTTTACAGTTTGAATAATTTGAGTTACTTCACACAAATAACGTAATGTTTTCTTTGAGGAAAGAGTGAAATTAGTTCATATGAAATTGTTTATTTTACAACATACCAGTTATGTTTAGGTAAACAAAAATAAATGAAAATCAGAAGTTTGCTTCAATAGATACATCTTTTTATTTTATATTTTATTGATAACATTTCCAAATGTAATATTTATCTGTGTAAATATGCTATAATTGTAATACAGGAATCAATTACTCAAATTTTGTAATTTTCTCTAAGGATGCAACTCCTACGTGTTTGTTTACTGGAAAATTCATATAACAGATGCAACTTTAGATCTTTACAGATTTGGTTGCACCCTCAACCCTGCCTCTCTCGATGAGAAACCATGATTCACAACAGGGTCTATCAGTGTAGCCCTTACTGTATTTCATCAGAAATTACAGCTCTACCTGTATATCTTCTAGGTCTTCCTCCACACATCTACACTCTCACTGCCACTCTTCTCCCTCCAACAACCTGTCTTCATTGGTCCATTTCCAAAAAAAAGTTTTTTGAGCTTTCCCTACCCACTGTGGTTTAGCAATCGAATAAAACTGTAAACTAGTCTCTCTCTGCATTCTGTCAGTAGTCATTTCAGTTTTGATGGTGCAACCCTCCTCCAACCCATTCACCTCCAAGTCTTCACATCATCTCCATCTGCAGGATTCCTGCTCCCATCTCCTGCTCTGTCTCTGGAGTCTAGACACCACCACTGTCTAGACTCCATCAGAGGGTATTCAGCACAACCTATGGATTCTCTATAACTCAACTGTCATGATGTCATGGAGTCTTATTGCCAAAGACTAATTCTATATTTATTCATAATCATACATCATATGCACGTTAAATATTATTATTTATTTATTTAGCAGGGACAATGCACAGCTCATTAGCAGTACCATAGTTAGCTATAAGCTCATTTCCATCTGTAGTCCCTGGGCAGGAAACAGAGGATAAAATCTCTGACTGTCAAAAGGGAAACCTAACACTGAAATATTAAAACAATAACACACAATTTTACAACAGTAAAACACAACAACACAATATGAACAATAAAATCACAACACAAATAATCTGTTTCTTCAATCTCTGATTCGTTAAGTCTCTCCTGATTGAAATCGCTTTAGCACATGGTCCATAGTATCTTCAGTGAGGCCAGGAGAAAAAAATCACACAAAACTCATTTGTTTTTGTTTTTGAGTGGAACCTAGCCCGTTCTCCTTCCTGCCGCTCCTTTTTTCCACATAGTTGCCCCAATTATGTAAATGGAAATAGCTGCAGCTGTTAAATCATGATAAAGTGTATAATGTGGTGGTTCTTTCGAATCCACCATTGATAGTAGCATGTCTCAGGTGTCTGCCTAGGCTATAAAAGAAGTGGGTGAATTTATGAAGCGCACAGGATTAATACTTTCCTGTTAAAGAAGTACAGTCATATGATGAGTTAGAAACTAATATTTTTTTTATATTTAGTAGCTGTGTGTGGGCCTATACAGTATGTGTTGTGTTACTGTGTTTGCAGTGTGCTTTACTAGCCTACATAATTTCGCTGTTATTGAATTAGTCAAACTTATACCTTATACAGTTTTTGTGTGTGCGTGCACGCGTGTTGCCCTCCATGGTTCTGAAACACCGTGTCAAAATTAGCGTTATTTTCACGTTTCTCTACAATATGCATAGTAAACGTGAGATGAAGGTCTATAGGTTGTATTTCGGTGCTTAGTGTGAGAGGAGAGAGAGTGAGAGAGGAGAAAGTTAGAAACTCCAGGGATTGTGTATATATTATGTCTCTCTAATGCGCCTCCTTTTTGAATAATCGAACAAACGGCACTATGGACCAATGCGTTCCGTTTTTGTAACATTGAACCGTCGGCATAGTGGCATGTCGATCTAATGGGAAGTATTTCGGACCATTGAGACGTCTGAATAATGAGGAGTATGAATTACGGCATGGCACCCCTCCAAATGCTCAAACACTTCCCTCTTTCTGCCATTTGAAGATGCCAGGTACAGCTTCGCGGGGCATCTTCAGTGGGAAAAAATACAATTCAAACAGCAAATTTACGTCTCACAAGCCTCTCCTTTTGCCAATCAACAGATCGAGCTCTTCAGATGGTTGATGTCCAACAAACCGTTTGTAGATGCCATGCCTGTTTCTAGGGCAGACGAAATTCCATTCTGTAATTACGGTGGGGGGGGGGGGGGGGGGGGGAAGCAGCTGATTCTATTGTGTGGTCTGATACGCTGGAAAGGTCACTGATCTGTGGACTGAATGGATGCCTTTGGAATTACAATAAACCCTTTGTCTCCGCAGAGGGCCCATCCCGTCTCACCTTCTGTTCCCTTTCCCATCTAATCAGTATGGGCCGGCTAGAAGCAGGAGAGATGATATTGTCCAACCCTTTCTCGTAGAGCAGGGCAGAGGCATACTGGGGGAAGTGTAACGAGTTATGCTGCCATCCCCCTGATGGCAAAATGGGCATGGAGGTGGAGGTCAGAACAATCTGACAAAGCTCCTTAGTAAACATGTCCCCTCTGTTCCTATTATGCTCCTCTGTCCTCTCCTGTTCTACCAAACATGGCTGCCGTATATGTCCTCCAGACCCAGGTAGAGTAAGAACGGACCGACATGTTTTTAATGGCAGGAAGATAAAAGTAACCATAGCAAAATGGCAGCCGGCCATAGGTCACAGTAAAGGCCAATGGGCTGTACAGAAGCCCAGATCAGACCAAACTGGTAAGGTCACTGGTCAATACAGCGGAATAATGAATGAGCAGAATTTATCCCGTGAAGTGACTGTAGCCCTGGAATCAATGGGAATTGAATTTGGCGCTGGATGGTATAATTATAAGTAACAGGCGACACTATTTCTTGCAGGATGTGTCTTGAAATAAAAACTAGTTTTTCTACACTTCATCTGAGACCATGTTTACATGGTGAAAACGCAAAGATGTTCCCTATATGTTTATCAAAAGTTCCCGCGTTCAGACATAATTGTTTTGAAAACTTTCATCATGCACATGGTTTCGGAAAAACTCAGTGGACTGTGAAGGGGCTGCCTGTTTCAGCAGCTACCTTACTGTTACTTCAAATTAAAAGCCAACTCACGTTTGTCCAGCGAAATGTGAAGCCAGTGAAATGCTTTTAATGTGAAGCCGTAGCTTTGATGCTTAATGTTTGTTTTAACAGTAACTTAAAGTGGCTACGAGGAACTTTTAAGTATTTTTAAAGCAGTTCTCCAGTCTGCCCGTCGCGGCCAAAAAAGTGCTAAGAACACACCGAGCCGACTACTGACTTTCCGTACGCCCTGAGCTTGCGCGGGACGTAATTTCTCCATAACAGCAGGCGGCGCTAATCTGTATTGTGGCCCAAAAAAATACGGAATCCGGAAATGATGGGACAGCTCTCTAAACCATAAACATAGATAGAAATACGTATTTATATTCATGGACTATAAAGAGCACTATTTTTTGCAGAGAGTGTCGAGCAGTCAACAAGGGTTGATGCATGCGAGTACTAGCTGAACGAAACAAACAAACACATTAAAACAATGGCTAACTGTTGTTAGCTGTTTGTGCTACCCGCCTCACTTCCGGGCTTCACTGATTCGCTAGCCCTCCACCAATCAAATTGCTCCTGCCCGCCACCAAAAGAAGCCCGACGTCATCTACGACGACCAACGTCACGGCACACACCAAACAGATTCGTGTCCCCGCCCCTTCCAGACTCTCCGACGACGATTATCGGGCCGGTGTGTCCTAGCCTTAAATGACCTCTAATAGCAAACAATACAGTCAATTATTCATACACAGCAAATTATGCAGTGTTAAATATTTCGAGTTGCTTAGTGTTGATTTTGGTGTTATTTTATCACTTGTAGTGCTAAAATAGCTCTGTGTGTGGTGTTGTTTAAGAGAGTTAATTGTATGCACTCTCAACAGAGTTAATCTCAGAGTTAATTCCATATCCAGTTTTAAAGTAGCCTGGAAATCCAGACCCTGATATCTTGAACGATAGAGGGTCTGGCCACGATCAATAGTAATTTCCAACTCAATGGGCGGCTCCTACTTGTCCATTTCAAATGCCACTGCACGCACTGCACGCACAAGGTGACGTATTAACCCTTTAGGCGCCGGGTTTTATTTTTAAAAATACTAGATTTTGACACTTAAATTTCAGAAGGCTCTGGATTGAAAGTGGTTTGAGATAGAGACAAAGTGTAAATGAGACAAATATTGAGGATGACCTAAAGTTTATCTGGGGAGAACATTTTCCGATCTAATTAGCATATTATGACGTCATATGGTGGTGGCCATGTTGGATTATGTAATTTCCATGAAATACCTGATATTTTGAAAGAGAGTTGAATTTATTTAATCAGATTCACCCCTCCATCCATTTGTAATGATGTCCACTTTGTTGTAAGCCAACAGTTGTAAACTAGAACTAGAACTACACCACAAAACTCATGTAAACAGTAGGCGTTTTTTATGATTTTTTATTTTTTTACCCACCACCATTTTTATTTCCTTTTTTCTTCTATTCTTCATTATTATTATGATGATGATTATTATTATTATTATTATCATCATTATTATTATCATTATAATATGATAATATTGATATATATAATGCTGCGTCGCATGGCTGCACCACTGCTGCGCATGGACGCACCGTGACCGGGGCGTAGAAAGAGTGAACCCTACTCGTCAATTTTTTGCTTGCCATACCTCTAAATAACTCCTAAATCCAGCAATACAGCTGCAGCATAAATAGCTTCGTGGCACACTATCTCCGATTTCGCACCTACAGCGCCAACAGCGCGATTCATTTGCAGCCTGGACGCGGAGGTGTTTCTCCTCTCTGCTCTGACAGCAAGCTGGGACTCGCTCCGAGGGGCTGCTCCGAGACTGACCGCCTCGTAGTGCTTTGAGACGGGGAGGGGCTCTCGGCAACACCCGCTGCTCGTAGAGCAATGAGCACAGTAACTGCAGAGTGAAACGTGCTTTCACGTCAGAGTCTCCAAACACCACAAAAGTTTTCAATAAACAAGAAAAAATCGCTAAGAGGATATGACAAAACAAGTTTTGATGGGATTTAGTTTTTTTTGGATGGGATTTCCGCGAATATTTTGCATTGAAGGATGACGTTTTTCTGAGCTAAGGTCTAGGTATGGGATGTCTGCCAACTAGTGGAGGGGAGTTTGAACAAAATATAACACTCTATTTAGAGAAAACAGCTGTTTGATTCAGTAAGGTGTCTTGTCGCATTTTTGAGACTTTGGCGCCTAAAGGGTTAAGCCCCGTTCGTTTAGCGAACAGCTGTTAAACTGTTAAATTAAACGTTTGCGTGGTCGGTCGGCAAAACAGAACATTCCACTTACTTGCTAATGAAAGATTAGAGTGCTGTCTTCCAAATCGTAAAGGGTCAAAGCCAAAGCAGTCTCAAACTCACACAACATATCCGCAGCCATCTTTGATGTTTACTATCACGGCTTCGACGTCGCATGTGTGACACTGTGTATTAAAAGACAAAGGATTATTTGACCCCCCCTTTTAATATTTATGCCAAAGTCAACAAGCTAAACACAGATTCCGTTGTATAATATATCACAAGGTATTTTGAAAGGGTTACATCAGGGTGGGAAATTAACTTTTTTGCCCACCTACCACAGTGGCGGGTGGATGCCAAATTTTACCAGTCACTTTTATTTTTTACCTGCCACCTTTTTCCAGAAATCAAATTTATAAAAGAAAATGCACTAGCATATTTTGAATTGCTCTAATAGGCCTACATTCTTTTTCATTATTAAAATTGGAGATTGGCAAATGGAAATGTACTATATAAGTAAACGTACCTTGCCTTAAAGTGTAACTGAACCCTTTTACTTGTTTTTTGAGATATAAGCTGAATTAAATCACTATGTTGTGAAGGAACACATATATGCTGGTGTTAATATTGAAAAAATTGCAATATGTTAAATATTGGCAATGTAAGAAATGTTTTGTATTGTAAACTATTTTAGAACTTTACTATGATTTGAAAAAAAGTTTTTCCGTCGGGTTCGCTGCAAAGCCGGTCACGCTCTTTACAGGTCCATAGCTGGTCCATGAGCTACTACTGTTATACAGTCCCTCCAAAGATGTTATTTCGGGGGTTAACACCCTTAACTTCTACCGGCAGTGTGTCTGCATTATCTCGCTTATGCACACACACACACCCGCCCGGACTCGTTCGTTGCTTCACTTGATTGACACACGCTACCGCTCGCTCTCCTCGCTCACTCACACACACACACACACACACTGCCGCTAGCTCACTTGCGCTACTCTGTATCCTAACTCTACGATAGAGACACCCGCCAACAATTTAGAATAAGAAAAGTCCTCCACCTCAGACGACCCATCTGTGTGGCATATGAGCTCACTGTGTAGCGACCGTGCCGTTAGACTTTGTGTCACTCCATTTTTCAATGAAGTCATGTCATTCAGAGTGACAGCTAGCAGCTAGCCCGCCTCCTTCAAAGACACCGCGCGCCCCTCCTCCCTCCTGAATGTCGGCCGGCTGATGTCGGAATGTTTAAAAACAAAGGTTCTCAAACGGAATTTTAGAATCCATGGTCTGAAAGCATTTTTCAAAATCGTGCAGTAGCTCAAACAGGGGGTTCAGTTACCCTTTAATGGTGAACAAAACAGACTGACAGTGCCTCTTGTGTGACCGACTATCTAAAACAAAAGACTGTCTCTAATCAAAATAGAAGTAAACTAGATAAAACATTTGATCAGACAGTTAAACTTTCTACATGTTTAATGAACAAAACAAAAAAAACATTAAAAAAACATCTGTAGTGTGAAATAGTTTTAACTCGATGCCTGGAACTCGTACATGCGTCCTTTTGGCGACACACACGGTGTGTGTTTAATTGTGTGTCTATCTTTTTTCCTATCTATAATCTATAATCGACTTTGACCCGTTGTTATCGTTAGCTTCATGGATGTATTAAGAAGGTTAGCTTCGATGCTCGCGGCAAATGATTTCCCATGATGCTCTGGGAGAGTCTTGGACCAATCAAAGGTTTGGTTGGTTACGTCATACACCTGTACACCAATGGGCGGCTGCCACGTTTGTGTGACGAAAACTAATGCACCGAGGCAAAGCCCAAAGCCCGGGAGAGCTTCTATGTTTCTGTACACAGTGCTTGAAACCGTGAACACGTTGTAGTATATTTTGAAAAAAATCCACCCGCCACTGTGGCGGGTAGACATGGCAAAGTCACCCGCCAATTTGAAAAAATACCCGCCATTGGCGGGTGGCGGGTGCTAATTTCCCACCCTGGGTTACATTATTGATGAACGCGTATTCACCAGCAGAGGGCGCTCTAGGCCTTACAGGTGGATGGGCATCGGTGACTGACCCCAGTAGCGCCGAAGTAGGACAGTACAAGTATAGCTGATGAATGTTTGCTACGCGAAAGAGAGCGCATCTTTAATGTAAACTGTTTATATTTCCCAACAGGAAATAATTGCGTTGCAGAGGAAAGAAAGGAGCTTCATTTCTTAAACCTGTAACATATTTGGCGAGCTAGCCAGGAGAAGAGGCGAGAGAGTGACCATCACTATCAACCCCCTTCTTCCCAAAGAGTCGAGCCTTCATAAAACTTCAGGAAGATGGACGCCAGCCAGGTCCTGCGTGATAGAGTGAGTGCAGTCTTATGGCAGCTGGAGGAAGAGTCTCTCAGGGATGTCTGCAAGTATCTGAAATGTGACGGCCTGGACAGTGGAGAGCCTCGCAGCAAGCCACGAAGGACACTCATCAAAATGGCAGGATGAGATTGAGGAGATTGAGGAAAAGCAAGAGGAAGGTGAAGTCAGTCGTCACTGACCTACTAACATTCATCGACAAACAAAATAAACAAGGTATTCAGCCAAGCAAAGAGCAACCGTCAGGGGAGACAGCTCCAAAGAGAGGACTTTAGGAGAAATACTTCCTGCCACGCACTCCTGTTCTCCGGACCACAGATTATCCACTCAAGAATCGATCAGAGCCCGGTTACATATTGCCTGAGGTAATGCTACGAAGAGAATGTAAAATCTGTGGGCAAGTTGGAGAGAGCGGGCAGAAAGAAAAATTATCCTACCCCAGGTTAGTCCGTCAGATGGAGATGGGGATAGAAAAAGGACACACAGAGAATTAAATCGTGGAAGCAGTAATCAGAGATGTCAGTCCAGGGCTGCCCTTGAGAGACATGTTGGAGATTAAGCGTGGTCTGACCCTCAGTGCTCTTCTAACCATTCTAAAAGGGCCACTATAAAGTAGACAGCTCCACCGAACTCTACCACCAGCTCCTTAACATCTCCCAAGAGGCCAAAGAGTCTGCCCTGAACTTTGTGTTCCGTGCAATTGAGCTGAAAGAGAAACTGTTATGGAAAGCAGCTGATGACGACACTGATGAACAGTATGGCAGAGCCACCATTCAGCGAAAGTTCCTCCGCTTAATTGAAACTGGACTGCTAAGTGACTCTGTAAAATTCCAAATCCTGCCCCACCTCAGCGATTTGAGCACAACAGATGAAGAGCTGATAGAGAGAGTAAACGAAGCAGCGAAAGTGGAAAGTGAGAGACAAGAGAAGAGGAAAAGGTCCACTGCTGTTAAAACTCCTAGAGTGCTCCAAGTTGATCTTCTGGCAGACCACACACCTGCTCAGAGCTCTATTAAACCCATGGACTCAAACTCAGCAGTGGCGATTAAAACACTTAAGGGGAAAGAGAGTAAGGCTGAACACATTAATACACAGCAGATTGTGGAGGAGCTTCGGGCAGAAATGAAACAAATGTTTCAGGCTGTGATGGAGACAAGTCACCGCCCCCTTGGACCAATGCAGAGAGCGAGAGGCTGCAGAAAGTGCCGGGAAGAGGAGATGGGTGATAACTGTCCACACTGCTTCAAATGTGGGCAGGAGGGCCACTTCTCTCGTGGATGCAGAGTACAGAGTACATCGTCGGGAAATGGGCAGGGGCTACTGAGGCGGGAACACCAGTAGTTCAGAAGAAAGCGTCCCAAAATAAACACCAACCAAGCCGCCCCACAACCATTCCGATAACAGCTCCCAAATAAAAAGTAGTAGGTGCCTCATCAGCAGTAAGTGAAGTCCACTATCTAACCCCCCAACACCAGTCACGATTAGTAAGCCTTGTGGGAAACCGATGCATGGTGAACTGCTTCATGGACAATCACCCAGTCGAAGTACTGTGGGGCTCAGGGGCCCAGTCCAGCATAGTAAATGAGCCTTGGCGGCTAAACCACCTTCCCCACACAGTCATTAGACCTATATCAGAGCTGTTAGGGGATGAGACGCTTACTGTTCTTGCTGCCAATGACACACCAATTCCCTACATTGGCTGGATTGAAGTCAGTTTCCGACTAGACAGTGACCCCACAATGTCAAGTGACTTACAAGCAAAATGGCCGCCATCATTGACAGCCCGCTTAGCTCAAAGTGTTTTTGAGAGCCACAGACTGCACTAAAAACAGACTGTGACTCGCTCAATTCTGAACGGATTTTCATTAAATTTAGTTTGTTATGAAGATAGAACAATTAATCGTGCTACTGATTACGTGTTGGAATTAAATTCAGTTACGGGGCCGCTGACCCACGGACTTTGTGTGTGTGTGTTTGGGCTCACGGGGAACTTTAGGAGGGGGCGGGGGTGAGGACGCTGACGTGCGTTGCCTAGGCCAGTGGTTCCCAACCTTTTTTCCCTGAGGACCCCCATGCCAGGGTCCAAGACAAGCAAGGCCCCCCCAACCCTAACTCCGACCCACATACACACAATAAAAGAATAGAGTGATTAATAACTTTTATTTGCAAAAAAAATAAACAGGTACTGATTTACACAGAGCTCCGTGGCTCTGTGTAAATCAGTATTTGCTTTTTCAAAAGCTTTTCTGATGTCCGTGGATCTTCTTGATAGTGCCAATTGCTTCTTTCTCTCAAAATATACTCGACTTTCACCAATAGTCTCGGGGTGTTTGGTCTCCTGGTGTCGTTCCAGTTTGCATGGTTTCATGCTTTGATTAGCTAGCTTCTCGCCACAAATGAAGTGAGGCTGACCACAGCAAAACAATCAGCATTGCCCGCCACCCACAAGCCGACCGGAAGGTTGCTTACGCAAGTTCAGAGGTCATATAATAATGAATTTAAATGTGGACCAATAATATGTTTTAATTAGCATTAAACATCGTTTTGATTATCCAATTGGATGTTATTAGGGTTTTATGAATTTAATGTTTGGGCGACTGTGGCTCAGTTGGTTGAGCGGGTCGGCCGATGATCAAAGGGTTGGAGGTTTGATCCCCGCCCTGCCACCTGTGTCATAGTTGTTGTGTCCTTGGGCAAGACACTTAACCCACCTTGCCTCGTGTGAATGTCGATAGTTAGCCTGCTATCGGTGTATGAATGTGTGTGTGAATGGTAACGTGTAAATGGGAACAGGTCTCCCTTGCAAAAGAGTCTTCGGACTCAATGGGATATACCTGTATAAATAAAGGTTAAAAAAAGAAAAAAAAGAAATTGCAATTTTTTTTTTTTTTTTTTTTCACAGGTCACAACCTCAGCACAGACAAACTTGTGCGCCCCCCTTGCGATCTCTGGCGCCCTCTGCTGGAGGCCGCGGACCCCAGGTTGGGAACCACTGGCCTAGGCGACTGTGGGCTTTCCAAGATGGCGGCCGTTCTGCGCATGCGGTCCTCATATCGTGCAGGCTCCTCAGATGTGTATATATATGTATATATATATATGTGTATATATGTATGTATGTATGTATATATATATATATATATATATATATATATATATATATATATATATATATATATATATATATATATATGCTATATATAAAAAAAATGTTTTTTGTTTTATTTTTATTTTCTGTAACAGTAACTGTGTATCTGAATCCAAATTTGATGAAAATGGGGGCGGTACCTGATAAGCCTTTGGCTTCTTCCGTCTCCCTTCGGACAACACAAAGTATGATGTATGAATATTTTCAAGAGAAAATTGTGTATTGTGTGGAATTGTCCGAAAGAATAATAAATAAATAAATAAATAAATAAATAAATCGTGTAGTGACAGGCTTCCTGGTTAATTCAGTGAATATGTGCGGCTGTGCTTTAGCCGATAAACCAAGTTAGCACCGGTCGGATAGCATTAGTTAACTCACCCGGTTGTGTGCGGTCACCACCTCCATATAATGAACCCAAACATAACGGCTAAGTCCGGGGAACTTTCACGACGAGTAGCCTACAGCGAAGCACCGGTGTTTAGGCCTATACCTACGCGTGGCGGAGCCAGGGGGGGGGCCACCCCATTCGCCATATCACAGCCGTCAATAGTTTTGACGGCTGTGGAAAAATGCGGAACCTTTCTTACACCGCTAGTACACTGTTGGACCTTTTAGCCGCACGCACACATCATGTAACAGCTGAATGCCTGTTACTACCAGACCTGACGCTTCGACTGGCAAGTAAGCGAACCCTTCCATCTCTACAAGTGCGCTCCGCTCTGCCCCGCCTGAACTATTTTGCTTTCAGCGATTGCAGTGCAATGGTTATTCAGCAAAAAGTTAAAACACTCGCTCGCCCAAGACTGATGTTAAACCGAAACACAAAAGCCTTGCGCGAGCAAAGCAGTGATTCACCCGGTGAAACATGGGGTGAGACTGTGACTGTGGGTAACGGTGTCATCACCTTGCCGGTGAGAAAAGCTCTGTGGCTTAACGGCTAAAATGATAACCGGCCGCCGGGGATCTCATGTCCGCTAACGTTGTTCAGGGGAAGCTTCCGCGATCGGATTGCATTTTCACGAGCATGAAAACACAGCCATGTCGGCATTGCGAACTGACAGCGCAACAAGAGGAAAAGCCTATAGAGTGAGCCGCCTGACTCCCTCCGTTAGTTTTAGTACAGCCGAAAAAAATACAATCACCACCTAAACATGGACATAGTTTAAATAAAGCATCTTGTTTTTATGATCATTAGGGCTTTGATGCAAATTCTGAAGTCTGAACATTTCGGTGGCAGCTGTGGTGCAGTTTTTTTCAGCAACTCACAGACACATGCTTGCCCATAGGCGTAGATTTGGGGAGGTGGGGCGGGGGGAGGGGGCACAGGGGATGTCCCCCCCACCCCAATAATCAGAAGAGATACATTTTCCCCCTCAAAAAGTAAGAAAGACAACCCTATTCCCCCAAAAGAGGTAAAAATAAAAGTTTAGGATGTTGAAACATTGATATATCTCCTAATTGTTAATACATATTCCCCTATGATTTCAAAATGTAAAGTGTCATAATAGTTCACACTGCTGCTGTGTCATGAGTAGTGTCCTAAAAAAATTTTTTTTGAACAATACAGTATAGTAAATATTTGAAAGCAATACAGATGCCTGAGAGCCTTACTGCTTTTTATAACATTATATTTACGTCACTGGGAGCCTGTTGTCTTTTCCTTAACAGAAATGTAGACATGTCCACCATAATAATTAAATAGGCTACAGAAGGCATAAATAAGTACATTAAAATTCACCAGAATGCACAAAATGGTATGTTTGAAGTACATTTTTTTCTGGGGGAGTACCCCCAGACCCCCACTTATGTTGAAGCAAAACCGAAGACCTTGTGCTTGCCACCCAAAAATTATCACTGGCCCCATCCTGGCCACCCCAATGAAAATGTCCTGGCTCCGCCACTGCCGCCACGGTCCCGTCACAGCCAGGTAGGGTAATGTAGGCTACTTGCCTTTATTTTCTACTGCCCTGCACACAATGCTGCTGTAAATGTGTTTGGTATGGTGCTGCCTTGCTGTTTGTGTTCATTTCCGAGTGGCGTGAATCTGCAATGCTGTTTTAAGGCTATTTGTTCCGTTCAGTTGCTGTTTATTTGTCTTTTGGCACAATTGTTGGCCGTGCTGTTGTTGTTTTTGTGCGGACATGATCGCTGTTGTGTCGGGTTGGGTCTGATCGCAGCCATGGTTGATTAGTAGGGCTGTGTCAAAAAATCGATATATCGCGATACTTAGTTTCGCGATATCAGTATCGATTTTTATAACTAAAAATCGTTTTATTTTTATTTTTTTTTAAGGCTTTATTGACAGTGCAGAGATACAGATATGAAATGGGGCAAAGAGGGAATGAAATGCAGAGAACAACCACGGGTCAGATTCAAACCCATGTCTGCTGTCAGGCCTGAGCCTATAGGATACTGACTAGGGGTGTAACGATACACGTATTTGTACCGTACCGTGACGGTACATGCACGTATTTGGTGTTACAGAGGTGGACCGCGGTCCGTTTGTGGTGAATGTACAGGCTTGTTTTGCGGTGTGGAACTTAAAACTTGTCGTCGGAGTTCCCTCCGGACCATTTAGCCTTCGGCTCGGCTCGCACATGCGCAGTAGCAGCCAGCGATTGAGAGTATATTAGCTCCATGGTGAGCTGAGCATGAGGGTCAGGCAGTGTTAGCAACTTAGCCGCTATATTAAACGACTTTTCAGACCCCTCTGGCGACTCTTTTTCAAAAAAAGCCACAAGCGAACAATCTAGCTACTTTTTCTGGTGTTATTGGTGACTTTTAGAGACCCTATCGCTAAAGCATGTATCGCTCTTAGCACTCCTAAACGACCAACGGCCACTCCCCCCCTTCCCAGAGCAGGCCGAGTCCTCACGCAGCAGTCCCTCCCAGCTGCAGTCAGAGCAAGAGATACACACCTCTCCGCTCTAGTGTTCCGTTTGCATCACTATTAGCAGTTGTAGTAGCAGCGTTCCCCCCCTCTTTTACTGTCTATGAGTAGTGCAAATCAAAATGTTATACAGTGCTTTCGAACAGAGAGCGAACTGCATGGCGAAAGACAACAGGAAACCGGAGCGCACAGGCGCCCCCCTGTCATTCAAATCCCGTTTGAGGGATAACTTCGGATTCCAGGTGAATTATGAAAACAGTGATAGACGTGTGGAACAATGTCGGCACACAGGTTATTGTTTCACCGCGATCGCTTATGTAGGAGGCAACACGTCAAACATGCATGCGACACCATTATTGTGAAGAAAAACGAGCTGGGCAAAACCCAGACACTATTTTCTTTTTTATACTGAACATAAACAAGCTGTCATTCAATGAATGCAGCAGTAGCACTTTTATTTGATCATTGTTATATTTATAAGAGCACTTTAGAGTTTAAGAGAGCTGCAGCAAATATTTTCTTTTTTTAAAGTCAAAAAGACCCTTAAAGATGACATAGCCTTTGTTTACACCAGCTTACAGAGCCTGCTGAGCATTAACATTATATTCTTTCATTGCAATTTTAGTTTATGCTGCACCTACACTAGTATTTAATAAGTATTTTATTTATTGGAGAATTGCATGTGTTATGCATTTTATTTGTATGTTACATACTGTCAGCTAGTTATGCCTCGTTTCCACCGAGTAGAGCGGGTCGGATCGGAGCGGTTCGGTCCGGGTAGTTTGGCTTTTCATTTGCCAAAAGTTGGGTAGGGTACGGTTTAAGCGCACCTAACCGCTCTGAGCCGCTCCAAATCTCAGTACTCCTCCGTAGGGGTACTAGCCGCCTGAAAGGGTGCCTAAAAGACGGAGCTACACACTGCCGTCATTTGATTGGTCGAAAGAATAATTTCCGCCATGTGTAGTCATCTCGGCAAGAGTGAAGAGAGTCTTGTGTTTTGGCGAAAATGTGAGCACAGCTCTGTTTATTGTGTGGTGTTTTTCCTCATCATTAAATGAATCAGTTGGCTACACTGTGTCCCACTGCTACGATCTCACGTAGCTGCCGCAGCCAGCGCTGTTCGCTCACTGTCTCTATCAGTTGTACCGAGCCGTCTCTGTGCTCACAACACGGGGGGAATAAATAAAGAAGCAGCTGGTTTGACCAAGCAAAAACAAGAGACCGCTGGCTTGACCACAGTTGTTCCACAGCCCAATAGTTTGACCCACATTCTGGCGGCGGCTATCGCAGTCCAGCCTAAACCCCGCCCTACCAGTAAGGGTAGGGTCGGCGGTGGAAACAACACCGAGATTCTTAAAAGTGAGCTGTCCCGCTCTGAGCCGCTCCAATCCGACCCGCTCTACTCGGTGGAAATGAGGCATTACTGACAGCTAAAGCTGTTCATTCTCCGTTAACTATGAACCGTACCGTACTGTACCGTACCGTGACTTCAAAACCGAGGTACGTATCGAACTGTGACTTTTGTGTACAGTTACATCCCAAATACTGACTATTGAAGTTAAATCAGTTTTGGTTAGAACACTTAAAGCGGCTAACGAGTAACATTTAAATATCTTTTAAACAGCCTCATGTTTCCTCTGATAATCATAAATTACCTTTAACAGCAAACGAGACCATCAGTGCAAAGAAAGACGTTTTTAAATAGTTTTTATTACTGCTTTTGGTCTGGTCGCACACCCAGTCCGATTTTCGGTTCGCTCGTGCAAGCTCTATGGTCACATATCCGTATTGGTCGCAGATTTCAGTGTGGCGCAGCAACGTGAATTGAGAAGCCTATCCCTCCAGGTGAGGGAAGGGGAGCGGGAGCCTTGTTTGATACAGCTATTTGTCGTCATAATGACTGATAACGGGGCTGAACCATCAAAGAAAAAAAAGAAAATGCAATGAAGAAAAGCTAAAAGGGAGAGTGATATAGGCTACGGGGGACGAGGGCAACGTGCATACAATTTCACGAGAGCGAAACTAGACTGCAGTGTTTACTCCTAAATGAATGAGCGGTTGGTACTAACACAAAGTTTGCTTTGCTTCACCATCATCAGATAACCATTATCTGAAATAGTCATTATTTACATCAACAACACAAACACATTACCTTATCGTGATCCATACTAACTGCTGTCTATCGTTCATTCGCTTTCTGTGAGGAGTCGGACACTTTCAGCTCCGTGAGAGAGAGTAGTTAGCAATCAGCATTGCAATCAGGTGCGTGTGGCAGTGACTGGCATTAGTTCATGCAGTGTCAAAACCACTCTCACGGAGCCGAAAAGAATCCTCACACTTTCAACACACGGACATGCACTATATTGCTCCCTTCTCAGTTCACACTCACGCGCCTGGCACGCGCTAGTAAACAGCTTTGCGACAGCGGGCGTCGTAAAAATACTACCGCTTTTGTCCAAAGGGGACGCCAACGTGCCATGTTACTCGTAGTGGCTTTAAGATTCACTGTGTCACAAAAGCACACTGATGTGTTTTCATTTTCATTGTGTCCTGTACAGTTAGTAGCCTACAAGAGTGAATTGGATTTGTTTTTGTGATGTTATGGCAGCTGCAGCAGTGTTTGATCATTAGCCAAAACCAAAAAAAAGGAAGAAAATAGTAAAGGAAGTTGTGAATTAAATAGTTTTGACTTCATTTGTATGTGCAATTATCAATATATTGTGCTGTTATTTTTGACAAGGCAACTTGTTTATGGAATATCGCAATATATTGTGATATATCAAGATACACGATATATCGTATCGTGACCAGTGTATCGTGATACGTATCGTATCGCGAAGTCCTTGACGATACCCAGCCCTATTGATTAGGGAAAATAAATATATCGGGAGGGAGACTAGCTGCATAGCGTTGGGTGCGTTGAACCATTTTTTGACACAAAATGACCAAGCGCCAGATCAGGTGCGTTGGGTGCTTTGGCCACCGCACCCAACGCGTTTGGTGTGTTCGCACCTTAAGAGTTTAGCAAATTGAAGCATTTGCCAATAATGACTTCATAATCTTTTTATCAGCCAGTTGAAGTTATGAAATATTTAGTTTTTTATTATCTGTGGTTAATTATGTGTATTTCTAATACATAAGGGTCACATTTAAAAGACTGAATAATGGCACATAATGCTGTGTCCACTGTTTGCTTTTGCTTTCACAACCTTATACTGACCAGACCAACTACTCCTCATATTCTCTCAAGCAATGTGGATGCTTTTCTTATGTTGGTACATATTCATCTCTGGAGTTTTTACATTTGAAATGTTATGTCTAAAGTTTGAGACTGATGCATTCACTCTGACTTTCACCCTCACTTCACAGTTCATCATATCATGAGCATCACCATCAAAAGGTCACAGGTTTATGCACCCTTTGATAAACCAAAGCAGATAATCCAGCTGTCATTGAGCTACCAGTTGGAAGCTGTTGGCATTTTCTCTAGCAAGTCATTCCTCTCCTCTGCCTGTTTTATACCGTCTGTCTACGTATAGACGGCAGCAGCAACAGTCAGTCTGATGTCCTACCTGTGGAGCAGAACAGGTGACAGTATGTAATGTTCGCAACGACGGCCACTCACCAACAGATCTCAGAGCGCTTCGCCGAGAATAAAAACCAAGTGAGTACGAAGTTGGAACTATCCGCCAGCAACCATCTTCTGCGGGTACGAAGAGGAGAGAGTAAAGGGTGTCAGGGGCTCCGTGCGCCTATTCCACTGCTTCATAACTGCACGGTGGTGGGTACACACGGCGCTCATGCCAGACGGTCAGCCGCGCGCGAGCTTTAGCGTCAAGCTAGCACACAGTTAGACGGGAGTGAACCGGAAAAGAAGAATTAGGCTTTCAAAATAAAAGCGGAACAACTTTCGAGAAAGAGAAGAAAGGGGAAATTCTAAAATGATCTATGATTTGCAAATTATTATTATTGTTATTAGGCTTTTGCTATTATTATCAGTTTAATTAGATGTTTTTATTTTGTCTGTGTAATTATTATAGTTTTTTTATGTTTTGTCTTCGTTTTATATTTGCTTTGATAAGTAGACTAGACTGTATTAATGTGTTTTATGATTAAGTTATTTAACTTAAAATAATAATAATAATAATAATAATAATAATAATAATAATAATAATAATAATAATAAATACATACATAATGTAACATGTAATGCTTCAAATAAGGACATTATATTCCTTTATTTGTCCCACGTTGTTACAGGAACACAAGGAACTACAGGAAAAGTAGGCTACTTTATAATGAAATGATGGATTGGATTTATATAGCGCTTTTCAAGGCACTCAAAGACACTTTACAGGGTTCCAGATACAATTTAACCTAGGCATATGTGTTAGTTAGACTGATTCATTAACTTCAAAGAGATTAACACTAATGTGTGCCCTAAACGGACATCGAATCATGGGACTAGTTTAATTGTGTTTCCTCTGTGATGAAGAGTTCATTTAAGTTGTTATCTCGTGATCACAAGATATTTTGCTCGTTATCAAAAGAAAATCAAATGTACAATGCTGTGACTGTTAGGGGCTTCTTTACTAGGCCTAGTGGTGGTTTAATTTTCAAGTTCTTATCTTTTATTTTGAAGTGACGTACAGTGTTCCTGTGTAGTTGTTGCTAACTCGGACCGCCTCGCCACTGCTCCTCAAAGGTTTGTACCATTGTCTTTTCATTAAGGGGTGCGCGTTATCTACATCTATTATTAGTCGGTAAACTCCGTCTGTGGCTTGTTGCTTTAAATATTGCCGCCGTAAAGGATTATGGGATACCACTATCTCCTTTCCTTTCGCATAGGTTGGTCCGGAGTAACCTATGCTAAAGGAGGGCTAAAGGATGAATCGAGGCTCCTTTCCTAAGCATTTTGAGAATTCGAAACACCTATCTGCCGAGCACTTCCGGGTCATCTCGATAGGAAAGGATATTTCCTATGCAAAAAAAGACTATTCGTAGAGGCCTCTGGATAACCCCTTAAATGCATAAATGCAATTTTTTTTTTTTTTTTTTTTTACCCCGGGGCTTTTATTTTGAAGGTATTATGCGTATTTCCGCCTGTTCTTTTTGACAGACTTGACTTCGCCATTTTGCCTTAGTTTCTTCCCTAACTTATGAAGTTTTCACGACGTCGGTAGAAATTGAGAATTAAACGAAAATGGGTGCTTGTCTGGCTGTGGGTTCCCTCGCCAGCTGTGTGAGTATACCTTAACCGGTCGTAGTGTCGCCACATTCTTTACGTAGACATAGTATTTCTTACAGTTTCTTGACTCATTTCGCTTGTTTTGTTGTTTAGCCAAAAGGTAAGCTACGTCATGTCAACACAACGTCATGTGAAAGTTGCTTTTTAAAACTGATATTTCACGGCTGTCACATTAACGCATCGACGTGTTTCATGTGACATAATATTTCTCGTGAAGCTGAATTCCAGTTACAAATGGTGTTCAATTCTGCAAATACCATGTTATAAGACATTGATCACATTAACTTATGGAAGGCCGTCCTCAAAAGCTGTGAAAAAAAAGGAAAACCCCCACATTTTTGAAGTCGACAAACTTGTGGCGCTTGCTTAGTTAAGTGTAATGTCATGCCCCATTTGAAATAAACCTTCAGACGACTCATTAAACGTTTTAGTAAAATTAGTTGAAGTAGGCCTACAACTGGTCCGTCCGTGTTTTATGAAAAAGGGCAATTTCCGGTATCGAGATAGTCATTCCCTCTGTAACAGGGCGTCACATTCGTTTCGCTTTTGCTTGTCATAATAATACTACCATGATTTTTATCTTCAAGTTGTGTATTGTTGTTAGACCGTTTCACCATATTATAATAATGATTACTATTCTTAGCATATTATTATTATTAATAATTATTATTTTTTTTAACACAGAGTAGAGTTGATTTATTTTCGATTGTTTGACAGTGATCAAACCTTTACTTGATCTCTATGAAGAACAAAAGTATGCATCTTCTATTTCAAAAGGATACATAGCCTGTATTTAGGCTATTATATCGTTTAAAGAAGAACTCTTTAGATAACTACACCATCACCAGTGACGATAGTTGTTACCTACAGTTCTGTAATCATTTATGAGATTCACACATCAGCATGATGCCTTACTTTCAGAACTAAAACAATTTGCTCCACTAATAACACTTTCATTTATTTATTAACTAAAAGGAACTAAGACTGCTGACTGTCTCACCACAGGAAGCTGAAGTTACAGTAATGTTATAAATGGGCAGGATTAATGTTTTAGACATCAGATGCCAGCTATTAGTCCTTTTACACTTTACTGTGCTACGCACACATTTTGTCTCATCAGGAAAGTATGAATTTTTTGCAAAATATATTAATATTTTGTATTATTATGCTTGATTCTCCTACAGCACATACACTCCTGAACAAAATCTTAAGACTGGGGTAAAAGGCTATGGTTTTTAACTTTTGATCAGATGATGTTTGAGTTTAAATTCACTTTTCAATAAATTGCTTGATTTGTTTTTGTCTCTTGCTCCTGTTTGCATTGTGTAGCTCTACGTACAACTTGGTTATGATCAACCACCGCAAAATGCAAATACTTGCAATTTTATATTTTGCTCAGGAGTGTAGAGGCACATAGAGACATATCACACGCTATCCAACTTAGGACATTGGAAATTAAAAGAAAATGGCAAATTAAAAAAGTAAATTAAAATGAAAAAGTTCTTACAGGTCCAGATCATAAGATATAAAATATTAATACAGCACTGAGTAAATAGATAAAATTAGCAATAAATAATCACAAATGCAAAATATAGCTATGACTTACACTCACCGGCCACTTTATTAGGTCCACCTGTTCAATGGCTTATAAAAACAAAAAGCTAATCAACCAATCACATAGCAGTAATTTAATGCATTTAGGCATGGTCAAGACAATGTACTGAAGTCAAACCGAGCATCAGAATGGGGAAGAAAGGGGGTTAAAGTGACTTTGAGCATGACATGGTTGATGGTGCACGGTAGGGCTGGGCGATATGGACCAAATCTTACATCACGATATAGGTAATCTTATATCACGATATGGATATATATCACGGTATAGTATTTTTCCTTTTAAATTCAATGGATTACAATAACCATACTAAACTTTAATCACATTAGATTATTTTCATCTTTTGCTTGGAACTTAAATTTCCATACAAAAGAGAAACTGGTGCAAAATACCACACCAGTCTGGCTTTAGTCAGTCAGTGCAAAATAAAAATGACAGCATCAACCAAATAGCCTACATTTTCCAATTGATAGTAGCCTATATCAAAATAATGAAAGACTTGAATTTTCCTGCAGTATTTGCTCATCACAGCAGCAAGTTTCCTTTCCCCGATGACATTTTTGACCGTTAATACCAGCTGCTCTGCCACCGTGACACAGAGTTGGTTTGTTAACTGTAGTGACGGCACACCGGAGCTTGACCATGGACCAATCCGAATAGTCTTTTTTGCATAGGAAATTTCCTTTCCTATCGAGATGACCCGGAGGTATTCGGCAGATAGGTGATTCGAATTCTCAAAATACCTAGGAAAGGAGCCTCGATTCATCCTTTAACCCTCCTTTAGCATAGGTTACTCCGGACCAACCTATGTGAAAGGAAAGGAGATAGTGGTATCCCATAATCCATTACGGTGGCAAGATTTAAAGCAACAGGCCACCGCCGGAGTTTTCCGACTCTACACGAATACGAACGAGAGGTAAAACAGAAGAGAGGAGAAGAGAGGAAGATTTAACTCGGCTTAAACAAAATACCCCCCCCCCCTCCCCCCATAAATAATAAAGAACCATTAGAAAATAAAATACCAACTTCACATTTAATGAAGTTACTGGGGGCAGTTCATTTCAACATCAACATAAGTGTAGCCTCTTTTTATTCCACATGTGAATTGGGATATATGCGAGTGATTCTCACTCTGTTGGCGAAAACCTGATTAAAATCAATATGAAAAGAACGCATGGATCGATTGAGCGCTTGTTGTAGTAAATTTTCGGAGAATAGGCTAGTGTAGTTTCACGCTAGTGACTCACGTGAGCAGTACCGTAGCCGTCGCGCAATGACGTCGGTTAGGAAAAGTCGAATTAATTTGAAACAGTGCTGTCTTTTCCTATGTTCGATAGGAAGCACCTTTCATCTCTCCTTAACCCCGATGACGTTTAGGGGTTAAGGCAGTGGTTCTCAATTATTTTCTGTCATGCCCCCCCAGGGGACAGAAATTTTCGCGCCCCCCCCACTCTCCCTAAATTGAAATACTTTTGAGAACCTGCTAATATTTATTTATTTATCCGTACAAAACCACTGTATGAGTTTCCGGCACGAGCATTCTGCATACAATCACCTTATTATCAAATTAGATAACAAAAATTAGCTGAGATAACTTCTGCAGCAAAAAATTGAAAGTTCAGTTTATTAGCTCAATTTGTAACATTTAAACAAGACTGTTCAGTCTGTGTGAATCTCAGGACAGAGAAACAAGAACAAATGATTCACTGAGGTTTGCATTTCATTCAAAACATTTTTAAACTGTAAACATAGTTAGGGTGGTGTTTTTTTTATTATTGTAGGCCAATAGGCCTTCTGTGATGCGATAACCAATAATTAATTAATGTTATTATTAGTCTACTTGCTTAATTTCTTTTTAAATAGCCTACAGAGACACTTAGAGACACGTGGACATTTATTTACAGCAAATCGCGGCCTTTCGCGCGGATATGACTATACACAAGTACACATCGCGCTTGGTAGCACAAAAAAAAAAAAAAAAGAATTTGGTCAGTTGGAAATCAAGGCAGCCCGCGCCCCCCTGACAACTCACGGCGCCCCCCCAGGGGTGCGCGCCCCACCATTTGAGAAGCACTGGGTTAAGGTATAGGAAAGGAGGCTTATAGGTTAGGACAGGGGTTTTCAAAGTGTGAGAGAGTGAGCCCCCCCTCAGAGAACAAATTTCAGTGGAGTCCCCCCCCCCAATTTTTTTTTCTAAATCCCTGTGTTTTGAAAGATCTTTTTATTATTTTACAAATTTAAACATATTTTTGAAACATTCTAAACATTTTTGTGCATTTTTAAGCACATTTTTTAATACATTTCAACATCTAAATCCAGTGTTTTAATCCTGCTTCCTTTTAGCGTGGATAGTAGTGACTGAGTGTGCAGCGGAGTGAGAAAGATAGACAGACAGACTTGCCCAAATTATTGACTAGTTAAATGTCATTCACACATCCAGTGTTTTTTCGCTAGTGCCTCCAATGATGAATTGGATGGGCCTCATGAATTAGAAGCTATTGAAGGACACATGGATTTTCCCTAAAAATATTAATTTAAAACTAGAAAATCCCGCGGAGATTTTGAAAGTACGGGCCGCCCGTGCAAATCGGGGAAGCAAAAAAATCACGGCCGACCCCCGTGGTCCGAGAGGCTTTATCGTAGAGCAACACGAGCTGTGCATGTCTGACAAATGATGAGTCAACGGGTTAACCTCGACATGCTTAGAGGGACACGCTACCACATGTCTTTTGCACGTATCCTGCAAGTTTCATGATGATAGGACCAACGGTCAGTGAGTTATGGCCAACGTGTTATTAAGCCTCGCACCTGCGTAAACGTTTTAGTCAATGGCGGCCATGTTTTTGAAGCTATCCTACTAATATTTTTCGGAGACGTGCGTCATAGTCCCCCGGGGCTTCTTGAGACATTTGGTGTTGATAGAGTAACACTTGAAAAATTTGTGGATCAAACCCTTTTTTTCAGTTTATGCTAATTAGCCGAAAGTATTTCCAGGTTGACTCTTATGATCCAAGAGGCTTTTTTGTAGAGCACCCTAAAATACACCAGTGTGAGAAATTTCAAGTCAATCGGACTTACGGTGTGCGGGGCGCGGCCTCTCAAACTTTCTTCAGTCGGGGATTAATAACAGCGCCCCCTAGCGGAAATTTAAAAAAAATTCCGAGAGGCTAAATTGTAGAGCACCATGAGCTGTACATGTGTAATCAATTTCAAGTGAATCAGAGTCGGGTGACTTTTGTGGCGCCCCCTATGGGTTAATCGCGATAAGCTTCCAGGGACATGCTACCACAGGACTTCTGCACATACCCAGCAAGTTTGATGATGATAGGACCTATGGTTAAGGAGTTATGGCCAATTTGTGGATAGGCCCTGCCCCTGTGCCGCCCCCTATGGGTTAATCGCGATAAGCTTCGAGGGACATGCTACCACATGACTTCTGCACATACCCAGCAAGTTTGATGATGATAGGACCTATGGTTAAGGAGTTATGGCCAATTTGTGGATAGGCCCCGCCCCTGTGGCGCCCCCTATGGGTTGATCGCGATAAGCGTTGAGGGACATGCTACCACATGACTTCTGCACATACCCAGCAAGTTTGATGATGATAGGACCTACGGTTAAGGAGTTATGGCCAATTTGTGGATAGGCCCCGCCCCTGTGGCGCCCCCTATGGGTTAATCGCGATAAGCTTTGATGGACATGCTACCACATGACTTCTGCACATACCCAGCAAGTTTCATGATGATAGGACCTACGGTTAAGGAGTTATGTCCAATTTGTGGATAGGCCCCGCCCCTGTGGCGCCCCCTATGGGTTAATCGCGATAAGCTTCGAGGGACATGCTACCACATGACTTCTGCACATACCCAGCAAGTTTGATGATGATAGCACCTACGGTTAAGGAGTTGTGGCCAATTTGTGGACAGGCTCCGCCCCTGTGGCGCCCCCTATGGGTTAATCACGATAAGCTTCAAGGGACATGCTACCACATGACTTCTGCACATACCCAGCAAGTTTCATGATGATAGGACCTATGGTTAAGGAGTTATAGCCAATTTGTGGATAGGCCCCGCCCCTGTGGCGCCCCCTATGGGTAAATCGCGATGAGCTTTGATGGACATGCTACCACATGACTTCTGCACATACCCAGAAAGTTTGATGATGATAGGACCTACGGTTAAGGAGTTATGGCCAATTTGTGGATAGGCCCCGCCCCTGTGGCGCCCCCTATGGGTTAATCGCGATAAGCTTCGAGGGACATGCTACCACATGACTTCTGCACATACCCAGCAAGTTTGATGATGATAGGACCTACGGTTAAGGAGTTATGGCCAATTTGTGGATAGGCCCCGCCCCTGTGGCGCCCCTTATGGGTTAATCGCGATAAGCTTCGAGGGACATGCTACCACATGACTTCTGCACATACCCAGCAAGTTTCATGATGATAGGACCTACGGTTAAGGAGTTATGGCCAATTTGTGGATAGGCCCCGCCCCTGTGGCGCCCCCTATGGGTTAATCGCGATAAGCTTCGAGGGACATGCTACCACATGACTTCTGCACATACCCAGCAAGTTTCATGATGATAGGACCTATGGTTAAGGAGTTATAGCCAATTTGTGGATAGGCCCCGCCCCTGTGGCGCCCCCTATGGGTAAATCGCGATGAGCTTTGATGGACATGCTATCACATGACTTCTGCACATACTCAGCAAGTTTGATGATGATAGGACCTATGGTTAAGGAGTTATGGCCAACGTGTTATTAAGCCCCGCCCCTGTGTAAACGTTTTGGTCAATGGCGGCCATGTTTTTCAAGTTGTCCTACTAATCTTTTACGGGTATGTTTATTGTAGTCCCCCGGGGCTTCACGAGAAATTTGGTGTTGATACAGTAAAATTTCAGAAAGCTGTGGACAACACGCTGTTTTTCACTTTATTCTAATTAGCGGGAAATATTCCCAGAAGAATTTTTATGGTCCCAGAGGCTTTTTTGTAGAGCACCCTAACATACACCTGTGTGAGAAATTTCAAGTCAATCGGAGTTACGGTGTGCGGGGCGTGGCCTCTCAAAGTTCTTTCAGTCGGGACATCATAACAGCGCCCCCTAGCGGAAATTCAAAAAACTGTATAATAGCACACCCCGTGGGGTGGGGACGCACGTTGTGTGAAATTTTTGCATGTCTGCGTGAAACGGTGTGGGAGGAGAAGCAGCTAGAAATTTGAGGCAGAATAAGAAGAAGAAGAAGTCAGAAGAAAAAGTATGGTGGAGAGTAATAATTACGGTCCCCGTCCCCAGTTGACACTGGGGACCCGTACTTAATAATTAAAAAAATTGTGCAGGGTCCTCTGGGTTGGGCTTGGCGGTCTTTTTCTTTAACAAGACCTATTTCTCTGTAATATAATGATTGCATTTAAATGCAGTAAGAGGAACGAAGCAGAAGAACTCTTGTCCAGCTATGCCGTGATCTTAATATAAAAACACAAACTCAAAAAAAAAAAATTTTGATTTTTTTTTTTTTTTTTCACATATTCATCCGCGCCCCCAGTTTGAAAACCACTGGGTTAGGAGATTGGACTATTCGGATTGGCCCCATGAGCTAGACAGCTACAGCAACAGATGAGGCTTCTTCGTTGAGGGTAGAGAAGCTGTATTACAGCCCAAAACTCTGCTGCAGAACCCCCGTGTGGCGCGGCGGTGTAACTGCAGCGTAACTGTATGGACTCGGAGGGACAGTTTCCTCCTGTAACATGAACTGTTTTTCTCCGCGGTATAAACAGTATGGCCAAATCTCTCCCGGTAGACACTCTCATATCGTCCACGGTATGATACCGTCATATCGCCCAGCCCTAGTGCACGGCAGGATGTTGTTTACGCCAAATTCTGAACCTGCCATCTGATTGTCGCAACTGAAATCAAGACTCATCAGACCAGGCATGATTTTTCAATCTTATATTCAGTCCAATATTGGCGACCCTGTGAGAATTGTAGCCTCATTTTCCTGTTTTTAGCTGACAGGAGTGGCACCCGGTGGGGACTTCTGTTGCTGTAGCCCATCTGCTTCAAGGTTGGTCGTGTTTTGTGTTCAGAGATGGTATTCTGCATACCCTGGTTGTAACGTGTGGTTATTTGAGTTACTCAGGGGTTGACACTAAGGTTTCAAATGCACTTGCCCCTAGGGCAAGTACAGGTAATGTTTTACTTGCCCGAATGCTGTGTTCACTTGCCCAAAAATAAATAAAAAAACTGTTAAACAATGATATATACAGTATAGGCTAATTAAATTATACATTTTAGCGAACCGTAACATGCAAACACAGCTTTACTAGTCTCATCCTGACCACATACAACCAACAACAATTCATATAAGCCTATATATCATGACATCACACTACACCAAGAGCTTGGTCCTGCTGCAGCATCGTGAAAGGGCCTCTTTTTGCCATGCACCTGGCCCAGGGGATCAGAAAACTCAGTCTAGCTCAGAGTCAAGCTGAATGTTAGCTTCCACAGAAAATTTTTACTTATTTTACTTATTCAAAACGGTCACATTGTGCCAAAAAGTGACCGTGTGCCATAACATGATTAAAGTCCACCATGTTAAAGCTATTGCCCGGTTATACTGTAAGTAAGGAGGGGGATCATTAATTTCTATTCATATTGATACCATTATAAAGACTCCACAATCCAAATCTTTATCGATAATTTTCTATTATTTTGTTTAAAGAGAACTGGTATTATTGCTTTAACTGCTTATAAGATGAGCAGAGCTAAGGATGGGACTTTAAGCAGGTCATAATTCCATATTTAGGCCTACTTATTATTTCATATTGCTGGGAAAACAAGTTTTTTACCCAAACTGTATTATTCAAGCTTCTCACGAAAAACTCAAATTTCTTATTTTCTTGATGTTACATTTGAACACATCATGATGTCATTTTATTGACCTTTGCCTAATAATCATTTTACTGAGCCGACCTGAACACATCACATTTAAACCGTTTGCGATTTTTTTTAGCTAACTAGTTCTTATCCTGCCGATTTTAATATGGATTTAAAAACTATCAGATTTTTTAACAGCGGGACTTGCTACAGTCTCTCGTTTGTTGATCACCGCTGCATTGAATGGATGATGGGACGGTGCCGAGCTCGTCTGCAGCGGCAGCGGCTCAGCAGACAAGAGTTTTTTTTTTGGGAGACGGAGCGGGTTGAAGGAGTTTCTTCAAGACAGTCGAAGGTAGAACACTTTTACAGTCCATGATGCGGACCAGTGATGGAATAATACACTGAAGTAGGCCTAATTAGATGAAGATGACCCGACTCGATATTTAAAATTACATCATGTAGCCTATCGATAAGCTCAAACGTTATTGATTTCTGGGTTTTGAATATAGCGGAACCAGGTCCGTAGCCTAATAGAGCCGGCTTTCAGAACGTAGACAGCGAAACTGCGCGCACACAGGCTGTGTGTGTGTGTGTGTGAGAGAGAGAGATAGAGTGCGAAAGAGCGAGCGTGATGCTGCTGGCTGCAGCGCGCAGCTGCTCAATTGCAAATATAGCCGATCTATTTTGTGTGAGTTAGCGGAAAAAAATAGTTTTGCAGACTAAAAAACACATGAATAAATAGTCTAGACTACTGACAAACCCTCTAAAATCCACTTGCCCATTCGGGAAACCAAAAAGCAACGTCAACTTGCCCGAACATTATTTTCAGTTGCCCCGGGCAAGCGGGCAACCGTTCGTGTCAACCACTGGTTACTGTTGCCTTTCTATCATCTCGAAACCAGTATTCCCATCCTCCACTGACCTCTGACTTCAACAAGGCATTTTACGTCCACACAAATGCCGCTCACTAGATATATTTTCTTTTTCTGACTATTCTCTGTAAACCCTAGAGATGGTTTAGAGTGAAAATACCAGTAGATCAGCAGTTTCTGAAATAATCATACCAGCCCTCCTGGCACCCTCAACATTGCCATGTTCAAAGTCACTTCAAACTCCTTTCTTCCCAATTCTGTTGCTCGGTTTCAACCTCAATAAATTGTCCCGTCCAGGTCTACATGCCTAAATGCATTGAGTTGCTGACATGCGGTGACTGATTAGTTATATGTGTTAACAAGAAAATTAACCGCTGTACCTAATAAAGTGGCCGGTGAGTGTATACCTAAATGTAATGGCTGCAGGGATAAAACTGTTTGTGTCTTTTAGTTCTACACATAGGGACTGTCAACCTGCGCCCAGAGGGGAGAAGCTGAAACTCAGTGTGCAATGGATGGGAACTGTCTTTTAGAACTGAACCTGTAGTGCATATGTAGTGACGGATGGCTGATCTCAGCTCTGTTGTCTGGCTCAGTGCTTTACACATAGAGTATCATATAGAATCTGAATCTGTATAATGATAGGGGTGTGTAACGGTACACACAAGTCACCTCGTTTTTGAAGTCCCTGTTTTGGTTTGGTTCTCAGTTAAGAGGAAAAATGCAAAAAAAAATGCTTGTTTGTTTAATTAGGTAAAAAAATAACAGTTAAACATGTGTTACCTGTCTGACTTAGCAAGTGTTTCAAATGAAATGAAACATACAAATAAAATGTATACAAATATTTAAAAATAAAAACTGCTGCAGGTTCTCAATTATTTTTTTTTTTTTTCAAAATCAAAGTGCAGCTTAAAAGTATTTTTCAGTATTAAAAAAGAAAATACTGCTGCAAACAACTGCACCACAACCAAAACAAGCCTGTACATCGGGCATGTACACCATATTAATGCTATTTGCGCCATAAATACAGATTGCAGTTTACCTCTGTAACAACCCATAACTGCTTGTATGTGACGCTTGGATACCAATCTGGTATTGTTCCAGCCCTAATGAATGCGCTGCTAAATGTCTTGTTCAGGCGTCCTGTCTGTGTGGCTCGGCCTCCTGCCTCCTGTCCTCTTGCTGCCCCTCCACCTACAACTCCACCATCAGCCGGCTGGCCTTCTCCTTCCTGCTTCTGCTGGGGACTCTGGTGTCTGTCATTATGATTCTACCGGGCATGGAGGAACATCTCAAAAAGGTACGTTACATTGAGCTGCATCAGGCTCTTTTCAAAGGTGCAGTCAGTGATTCTGGGGAACGCTGGTTGTGTCTGCGCTGGGGGGAGAAAAAAAACAGCGCGTATGAATAACAATAGTACACTTAATATGAATAACCATACAATATCTTCAACACAACACACACTGGACTCTTTTGAAAAGGGATAGGAAGAAACCTGGGCTCATCAAGTCCTACCCCCATTCTTCACCCTAAACAATTGCAACTTCCCATGAAACTAAATTATACATACAAGATACTACTCTAATTAGTGTCATAATGTATTAAAGGTCACATTGTTGGAACACAACTATGGGTCCACGGTGTGCCTAGGGACTGCCAAAGTAAAAAAAAAAATAATAAAATCTCCTTTCCTCACCCTACAGAAGCCTACAGTGAAATAATGTTGCAACCTGTGATTTTATAGAACGCTTCATTAAGAGCCAATGTGTGTAGATCGCCAGGTAAAATCATTTGAGGTGAGAGCATGGCGCTGCATACATATAGGCTATTTTACATTTTCTGCATCAATAACTATGCATGTGGCAAAAAGCTGCAGCGCGATGTTACAGTTCACTCTAATGTAAGCCTTATGTCACGGCCTCGTTTCGTTCATTATATTACTGATCAATACGTTTACTGATTTAACTAGTTTACTCAGTGAGAAGTATCGCTCAGACAATATAGTCAGGTCCGCGCCTCCGCGGGATTTCAAAAGGCGTAGTTTCCTTAAAGGGCAGCGCTCTAAGAGCCAAATTTAAACTCAAACTCTGGAACAAAAACTGGTCTGGGCAGGTTAGCCGTGCAGCCTCTGTTACCACGGTGATCTAGCCAGGTAGAAAGAGAGCCACCTTTCGTGATACTGAAAACTCTGGCTTTAGACCGCTTTAGACTCAACAGACCTCGCTCAGCCCTTAATCTCGCTTCATAGTATACCCCTCAGATGTGTCCAATGCAACAATTTGGGAGGCCCTGAAAGCCTATTTGAGAGGTGAAATTATATCATTTGCAGCATACAAAAATAAGTGTACAAAACAGAAACAAACTGAAATTGCTGATCAGATTCTGAACATAGACAGACAATATGCTAATTCACCTTCATCTGAACTTTACAAAGAACGTTTAAAACTTCAGACAGAATTCAACCTTCTGTCCTCTCGTCAAGTTGCTGACCAGTTGCTTAGGAGCAGAAGTACTTTTTACGAGCATGGTGACAAGATTGGTAAACACCTGGCCAATCAATAACGTTTGAGCTTGTCGATACCGCTATGGAGTCCAGTAGGTCACATGATGTAATTTTAAATATCGAGTAGAGTCGGGTCATCTTCAACTAATTAGGCTTTCTTTTGCGTATTATTCCATCACTGGTCTGCATTATAGACTGTAAAAGTGTTGTACCTTCGACTGTCTTGAAGAAACTCCTTCAACCCGCTTCAACTTCGTCTCCCCCAAAAAAAAATAAAAAACTCTGTCCTCTGAGCCGGTGCCGCTGCAGACGGGCTCGGCGCCGTCTCATCATTCATTCAAAGCAGCGGTGATCAACAAACGAGACTGTAGCAAGTCCCGCTGTTAAATTTTTTTATAGTTTTTAAATCCATATCAAAACCTGCAGGATAAGAAGTAGTTGGCTTAAAAAAATGTGATGTGTTCAGGTCGGCTCAGTAAACTGATTATTAGGCACAGGGCAATAAAATGACATCATGATGTGTTCAAATGTAACATCAAGAAAAAAATAAATTTTAGTTTTTCGCGAGTAGCTTGAATAATACAGTTTGGGTGAAAAACTTGTTTTCCCAGCAATTTTAAATAAATAGTAGGCCTAAATATGGAATGATTGGATATGGACCTGTTTAAAGTCCTATCCTTAGCTCAGCTCAGCTTATAAGCAATTAAAGCAATAATACCAGTTCTCTTTTAACAAGATAATAGAAAAGTAGGCTATCGATAAAGATTTGGATTGCGGAGTCTTTATAATGGTATCAATATGAATAGAAACTAGAAAATCCCGCAGAGATTTTGAAAGTACGGGCCGCCCTGCGCAGGCCGCCAATCCCCGCGTCAGCGGCGCCCCGCCCGTCGGCCGGGCCCGAAAGCTTCTACGAACCTCCGGTGTGCGGGGTGTGGCCTCTCAAACTTTCTTCAGTCGGGGCTTAATAACAGCGCCCCCTAGCAGAAATTAAAAAAACTGTCCGAGAGGCTATATTGTAGAGTACCATGAGCTGTAATCAATTTCAAGGCAAACAGAGTCAGGTGACATTTGTGACGCCCCCTATGGGTTAATCTCGTTAAGATTTGAGGGACATGCTACCACATGACTTTTGCACATACCCAGCAAGTTTGTTGATGATAGGACCTATGGTTAAGGAGTTATGACCAATTTGTTAATAAGCCCCGCCCCTGAGTAAACGTTTCGGGCAATGGCGGCGAAAAAAAAAAATCATGGCTGACCCCTATTGTCCGAGAGGCTATATTGTAGAGCACCATGAGCTGTACATGTGTAAGAAATTTGAAGTCAATCAGAGTCAGGGGGCATTTGTGGCGCCCCCTATGGGTTAATCTCGATAAGCTTCAACGGACATGCTACCACATGACTTCTGCACATACCCAGCAAGTTTGATGATGATAGGACCTATGGTTATGGAGTTATGGCCAATTTGTTGATAGGCCCCGCCCCTGCGTAAACTTTTTGGTCAATGGCGGCCATGTTTTTCAAGTCATCTGAGAGAAATTAAGATGATTTAATTAAATACAAATTTAACCGTTAGTATTTACCGGTTAAAAATCTTATCGGTTGACTGGTTCCCCATGGACATCCCATACATACATTGTATGTTTGTTCTTGTGTTATCCCAGTTAGTTTATTATTATTTTTTTATCATTTAATATTACTTTTAATAGTTCCGGGACGTTGGAGCAATAACCTGGTGTTTTGACACTGCAGTCTGCACTGTGAATTTGAAGTAATGTTCAGTTTTTGAATAAAGATGCGGCATTTATAAATGTTTCTTTTTTTTTTATCCGATTCGTCGATTAATCAAAAAATAATCGACCGATTAATCGATTATTAAAATAATCGTTAGTTGCAGCCCTAGACCACTTTACTGTAAGTCAACACCGTCAGACATTTCATTATGTAAAATGTAATAAAATCAGGCGAAATAAGGAGCAGCTGTCACTTTGAAGGACCTCTCGTCAAATTCTACCTCTGCAGAGTACATTAGTCAGACAGGCTCTGATTAGTGTTGTAGTTTTAGAATATTTTACATTCTGAATCTTGAAAGTTCTGTGTCACAACCATGATATGACACCGACTTACAATTTCTGAAGAAGTTATTTGAAATTTTTTGATCTTTTTATTTTCCTCAAGTAGTTCATACCAGCACCTAAAATCAACAGAAAAACCAAATGGCTACTAAATAAATTCCATTTGTTATGTTTAAGAAACGTTAAATATGTCAACACCGTCAGACAGGAAATCTGACGGAGTTGACATCTGACGGTGGTGATAGGCCAATGACGATAAAAAAAAAAAAAAGCTGGGAGGTTGTGTCAAAGCTTAGCTTAGTATATGTTGGATACATACATGTAATTAAATTTGCCGAAACATAGGGTTTGTATTTTTTCAACTTTGCACCCTTCTCAAGAATCACTGATATGTTTATACTTAATGTTTTTTGGCTTTGTCGAGACCATTCTACAAAACCACCCCTCATAGAGAAATATTACACAGGCTTTTAAGTTTAGTCCAAGCATTATGCCGGTTCAAAATTAATTCCACTCTTATTTAGTCCCTTGCACATCCACCATCCATTCTCTCCTTGTTGTTTGTCAGATTCCAGGTTTCTGTGTGGGTGGATCAGGCTTCCCTGGCTTAGATAACCATGTGGACTGTGACATCATGGTGGGCTACAAGTCAGTGTACCGCATGTGTTTCTCCATGGCCTGCTTCTTCTTCCTCTTTTCCATCATCATGATCCGAGTGCGCAGCAGCAAGGACCCACGCGCAGCCCTGCAAAACGGGTTGGTACTGTCCACATGCTGCTCTCTGCTGGACAAACATGGACAATGCACCTCAAAGATTGTGCTTACACCAATATAATAAAAGCACACTTTTTATGGACGTACTTAGAATAGTTTGACTTTTTTCTTCTCAGCTTCTGGTTCTTCAAGTTCCTGATTCTGGTTGGCATCACCGTGGGAGCTTTCTTCATCCCAGAAGGCACCTTTACTACAGGTATGAAGCACACTGTAGAAAGCTCTGTCAGAGTGAGGCCACATTTGATGTTGCAGTTGTATTGCTAGATTGTTTTCATTGTATATATACCCCCCAGTATGTCACACACCCTACGATATATACCAGGCTACAGTGCAAAGCTGAATCAGAAAAGAGCTTACATTTGCAAAGTGCTTGTATTCCTCAAAGTTAGATATGCCTTAATGTTAAATAACCAACACAGCACTGGTACTGTATATCCATATCTCAGATTAATAACTGTCCTGAATGCTCTCAGTGTGGTACTACTTTGGCGTGGTGGGCTCTTTCTTCTTCATCATCATCCAGCTCATCCTGCTGGTGGACTTTGCTCACTCCTGGAACCAGTCCTGGCTGGAGAAGGCAGAGGATGGAAACCCCAAGTGCTGGTTTACAGGTACAACATCAACACATTTATCCCAGTCAACCTTCAAGTGCAGTATCAAATGTTACATGTCCAAGTGTCCCCGGGCAAAACACTGAACCCAAATTGCTCCCAATAGTTAGCCTGCTATCGGTATATGAATGTGTGTGTGAATGGTAATGTTGGAATGGGAACAGGGCTCCCTTGAAAAAGAGTCTCCGGTCTCAATGGGATTTACCTGTATAAATAAAGATTTTTTTTTTGTGCACTTTTTTTGTGCACTTGTACACACCCCTGTACACAAACTATGTACACAAAAAAAAATGGTACACGTGTTTATAAACATTCACACCCCTTATCCCAGTGAACCTTCAAGTGCAGTTTAAAATATAGCATTTGAACCTGTAATAAGGCTGCCAATAATTCCTACATTTTATTTCAAATTGCTTTTCAATAAAATATTTTGCATATCATGTATATGTGGTTGGAACATTAGTCAGTTAAACTACATAACATGTACAGTGTCAGAACCACCTCATTGTCAAATGACTGCACACTCTTGGCCCATTTTTTCTTGGCAGCTCTGCTGACCGTCACCATCATAAACTTTGCCCTGGCCTTTACTGCTGTGGTGCTCTTGTATGTGTTCTACACCCAGCCTGACGACTGCACCGAGCACAAGGTGGTCATCAGCCTCAACTTCATATTCTGCATCATTGTGTCCATTGTGTCCATTGTTCCCAAAGTCCAGGTAACACAGACAGACACCTCAGAAGACACATGTTACTGTTGGTATCAATTGAATGAAGTGTTTGACAAACACTGATTGATTTTCTGCCTGCACAGGAAGCTCAGCCCAGCTCTGGTCTGCTCCAGGCCTCCATCATCTCCCTTTACACCATGTACGTCACCTGGTCGGCCATGACCAACAACCCCAGTAAGTCCAATGAAGACAACTCGCTCCAGCAACTTCAACCAAACTTACTGACTAAGGGAAAGAGTGTACCATCCCTATGTCAATGCTCCTGCTCCTGTGACTGTTGTCATCTGTTGACATTGTTTTTCTATGTTCACCACCACCACAGATCGCCATTGTAACCCCAGTCTGTTGAGTCTGGTGGGGCAGAACACTGCAACTCCAGCCCCTGGCCCCGCCCCTACACCCTCAGGCCATACTAACACCCAGTGGTGGGACGCACAGGGCATTGTGGGATTGACCATTTTCTTGTTCTGTACTCTCTACGCCAGGTATTTGTTATCTGTTATTGTCATGTCATCATGATATGCCTTTACAGTTATAGAAATAAAAGACTTAAACATACAGTATTAACAGC